>OW285237.1:189219641-190645015 GCA_935421215.2 Melolontha melolontha
AATGTCTCCAATTTTGCTTATTCACATAACCGGATACATCGAAATGTGACTCATCCGACCACCACACTCGTTCCAATGACATGCTGCCATTTTCAATGCGTTCGATGATTTCGTTCGTAAAATTGTAGCGTCGCTCCATATCAAACGGTCTCAACGGCTGATCGATCTGGATTTTGTATGCTTTCATCTTTAGATCTTGCTTTAGGATCCGCTTTAGTGTTGTACGGGGTATTTCAAGTTCTTGAGATGCTCTTGAGGTCGATGTTGAAGGTTGAGCTGTAAAGTGCTCCCGTACTCGTTCTATGGTTTCCGGTACCCGGATGGTCTTTTGACGTTCTCCAACAGTTGATCTTTCGTCTGCCGCAGATGCTGTTGCTTCAAATTTCACTACAATCCTAAGATATTGTCGGATTAGTAGACATGGAAACACGATAACGAATACTTTGTTACTTTTCTAAATTTATCTTTTTTTCCTTACCTTTTTATAGTGTTTTCCGTTGGTGCGTTATTTCTCCCGAATAGAGTACACAAGTGTCTTGCCGTAGCTGCAAAAGATTCCCCATTTCTATAATAATATTTTATTAATTCCACACGCACTTCCGTTGGATACGACGCCATCTTGAAAACTGACAAGGCAAATTTTTCATATATTTATTGTAAACCGCGCTTGGCCCTCTAGTGTAAAAAATATATATTACGAGTATATTAATTTCTATATATACAAGGGAATAGCGCGATTTTTAAAACCGCAACATTAAATGGCCAACCCGTTATTTAATAGCGTTATTCATTTGGTTAACCGCACATCTATTTTTTGTCGTTGAACTGAGGCTCAATAACTTCAATTTTACAGTAAAATTCCTTTCTTCAAGGGCGTAGATAGAAGTGTGTGGAGTTTTAATAATTTATTTTATTTATTAGTTTATATTTCGTAAGATAAATAAACTTCGGTGAGTTAGTTTCTCTTTTCATTGTTTTAACTGTTAATTGGAAAACAAACTGGTGGTGATTTATAAATTACGAAATACATTTTTATTTGTTCATCTTGTACTTCAAATTGAATAAAAGAGCATTAATATTAACTAGCAATACTTTCTCAAGGTTCTCTTCTTTAAAATTTATTCTCTTTGAATGGAAGACATCCTTGTAGATAGAAAACGTTCTTACTGCATCGCAACTGGTTATAGGTGCATACTGGAAATATCCCTTTATTTTTGAGGCATTCTCTGTTCTCTAAACACTGCGTCAAACTTTTGCCGAAAGCCACATCTGAAGTCACTTGGAATATTTTTCAAATTATTAATAGCCACATCTAATGTGGTAATCCATTATTTAATTTGAGATTTTGATTTTCATTCGTCATTTAAACTTGTAACGAAATTTTATAAACTATCGAAATTCTCTGCATAAAAACTAGTAGCTTCCAAACATGTTCCCCACCTAGTTATTACTGGAGAGAAAGGCAATCACAAAGATGGAAGTTTTTTCCTGTAAATAACTACTCTCAATGGTGCCTTTCTGAAAACTTTTTTAAAAGCGGATACAAGTCTACCAGCTTCCGGAAAGGTGTCTCTGAGGAAACATATCCTAATATGCTACATATTACTTGTGTAGCACTTGCTCTCCACAGAATCTGTGAATATATCAGAGACACCTTTCTGGAAGTTGATACACTTCAAAAGGTAAAGAAAGGGCTCGAAAACAGATAACTCGTATATTAACAATTTAAGTTTTGCTCATAACAAAAACAAATAAAAGATATAATTCTGTTCAAAATTAAACACCTAAAAATATACCTATGTATAAGGATTATACTATTTATATGATATTAAGACTTTTTGAAATGTTGAACAATAAAAAAAATATTAAAAGGTGACTAATAAATAAACTGAATTAAGCTAATAATATAACTATAAAGAAAAATAAATAATGAGATAAAATTAAAAGTGAATCGGAATATTACGCTAATAAAAAAAACTAGAAGACATCAATAGTCTAGATTACAGATATAAATGAAATATATTAGTCTCCCCATGGCACCAAACGAAAGCTTTCCAGAATAGTAGTAATTAAAGTAATAAAATAAAACTACATTACGTACATCTCAAATAAGTTTTAAATCAATAAATTGTATATTGAGAAGAAAATAAAAGTACACATGCACGACGTGCAGACAGGTTTTTTTATATTGATATGAACCAGATGTTCACAGTTACTGAAGAAATCCTCACGATAAAAATCAATTTAGAATATCCTTAAGAATTTAAAAAGCGGTAAATGATTAGAATAGCATTACGTTAAAAATTAATATATATAAAAATACTTCTACGACTACGAATAACAACAAATATTTAATATACATCCAAATGCAATACTAATTTACGAAACGATACTTAAATTTTAAATTTGAACAAAGTATTAGGTAAAATTTAAAAAGTTAGAAAATTTATGATTTATAGAAACAAACCGTTAATACATAGAAAAAGTAAAAGTCAGAAATATTATACCAAAACAAATCATACGAGTTTCAGGTGTTATTCTTAGGGCACGAAGATGCCAGGGAATGTTGGTAATTGATGTCGGTAATTAATTTCGGTAATTTATTCGTCGGCCGAGAATTTTGTGGTTGAGATAAAGGAGTCAGGGCTTTGTTTGCGACTTCCAGAGGGCAACCAGATGTTCCGTAATAACGTTCAAGAATTGCCGTCTAAAAATTCAGGCAAAAAAAGGTTTTTTTTCCTTTTTCGGTTCTAATTCTCAAACGAAAGGGTATCGGCAATTTCTACATGTATACGCTCTACGTTCTTATCCGCAATATATGACTTCCAAAATAAGTAGAATTACGTAGAACCTAATTCCCTCCAGAGTGTAAAACGAAAGCACTTAAAACAATCCAACTGATCTTTTGCATGTCACGAGAACGAATCCCTTATATCGAGACGACAATCGAGGCGGCAGGGAGGGGCGACATACGTACACGTAAGATAAAAATTTAAGTAACTAGTAATGTAAACGAGTATATCGGGCGACAAAACGTTAAATATGAAAATGATGAAAATTCAGAACGTAACAACTATAAAGATATATAGGATGAAATTTAAAGCGAACTTCTATATAGTATAAGGAATGAAATTTAAAGCGTTACACATTTTGAAACTGGCGATGCCGTAGTCCAAGAGGCTATTCGTTGGCTGCGATAGCAACCAAAAGACTTCTTTGCCGCCGGCTTTCAAGGACTTTTAAAGAGATGGGGATAGTATCTCAATGCACAGGCTGATTATATAGAAAAGCGAATCCACAAAATAAATTTTAGGAAATTCCATTTATTATTATTACGTATATCCCGTTTTGCGTCTTATATATAAGTACATGTAATGAAATATCATTTTCTGTGTGTTAAAATTATAATCATTCATTATACATGCCGGGTTAGTCAAAAGTATGAAATGGACGGTTTATTTCCGTAATTATAAACTTTATAAGAAAATGTCTTTAATAAAAGTTTTTTTACTAATTATTCTCCATTCCTTAGCCTATTCGTTGTTTTCTGTATGTCAATGCATTTCCATGGAAACGGTATTTTATTTTTTTTTCAAATGGCAAGTATGTGTTTTTTTTGCTGATTTCTATTCCCCTTTTTTTCTTGAAATGCCTTGATTTTTTTTCATATGCTTTCATAACAAAATTTAAGAAAAAATACTCATAATACATTATTCACTCAAATAATATTTAACTCAAATTAAATGTTCAAACTGAAGACCCCTTGCAGCTTTTGTTGCCAGATAGGTGGTATTTCTTCAATTTCATGTCAGATTCTGACTGCCAGATCTTGCAAATTTTGTGGTTTTTCTTTGTAAATTTTATTTTCTAAATTGCCACAGAGGAAAAAATCTAGGCGACCTGGCAGGCCATTCAATAGCCATTCAATCTAACGACCTGGAAAGACGCTATTCAGAAACAGACGAACATCAACTCCATAATGAGGTGGAGTGCCGTCTTGCTGAAACCAAAGCTTGCTGTTTGGTATTCCTTGTCGATCTTCATCCGAAAATAAATGTGCAATGTCAGGCACAATGTGATCACGCAATAGGTTTAGATATCTATCTGCTGTCAAATTTCCATCTATAAAGTATGGACCTATTATGTGGTGCCCAATAAGACCAGCCCAGACATTAAGTTTTTCTGGATGCTGTGTATGGTGTTCCATCATCCAATGAGGATTTTTACTGGACCAGGAACGAGAGTTGTGCCTGTTTACAAACCCATTTAGACAAAAAGTGGCTTCATCCGAAAATAAAATGTGGTTTAGAAAATTTGGATTATTATTGATCATTTATTATTGTTGCACAAAATTGCATTCTTCTGTCGGTGTCATCTTCGTTTAGCTCATGAAGAAGATGTATCTTGTAATTCTCGTTTTTCTTCTTTTTTAATATTCAAACAACCGACGATTGACTAATATTATTTTCCAAAGCAAGTTGCGTGGTTGACGTAATTGGATTATCCCGAACATTAAGTAATTCATCTAGAGCTTGATCTTGATTTGTAGCTGATTTTGGACATCCAGACCTTGGCATATCTTTTACATTTCCAGTTTCTCTAAATTTTCTAACCAATTTAGACACTGTGGATTGTACAATACGATTTATTTCGGGATGAACGTTATTAAATAAATGACAAACATCTTGGTGTGAACATTGTCGATCTCAATAACCAACCATCATTAAGATTTCAATTCTTTCAGTTTCACTGAGTTTGACCATGTTTACAAATTAAAATGAAACTATTCTTATTATATCAACTTATTGAAAGGTACTTCACAATGACATGAAAAATGACATTAAAGAAAACAAAGGCCACTATCATTTTTATTAGAGAATCTGATTTTATATCACATTTTGCCGTTTATTGGAAATTATAATTTTATACAGAAATTTTGTTGTGAAAGCATATGAAAAAAATATAAAGTCATTTCAAGAAAAAAAGAGGAATAGAAATCAGCAAAAAAAATAACGTTTCCATGGCAATGCGTTGATATACAGAAAACAACGAGTAGGCTAAGAAATGGAGAATAATTAGTAAAAAAAAACTTTTATTACGGACATACTTTTGACTAAACCTGTATATTGTTTATTATTGTCTTGTAATTAATATTGACTCTTGGGTAGTAAATATTATGACGTCGAGTTATCTCTTCCTCTGGCTGTAGCCGGAAAACATTTTACTCTACCCACATACCTGTGAGTATGAGCTCGGTGATTCGCGGTTTATGTAACGGTGTTGGTATATACAGGGTTGGCCATTTAAGGTTGCGGTTTTTGAAGTCATATTAAACATACAAAACATTAACTTAAAAAAATGATTTATTTGTGCAATTAAACAAGATCTGCGGTTTAATAAATCAGATTTTCGAAGTGAGAGCCTCGCGCAACGATAACATTTCGCATCCTCTTCTCAAATTCTCCACAAACTGCCTGAAGTGTGGCGTACGGTATCGCTTCTATTCGCTGCCGTATCGCCATTTCAAGGTCATCCAGGGTGTCTATACCATCGCGATATACCGTATCTTTTAATGATCCCCACAAGTATAAATCGCAAGGATTGAGGGACTATATGGTGGCCATGTTATCCCTCCGCCTGTAAACTGTTGAGCGTCAAGACCAATGATTCTGTTACCGAAATGTTCTTCAAGAATGTTGAAAACTTCTTCCGTGCGATGCGGACGAGCCCCGTCTTGCATAAACCATGCATTCTCCACCATATTTAATCCATGCGCCACGGGAATAAAAGACTCATTAAGCATTTCACAATATTTTTGCGAAGTAACGGTTCCATTGACAATCACGGGACCGATAATTCCTGCCGACGAGATAGCACACCATACAGTCAACCGTCGAGGGTGAAGAGGACGAACAATTGCTAGATGTGGATTTTCTGTCCCCCAATGTCTCTAATTTTGCTTATTCACATAACCGGATACATCAAAATGTGACTCATCCAACCACCACACTCGTTCCAATGACATGCTGCCATTTTCAATGCGTTCGATGATTTCGTTCGCAAAATTGTAGCGTCGCTCCATATCAAACGGTCTCAACGGCTGATCGATCTGGATTTTGTATGCTTTCATCTTTAGATCTTGCTTTAGGATCCGCCTTAGTGTTGTACGGGGTATTTCAAGTTCTTGAGATGCTCTTGAGGTCAATGTTGAAGGTTGAGCTGTAAAGTGCTCCCGTACTCGTTCTATGGTTTCCGGTACCCGGATGGTCTTTTGACGTTCTCTAACAGTTGATCTTTCGTCTGCCGCAGATGCTGTTGCTTCAAATTTCACTACAATCCTAAGATATTGTCGGATAACGAATACTTTGTTACTTTTCTAAATTTATCTTTTTTTCCTTACCTTTTTATAGTGTTGGTGCGTTATTTCTCCCAAATAGAGTACGCAAGTGTCTTGCCGTAGCTGCAAAAGATTGCCAATTTCTATAATACTATTTTATTAATTCCACGCGTCCTTCCGTTGGATACGACGCCATCTTTAAAACTGACAAGGAAAATGTTTCATATATTTATTGTAAACCGCGCTTGGCCCTCTAGTGTAAAAATATATATTATATTAATTTATATATATACAAGGGAATAGCGCAATTTTTAAAACCGCAACATTAAATGGCCAACCCGTTATCATAGAATAGTAATGGGTGATTCATTTGGAGGTACTCTTTTAGGTGGGGATTTAATGGCTGAGCGCGCATGCGACGCGTCAGCGGACTGCGCATTCTGGTTCAGTACTATTTGACATTACGTAATGGAAAGACTTAGCCCGGCACAGCGTCTACAAATAGTACAGCATTATTACGAAAATGGGGGTTCTACAAGGAATGTGTATCGTGCGCTTGGAGCAACATATGGGCCACATAATCGGCCTACCGAACGCACAATTCGCTATACCATCAATAAGTTTGAAACTCAATTTACAATAATGGATAATACGCGACCACATAGACCTCATCCAGCACGTAGTGAAGGAAATATAGCGGCGGTAGCAGCGAGTGTACGCGAAGACCGGTAAGAATCAATTCGTCGCCGTTCTCAACAGCTTGGTTTGTCACATGCAACAACTTGGCGGATTTTACGAAAGCATACAAAGTTCAACTAGTGCAAGAACTAAAGGCGACCGACCTTCCGAATCGTTTTCGTTTCAGCCGTTGGACTCTTAATAAACTTGCAGAAGATCCACTGTTTTCGACAAAAATTTTGTTCTCCGATGAGGCCCATTTCTGGCTTAATGGGTACGTGAGTAAGCAAAATTCCCTTATTTGGGGTGATGAGCAACCTGAAGAGATTGAAGTGCTACCATTACATCCAGACAAAACAACTGTTTGGTGCGGATTATGGGCCGGTGGAATAATTGGTCCACATTTCTTCAAAACAGAAGCCGGCCGGAATGTGACTGTGAATGGCGACCGTTATCGCGCCTTGATAAGGGACTATTTGCTGCCTGAACTTGACACCCGTGGTCTACAAGACATTTACTTCCAACAAGATGGCGCCACTAGCCATACAGCTCGTGAAACTATGGCTTTACTGCGAGAACGATTCGGTGAACATTTAATTTCACGCTTCGGACCAGTAAATTGGCCGCCTAGATCTTGTGATATCACACCATTAGACTTTTTTCTGTGGGGCTACGTGAAGTCTAAAGTCTACATGGATAAACCGGCTACAATTGACGCATTGGAGGCCAATAGTACTCGGGTCATTGGACAAATACCACTCGAAATGCTAGAACGCGTCATTGAAAATTGGAACAGCAGAATAGACTACGTTAACCGCAGTCGTGGCCAACATTTGAGAGAAATAATCTTTACAAAATAATTGTAAAGAATGATTCTTTTGTATGATAATCAAGTTTCTTAAATAAATTGGCCTTTTTCATTTGTTCTTTGCTTTTGGAAAAAGTATCTCTAAATGAATCACCCTACCTACTACAAGTCCCACTATGTAATTCCCACTATGTAATTGTTAAGTGAGGAAACGTTGTACCGAAAAATAGCGAGCACCGCAGGATGCAGCAGAAAAAGTTACTATGGAGAAGTGCTTTTGGATTTTCAATTTGTTGCATGGCAACCAAGTTATTAAAGATAGAAGAAAATGTGAAAATTTGGTTATTCTCAAAAATCTCAATAAAGGAAAAATGATAATGCAAATTTCTTTGCGGCATGTGAATCCTCATTAATTTTCACAACTTTGCTCCAATTTAACGTTCTTTGTATCTCTTACGGTTTACGAGGTCTTAATGGTATGCATTGAATCTGAATAACCCTGTATATTTCTATTATAGTTATTATTATCGTTATTATTTTAACTATATAACACCTCTAGCAAGATAAATTCTGTAAAAATGTCATGTAATATGCAAGTAAATAATTTAAAAGTTCAAACACAAATAAATTTCAAAACTCAAATATTTTAACTGTAAATATTGGGTTAGAATGTTTACAATTACGATCCTTATGATTCTACGTATTGATGCTTTGCTTTTCTATAGTAGAGGGTTAGTAGATAGATAAAGAATCCCATCCTAAGAGTCCTAATCAATTATATTTCCTTTTCAACATGTTTTTCTCGAGGAGAAATTTTGAATCTCAAATGAAGTTGTTGTACATCAAAGATCCTTCTTATTTTATGTGGGAAATTCTTCTTTTCTCTGAATACCGGGAAAAGCCTGGATATAGTGTGCTGATAAAGAGAACCTCCGCTTATTCCAAAGAAAATTAATTCCTTTGAACCAATAAATATTCTCGGCAAATTCCACGCTACACGCCCGATTATCTTTCGCAGATATAATTTATTTGCGATCATCAGAATTTAAGAGTGCCTCCTCGAGATAATGCCGAGTCGTATTCGTTTGCTTCCTATAATACATGGCGACGCGGGCGACGTGAGTATTTCCTTTAAACCAGGCCACACCATCGATTTGAACCAATGACAAAGCAATCTCTGACATGAGATGCTGAAATATTTTCAGTGCGGATAAAACGGACGGAATTCTTTACTTTGTTTGCGCGTTAGACGCAAAGACTCCAAAAGAAATTTTTTTGTGTGTTTTTTTTAATTTCCTTGAACGGAAAAGTCGGTTATATATTGACAGTTTGTTGCTTTTTAGAATAAATAAAGTTTTAAAATTTAATTGTTCCTTTGTTTAGAGACTATGTATACGTGGATGTCTCGTAAAAATCGCCAAACACTTTAGTAGATCGAGTGTGTATATGAAAGTCTAGTAAAGCGATTTTCGTGCGTTAGCTTTACGGTGTTGCATGTTCAATATTATTATTTCTTTCTAGTGGAGATGAAAACTTAGTTGCCGAAATACCTATTTATAATACGAATATTAATCTGTAAGAGGTTTTTGTACCCTTTTGAAATTTTTTACTTAGCTACAGTCGCCAATGAAATACTTTCTAGGTTAAGGAGTCTAAAATAAATTCTCATGACCGGATATACAGAGTGTCCTTGAAATAAAAAGACAACCTATGAAAAATGGAAAGATGTAATTATGTAGAATACAAATCCAAAATATTGTATCAATTACGACGCGAACTCTAATAGTAATAAATACTTAATACGAATCACAACACAAAGATGTAATAAGCCACTTGTTCGTTCGTCAAAAAAAATTACAATAAGTAAAAAATTATCTTAGGATCTTAGGTTCTTTCGGTTCAAATTGAAAACTTCTATAATGTGAAATCAAAAAATATATAATTTTACATGTGTGTGAAATTTATTTAACTACTTCCTCTTTTTCAATTATAAGCTAATAAATGAGTATGAAATGTCTTAATCTACAATTTTACTAATGTAACATAAATTTGCTAAAATCTATAAAAACTTTGTTACATTCTTTATGATGTGTCAAATTTCTGACACCCTTCAAATGTCGAACTATATACCACATCAATTACATTGCACAACAATATGACAACTTTTGTCTGATGATTGACTTTTATCACGTGATGTTTACTAATTTGACGTCGCAAATTTCAAATATACCCTCAGTTTCTTTGTAAGAGCTCTTGTTTACGAGATATAGCTTTCACGAAAAAATCGCTGTGTTAGTGTGTTAATTTGCTTGTAATTAAGAAAATATTAAGTTTTCTTAATATAATTTGATATGGCATCGTCAAGAAGACTTTGTGTCAATGATCCAAATCATTTTTGTTTCATTTGCGGAGAGTATATATTTAAAGAATACCGTTTGAATGTGACAGCGTTCGTGATTGAGGCTTACAAAAATTATTTTGGTCACACACTGGAAATGAAAGACAAGCCTTGGATTCCGCAAAAGGTATGCAAAACGTGCGTTGAGTTTCTACGTTTGTGGACAAATAAGAAAAGGAATAGCTTTAGGTACGAAACCGCTATGATCTGGACTGAACCCTTGAACCACCACGACGACTGTTATTTTTGTTTGGTGAACATAACTGGCATTAACCGAAAAAATCGAGCCAAATGGGAATATCCTTCCATACGGTCGGCACATAGACGTGTTTTAAGTCCTAAAACATCACTTGAACCTCAAGCTGATGCTTCACAGGAGGAGCCTATGCATTTTGAGGCGAAAACTGACAGTAGTGATAGTGACTTTGAATGTGACCTGAAAGCGCCAAAACTATTCAATCAAGATGATTTAAACGAGCTTGTCAGAGATCTGGGACTGTCAAAGGCTGCTTCAGAAATTTTGGCTTTTAGGCTAAAAGAAAGAAACTTAGTAACGAAAGAAACGAAAATTTCTTATTACCGCACAAGAGAACAAAATCTCCTCAAACATTTTGCTGAAGAAAATGATTTCGTATTTTGTAAAGATGTACCTGGTATAATGGCTGCAATGGGACTTCAAAATTACGTTTCTAGTGAGTGGCGTCTATTTATATACTCATCAAAACGTAGTCTAAAATGTGTTCTCTTACACAATGGGAATAAATTAGGGTCGTTGCCTATTGCACATTCCACAAAAGTAAAAGAAGAATATACAACTATTGCTCTGGTTTTAGACAAAATTAAATATGTGGAACACAATTGGCTCATATGTGTTGATTTAAAAATGGTCAACTTTCTTTTAGGCCAACAAGGTGGTTATACAAAATATCTCTGTTTTCTTTGCTTAAAAAAGATTGGCCTCCTCGGGAAGCGCTAGTTGCAGGACAACAGAACGTGATAAACCCACCTTTAGTATCAAGGGATCGTATAATTTTGCCTCCGTTACATAAAACTAGGACTTATAAAACAATTTGTAAAAGGTCTTGACAAAAATGGAAATTGTTTCCTTTTCCTATCAAAAAAGTTTCCAAAACTAAGTGCAGAAAAGATAAAAGCGGGAATTTTTGATGGGCCACAAATAAAATCATTAATAAAAGACTCAAATTTTACGGACACTATGACAGAGATTGGGAAAACGGCATAGAATGAGTTTGTTTGGCTTGTTAAAAATTTTTTGGGAAATAAGAAAAGTTCTGAATTTTCTCAACACGTCGAACAACTGATGAGTCACTTTCAAAGGCTTGGATGTAACATGAGCATCAAGTTACACTTTCATCACAACCACCTGGACTATTTTCCCACCAATCTTGGGGACCTAAGTGAAGAACAGGGCGAGCGATTCCAGCAGGACCTCCGTACCATGGAGGAACGCTATCAGGGCTACTGGAACGCACACATGATGGCTGACTATTGTTGGAGCATTCAGAATAGCTCTCTGCCTTCAGCTTCAGCAGAAAAATCATATAAGAGAAAGTTTTTTTTCATTATAAGAATTAAATAAATTAGAATTATCTCTAAATTTATAGTATTTTATTATAAAAAAACACCCGTGTTATATTTTTTTAACTAGAGCTGATACAGAAATTTCAATCACGGAATTGAAATCGTCATAAAAAATTGGACTAATGTCATGTAACATAAACCAATCATCAGAAATTCAGAAATGCTGTTGTGCAGTGTTATAGTAGTTTATACAACGAGTCAATAATCACGGTTATTATTTCCGAGAGCTGAATTTACGAACCGAGCTGAGAGAGTAACTCAGTTCGAGGGAATAATAGTTATTGCAAGTTAGTATACACTACTTTATCTACGACTAACAGAAAATTACTAAAAGAAAAAGAAACTTTATACTATAATATCAATACGGTGCCTGACGTTTTGACAGTTAGTAAAATGGCTGCGCTTGTCTGATGATTACAAAAAATTTAAATAATTTAGCGATATTATAATAGAAAATTACTTTTTATTTATATAAATATTAAAATGGCTACAATTTAATGATTGTTTCGGCTGTTGCCTGTTTATTTCTCAGAGATTGATCAATATAGCCTTCTGAAACTTGATTAAATTTCCACCTGCCGTGACGCTTCAAACCTGTAATGTCACCTCCTTCATCAATATACAGCGTAGCAGATGATCTACGATATCAGAACTTCAAATACTCTGAAATTTGTTTATCGAATACGGCAAATTTGTTTTCACTTAAACCTAATTTCTGGGGCTGTACTCTTGTATTCAAAAATATCGCGTTTTTTCCCGTTTAATTTTGTATTTTTCTGACGTATATTAACGTCATGCCGTGACAATTAAGTTAATTAAAAATGCAAATACCAAAAGTTTCCGAACAAGAAATAGTTATGTACGATACAAGTGTTAAAAGTGCGATTTTATTTCACGAGTAAAAGTTTGCGACACGAGAGTTAGCGAGTGTCGCAATTTACGAGTGAAATAAAATAGCATTTTTAACATGTGTATCGTACAATATTTTTTCTACAAACACAATTTCTATTATAAAATATAATGAAACTCCACTGACCAAATTTGACAGCTCATGAATACGTTTTGACACAACTGGACGCAACCGTTAAATTACGTCAAACTAATTTGTCACAATTTGTACAAAAGATGAGTTCGTGTATTAATAAAGAAAATGAGGTAATACCGAGTGCAATAATTGAAGCCGCTGATAAAGCGACATTAGATTTGTTGCCCTCAAAATCTAGGCAACAATATGAAATTGCGTACAAAAGGTTTATGAAATGGTGCAGATGCAATAATGTGATAGGTAAATTTTACGAAAATGTTCTACTAGCATATTTTAAAGAAAGGTCTAAAATTTGGAAATCTTCTACTCTTTGGTCACATTTTTCGATGATAAAACTTTTGCTATGTATAAAAGACAACCATGATATTAGTAAATATTATAAACTTATTGCATTTTTGAAACGGAAAGGAAAAGGTTACCGACCAAGAAAATCAAAAATATTGACAAGACAAGAAATTGATAGATTTATTTCTGAAGCATCAGATGAAAAATATATGCTGTTCAAAGTAGCTGTTGTTATGGGTATATTTGGCGCTTGTCGCCGGGAAGAGTAATGCCGTATGACTGTGAATGACATTGAAGATAGAGGAAATGTGTTAGTAGTTACTATACCAGATACTAAAACCAATACTCAAAAAATATTTACCGTTATTGGCTCATATATAAACTTGTATCGCAAATACAAAGCATTACGTCCATCTAATATAAAACATCGACGTTTATTTTTTAAATACGCTAATAATAAATGCATAAGTCAAGCGGTTGGAATAAATTCGTTTGGCAAGATGCCTGCAATTATCGCAATGTTTTTGAAATTGCCGAATCCAGAATCTTATACGGGACATTGCTTCAGACGTTCATCTGCTACTTTGCTAGCAGATTCTGGTGCAAGCTTATGCTCAATTAACCGACATGGAGGCTGGAAAAGTTCCACCGTTGCTGAAGGTTTCCTAGAGGATATTCTAGAAAATAAAAACAAAATTGCGCACTCCATCTTCCCAGATCTATCTAATAATTCTCTTGCAAATGATAATTTAAATCACGATATTTTAGTTCCTATGATTCCTACTATTTGTCTGCAAATAATAATTCTGCAAGTACAGCAACACATGGAATAAATATCTCCAATTGCACAAACTGTACATTTAATATTAATTATCCAAAGAATTTGTAATTTTCATTGTAATAAAAATCATTTGATATGTACGGCATTTTCGCTTGTCATTTTTGACAAACTGTCATTTACTTTTAACACAAGTGTTAAAAGTGGCCTTTTTAACACGCTACGCTATAAAATCGCATTTTTAACTGAAGTTAGCCGTGTCAAAATGTCAACTTTTAACGGTGTTTGTAGAAAAAGTATTTTATTATAGCAAAAGTAGAAGATTGTTTGTCAATTGGAGATAATGCACTTCATTTCCATTATAATACGAGCATAATTTTAAGAATTAAAAGAAGATGGGAACAGGAACATTCTACAAACACATAACCTTTATAATAATTTGTGTCTAAATGACAGAAAGTCCGTTTTTAAACGATTAAAAGACCTATAGCTTAGAAATTGAGTCAGTAGTTTGTTGACAGTGACAGTTTTTTAAGACAGTGGAGTTTGTAAAATAATGGAAATTACTCGTGAAGGTTTTCGTTGAATGATTTTTACGATTATAAAAAAAGGCCTAACTCCACAAGAATGCATTATATCGCTACGGTCAACTTTTGGTAATGAAGCACCATCAGAGAAGACAGTTTACAATTGATTTGCAGAATTTCGTCATGGTCGTGCCTCAGTGAGTGATGAATCACGTAAAGATCTACCAAAAACTGTTGTGATTCCAAAAAACATCGATGCTATACGGAAAATGATAGAACACGATCGACATGTGACTTACAGTGAGGTAGAGGCATCTCTTGGCATGTCGCAGACTGCAATTCATTCGATTTTACATCAACATTTATTTGTAAAGAAAATATGTTGCAAATGGATTCCACATATAACTTGACCGAAGCAAAGAAAAAGCTCGTGTCAATTGGTGGACAGAGATGCGCAAAAAATTCGACATAAGAACCGCAAAATCCGTATAAACATGGATATATGCGCATGAGCCGGAAACCAAGCAACAATCTACTGTATGGGTGTTCCAAGACGAACCGAACTCCACAAAAGTTGTTCGTGCAAGGAGCACTTCCAAGAAAATGATCGCTCGCTTCTTCGGCTGTACAGCACTGAAAAACTGTTAACGCTGAATGGTATACGGTAATTTGCTTGCCAAAAGTTATAGACGAAATCAGGAAGAACAACCAAAAACGTCGCATTGTTCTTCATCACGACAATGCGAGTTCCTATACAGCCCGTCTAACAGTTGACTATTTGAAGGAGAAAAGTGTTGAAATAATGTCTCATTGTCCATACTAACCTGACTTGTCGCGGAATGATTTCTTTTTGTTCCCAACTATGAAATAAAATATGTGAAGATAGCGATTTTCAACACCTTAAGAAGCAGTCGAAGCCTTTGAAATCCATGTTTCTGAGATACAACCTTCATAGTCGAAAAAATGTTTTGAGAACTGGTTCGTACTCATGCAAAAGTGTATGGACCAAAAAGGCGAATATTTTGAAAAACAATAAATTAGTTTGTTCCCAAAAATTTTATTTTCTTCCCAGATTTTGTAAAAATATGAAAGGTGACCCTCGTACAAGAGTATATAATATAAATTTATTGGCATTACTACCCATGATAAACCGATAAAACTAACACTAACACACCAAATTTAAAAAAAAAACGCTGAAGTTTATCGTATCGACGACACGTTTGACAATTAGAATATCCGGGCTTGTTTATCGTTACTATGGTTACGCTGGCAAGACTATGTTTTATTGGCGGAACGCAGGGAATAATGAGAAACAACGTTATCATAGAACGGACACGCTTACCACATGACGCAAAGCCCAGTGCAGTACTGGCGAAAGGCTGTATTTCTAAAATATTTAATTTTATTTATATCATTGGAAAACGAACGGGTGGTGATCTATAAAATTACGAAATACATATTTATTTGTTGAAAAGTTGTATTTATAAAGTTTTTAATTTTATTTATATAATTGGAAAACATACGGGTGGTGATCTATCTATCTAAAATTACGAAATACATATTTATTAATTAATTTTATTTATATAATTGGAAAACAAACGGGTGGTGATCTATAAAATTACGAAATACATATGTATTTGTTGAAAAGTTGTATTTTTAAAGTTTTTAATTTTATTTCTATAATTGGAACATTTTTATTTGTTCATTTTGTCGTTCAAGTTGAGTAAAGGAGTATTAATATTGACTAGCAATAGTTTCTCAAGGTTTTCTTCTGTCAATTTTGTCCTTTCTACATCGCAACTGGTTATAGGTGCATACTGGAAATATTCTTTTATTTCTTCATATGTAGCCGTTAGATTTTGTGGAATTGTCTCCATACATAATTGCTGCAATGTAATTAAATCTGGATTTCTATTAAAAATTGCTTCAAACTTTTGCCGAAGACCACATCCGAAGTCACTTTTCAAATTATTAACAGCCACATCTAATGTGGTTAATCCGTCATTTAATTTGAGATTTCGATTTTCAAAATAAGTGATTAGTTTTGGCAATTTTCCAAAGTGTTCGTGAAGAAAGTACAACTGATTTTTTTAATTTGGGATTTGTGTGAGCTCCTTGCACTCACCAATACTTCTAGCATCCTCCTTTAGCAGTGTTACGAAATGTTTTAGACTATCGAAATTCTCAGCATAATAACTAGTAGCTTCCAGCCATGTTCCCCATCTAGTTATTACTGGAGTGAGAGGCAGTGACAGAGATGGAGATTTTTCCCTGAAAAGAGCTACTCTCAATGGTGCTTTTCTGAAAACTTTTTTAAAAGCTGATACAAGTCTATCAACTTCCGGAAAAGTGTCTCTGATATATTCACAGATTCTGTGGAGAGCATATGCTACACAAGTAATATGCAGCATATTAGGATATGTTTTCTTCAATAATCTGCCTGTTTTTAACATATACGCAGCACTATCACTGACAAATAAAAGTATTTTTTCTTTGTACGTGGCGTCCGAATGAAGCATTTTTTTGCATATTCTCCTTAATGGTTTCAGCAACTGTTTCCGCATCAACTCTATTTATAACACTTGTTGCTATTACATATGAGTTATAGGGAATAGTTGGATGTAGTACACCAGCTACAACATTTACCGCACAGCGTCCTAACATATCCACCGTTTCGTCGGCGCTTATCCATATGTATTGATTTAAAAGATGGCTTCTAATGCGTTCTACTGTTCTCGTATAGCACCTAGAAACATAATATTTGCGTAAAGTTGATTCATCAGGAACATTTCGACCAGTATATTTTTTCAGAAATGTCTTCAAAATTGGATTGTTCAATTTAAATAATGGAATATTAGCTGCCATAAAAGTTTCACAGAGTTCTTCGTTAAAATTGTCAGATTCCAACGGGTTCAATTTTTTTTCGTGCTTTAACGATCCTACGTGACGTTTTACGGTTGATTTATTGCAATTTTTCAATAACGTTTCACACACTTCACAATAAATTTCGGAATCACTGGCAATGTACATACAATCAGTATGGCCCTCAATTCAACTCGCCATTGTTTCACGATGCCATTCTCGACGCTCTTGTATTGTCTGAAAAAGTAAGAATATTCTAGATCCAAATAAACGAAATTAAATAACGAAATTTTATGCACACTTACGTGAAAATAATTGGAAGATGTTGCTTAAATGAAAAGAAAAGGAATGTACGTGCTATTTCTCTTACGAAATACGATAAACTTATTTATTTTATCTACGTACACGACACCACTGAAAACACTATATTCTCCGAAGACAATAGCTGGGTTGACCATTGTTATCACTGCGAGACCAGGCGGCCGAGTAAGTCAAACAAACATATCATTGAATTACGCCAGGATGTACTGAGCGACGTTATACACAATTCCAATTGCCGATTGCGTTTTATGGAAATTGCATCTAGTTATCATTATATCGTGCATTGCGCGAATGAGAACGGTCGCATTTTTTTCTAATTTTTAACTAATAATCACTAATATAATACCTACTTTATTATTTAGTCGTAGATAAAATACTTTACTCTTCTTAAATTTGTTAATTTTCTTTATTTTCTAAAAACTGCACCTTCCTTTAGTAGAACAATTTATCGTGTTTTTTTTACATTCCGGGAATTTCTGAGTAGCACCTCGTATAACTACATGTAAATAGGCAAACCACATGTGAAAATGTGAGTAGTATTATATGTACAGTATTAAAACTTATAAATCAAATTAATAATTTTAAAAATCGTCTTTCCTTTAATGTAATGTAGACAAATACACATTAACTTTCATTCACTAGATTTCAGACAAAAGATCCGCTGGATGTGAGTTATTAAATTTAATTCAAATAGAATCTCTTTTTGAAATAAATATTGGCTAATATATCAATAAATTATCCTCTGTTGTTGAAAATATATTTATAATAATAATAAATTTGCACGCATTACTAAATACATAGTACTAATCCATAATTTATCACTATAGATAACATGTGATTTTACGAAAACGTCTATTGTTTAAATTTAAATGTCACAATAACCACTGCAATGAAACCGATCGTAAAAATGATTAGAATACTGAATTGCAGTTTAAAATGTAATGAGCGTGTTTGTATGTAGCGAAGAGAATGAATTTTCAGAAACAGAAAGGAACAAGAAAAATCCCTAACCCAGGCGCGGCTCGTGATGACGTATTTTGGTTTGCAGTACAATGATCCGAGTGCTTCGTGTATTCTCGTGTACTAACTGTAACGTTTGCATAGTAAACACCGAAAACACACGAGGCACTCGTATCATTGTACTGCAAACCAAAATACGTCATCACGAGCCGCGCCTGCCCTAACCACAACATAAATTAATAAACTCTAAATACGTATTTAGGCAACTAACTTGTCATCTTCAGTAGAACGATCTGAAAAATAAAAATAACTATATTCATTATAAATTAGCCACGCTTTGTCATGGTTATTATTGCATATACCGATAGATTCGAGGAGTAGGAAATTTACAGCGGTGACGGAGCAAATAGGGTTATACCTCCACTAATGCTTCAGTAGACGTTTAGCGGTGACAGTGACTGTCGCCGCTCAGTGTTTGTAATATGTTGCGATGTCTAAACCAAAAGGCAATTTGTAATACTCTTAAGAAACTTGTTTACTGTCAAAATAAAAATGAGAGATAAATTATTTAAAACAAAATAAAATTCATTCTAGCAATATTTTTTTAATAAAATTAAGTTCTCAATTAAATCAAATGTTCAAAGGCTTGTCCTCCTTGCAACAAGCAAAATCCAATTCTATCGTAAAACGCTCTTCTAACGTGAAATAATAAACAAGTTATTATTGCAGCTCTGGTAAAGTTGTTGGTCTGTTATTCATATAAATTTAACTTTTAATATATCCCCAAAGGAAGAAATCCAGAGTTGACAAATCTGGCACTGCCACCGCTAAACGTCTACTGCAGCATTGGTGGGGGTATAACCTTCTTTGCCCCGTCATCGCTTTGTGAAGTAAAGCTTTCCTTTACTAGCCTAACTGATGAAGTCTGATAGTAAATGGCAGAAACACGTGTCTTAGGCAGAAGTAAATGTTGGAAAATACGAGGTGTATGTCCATGCGTACAGTACATTTGTAACTGGATGAGGTCGTTAATTTCTGCAATTTTTGAATAAATCCGTGTAGTTGATGGTCCGCGCTAAGTTTGGAGAAGTAAGGAAGGTCGAAGGAAGGAAGGTCGAAATCGTGGCGTGTTGTGTTCTACATACTGTTACAAGCTTAGTTTGCCGAATTGTAGCAATTAACGCATCACATAGGGCGACATCTGCATGTAAAAATGAGATTTAATAGTCCTTAATTCTCATTTGCAGTAAGTTTAGAATGTTAACCCTTAACTGTGCTAGTGGGGTCCGCGCGGACCTGGCGATATAGTTTTCTGTTAGCATTCTTTAGAGTATTAAACAGATGGCGTTGTGGGTCAACGTAATCTTAAATTAGGTTAGTTATAAGAGACGTGTGTAGCTGTAAAGTCAACAGCTAAATTATTTTGAAAATTATAAGACCTCGAATCTTTAAAGACCCCACCAACACGTAAGTCTACAGTGAAATTATTATTAGCTCTTCAAAAACCTAACTATATAATGCATTATTTTTAGTGTATTTTTGTCAATTTTACCATGTCAATGAATGAGTGGAGTAGACCTTTGACTGAATCAGAATTAAATGAAATAGCGAATGATCCAAATTTTTATTCCGATGAAGAAAGCGCAGCTGAAGAAAACGAATTTCAAGCTAGCGATCATGAAACAAATTCAGAAGCTTCTTCAAATGGCGATGAAAGCCATTTTGATAACGATTCCGATGATAGTAATGTATTTTATGGTAAGGATAAAAATTTTAAATGGCAGAAGGCATGTAAAAGTCGTTCACGTACTCGCACTCACAATCTGATTATACATCTACCAGGCCCCAAAGGGAGAGCCAAAAATATCGATAAATATGACATTACAGCAGTCTGGAAGTTATTTTTTACTGATAATATGCTAGAGACCATCTTGTTGCATACAAATGTGAAAATAAGGAACAGACATGAGCAATTTCAAGTACCTCGGCCATCGTACACAGCTGAACTGGATATGATTGAACTAAACGCTTTCCTTGGTCTTTTATATCTATCAGGTGTTATGAAATCTAATCACGAGGATATACCTGCTTTATTTGCCAATGATGGAACTGGTCGGGATGTTTTTCGGGCTACAATGAGTGTAACTCGTTTTCTGTTTATTTTGTCATGTTTGCGATTTGATGATGCACTTACAAGAGATCAAAGAAAAGAGCATAATAAATTGGCTGCAATAAGGGAATGTTGGGATATTTTTATTGCGAATTGTGAATCTTTATATACTCCAGGAGAATATCTCACCATCGATGAGATGTTGGTACCATTTCGAGGCAGATGTTCATTTAAAATGTACATGCCCAAGAAACCGGCGAAGTATGGTCTAAAAATTATGTGCCTCTGCGATGCACGTACTTTCTACCTGTGTAATGCATTTGTTTATACTGGCAAGGAAAATACAGTATCAATAGATAAAGTATCTGTACCAACCCGCGACGTCCTAAAGCTCATACCTCCCATACAAAACACAAATCGGAATGTCACAACTGATAATTGGTTCTCGTCAGTCGAGTTATGTAACAAACTGAGAGAACAAGGCTTGACCCTTTTAGGAACTATAAGAATCAACAAACCGCAATTACCACTTGAGTTTAAGCCTAACAGAAGGAGACAAGTGGGTTCTACGATATTTGAACATAACAATGATATAACAATAGCTTCATATGTGCCTAAAAAAAACCGATCGGTGTCATTGATATCTACCATGCACCACGATCAAAAAATAAGCACTGAAAATGGAAAACCTGATATGATCAATGATTATAATAGGACCAAAGTTGGCGTAGATGTATTAGATCAGTTATGCGCCAATTATTCAGTAGCTAGACGTACCAGGCGTTGGCCCATGGTAATTTTTTACGCTATGATAAATATAGCAGGTGTAAATAGTATGGTAGTATTGAACTGTGGGCGAGAAGAAACATTTAAAAGGCGACATTTGCTGGTAAGCCTCGGAAAAAGCCTCATTACTGCGCATATGCAACGAAGAAATCTCAGCCGATTACCGCGTGAACTGCAAACAATAATTTGCAAGCAGTTGGGTAAAGAGCTACCTACAACCTTTACGAACAATGAGCCAACACGAAAAAAGCGATGCGATCTCTGCTCCAGGGACAAAGACCGAAAGGTTAAGAGTGTATGCAAAAAATGCGGCAAACACATTTGCCCAGATCACACCAGTTTAGTTTGCATTATATGTTTTAATAACGTTTAATCGCTTATAAATATTACTGTTTGTTGTATTTCTTTAAAAAAATAAATAAGCAATGTAAACATTTTTTGTTTTTATCAACTGGAAATTGGGGTTCGGACGGACCCCACCAGCAGATAAGTGTTAGCTTATTTCACCAGCACTGTTAAGGGTTAACTATAAATACACAAAGTATAGAAGTGAAAAGTCATATCTGTCTCCAGGATACCCTACATTGACATGCTCCAATAAGAGCGAAACGGGTCTGTACGTTTCGGTGATGGACATTGTTTTTCACAAATTTTTAATTATCCTAACAACCATAAACTTAGAAGTCGCGGCGTGTTGTGTTCTACATACTGGTACAAGCTTAGTTTACCGAATTGTAGTAACTAGCGCATCACATAAGGCGACGTTTACATGTAAAAATGAGATTTAATAGTCATTAATTCTCATTTGCAGTAAGTTCAGAATGTTAACTATAAATACACAAAGTATAGAAGTGAAAAGTCGTATCTGTCTCCAGGATACCCTAAATTGACATGCTCCAATAAGAGCGAAACGGGTCTGTACGTTTCGGAGATGGACATTGTTTTTCACAAATTTTTAATTATCCTAACAACCAAAAACTCAGAAGTCGCGGCGTGTTGTGTTCTACATACTGGTACAAACTTAGTTTACCGAATTGTAGTAACTAGCGCACCACATAAGGCGACGTTTACATGTAAAAATGAGATTTAATAGTCATTAATTCTCATTTACAGTAAGTTCACAAATTGCTTTTGTTGAAGCGTAAAAAATGCCATAGCTAGATATAAAATTAGTATCGACGAAGATTATAATCAATATGTTGAAAAGAGAAACAAGAAACCGTTAACAATAAAAATACTAGAATAAGTATAAACGATAAATAGAATTACAATAAAATGTGACTACGATAGATGCAGTCTGTACGGAACTGACGCTGGTGGCATTCTCCACAAATGTTTAGCAGCAAGCATTAGCAGAAACGCGGCCTTCCACGCGTCTCTTTGTTTCCGAATATTGCCGACTATAGTAAGTGAATATGGGACTCTCGATCATACGGTATTCTCATATATTAGAACACCACAGCATATGGAAGTCTATGGTTCTCAATTATAATTAGGGACTGGACACGAGAGGCCGGTGACTCATAGCCCACGGTTGTACTATTGAAAATTTGAATTTTTGAAGAGTTTTTAATTTTATTTATATAATTGGAAAACAAAAGGGGTGGTATACAAAAAAGGTTTTAAATACATCTATACGTTAATATGCCGTATAACGCTTTTGTTTAATTATGAAACAAACATGTAAATAATTTACATATCTGTAACTGTATACTTGGACAATACCTCGTATTTTCAGCATTTACTTCTGCTTAAGACATATGTTTCTGCCATCTATAGGCGTCGTCAGTTAAGCTAATGAAGCAATGTATACAAATGATACAAATCTTTATAAATAGATCTGTATCTGTATATGACATTTAGCCGAACCGCCTATTAGATAAAGCAAATCTCATCCTATCAGGTGGCAATTATTTAATAAGTGACATCTGACGGACGAAAGAGACTTTACCGAAAACGTATAGATATATTTAAAACCTTTTTTGTATATTTACCGCCATCTGGCTCGTTTTTGAAGGACTACACCCGTATTGTTTTCGTTTCGTACCAGCTTAGCGGGTCAAATGAAAGATCGCTTTTTTCGGTAAAGTCTCTTTCGTCCGTCAGATGTCACTTATTAAATAATTACCACCTGATAGGATGAGATTTGCTTTATCTAATAGGCGGTTCGGCTAAAAGTCATATACAGATACAGATCTATTTATAAAGATTTGTATCATTTGTATACATTGCTTCATTAGCTTAACTGACGACGCCTATAGATGGCAGAAACATGTGTCTTAAGCAGAAGTAAATGCTGAAAATACGAGGTATTGTCCAATTATACAGTTACAGATATGTAAATTATTTACATGTCTGTTTCATAATTAAACAAAAGCGTTATACGGCATATTAACGTATATATATATTTAAAACCTTTTTTGTATATTTACCGCCGTCTGGCTCGTTTTTGAAGGACTACACCCGTATTGTTTTCGTTTCGTACCAGCTTAGCGGGTCAAATGAAAGATCGCTTTTTTCGGTAAAGTCTCTTTCGTCCGTCAGATGTCACTTATTAAATAATTGCCACCTGATAGGATGAGATTTGCTTTATCTAATAGGCGGTTCGGCTAAATGTCATATACAGATACAGATCTATTTATAAAGATTTGTATCATTTGTATACATTGCTTCAGTAGCTTAACTGACGACGCCTATAGATGGCAGAAACATATGTCTTAAGCAGAAGTAAATGCTGAAAATACGAGGTATTGTCCAAGTATACAGTTACAGATATGTAAATTATTTACATGTCTGTTTCATAATTAAAAGGGGTGGTGGTTTATAAAATACGAAATACAGAAGTAAATGCTGAAAACTTTCATCTTTGTCACTGCCTCCCTCTCCAGTAATAACTAGATCTGGAACACTAGATAATTTTGTAGTTCAAGTTGAGTAAAGGAGTATTAATATTAACTAGCAATACTTTCTCAAGGTTCTCTTCTACCCAATTTGTTCTCTTTGAATTAAATACATCCTCGTAGATAGAAAACGCCCTTTCTACATCACAACTGGTTACAAGTGCATACTGGAAATATTCTTTTATTTCAGCGTATTTAGCAGTTAGATTTTGAGGCATTGTTCCCATATATATTATTAAATCTGTATTTCTATTAAAAACTGCGTCTAACTTTCGCTGAAGGCCACATCCGAAGTCACTTGAAATATTTTTCAACTTATTAACAGCTGCATCTAATATAGTTAATCCATGATTTTGGAAATAAGTGGCAAATTTCCAAAGTGCTCCTGAAGAAAGTACAACTGATTTTTTAAATTTGGAATTTGTATTAGTTCCTTGCATCGTCATTTAAACAAGTAACGAAATTTTGTAAACTAACGAAATTCTCTGCATAAAAAGTAGTAGCTACCAACCGTGCTCCACATCTAGTTATTACTGGAGAGGGAGGCAGTGACAAAGATGAAAGTTTTTTCCTGTAAAGAGCTACTCTCAATGGTCGTCTTCTGAAAACTTTTTTAAAAGCGGATACAAGTCTATCAACTTCTGGATATAATGGTCTGCCTATTTTTAACATATATACAGCACTGTCACTGACAAATAAAAGTTTTTTTTTCTTTGTACCTGTCGTGCGAACGAAGTATTTGGTTCATATTCTCGTAAATGGTTTTAGATACTGTTTCCGCATCCGCAGTGTGTTTATAACTTTTGTTGCTATTACATATTCGTTATATGAAATAGTTGGATGTAGTACACCAGCTACAACATTTGTCACACAGCATCCTAATATATCGACGTTTGGTGAGCACTTATCCATAAGTACTGATTTGAAAGATGGTTTCTAATGTGTTCTACTTTTCGTGTAGCACTTAGAAACATAATATTTGCGTAAGGTGGATTCATCAAGAACATTTCGACCAGTATATCTTTGGAGAAATGTTTTGAAGATGGGATTGTTAATTTTAATTAAATGAATATTTGCCGCCATTAAAGTTTCACAGAGTTCTTCGTTAAAATTGTCAGATTCCAATATCTATGTATGTATTTGCGATGCTAAGTGACGTTTTTCGTGCGATTTCATGGGATTTTTTAAAGATATTTTACAGATTTTTGCAATAAATTTCGGAATCACTGACAATGGACATACAATCAGTATGACCGTCAATCCAACTCGCCATTGTTTTACGATGCCGTTCTGGGCGGTCTTCCATATCATATCTGAAAAAGTAACTTAAAAAATGTTCTAGATCTAAATAAATGCAAATTAAAAATGTATGCGTAAGTTATTGAAACTTAACAAAATTCACTGGACAATTACGTCAAAATATTTGGGAGAAGTAGATTCGATGAAACGATATTAAACAGGATCTATTACAAAAATTACGAAGTATGAAATTAACAGTTAAAATAATGAAAAAAAGAAACTAACTCACCGTACTTTATCTTACAAAATATGATAATTAAAATAAATTATAAAAACTCCTCACGCTTCTATCTACGCCCATGAGGAAAGGAATTTCAGTGTAATATTGAGGTAATTGCATCACAATTCAACGACAGAAAAAAGATGTGCGGTTAACCGAATGAATAGTGCTATTCAATAACTGCATGTTGTACTTAGCGATGTTACAGACTATTTATCCCGGGAGCGGTCGCTATGTTAGGAAAAAACTAACAATTTTCGTTTATTGCTCATAAAACATGAAATATTGGCTTAAAATCTTTTTCCTTCCAGGAATGCCTGGAGAGGGTACTGTGTTAGCGCATGGCCGTTTGACATTTCATTCAGTGAATTATGGCCAATATGGCCATATGTAAAGGCAATTGTTAGTTTTGTTCTAACACGCGAACGATTACGATCACCAACTTGTTAGAAAAAATTTAACTACGTGACCGATCGCGTCTTTAAAATCTTGCTACTTTACCGTGTGTTAATTTATGTTTTTGGTAAGTTTTTCTTAATGTTTGTTTGCACCTTAGTGCGATTTTGTCCCTATTTTTTTATTAGGGTTAGGGTTTTGTAATGGACAAGAAGGAGGAAGAACAACTTCTTAAATAGTTTGAAGAAGTGCCAACTGATACAGAAAAACCCATTGATTCCGACCATGATCTCAGTCATACTTCCTCTGAACACAGTTTGCATTGCACTGATACAGAACAATCAGACGAGAATGCCACTGACGAGGTTACTGTTGCTCAACCTATTGCTGCTGTCACAGCAGAACAATCTGACGCGAATTCTACTGACGAGGTTACTCTTGCTCAACCCATTGCTGCTGTTCCACAACCGCCACAGCGGATACGCAGGTAACCTATTTTTGTAGGTAAAAATCTTACAGAGTGGCTAAAGCATAACCCCATCACGTTATAGTAGGGCTAGCGACCGCTCCCGGGTTATATGGTCTATCGTAATTTCGGCCTGATGCGTCCAGTCTCTAATTATAATTAAAGACCGCCATTCTCGGTCGACACAGAGGCGTGGATAAGCGAGAGGTTCGGGAGATTCACCTTACCAGGGCTTCGCGTACAGTGTACATGAACAGATATCATAGTGTGAAATTGCGAAGTTGTTTATAGACGTATTTACGCGTATCTGTAATTCGAACGGAAAGAATTTTTCGAAATAACGCACATTTTTCTTTCAGTAAAGCCAACGCATTGACGCCGCTACTTGCCTATCTAAGTGGCGGTCTTTAATTTATAAAATAGTGTTTTAACCTTTCCATAAGAAACGTAGATACATGAAGTGAAATAAATAATACCTCTCATCAATAGCTGCGATAACTAAACCAGGTCATGTATTTACAAAACATCTCTTTCGACAATACGGCCTCGGTGAGTTATGATTAGAGAACGGACATTCTTACCACATAACTAAGTTCTCCGAATACAATAGTCGTTGTCCATTGTTAACGCTGCGAAAATCGGTGTCCGAGAAAGTCAAACACAAATACTTCATTGTATTACGCCGGGATGTACTCAGCGAAGTTTATAAACATTTCCAATTGCCGATTGCGTTTAATGGCATATATCCTCCGAATACAATAGCTGTGTTGTCCATTGTTATCGCAACGGACCAAATGGCCGGGTAAGACTTCAAATACTTCATTAAATTACGCCGAGTCATGTGGTAAGAATGTCCGTTCTCTATTAGAGAACGGACATTCTTACCACATGACTCGGCGTAATTCAATGAAGTATTTGTTAGACCATCTGGCCATCTGGTCGACAGCGATTACAATGGACAACACACCTATTGTATTCGGAGGATATATTCCATTAAACGCAATCGGCAATTGGAAATGTTTATAAACATCGCTGAGTACATTCCGGCGTAATTCAATGAAGTATTTGTGTTTGATTTTCTCGGCCACCTAATTTCGCCAGCGTTAACAATGGACAACGGCTATTGTATTGGGAGAACTTAGTCATGTGGTAAGAATGTCCGTTCTCTAGACTTATCATTGTTATTGTCTTTATTAAATTATATGTCGTTACTTAATCGTTGTCCCGTCTATTATTTATCATGCTGGTAAACCTCCGGTGTAGAGGCAACAATGTGACCTCCGGGGCCAGGTGACATTACATAGCACTGAACTCTTTTATGAAAAAAAAAAACATCTTCACTAAACTTGCATGAGTAAGTCATTTGTTTGTATCTGGAACGAAATGTTTTTTAAACATCAGTGCATTTGAATAAATAACATAACAACCAAACGACTAAAGCCTTGTGTTTCCTTGCCACACAATAACCGCCACCACACCTCACAATGAGGAAATACTGAATTCTTTGTATGCGAAATTGTTTGATACAACAGCTGTCGTAAGAGAGAAGGTAATAGAAATCTGTTTGGAATAAAAGAGAAAGGTGAAAAATTATTGAATAAATTTCCATAATATAAGCAATAAATCATGTTGGACTGACTTTTGTCTACGGAATAACAGAGGAAAATAGTTTTTTCCGTAGATACGATTTTTAGATTCGTTTGTTTTCTTCTCTGAATTGCTAAATCAGTTAATGTGACTTGCCTAAATGATTCGAATCAATAAATTATTTATACCGTTCGTTCCGTGATTCGAACAGATATGACATACATAAAGGGGACCTAAAAAAATCGTTGTTATTAGTAAATATATGTTCCCAAACCAGGTGTTTTTTATTTCAGGGTGACTTAATTACCTATGTATAAGGGATGTGTTGATAATTTTCATGGCCGTGGATCCTGAGAAAAATAAATATGTTTGCGTTGTTGCGAGAGCCCATTTTTTCAATAGATTTCGTTTGCAATTATGCAAGGTTACAGTTAAAGCATATAATACTAGCGGAACACTGAAAAAGTCTAGAATAGCCATGTTTCTAAAAAAATGAAGTTTGTTTTTATTTGACAGCTACTTTCTAAAGTTTTGCAAGTTCGATTTGCTCTAATAGTTTATTAGTTGTCATAATTTAAAGATTTTGTGGTCACCCATAAATGAATTTGACTAGAGACCATATCCAGGCTATGATTTTTGTACGATTTTAAATTGTCATTAACGCCTAAACCACGTGAAGATCAACTTATAAATGCATTAGATAAAGAAGTCCAGTCTAAGGAAACAATTTTTAATTGGTACAAGGAATTCGGAAAAAGATCGTTTTCTTCTTAGTGATGAATTTCGTGCAGGACGCCCAAGAACTGCTGTTACTGATGAGAATACTTCCGCTGTTCGAGCAACGCTTGAGAAAGATCGATCGACATCGTATGAATTTATTCGGGCGCCATTGGTCATTGGTATGAGTCAAATCTAAAACATTTTACTAATCAACAGGTAGAGATGAGAAAACTTTGTTGTCGATGGATTCTACATCAACTGACCCTCGATCAAAAAGAACAACTGCCTCCACTATACAGCCCTGACCTAGCATCTTGTGAATTCTTTTTGTTTCCAAAAATTATAATAAAATGCGTAGAAATATTTTTACGTTATCAGCTGGAGCAATGAAACATGATAAAAATCTGGTTTCTGGAATGTTTCAGGAAGAGTAGCATCATTGCTTTAAGGACTGGTTTTATCGAATGCGAAAATGTATTGATGTTAAAGGGGAATATTTTGAAAAAAAAAGTAATTACACTTTTTTTAAACTAATCCTTGTTTGATTTTCTAAAATTGTGTTTTCCCCTCGTAATATATCGTGTTTTAAAAAGAACTTATCTTGGTAGACACTGAGTAACTAGTACTTGCAAATTATTATAAGCCACTTGCCTTTTATTTATAACTAGTATCAATCTATTCGATCTTTTGTCTTACGCCATTAATTTTCATCCATATGAACCAAATCAACACTTCTGGCTCAAATTCATTACTTATAAAATAGAATTGTATTTAAAAGTAAACTCTTTAAGATTACAAATGAAACAGACGTGCAATATACATATCTGTAACTGTACACATGGACAATACACCTCGTATTTTCAGCATTTACTTCTGCTTAAGACACGTGTTTCTGCCATCTATAGGCGTCATCAGTCGAGCTAGTGAAGCAATGTAATACAAATGATACAAATCTTTTTAAGAACAGATTTGTATCTGTATATACATTTACGCTGAAATCGCCTACAAGATATAGCAAATTTCGTCCTATAAGGTGGCACTATTTAATAAGTGACATCTGACGAACGAAAGAGACTATGCCGAAAAAGGCGACCTTTCGCTTGACCAGCTATGCTGGTACATAAGCGAAAAAATACGTATAAGTGCAGTCCATTAACACGAGCCAGTTGGCGGTAAATATACAAAAGGTTTAAGTATATCAATACGTTATGCACGTATTACGCATTTGTTACAAATGAAACAGACATGCAATATACATATCTGTACCTGTACACATGGACAATACACCTCGTATTTTCAGCATTTACTTCTGCTTAAGACACGTGTTTCTGCCACCTATAGGTATTGTGCTGGTATTGTGAATTCAGAGGGTTTCCAGGCATATTTGTATTAAAAGTAAATTCTTAACCTATAAATAGAGAATACAATCCCGGGATTTCGAATCCCGGGATCTCGGGATCCCGGTCGGGTTTTGATCCTGTAAATCCCGGGACTGTACTTGGCTAATCTCAGGATTTTCGAGATTGCCAGTTTGCATTCCGTAATCCGTTGCGTAATCCTATAGATGGCAGAAACACGTGTCTTAAGCAGAAGTAAATGCTAAAAATACGAGGTGTATTGTCCATGTGTAAAGTTACAGATATGTATATTGCATGTCTGTTTCATTTGTATCAAATGCGTAATACGTGCATAACGTATTGATATACTTAAACCTTTTTGTATCTTTAAGATTACTTTTATATCCTAAATATTCTAAATTTTATAACATGTTTTATTCATTAGCTAAAATTAGCTATATGTATATATTAAAATGAATATTAGTAAAACGTCAAGAACAGCATGGTTAGGAATGAAATTTTCCGTGATGTTAATCATGCATCTCATGACATGTAGGTTATGTATTTATTCAAAGAACTAAAATATTCAACAACAAATCGTGCCAGTCTGAATATAGAAGACTTAAAATGTATTTATTTACTATAAAAACTTATTTAATATAGAAGAACCATGGCAAATTTAAAATGATCAAATCTCCTTGAAATAATATTTTAAGGTGCATTAATAGAAAACCGGAATAAAATTCAGCCTGCATCTATGATGTTCATTCGTTAAGAAGAAGAACTGACAAATCTTACTAATGTTTCATGACAGTGTTTTAACATTATTTATTTAGGCTTATATTTAGATGCTGTGTAAAATTTTGAGAATTTGATCTACTTTTATTTACTTTCAATAAATGCTTTTTTCTATGTCTCAATTTGATCTTGAGCAACTATATCTAATGCAAGACCTTTTGTAAGTAAGCAATACACTAAAATTTTTCTAGTGTATTTTGATAAAAAAATAATTTGTAGTTTTTAATGAATTTATTTCAAAATAATAACAAACAGTTCTATATTTAACTTTCAAGAAGAATATAATAAATACCTCAAAAGCTGCATTTACATTTATTAGAGCTTGATTTAGTTTCTGTCTTTCAAAAAAGTTCAAGACATTCAATAGAAGTTGCTGGTATTGTGAATTCAGAGGGTTTCCAGGCATATCTGTATTAAATGTAAATTCTTAACCTATTAATAGAGAATACAATCCCGGGATCCCGAATCCCGGGATCTCAAGATCCCGGCCTGGTTTTGATCCCGTAAATCCCGGGACTCTACTTGGCTAATCTCGGGATTTTAGAGATTGCCACATAACATTAAGATTTTAGCTGACGTTAATCGTTTAACAGCTTCAACAAATCAAGATTCTGAAAATCTGCACCGTCGTCAGCTAAACGAAAGCTAGAAGATTATTTTACTAAAAGTGCCGACGATAACCTGGATGATGTTTTGGCAAACATGATTGCATTAGATGGATTTCCATTCAGTGTATTCATAACTTCAGACGATTTGAGAAAATGTTTCTTAGCGAAATACATGTATTTACCAAAATCAGCCGTCACAATTCGAAAGCATGCTATTAATTACAGTGAAAAAATCAGAAAGCAAGTAACTGCAGAATTAAAACATTTGAAAAGTGCAGGTGAAAGACTAAGTCTTTCGACGAGTGGACATCAACGTCCAATAAACTATACATGGCGGTCAACGTTCATTCATATAAAAACATTTGGAGCATAGGACTCGTTTATATTCATGGAAGTATGACGGCTGAAAATTTTCTTCGTATATTGAAAGAGCGTCTAAGTAAATTTGATATTTCCCTGGAAACTGATATCGTGGTTACTGTAACCGATGGACTGAACGTTATGATAAAGGTGGGACAGCTTGTTTGCACTTAACAACAACTGCGTCTGGCGCTTGGTATAAATTTGGCCGTCTGTGATGTGCTTTATAAAATAAAGAATTATTTTCAAGATAGGCAAGACAGCCCTACCTCAGTCCCAGATGATAATATAAATGAACCAGCTGTGATTGCTGATTACATGAACGATAGCGATGATAATGACAATTTAGAAAACTTAGACTGTCCAGAATCAGGTTTAATATTAATGTCATAAAATGAACTTACGCGAGAACACATACCAGACTTAACGAAAGATGAAAACATTAATGAGCTGATAAAGAAAAACCGCAAAGTTGTAGTATATTTCAAAAGATCACCATTGAAAACAGAAACAGTACTTCAAAAATATGTGGAGATTGAACATGAAAAAGAGTTGTCACTTCTTTTGGACTGTAAATCCAGGTGAAATAGTCTTTTAACCATGCTGGAACGATTTTCTCTTTTAAAAACCTGCATTCAAAAAGCTCTTATAGATCTCAATCATCGAATCCGTTTAGAAGATGCTGATTTTGACTTGGTAAATAAAATTGTTGATGTGCTGACGCCAATTAAATTAACAGTAGAAGCAATCTGTCGACGAGATGCTAATTTATGCACAGCTAATGCTGCTTTGAAATTTCTTATAAAACAATTGTCTAGCAAAAACTCAGCACTCGCCAATAAAATGAAAACATCCTTAATGGAACGTATAAAGCAACGACGAAATGATGGTTTAACTGGTGTGTTGAATTATTTACAAAATCCATGAAAAGATGATGAAAATCAGTTATTATCGGATTTGGAATGGCTTGACTTATTTCCAGTTCCTACACAGGCTTTAGTAAGGGCGCAAATTAAGAGTTTTGTTAAAATACTAAATAGTCGAGATAACACGGAAGAGGAGGAAAGGTCAGGCTCACAAACAGATGATGAGCAAAGGCAACGAACCTCCCAACCCCAATTGACACTAAAGGAAAAGTTACAGCTGGAAATTAATAAGAGCATGGAATCCCCAGATCCTGAAGTACAAAATGCATTGGGGTTGGTAAATAGTATTAGACGCGAAATGAGCCTGTTCGAAAATGGAGGATAGAATTAGCATATAAATATCTATTGTCTATTCCTCCAAACAGTATAGAACCTGAGCGAGCGTTTTCAGCTGCTGCTTATGTTGGCAATAAACTACGAAGCAGGCCTTGGAAGTTACTTGGATGCTTTGATATTTCTGCGATTGTATTTTCGAAATTCTAAATAGTTTTTTGTATTGTCTTTTTTGTTCCTTATTTTAGTATATTGTGTATTGTGTTGTGCGACAATATTAATAAATAATTTTTAAACAATTGCATAAGTTTCTTTTTCATTTGATCCCAATTAGAAACCGCATAGTCTAACCCCGGGATTACGCTTCAAAAATCCCGTAATCCCGGGATTGAAAAACATGCTCGGGATTGTATTCTCTATCTATAAACAATAAATAACTTAGCGATAAAGATACTTACTGAAAATGTATTAAAAACAGTTCTTTGTGTTATGAAAAGATCAATTATTTGCTAGATAGAAAGAAAATTATTTAGAAAACAATAAAACGAAATAGAAAATTTAATTATTCCACTATCGTAGTACAGGGGTGTCATGGTTTTACGGCGAAGACAATCCCACATTTTCGTTTCAGTTTTATCCTTGCGTAATCATTGGGCTCTAAATGAAATGATAATACATACATTACAGGCGCCCATGTCCTTGATAGCGCCACGTAACTAATGACGTGACCGAAAACATCAAGTGGACAGATACTAACTATTTATCTAATGTCATTTTGACATTTGTCATTTTGTGACTAGCAATATAATTTTTTCTTAAAAATATTTGTTTTACTTAAGAAACAAAACTACTAAATAATGTACACATTGCAAGAAAATATTTTTATTGTTGAACCATATTTCAGCACAATTTCTTAAAGAAGAATGGCAATATTCCTACGCGGAAAGTAAGCGACAGTTTCACCTCCAGTTCCTTAATAGCGTTGTGGATAGTTTTACATCATCACATTCGTCTAGTCGTGGAGAAGTTTTGGGCTACATGATCTGTGTTAAAAGGCAAAAGTTCTAGTAGACCACGCATACAGCAAAATATTGTTGAACACGTAGAGAACCTTGTTGGAGAAAACCCACATACATCAGTTCGTCGTTCATCTTAATATGTATTTTTAATTAAGAATTGAAGAGTATAACTTCTAAAGAGTCTAAGTGCCAAAATGATAAAGTTGAGGAAATTCAAATTAAATGAATAAAAACATAAGTATGCACTTTAGGATTAATTTGTTATTTTTTTTTATACATAATGCCAAACCAGAAGTTTGTAACAACAAAATCAAAATTAAAATAAACACTTTTTCTTAGTTAAAAATAAAGATCCCCCATGATTTTTCTATAAAGGAAGTCAACTGCCGACTGCAAGTTACTTCGAAAGGGTCCAAGTACCAACTCTATTTTTTTTTAATTCTGACTTATGGGAGCTGCTTCCCCATTGAAACCATGTTGTGTTCTCTCAATCAGAGTTTCATAAAAGGCTAGATGTTTCAGAGGTATATAGTGGAGCATATCTTGCAAATTCTTCAACTTTTCTTTTGATATTTTGTTTTTGCACACGAGTTGTTCAAGACTCATATCCTTGATGTCTTCTACTTTTCTTTATTTTTTTATAACGTTGCAAATAGTCCAGTCTTGCACTTCACTAAACGATGTTTTTGTATACACTTTTCCAGGATTGTCTTTTGTGATTCGCATCCAGAACGCATCCATTCGCAGCAGAACGATGATATATTTAGTTTTGTGGTATTTAACATATAGTCACTTGCTTTATCCAGATTTTTGAAGTCATGCTCTTTCATAGAAACCACATTGAAAGGTTTTTCGTGACGAGCTTGTCTTATCATCTTTTCCAAATCAGCAGGTACAAAATTTTTTGTAACTTTTTTCCTCTTTTCGATCTGGGCGAAATCGCGGTCGCACGGCAAATAAGAGTGTCCACTTACAAGGAACTTATGCTCGATTTCCTCAAAAAAACCATTCGCCACAAGATAAATAAACATAAATAAGATCATGCGATTTTTGTTTTGTTCGATGCAGTTGTCGGACCAAACAACAAGTTTTTGTTTTAGAGCTACATTTTCTCTTTTTAGTACTTTTAACAACGCAGAAGCAATTTCGTTGCCCCCTCTGCCTGTAATGGACTCATTCCATAAGCACATAAATGCATCACCAGTGTCTGACAGATGTACACACAGATTGTAACACGACAACTGCCGACTGTAAAACATTTGCGTATGAGTCAACGTCGGTAAAAAAAGGACTTGTTCCGGATCTATGGACAAAACTGTGTTCTTACTCGTTGGCATTTGAGCTTCGTTTTCATCTTTCAGCATTGCAGCCCTTGCTGCTTCTGCTTTCCTATGATGTAATTCTAACTTGATCGCAAAAGACTGTTTACTAGTTGCATCAGCAGTAGATCTTATTTTATTTTCATAGAGGTCACACACAGAGCACGTGTCTGACCTTGGCCTACCAAATCTCAAGTTAGGAAAATCTTGATTGAAAACGTCTGAAAAGTACCGATATGTTGCAACGGTGTCTGGGTATTTTTTCTTGAAAGCATTATATAAACGGTTTACATTAAGATCTGCACTAAGAAATTGTTTTATTAACCTATTCCGGCTATAATGATTTTCTTCTATTGGAAATGAATTTAAATGGACTTTTATTTGATCCCTTAGCTCAGGAAAGTACTTCCTTGGCTTGTTCGCCTTACCCCTATTATCTTTGTACACTGTTTCACCTTGCTTTTTCTTCTCCACTAAAACTTGAACCCTTTTGTGGGAAAGGGCAAATATGTCTGAAAATGTTTTTCTGCACACTTTTACATGACTTCCTTTACCATCAGGAACACCATAGTAAGTAGTACATTGCCTCCGACTTTCTGCAGGATCCTCATAATGGCCATGGCGCCTTCTATTTACAGGGACAACGTGATTGAGCCCAAGAAGGTAAGTACTTTGTTTCCTGTGATCATTTATTTTATAATAGGCATCAAACGGAAACCTTTTTTGTTCAATGGAAAGTAATTTGCATTTCTTATTACATTTGCACACCTCGAAAATAATTCAAAGAATGATTATTCCAACAGTCACAAAATGTTAATTTTAGGTTAGCTTACATTATTTTCTGTTGGTTGCTTTCTCCCTTTTACAATTGCACCTTTATAAGTACTATACTGCTTGCCACACAGTCTTAATCCCCTTCTTTCATTTATAACACTCTCAGATTTTCTTTTGCGTCTTTTTCTTTCTTCCAACACACCATTGTTTTCCATGATGTTTCGCGTAAAACAGCTGTTTAAAACAGTGTTTCCATAAATGGCACATAGACCCTTTATAACATTTACAGATCGCGTCACTTAGACCCACGCCTTTTATAAATGAATGGCATAACTATTATATTGATCTCAGTCACATAGACCCTTTCGATTTGTAATGGGGTATGGACATACTACCGTGTTCAATCAAAATCTCAATTTTTAAGATTTTGGCACTTAAACCCTTTAGAAGTTATACTCTTCAATTATGAATTTCAGTTTTCTTTTTACCGAAATATACTGCTTATGAGTTCCAATATGCACATCCTTTATTTCTTGTATCCAATACAACTTTTGATAATTTGACAATTCGATAATCCGAACCACCTTCAGTCCCAATTAGTTCGGATTATCGAGAATCTACTGTAATTATATCTTTCCATTTATCATACGTTGTCTCTTTATTTTAAGGAACACCTGTATATACGTATATTTCTGGATTCATTAATTTTTCGTTTTCACAACTTTCTTAATAAATGAATATCAAATAATTTTTTTCCCATTAAGGAAAGCGAAACTACGAAGTTCATAAAACTAATTTTGTATGAGCTGTACATTTACTTGCAACTTTTAAAAGAACCATAAAACACCAATATGCAACTCGGTTTCTATTATGCATAAGTTAGTTCTTACTTAGTTCGTGTCTTAGTTATTTCAGATGAGAAATTTAATTAGCATGGAATACGATATGAGAAATCGAAGTGAATATTTTACTTAACACAAGAAAATGCAATTGCCATTAAATTTTAAATTAGAAGCATATTTATGTAACACTTTTGCGATTTGAAAGTGTACGTTTGGGGTCGTTAAAGAACAGACGATTGCTTTTTAAGTAATACTATTTCCAGCGCAACTGTAAAATGAACTCGAGAAATTTATGATTGAAAAATGTGGGACAACTACGGGCAAACGCGGTGGATAGTGTTTCTACCTCTGCGGTTCCAGATCTACATATGTAATTTATTATAGTGGTATTCATACTCTCCTAACGATCTTTTAATATCAAAAATTACTCCCTTGACATATCAATATCTGTATTTCTTAACCTAGAGAAAGAATTACTTGGTTTTGTTAAAAAGTAACATCTAAGGCATTTTGTAATCATTGAAACAAGTTGGTCGACTCTTTATTAGAATAGTTTTAGTAAGAGCGCAATAACAACAACATAATAACAATGCACTATTGTTTATCTAAAGCGCAGCATCCAGAACTACAAATGTTATTACTAGAGCAGACCTATTTCCGTGCGCGCCATGAGCGCCGGTATGGCAGTGTAATTCGTAATATATTAGAATATGCGATAGAATAGGGACGCAACATGAGCTTGTTACCGATATAAATATAGAAGTAGAGACATTTATTCTACCAGAAATAATTAAATATACATTTGGTTTTCTGCTATTAACGTAATATGCAAAAACACACGAAAAATAAGAATAGTACATATTATAGCAGCGTTGTATGTACCTATAAATAAAATAGAAAATGTATGAAATCAGTGATTCTGTGCACGACAGAGGATTTGAAAAAACACTTACCGTTTTAAGCGTCTTCCAAGGATTGACAAACTGGAGAAACTCGATTGTATATTTTCAACATCAGGTGTGTTTCTAAGGTTATTTCTGAAAAACATGTCCGCCGTGAGGAAAAAATATGTTTATATTCGGAAAACGAGCGTTCTACATCTAGTGATGTTATATTCGCATAATCAAAATACTTTGTTAAGCAACTTAACGCATCTGTAGACGTGCCCTCACAAATACGTGTTAAGGTGTCAAAATCTGCATTTCTGCCTAAAGCACTTTCAAATTTAATTAGAACACTTTCACTTTTTGCGTCTTCTACAGCACACAGTTGTGCGTGAACATCTTTAACGATTTGCAGTGATTGCTCTAACGACAGCGACGAATTTTCTAATTTTGTTATTGCTTCTTCTAGTCCCAAGTAATTCTCACGAATACTTTGTAAATCCATTTTAATCTGGGCATCTTGAAATTTTTTCTGACTCGTATTGATAGCTGCACTTTGTTTCGGATTGAATGATAAAACCACGTCCTTAATTTTTTCAAAATGTTCATGATAGTAAAACCCCGCCCGTAACCATGTACCCCTACGTGTCAGAATTGGCGGTGGTGGCTCAGGGGTATGGGGACACAATTCGTGAAATTTCCGAATACGTTTTGGAGATTTCAGGAATACTGCCTTTGTACTCGATATTAAAGCATCTACCTCTGGATAACATCTACGAACCTGTTCTGCCACAAGGTGCAGAGCATGGAGTTTACAAGTAATATGTAACAAGTTAGGACAATATTTTCTAAGAGACCGGCCTACAGAACACATGGTTGCGGCACCATCTGTCATAAACATTAAGACATGGTCTTTCGAAAGTTTAAATTTTTCCAAAGTATCTAATAGCAATTCTGAAATTTTTTCGGCATTACATTGTTCTAGTCGTCTGGATGCTAATAAAATTTTGAAGACGTTGGTTGATGTGGTTCCATATTACGCGCCATCACATTAGCTACAGATTGCTTTTTGCTGTCAGTTGTTTCGTCCACACATAACCACAGTTTTTTATTTTTCAGTTCGGCTTTGATTTTATTTTACCCGTGCTCGGTAATGTTTGATTCGCGTATTTATTCCAAAATGAAATAAGTGAATCATTACTTAACAAGGTAAGCGGCAGTGTACACATAATCATAGTTACACATAGTTCATGTATAAACTGTTGTCGATTAATTTTGTTATTATTGTGCTTCGAACTGCTTACGTGTTCTTTACAATGTGTTTTTGACCAACACATTAGATATTATGACACACTAAACATTTAATTTTTGAGCCATCGTATATTAAGCCCGGGAAATCCATAATAAACTTATTCACTTCGCCTGACAACGGTCGTTTTCTCGATTTATGTGTCGACGACATTTTATTACGTATGCTTACACTTACATGCAGTCTAAGCAAGTACCAAACACATACTGAATGCTTTTTATTAGTTCTGATGCAACACAATTATCCTCACATCGGCGCACATGGCGCGCACGGAAATTGGTCTGGTCTCGTTATTACAGTGAAACTTACGTGGTAAGTTGTATCCACAACAATAAACAAATGTTTACGTTTGCATGCTAACAAATTTTGGAGAAAATAGTATATTGTGTAACGAGTGACGAAAGTAACATTTTTTTAAGCGAGAGAACAGTTTACTAAACGAGGTGAAGCCGAGTTTGATAATGCTCGCGAGCTTAAAAAAATGATTTCGACGAGTTAAACACTATACTTTTTCTACGACCTCGCCTATGGCATTATAACAAACTTAAAAAAGATATGTAAACAAATACTTTGTTTTCAATTAAGAATTACAAAACTGTAGATCATATTTAAATTAGTTAATTTAAACAGGCGAAAATTTGTAGCTAACTTTCATCGCTAGGAACGAAAGTTAACGTTATGGGATTTTCTCTCGCTAGTGACGGAAATAAAATTTTCGCTGCAGTATTCGGTGACGAAAAATGTCTTTTTATGAGGGTCGTAGAAAAAGAGCATTCTCAACCAATAATGCGTGTACTTCTCAATAGAATCTAGGCTAAATCTCCAATAAGGTATTCTTTCAGTCAGAAGGTGTTTTATCAAGCATATAACTTGCCTTCAAAAACTTTCCTCATTAGAGACGGTCATGTTCATTCAAAATTATACGTTTGTGGCAGATTACGTGCACTGGCACCAACCATCATCAAAAAGCATGCCCGTCTCTAATGAGGAAAGTTTTTGAAGGCACGTTATATAATATTGAATTGAGGCCGTTCGTCTGATCTCTTATGAACTTCTTCACTTTGACAGCGTTAGACAGATGTGTATTTAAGCACCTTTATATTTGGTACGGTTTGTATTTGAGTTCGTGTAAGACGATGTGCAGCTCAACGGGCTTCCATGGCTAGCACGGACAGTTAGCTCTCTTAGGCTAAGCCTGAGCGTTATCTAGTGTGATCGGCTGTTCCCTGTTTTCCTGCCTTGGCCTCCATTCCAGCATAGGCGGCCCTGGGTACTGGTCTCTCCTAGGTTGGTGGTCTGTTCTGGGACACAACCAGCTACACACTTCCAGCTCTCTTGTAGAACCGAGTACCTAAATCCCTTTGGAGTTGTTCATTTCTGAGAAGCAATGGAGCATTAGCGATCAGCCTCAGAAGGTTATTCTGAAGTATATCCATGGTCTAGATGTGTGTTTTCGGTTCGCATCATTATAAACGTAGCTAGCCGAGGCTAGCCTAGTGTGGTAGAAGCAAAGGAAAATGTTTTCGGAACCTACCTTTACTCTGTATGAACACAACTTTTACTTATATTAGGTCTTTCTGGGTAAAATGTTTAGAGTACGATCTGATTTTAAATTTTGCGTCAAACAATTGCTCCGTAAGTTAAAAGGGATCTTATATTTAAATAAGCAACTTATTTTTCAAGCTCAGCGGACTGTTTTGCTAGAAAAGCATCTTTTTTTGCGGTGTGCGGTCTTGCATTATCCTGTTGTAATAATGGATGCTTATGCATGCCTGCTTCCCAGGCTGTTTTCCGGTTGCCTGCCGCAGTGGTACGGATAATAAGTTCGAATAATATTCTGCGTTAATTGTAGTGCTTTCCGCCAGATGATTCATAAATATAATCCCTTCGAAATCCCAGACTACAGTAAGCATTTTCTTTTCAACAGATGGAGCTGCACGCGCCTTAAGTGGAGGCCCTTCTTCGGATTTACGCCATTCTTAAAATTGACTGTTGGTCTCAGAATTGAAATAAGAAATCCGCGTTTCGTCAGTGGTTATCATTCGTTGCCAAAACTCATCATCATAACTGGCTTCACAGCTCTTGGAGTTGACGACAAGTGTCTCTATATTAGTTTCTGTTCCGGTCCCAACAGCTTTGGTACCCAGCAGGCTGAAATCTCGCTTACGCCCAAACATCAAGATCTCATGAACTTGTCGTGTACTTATTTCTAGGCGTATACTAATGTGAGAAATAGTCATTCGTCTGTCCTCTTTCAGTTGGTTCTCGACGCCAGTAATGTTTCTTTCATTTACCGACGTGCTCTGCCACTGCGTGGATCGTCTTCTAATGACATTCTACCACTTAAAACGATCGATCCACTGATATACAGTACTTATAGATTCTGCAGACTCACGATACACTCCTTGCAGACGTTTAATAATTTCTGAAGTTTACACCCTCTTTCCACAAAAAAGAAAATTATTGCTCTTTGAGATTTAACCTTCATCTTTGAGATTTTACCAGCTGATAGCCGACTAATCATGCCGGCAGTACCAGATTCGGATACGAGGATGGGTTGTTCGAGTAGGTTTTCATGGTTTTTCTTCTCGTTCAAGGCGAATGCCGGCAGCTGAACATCTTGTGTCGATCCACGGATGCAGATGTAATAATAATTCATGGCCTGCCAATGCCCCCTGTAATTGTCGTCAATGCTAAGGCATGAATTATTATTATTATTTAGCCGCGTATTCCATGGTTACATAAACAGTGCTACTAAAATTCGTCTATATCGGTCGAACACCTGAATCAGACTCAACGATATTTCACTGGATAGCTGCATAAACATGTCAAGACGTGTCTATTACCAATAGCATTGCCTGTAAGTTCTGCGTAATTTAATTAGTGCACAATTCACAGAACTTTGGAAATATCCCTCGAATTAATGACCAGTCTCAACTTTATTAATAGCTTTAATTCCGACAAGCAGTTGTACAACACCTTGTCTCGGAACTGCATCCAAGGGGCTGACTAGTACCGTAATAATTAATTACAAAACATGTTTTTTGTCACGATATATTTACAAACTGCAAACTACATATCCGGTACAAAATTGCACATTTTCATGAAAGATACAATGATACGATGATGATATATGACGAAATCAAATTAATTCACAGCATTCTAAATATTCTATTGCGCAATATGTGTCCCTTTGATTTCATTTCCTTTGAATCGGAGTACTGGCAAATATTTTTCGAGTTTCTCGCTTTTAAAATGGCCTACCCTTTGTACAATAGCCAATGTTATTGCTCTTTACAAGCTGAAGGAGTGAAACGACCGTAAATTTCTTATACGAGGGAAGGAATGCTTTCACGTTGAAATTTCCAAGCCCGTTCATTTAAAAATCCACTTTTCAGAAACGTAGGTATTGCATAAAGGGGTTGAACGTAATATTAAAATGTGAAAAAATGTACGTCTACCTGATGATCGTCTCGTTTCAAGTAGTTACATTGCGATATTATCAATTCTCTATTTTACATACGGTTTTATTCTGAAGCGTGCTTAATTTTAAACATAGCTTATAGCTGTGTTATGTAAAAGTGACATCCAAAATGTAATTTAAGAAACGTAGTAATTAATACTATCTTTGCACAAATTAAAAAAACTATTCAATTAAACGAGCACCTCTCCTAACGAGTAATTCGTATAACGAGCAAAATAAATTGAAAAAAATATATAAATGAGCAGGAAGCAAGTTTGCACGAGTAATTTCGAAATATCTGTTGTATTGAGAATAAATTAAATATTCATTAATAGGCGTGAAGGGGGCCATACAGATATCACAGGAACTATACTAGAAGAGCCGATATTTTAAATGTCGGCGGACAGTATGATACCAGAGACTATGTTTACAGCTAAGCTGAATATATTTACATCGACCAGGGAACATGCAAAAAGTCGCTCAAGCGATTGTAGTGCCGGCACCTGGTACTCGGATTAATCACAATCCAATCAAGGAACAGGTGCAGGCATATGTGGAATGTGGCCAGGAAGGAACATATCGATATGTCTGGGAAAACATAAGCCGGTTTTCCAGGCCGAATTGTTTGCAGTCGCAGCCTGCGACGAGGAAATTCGAGGTGCTGGTTGCGCAAACAAAAAAATCAACATAATGACTGATAGTCAGGTAGCTATTAAAGCCATTATGAATCCATCTACTAAGGTCTAAACTGGTGAAATATGGCAAACAATTCTTCAAGAAACTGGCATAATATAATACGGTGTCACTGATATGAGTGCCAGGACATGAGGGAATTAAAGGCGATTAAATAGACGCCGAACTGACCAAAGTAGGTACTAATAGGAACTCCCTAGGACCAGAACCTGTATGTGGAATCGCTAAGGATTCCGCTAAAAGGGAGATTTGGTTATGGATAGAAAGAGAACATGAAAAGAAATGGAGGTTAACGGAAGGTTAACTCCATACTAAAACACTACTAAGGGAGCTGGACGGAAGGTTTTCAGCCGATCTAATTAAAAGAAGTTAAAATAATTACCGACTTAATAACCGGACATTGTCCTTTAAGGTAGCATCTGTACAGTATGGGCTTAGTTAGCAAGCCCTGGTAATGAAGAGGTGAAGTTCAGGAGAAAACTAGCATTCATGTAATATGCACGTGTGAAGAACTGAAGGAACTCAGACAGAAATATTTCGGGAGAGATCTATTGCATCCTTCGAGTGTACTCAAACTTCCCCTGAGGAGGATAGTGGCTTTTATCGAGGACACAAGACTAACAGAATGGAACTGAGACATCTATTGGGGTTAGTACAAAGAGCAGTGTGCCCAAGTGCTTGAACGTGCTGACGTCCAACCCAAAACAGAAGAAGAAGAAGAAGAAGAGTAGGAAGCAGGTTTCCGCGAGTAATCTCGAAACATCTGTGGTATTGAGAATAAATTAAATATTCATTAATAGGCGTGAAAAACAATAATACAAAGTGTGTATAAATTGACGGACCCACTACACGTGGCGACATTCTTGGTTAAATTTTGAGTTAAAAGTCATAATCCTAAAACGATGTATTAGGCTTCCTTTGTCTTCAGAATGAATTTGAAAGAAACATACATTGGGCAACATTGAACACGCAAAGAATTTAAAATATTACACGTAGAAAATAAGGGCAAAAAACTTAATTTATTAGAGTCACTTGAAATTAATAAATTAAAGAAAACCGACAAGATCTAATGATCAATTAGAAACAAATAATTCACCCTTACTCAATTTATTGATTTGATATTCAGACAGTCACATATTGTATTTTTCCATAGAATTTCTTTACCTCCCTGTAATATAATGTTTTATTACTTGAGAACAGTATAGTATAAACCGTAGTGAAAGTTTTGTGCATAGACATTTTAGTAATAAAAAGTACCCATTCCTTCAACTATTTAAAATAAAACATGTGTTTGTTACCGTATACTTGTGTTAAAAAAATTTGTAAATAAGTTAGTTATATGTCTGATGAAGCTCAGGTTGGAGCGAAACGACCGTTACAGTGTTAATTAAAAAGTGAAATTCATTAAAATTTGTTTTATTTTATCCTGATAATAACATACAAGTAATAAAATAATTTTTAACAATTTACCTTGTTTCGTCATAAAACACAATTTCTTATATTGTATATATTTATATGTTAGATATAAGTAAATTTAGCACAAAAGAATTAAAGAATAACATTTCAAATTTTAAAAATATTCATCGTACATTTTCAAGTGTAAACCATTATATAACGTACTTTTATTAGGACATTCAAAATTGTAATATTTCCTTAGATTCCAAGAATTTGCATTTACTAATCTTCTTATTACCTGCTTTATACATTTTTTAAACTGTTTATTATTGCCTAGTGTAATTAGTGAACGATTTCAATAGACCATAATTGTTTAATTCAATATATTTGATAGGTTCACGCTCTCCAAATATGTATACCGTGTGCACAACGTCGTGCGATCGATGGATATATAAGTAATGACTGGCCAACTGCAAGTATATTCGCCTTGCTTGAACACAATGAGCGACTGATAGGAATATTCAATGTGTTAGAGAGAGATTATTTTATTCGTTCTTAGATCGTATGTAGAATGTGTTGGATAAAGAAATGGAACGCCCGTACAGTTAGACAGTAGAACAGATTGAATATACTCTCTCAACCCTAACCACATAAACTCGCTATTCGTCTTCGTCTTACTACATTGTGGTAGATCAATCACTCCCCGGCGTTCATACGGTATACCATAAAAATCTATTATTGATGAATAATACAGATGAATATACATTAAGAAGATTTATGACACCATATTAATACGTAATTAGGAGTTTTATTTTATTATTATATTTATTTATTAGTAAGATCCTTAAAACTATCGTAAACATTGGTTATTATTGCACGTAAATAAATAGAAGTAATAATATATGTAAATTACACAACAATGACATCAAAAATATACGCACATTTTAGTTATATAGGAGGGGTACTTATATATTTTCTATAAACTTGCAACACAAAACTAAGATTCTGAATACAACAATCATTCTGTATACAACATTTAGATTCTTAACACAACAAAGAACAAGAAATACAGTCTTAACAAACAGCAAAGAAATAAGTTTAACATTAAGTGCTACATTGAGGGATTTATCTTATGAAAATAGGTTTAAGTGTTTTTTGTAAAATAAATCAAACATTCAAAAATCAAACAAATTTTAAATATAACTGCCACCAACCAAAATAAATAACCAGCTTATACGGAAGTTATGCCCCGTGAGCGGTGGGATATATGAATGTGATTGTTGGATCATGAAAAAGAATGTAATCCTAAAGTCAATACAAACTGATTTTATTTAAAAAAAGTTATACGATTCAATAACAGGCCTGTGATTGTTAACGTCGCATAATAAAATGTTATCCTAAAATAATTAAACACGTGTCGTAGTGCATACAGTAATTTGTTGGAGATCTACAAAAAAGAGTACTGGAAATTGATTTATGATAAAGAAGGTTCTTACTTATTTCGTAAGTGCTGAACCATGAATATCATACAATAAACAAATGTTCAGATAACTGTTAACGTTGCATTTTTTACTAAAGGATTACGTTATGTTTCAGTTCATACAACAGCTTACTAGTGAGTGGACACGTTTTCTTTATTTAAACTGCCTTACCGATTTCGTCTCAAGAGTATGCGGACATTCATTTTGTGTATGGCTACTGTAATGGCAGTGCACGTCAAGCAGTTATTGAATACCGACATCGGTTTCCCGATAGGCGCATTCCTCATTACAGAACGTTTCTGGAAGTACACAGACAATCTCGGGAATGCGGACTGCGTGATTATCTTTTCGATCGAGGAGTAAATTTGCCAGCAGACTTAGAGGAAGAAGCAGTAGTTATTGTTACAAGGAATCCAACTCTCAGTGTACACCGAATCGCTAGACAACTAGGAGTGCCACGAACGATAGTTTGGCGAATTTTAAAACGTGAGGGCTTATATCCATATCACTATCACAGTGGACACGGTTTGCTTGAGGCAGACCACTATGCTCGTTTAGTTTTTCTACCGGGATATTAAGACAGGCACGTCTTCATTTTAATTTCTGCAGAACATTCCTCTGGACAGATGAATCTACGTTCACGAGAAGTGGTGTTACAAATCTGAGAAATCTGCACAGGTGGTCATCAGAAAATACCAAAGCTATACGCCCACCTAAATTTCAACATGAATTTTCTATTAAGCGGCCCTAATCGATGACTTGTTGAATGGTCTTGTCGTTTTTCCTGGGAGGTTAAATGCGGACAATTACCTTCAATTTCTTATTGACGAACTGCCAGGTCTTTTAGAGGTTGTCCCACTGAATGTTCGACGAGACATGTGGTTTCACATGGATGGGGCAGCACCACATTTCGGAATTGCTGTCCGAAATTTGGTTAACGTCAACAATCTAAGATGGATTGGTCGAGGTGGTCCTGTTGCATGGCCACCCAGATCACTCGATCTTAATCCCCTTGACTTTTATTTATGGGGGTACATGAAAAATTTAGTCCTCACGCAAGTTTCGAACACAAGAGAAGAGTTGTTGGATTGTATTCACTTTGCTGCCGAGCAAATCCGACAAAACAAGTATGAAATCCGGATAAGTACCTCTTCTGTTGGCTTACGGGCACAAGCTTGCATTCAACAAGGAGGTGGGCATTTCGAAAATATTATTAATTGAACTTTTTTTAAATAAAATCAGTTTTTATTGACATTAGGATTACATATTTTTTCATGATCTGACAATCACATTCATAGATCTGTAACTTTGAAACAAATAAAAATGGATATACAAGTTTTGCGTCTTTGTTACTTGAAATGAAGTATACTTTACACTCCTAAAATTTGAACATAACGATACGGGACACTTGTGTAGAGTTTAAATAATAATATACTTGAGTAAATGCCCATACAACCATTTATTTTATATTAAATCATATCGAGTTAAAACTCACAGCAATATGTTAACAGTCATCTTTAGTCGAAGTAAGTGACGATCGAGAACTGACTGAATCGGAGAGGATATTTAAAGCGAAATGAACAATAATAACATCATTCGTTTTGTTATTGTCTATCAGCTTTAGAAGATATCGTATCTGATACTCTTTATAATACCTATAATCGATCGCACAGTAGCGTAACAAAACTTTTTGGAATATCTTTGCTTTTTTTCGCGCTTATGAGAGGTAATTTTGAGAAAATATTTTGGGTATGTATTCTACATAATTTAATCTGTCCATTTATCATAACGTTGTCTTTATATTTCAACGCCACCCGGTATAACAAAGAAGATTTAATTAAAAATATTAGCATTTTTTATTCTTTAATATAGTACAGGTAATAGCTAAAAGATGTGTTTAAAAAAATTATTTGCTTTCTATAAACATTTGTTTTTTTTTAAATTTTTTCGCTGGTAAGAACAATTCCAGTAAATCAGGTCCAGTCAATAAAGAGGATGTTCACCCTAGGTACGGCATTCTTCACTGCCTTAATTTCGAAGCGAGTTTTTCGACATTCGGCTTTATGAATGATTGATCGTCCACCTGCTGAATTATTGATCCTTGTAATAGAAAAATTATTAATAAAAAACTAGAAAATAATTTTAATATCGCCCGCTGTTCAGTTTGGTTTTCAAACAATCCACCTATATTATGAGAACACCGACACTAACTTACCTCTTTTATTTATTAATTAAAACGATCTAATTTAAAGGTCTTGAAATAAAATTAATTATAGAGGAAAATATGGGCAATTAATATATAAATTATTATTTTGTAGTATGTACTGTCAAAACAATCCAGGGAAAAATGAGTAAAATTTGACGGTTTTCTTGTAATATTGTTATGAAACTGTTTAAAGTAAAGTCGATATTCGATCGAAAATATAAACGTGCCGATTGATTAAGTTTCTCATTAGTAGGAATTTTGTTTAATTCATAGTGCAATATAACAAGTGTTCATTTGAAAAGTCAATCTAGTAGCATGTGATTTACTGAGAACATTTTTTGAAGTATGTCCTAAATTAAAATTTACTACTTAACCTACGAAGTCGTATATTTTGACAGTTTCATACATACAAATAAATAGCAAATAATAGGTATTTATTGAAAACTATAACAAATGTTGAAAATGTTGTCCTTCAAGATCAATGCACTTTAAAATCCTCCGTTCAAAATTTCTGATGATATTCTGCAACATTACTGGATTGTTATTAATTTCCATGCATTTCTGTTCGATTCTCTGTAGCATATCATTCAAATTCAATATAGGTGTTCGAAATATGTATTTTTGTAGATAAGGCCACAAAAAGAAGTCGCAAGGTGTTAAATCGCATGAACGTGCAGGCCAGGCAATTTCAGTATTTCGACTAATTATACGCTCACCAAAAAATTATCTTAAATAATCCAAAGATTCTGCAGTACAGTGACAAGGTGCTCCGTCTTGTTGGCAATATGCATTTTGAAGTTCATCATCATGTAACTGATTGACAAATGATTGTAAAATTTCCGTACGGTACCTTTGAGCATTTAACGTTCCCTGTAAAAATATTGGTCCAATGATTCGTCTTTGGCTTATCGCTGCCCAAACACCAATTTTCTCTGGATGTAGCGATTCTTCATTAATTACATGTGGATTTTCACTACTCCAAATTCTTGTATTTTGTGAATTTAGGTATCCCGTTTTATAAAACCATGCTTCATCAGTAAAGATGATTCTTTGCGAAAGTTCTCCGTTATTGTTCATATTTACAAACCAATTACAAAACTGTAGTCTACGTGGTTAATCAATTTCTAACAATTCTTGTACTGCTGTCAGACGGTATGGATAAAGTTGCATATCTTTTTTTAATAACTTGTGAGTTGTACCAACAGAAATGTTTATTTGTTGACTCAAATGTCGACCAGATGTTTGTGGTTCATTTTCCATTATTTCTTCAACACGATTGACAACTTGAGGTGTACGTTTCTTAACTGTTCCACTGCCTGATTTTTTAAGAGATTACCAGTTTCAGAAAAAAGTTTTAAAGTTCTATCCAAAGTATTCTTAAATTGTATATAATATATTACAAAATGTGGAAACTCAACATGAAATTCTACCATGCAATCTTGAACTGAATAAACCCATAAACCATCAATTTTATTACCACTTCGAAAATAAGCTTGGACTAAAAAAATTTTATGTTCTAAAGTGAAAGCCATTTTAAAACTGAGAAGCAATTTATTTAAACCAGAATCGACGCACGATTATTTTATGCACTAACTGATATTTGTGATTGACATTATCAAGTGTCATTTGAATTTACGTTTACGGAACAACAAACACATACTAATATATTTGCGTCTTATTCTATCAAAATTTCAAAGTAACCTAGATTGACTTTTCAAAAGAACACTTGTTATACAGTGCATTTCAATTGAAACGAGCTACCCCAAATAACCCTTTATAACGATTTATACAAAATTATGAAATCTGTCAATTTTTATATGTAAGGGGATAACTTTTAATGTCGAGCCTGATGATTTAAAATCATTCCTAGGGGCACAGCAGCCTCCACCATAAAAATTTAAAGAGGGAAGATGGGCCTTGTGACCACACATTTAAATGTTTTTTTTTTTACTGATGAAAGTACTTTTACATTGTACGGTAAGCACAATTCATCAATAGCCTGATTTCAAATTCAAATTGACTTTATCTTTGGTATTCCCTAGGAGACTTTTGATGGTATTTTGGGACTGAAAGGCAACTTGGACACCTCATCCTTTAACAACTCTATTAATGCTTATCGTGATAGGATAGCGGATTGTCTTTTTTAATTTCGTTTTTCTAATTAATTTATTGATTATTTCTAAATTTCAAAATCATTATACTTCGCGATGTTTTTAATGAAATCTAGTTCTATTTCATATCTCTCTTTTGTTAACGGAAAATTTAGTAACCGATTGACTAAGAAATTAAAAGAAACTGTCTTATGTTGAAAACTATGATTTGAATCCGCGATGGTAAATCTATTAACATTGGTTTCTTTCCGGAAAATAAAAAATTAAAAAAGACGATCCGCGAATCCACAAATTTGGTATCTCAAAGTAAGGAGAAAGGAGAAAAAGTACATGTGTCTACCATACCATCCTATCACGGACCACATTAATAGAGTTGTTAAAGAACGAGGTCTCCAAGTTGCCTTTCGGTCTGAAAATACCATCAAAAGTCTCCTAGGGAATACCAAAGATAAAGTTAATTTGAATTTTAAATCAGGTATATACGAAATTAATTGCGATGATTGTAATTTGAAATATATAGGCCAAAGGAAACTATCACTAATAACTAGGTTTAAAGAACACGTATCACATATTAAATTCAATAGATCAGAAAATCTAACGTTGCCAATCATTCTTTAAATACACAACACAATATGTCGATTAAAGGGTTAAAACTTGTCAAAGCCATTAATAATTCTCGAGATCTTGACGCATATGAATGCATTCATATCGTTAAAAATAAAGGAAACACCATTAATACAGATAAGGGCCGGATCCCATATAGTTGTCTTTTTTCATTCTTAGAAACGAGTTAGAAAGGTTGTAGAGGCGCATAGAGATGTAATTTTGTCGTAATTTTTAGTCGATATATTTTTAATTTTAAGTCAGTGTATACGTGGATGCCGTGTAAAGTTGTTGCGTGATTAGATGTACTAGCTTTACTGTGCTCCATGTGCGACACTTTGTTTAGTGGCCTTTACCTACTGATGATCACAACTTAGTTGTCGAAATATGTATTTAGGATACGATTAGTTATTGTGGTAAGGGGTTATATAGATTTTTACGTTTTTACTTAACCACAGTCTTCAAAGAAAGGCCTTTTTATATAATACCTGCCATTGGTGAATTGCCCGACATTAACTTTCATGAAATATGGTCCCAACAAGATGGATATCCGGCACATAACTCTTGAAATGTATTAAATTACTAAAATGGTATCTTTCTGGACGTATCTTAGGTAATTGGAGTGGAATACATTGGCCAGCTAGGTCCCCGGACCTAGCGCCAAACGATTTCTTTCTGTGGGAGCATATAAAATCAGAACTCAATGGTTTCCAGCAAGATAGAACAAGAAATTTAGCAGAACTGAGGGAAAAGATAGCATAGGATTACACCCAAAATGTTCAACAGGGTTTCTATGATAGATTAAGTTATTGTTTAGCTGAGAGGAGTGGTCTGTTTGAAAATTCGTTGAAGTAAGTAATGAACTTATATCTTTATTATCTATTTATTGTTGAAGAATTTTTTGATTTAATTTTTGCCATTGAAAGAAACTATTTTTGTTGTTTTAGAGTTAATTTTCGAATGTTCTCTTTATTTGTCTACTTACCGTGTTGAATAAATACATACAAAAGATAAAAGTGTATTTAACTTACTTAAAAACATATAGTTTGGTTAGTGGTTTGACACATTGTGGTGACAAATGTCAGATATATGCCGTACATAGAACTGCACACTCAAATTATTGTGCGGTATTTTCAGTTTTCAGTGTTTCCAGTTGTCTTTACCCTTACAGAATATAATATTAATTTGTCATTTGTATCGGCCAGGAAAAAATAAAATGCAGATCAAATTTACATTACTCTCGTATATTATATACAATGATGTTTAAGTCGATCTGTTATGAAGTATGCATTTCAAATTACCATTTTACAAATAATATTGCGGAACAATCTCGATTATCCGAAATCATTCGGTCCACATTATCTCCGATAATCGGGATTGTTCTGTAATATAATATTATTATATTTTGTTCTTCCCAATTCAGTTATTTTTAGGTATAATTTCGGTAACGATTCCATATCACTACCCTCCTTGATTCGGCAAACACGAACATACGAAGAGGTACCCAAAAAAAATCGAACTGATATTATGTTGGGCAGAGTTTTTGTAGTACCACGTTCTGCCGCTAGGGGCGTATAGATAACCATTCATACCACTTAATAAGCCTAGCATCGTCGTTAAAACAGTTTCCACTATGTTTGTGTGATTTTTTTGTGACACTTGTGAAAAAATTTGTGTGCTTGTTGTTTTTGCAATGGCCGATTCTTGTGAACAACACGCGACCGTAAAGTTTTGCTTTTCGCTCGGAAAAACTGGCACAAAAACTCTTGAAATTTTAAAAACTACCTAAACGGATTAAGCTATTGGGAAAACTCAAGTGTTAGAGTGATTTTCCCGTTTTGAAAGAATTGAAATGTCAATTGATGACAAATCCAGTTCTGGTCATACTTTCACGATCCGAACCAATGAAAATGTTGAAACAATTCGCGAAATTATCCTGGAAGATCGACAGCAGATCATTGAGGAAGTTGAGGATCTGTCTGGAATGACTTGGAATTCAGTTCGGCGAATTTTAATGGAAAATTTAAGGGTGAAAAAGGTGGCTGCCAAATTCGTGCCTTCGACTGCTGACTGCTGAACAAAAATGAGGTCGCGTGGAAGAATGAATGGTGTGCTTTGAAAGATAAGTTCCGAAATAATTCAATGTTTTTTTGATTTCCTCGAATGAAAATAAATATGAAAGGATAGCATTTTGCCGACGTTGCTGATGTGAAGGAAATAACGATGGAGAGCTATCAGGCATCACGGAAGACGAATTAAAAAAATGTTTTGTACCTTGAAGGAGATCGAAGGTTCTTTCGTTTAACACTTAAATCAATTTAAAAAAATAAGTTCGGTTTCTTTTTGGTACCCCCTCGTAACATTAATTCAATGCAAGTGTGGAATATTTATCAATTCATTGTAATAACACTTAAAACAGTTTACGACGAAATTACATTGTATTTTATCGGCGTCGTGGGAATAATAACGTTACAATACCACCTGGTCATTTCGTGACGTAGATGCGAATTTGCAGATCAGAAACCCAAGCGAATGCACTCTCTCTTTCTAATAATTCACGGACGCTTTCGTCTCCGATACGTTTTCGTAATGAACCGTATTATCCACGCAAACAGATTTATGCGATCCGTATCGTTATCTTTGACGAAACTGATCCCGATATTGTTTGCTGCAGTAATGTTCGGAGTGCCGTCTGATATTTTATTCGAAAATTCCGTGTTCCGCTTCAGTAGGGACAGTATGTACATATTTAGAATAGTTCACTCAAGAAAAATAGCTGTTTTAAGTAGAAAATCTATTAGGTTTATCGGAAGATTTTGTTATGCTTGTTTTTTAGAAGACAAACATTAAGTACCAATCGTCAAATTGTCTTTAAGTAATTTTCACAGTGGAGTTTACTTTTTTACACTCTTGGAAAAAATAAAGAACCTTCTTTAAGAAAATTGTGGGAAATATTCTGCAATGCATTATTGAATTTAAAAAAAAATGTTGCCCACCTTCTTATAGGTTATCTATGCGACCAAACACATATTAACGACATTTTAAAAATTAACTCTTTATAGGGCAGACCATTTTGTTTGAAATATAAATTAGCTATTATATGATTTGATTGATTTAGGTGTATGGCTATAACAACTTGTTATGCAATATTTTGATATTTCCTGGTATTTCAGTGATTTTGGGTGGCATTTATATGTGCCACTTATCGTTCAATATTTTGAAATATCTCTTTGTTTAGTGGCATACAAGTGTTCCGTATCGTTATGTTCAAATTTTAGTGCAAAGTAGACTTCATTTAAAGTAACAAAAATGCAAAACTTGTATATCCATTTATATTTGTTTCAAAATTACAGATCTATGAATGTGAATGTCAGATCATGAAAAAAAAATGTAATCCTAAAGTCAATACAAACTGATTTTATTTAAAAAAAGTTATACGATTCAATAACACGCCTGTGATTGTTAACGTCGCATAATAAAATGTTATCCTAAAATAAATAAACACGTGTCGTAGTTCATACAGTAATTTCTTGGAGATGTACAAAAAAGAGTACTGGAAATTGATTTATGATAAAGAAGGTTCTTACTTATTTCGTAAGTGCTGAACCATGAATATCATACAATAAACAAATGTTCAGATGACTGTTAACGTTGCATTTTTTAATAAAGGATTACATTACGTTTCAATTCATACAACAGCTTATTAGTGAGTGGACACGTTTTTTTATTCAAAATGCCTTACCGATTTTCTTCTCAAGAGTATGCGGACATCCATGTTGTGCATGGCTACTGTAACGGCAGTGCATGTCAAGCAGTTATTGAATACCGACATCGGTTTCCCGATAGGCGCATTCCTCATTACAGAACGTTTCTGAAAGTACACAGACAATTTCGGGAATGCGGACTGCGTGATTATCTTTTCGACCGAGGAGTAAATTAGCCAGCAGACGTAGAGGAAGAAGCAGTAGCTATTGTTGCAAGGGATCCAACTCTCAGTGTACGTCGAATCGCTAGACAACTAGGAGTGCCACGAAGGACAGTTTGGCAAATTTTAAAACGTGAGGGCTTATATCCATATCACTATCGCAGGGGACACGGTTTGCTTGAGGCAGACCACTATGCTCGTCTAGTTTATTCTACCTGGATATTAAGACAGTCTCGGCTTCATTTTAATTTCTGCAGAACAGTCCTCTGGACAGATGAATCTACGTTCACGAGAAGTGGTGTTACAAATCTGAGAGACCTGCACAGATGGTCATCAGAAAATCCCAAAGCTATACGCCCATCTAAATTTCAACATGAATTTTCTATTAACGCTTGGGCGGCCCTAATCGATGACTTGTTGATTGGTCCTGTCGTTCTTCTTGGGAGGTTAAATGCGGGCAATTACCTTGAATTTCTTATTGACGAACTGCCAGGTCTTTTAGAGGATGTCCCACTGAATGTTCGACGAGACATGTGGTTTAACATGGATGGGGCACCACCACATTTCGGAATTTGTGTCCGAAATTTTGTTAACGACAATTATCCAAAATGGATTGGTCGAGGCGGTCCTGCTGCATGGCCACACAGATCACCCGATCTTAATCCCCTTGACTTTTATTTATGGGGGTACATGAAAAATTTAATCTACGCGCAAGCTTCGAACACAAGAGAAGAGTTGTTGGATCGTACCGAGCAAATCCGACAAAACAAGTATGAAATTCGGAAAAGTACTTCTTCTATTGGCTTACGGGCACAAACCAGCATTCAACAAGTAGGTGGACATTTCGAAAATATTATTAATTGAACTTTTTTAAATAAAATTAGTTTTTATTGACTTTAGGATTACATTTTTTTTTCATGATCTGACAAATCACATTCATAGAACTGTAACTTTAAAACAATTAAAGATGGATATACAAGTTTGTACATATTTGCGTTTTTGCTACTTGAAGTGAAGTCTACTTTATACTCCTAAAATTTGAACATAATGATACGGGACACGTTGTATACAAGTGCCACAAGTAATAAAAATACATATGTAAATGGGATTTAAGTAAAACACTTATACTAATTTCCAGTATACATTACACTTTATTATATGTATTAATAAATTGACGACATGTTTCGCTACGATGTAGCTGCTTCAGATCTTATATTACTACTGAACACGCTCTTCACAAATGTATGGCTTTTTTCAAAACTATTTCAATGGGTTGCACTTGTCTACATTAGAATCGTCTCTTACCGATATATCGTCTAAAGTTATTGTTATCTTAATATTTGATGAAACCAGTTTAAAAGTGGGGAATTATTAAGGTCTAATTGGTCATTTAACAATATATCTGCATATTTAAGTTTATTTATTTCTAAGGATTCCAGTAAATTTAACTTTAATCCTTTTTGTGGTGACTGTAAAATTTCAAAATCTGTATTGAAACTATGATTATTTTCCAACAAATGAAGTGCATAATTGGAATCTGTTTATATCTGTTTTTCGTAAAATTTTTCTATTTTTTCACTTATCGGTCCTTTGTATGTTATAAATGTAGCTTATAAAACTAATAATTCTTTAGGGAAATTCATAAAAAATAATAAATCCAAGACAAGCAAAAGTAATAAATCCGGAGTATACAAACTAATATGTAAACATACATAGGCCAAACTGGTAGGAGCTTTGAGAAAAGAATACACGAACATTTTAAAAGTTTTATTAACAAAAAGACAGATTCCAATTATGCACTTCATTTGTTGGAAAATAATCATAGTTTCAATACAGATTTTGAAATTTTGCAGTCACAACAAAAAGGATTAAAGTTAAATTTACTGGAATCCTTAGAAATAAATAAACTTAAATATGCAGATATATTGTTAAATGACCAATTAGACCTTAATAAGAGACGATTCTAATGTAGACAAGTGCAACCCATTGAAATAGTTTAGAAAAAAGCCATACATTTGTGAAGAGCGTGTTCAGTAGTAATATAAGATCTGAAGAAGCTACATCGTAGCGAAACATGTCGTCAATTTATTAATACATATAATAAAGTGTAATATATACTGGAAATTAGTATAAGTGTTTTACTTAAATCCCATTTACATATTATGGATTTCCAGCAAGTATCGGCCGATTCAATTAAATTAAAAAAAAAATGTATATGCAACTAGCGAATAATAGTTATTTATGTACCTAGGTTCGTAAGTACAGTTTTATGGTCGAGAATACGATTGCAAACCGAGACCCGTAGGGTCGAGGTTTGCATGTATTCGAGACCATGAAAGTGTACTGTACGAACCGTGGTGCATATGAGATTTTTCGTCATACCTACGTTTTTTTTTAAATAGACGAATTTGAATGATTTTCCACTTTACTTTTACTATATGTATACACATTAGTAACATCAAGTCAGTAATATTTGTCGTATCTATGGTAACCATGTTTGTGTCGATATAAATTTATATTTTTGATAAATGTCAAAGTATATGCAATAGATTTTCAAAAGTTTTTCTATCTAAATAAAATTTATAGCTTGTACTGAGATTTTGCCGGAGAAATCTAAAAACAGATGCAATGAAACCTATAAAATGTTCAAAGATTGGTGTCACCAGAGGTATGTGGAGAGTATTTCAGAAAGTGTAATGCTGGCATATTTTCGTGATAGATCTATGAAGTTAAAATCAGCAAACAGTTTATGGTGTGAATACACCATGTTAAAAACTACCATATTTATTAACGAAAATGAAGATATTTCAAAATATCCTAAATTGAAAGGATTTTTGAAGCGTAAAAATGATGGTTTTAAGACTAAAAAGTCTAGTATCTTTACAAGAGAGGAAATGAATAAATTTATTATTGAAGCTTCCGACGATACATATTTGTTGATGAAGGTAAGTTTACAGAATGATTCTTTTTAATTCGTGTTCATTCTATACTAATTTTTTGCAGGTTGTTATGATTATGGGAATTGCTGGGGCTTGTAGGAAAGATGAACTAGTTAAAATGAAAATTCAAGATGTGGAAAATAAAAATGATGTAATAATAATTAAAATACGGGATACTAAAAATGGATTAAAACGTTCTTTTACAATTATGGCGAAGGAAGAATATCCACTTAATTTTATGCTAATTATTAAAAAATACATTGGTCTGAGATTAGAAAATATTACCAATGATAGTTTTTCTTAAAGTACAGTTTTGGTAAATGTCGAAATCAGCCTGTAGGAAAAAACACTCTCGCAAAAATTCCTAGCCAAATAGCAAAATACTTGTCGTTTGAGAACCCCACTACCTACACCGGACATTCCTTTCGAAGGACCTCGGCAACATTATTAGCCGATTCAGGAATTGATGTTCTTGGTCTTAAAAGACACGGCGGATGGAAATCTTCTACCGTGGCAGAAAGCTATGTTTCCGATTCAATGATAAATAAAGTACAGATAGCTGACCGAATTTTATATAAACAAAATATTACAGAGGCTGTTTGCTCAACTGTGATACAGAAAAATGAGAAGAAAGCAACCATTAATAATGTTGACATTATTGAAAATATAAACTTGCCTAGTAAGAAAGAAGACTCTATTGTTCAGATAGCTAATTGTTCTAATTGTTCGTTTACATTTAATATTACAAAATCATAAGTTTTTGTACAAGATTCTATTTTTCCTAGTTATGTTAATTAATCATGTTTGAAATAAATTTGTCATAAATTTTCTAATATTGCTATTATTTCCCTAGGGTCGTAATAAATATTACAGCCCGCTACCATAGCAACTGTCAATACGGTATGTAAAGTGTCACTTACGTTTCAAAAAAAGGTGTCATAATTGTTTACTTACGCAGTAGGTGTAACGAAAAATTTATTAAAATTATTACGTTTATTTATTATAACATGACACTTGTCGTAATAAGGCATTTTAGTTGTCAGTGTCAACAAAGTGTTAAAATAATTATATTTTACATTTAACTTACACAAACAATATTAAAATGAATTTTATGGTAAATTGGAAAAAAGTTTTTTATTTATAATTCTTTACCTTTTTCATAAATATTCGAAATATCCATCTTCACAATCCATACAATGTGCGAGTCGATTATGAAACTCCTGCAAAGAGTGTGTTAAAAAATCCGGTTTGGTTCATAATTCGTCGCAGGCTTTACTTATGCGTACTTTTAAATCTTCAATGTTAGTGAAAATTACATTATCATAAATTTTAGATTTAAGGTATCCCCAAAGAAAAGTCATTTGGCGATAAATCTGGCGAACGGGCCGGCCAAATTATCGGACCAAACCTCTCTATCTATCGATCAGGAAGACATGAATTTAGAAAATTTGTAATTGCTGCAGTTGAATGAATTGGGGCTCAATCTATTTGAAACCAGAAACCTTCACTAGCTAAATTTTCAAATCGAGGAACAATACGTGTTCGAAGAAAAAGACGCTTCATCAGTGAAAAGTATTTTCTTCAACATATTATGATTTTCATTTAATAAATTAAATAGTGTTTCACAAAAAGCAACACATTTTATTCTATCTTCATGAAGTAATTGTTGGTAATTAGTAAACTTGTAAGATTTGTATTTGCACTGTTTGAGAATTCTAAATACACACGTCTTCAAAATATTAAATTGTTCTGCTATTTTACTTAATGGTGTTATGAGGCATCCTTCAATGTAACATAACACATTTAATTTTAGGTCTCCTGAAAGAATGTGGGGGGTTTTAATTTTCTTTCTGTGTGTATTTATTATGCAGCCATCAAAATCAAATTTCCTAGTGTTCGCCTGAATTTTTACGATAGATGGTATGGGCCTGTAAAGATAATTGATAGAAAACAGATCCCGCACTTTCCTTAAACTGTTTCCAGCTTTATACTAGTTCAAAATTTCTATTTTTTCATCTTATATATATATATATAGATTTTTTAAATTAGGTTAATACAAATGTCAAATGCTATAATATTTCAAATTTTATTTCGTTTATGACATTGATTTTGACATTTGTTGAAACACATCGAGCGATGTTGGTTGCATAACATTCCCATGCATTGAAACGTTCTTTTTGAAACTGAACATAGGCTATGCATAGAGATAAGAAAAACTCATGGTATGCCACTTGTAGCATGACTCCTATACTATTTGGAATGTGGTCAGAATGTTTGCCACTAACCATTCACCAACACTAACAAACACATTAGGACGATTTTTCGTATTGCTAACAGTTATACAGGTTCGGTCTACAATCATCTTGCATGCGGCTTCCCATACATAAGGTGTGAGAAGTTGCCAAACCGTACCTACCTAACAAATATACATACGAGAGCCGGCAAGTAGACCTTTAGAGAAATAAAAATGTTCTTCTAGATTAGTGGTTTGCCGAAGCAGATGTTATAGACAACGTACTTTAATTTTACCAGTACTTTTGTTGGAGAATTGACAAATGAATATGAATGTATTCCGTAATAGTGATATACTATACAGCTATGCACATGTACAATATTGTTAACAACGAGCGCAAAAAACATAATTTGAGAATCTTTTAGGTAAATAGTCATTAAATACAAGCTGTAAAAAATAGTAAATGTATAACACTACCAAAGTAGACGTATTGAAGTAAGAGAAAAAAAAATGCTCTTCTAAAGGCAATAAATTTTAAAATAAAATAGATAAAAAAAATAAAGAAAATTCTTGGAAAACAAAATGAAAAAATTCAATAAATATAATTTCTGGGGAAACAGGAAGAGTACGATAAACTAAAAGAATAATTCTAAATAATGGAAATTAAAATATACTTCTAAAATAAACGGAATTCTTGAAAAACCAAATTAAAACTTCTCAATTAATCAAATGTTCGAATAATCCACCTCTTTGCTCCTGACAGTACGCAAGTCTATGATAAAAATTATTTCGTACATTCGAAAACATTTCCGGGGTTATCGTATTTGCACAATCAACAATTTTTTGTCGTAGTTCCCCAAGATTGCGTGCTCGATTGTGCTGATGACTATACAGGGTTTGTTTTACATACCCCCAAAAAAAGAAATCCAGGGGCGTTAGGTCGGGAGATCGTGGCGACCAAACAATTGTACCAACGGAACTTATTAGACGTTCATGAAATGTTTCCCTTAAAAATGCTTGAACCAGACGAGCAGTATGGGCAGGACAGTTATCCTGCTGGAGCCAGATATCGTCAAAATTAACCTCAAGGGCACGAAGAGCTGGTATAATTTCATTTCGCAGCATTTGCAAATATTTAGCTGCTGTTAAGGTGCCGTCAATAATAAAATGACCAATGATGTGATCCCCCAAAATGCCGGTCCACACGTTCAATTTTTGGGGATACTGGGTACGCAGAGGTAGATAGATATGACAATTTGCTTTAGACCAATATCTTGTAGCCATTGGATTATGACGCCCATGTAAATAAAAGGATGATTCGTCCGTAAGCAAAATATTTGCAATAAAATTGTTATTGGAAATGACCTTCTCCATAACCTGTTCGCAAAATGCAACGCGTTTTGATTCATCGTGAGGAAATATTTCTTGACGTTTTTGAATTTTAAAGCTACGGTATCCTTGCCTATTCAAGATTTTTCTTACAGTTCTCGCTGGTATATTGACTTGTTCGGCAATTTGGCGCGATGAGCATGGTTCATTATGTTCAACCGCGCTACATACTAAAACTTCCCGTTCTTCTCTTCCTTCATTCAATACGCGCATTCTAGGTACCTTATTTATACATTTTCGACAATTTTGCACACACCCAGTAGCTTCAAACTTATGAACAATACTCATTATTGTTGGTATTGTAGGCACAGGTCTATTTTGGAAAGAAAAAATAAATCGCCCTACTACCTCTTGAGCAGTACTACCAGAGTAGTACCACTTAATAATTTGTATCCTTTCCTCGTTTGTATAAACCAACATATTGAATAAAAACTATAAAAACTATAAAACAAAATATAACTGCCAACTAGAAACAAATTAAATTCAACAATAAAATTAATAAATGTGAAGTAGGTAATTGTTATAATATTAACTTCAGATACTTATTAAGAATATCACGAACGTGAATAATAATATAAAAATGAAGAAAACAACCACCAACATGCACAATATTGGTCTCTTATGATCGAAATGATTGTATCGACCTGTCTTTAAGGGTTCCCACTACTTTTCTCGAACTTGCGCACTTGTGTATTTAACTTGGCAACTACGTTCGTTTATATACATGGACTTGTAGCTCGCATTTAAGGTAAAAACGGGCCAAACGTGTATATATATATAAATGCCGCTAACCAACAAACAAGCCTAATACGTCTAATAATTGGCAGTTGTATTACGATCTTCAAAATCAGTTAGTCAAATGCCCTTACAATGCCAAAATATCGTCAACATAATATTTCTAGCTGATTGAATCAGAGAGATTATTAAGATTGCATTTATGGGGGGGGTTTATCGGTCGTTGCAATTCCATAAAATCATAGTACAGCACCAATATTTCTTTCCTGTGATAATGGAAAATCCAAAATCTGTTTTGCGTTGCATCCACATATTGACATTGAGAAGCAGAAAGAAGTCCTGCAAGCAAGTAAGTGAAACTGAAACAATTTCAAGGAAAAAACAACAAATTGTTGTTCTTCAAAATGATCGTTACTGTCAAGTAAAATAAATTTATCGTACGAGGGGGTATTGATATCTAGTTAGCCTAGGCCATTTTTCTTGAACAAAACAAAATCTTGTTATAATGGCAAGAAATAATGACATTTTGAAAGTGTCCTTGTAAAATCTTACGTCAAGAAGTTGAAGTATTGCTATGCACCATATTTTTAGAGAAAACATGTCGAATGCAAATGTGAACATAGATAAGTTGGAGTATCGAGACATCATCAAATACTTGTATTTGAAGAGGATAAATGGTAAGGAAATTTACGAAAATATGTTTAACACACTTGGCGATCAATGCCCACCATATGCGACTGTCAAAAATTGGATTTCGTCATTCAAAAGAAGAAACCTTTGCGTTGAAGATGAGAAGCGACCAGGAAGACCGATTTTGGGGTCCACCCCGAAAATATTGACGCAGTTCATGACATGATATTTTCAGACCGTCGAATTGAGCTGAAACATATAGCTGAGGCACTAAAGATTTCATATGAACCCGTCCATCATATAGTTCACGTCGATTTAGATGTGAGAAAAATTTCTGCAAAATGGATTTATAAATGCTTGAACGCCGAACACAAAGAAGCAAGAGTGAAAGCATCATGGTCAATCTGTGCCCGTTTTGAAGGAGATCGAGATTTTTTGAACCATCTGGTGACCATGGATGAAACATGGGTCCATTTCTACAACCCAGAGAGAAAACAGCAGTCGATGAAGGGGAAACATCATGTTTGTCCAAGGCCTAAGAAGTTTCCAGTTCAAAAATCCACTGGGAAAGTTCTTGTTTCAGTTTTTTGAAATATCCGTGGAATAATTATGATCAATTACCCAAAAAAGAGTAAGACCATGACTGGAGATTCTTATTTTAAATTACTAACTACCCTGAGAGAGAAAATGAAGGAAACAAGACGTGTTATGTTAGCAAAAGGTGTGTCGTTTTTGCAGGACAATCCCCCTACACACAAATTGCCCATTACCATGAACACAATTCGTAATCTAGAGTTCCTATTACTGGAAAACTCACCTTATTTCCCAGACTTAGCCCCCTCAGACTATTATCTGTTCCATCGATAGAAAAAAAGGTTAAAAGGACGTCAACTTTTGTGTAACGAAGAGGTAATAGAAGCTGTGGAGGGCTGGATTGCAGACCTAGAAGAACCTTTTTTTAGAAGGTTAAAAGGCGTAGCAGGATCGCTATATTAAGTGTATTAATTTAATTTGAATAATAAAATATTTTAAGTCCCAACTTTAAATTGTTTCAATAGTAGGCTAGGAATATTGCAATATGCCCCTTCGTAATGGTCCATTTTGGATGCGATTTACAAAATGAAGACGGTAATCTAATCTAATCTATTCTATGCAGTTTATACAGACTTATAATAAGTTAATTGAAATGAATTCAGAAGAACAAATTCAATTGAATATCGTTATAGATACCGGTGGTAAAAATCGAAATTGCTTTTTGAACAACCTGTAAATTACATCCAGCTAAGTAAATTCCCCCTGTATATTCCCTAATGCACAATAATAAATTTCCATAATTGCGTAATAAAACGATGATAAAATATACCGATAAAACATACCCATCGGATTTTTTAATTGGAGGGTTTTGAAAAATCTAAAAAAAGTTCTCAGAATTTATTAATATCTCCATCGAATATTCGGTTTACCTTATCTGTCTACCCTACCTCGAGAGATTTCGCCTTAAAGATAACCACGAACCACTTGGAAATTATAGAAAATCGATTCGGTCGGTCCTTGAGAGCGACATCATCAGTCTTGACGATCCAATTCATCGAGTAATTATCCGATGATGGATAAAAGAGGAGATTATAACGGCGGCTCGTTAAAGTTTTTGTTTCCCGTTAATTTGATTGTGATGATTTTCACTTGTTTGGCGAATGTACCACTGCAGACTTGCAGAAATGTAGCGATTTCAGCAAGAATTTGTAAAGTTACTAAATTGGAGATTGTCTGTATTTAATAGTTATTTATGTACCTAGGTTCGTAAGTACAGTTTTATGGTCGAGAATACGATTGCAAACCGAGACCCGTAGGGTCGAGGTTTGCATGTATTCGAGACCATAAAAGTGTACTGTACGAACCGTGGTGCATATGAGATTTCTCGTCATACCTACGTTTTTTTTAAATAGACGAATTTGAATGATTTTCCACTTTACTTTTACTATATGTATACACATTCACATTAGTAACATCAAGTCAGGAATATTTGTCGTATCTATGGTAACCATGTTAGGTCGATATAAATTTATATTTTTGATAAATGTCAAAGTATATGCAATAGATTTTCAAAAGTTTTTCTTTCTAAATAAAATTTATAAACATGAATCAAATAGAGATGGATGCTATTATAGCTTGTACTGAGATTTTGCCGGAGAAATCTAAAAACAGATACAATGAAACCTATAAAATGTTCAAAGATTGGTGTCACCAGAGGTATGTGGAGAGTATTTCAGAAAGTGTAATGCTGGCATATTTTCGTGATAGATCTATGAAGTTAAAATCACCAAACAGTTTATGGTGTGAATACTCCATGTTAAAAAACTACCATATTTATTAACGAAAATGAAGATATTTCAAAATATCCTAAATTGAAAGGATTTTTGAAGCGTAAAAATGATGGTTTTAAGACTAAGAAGTCTAGTATCTTTACAAGAGAGGAAATGAATAAATTTCTTATTGAAGCTTCCGACGATACATATTTGTTGATGAAGGTATGTTTACAGAATGATTCTTTTTAATTCGTGTTCATTCTATACTAATTTTTTGCAGGTTGTTATGATTATGGGAATTGCTGGAGCTTGTAGGAAAGATGAACTAGTTAAAATGAAAATTCAAGATGTGGAAAATAAAAATGATGTAATAATAATTAAAATACCGGATACTAAAAATGGATTAAAACGTTCTTTTACAATTATTGCGAAGGAAGAATATCCAATTAATTTTATGCTAATTATTAAAAAATACATTGGTCTGAGAGAATATTACCAATGATAGATTTTTCTTAAAGTACAGTTTTGTCGAAATGTCGAAATCAGCCTGTAGGAAAAAACACTCTCGCAAAAATTCCTAGCCAAATAGCAAAATACTTGTCGTTGGAGAACCCCACTACCTACACCGGACATTCCTTTCGAAGGACCTCGGCAACATTATTAGCCGATTCAGGAATTGATGTTCTTGGTCTGAAAAGTCACGGGGGATGGAAATCTTCTACTGTGGCAGAAAGCTATGTTTCCGATTCAATGATAAAAAAAGTACAGATAGCTGACCGAATTTTATATAAACAAAATATTACAGAGGTTGTTTGCTCAACTGTGATAGAGAAAAATGAGAAGAAAGTTGATGATTCCATTAGGAATCCAACCATTAATAATGTTGACATTATTGAAAATATAAACTTGCCTAGTAAGAAAGAAGACTCTATTGTTCAGATAGCTAATTGTTCTAATTGTTCGTTTACATTTAATATTACAAAATCATAAGTTTTTGTACAAGATTCTATTTTTCCTAGTTATGTTAATTAATCATGTTTGAAATAAATTTGTCATAAATTTTCTAATATTGCTATTATTTCCCTAGGGTCGTAATAAATATTACAGCCCGCTACCATAGCAACTGTCAATACGGTATGTAAAGTGTCACTTACGTTTCAAAAAAAGGTGTCATAATTGTTTACTTACGCAGTAGGTGTGACGAAAAATATATTTATATAATCTTAATAAACGCTAAGTTGCCATGGCAACCAGCCATGAAAACTTTGTCCGCACGATACGTACACAGTGTAGCTAATTAATGATAAAATATGTCGAAAACACCAATATAATAACACTTTGTGTGCCCTTAATTAAAAAAAATAAATAAATATAATTTCATTGTATAAATAAATAATAAATAATAAAATAATAAATCAACCTTGATTGTGACAATAATGTAAAACTTTAATTATTGTATTTATTTACAATAATATACATGAAATATGTTCTTTCCTTTTTGTGTCAAAAGTGTGGTTAAAGCACAAAATTTACATATAAAAAAAATAATAATTTATTTAAATTAAGTGTTATTTAATAAAATATTATATTTACCGTCATTTACTAAACAATTTAAAATTGAAAAATTTTAAAAAACTGACAATAACAAACCATCATAATAGTATATAAAATTCAAATATGGCGCAATTTATTATAAAAGTAAATAGAATAAGAATAAGAGATTACATTATACAAACAAATGACATACACAAAAAAATAATAATTATTATATAAAAACAATGAGAATAGCGTTTGTTTATCCTGGAAAAATATTATTAATTCATCTCGCAATTCCATTAACCGGATTAACACTTTCCCTCCCTATATCCATCTAAGTTTGGAAAAGATGAGATTTTTTTAATTTTCGCCCATTTGGTCGCATAGTTTAGCAAACAGCCTGTTCTGTAACGGTCTGATTTTAATAAAACACAAAGAATTTAATTGTGATTTTCATGTTTCTTTTACGACAAGGCCATGTCTGTGAAGGAAGCAGTGCGCCCTTGGTATAAGACGATCTTTTAATATTTTCATTAATCCACACTTCTTTCCTGTTATCGCCTTTACACCATCACTACATACTGCAATATATTTTGTCATTTTCTATGATAGTATAGCTTTGGTAGCTTCATAAAAAAAAACAAAAAGAAGACATTGTCCTGCTGCATGACACGATATCGTTTTGCAAAACAACATATTATCTTTGATTCATGTTTCTCTATCACATTTATACCTCACAAAACATAAGAACAGAAACATGTTTGCTACATCTGTTGATTCATCAAATTGAATACTAAAAAATTCACTTGAACTCACTTGCTGAATTATCTGATCGCGCACATTGGCAGCCATGAGATCGATTCGCCTTGATATTGTGGGGTTGCGAAATATTAATTTTATTTGAAGGTTGAGAATCGCTGCTTTAGATGGACTGACTATCAGAGCCATCTAGAAAGATAGGACATACAGTCTTTGACTACTCGATGAGAAATTTAATAAATGAAGTTTGTAAAGATTTGCGCTGGAGTTTTCACTTCTTTTTTGTTGGATAATAAAAATGCACTTTTAATTATAATAATTCTTTATTTAATCCAACGTTCGATTTATTAATATTTGAACTCTTGCTCGTTTCTTTATAATCACTTATGAAATGGCATAAATTAAATTTTTTGGTATAGTTTCAAGATTGTCCTTAAAGATTCTTTCCTATTTCTTTTAAATTTGGGAGTGTATATAAGGAACGATACTAGTTAACATGTAGGAAACAAAAGAGTGAGAACAGAAGAGTGAATACAAATTAATAAAAATATTTTAAAAACATACCAGTATCTGTACACATGGACATATACTAGGTGATTTGAAGAAACGGGAAATTTTGAAAGTTGTGTTGGTGGGCGTGAGTAATTGGCAGCACTGAATAGCGTACGCCAGCCTGTCAACGACACCTTGCTATTTAGTTATGATGGCTGTTTGGAGTGGTGCGCAAGGTGCATTTGCGATCAAAGCTTTTTAGAAGCACAATAACAATGTGGAGGGGGCACGTAGGGAATTCCGCCGTCATTTTAATTTAGGACGTCACGATCGTGTTCCATCAGCACATGCAATTAAAACATGGATACTTAATTTCGAGGAAACTGATCGCCAATGAAAAAAATACCTCCAGGTGGTGTACCAACTGCTCGTTCACAAGACAATACTCAAGCTGTTCGAGAAGCTGTCATGATGAGTCCACGTCGGTTAATCCGTCGTCACTCAGAATCTTCACAGTTGCATAGTTCAAGTGATCGAAGAATATTAGTTATAGGACTTAAAATGTCATCCATACAAATTGCAGATCGTCCAGGAAATGAAACCCAACGATTATGTTATGCGATAATAATTCCGTGAATAAATGCTTCAAAAGATAAAGGAGGACGGGAAGTTTATTAACAAACTGTGGATGTCAGAAAAAGCGTATTTCCACCTTAGCGGATTCGTTAATAAGCAGTTAATTTTATTTATATAATTGGAAAACAAAACTTCTGTAAAACTTGTTCTCTTTGAATGAAATACATCCTCGTTGATAGAAAACGTCCTTTCTAACAAGCGTTCAATTAATCTTTACGTCCTGGGTAGTCATGGATTTGTAATCGCATGTCTGTGCTTAAATTATTAATATAACCTATTAAGTGACACACAGAAAATAGGTAATGTATGTTTTGACTTAAGTCAAACTTCTGTCAAGTAACTAGTAATTCCTGACATTTATAAATTAGTAACGACATGTGTTTTACAATACATTGCCACCCCGGACGTAAAGACTAATTGAACTCTAGTTAGATCGCAACTGGTTATAGGTGCATACTAGCAATATTCTTCTATTTCAGTGTATTTAGCAGTTATGAACCGGAAACCAAGCAACAATCTACTGTATGGGTGTTCCAAAACGAACCGAACTCCACAAAAGTTGTTCGTGCCAGGAGTTCCACGAAAATGATCGCGTGTTTCTTCGGCTGTACAGGACATATCGCAACAATTCCTTTAGAGGATCGAAAAACTGTTAACTCTGAATGGTATACAGTAATTTGTTTGCCAAAAGTTATAGACGAAATCAGGAAGAACAACCGAAAACGTCGCATTATTCTTCATCATGACAATGCTAGTTCCCATACAGTACTCTAACAGTTGATTATTTGAAGGAGAAAAGTGTTAAAATAATGTCTCATTGTCCATATTCACCTGACTTGTCGCCGAATGATTTCTTTTTGTTCCCAACTGTGAAACAAAAAATGCGTGGACAGAGATTTTCAACACCTTAAGAAGCAGTCGAAGCCTTTGAAAACCATGTTTCTGAGATACCATCTTCACAGTGGAAAAAATGTTTTGGGAATTGGTTCGTTTGCATTCAAAAGTATTTAGACCATAAAGGCGAATATTTTGAAAAATAATATAATAGTTTGTTCCCAAAAATTTTGTTTTCTTCCCAGATTTTGTAAAAATATAAAAGGTAACCCTCGTATAGTCTACATGAGCATTGTCACCATTTTTAAATACTATCTTAGCTGGCTTTCAAATGGTCGTGAAAGTAGCAGTTGGAATTGCAGTGTTAATAATAAAAGTTAGCTGTTTTACAAGAGTAAATATTGCATTATCTAGGATCAAACTAGGAATTAAATCATCACCCGAAATGTATTAATGGAAATGGAGTATAAATAGTGTTCTCCTGAACATAAGAATACTTATTGCAAACGCGTCAACAATAGCTTGAGGAGAATCTGGGAGGATATCATTATAAAACAGTATTTTGCTTAGCATGAATATATTGAAATAGATTTTGTGGATCAGTTTAGAGAGATTGTTAAACTTCTCTCAGAAAATCGGCATAAGCGGTAGCTATATTACTCTTAGAAATGGTCCAGAATCCTTTAAATTCTTTAGATAAGAAATGGTTACGGGAAGACTTCCATTTGCGCCGATAATACTCTTTCAGTTTCAAGTTTAAGATGATTTTTGAGATCATTTAAAACCATACAATATATTTTGGTCTCTTTGGTTTAGAAGAATATTTGGGAACAGATTTATCTAAGATGTTGTATAGGACATTGTAAAACTTCTTAAGTCTTAAGTGAATATCAGTAAAATCTTCCAAGAATAACCAATCATTTTATTCATGAAAGAGTGGAGAAGGATGTAGATATGCAATACCGTCTTTGTAAATAAATGATTGTAAAATTGTAAATTCAAATAATGTAGAATACTTTTAAATAATCTAAAGATTATATTCATTTCCGAATATCTAAATATATCCTTCGGTAATTTTGAGATGAAGTCCTTAACATAATACGTCTCAAGTAGATATTTTTTCAAGCAACCAGAACTCTCGGAGAATTCTTAATTCTTAATCAACCACCGTGAAGAAGCTTCACATCTAAAATTTCGGAGAATATTCACCTAATTAACTCTATTTAAATAGCTTCAGATTGGCATATTTTAGCGGCGAAGAGATTCAACGCTGCAAAAAACTCAATCCTCAATTATACGAAATTATTTTTAATTCTGTCGTTTCCTCTCTTTCACACCATTTTATCTCCTTTCTTTTTTAACGTTGCCGAGATGTCCCTTCGCGATCTTATTGAAAGACATGATTGGTGCATAATGCACGATAGCAATCGGGTATTGTGCTCGTAATATAATGGCTGATGGATTTAGCGGTTTTATGGTGGAAGGGGAAACAGGATAATTAGGTCGAACTTAATGGCAGGCATAGAATTTTCCGATATTCCGATGTTTTACGGTGTAATAACGAAATTAGTTCATTTACTTGAATTTCCCATCAATATAATATCCTCGATGTTTGGAAATTTCAAATTAATAAGTAAAAATTTCGACGTATAATTAATAACGGATATATATGATGTATGAGAGATATTTGAAGATTATTTCGACCGAATTTATGTCAAAGAATATCGACTGATTATATAATCTTTGTAGAATTTTGTGACCGAAGTTTTACATCTCTTTGTTTGAATGTTTTAAGTTCACTTCACAGTTTACAATTTTCATTGCATGCAATTTTTCATTGTAGCAATTTTTATTGCACGCATGCGCAATCCAACCATTTTCGGTCAGCTAATTGCAATTTTTCTTGCATTGCAAGTAATAGAATATATTCTATTTTTATTGCACGCTAGTTACAATTCTAGTGTTTTTTTAGGGATTTTATCATAGCCAAGACATGATGAAAATTTGCATCTTCTTACAAATATAACCTTATGCATTTGGTGTATCGTCCAGGGTTGTCATAGCACATGCACTGTTGCTATGTCACATAGTCATAGTTAACCATATTTATTGATAAATTTCTTAAGAATATGAGCAACGAAGCCTTTTTGGTGAAAATAACGTTAAAAACTATTTCATTATTCATTTTAAAACCTTCTTTGATGTTTGATTATAAATTATAATCCCTTTAGATACAGAGACTACAAAGACTAGAATACTATATTTAGTACTCCATATGAAATCGAGATAGCGCGCACATCTTGCCCGAAATTTTGTATATAAATGAAACGGGCCTGATGGCAATTGAATGCTTTGGATTGATGTTCAACCCGAAGACACAAACACTGCGCTATTCACCGGCGTACGCGTCTGACACCAATTTTAAATCTTTTAATCAATCCTGTCGTACCCTGTAGTATCTATTAAAACTAGACAAACCCGTTTTATGTCTTAAGCGTGTTATTTTTCGAATATCTTTTATATTTATTCATAATGTGATGACTCATTTAACGGTACGTCACGTATCATACCTCCAGCGCCTTCTCGATAGATGTAGAAAGAGAAAGAACGAGAATAGAAAACTCGAGAGAGATTCAACAGCGATATATAAGCCGTCGAGGAAGAGGTTTAGGGAATTCTCACTGCGCCTTCTGATCGAGCAGTACCACAGCTGAGAGAACATACGACGAAATATCGTCAAGCGAAGCCGGAAGAAATGGCCGGACAAGCGAGAACAAAAACCAACCTTATTATAAACCCCGAATACGTAGACAAATGTTCACCCAAGACACTTGAAGATATAAAAAATATAATCAACCGACTCACCGACGAAGAAGATATCCAGGATGCATTACAAAGATCAGGGCATATATTAATGGTTAACCCAGAAGAACCGACGATTCAAATTGAGGTAAAAAGCAACCCCACAGAAAAACAAGAAGAAGAAAGGCCTCCCGTAAAATCGAAGAAGAGCCAACCGGAACCGAAAATCGAAAAGACGCATTCAGACACCCGAAAAAACAACAAAAAGACAGAAAACTGACCACACAGCGCCACCAATCGAAACAAAAAATTCCTACGACGTCCTCGAAACCAAAACCGAGGAAAAAATGGAAGAAGAAGAAGCAACCGAATTCACCCCACAACCGTCAACATCAAACAGCACACCCAGGGTAAGTGACAAAACAAACACCACACAAAACACAAACACCGAAAAACGCAAAACACACAAAATCGCACCAATCATAATAACAGACAAAGACAAATGGGCATATATACGACAAATACTTAAAACACATAACATTAACACAGTACAAAACAAACTTGTGAAACCTGGCATTCACATCGAACCGAAAACTGACGAAGACTACCGAAAACTTAAACACATACTCGACAATGAACAAATACAATTTTACACTTTTCAACTGAGAAGTGAACAGACACTAAAGGTAGTTATGCGTGGCATTCCTACCTTTATCACAGACACTGACATCACCGACGACCTGACTGACCAAGGCTACCCGACAATAAAAATAAAACGCATGAACGGCAAACACGGAATACCAGCACCACTTGTACTAATAGAACTGACGAGGCAATACAAATCAATTTACCACATACACGACTGCTGCGGACTCACAATTAAAATCGAACCACTAAACAAACGGACGGACATAATACAATGCCACAAATGTCAGACATTTGGACACCACCAAAAAAACTGTAACATACACTACAAATGCATGAAATGCGGAGACGAACACTCAACACACCTATGTACAAAACCCAAAACAACCCCACCAAAGTGTGCAAACTGCGGTGGTCCTCACTTATTCACTTTCCTTAACTGTCCTAACAATCCAAACAACCCTGTAAACAAAACCACACCCAAACCCGAATACATACCAGCACCACCCCCAACAACGAATCCATGGACACAAAAACAAAGAAACACAACACCTAACACAACTGACGAACTAGCACTTGCCTTAGGCAATATGCTAATAACATTACACTCCACAAACGCAACAACAGAACAGATACAATACTTCGTAACGCAAACACAGAAAATAATCACACTCTACAACAACAAACATTAAACACACAAATGACTGAAACGCAAAAAACCAATGACCAGTGACTTAAACGCAAAAAGCGACACAACCCTGGGAAATACGAAACAATGGAGTGGAAATGGAGGCAACTCCGACCACAACAAAATTCAAGTCTCATATAAGATGGCAATTGAATGCTTTGGATTGATGTTCAACCCAAAGACACAAACACTGCGCTATCCACCGGCGTACGCGCCTGACACCAATTTTAAATCTTTTAATCAATTCTGTCGTACCCTGTAGTATCTATTAAAAGTAGACAAACCCGTTTTATGTCTTAAGCGTGTTATTTTTCGAATATATTTTATATTTATTCATAATGTGATGACTCATTTAACGGTACGTCACGTATCATACCTCCAGCGCCTTCTCGATAGATGTAGAAAGAGAAAGAACGAGAATAGAAAACTCGAGAGACATTCAACAGCGATATATAAGCTGTCGAGGAAGGGGTTTAGGGAATTCGATACCAAGTCATCGCCGAGTGAACTTACATAAATATAAATACATAAATGTGCTTATTATTAGTAATTAGTTTTTAAATTGTTATTCATTTTTATTATTAATATAGTGTGTGTGTAAGTTACCGTTAGTTTTATTTAAGAACCGGAAGAGACAAATTTTACAATAATGTAATAGTTAATTGATATGAATTACATTAAGATTTCTGGTTAAAATACATTTTCCACTAGATTATTTTTTAATGTTTTAATATTCAGCGCCTTAGTCTATTATTTTCGTTAATACATAAATTACTTTTGATTGTTATCTCTTATCTAAATATATTTTTTAATAACCTTAGTTGTATTTAAAGTTGAAGTAGGTATTACTATTGTACTAAATAAAAATGAATAGTTTAAATTTAAAATTATTTCGGAATAGAAACATTTAATGTTCTTTTACCCCAATTAGCAAGCCAATGGGAAAACTAAAAGATTACGTCACTTAATATGACAATGAAAAAATATAGATTGCAAAACGATGCCGACAAAAACAAAAGATTATAGATCGGCGAATACCTTTAGAATTAAGAAAAATAATAAATTACTTTTATCGAAGTTATTTACATCGACAGCTGAATATTTTCTTTATTTAAGCGCTTATGGTTTTAGTAGTTCAAGTTGTTCGGATAATTGAATACTCCCGTGTTGAATTTATTACGACAAACATTTTAGTAGTGATTTTCTTAAGCGATTTAGGGACTATCTTAAGGAGCTAGTGACGTCATTAAAATGGCCTGCAGGCATTCTTTTCATTTTGCATATAAGGTAAGTGTTTTATAGTATATTAAAGCACAAGTTTCATAAGTCACCATTCTGTCGCAGAAGTTCATATGTACGACGAAAGGTCTTATGAAGCGAATTTTGTATACTATTTTTGCTATTTTGAATTTTTTTTACATTAATAAATTGAAATTATTCAATTTCAAAGTTCAGAATTTTATTTTTATACAAGTGTCCCGTATCGTTATGTTCAAATTTTAGGAGAGTAAAGTAGACTTCATTTCAATTAACAAAAACGCAGAACTTGTATATCGATTTTTATTTGTTTCAAAATTACAGATCTATAAATGTGATTGTCAGATCATAAAAGAATGCAATCCTAAAGTCAATAAAATCTGATTTTATTAAAAAGAGTTCGATTAATAATATTTTCGAAATGTTCACCTCCTTGCTTGAATGCAGGCTTGTGCTCGTAAGCCAACAGAAGAAGTACTTATCCGAATTTCATACTTGCTTTGTCAGATTTGCTCGGCTGGCAGGTGAATACAATCCTACAACTCTTCTCTTGTGTTCGAAACTTTCACGTATACTAAATTTTTCATATACCCCCATAAATAAAAGTCAAGGGGATTAAGATCGAGTGATCTGGGTGGCCATGCAACAGGATCACCTCGACCAATCCATCTTGGATAATTTACGTTAACCCAATTTCGGACAGCAATTCCGAAATGTGGTGGTGCCCCTTCCATGTGAAACCACATGTATCGTCGAACATTCAGTGGGACATCCTCTAAAAGACCTAGCAGTTCGTCAATAAGAAATTGAAGGTAATTGTCCGCATTTAACTTCCCAGGAAGAATGACAGGACCAATCAACAAGTCATCGATTAGGGCCGCCCAAACGTTAGTAGAAAATTCATGTTGAAATTTAGATGGGCGTATAGCTTTGGGATTTTCTGATGACCACCTGTGCAGGTTTCTCAGATTTATAGCACCACTTCTCTTGAACGTAGATTCATCTGTCCAGAGGACTGTTCTGCAGAAATTAAAATGAAGCCGTGACTGTCTTAATATCCAGGTAGAATAAACTAGACGAGCATAGTGGTCTGCCTCAAGCAAACCGCGTCCCCTGCGATAGTGATATGGATATAAGCCCTGACGTTTTAAAATTCGCCAAACTGTCATTCGTGGCACTTCTAGTTGTCTAGCGATTCGACGTACACTTAGAGTTGGATCCCTTGTAACAATACTGCTTCTTCCTCTAAGTCTGCTGGCAAATTTACTCCTCGGTCGAAAAGATAATCACGCAGTCCGTAATCCCGAAATTGTCTGTGTATAGCAAACGCCAGTTAAGTTGGCGTGAGAAGGGGGTGTGCAGAAGCCGTTTTTAAAAACGTCCACCCCCACTACTCAAGTAATTGTCAGAATACATTTGTCATTGACGTTTGACGGAACATAATTTCTTTGCTAATGATACACGCTTAGAGGTTAGAATTATCTGACATTTGATGTAAAACCAAATACAAATCTCCCCACTACTTCTAATCCTGCGTGAACTTATCCCTCCTCGTGCCAACTTAATTGGCGTTTGCTATACTTCCAGAAACGTTCTGTAATGAGGAATGCGCCTATCAGGAAACCAATGTCTGTATTCAATAACTGTTTCACGTGCACTGCCGTTACAGTAGCCATACACAAAATGCATGTCGGCATACTCTTGAGAAGAAAATCGGTAAGGCATTTTGAAGAAAGAAAACGTGTCTACCCACTAATAAGCTGTTGTATGAACAGTCATCTGAACATTAGTTTATTGTATGTTATTCATGGTTCAGCACTTACGAAATAAATAAGAACCTTCTTTATCATAAATCAATTTCCAGTACTCTTTTTTGCAGATCTCCAAGAAATTACTGTATGCACTACGACACGTGTTTATTTGTTTTAGGATAACAGTTTATTATGCGACGTTAACAATCACAAGCCTGTTATTGAATCGTATAACTTTTTTTAAATAAAATCGGTTTGTATTGACTTTAGGATTACATTTTTTTTCATGATCTGACAATCACGCTCATAGATCTGTAATTTTGAAACAAATAAAAATGTATATACAAGTATATACAAGTAACAAAAACACAATTGTTACTTGAAATGAAGTCTACTTTACAAATTTGAACATAACGATACGGGACAAAGTTGTCCCGTATCGTTATGTTCAAATTTGTAAAGTAGACTGCATTTCAAGTAATTAAAAATATTCTCCATTAATATACTCTATTTAAAATTAAAAAAAATTAATAATTATGTCTTAAATAAGAAGTTATAATGACCGAAGGGGTTTGAGTTCATTATAACTTCTTATTTAAGACATAATTATTAATTTTTTTAAATTTTAAATACAGTATATTAATGGAGAATATTTTTAATTTAATTATGAAAAATTATATCTCGCAAGTGGTGGCCATTTTCTGCTTCGCATATTCGTGCTCTTTCCAAAACATTTTCCATAACCTTTCGCAAAACTTCAGGTGTTATGTTGTTGATTTCGTCGCGTATATTATTTTTCAATTGCTGTATGGTTCGAGGCTTATTAATAGAGCTGGGGATGTTTGCGGTGTGCCAGGATAGTATTCAGTTAAACGCACGAATATAATGACCTTTTTTCGATCGGTGATGCATGCGTGATATTATTGCTTTACATGCATTCGCTATTTATATCACTTAGGTATGTCAGTTATGTGTCAGTTATGTGTATATAAATAACACACTTACCTTATTTACGATTATTATACGCTGCATCGTGTTTATACGCTGGTGGGGATGCACTACATATGGTCCTGCCGTACCGCAAACATACTCAGCTCTACTTATTAATATAGACTTTTCCTTTCAAATAACCCCAAAGGAAACAGTCTGACGCGGTTAAATCCGGTGAACGCGGAGGCCAATTAAAATCGCTTGTACGGGAAATAATTCGTTCACCAAAGATGTCGCGTAAAAGAGCCATTGTGTCCCTCGCAGTGTGCGCTGTGGCTCCGTCCTGTTGGAACCATACTTGCGGATGGTTTTTCACGGCTGGCTTTAAAAAATTTTCCAACATTGTCCGATATCTAACACCAGTGATGGAAACGGCGACACCGTGTTCATTTTCAAAAAAATATGGGCCAATTATCCTTTCCGACGAAACACCGCACCAAACGGTACACTTAAGTGGGTGTAATTCTCGCTGTTGAACTACTCTTGGATTTTCCGTAGCCCATATCCTGCAGTTTTGCCTATTAACGAACCCATTTAATTGGAAATGGGCTTCGTCGCTCATAATTAAATTATGAATAAAATCATGATTTTCTTCTGCTTTTGGACGAAAATAAATTGCATAATCAAGTCGTTGCTGGTAATCTGTGGGGTTCAATTGTTGGACAAGCTGAATTTTATATGGAAACATTATTATTGTATTCAAATTTCTCTGCAGCGACCCTCTTGAGAGGCCAAGTTGTGTCGAACGTCTCCTGGTTGATGTTTCTCCATCTTCCCGAATACTCTCCTGTACCCGTTCAATATTGTCATCCGTGTGCACCGTTCGTCGTCTGCCGGCACCAGGAAGGTTCCTTACTGCCACTTGTTCTCGAAAATTTGCAACCAGACGGTTTATTGTTGACTCTGAGGGTCCGACCCGCACATTAAAATAACGACGATATGCACGCTGAGTCAAAACAATGGATCGTTGATTTGAGAAATAAAGTTCAACGATTTTGGCACGTTGTTCAATTGTGTACTGTTCCATTTTAAATTCCCCAAGTCTTCTTTACAAAATACTGAAAACAAAAAAAAAAATATAATAAAAAAGTTATAAGGAATTTAAACCCCTTCGGTCATTTTGGGCCACCCTGTATAAAGTTTGCACTTGATATTTTATTTAAAAATATAAACGTAAGTGACATAGAAACTAATATATCTTGTATTTTACCTCAGTTACGTGTCAAATGTATTTAAATTCTTAAAATCAAATAATAACTTGTGTGTTCGGATAATGCCAACATTGAAAAATGAAAAAAGCTTATTAAAGTGAAGTTTATTTCGATATTGTTTTAATATTAAGGTATTTAAAGAACGCGAGTAATAATGGGGGCGTCTTGTAATTTACTATTTTTTAATCTTTAATTCTCTTATTAAGTATCAGTTCACGTTTCTAAAATTGTATATTGTATTAAGTACCTGGCATTACATTTAAAATTGCCATAAATTTTTCGAGAAAATTACTCGACTTTTGAAAAAATATCGTTAGCTGTCGAGGAATCTATTCCTTTTAATTAGATTAATAATAATTTCTTTACTTTAACATTAAATTTAACAAATAACATCATATCTAAAGCTACATCAATTATAAAATCTTACTATCTATTTTGGCTTCTTAATGATTTTAAAGGGCTTGTTTTGCTGAAGTCCTAATTTACGAATTTAGTCCGGTATGTTTTGTTAATTGATTGTAGATCAAAATTTCTAGTTGTTCCAATGATGTGAAGCACATGATTTGATTGTGTGTTCTCTGTTATTCAATATGTAGACATCTTGATATGAGTGCGATATAAGTTCAGCGGGATATTCCATTCCATAAATCATGAAATATTATTATCTATTTTGCGTTATATTCATTTTGGTGTTAGTGGCTTGCTGATTGGTTTCCTGTAACTTTAACTTACGAGTCCAGGTTAGCATGCTTCGTTAATTGGTTGTAGATCAAAATATCTGAATCTCTAAGTGATACCAAGCAGGGTTCAATTTTTAATCTTCTGTTTTTCGCCACATTCACATTTTAACGTGAGTGCAATATGCATTTCAGCAAGACATTCGTCATCATAAATCATCAAATCTTACTATGTTATGTCACATTGGTTTTGGTGTTGGTGCGAGCTCCTAACTTACGAATCCAGGTCAGTATGTTTTGTTAATTGGTCGTAGATCAAAGTGTCTGAATCCCTTATTCGTGCAAAACAGGATTCAATTTTGAATCCTTTGTTGTTCGACATAGTTACATTTTCACGTGAGTGCAATAAGCATTTCAGCAAGACATTCGATATTATAAACCATCAAGTCTTACTATGTTTTATCGTATTGGCTTTGGTACTAGTGCAGAAGTCCTAACTTATGAATCCAGTTCAGTGTGTTTCGTTAATTGATTATACATCAAAATGTTTGAATCTTTTAGTGAGCAGGGATCAGTTTTGGGTCTTCGCATCTTGCCCTGTGTTCGAAAAGCGTTTCACCAACATATTCGGTATCATACATAATGGATGCTCAGGCTGATAAAAAACGAGTACCCGAAGGTAACTCTGGGATAATAATAGACGGTCGGTGTGTAGCGTTAGCCACGCTACCATCCTTGAATATCGAATGGCTCAAGTCGTAACAAGCCTACCTCAAGGGCCTTCAAGGCCCTTGAGGTAGGCTTCGTAGCTTTATAGCGTAGCTGACGTAGGCCTCAAGGCGTTACAGTCTATTGAAAAAATTCGTCCTTAAGCAGTATTGGAACCCACGTCCATGGTTTGCCGGACCTTCGCTCTGCCACTAAGCTATTAAGGAATGTGGTTCAGACAACATCCGGAAGCCTTAAGTTACATAAAAAACGAGTACCCGGAGGTAACTCTGGGATAATAGTAGACGGTCGGTGTGTAGCGTTAGCCACGCTACCATCCTTGAATATCGAATGGCTCAAGTCGTAACAAGCCTACCTCAAGGGCCTTCAATGCCCTTGAGGTAGGCTTCGTAGCTTTATAGCGTAGCTGACGTAGGCCTCAAGGCGTTACAGTCTATTGAAAAAAAATTCGTCCTTAAACAGTATTGAAACCCACGTCCATGGTTTGCCGGAGCTTCGCTCTGCCACTAAGCTATTAAGGAATGTGGTTCAGACAACATCCGGAAGCCTTAAGTTACATTAGGGAAACATATGGTAATATATTTTTGCCTGTAGTCGGCACTTATTGCAAATTAATTGAATGTTTTGCGAAGTAATTGGAATTAATTAAATATTATTCGTATTCGAATAATTAGCGTCGTAAAATGTAGAAAGCAATATTTAATTAATTCTAATTACATACTTCGCGAAAAATGCAATTAATTACTACAGGTAAAAATATACTAACACCTGTTTCCTTAATGGAACTTAAGGCTTCCCGATGTATTCGGAAGCACAGACCTTAATAGCTTAGTGGCAAAACAATGGTCTAGCAAACCGGACGTGGACGCAGGTTGGAATCCTACTTAAGGACAATTTTTTTCAACAGAAAAATTCGAATAACTAGCGTCGTAATATGTAGAAAGCAATATTTAATTCACTCACATTACTTCGCGAAAAATGCAATTAATTTGCGAATAGTTCCATTATTCGCAAAACCTTTGTATCCGAAAGTTTAAGGCCTATAATGTATCAATATAAACGTTATATTAACCTAGAAATAGAGTCACGTAAGTTAATTTAACTTTTTTAACTTATAAATTATCTAGGTATGTAATATACCTTAAAATGAAAATATAATCACTTACACAATTAATAACATCACGCCAACATTATATTCATATTAATTTTGGTTTTATTAAACGTTAGATACTCTAGATTTTCCACACTTTCACCACCAAATTAGTTTTCAAATCAATTTCCGTCACAATTTCCGCAACTATTTACACATCCTATAGCAACTGAACGTCTTCAATTTCTAAATTACACTATTACCCACATAAAACATCCATACCTACATATGCCAACACGAATTAATAAAGTAATAAATTGATGGTACAACTTCCTGCTATAACATGCAACAGGTGCTGATTGAGCACATTCCAATTTATTTAAAACATCTTTATAACATCTCTATATAAATTCTTTTTCGAAATTACGTGAAGATATATGTATTTGTTATCGTTTGGTGAAAATATAAAATAGTGTTAACGAAAAAAATGTACTAAAAACAGTAAAATACAAGTTAATTACTAAACAAATGAAATTGCAGAAACTCTCACGGCTACAACAACTTGAGTTCTCTTTATCTGCAAGATAACTACGTGTTACATACAGAAGATGGGTCGTTTTTATATCCCCGGACTATACAGATTTAAATTTTATTGTAATTTCCAATTATACTTTTAAAAAATCCCAATTTACAAAAGATTTATAACATTATTAATTTTATTATCTATCAGTTCGTGTTTTGGTGCATTGAATTTATACCAAAATGAACAAAATTGAATATAGAGCCGTTATAAAGTTCTTTATAAAACAAAGGTAAGCTCCAAAAATTATTCTTGAAGAAATATTGGCTATATACGGGGATGATTGTCCTACTAAGTTAACTATGGACGAGTGATCAAAATTGTTTAAACATGGTCGAGAATCATAGAATAATGATCCCTGTCCAGGTTGCGCTAATAATAATAATAATAACCTTTATTGCCAAGCAGATTTCCCAATATAACAAGACAATACAATCTTACCGGTGTTCTCGAATTGGGGACCACTACCTGAACAGACAAAATAAGCACCGAATTGCGGACCGAACTAAGGATTAAAATAGGTAATGAGAGTTGATTGCGTTAACGAGATTTTTATTAGTTTTTACGCTGGGTTCAGATAATATAATTTTAAGAAAAGAAACCTTGCATAATCATGAAAAGGACATAAAAAAATTAAATAGGCAGATTTTGAGTGTGGCAAGCAAACGGAAAGCTACAGAAGAACGGCCATCAAAAATAATTCATTTTGTAATAAAGAAAAACACTGATATAATGGACTCTTTGACAAGAACAGATATCACATACATTAGAAATAATATGTATTACCAAAGACGTAAACTCCAACCGCGTTTACCAAGCAGTATTTCAGACGTTTTACATTAAAACAGCGATGCACATACCGCGATGTCGATATTTATGCGGTCCGCCAACGAATTTTAAAAATTGTTCGAAAAACTACAAAAGTAGGTAAAAATCCATTCAAATCAATATTTCTTAACTTTTTATTTTATTCTAACTTTTGTAATTGTTAGTAAGAATATGTATCTTTAAGTACCTACTACTTTCTTGACGTAGGACAGGTATGCTCCTCGTCGTTCCAAGCATATTATTATGAGACTAGAAATCCGTCGAATCAACTAGATTACTCGAAGATTCATGAAACACGTCGGTATTATCCCCAAACAATGTGGTAGGTTCTCGATGTTAGGTAACTCGTATAAATACAACGCATCGCCCGCTATCGGGGCAGTTAAGTTTTAACTACAGACAAGTGAACATTATATTGTTTGAATTGTAATCTGTGAAGAATAAATATTTCGTCGTTCGAACTTGTTATCTACCTACGTAACAATATAATATCAATTTTGATATGGATAAACCAGGCCCTAGTAAGAAACGTAGTCGTAAGGTTGAAGATGAAAATCGACAGTTTCAAGATATTTGGACCGAAAAATACTTTTTTATTTCATCGCATAACAAAAGTGTCTGTTTAATATGCAAGAGTAGTGTTTCTATTCCGAAGGAATATAATGTGAAAAGGCATTATGAAACCCAGCATCATACTTTTACCAAATTAACCGGCGAAAATCGAACCCAAAAAAATTCCACTTTACAAAGGAATATAATAGGCCAGCAAGCTATGTTTACAAAACCAATTCAAGATGTTGAAATAGCTACTGAAGTTAGCTTTGAAATATCTCGAATAATAGAGAAAACTTGTTGGCCTTTTAAAGATGGTGAGTTTGTTAAGCAGTGTTTAGATATCGCCCCAAAAAAAATGTGTCCGAAAGATGCAAAGAGGTTTGAGAAAATTCAACTAAATCGGATGACTGTTCAAAGAAGACTTACCACATTAGCAGCTAATATAGAAGAGCAATTAGCTACGAAATCGAAAAGTTTTGAGTATTTTTCTACAGCACTCGACGAATCTACATATAAGTTCCACTGCTCAACTCTTAATATTTTTACGAGGTGTAACGCAAAATTTTGAAGTGAGTGAAGAACTGATTGGTATGAGTTCTTTGACAAGTCAAACCAAGTGGAGTGACATGCTCAAAGCACTTTTGGAAAAATGTTCTATAATGGATTTGGATTTAACGAAATTATCTGGAATTACGACTGACGGAGCACCTTCAATGGTTGGAAGTAAATCTGGGATAATAACTATGTTAAAAGAGTATTTACAAACTAAAAACATAGATACCAAGGAATTAATGCAATTTCATTGCATTATACATCAAGAGACCCTCTGTTCAGAATTATTGGGATTTGAAAATGTGATGAAAGTTGTCGTACCTACTGTAAACTTTATAAAATTACGAGGTCTCAATCACCGACAATTCACACAATTTCTCGAGGATATTGAAAGCGAATATGGTGATCTCCTGTTTTACACTGAAGTAAGGTGGCTAAGTCGTGGGTTGTCACTAGAGCGGTTTCTTAACTTGATTGAAGAAATCAACATATTTCTGGTGGAAAAGAAAAAGGACGTTTCCGAACTCGACAACCCTGATTGGCTGTGTGATTTAGCGTTTCTTGTAGACATCACAAATCACTTGTATGTCTTAAATACGCGACTCCAAGGCAAAGATCAATTGATTTCGCAGTTATACTCTCATGTTTCGTCCTTTCAATGCAAATTGAGTCTTTTCAGGACACAAATCAATTCAGTCAATTACAGCTATTTTCCGAACTACCAAAAAATTATGGAGAAATTCAATAAAACTGATGTCAATTTCGCTTATGTTGAAAAAATTGATATTTTAATTCAAGCTTTTCATGATCGTTTTCTAGACTTCAAAAAAGTTAAACCTCTATTAGACATTTTCAGCAGTCCTTTCAACATTTCGCCCGAAAATGCACCGGAATCAATACAGCTGGAATTGATAGACATGCAAAATGATGATAGTTTACGAAACAAGTTTAATGAAGGTAATTTACTCATCCTTTACCGTTGCGTTGACAAAAGCGCTTATAAAGAGTTGCGAATAAATGCATTTAAATGCGCAAGCTTATTTGGATCGACGTATATTTGTGAGCAAACGTTTTCAGTGATGAAGCTTAACCAAACAAAAAATGTTATGCAAAAAATGACATTGCATTGTTAGGTCAATGCAATGTCATGCATCAAAATAATAAAACATGAAATATTACATTGTAATGATTAGATTACATTACGATTACATAATTACAACAAACATTTTTGAATGTTCTTTTATTTTTATCATTTGTAGTAATTCATACTATTTAAAAATAAAAATATTTGTGTTAATAAGTATTCTTTGTAGTGGCCCGTCCTTGGCTTATAATTTTCCCGAGTGGCCCCTGTTCCCTATAAGTCTGTGCATCCCTGAACTAAATGCACAACAAAAACCTACAGTGCTCTCGAAAACAACCATCAACTTTAGACAACACTCCCAGGGTAAGTGACAAACCAAACACTACACAAACACTGTAACATACAATACACCTAACAAATGGACACAAATACGACAACTACTTAAGACACATAACATCAAGACCGTACAAAGTAAACTTGTGAAACCTGGAATACACATATGTAGAACCTAACACTGACGACGACTATCGCACAATTAAACACATACTTAACATAGAACACATACAATTTTATACATTTCAATTACGAAGCGAAAAGACACTAAAAGTAGTTATGCGAGGAATTCCTACCTTTATTTCTGACACTATCATAACAGACGACCCGACTGTCCAAGGTTACTCGACACTAAAACGTATGAATGGAAAACACGGCAAACCTGCACCACCTGTTTTAATCGAACTGACGAGACAAATACAAATCAATTTACAACATACACGACTACCGCGGACTTTCAATAAAAATCGAACCACTAAACACATGGACAGACATAATACAATGCCACAAATGCCAGACCTTTGGACATCAACAAAGACCCTGCAACGTACAGTACAAATGCATGAAATGCGGCGATTCATACTCAACACACTTATGCACAAAACCTAAAACAACGCAACCAAAGTGTGCTAACTGCGGTGGTCCCCACATATCAACATTCCTCAACTGCCCTAACAACCCAAACAACCCTGACAACAAAACCACACCTAAATACATCACAGCACCACTCCCAACAAACTAACCCCTGGAAGCAAAAACCTAACAACACCAAACACAAATGTCGAACTCGCACTTGCCTTAGGCAAAATGCTAATCACACTTCACTCTACAAACGCAACAAGACAACAGATACAAGACTTCATAACATAAACAGAGAAAATAATCAGACTTTACAATAACAAACAGTAAACACATACAAAATAATACATGATTTAAACTCAAAAACGCGGCAAACATACGGGACAAACACTCAACACATGACCGTACAAAAACACACAGCACTACAGGATTAATTATTAATCAGACACAAACACATCACAACCCAGGGAAATACGAAGCAATGGAGTGGAAATGGTGTTTACTTCGACCACGAGACAAAACAAATGACCCATGAAAACTTTCTATAAGTGAACTCGTAAATGTGTTTCGATTTGGGAGGTATTAAATTATAAAATACATTATTAGCCGCTTTTATCATTTATTCTGGCTCTACTCTACATCAATATCATTACTCGTTTTAACAAATTAATGCACTTATAAATTATAACGGGTGTTCAGAAACATTCGAAGTCAAAGTAGTCCTTGAAAATATGAAGTCATGTCTGAGAAAGATTGATTTTTGACAGACAACAGTTGACATTTAATAATTATTACAAATCAGGTACTTAAGTAAAGATATACGATTTTTTGTTCAGAGCCCACTTGACTTCGAATGTTTCTGAACACCCGTTATATGAAATTACATTTCTCTTGTCAGAAATTGAATGTCAAACAATTCGAAATGCGAAATCTCGGTAGTACGATAATTTGAAACTCTAGTGCGATTTCAACCACCGTAATCAATTTCAAAATTAGTGATTTCAATGTCATGAGTAGAAAAGGATATTATTATACTCATTTTAAAAAAGGAAGATTTATACAGTGTACAAAATACTAACAATAGTAACAAAAAATAGGTTAGAACCCATTGCAGAAGATCTGAAAGGACATAATCAAACTGGATTCAGAAACGGAAGAGGAACAATTGACCAGATTTTCACAATGAATGAAGTGTCAACCCCATGCTATTAATACAATACCACAGCAAGCCTAATTTTCTTGGACTTTCAAAAAACCTATGACTCTGTCGAAGATTGCGAATTTAGTAAGAATGACGCTAAAAAAACTTCCAGCAATGTCCAGATCGGAGAAGGGACATCAGAAGACTTTGATATTGCGACTGGATTCGTACAAGGGGACCCCATCGATGCTGCTCTTTAGTCTGGTATTAGAAAAGATTACAAGAGACAGTAAACTAATAGAGAGGGGCACTTGATGTAGAAAAGTTATCAGGTTATTTGCTACGCAGATGACATGGTGATAATAGCAAGAAAGGAAGACGAATTAATATAAATAACAAAAAGGTTGATAGAAGCGGTGTGTAAGATGGGTTTGGAGACAAATTAGGAGAAAAGCAAAATAATGAGAAATAGAAAGCAACGTAATGAAGGAAGCGGTCAAGTAAGAACTCAAAAAGGATGGTTGGAATTTGAAATAATAATAGCCAGACTGAGGTGGGGCTACGACATTTGGAGAGGATAACAGATGGTACGATACCAAAACAAATAACATTGAGAGGAAAGCTAAGAAAAACATGGAGGGAAGCAGTGCTAGAAAACCTGAGAAAAAAAATCTAGTAAACTGGAAGACAAAAGCGAACACTATGGAATAGTAATATCTGAACGGCCTGTTAAGTTACACTATATATAAAGATGTTATTAAAACAGTGTAATACCTGTTTTCAAAAGCAAGGATACTGTATCGAAAAATAAATATTTATTGATGCTCTAGTCTTAATGTATAACCCTTGTTACATCGACATAATACTAACCAACCAATTACAAATTATTGATGATATTGATGCATATATTAACGATGATACAGATTGCTTGTTAATCAGGCGTTTAATTGTTCAAGGGTGATTACTGAAATAGGTGGGGTACAGATACCACCCACATCGTTTAAATTACTCACTTCCAGAGTGTATTAGAAATTTGTGAATATCTGAATCAAATAAAATATTGTCATAAAGAACCGGTGTCCATTTCAGTTACTCAACCTGTATATTATTCAATTTTTTTCAACTTGAGACTATATTTCAGTAATATTTAGAGACGTCAGGGGGCAAAATACACGTTCTCTTTTCTTAAAATAAATAATATTTTGCAAATAGATTCTTTGCAAATGTACTTAACCTTTATTTAAGATATTTTAAAACCCGCGCTCACGTAAATATGTAAATCATTTAAATTTGGTCGTTTTGCGTAGGTACTCATTCATATTTTCGCTTTGCCGATTTTACTATTTGCCAATTATGAGTGCCCTGTTTATAACACATTTCGAACATAAATTTTACACGAGATCAAAGTTATCCCGTGCATCCGGTTCTAACAAAGGGTATGGTTTCTCTTATTTTTACATTTCATTAGTCGAACTGTATACTTATCCCGTTTGAAATTTATGAACGCACTTAATTTACTTCCAACAGCAACGTTTGATACTTTAAAGCGTACCCCACCGCTTCATTGCGTTTACCTTTGTTTACAGTCGTTCTCATTACCGGTCGGTAAGTTGGCAGACACTGTCACACAGGACTTTCTTTAATTAGCTCTTCAACATCAATTTAGTATGGTTCTCCGCATGTGATATTGTGACATCGTAGGTGTTCTAAGACACGAAAAAGTTATACTCTACCTAGCTCATCTTTTATATATATATTTATATCTCCCCACTGATAAATCCGAACTAAGTGGTTACGCTGCAACAACAGTCAGCAGCCCAATAAACCGGGCAGGGCAACAACAACAAGACGGCGAAATGTTTCCACCTCTGCCAGTATGCGCTCGTTTATTCTTTTTTTTGTGACTGTCACATGGTCTCTCGAATATACTGAAGTCGAATCGCGTTTTGTGCTCGTCCACTATACAAGTCTAATTATAACTAAACGCACACAGGCTAATTGTCCAAAATCGAGACGCGACATGAAAGAAAAGCTCCTTTAGTGATTGTTATTAACCGTCAAAATATCGTCTCAAGTTTCCGCAGTGTACTTATTGTAAATTGTTGGTGTTATAATTATTGCATAAATCAGTGTGTTGAAGCGAAAGTGATTTCTCCTAGTTAAAGCAATGCTCTTTTTAAATCATAAATATAGTGTCTTTGTGATTAAAGTTTTGCCGTATAATCTATATTATTGTAATTTTGAATGTGCGTGAACCTAACCTTAAAAAGGAATTGAAGTTTTTGCTGCTGTGTTTTTATCCATTCAACCACGTTATACTATGAATCAGTGGGATTTTGCTTTATAATAATAAATGGTTACTGCTAATCTTTTCCTAGTAACAGCATTCTTACAGGTAAATTTAAAAACAACTTTCTTATGTCATGATTGTCATGAACGTTATTGAATAACGATGGTAACTCAAAACTTGTTGAACACAGGTATATTTTATTTTGTTCACGGAATATCACATGCAGGTATATTTTAAATGCCAATATTTCAAAGATATGTGTTTTATGTTTTAAATTTTAGTGGTATATTTGATTGTTTTTAAAAAATTAATTCAGTAAGTACATTAAATTAGGAAGTTTCATTTCATTTTGTTAGTAACTTCTATATGCTAACGTAAAACTTGCTAAAAAGAATTAAATAAAAAAACGTTTTAAATTTCCAAACCTATATTGCCACATTAAAATTTTATCGTTAGTTTCAAGCTATAAAAAAGCAGGTATAAATAAAATCGTAATGAATATACATTTCCTCAAAACAACGTTTTAATACCATTCGTAGACTTATCAGAAAGTACACAAACACAACCATAAAACAGATTTCCTTTCATATTAATGTCAATTTGAAGTACCTACCGCCAATAGATATTTTAATTAAATGTCTTTAACGAACTAATTACCGAAAATAACCGCGACAGAATTTAATTAATGGAATTTTATAATTAGACAAATATTTAACTCTATTTACGGCGAATGTAGACGTATTATATGTATCCTTTTAGCACTTCGTTCTTAGTATCTTTTCGTTAACATACGCGTCGTAAATAAAATAAAAAGGTAATGATAGAGGAAGTTGTTCTTTCTTTCTTTCTTTCTTCAGTTCCATCGTCTATTTTAAACTACATCTGCATCTAATAAATTTGAGTGTTGAACTAAAAAAAGGATCATTGCTTACTGAATATGTAGAGCATTAGTGACGTTGTTCCTAAAATTACTGGTAATTATGGAAGACCTTTTTTTATTAGGAATGAACATTGACAGTAAACAAACTTTGAGTCTTTAATATTAATTTTTATTAAATTAATTGCTTTTGGTTTTAATCAAGTAATTATAAAATTATTGAACAATTTTTATTTGTATTGTTCGGCGGTGGTAATTTGGACGTGATTCTTAGCTGGTCCATAACATGAACAAGTAAACTGGGCGCAAGTATTTTAGGGGTCCTTTAATCCTAAAGGTAAACTATTGTTTGTTTAATAAAGCCTGACTGCAAAAAACACATAGTATACTTTACATTTTGTAGTTTATTAAGAAAAACACATTTCGAAATACAGTATGACCTCTTTAAACAGAACTAATAATTGCATTGATTGATCCTGTTTGGATTATCGAAAATTGATCAAAAATACGCATATTCCCTATTATCTAGGAATTTTATCATTCTTGCGAGGAAAAGTCTTTTATTTTCAAATAAAAAAGTAATTACACTACTAACTTGTACATATACACAAGTTGTTGAAGTCGTTGAATGTTCTGGGTTTGTAGTTCGTTATTTTCTTCCATCAGGGTATGATAGATATTGAAAATTATCTGTTTTGCATCTTCTGATATATGCTTTCTCTGTCGTGCTCCAACAGTATTATCACTATCCACATCGTAATCACTAACACTTTCAGCAAAAGGTCGCTACATGTTCGTTAAGTAAAGAGAGAAAAATAAAATATGTATATAGCCGTAAAGATTAACAATAAATGATAAATAGACTCAATATTAGATGTAATATATACCAACTCTCCTAACTATATTTACTCAAATTTTGTTTAATAAATATAAGCACTTATTTCATCTAAATTGTAATTTAATGACTATTTAACTATATATAATAACTATATGTATATTCAAATTAACAACTGTTGGTACTTATATTATTATTAAATTTTATTTCATCTAAATTGCTGTAATTACAATTTACTTAAATTTTGTTATTACGGACCTCAGCAGTTTGTTTGCGTAAAAGATAATCGTATTGAGCGGCCAGGTAGTTATTGCCGCAGGTGGTGAAATAAAAGCATTAGAGCCGTTCAAAGTTATATTCTTATAATTTGAAATAAACTATACATTTATATGTATGTATAACATAATATATACATAAATCTAAACAAGAAAATGCTAATGCTAAGATAATGAGAAAAATTCAGTAATTTTGCTCTGTTTAATGCTTGCTTCTTTTGCCTTTTGAGCTCTTTTTTTCATTTCAAATAGAATTAGAATGTTATGTTCTGATTCAGTATTTTCCAGAGCCCACTTCAAACACGTTTCGAAACTTTTGACGGCTTTTGTGTGCTTTACAGATTTTGATATCGTTTCTTCTTCATCAGAGCTCGATTCATCTTGAACGTGCTCCAAAATATCCTTATCGTTCATAGATTCAGATGACTCTGTTTGTCCGATGGCCCAGTTATGGCCCTTGTCTAGTTACATTACCAGAAATGTGGTTCATCAGCGCGGGAACTTTATTTGTTTCCCTGTACCCTGTAACTCCATTTTATTTTTCCATCGAGACAGCAGAAGATTATTATCTTCGCTACAATAACCATCGTCAACATCATCAACATGCATTAGAAGTTTACTCCAAGATTTTTTATAATGAGTTCTGGTCTTGTTAATCCTATCACAACATCTTTTACGTTAACTTTTTAGTTCTACAAAAAGATCTACTTCTTCAGAAGAATCCGTTTTAAAAGTTCTTTTCTCCAACTTGATTGCTTGAATTACATTTTGGTCCATTGGTTGCACAAGCGGTGTTACATTTGGCGGCAAATACATTACACGAATTTTTTTATCATCTGAACATAAATCTTCTTGGGTGTCCTGGTGCGGTGTCTAAAATTAACAGTGCTTTTGCGTCTAAATTCAGCTGTTGCATTCTTTTTCGAACTGCCGGAACAAAATCTTCATAAAACCAATTCTTAAAATTTATACAGAGTATATGTGGATGCCGTGTAAAGTTGTTGCGTTATTATGTGTTAGCTTTACTGTTCCTCATGTGCGATACTTTGATTACTGGTTTTACCTACTGACGATGACAATTTAGTTGTCGAAATACGTATTTACAACCACAGTCTCCAAAGATGGACTTTTCATAAACCCTAGTCTATACTTACATCTCTTCCTATCCAAGCTGTCCCGCATCGTTATGTTCAAATTTTAGGAGTGTAAAGTAGACTTCATTTCAAGTAACAAAAACGCAAAACCTGTATATCCATTTTTATTTGTTTCAAGGTTACAGATCTATGAATGTGATTGTCAGATCATGAAAAAAATGTAATCCTAAAGTCGATACAAACTGATTTTATTTAAAAAAAGCTATACGATTCAATAATAGGCCTGTGATTGTTAGCGTCGCATAATAAAATGTTGTCCCAAAATAAATAAACACGTGTCGTAGTGCATACAGTAATTTCTTGGAGATCTAAAAAAAAGACTACTGGAAATTGATTTATGATAAAGAAGGTTCTTACTTATTTCGTAAGTGCTGAACCATGAATATCATACAATAAACAAATGTTCAGATAACTGTTAACGTTGCATTTTTTAATAAAGGATTACATTACGTTTCAGTTCATACAACAGCTTATTAGTGAGTGGACACGTTTTCTTTATTCAAAATGCCTTACTGTTTTTCTTCTCTAGAGTATGCGGACATGCATTTTGTGTATGGCTACTGTAACGGCAGTGCACGTGAAACAGTTATTGAATATCGACATCGGTTTCCCGATAGGCGCATTCCTCATTACAGAACGTTTCTGGAAGTACACAGACAATTTCGGGATTACGGACTGCGTGATTATGTTTTCGACCGAGGAGTAAATTTGTCAGCATACTTAGAGGAAGAAGCAGTATTGTTACAAGGGATCCAACTCTAAGTGTACGTCGAATCGCTAGACAACTAGGAGTGCCACGAACGACAGTTTGGCGAATTTTAAAACGTGAGGGCTTATATCCATATCACTATCGCAGGGGATATGGTTTGCTTGAGGCAGACCACTATGCTCGTCTAGTTTATTCTACCTGGATATTAAGACAGTCACGGCTTCATTTTAATTTCTGCAGAACATTCCTCTGGACAGATGAATCTACGTTCACGAGAAGTGGTGTTACAAATCTGAGAAACCTGCACAGGTGGTTATCAGAAAATCCCAAAGCTATACGCCTATCTAAATTTCAACATGAACTTTCTATTAACGTTTCGGCGGCCCTAATCGATGACTTGTTGATTGGTCCTGTTGTTCTTCCTGGGAGGTTAAATGCGGACAATTACCTTCAATTTATTATTGACAAACTGCCAGGTCTTTTAGAGGATGTCCCCCTGAATGTTCGACGAGAAATGTGTGGGGCAACACCACATTTCGGAATTGCTATCCGAAATTGGGTTAACGTCAATTATCCAAGATGGATTGGTCGAAGTGGTCGTGTTGCATGTCAACCCAGATCACCCGATCTTAATCCCCTTGACTTTTATTTATGGGGGTACATGAAAAATTTAGTCTACGAGGGTGGATTGATATTGAAGCTACCTAAGTAGGAAAAAAACATTTTTTTTCAAAAACCATTTATTTCTCAACATACTCTCCTTTTAGCTCAATACACTTAGTAAGATGATATTCCAACTTTTTTATACCATCTGAATAATACGATTTTGGGAACCCCTCAAAATACGCGTTAGTTTCGGTAATCACTTCTTCGTTTGAGATGAATCTTTTTCCTGCGGGCCATTTTTTGAAGTTTGGAAACAGGAAAAAGTCACTAGGAGCTAAATCTGAACTATAAGATGGATGATCAACCAATTCGAAGTGTATTTCACGTAATTTTAGCATCGTATCTAATGCTGTGTGAACCGGTGCGTTGTCTTGAAGAAAGAGCACTTTTTTCTTCTTTAAATGTGGTCGTTTTTTCTTGATTGCATCAATCAATTGATCCAATAATGCACGATGATACTTTCCTGTGATTGTGGATCCTTTTTCAAGATAATCGATGAGCAATATTCCGTGTGCATCCCAAAATACAGTGGCCATAACCTTGCCAGCCGATTCAACTGTCTTCGCCTTCTTCGGAGCACTTCCACCAGCTTCCACCCATTGTTTCGATTGATTTTTGGTTTCAGATGTGTAGTGGTGGACCCACGTTTCATCAACAGTTATTAATCGACGCCAAAAATCATCAGGATTACACTTTATCATGTCAAAACACCGCTGTGAAGTGGTCTGTCGAACTCGTTTTTGTTCGACACTGAGCAAACGCGGCACCCATCTTGCCGATAGCTTTTTCATATGCAAATGTTCATGCAAAATGTTGAACACACGTTCATATGATATGTTTACCATTTCAACAAGCTCACGTAACTTGACTCGGCGATCATTCATAACGATATCGAGGATTTTCTTGATATTTTCTTCAGTAGCCACCTCTTTTGGCCTTCCTGTTGATGGTATTGTTGCAGTGCTTGTTCGGTCGCGTTTAAATTCAGCAATCCAATATTTTACCATGTAATCTGACGGAGCAGACTCACCGTAATGTTTATCGAGCTTTTCTTTTGTCTCTTTCGCCGTTTTCCCTTTCAAATAATAGTGTTTAATCACTGCACGAAATTCACTTTTTTCCATTTTTCAAGAAACACAAAAGTTACTTACTTCAAACGACTACAACAAATAAACTAATCGATGAATTTGGGTGAAATTTTAACAGCTGACGTTTGACAGATCGCAATTTCTAAAAAAAAAAGGTTTTTGTGTTTGTGCTGCCATCTAGCGCTAGGTAGCTTCAATATCAATCCGCCCTCGTACACGCAAGTTTCGAACACAGGAGAAGAGTTGTTGGATCGTATTCACCTGGCTGCCGAGCAAACCCGGCAAAACAAGTATGACTTTCGGATAAGTACTTCTTCTGTTGGCTTACGGGCACAAGCCTGCATTCAACAAGGAGGTGGATATTTCGAAAATATTACTTAATATTATTTACACGATACGGGACAGCTTGTATAAAAATAATTATGATTAATTATATGGTAAACAGGGTCAAGGAAACACGTCATTATTTAAGACTTCTGCGTTTTATTGGGTTTATTATTAGTATCGGAAGCGTTATAGAATCGCCATCTCCCCCCCCCCCCCCCCGTATAATCGTTGATGTGAATGGAAATTTTGGACAAACGTCGCAATTAATCACCTATTATGTTCCAATTTGAATTGGCATTTTATTTGGAAAAACGATTCGCATGAATTTTATTGATTGGTCCTCTTGACGCGTATGTTAATTACGCGTCAATAGTATTAAAACGGATTGACAGAGCAAGTGGGTCGCGTTGTTCAGGTAATGCGTATTCAAATTAATAATTGATGTTGTATGTGATATTTACGCGTTGACATTAATAGATATGCATACATTTCCAGTAAATGAGCAAAGAGTTATAACGTGAATAGTTGCCATTTTCGAAATAAAAATAAGTTTAAAGTCGTAACATTTACAAGCTTTTTTAACAACTTTCTATACGGAATATTTTAAAATTCCAATGCCGTGGTAAAAACTGCTAAAGTATCTAATTTCCGCGGTACTTGCAGGATATGACATGTGTTTATGTCGGTTTTAAGTATTTCTAGAAGAGATTAAATTAAAGAAAAACGTAAAAATATTTTAAGATAGATTCTATCTTCTATCTCATATTCTCTTCCTGTTTTGCTCCCCGCTACTCTCTTCCCATTAAATACTCCAACTTTCTGCTAATTCCTCTCCACGTTTCAATCTCCTTTGCTTTTCATAACAACTGTCGTCAACTATTGCCTTTCAACTTTATCCTGTCAGCCTGCTTATACGTGACTACACTGAGAAAAATTTAGTTGCGCAAAGAATAAAATTGGTGTAGCGAAATTGAAGAAATATTACACTACAACTATAATTGAGTAAACAAAAACGATTATGCAATTCTACTAGAATAGAAGTACTATACATCATTCGAAATAAGAATGGACCAGATGGCGTTACAATCTGAGTATAATTTACACACATAATTTTGTTCAAGCAACAAGCCCCAAATATGTACCAATGCAAAGGCGATAGCAGATATAAAATATTTCAATCAATACCTGATAACTTGTTATTGTTTGAATGTCATGATAATTAATGATATTAGACGTTCGTGTGACAAGTTGGCATCAATGCATTGTATTGCCATATTAATACTCCCATACGGAATTGAAATTTGTTGCTTATGATATACACCCCCAAAGAATATGTAGACATATTGTTAATTTATGGACAATGTAATATGAATTCCTGAGAAGCAGCACGCGTGTATCGAGAACGATTTCCAGAACGTGCGCATGCATCGCATATGACTTTCAGTAAAGTGGAATCACAGATGAGAACTGGAAGCTATGTTAATAATGTAAAACACATCAATCTTCAAGCAATTGTTAGAAATGAAGAAACCATTATGAACTCTGGCAGTAGAAATTGGAATTAGTAAAACCACCATACACCGAATTTTAAAATCACATAGGTACCATCCATTTAAAATTCATTTGGTTCGAGGATTGACGCCGCACGATTTCCAAAGAAGGCTTGACCTCATTCCACGTTTACACGTTTTAGCAGAAGAAAATCTAAAATCTACAATCTACAATAAATTTGTGCGTAAATATAGTGACAATGTGAGAAATGTGTTAAAATTACCTAGGAGTTTTTTTTACATCTCAAATCGGTAGTACTGGTCTATACTGACAATAGCTGACAGTTAAAGAAAATTTGACAGAACAAAAAAAATCTTAATTTTACCTGCGTAACCCTCTTTTAACCATTCACAAACGTTTATTTTAAGCCCTTCTTTCACATCAGTCCATTCTTATTTGGAATGAGCCATAGAAACTATTACTGTGTGGTATTGTGGAATATTGTACAAACGTTTTATGTATAAATAAAGCGATACTCTCGAAGTTAGAATGTTGCGATAATACATAACAGCGAATTTAATTTTTTATCTTGTAAGGGCGAATTTTTTTTCCATAAAAAATTCGAATAAATTAGCGTCGTAATATGTAGAAAGAATATTTACATTACTTCGCGAAAAATGCAACAAATTTGCCTACTACGAGCAAGATATATATCATCTGTTTCCTTGGTGGCATCCCCACAAAGATTCGAAAGCACTGCCTTTGATAGCTTAGTGGTTAGAGCGATGGTCCGGCAAACCATGCACGTGGGCTTGAATCCTACTTAAGGCGAATTTTTTTTCCATAAAAAATTCGAACAAATTAGCATCGTAATATGTAGAAAGCATATTTACTATACACAACACATTTAGTGGACAAATAAAGAAATGTGAACATAAAATTTAACTGGCCCACCATTATTTGTTGTATGAAGAAGAATGTTCATTCGATCCTTGTCGAAGGTATTTATTAAAATCGGAACAATTAATATTATTTGTTATAAGTATAGCGCGGGAACAACGCAATAATATCGGTCTCTAATTTAAATCTCATCACTGGGAAGCGTTATGGTTAACCGTACGATTTCTTCGAAACCAAGCCATTATACCGCTTACTGAAGATAGCGTACGAACGATTGGGTAGACACAATATAAACAGAAGAAAAACTATTAGGCAGCGTTGTCATATATATATATATATATATATATAATTATTTCGTGACCTTTGTATGTTATGGTAGATTTAATTAGTTGTCGATTTAAGGTCTGGTTTTACTTAAAAATGCATATATTTAAAACAATCTTACATGTTTCGGCAAACGATGCCTTTCTCAAAGAATTGTTTTAAATATATGCATTTTTAAGTAAAACCAGACCTTGAATCGCCAATTAATTAAATCTACTATATATATAAATGCTGTAACATATTTGCATGTGTAAGTGTGTCTCATTGAAATTTGTGGCGATAGGCATGTTTTTTATCCATAGCCACGAGCATAACATGCGGATACTTATGATTCTTTTCTAAAAGATTTTCTTATTATTATTTTTCACAATTGTTGCAATATGTGATGACATTTTTTTAAATGTTCAGGTATATAACTTGGTCTTGTGAAACTGATTTTTCTATATCGCAACTGGTCACTGGAGTCACTGCAGTTGCTTAAAATAGAGTTTGCATCAATGTTATCATTTATTAAACTTGATATTTGTCTGTTATATAACCAGGATTCCAATTAAACACCTTGTCGATATAGTTTTTTTTTTTACTTTTCAACCCAATTCACCAGGTGCGTTGTTTAACTTTTGAATAGCGTTATTATATATTTCTAATGATTGTCGTAAAGGTAGTTGTTGACTTTCTAGATTCTTTATTACATGAGGAATAATATGAAAATATTTATTAATAAACGGTAATTGTTTAAACAAATAGGGTTTGTACTAGCATTTTACTATTTGATACACTTTTCGCCGTATTTTCTAGACTCATTACCATAGTTTTAATTGTTTTAAAATTGTCACTATTAAAAACACAAGCTTGTATCCAGGTACCTCATCTGGTAATAACAGGTTGAGGAAGCAAACTTAATCTAGGGCAATGTTCTTTGTAAAATTGTATTTTGGCTGAGTACTTTTAAGAAAATTGTTTTCGTATTGCTAATAAATGTATTTAGATCTGCGAACTCTTCTCACACAAATTCACACACGTGATCTAAAGAATGTGCAAAACTAGTAACACGAACCGTAAAAAAGTTTGTAAATTTGTCTCTGCGTTCAGCATATAAGCTTCAACATCCGTTACAAATAGAAGAGCTTTCTCTTGCTTGTTCGGAATTATGGAAACTAGTGTTATACACAAATTCCATGATAGATTGAAAATTTATGGAAGACAAAACTTTGCTAGCAACTAAATAATATTTTGGAGGTTGGGTTGATTCGAGCGTATCTATAATAACATTGTTAACTAAACGTCTTACTGCGTCTGTAATTTCATTTACTGACAAAGATATTTTGCCTTCAATTCCTTTTTTATTTCCTGTATCTGTGTCAGATAGATGGAATCTAGTTTTCTTCTTACACTGCTTTCGCCGGGAATTGATTTACGACAATACTTTTCCAAAAAAAATTTCAAGCCCTGATGATTGTGTTTGAACGGAATATTTGAGGATACAAATACATACTCTATACAGTTCTTCACAAAAATTATTACTTTTGTTTGTATTTTACATAGTTGCACGCACAAGTTGAACGTTTAATATTTGTTTGTTAGAGTATAAATGATTGTTAATGTTAGTTTTTTTTTTTTACGTTTAAAATCACACGAACAGACACTACATTGAATTGTCATTCAACCAACTTAAAATATCTGTAAACGTACACACATACAATATGTACAGACAAGCGTTTCTTCCATTTAGTTGCTCTCTGAATTACTACTGGATTTTTATGACTTTTATTTACGTTATAGTTTTGAATGCGTTTTTGAAAACTAATAAAATATTTTTTCATAAGAAAAAAGCAAGAAGTTGTTACACCTATGAGTAAACAAGGATAAAAATACGTAGAAAGAGACAAGTAAACGTAAAATGCCGCGCTCTAGTTATAAGTAGAGAACGGACGCGATTTCCATAAAACGCAATCGGCAATTGGAATTGTGTATAACGTCGCTCAGTACATCCAGGCGTAATTCAATGAAGTATTTGTTTGACTTACTCGGGCACCTGGTCTCGCCGCGATAACAATGGACAAGCCAACTATTGTATTAGAAGAATATAGTGTTTTTTAAAGTGTTTTCATGAGCGTAGATAGAAGCGGGGTTTTTATAATGTATTTTATTTATTAGTTTATATTTCGTAATATAAATAAAGTGCTGTGAGTAAGTTTCTTGTTTTCATAGTTTTAACTGTTAATTACATCGTAATTTGTGTGATAGATCCTGTTTAATATCGTTTGATTGAATCTATTTCTACCAATTATTTCGACGTAAGAGTGTGCATTGAATTTCGTTCAGTTTCAATAACTTACGCACACATTTTTAGTTTTCATTTATTTAGATCTAGAGCATTGTTTAAGTTAATTTTTCAGACATGATATGGAAGAATGTTGAGAACGGCATTGTAAAACAATGGCGAGTTGGATTGACGGTCATACTGATTGTATGTCCATTGTCAGTGATTCCGAAATTTATTACAAAATCCGTAAAATATCGTCAAAAATTAGTCACTTAGGATCGCAAACACATCTGAACTCTGTAAAACTTTTATGGCGGCTAATATTCCATTAAATAAACTTAGCAATCCCACTTTAAAAATATTTATGAAAAAATATACTGGTCGAAATGTTCCTGATGAATCAACTTTACGCAAATATTATGTTTCTAGGTGCTATACGAGAACAGTAGAACGTATTAGAAGCCATCTTTTAAATCAATGCATATGGATAAGCGCCGACGAAACGGTTGATATGTTAGGACGCTGTGTGGTAAATGTTGTAGCTGGTGTACTACATCCAACTATTCCATATAACGCATATGTAATAGCAACAAAAGTTATAGATACAGTTGATGCGGAAACAGTTGCTGAAACGATTAATGAGAATATTCAAAATATACTTCATTGCGACGACAGCTACAGAGAAAAAGTACTTTTATTTGTAAGTGACAGAGCTGCATATATATTAAAGGAAACATATCCTAATTTGCTGCATATTACTTGTGTAGCACATGTTCTCCGCAGAATCTGTGAATATATCAGAGCACCTTTCCAGAAGTTGATAGACTTGAATCCGCTTTTAAAAAATTTTCTGAAAAGCACCATTGAGAGTAGCTCTATTCAGGGAAAAATTTCCATCTCTGTCACTGCCTCCCACTCCAGTAAGAACTAGATGGGGAACATGGCTGGAAGCTACTAGTTATTATGCTGAGAATTTCGATAGTCTAAAACATTTCGTAACACTGCTAAAGGAGGATGCTAGAAGTATTGGTGAGTGCAAGGAGCTCACACAAATCCCAAATTAAAAAAATCAGTTGTACTTTCTTCACGAACACTTTGGAAAATTGCCAAAACTAATCACTTATTATGAAAATCAAAATCTCAAATTAAATGACGGATTAACCACATTAGATGTGGCTGTTAATAATTTGAAAAGTATTCCAAGTGACTTCAGATGTGGCCTTCGGCAAAAGTTTGAAGCAATTCTTAATAGAAATCCAGATTTAATTACATTGCAGCAATTATGTATGGAGACAATTTCACCTACCTACCTATAGTCTAAGACGGAATGGAGAACCGAGAACAGCCAGTATTCGAATACCTATTACATATGAATGCGAGAACAAACACGTTTCCGAGTACCGGCAGTAGCTCCGAGACCGAAACTAAAAGTATTCGAATACTTCACCGCAAGTTCTCGAGAACAAAACGCGTTTCTTACTAACCGAGTACCTGCACTAGCTCTGTGACCGAGACCTAAAGAGTTCGAATACTTTGCCGCAAGTTCTCGAGAACAGCGAGAACTTTCAAGAATCGAATATATTACTACTTTTGTTCTCGAGAACTCTCATCATCAAATCTTGGAGCGAACACGGTCCTACCATCAGCACCATCTTCTTAACGTATATTCAAGGTATCACCGATCATATAGGAAAGGTTCTACATACAAATATAATCAAAACCGTCTTCACACCCCATTCTAAAGTTTCGAACCTCTTACCCTCGGTTAAAGACAAAATATCTCCGCTCCAAGCACAAGGAATGTATCGCATTCAGTGTTCGTGCGGCAGTGTGTATATTGGCGGAACTAAGCGGCCAGTCGGCGTGCGTGTATCCGAACATGTACTTTGTACTAGACTGTTAAATAGAGCCGTGTTGGGTTCTAATGAATGCTGGTTCTTGTTTCATTTCAATAAAACACACTTTGTAACCTTTTTAACTTTTTACTTAACTCAAGAGTAAATTTTGATATATATATATATACATTAATATACATTGGCGTTACATGCTTGGTGGTGTCTTACACCCAACTCACCCTTACTTCTAGTCAAAAAAAGAACTACATATATACATTTTCTACCCCTACTCTAGCGCGGTAAAATATTTAAATTTAAAATACATAATTGTCATAACATGCCCCCGGCCTTAAAAGAAATAAGTCTTTTAACAAATATAGCTATGGTTTGTCTTCCACTGGTAAAGGACACAATTTTGTAAAAGCTCGCTTAATAATGCCGGATGCGGTTTTCACATTTGCCACTCTATTGATGTTATCCTTTCCTGGAAACACTTCTGTGATACGGCCTAATTTCCATTGCATAGGTGGTAAATTATCATCTTTCACCAGTACAAGGGATCCTTCTTCTAAGTAGCTAATGTTGGACTTCGTACGTTGTTGAAGTTCACTGATGTACTCCTTTCTCCATCTCGTCCAAAAATGCTGCCGAAGTTGCTCTAATCGTTGAAATCGCGAAAGTTGCGTTTCTGGGACAATTTGGATGTCTGGTTCATATGTTGCAGTCAGAAGTCGTCCAACGAGAAAATGAGCCGGAGTCAGAGGAGTACAATCGGAAGGATCGGTTGACAGGGGGGTTATGGGTCGAGAGTTTAAAATAGCCTCTATTTGCGTCAATAAACTGTTAAATTCTTCGTAAGTAACATGAGAGTTTTTTAAAACTCTTTTCAAATGGTATTTGGTGGATTTGACGCCTGCCTCCCAAAGACCTCCAAATGTGGGCGCGTATGCTGGACCAAAATGCCAGTTTATGCCCTGATTGTTAAAAGCGCTTTCTAGATTGCATTGATTTGTACAAAGGAATCGGCTCAATTCTTTCAATTCACGGTTGGCTCTAACGAAAGTTCTGCCGTTATCTGAGTATATGTGTAGCGGTTTACCGCGACGCGCAATAAAACGTTTCATAGCCAACAAGAAAATATCTGTTGAAAGGTCACTTACCAACTCTAAATGAATGGCCTTTGTGGACATGCAAACAAACAGACATATATAACATTTTTCTAATTTGCAGCCACGTCCTCTTTTATTTTTAATATAAACTGGACCCGCATAGTCTAACCCAACGGATTGAAAAGGAAAACCAGTGCAAAACCGCGTAGCAGGTATATTACCCATTAATGGTTGACTAGGTTTTACTTTGTATCGTTGGCATTTTACGCATTGACGCACAGTTAGCTTGGCTAAACCTTTGCCTGCTATAGGCCAAAATTTATCGCGAATGCTCGCTATTAGGTGCTGCGGACCAGCATGGAAAAGCTCTTCATGATATGCACGAAATAATAATTTTGTTAAATGATGTTTAGTTGATAATATAATTGGATGTTTTTTCTCGAAATCAAAGTTTGAATTATCTAAACGACCACCGACTCTGATTACACCATTTTCGTCTATGTACGGATTTAAACTTAATAATTTGCTTCCTTTGCCCACCTGACCGCGTAGTGTTAAGTTGTTTAAATGATCAAAAAATGAAATTCTTTGTGAAACCTTTACTAAGACTATGAAGGCATTATGAATTTCTGTTGCAGTTAGTGGACCGCTTAGCTTAGATGCACCTTTACGCAAACAGTTATTTTGAAATCTGAAAATATACGCGCAACAACGTTTCAACCGGTTTAAATTTGAAAATTTGTCAAAGCCAAAGTTCAGTTCGATACTAACAAATGAAATTGGAATTTGCGCTTTAACTTCTGGTAATATATCCGAACTATAATATGCATGACATCCTGGCCACTCCCTTTCGTTTGATTGCAACCATGCAGGTCCATGCCACCATAAATTTGATTCCACAATAATTCTGGGTTCCAGACCTCTTGAAACTAAGTCAGCGGGATTACATTTTGTTGAAACATATCGCCAATTCTTAACGTCTGTTAATTCTTGAATTTCTACTACCCGATTTCGCACGAATGGCTTAAGTAAGTTTGCCGAGGTATTGATCCAGCCTAGTACGATTTGAGAATCGGTCCAAAAGAATATTCTATCTATCGTTAACCGTAACGAATTTTTTACCTTGTCTGCTAACTTCGCGGTAACATATGCTGCACATAGTTCAAGGCGTGGGATAGTACTGGGCTTTATCGGCGCTACCTTTGACTTTGAACATAAAAGCTTAGAATAGATTGTATCGCTTTCGTCGATTGATCGTATGTATATACAACCACCATACGCAGTTTCTGAATCATCAGAAAAGCAATGAAGTTGCGTTTTCGTGGGGTTCTGCATAAACTCACAGTATCTACCTTGTAGAATTGGATTTCGCTCAAATTTGCGTTCTAATGCCAAAAACCGTCTTCGTGCTTGTTCAAATGACTCGCCTAAAGTTTCTGTTGAATCTTTCAAAGGTATAGAGACTTCGAATTGCCCATTTGAAAGACGCTTCGTGGTATTAACGAAATGTTCTTCGCATTTAATTTCTTCCAGTGACCATGGCCTTTTCGATAAAACATCTTCTAATTTAAAAAATGCTTCTAATTGATCCTGTACATCTAAGCAGCTATTTCTGTTGAAATTACAACTGATTTGCGTAGGTATTTTATTTGACACCATCCCTGATATAATCCATCCAAATTTTGTATTTTGTAGGAATGGCTTGTTATTACCTAAACTAATTTGTCCTTCGCTCAATATATTCCAAAATACATCAGAACCAATCAAAATTTCAACAGGACCCGGTTTGTCAAATGTAGGGTCAGCTAAGTTTAGGTTTTCGGGAATGTTCAATTCAGAAACATCTATTTTGCTTGCCGGTAATGTGCTAGTAATTTTAGGCAATACTAAACACGACAAATTAACATTATATTCATTATTTCTAGCCCAAATTGTTACATGAGTTTTGGATTTTAATTGACAAATAGAATTGTTCAATCCCGAAACTGCAAAGTTTATATTAATTAAGTTTAGATTAAGTCGTTTACAAAGTGACTCAGCAATAAAACATGATTGCGATCCAGAATCTAAAAGCGCGCGTGCGAGATATGCTCTCCGATGTCCATCATAGATAGTTACTAAGACTGTAGGTAATAACGTAGATTCATGTATCTCAGCATTATTGACGGTTAAAGCTACGCTATTGTTAATATTATGTTCGACTGGCTGATCATCTGTGGTACTTTCCAAATGCAATAAAGTGTTATGTTTTCGTTTACACTTTTTGCATGAACCCCGTATATAACATTGCTTAGCAAAATGACCAGCTCTGAGACAATTGAGACACAATTTTAATTCTTTCGCTTTTACTAACCTATCCTCTACCGATAATTTTTTAAATTGTTCGCAATCATGATTTTTATGTGCTTGGTTACAAATTCTACAATTAATAATAACGCTATGTTTTTTATTTTCATTTTCTGAGACAAAGAAATTTTTTGATTTACTGCTATAATTTTCTTTTGATTTATCAGACATATGCTTACTCGTTTCTAATCGTTCTAATAAATCAGCGCGTCTTCTTAAGCAATCATACATATTTTCTAATGAAACACTTTCTTTGGTCATTTTATACTCTTCCCATTTTGAAAGACTCGCGTCATCTAGCCTTTTTGATACTAAATGTATAATTATTGTATCCCAATATTCAATTTTTTGTTGAAGACTTTCTAATGATCGCAAATGTTTACAAACGGTATCTATTAAATTATGAATTTTACTTGAAGTGGCTTTACTAATTTTTTCAATATTAAATAATGCATCTAAATGATTATGGATTAAAACATGCTTATTATCAAATCGTTTACATAAGAGCTCCCACGCGGCGTTATAATTTTCGGCGGAAAATTCAAATGATTTTATAACTTGCGCAGCAACACCTTCTAGTGACGCGCGAAGATAATGGTATTTTTGAATTTCGGTAATGTCGTTACTTTCATGTATTAAAGACCTAAAAATGTCCCTATACTCGATCCAATAATCATGAAGTCCCGAAAAACTAGGCAACTTTATATCCGGTAACTTAACCGCTCTTGTTAACTGTATATTACCTGATCTACTAGAAGAAACCGAGTCGTTGTCACGTACGTTTACGTTAGGTACGCTTTCTTTCAACAGACACTTTGCATCGCTTATGATACCGTAATAAATTTTTTCGAATTCATCCCTTTCTTTGTACTGATCATCCGCGTCGTCTACAGTTAGTTCTAATTGCGTTTGAATTTCATCATACTCGCTATACACCGATTCTAATTTTGATAATCTTTCCTCAAGTTCAACAATGTCTTTATCTAGAGGCTTTGTAATGCCTTTGAATTTATTTAGAAAGTTATTAAAGATTGTGACTTTACTTTTTAAGCTACCGCGCTTTTTTAGTAACGTTTTTTCTGTGTTATCCATATTTTGGTTAAACAAGGCGAATAAGGTCAAATCCAACAAATACCAAGTAGTAAAATAAAAATAGAAACCTATTATTCGCAAATAGACCACAAATAGGAAATAATTGTAAAGGAAAGACTCACGTTACACGTTGTTTGTCGCTTCTGCAATGGCGGTTAGCTTCTTTAACTTTCTTTTTTCTCATGCGGGTCGAAGGACCATTTTATGTTGGGTTCTAATGAATGCTGGTTCTTGTTTCATTTCAATAAAACACACTTTGTAACCTTTTTAACTTTTTACTTAACTCAAGAGTAAATTTTGATATATATATATACATTAATATACATTGGCGTTACATGCTTGGTGGTGTCTTACACCCAACTCACCCTTACTTCTAGTCAAAAAAAGAACTACATATATACATTTTCTACCCCTACTCTAGCGCGGTAAAATATTTAAATTTAAAATACATAATTGTCATAACAAGCCGGTTTAGCGCTAGGAGAACACAAACTCAATTCCGGTCATCAAATTCTATTCAAAGATGTCAAGCTTCTGTCCCGTGAATCGCATTACTTCCCTAGGAAAATCCGTGAATCTATTGAAATTCACAAAGATCCCTGCAATCTCAATAGAGACGATGGCTATACGTTGCATTCAACGTGTCAAACTCTATTGAATTCTACTACGAAATATCACGTCCATACGACGCATCCGATTGGCTCATTGTCTTCAGCCAACAGCAGTCAACCATCTGACCCGATCCCTCTATATAAGCTTGTGCCGGTCTCTGTCCTAGCATTCTTCAAGCTACTGCGAAACGATGAACATCTACGTACAGTCCTGAAGATGTCCCTTGGAACAGTGGACGAAACGTTGGCAATTACGCCTGACTCGACGCGGTTCCAACCCTGAAACCGAGATCTACATTTAATTTAGATGATTATGTTTTCATTTTTAATGTTTACGATAATATTACTTCAAAATTTCCATATGTAAACATCATCCAAAATTACCTTATCGCATGTAAAAATATCCCTTTCTAATTCTGTAACAAAAAATGGTTCGTACCGGTTTTTAGAGACAGTTTCACGTAAGAAATCTCTAAACTAAAAATAGAAATCCACGAGTCCGAGGGTTTTTTCAAAAACTTTCTTTTTAATTTTTATTGAATTTATCCGCTACTTTCCGAATGCACTGTATATTATAAAAAGCGTTCAAATAAGCTTTGCCTCTAGTAGGCCATTCCTTTAAAAACGTATGATTATTAATAATTTAAATTTGCATTAGTTGTCAATTAGACAGATGCATAGTTGACAAAAATTGCTTTGTAATTTAAAATTCATTTAACATGGTTTTTACTATACAACACATTCATGCTAGAATCTTATTTTCGAAACGGACGTAAGATTGACGGACAATGGCAGTATTCTCTTCAAGATTGTTTAGAAGAATTTAGAAATGAGTTCCCTAACGTCATCTTTGATTATGACAGTTTTCGGCACACAGTGACACATTCCGTTATGGTTTTCAGAGAAACAGGGACTGTTAAACAGAAAGAAGGCGCAGGTCGGGGAAAAAGCGTACAGAAGAGCTAGTTAATAATGTAAGAGAAATTATAAATAATGCACCAAGAACTTCCGTACGAGCATTATCACAACAAGTGGGTGTGTCAATTGGCACATGTCATACAATTTTAAAAATGGACTTACATTTATTTCCATATCACATGACCTGTTATCAAGAAATCAAGGAAATCGACTATCCCAGAAGAATAACGTTTAGTCAGTGGTTCTTAAATAATTTTGATAATGACCTTCTTGACAAAACCTTTTTTTCTGATGAGTCATGGTTTTATCTGAATGGATATGTGAACTCACAAAATATGAGGATGTTGACTAATGAGAAACCACATAATTTTTTTGTTGAAACCGCACTTCATCCGCAGAAAATTGGTGTATGGTGTGCGATTAGTCGAAGGAGAATTATTGGCCCTATTTTTTTTAACGGAACCTTAACAGGTGAAAGGTATCGACAAGAAATTATTATGCCATTTATCGAACAGCTTGACGACGAAGAAATAACACAGGGTTACTTTCAACAAGACGGAGCTAGAGCACACAGCAGGTGAAACAATTAATATTCTGCAGCAATTTTTTCAAAATCGGTTGATAAGTTTAAACACTGAACATGAATTTCCACCAAGATCTTGTGACATTACCCCATGTGATTTCTTTTTATGGCCATTCTTAAAGAACTTAATTTATCAAGTACAGATACCTGATCTTGCAGGCCTTCAAATCAGAATTGCTGAAAGAATTAATGGAATTGACAATGCGATACTACAAAACACTTTTTTCTCCATTAGAAGAAGATGTGAGAAATGTTTCGAACAAGGTGGTGGACACTTTGAACAATTTTTATAAAATTTTGCTTGTTTGTTGGAAATAAACATATTTCATTCACTTAAAAATGTTCGTTTTATTATTTTGACATTTGTCATTTCAATCAAATATCTCATCTCATAACCAACAAAATTCCTATTAAAATTAGTAATAAGCTAAGACATAATCATAATTTCCAAGGGCTACTTTGAGGTAAAATTTATTTGAATTCTTTGTATATAATTGCATCTTTCCATTTTTCATGCGTCGTCTCTCTATTTTAAGAACAGCCAGTATATCAATTCGACCTCGTATTTTTCACCTTAAAATTAGCATTTTATTTAAAAGTCCCCTCAAATTATTCGTATAATGTGGCTGATTCAGTAAAGGCATAGTTACTGTTTTGACCCTGTAATTGTTTAGAAACGATGTTTTTAATTCGGTCTTTTCCTAAATATTTCTATTATCAAAATTCTTAAATCTAAATATGTATATGTAAATTTAAATTTATTTTGTATTTCGAAATAACTAGAATTTGTATGGATATTCATTATTAAGCAAATTTATATAAAAAAAAAGAAAAAGAAAGCTAGCAACGAACTTTCGTTTAATAGAATTTCACGATTGGTTATAAATAGATATCTTATTCCTTTAAATAAAGCCGCAAAAAAAAAACTCACTGTATTATATAAATTTCTGTTTTGGGTATAATTAATATTAATAAAGTAACATTAAAACCACAATTTCAAACGCATTTTATTCAGAATTGGGAAATATATTTTATTTATCCCACGAAAAAATTTGGCCAATGTCTGTTTTTCCATTGCCAATAAAATGAAATGTTTAGAAAGTAAAAGGCTTGTGTTATTGTACACGAAACGCCTATTGTAATTGAACTCGCCACTTTTTGCTTTCGTTCTTCGGCGACGGTCTAAAGACCTACTTGTCTGTTTCAATACACGCTTAAAATCATTAAAACGGAAAATGCCAATTTATTTTTTTCAGTAAGCATATCATCGTAACTTTTTTTGGTTAGTATATGTTAGAATCATGTATGTGATTATGAATTTGCAATCTAAACAGGAAATTTAATCGATTATAGTTTATTTAAAATGAAATAGTACAGTCCTTGATCATAAAATTAAGACCGCAGAAAATATAAAGGAGATTATCATTTGGTTTGCAGGCTGATTCATAACTAGAGCTGAGGATGTTTGCGGTACGGCAGGACCGTATGTAGTGCATCCCCAATATTTAACTATTTATCTAAATATTCTCTGAAATGATTTGCCGGATCTTATAAATTAATAGAGTGATATTTTAGTATGCACTGGATATTGTTATTATACAAAATCATAATAGCCATTTGTATTTATGGATCATAAATAATAATACGCATGTATTTGTATTTGGTTGTGAATTCAATTTAAACTTAAAACGAATCGTAATATTTTAACGACAAGCCGTCCTTACAATACATGCATTCGAGACAAAGTGTGCAACTCTACGAATAACTTCCATAATTGATCGAAAATGGACATTTTGGAGCTGAAGTAAAGCCCCTATTCTTAGAAAATTTTATTACTGTCGTTAAGAACTATTATTATAAACAACAAAGGCCTTTTATTAGTGTGAAGTTTTAGTTTCATTGAATTTCCATGTTGTAAGTAGTCAATTGTAAAGTGTTCATTCACAATATTCTAAAACAAGGTGTAAATTTAACTAAAATCCAGAAAAACACATTCTGATAATATATTACTAGATTAGAAGCTGTGTTTATTACTATTTATTATATTATTTTTATAACCAAATGCAATAAAAGCTACGAAAACAAAAGAAACCTCGATTTATTAAAATCTTGTCACACAGCCTTTCAAAGGCTGGCAGCACATATTTTGCATATATTTTATATATACTACCTACTTGAACTAGGTGAATGAAGTTAGAAGTTATAACTTATAACTTCTAACTTCATTCTAGAGAACGGACATTCTTACCACATGACCAAGTTCTCCGAATCAATAGCCGTTGTCCATTGTTAACGCTGCGAAAATCAGGTTTCCGAGAAAATCAAACACAAATATGTACTTCATTGTATTACGCCGGGGTGTACTGAGCGAAGTTTATAAACATTTCCAATTGCGGATTGCGTTTAATGGAATATATCCTCCGAATACAATCGCTGTGTTGTCCATTGTAATCGCAACGGACCAGATGGCCGCGTAAGACTAACAAATACTTCACTGAATTACGCCGAGTCATGTGGTAAGAATGTCCATTCTCTAATAATAACAAGAGTTAACAAGTTAAACAATGTAATTCTTTGTACTTATATTTGCCTTTGTATAGTATTGTAAACATTTACAATTAAATGCTTTTCTAAATTCTCAACTAAAAATGATCTTCAGCGATCCGTCAATAATAGCTTGGAAGCTCAAAGCTTCGCTCAACCTCAGTCGATGTAATTGGTGTATACAGTGTACTCTCTCTTAAGGGGATAGCCATGGCACTGAAAAATTTGTCCGATTATGAGAAGTGTCCGCTTATGAGAAAAGTACAAAAAGAGTAAATAATAATTTGTAATATATTTATTTTAAACAATTTTATTTCCAAAACAAGAACATATAAATATTAGATAAAGTAAACAGAATTTTAATTAACATTTTTGCGAGAAGTAAAAAAAAACAAACTTTGTTATGCAAGGTATTCAAATAGATTTAAAAAAGTCAGAAATTTTAGCTTGGCGCGTTTTTCCTTTAATTTCATTATCTTGGAGATGTATTTGAAGATCAGTAAGCAATTGAACACCTTTAAGGTCGCTGTGATACAAAGAAAAAGCCTTTAGTTTTCTTATAGCTAAATAAGCCTCTTTATAGGAAGTTAACTTGTCTTCAATTTGACTTTCTAGCGCATCTTCAGACGAGTTGGAGAGCGTTTCTTGGGAAGCAATTAACATTTCAGTATTAATGTTTTCCACATCTTCATCATTAATGAAGACTTCATTATCTAAATTAATATAGTCTTCGACGTCAATTTGGATTTGGCTCTGAACTTGATTAATAATATTGGAGAACTGAGCTGTAGTCGAAGCTCATCTTCTGCGGTCCAACCGCTATCGTCATTTAGGATATATCTGTTTTCTCAAAACCAGCTTTCCTGAAACAATATTTTATTGTTTGGGGACCCACTTGCTCCCACGCTTTGTGTATGAAATAAACGACATCTAACAAATTTATTGATTTTGATAAATCCAAAGCAGAATTTGCGTCTTCCATCTGCAGCAAAATATTTTTTAAAAATAACGATTTGTACAAAAACTTAAAGTTTTTTATAACGCCTTGATCCAGGGGCTGACAAAATGCTGTTGTGTTTGCTGGAAGAAAAATAACTTTAACATTTTTCAATTTACGATCGCGAGGATGAGAGGCCGCATTGTCTAAAAATAGCAGGACGTTCCGTTCTTGAAGTTGCATTTTTCTATCGAACTACGCTAGAAAATCAGACATCATCCAAGCCTTTTGCAATTTATTGCAAAATCTGTAAAATATCGTTAAAAAATTCCATGAAATCGTACGTACAACGTCACTTAGCAACGCAAACACATGCACAGAAATTAGACTCGTTGGAATCTGACAATTTTAACGAAGAACTCTGTGAAACTTTTATGGCGGCTAATGTTCCATTAAATAAACTTAACAATCCCACTTTAAAAATATTTCTCCAAAAATATACTGATCGAAATGTCCCTGATGAATCCACCTTACCCAAATATTATGTTTTTAAGTGCTACACGAAAGCAGTAGAACGCATTAAAAGCTATCTTTCAAATCAGTACCTCTGGATAAGTGCCGACGAAACTGTCGATATATTAGGACGCTATGTAGTATATGTTGTAGCTGGTGTACTACATCTAACTATTCCATATAACGCATATGTAATAGCAACAAAAGTTATAAGTACAGTTGGAAACAGTAGCTCACTAACGAAAATATTCAAAAAATACTTCATTCGGACGACAGGTTCAAAGAAAAAGTACATTTATTTGTGACATTGCTGCATATATATTAAAAACAGACAGGCTATTAAAGGAAACATATCCTAATTTGCTGCATATTACTTGTGTAGCACATGCTCTCCACAGAATCTATGAATATATCAGAGACACCTTTCAAGAAGTTGATAGATTTGTATCCGCTTTTAAAAAAGTTTTCAGAAAAGCATTATTGAGAGTAGCTCATTACAGGGAAAAACTGCCATCTTTGTCACTGCCTCCCTCTACAGTAGTAACTAGATGGCGGACATGGTTGGAAGCTACTAGGTTTTATGCAGAGGCTTTCCATAGTTTACAAAATTTCGTTGCATGCTTAAATGACCATGCTCGGAGTATTTCTGAGACCAAGGAACTAACACAAATTCCACATTAAAAAAATTACTTGCACTTTCTTCAGGAGCACTTTGGAAATTTGCCAAAACTAATCTCGTATTTTGATAATCGAAATCTCAAATTAAATAATGGTTTAACGACATTAGATGTTGCTATTAATAATTTGAAAAGTATTCCAAGTGACTTCGGATGTGGCCTTCGGCAAAAGTTAGACGCAGTGTTTAATAGAAATCCAGATTTAATAACATTGCGGCAATTGTGTGTGGGGACAATGCCACAACATCTAACTGCAAAATACGCGGAAATAAAAGAATATTTCCAGTATGCACCTATAACCAGTTGCGATGTAGAAAGGAGGTTTTCTTTTTACAAGGATGTATTTCATTCAAAGAGAACAAATTTTATAGAAGAGAACCTTGAGAAAGTATTGCTAGTAAATATTAATACTCCTTTACTCAACGTGAACTACAAAATGGACAAATAAAAATGTATTTCATATTTTGTAGCCGTATATATACCTGTTTTATTATTATAAGTATAATTATATAAATAAAATTAAAAACTTTAAAAATACAAATGTTTAATAGTACGCTCGTGGGCGATGAGTCATCATCCTCTCGTGCCCTTGCTCTAGTTATTACTAGAACGGACATTCTTACCACATGACTAAGTTCTCGGAATACAATAGCCGTTGTCCATTGTTAACGCTGGCGAAATCAGGTGGCCGAGAAAATCAAACACAAATACATCATTGTATTACGCCGGGATGTACTCAGCGATGTTTATAAACATTTCCAATTGCCGATTGCGTTTAATGGAATATATCCTCCGAATACAATAGGTGTGTTGTCCATTGTAATCGCTGTCGACCAGATGGCCAGATGGTCTAACAAATACTTCATTGAATTACGCCGAGTCATGTGGTAAGAATGTCCGTTCTCTAGTTATTACCTTTGAAGAGTTATACGTTTCTGCATGTTTGGTAAAAAAAAACTGCACCGTTTCTTAGTGTTGCAACTTCCATGTCACTTAGTATAGAACACATTTAAAATAGAATATTCAAAGTATAAGACACATTATATTATTCCATGTAAATTTATTCCAAACATGAACATAAGAATTTGTGAGTAGTTTCTTGTTAAATTTTGTGGTATTATATGAAGGCGATTCTCTTCACATTAGTAGTGTTTATATATCCGTGCCTACTGGGACATTAATTTATAGACAAATTGGACCTAAACGGACGCACTGTAAACTGGCATATTTATTCAAGGAGGTATTAAACCTATCAATAAAAAAAGACCTGTGATTCCTGTGAAGCAAACATGAATTATGATTTCGATTACATAAATTTTCTAATAGCTACGGTTTTTTTCTCATAAAGCGAAACAGCGACGGTATAGTGATTGGAAAAAGTTCCTGAATATAATTTAACAATAATTAATAAACGAGCTATTATTATATGTATTGTTATTCTTGCATCATCTAAATAATCGACAGCATAATTAAATTCCTCAACAAATAGCATCAAAGAGAATGTACATATCATTGCTGTAGAAGGCTATTTTACAGCTGTGTTAGTGAAATTTCAATACCAATTTACCATACAAAATAAGTGTTTCGTGATATAAATGATTTCATTCCCCGCATACAACTAAATTCAAATTGATTTTATAAAAGGATAGAACTAGTTTGATACAATTTGTTAACATACATATGCACATGACACATCGTGTGAAGTTAATACCGTTTGCACATATGTACGTAATTGAAATCGATATGTGAAAAACAGATTATTTTAAAATTCTGGAAATATGTCACTTTTTACAATTTCAACACAGTTTTGGTTTGCATAAATATCACAACTATTTCTTCTTGAAAATAAACTAAAAATATAAATAAATAATGTTACTATTAAACTTGAACAATGCAAAGGGAAACCGATATTATTTAAAGACGGCAGACTATGTGCCAGACAGACAAGAATCATTTCACCATGTGTACTAAATATTGTTTTGGATACTATAATATAAATATGTTTTGAAGGTGCATCTGTTATTGCCAATAATACCACTTTTTCTTTAGAATAAATGTTTCGTTCATTGTTAGAAATACAAAATAATGTTTTTTTTTTATTTTGATTTAGAACTGTAAAATATATGTTCAAATTCTGTTACCTCTTTGATAAATGCATGTATGGAAATATTTAGGAAACTAAATGTAAACTATAACTATAACTAGAGCTGAGGATGTTTGCGGTACGGCAGGACCGTATGTAGTGCATCCCCACATTTAACTATTTATCTAAATATTCTCTGAAATGATTTGCCGGATCTCATAAATTAATAGAGTGATATTTTAGTATGCACTGGATATTGTTATTATACAAAATCATAATAGCCATTTGTATTTATGGATCATAAATAATAATACGCATGTATTTGTATTTGGTTGTGAATTCAATTTAAACTTAAAACGAATCGTAATATTTTAACGACAAGCCGTCCTTACAATACATGCATTCGAGACAAAGTGTGCAACTCTACGAATAACTTCCATAATTGATCGAAAATGGACATTTTGGAGCTGAAGTAAAGCCCCTATTCTTAGAAAATTTTATTACTGTCGTTAAGAACTATTATTATAAACAACAAAGGCCTTTTATTAGTGTTGAAGTTTTAGTTTCATTGAATATCCACGTTGTAAGTAGTCAATTGTAAAGTGTTCATTCACAATATTCTAAAAGAAGGTGTAAATTTAACTAAAATCCAGAAAAACACATTCTGATAATATATTACTAGATTAGAAGCTGTGTTTATTACTATTTATTATATTATTTTTATAACCAAATGCAATAAAAGCTACGAAAACAAAAGAAACCTCGATTTATTAAAATCTTGTCACACAACCTTTCAAAGCCTGGCAGCACATATTTTGCATATATTTTATATATACTACCTACTTGAACTAGGTGAATGATGTTAGAAGTTATAAGTTATAACTTCTAACTTCATTCACCTAGTTCAAGTAGGTAGTATATATAAAATATATGCTGCCAGGCTTTGAAAGGCTGTGTGACAAGATTTTAATAAATCGAGGTTTCTTTTGTTTTCGTAGCTTTTATTGCATTTGGTTATAAAAATAATATAATAAATAGTAATAAACACAGCTTCTAATCTAGTAATATATTATCAGAATGTGTTTTTCTGGATTTTAGTTAAATTTACACCTTCTTTTAGAATATTGTGAATGAACACTTTACAATTGACTACTTACAACGTGGATATTCAATGAAACTAAAACTTCAACACTAATAAAAGGCCTTTGTTGTTTATAATAATAGTTCTTAACGACAGTAATAAAATTTTTTAAGAATAGGGGCTTTACTTCAGCTCCAAAATGTCCATTTTCGATCAATTATGGAAGTTATTCGTAGAGTTGCACACTTTGTCTCGAATGCATGTATTGTAAGGACGGCTTGTCGTTAAAATATTACGATTCGTTTTAAGTTTAAATTGAATTCACAACCAAATACAAATACATGCGTATTATTATTTATGATCCATAAATACAAATGGCTATTATGATTTTGTATAATAACAATATCCAGTGCATACTAAAATATCACTCTATTAATTTATGAGATCCGGCAAATCATTTCAGAGAATATTTAGATAAATAGTTAAATGTGGGGATGCACTACATACGGTCCTGCCGTACCGCAAACATCCTCAGCTCTAACTATAACTACTAAATATATGTTTTTCTGCTCCGATATGTAAACAAAGCGAGAGGAATAAAAAATAATATTTAGTACAGATGGTGAAATGATTCTTGTCACCATGCACCGGGTACATAGTCTGCCGTCTTATTATGTATGTTACATGTTGTATATGTAATAATTAGAGGCCGGACACGAGAGGTTGATGACTCATCGCCCACGAGCGTACTATTGAACATTTGTATTTTTAAAGTTTTTAATTTTATTTATATAATTATACTTATAATAATAAAACGGGTATATTACGGCTACAAAATATGAAATACATTTTTATTTGTTCATTTTGTAGTTCAAGTTGAGTAAAGGATTATTAATATTTACTAGCAATACTTTCTCAAGGTTCTCTTCTGTAAAATTTGTTCTGAATGAAATACATCCTTGTAAATAGAAAACGTAATTTCTACATCGCAACTGGCTATAGGTGCATACTGGAAATATTCTTTTATTTCCGCGTATTTTGCAGTTAGATGTTGTGGCGTTGTCCCCATACACAATTGCCGCAATGTTATTAAATCTGGATTTCTATTAAATACTACGTCTAACTTTTGCCGAAGGCCACATTCGAAGTCACTTGGAATACTTTTCAAATTATTAATAGCCTCATTTAATGTCGTTAAACCATCGTTTAATTTGAGATATAGATTTTCAAAATAAGTGATTTGTTTTGGCAAATTTCCAAAGTGTTCTTGAAGAAAGTCCAACAGATTTTTTAAATGTGAAATTTGTGTTAGTTCCTTGCACTCAGAAATACTTCGAGCATCGTCATTTAAACATGCAACGAAGTTTTGTAAACTATCGAAATTCTCTGCATAAAAACTAGTAGCTTCCAACCATGTCCCCTATCTAGTTATTGCTGGAGAGGGAGGAGTGAGAAAGATGTCAGTTTTTCCCTGTAAAGAGCTACTCTCAATGGTGCTTTACTGGTGGTGAAAAAATATGCATCGAGATCAAATGAAACATTCGCCGAAGTCAGAGCTTGAACTAGCGTCTTAGGTAGCACCAATTAAACATATGGCTAGGAATGCTAACATAATTTTCCCTGATCATTTTTACCTTTCCGTTACAAATTAATATAGATTCAATAAATTATCCACGTTTGCGTCTCTTGACAATTCAAAAATTCCGTTAGTATTTCTTTTGTTTTTGTTTATTTGAATTGGAATTTCTACTCTAATTAGCTTATGGGTTATAATTTAGTTTAGTTTTTGGTACTGTACAGTATTATTGTATTGTCCTCTCAATGGAGAGACCTGTTGGACAATAAAGATCATTATTATAAGCGTTTGACTGTCTGTTACGAAAAGTCTTCGTTAAAAATTTATTGCCAGTGAATTTTTTAAAGTATTATGTAGTTTAAAGTAGATGTATTAAAAGAGATTTAAAATGTGTGCTCTACGGGCATATATCGCACTATTTTAACAGTCTCTCTCTATCTATCTTTAATCGAAAAACTGTATAGAATATACGTAACGATCCACAACTGAACGAAACTTAAAGCGAGATGGACGATAACAAAACTATTCTCTTTGTTATTATCGTTCAACTTTGAGATATCGTCTTTTATAATGTAGTTCATCGCGCAGTGACGTGACAAAATGTTTTAAAATATCTAAATTAATAATTAAATTTTTCTTTTAGTTTTTTGAGAGGGAATTTTGGGAAAATATTTTGAATCGATATTCTATATAATTTAATTTTTAAATTTTTCATACGTTGTCTTTTTATTCAAGCTTACTCGGTATAACTTGATTTACAACATTTGTTTTAATATGCTTTCATTCTCCCGTGTTTATTATATAAATATAATCTCAATTTATAATGTAACGCATAAGTAGGTAGCTGTTTGGTATTATATTTTTTACTTCGTATGTTTGAATTACTCCGAAGCCGCAAACGAGATGCGTAATCTGATTCTATTGTAGGGACGAAACATTGTAACTCTATTTTTTGTATATCTATGTTTTTCTGTCTTTTACTATAAGAAAAAGCCTGTTGGAAAATGTATTTTATTTCATAAAAGAACTTTTAAACCACTGACTAAGTTTATTTTAATTTTTGGTAATGTTTAAAATACTTTCTTTTGATTTATCTTGTATTTAAATTAAGTGTTGTCCTATACAGATATGTTTTCGTTTGTTTGTTTTTTTAAATTCGTGGAGGGTATTTGTTTATATCTGTTTACTTACTTATTTGTTTTGACAACTCTATCGCTAAGATAAACACTGGTTTAACTATTTTATATATTACGGCGTATGTATGAAAACATTTTACTGCAAACAAAGATTTATTAATTGAAGTTCGAAGATTTTGAGCAAGGATTGGGACACCAGAGTAAAAGTATATGAAAAAGTGGAGAGTGTTGATATAAAAACTTGAAATCATGGGCCTTCAGAGTCTGCATCGCTATTTTATATATCTCTAGGCCAAGTAATTAATAACTTCATCAAAATTTATTCTTAAATAACAACTGTATACAGTGCGTCTATAAAGTATGGACACAAGCCCGTAGTAACGTTATTGTGCATTATTTGACAAAATGCAAGGATTAGTCGATTAATGTTTTTTATCAGCTATATTTAGATGCTACCATTTTGTTTTTTCCGTCGACCTTGAATAAGTTATGACGTTATTGATAATTTTTTTAAATAACCCAATTTTTTTTATGGATTTTGAAAGCTTTTACAATTCTTATTCGATGATGTAAAAGTTTTGGTATGTTACATTAGAAAATTTTTGAGTAAATTGTGTTCTAATTCTAAGTTTTATTTTTGACATTTTCAGTATCAAATTTATAACAAATGCCCAAAATGTTTTCCTTCATTTTGTTGACAAAATCCTAAGCGATGATAAATTCCATTTCGCACACTCTGTAATACTTCGGGAGTGATTAGTCTGGTTTCGTAGATGATGCGTTGTCGTTAAACGTCCAAATTTTCCGGTTGTGTCGCATAGACTTTTGATTTGAAGTAAGCCCACAAGAAGAAGTCCAATGTCCATCTGTTGGAAATGTATTATTGAGGTATTGCCTTACTGGTAGCGTATAGTGCGGAGAAGCACCATCCTGTTGATACCAAATTCTACGATCTGGCAAATGTGGATCCTCATTATTAGGAAAAAGAACCGCTAAAACGGGTATCAATTCATTCCTCAAAAAATTCAAGTATATTTCCCCAGTCAAGTTTGCATAAAAGAAAAACGGTCCCACAATGCTATCGCCGATAATCTCTGCCTATATATTTAGTTTTTGCGGGTATTGGGTATGTGTCTCCTGCATCCAATGAGGATTATCAGTCGACCACAATCGGCAATTTTGTCTATTCTCAGTGCCATTCAATGTGAAAGTAGCTGCGTCAGAAAACAAAATGTTAAAGAGAAATAGAGAGTCATTATCACCAATTTGCATCAACCGTTCACAATATTCCAAACGCCGATCAAAATCATCCTCAGACAACTCTTGAACTAAGTTCATTTTATAAGGATGATACTTTGATTTATGCAGAATTTCCCGACTCTACCCCTTGCTACGTCAAATTGTCGACTAAGATGCCGTGTGCTTGTGTGAGTACGTTCTTGAACTGTTAAGAAATTGTCAACTTGAGTGTCTAGGGCCGTTGATGGACGTCCACTTTTTGGTTTATCTCGAACGAACCCTTCTTCCAAAAATTTTCTGTGGATTTTACTTACAGTTGAAAAGCGATAGGGTCCAGTTCAGGATGCGTTTCATTAAACAACACCGCTACTTCCCTAACATTTCGATGTCTATCTCCAAACCCAATCACCATGAGCATCTCAATGCGTTCCCGTTCAGATAAATGCATCTCAGAGAATGAATAATTAAAACAATTTACAGCAACAATTAGGATTAAATAAAAATGTTGTGATTCGGATTATTTACAATCTGTCAAAAAAATTACCTTGTCACTTTGGGAATGACGGAGAGATGAAAAATGATTACTCAAAAATTTTCTAATGTAACATACCAAAATTTTTATATCATCGAATAAAGAATTATATAGGCTTTCAAAATCCACAAAAAAAAATGGGGTTGACATTTAAAAAAATTATCAATGACGTCATAACTTATTCAAGGTCGACGGAAAAATCAAAATGGTAGCATCTAAATATAGCTAATAAAAAACATTAATCGACATATCTTTTCATTTTGTTAAATAGGTAATGCACAATAACTTTATTACGGGCTTGTGTCCATACTTTATGGACGCATTGTATAATATTGATAACATAATAAATCTGAAACACCGAAAAATATTGAAAGAATTCGTGGTGTTGCAATTGCAGAAATTCGCGTGGTATATCAGGATGTTACGTCTGCAAGTAAATAGAATTATACTGTAAGCAATTTATACGACTAAATTGCAGTTCATGCTTTATAAGATGCATCTATGCTCATTAAAATTACAAGTAAACTATTCGCGGCTTCCCAACAAATAGAAAGCTATTGAAATGTTGCTTATAGAACAAACCTTAATTATTACTAAATGCACGGGGCTTCTCCAATTTGCACCTTCTCATAGAGTACGTTAGATATGTTGCCTGTTCAATGCCATCTCGTTCAATTATATATTATATTACATGTTCGATCATTTAAAAATATTTTATTTCTTGCACTCAAGATGTGTATGTTTTATTTTAATGGAATTTTACTGAGAGCAATCAACCGATAAAAATTCTAAGTTACTATTATTATTAAACTAAGTTATATTATTATTAAATTAAAAAATTGCTGAAAAATATCTTCTTTATTTCATAAATTTTAGTTTTTTGAGTGCATTTTTTTTCGTATAATAAATTATTTTCTAAATTTTTTTTAAAGAAAAATGTATATCATTTTATCAGGTTAATATTTGCTTCACCTCCCAAAAAAGTTAAAAATCTCTCTTTTTGAGGGAAAAAGATGTAATAGATGTTTATAAAATTAAATGCATATAATAACGTCAAAGTCGGATCAACATTATCAATCAACATTGCCTCGGGTAGCTTTGGTGCGCGCCTTTGGGTAGAGTGGGGGGACTCAAAGAAACGCTACACAGCGTATGCGTTATTATCGTGCTTATGGACCCTAGGGACAAATCTACTTTCTAGAAATACGAATTCCGCTTGCCTATATCGCCGTCATCGAATCATTTCTTCATTTTTGATCGTACACCATACATCCAGAGAATGGGGAGTAAATATTGATTCCCCCCGTATAATGGACAAAGTGGTAGACATATAAATATCAGATTAAAAGAACATCAAAAAGACATATTGCTGTTAAATTGACGTTGGGTGAAAATAAAAATTGAATTAATACCGTATAAATTAATGAAACATAAACTGAATAAACAAGAAGAAATTAAAAAGAAATCAACCGAAGTTGTGTCTTTTAAATGCACCTCGTGTATAGTATTCGAATTTAGTAATAAAAATTTTAGATGTATATTACTAAGAATTAATATGTAAATAAGTTAACGTTATGTCAATAAATTTTAGGTTACCTTAATAATTAAACACTTAGGATGTAAGTAAATTAATAAAACATGCTATACGCACCAGTACGATAGTAAAAGGATACAGAATAATATTTTCTGTATGCATAAGTAACGTTAGTAATCACATTAAATTTCAATTCATTATAATTTTATAATAACCTTGCCAAAATGGGTGGATTAACATAAGACGTCCAAGGCATTTTAAAAATAAGAAACATAATTATATAATACAGTAAATAATAAAAATAAATTAAAACACTTGGCTTGTTTCACTATGAGATTTATTTAAATTCTCTAACAATTGTTTCGGCTGTTATGCCATTCTCAAAGAGATTAATTCAACAAGTCCATTTCTGGGCCAGATATGTAGACGACGTAATTTGCATATGGAAGGGTACAGATAGGCAATTAACGGAGTTCCTAAAAGTAATAAATTCTATAAACCACAAGATACAATTTACAAAAGAAACAGAAAAAGACAAGAAAATAAACTTTCTAGACATTACAATAAACAGACATAATAATAAGCTTACATTCGAAATCTACAGAAAACCCACTTTTACAGACAACATATTACATGCAAACGCGAAACAATCGATGAAAATAAAAATGTCAACATTCAATAGTTATATACATAGAGCCACAAACACACCATTAAGCAAGACAGATTTTAATACAGAAATAAACACAATTAAATTAATCGCAAGAAATAATGGATATGACCCTAAAATCGTAGATAAACTGTTAAAACGTAAAGAAATACAAAATAATAAGAACAAATACCTATACCCGAAAATAACAGAAAATAAACAAAGATGGCACAAAATTACATACATACCACAACTCACTAATAAAATAAACAGAATAGTAAAAGGATTAGATATCAAAATAAACTGGGTAAATAAAACAAATTTAGGAACAATGATTAGCAACAACAAAGATAAAAGAGATAAAATGGACCAATCAGGTGTTTATAAATTAAAATGTAAAGACTGTGAAGCTATCTATATCGGCCAAAGTGGACGAGCCATTAAAAACAGAGTTAAAGAACACAAAAAGTCAATTTTATATAGCGAGAAAAACACAGGCTTTGCCGAACACTGTATAGAACTCAACCACTTCCCCGATATAGATAACTGCGACTTAATACACAATATCACAAAAAGCAAGAGATTGGACCTCCTAGAAATATTAGAAATAAAAATAGCGAAAAAACAAAATCTATTAATCACCAACACACAGATAGAATATGCCAATACACCCTTTATAGACACCGTAATACACAATATAATACCACCCCCACTACACACAAGAACAGACAACATATAAGAACAAGTGCGATAGTCTTTAAGTTAGATTTATAGATCTCTTTGAGAATGGCATAACAGCCGAAACAATTGTTAGAGAATTTAAATAAATCTCATAGTGAAACAAGCCAAGTGTTTTAATTTATTTTTATTATTTACTGTATGAAGTTAAAATGTTTCACCAAGAAGTATCTGCAACAACAGCCGAGAATATAATTATATAAGCCATAAGAACGGAAAATCAGGACCAGTAAAATCTAGAAACAACCGAAATATTAATAACAAGAAGCAAACAAACATTGCAAAATACAAATAGAGCAATTCATGCCAATAATGTTGCGATGTAAACAAAGCCATGTGACAAAAGCATATCAAAAGGCGCATGCTTAAATAATATGAACACATTGAAGGGCTATTCGAATGAAAGCAAAGAACAAGAAAACACCATATGAACAAGCCAGGGCGAAGAAAGTGAAGGAAAACACTACGAGAAATTTGAAGATACGTAGACAGTTTTCCCCGAAAATTTTCATGTTCAAACGAGCATTAGAAATCGTTCCTGGAAATAGCGAGATTAAGAGTTTACAATTTCATAAGAAAAATTACAAATATTAAAATTACGACGAAAAAGAAAAATAGATAAACAGTGAAGTAGTGTATATAGATAGAAAAAACGAAACTACCCGTGATAGATAAAAATACACAGGAGTGAAAATGTTATAATTATGAAAATTAGATAAAACCGAAATAAATTATATGAAGTGGTGAAGAAATTCGGGGAAAACTCAAACCCAAGGGGTTAAATAGAACCAACACCGCGAAATTAAGACATTCACTGATACATTTGTGAGATTCATCAATCTAACTTCAAAATACATTCATTCACTGATATATTTATGTGACTCATCGATTCATTTTTGACATAATTTAGCCTGCTGGCATTATATTTAGTTAAGAGTTAAGTTTAATTTCATTTTAATTTGTAATTTGTACACTGAACTTGGCTCCGAGTAAGTAAGAACTGTATACACGATAAAATTGGAGTATATAAAGTTAATTAAATTTGTAAAAAGGTGCATGTTGATCGTTATTTTAAATAATTAATTAGTCATAAATACACGATTAAAGTGTATCTCGGGCCAGATATTAGAGACTGATGAAGAGGAAGTAGGGTTCCTTGAATAATCACGAAATATCTGTGCCGTTTTAAATTTTAAATTCAAAATGTTCAAAGATAGGTGTGAAAATAAGAAAATACTTATCCAGTATGATGATGAGTGTCCTATTCTGTAGGAACTCGTTTCCACTTAAATAGATGTTGAATAACACACTCGCATCGTAAAACGATATCAATAGAAGCCAGTGATTCACATTCCTCCAAATCCTCGGGAGTCTCATTGTATGCAAGATTCATTTGAATCAGAATCAAAAACTGCAACACTATACTTGTGGGATTCACAAAAGAATATTTGTATATAAAAGTTTCATTGATAAGTTAAGGTATAAGTTAAGAATGAAGTATTTTAAGTTACAACAAAATGAAATGTGAACGTACAGACAAACAATAAAATAATTTTAAAGAAATAAAACAACAAGAGATAACTATCTCTTGTTGTTTTATTTCTTTGCGTTTACTTTGGACGCTAGGCCTAGTTGTGTAGAATCTAAAAGGAGAGCCCTGAGATACCCAAATATTATACAGAGTCTCAACAAAAATATGCTTGTGTAACTGCCCACACAACCATTAATTTTATATTAAAATATTTTATAGCAGAGACTTTACAGTTATATGTAATTCGAAGTAATAGAAAGACAGGATTTGCTGAACATTGTATAAATAATATATACTTTCCTGATATAGAAGACTAGAAATTATTGTACAATGCAAACAAAAGCAGAAAACATGATTACTTAGAAATATTACAAATAAAAAAAGCAATTTTTTATTTTAGTCATTTTAAGGTATTCTTGTGCCTTAAATTTGGCCTTGGACTGCAAAGAAATGGTTTATGGATAATACTTCTTCTTAATATTGCACGCTTCGACCTGCAGCTAAGTTGTTCTATTCTCATATAATTTAAGCTCTACTCTCTTTTTAATACGCCGATAAACTTTCAAATTATATGTGCATGTGCTGAGGGAAAGTGAGAACAATCGTGATCTACACATATATTACAGAAAATCGATAGAACCTACGACGATTAGGGTGTAAATCAGTTTACAATTACAGTAAACAGTTATCATTATATAAATTATAAGAATATAACTTTGAACGGCTCTAATGCTTTTATTGCACCACCTTCTGTGATGATAACTATTATACCTGGTCTCCTTATTGAACGGGTACGGTTTACCTATTTGCAACGTATGAATCCAGGGGCCGTATTGACTATAAATTACACTGCTTTCACTAAATTTCGGTGTTTGGCCCATATCAATTCAATGGGATTGAAAATGCAATGGTATGGTGGTAAACGCAAAATTGTATGTCCTGCTTCTTTGCTTTGGCTCTGTTATCCACATAATAATCCTTTAAATATTCTTTTGTCTTCATCACCTCTATTAATTGTTTTTTTGTATAATGATCCTCAAAATATAAATCATTTGCTTCTAAAAATGTTTTAATATCTTTCTTATTATTACATTTTGTAGGAACTTTGGTTAGCTGTCGAGAATGATACGGAGCGTTGTCCATCACTATCACACTATCTTTTGGTAAATTTGGCAGCAAAGTGTCACAAAACCATTCATCAAATAAAGAAGAGGTCATATCTTCATGGTAATATAAACTTGGGGATTTAACATTTTTAGCAGATAATAGCGGCTGTCCGATCCGTCCTTTTTCTGACCCAGCATGAAGAATGATTATTTTCTTCCCTCTCGAAACCAACTGACACATACTTGAACTATCCACCCAACGTTTGCAAATTGTGTTATGGGTGTCATATCACGTCTCGTCTAAATAACATATGAATCGTCCTTCCTGTCTATACCTTCTAATTGTCGTTAAGTATTCATATCGAAGTTTCTGTAACCTCGGGCTTTCCATAATTGTGCGACGTTTGTCTATAGTGCCAAACTTAAAACCAGCTTTCTTTAGCGCCCGCCACAAGGTTGCTTTAGAACATTGAATATTTATAGGCTCATCACTGATTCTTTTATCTAAGCAGTCAAGTGTAGATACAACATTTCCTCTGTAGAAGGAGTATACTTGCTGCCTAATAGTATCAATTTCATACTCTTCAATTTTTCTCGGTGCTCCTTTGTCACTTCTTTGCTTTCGAGGCCCTGCGTTATTCTTAATTATTTTATATATTGTTCTAAAAGGCACCTTGGTTAATTGCGACGTTCGTTGAATGTTCTGGGTTTGTAGTTCGTTATTTTCTTCCATCAGGGTATGATAGACATTAAAAATTATCTGTTTTGCATCTTCTGATATATGCTTTCTCTGTCGTGCTCCAACAGTATTATCACTATCCACATCATAATCACTAACATTTTCAGCAAAAGGTCGTCACATGTTCGTTAAGTAAAGAGCGAAAAATCAAATATGTATACAGCAGTAAAGATTAACAATAAATGATAAATAGACTCAATACTAGATGTAATATATACCAACTCTCCTAACTATATTTACTTAAATTTTGTTTAATAAATATAAGCACTTATTTCATCTAAATTGTAATTTAATGACTATTTAACTATATATACTCGTAATAACTATATATTCAAATTAACAACTGTTGGTACTTATATTATTATTAAATTTTATTTCATCTAAATTGCAGTAATTACAATTTATTTTAATTTTGTCATTACGAACCTCAGCAGTTTGTTTGCGTAAAAGATAAGCGTATTGAGCGGCCAGGTAGTTAATGCCGCAGGTGGTGAAATAAAAGCATTAGAGCCGTTCAAAGTTATATTCTTATAATTTGAAATAAACTATACATATGTTTCATTACACATATCTTTCATTATACATAACTTTAAGAAATTCAGATTATAATTTTGATTAGAAAACTATTACCTACCTAATTGCTACCAAAGAAACGTATTGTTACCTGAACTGAAGAAGGTCAACGAAATTGCATTTACTAGCAATTACTAGATACGGCTCGGCTGTGTTCGATTGTCAGTTCTGAATATATAATTGAAGCAAGGTTGCCAAGTTTTTTGAGCAATTTAGTTTAATAAAATAATCAGTCATAAATCATAACGATGTTTATATTAAAACTTATTCAACTATAAAAATTATATACAAAATACAATACAAATTATAATACTATACAAATATTTTTATCCTAGCTCTAAGTCTGTATGAAACCGCTTGTACAAATTAAAATTTATTTATTTTATGATTTTATAAATCATCCAATTTTTCGTTTAAAAATCTCGCCTTTATTAAACTTCGAGAATCAATTGTCTTGGGAATTGAAAAAACACTATTTATCTTTATGCTTGATCAATTTGAAATTATAATAAAATATTAATAAAGTGATTTATATTCGGATGTGCGGAATAAAATGAAGAATTCTATTTTGAATGGAGAGATTCACAAGCATTCGTTCTTTGTAGCGATGACGAATGTTCGGCCGAAACATGAGGTGGAAAATGGGAATTTTCACTAATGTAGTTGTCAACATGGTAATCACAAATTTCCGTAAGTTTTTCAGTTTTCGAGAGTAGCTCTGAACCTACCGAACTTCTCGCTTTTCTACGACAGTGTCCGGAATGGTGGTCCCTACTAATCGCATTCCTTGTACAGTAATTGTTTACCCGATGATAAACCTTTTTTTTTTTTGATAAATATTCAAAATTGTTTCGAACAAGTATCCGTTCGAAAAAAATTCTATTCAAACAAATTCCTTCGAACAACTTACCGCAAATCGTGAATTTTGGTTAATTTTTGACACTTACATTGAAAGTTACAGTAGTTAGAATAAGTAGTAGCTCAGATATTTTCATTTTTTAAATTTCTCTCTTCAGACAAAAGTAAATATATTTCCCCCAACGTCTGTTTCTCAAAAGTATGAGTATAGAAATACTTTTAATGGTCATTGTACAATTGCATATAAACACATACATTCATCAGTTTCAGTTGACTAAACACGTCCACGTTATATTTAGACATTACTTCAATTAGAATAAAATACCGTCTAATTAGTACCAGCATGAATATCTAATAATAACTTGTTTATTCTCGATGGATTTAGTCATAAAAATTTAATGTAAAAATGTGGTCAGATCGTCCTGAAACGATGTATAATGTACCTTCTTACATCATCTTGGCTATGACTCGAGATCGATTGCGCTTGTTTAAAAACATCGGTTAAGAGTGGCGTTTGTGATTTAAGGAAGCTGTACTTGAAAGTGTTTAGATGTCTGTGCGTGTTGTTTGTCAATGACATTGGAATTGTAAAAGAAATATTTAGATTATTTATGAGTTTCTACGTTCTTGGAGCCTCTTGAAAAATCGTAATTGCCACTGGATTTGAATAAAATTTTGTTCAGTCTAACACGTATATCTTCTATTTGTAGAGAATGATGACATTTTACCATCAAATTTTCATTAATAACGTCCTGTTTTTAAAAGTTTTATACATATTTTTATTGCGTTTGGCAATGATATGAAGGTTCTTTTATTTTACAATAGATTCCGAATTTCAATCTTGAAACTATATCTAGGTCAGATGAATGTAAATACATTGAGTCAGAGCCATCGATTAAATTTCAATTTACTGTCAGTTTTGTGACACGAGACTACAAGGCGTGTTCATATTTAGTTAGGATTTTATTTACAAACACATTACTTCAATATCACAACAAAAGAAAGCTAATATATTTTTTAATAGTCTTTGTGTCTTTGTGCCAATTTTTGCCTCTCTAGAATAAGTCTTCGTGTTGATCATGTATTCTGAACAATTCGTTGATTGACGAAGGAGATACTTGTTGAAACTTCATTATAACCAGAGAGCGGACTGAAGCGACTGAATGACCAATTGCCCCGATAAAACATTGTGGCGGTCTCAGGTATAGTATGCTTGTTGTAACAGCTCCACTATTTGCTTGCTTGATTGTATTCCTCGAGCAGGTGTTGTCATTTCCGTCGTTATGAATAGAACATTGTGTCTATTCCTTCATAAATTCAATTCAACAGTGGCGTGTAGGACGGCATATACATGTTGGGGCAGCTAGTGGATTTTGTCGTCGTTCCTATGTTGACTCACCGCGCACGGGTTGTAAGGCCGTATACGCACTAATTTTTTAATCTTCGGTGACAGTTATTAATGAAATGCGGCACTTACATTACTTCATACATAAAATTTGTTGTATAATGAAAGACGGATATCTTTTGATAAAATATGAGACTGGTGCCTCTTGATATTAAAAGTCGATTGCTGTCTTGAACATTGTTCTTACGACTGTTTGTCTAGAACGTTATTATGTTAAGACTTGCGACTGTTAGTAATTTATGTAGACTGTTGTCTTGAACATTGTTCTTACGAGTTTTGTAAGAACGTTGTTCTGTGGCGAATTGCTACTGATGACTTGTCTTAGTGACTTGCGTTCGCGACTTGCTACTGTTGCAATCGCGCGCTGAACTATTTAAAACCTTTTTAAACATTGTAAGCAAAATTTACCCTTCCCTTCAATTAACAAAATAGGTCAAATGCGGCTAAATGACGAACAAAAGGTCGGCAAGTTACAAAGAACTGCCTTGCTTGTATAAATTCTGCTTACTAAACCAGCAAACGTTGCAAATAGTTTTGAATCTAACTGTATACATGTGGAGGCACGTTAACTAATAAAATATAATTTGAAACGTATCTAGAAAATTCGGCAATAAATAAGTGCCGGTAGAATAACAACGGTCGACAAATATGTATGCGGCAATAAATAGTGCCGGCATGAATATCTGTTGACAAATATGTAATACGCGGTATCATAAATTTTATAGTGAAACGTTTGCATCTTAATACAATAAGAAAATATAATTATACAGAAGGTTTTAATTTTGTTTCTGACTCTTATATTTAAATACTATAATCTATGATTTCTTTTATATTTAATGTGTAATATTAAAATGAATAATACTTATATTTTAATATATAATACAAAATTAATAATATTTATGTTTACTAGACGATATATAAATTCGTTTCGTTTATAAGACGAAACAACACATTTATATATTATTTCGTTAGACTTCGTTCAAATAATCGCTTAAAAAATTATATCCGCTAATTTCCAAAGTATATTCTCGTGTTTAAATGCTGTTATACATGCATATACATGTATATATATTTATTGTTGAGATAGTATATTTTCTATTCTCTTCTATAAGGTATTGTTTCTGCATTCGTTTCCTTCAGTGTTATTTGGTTACAACGTTTAGCATTTTAAAAAATCCGTTTTATATTGTTATATTTTATATTTATCCTATAATTTTTTATAAATATTAAGTTTAATTTACTACCTTATTTTCTTAGTATTTCTCTTTATTTTCATTAACTATGGAGAATTCTGGTAGGGCAACCATGGTAGGGTGGATTAGGGGTCATACAGATTGGTTGCATATTCGTAATGATACCGAGATATATTGCAGTGCCTATTCATTAAGTTTAAGGCGTCCACAAAAGTGTAATGTGGAGAGACATGTTTCTTCGAAAAGTTATCAAGATAACATACGACCATCTGCACCTGACAGTTTTATCGGAGAATTGCGTAAAGCTTTCATGGTGACCAATACCCCATTCAAAAAGCTTAACAATCCAGTCTTCAAGAGGTTTCTTACAAAATATACTGATCGTCATATACCAGATATATTTACTTTACGTAAATACCACTTACCATAATGTTATTTGAGAACCATTGAAAAAATATGAACCAACCTATCTGGTCATTATCTTTGGGTAAGTGCAGATGAAACAACGTATGTAATGGGACGATATGTGTTAAATGTAGTTCTTGGTATTCTTCATCCGACAACATCATACCACTCATACTTAATTGCAACTAAAATATTGCCAGTCGTAAATGGTGAACCAGTTGCAGAAGTAATTGATCAATGTATTTATAATATTCTGTCATCGGATAACAACTATAAAGACATGATGTTATTAATTTTGACTGATCCGGCAGCTTATATGTAAAAAACAGGGAAGTTATTAAAGCAATCTTATCCCAATATGCTACACGTTACCTGTGCAGCACATACACTATACAAAATATGTGAATACATCAGAGGTAGAGAATACAATCCCGGGATCCCGAATCCCGGGATCTCGGGATCCCGGCCGAGTTTTGATCCCGTAAATCCCGGGACTGTACTTGGCTAATCTCAGGATTTTCGGAATTGCCAGTTTGCATTCCGTATTCCGTTGCGCCTTGACAATGACCTTACCTAGATTATATTAAGGGCACTTATTAGATAAAGACAAAAAATCAACCTTAGGTACGCCTTACGATAAAAGAATTACACAGGTACAGTCCAAATAATATGTAACTTAGAAGGGACTTCTCCGTCCGGCATACTTCAATACAATACTGTTAAAGTAATTCTCGAAGGGGCCAACAGGGGAATCACCCGATCACCTCATATGATATATCATAATATTGTTGCGAGGGATTCCTCGTCGGTGATTCCCTCTATGAAAGTATAAATACGCTTATTAGGATTTACATTTTTCATTTATTATTCTACGACCGACAAGGTTACGCAGATTACGTCATTTAAATTTAAAAGTCAATTATCTGAGAAAGTTATTTTAAATGACGGGGACTTTGTTCAACATAAAAAAGACAGTGATACGTCGTCAGCGTGGAGTTATATTTTAGTTGCGAAAGACGGGAATAGTGCTAAATGTAAACAATGCCCTGCCGTTCTCAAGACTTTGGGTGGATCGACTAAGAAATTACATACACGTTTGTCATCCAAACATAACATTAAGATTTTAGCTGACGCTAATCGTTTAACAGCTTCAACAAGTCAAGATTCCGAAAATCTGAACACAGCACCGCCGTCGGCTAAACGAAAGTTAAATTATTTTACTAAAAGTGCCGACGATAGCCTGGATGATATTTTGGCAAGAATGATTGCATTAGATGGATTTCCATTCAGTGCATTCATAACTTCAGCTGTCACAATTCGAAAGCGTTTTATGAATTACAGTGAAAAAATCAGAGAGCAAGTAACTGCAGAATTAAGACAATTGAAAAGTGCAGGTGAAAGATGTACGCTTCTCGAATCAGTTGTGCCAAGGGAATGTTATCCTCGTCTTCAAAATGATCCTCTTCTTGAATAACCACTGAGGGGAGAAATCCAGCATGTCGAAAACAATTAACAATTGTATTTTGTGAAACTGCATCCCATGCTGTGGATATCATGACGGTATCTAGAATATTAATTTTTATTTCATTGTTTTCATCTGCATTCTCTATCATTTTCATGACTAAAGCCTTTCGGAAATGCACTTTGAGGTTCCTTATTATGCCTTGATCAAGAGGCTGTAGAACGGAAGTTGTATTTGGTGGGAGAAAACACAAATTTATGGCCTTAAAATTCTGAACATTAGAATGAGCGCTGCAATTATCCAACAACAACAAAATTTTCTTCTTTGCCGCAGATAGCTCCTTATCCCAGTCTCGTAAAAACTTCTCGAATATTTCGGACACCATCCAGGCACGTCTGTTGGATCTGTAATCGACAGGAAGTCTCTTCATGCTTTTAAAACACCTGGGATTGTTTGATTTTCCAATAACAAGCAGCTTTTTTTTAATGGTGCCGGTCATATTGGCGACCACCAATACCGTGACCCTGTCTTTTGACATTTTACCCAGCATTTCTCTCCTTTAAATTTTAGGGTCTTGTTAGAAGTCATTTTGAAGAATAATCCGGTTTCATCGGCGTTAAATATCTGTTCATCCGTGTAGTTTTTACGTATCTCTGCAAAAACATTTTTCAACCATTCATCAGTTGTACTTTCGGATACAGATGCAGATTCACCAGAGACAGTGCCACCCACAATATTGTGACGGTTTCGGAATCGTTTGATCCAACTTTCTGAGCATTCAAAGTTTTCCAGTCCTAAAAGTTTGCCGAAATCATTGGCTTTGGCTTGTAAGATGGGCACTGTTATTGGAATACCCTGGCTTCGTTTCTCTTTGAACCATCTCAAGAGTGTCTTATCTATGTCATCATATTGAGAGCATCTTAACTTCTTATTCGTTTGAACATTATTTTTGAAGGCGTCTTCAAATTTTGTTCGATTTTTCCAAATCGTAGATACAGTGGAATGCGATAGACCAAAGCTTTTTGCAACCTCCACATTAGCCTCACCATTTTTTATGCGTGTAATTATTGCAAATTTGTCCCTTATTGATAAGGCTTTTCTCTTTTTTGCAGATGTCATTCTGTTTTGACACACATACATACATGTAACAAATAACGTAATTTGAACAACACCGGTCGCTTACAAATATGTATGTATATAATAATTGGTATGTATTGCTGCATCAAATCTGTCGGGAATTAGGGGAATCACAGAAACGGGACCAATCGGAACAACTACGTACTCCGTTCTCCTACGTACGTCATTACATCCGGCCTGACTTAGAGCTCACGAAAGACGTTACAGGCGACTTCGTCGCTAATAGCGACGACGTTATACACGACTATGGTAGACATTGTCGCATATAGAAATTCAACCAATTCTCTACAGGTCGGTCGTTATAAGCAACTTGTTGTTATAAGCGACGTCGTTATAAATGACTTTCACTGTATTAATAAATACATATACATATTCAAATCTGGATTTCTGCTAAATATGGCATCAATTTTTTGTCTCAGCTTGTTTCCAAATTCAGAAGGCATACTTTTCATACGATTTTTTATTGAATTAAAATTTTTAAAAATATTATCCGCTTACGCAACAACCGCCACCCCCTATTTTATTAAAGAGTCACCCTCTCGTCAAATTTCCCTGGTATATTTATGTTTATTTTACACGTCGTACCCTGAAAAATAATCAATATTTCATGCTAATCTATAATGCACCACGCATTTGTTTAAATATATATCAACAGCAATAAATTAACCGTGTTGTACAAAATATATTCTAGATAATTAATGCTTACTAGATTAAAATATTAAATTATTTATTACCTGCAACGCCATGCATTTTTACTATTGAGTATAAATAGAATATTTCAATATTTATTGCCACCGTAATAATATCAATAATAGTAGTACCTAATACTGTAACTTTAATAAAAGTACATATTTCAACTCACGTAATTACAGACTCACATTATGAAATTAGGTTATTTATGTTTTTTCAAATTAAAACAATCTTTTTAATTAAAATTATTTTATTCAAAACATGCGAGTTATTACATTGACGATTCATATAACACTGAAAACTAATTGAATTCATTCACACAAAGTAACTTACTGTATTTTATTTTCTTATCTGCATTCTAAGGACTTATAAGCACAACAAAATGTATTATCTCAAGAATGTGCACATATAGCGAATGTGTATATGCAAGACGTATGTATATGTAACACCTCCCCTATGAGATAAAAATTTAAACTGGGAATCATTTAAATTTTGTTTATTCGATTTTTCTGGTATTGCTTTCTAGAATATGTAGTTTATTTAATATATCGTTAGTTTGTTCTAATTTTATATTTTCTAGGTTTAGTGGATTAAAACTTGTCATATCCACATTGTCTATTTTTACATCGTATTCTAATTGAAGGTATTTGTACATATTAGGTACTTCTAAAGTTTTGTGAATTTTTAATAATTTTATTATTTATTGATAAACTGCAGATAAACTGCAACCTGATGGAATATGAATTATATTTGTATCTTTTATTAGTTTAATTTAACATATTGATTACCATTACAACTTGCAGATATTTTAGTTTGATTTAAGGAAAATACTATCCAATTATTATTTTCAATTCTTTGTGTTTTGATATCGCTTAATTTTATTGATGTTTGCTTACAATTTTTGTATTGATTTGTTAACATGATAATTTGAATTTCACATGGACTCGTATCAGTAATAGGCAATACATCTACATAATTACATAAATATTCAATGGGTGAAATTTCTTTACAGTTACTGTTCAAGTTACTATAATATTGTTCGTTCTGAAGCATGTAATGTGTTGTCGGTATTATAATCTTTGTGGCATTTTGAATGTTCACTGGTAATGAATAAATATAATATAGATTATAGATGTTTGGAACGAGAGGAATTTCGAGGATGAAGATGATAGATTTATCCTGTTGATATGCTTCGATATTTATTAGTGTTTCAAGTATCATAATATTTTTCATTGATGGTTTTTTAGGTAATATTGATTGATAATCGGTTATTGATAAAAGCTCTTTTAAAAGTAAGTGTGGCTCAATTATGGAAGGATGCATTATATTCATTTTAGAGAATGTAAGGGCCGTTCTAATATTTCTATACCCAATTTGATTGGCAAGATTCCTGGATTATTCGATACTCGTGTAATTGTTATTTCTTGTTCTTGCATTTCCGTTAATCCGACGTGGAACCGGAATCTAAAACAGTTGGCTGCTTTAATCTATTTGTGTGTATAATAGTTTCAGTGTTTGTTTGTAAATTTTTTATTATGCATGTGTGATTTCTTCGGATTTCGATTAATTCATAAGGTCCCGTATATTTATTTGCTAATTTATTCCTTTTTGATGTTTTTAAATATACATTCTGTCCCACTTTAAATGGTGATTGTGGAACATTTTTGTTTCTGTTCGCTATGATTTCTTGTTTTCTAATTCTGGTTTTTTCTTTAATGTTATCGTAAAGGCGCTTCATTCTTTCTTTATGAAGTTCAGTATAATGTTCATAAAATTCGGTTTCGTATTGTAAATCAAAAGGATCTAAATTTGCGGTGTATCCAAATAATAGTTCAAATGGTGTGTGTTTAGTAGTAGAATGTATGGTGTTATTATACGCGATAATAGCATATTTCATTAAATTTGTGATCGATTCATTTTCTTCTTCAGTCAATATTCGTAAATGTTCTAAAAGTGTACTATGAAAACGTTCTACTAACGCATTCGATTGAGGATTATGAGGTGTGATTGTATGGATATGTATTTTGTGATTGAGTAATAGGCTTTGGATAGTTCTATTAACAAATTCGGTGCCATTATCCATCGTTATAGATTTTGGAATATTATAATGCGAAAAGAAACTTAACAATTTATTCATTATTTCGACTGCTGTTTTTCCTTTTATGCAATAGGCTTGTCCTACCTTAGTAAATGCGTCTATAATTGTTAAAAACACATTATTTTGAATCGAAAATGTATCAATATGTATTTTTTCGAACGGTTTTTCATAAGTTTCTGTTAAATTTAACCGTAATTTCGGAGGGTTTCTGTCATATTTAGTTCTTTTACAGATTTCACACTTATTTATGTAGTTGTTTACTTCTGCGGCCATGTTTTTCCAATAATAATGTCTTTGTAGAAATGAAATAGTTTCATTTACACCTCTGTGGTTACTTTTTCCTTCGTGGTGTTGTTTTATTAATTCTTTCTGTTCTTCTTTATCTTCTATTGTCAGTAATTTCTTCGTACATCGTATGATTTTCGGTCCTCGTTCTCCAAATAGTACACAATATTCTTTACAGAATTGTTTATACATTTCTTCTGTATCGAATGTGATATAATACTTTCGATTTGGTTGTAAATATTCTTTCATGAAATTTTGAATTAGTCTAGAATTATTTTCTTTTGTTATTTGAACATAAAAATTTGTTTTACCTTCCTTTATAGTAAATCTAGTAGGCTGGGGATTTATATGAACTGTTTTAACGTGTATTTGAAATTGTTTGTTGTTAATTGCTTCTTCTTGAATAGGAATACTTAATGGAGGTCCTTCTTCTGTATTTGAATTTACTGTTTCGAGAACGTCGTTTTCATCGTCTAAGTTGTTTAAAAGTTGTTCCATTTCGTCAGCTGACAATCTTCTATTTTCGTTATCGTCTAGTATTTCTAGTAATTCTTGGTCATCTATATTAACAATTAAAGATTCTGTTTCTAGAGGATAAATTTCGATCCTTGAAAGAGCATCGGCATTTGTGTTTTCTTTACCTTTCTTATATATAATTTCATAGTCGAATTCTTCAAGTCTTAGTCTCCATCTTGCTAATTTTGAATGTGGGTCTTTTAGTGAGAAAAGCCATTGAAGAGGGCGATGATCCGTACAGATGGTAAATTTTCGGCCATATAAATACGGTCGGAAATGTTTCGTTGACCACACTATAGCTAGTAATTCTTTTTCTATAGTGGAGTATTTTTGTTCAGTATCATTTAAGGTGCGGCTTGCATAAGCGATCGGAAGATCCTTTCCGATAGGGCCTTGAGATAAAATTCCACTAATTGCATATTGGCTTGCATCAGTTGTTAGTATAAACGGTTTTTCGAAATCGGGGTATTTTAAAATTGGATCATTCATCAATATTTGTTTACACAAATTAAAACTATCAATAAATTCACTATCATGAATGATTTTTTCATTTTTCTTCAAACATTTTGTAAGAGGTTTTGTAATTTTAGAAAAGTCTTTTATAAAACGTCGATAATAACCTAAAAGTCCAAGGAATGATTTTATATCACGTGTTGTTTTTGGAATTGGGTAATTTTGAATAACTTTAACCTTTTCCGGGTTTGGTTTTACACCATTCGGAGTGATAATGTGTCCGAGGTAAGCTACTTCTTTCTTTAAAAATTCGCTTTTGTCTAATTGTACTTTGAAGTTATATTTTCTTAATCTATCGAAAACTGATTTTAAGCGGTCTATGTGTTCTTGTAAAGAAGACGAAAATATTATTATGTCATCCATATAGGTTAGGCAAGTTTCATTTTGAATTCCTCTTAAAATATTATCCATTACGCGTTGAAACGTAGATGGGGCATTTTTAAGTCCAAATGGCATTCTCAGATACTCAAAATGTCCGTTTTCTGTAGAAAAAGCAGTTTTTTCTATATCTTCTTCGGCAACTTGTACCTGATGAAATCCAGAGGCCAGGTCTAACGTCGTAAAATATTGAGATTTACCGAGTTTATCGAGTACGTCGGAAATATTTGGCAAAGGGTATTTATCGTCTACTGTGTGTTGATTTAATTTACGATAATCAACTACCATTCGCCACTTCTGTTTACCAGATGCGTCCATTTTCTTCGGTACGATCCATATAGGGCTGCTCCATGGGGATGAACTGTGTCTGATGATATCTTGCTCAAGTAAAGATGAAATTTGTTTTTTCACTTCCGTTTTATGTATTTGCGGATATCTATATGATTTTGTGAACATCGGTGTAGTATTTTCTGTTAATTTTATTGTATGTTTAGTTGCATTATTAAAAGATAATGGAAGTTTATCGTTATAAAAAATATCTTTATATTCATAACAAAGTGTTTTAATTGCTTTTTTCTCTTCTATGTTCATGTGATCTAATCGAAGTTTATTTAAGTTTTCGTTTAACAATTTATTAACCTGAGTTTCTTTTAACGTACATATTTCTTCATTTTGCGGGTCTATTTCATTAAAATCGTCGACTTCCATCGGCTCATCAATTTCTATATTTTGTTCTTCGTCAGATGAATTTATTATTGTAGAATAACATTCACTATTTTCCACTGTAACGATTGATGCTGGTATTTCCATTTTTGATTTAAGTTTTGTATATGGTAGAAATTTTTCTCCTGAGTTTACGGAAACTGGTAATTTTACGATTTTCTCTGTTCTTGCTGGTATAGTAATTCGTTTAATTGGTTTATAATGTACATTTGTTTCTTTTAGTTTAATTTCGCTCGAATAAATGGGTATTTGTGCGTTTTTAGTGATTAATTTATTATTGCATAGATCGATTTTTGCGTTTAGTTTTTTCAAAAGATCTAAACCAATAAGACCGTCATAGTTTGGATTAAAATCAAATATATGAAATTTATGATTTGAATTTTCTTTAAAAATTTTTGAAAGAGGAATAATTATACTATAATTATGTTGACTGATGTCATGAGCTGATTGAATTATAAATTTATCGTGTTCGATTAAATGTGAATAATGATCGGATGCTAATTTTGAACATATCAGCGATTTGGTTGATCCCGTGTCTACCATGAATTTAGAATTTGTCTCCGGTAAAATTATATATGGAAGTTTAGATGCCGTTGTGACGTTAATTTCTATTATTTCTTGTTCATTCTTTCCGAGGCTGGTAAAAGAAAATTTTCTTGTTTTTCTTCCTGTGATTCAGTACCTTGGTTGTCGTACTCTTCATATTGATTCGTCTGATCGACTGATTGATTTATGTAATCTACATATTGTTCTGAGTCGTATTCGTAATCGAGGGCGGCTGCTTCGTCTTGGTAAGGTTCCTCTTGATAAAACAATTCTTCTACATTAAATAATGGTCGATTTGTTTGTTGTGGGTAATATTTATTTGGCAAATTTGTTGTTCTAGTTAAACCCGATGATGATGACCAGTCCATAGGCGTTGGTTTTGGTAAATTTGGATTTATTTGCGAGGTCTGATGCGTATTTCTTGTGATTTGAGAGGGAGATTTTACATTTTGGAATGTTGGTCTTTGATATTGAAATTGCGGATTTTGTTGATGATAAATTTTAGGAGGTAATGGATTTCTAAACTGGAATGGTGGAGTTGTAAACTGTCTTGTTTGAACAGGGATATGCGATGAGGGGAATCTTACAGGAATATTTGGTTTTTGTATTGGTCGAGATACTCTGGGTTGATTAGATGTGAACGTCATAGGTGTTTTATGTCGTTGATATTGCAAATTTTCTTGTTCCTGTGCGTAACTTAAAGCATCTTCAAGAGTATTCGGCTTCCTACACTGCATAATAAGTCTTGTCGGTTCTCTTAATCCGTTTATAAAGGTTTGTAGGGCTAATCCTTGATATAGTTCAATTTTACTTGCTTTTAACGCTTCGTTTTCTTCGGTGATATTAATACGTGCGACTAACATGCTACATAAATTTAAACATCGTTCGCCAAAAGCACTAGGTGGTTCATTTAAATGTTGTTCTACTCTTTGTAATTCTGATATTAATGTTAATTCATTTCGTTTATCACTAAATGTATTTATTAAAAGGCGGCGTAAACTAGTCCAATCTGTAACATTTCTTATTGATGCAACTTGCGCGGCTTTTCCGTTTAATTTCGAAATGATTGCTCTAAATAAGAACGCATTATATACAGGATCATTTTCTCGGCCTAAAGTTTGTAAAATTGAATCGCAACTCGATAGAAACGTTGAAATATACATAGGGTTACCATCAAAATGAGGAATTGTTTCGAGATAATCTCTCATAGAAATATTAATAGCCATATTGTCTTTAAGAGAGATGTTCGCAAATTTACTTAAAATTTCGTCGAGTGTGTCGTCAGTGTTAAACATTAAATTTGTGCCACAAGATTATATTAAAGAACAATATTATTGTACTTACATTAAAACTAATAAAATAATTTTCATTTCTTCTTCTGTTTCTTGTTTCTTATCCTAGGGGTGAACGTTGGCGATGCTGTCCTTGGTTCGTTGGAACTTCTCGGCGATGCTGGTCCGGTCGGCTCCTGGGAAATCTCGATGATTTCTATTTTTTTTGCAGATTTTGTGAAACTAAGTGTAGAAACACACGACTTTTATTTACACTAAAAGCCTTTTCACTATCCTCACTGACTGCGCCATTTATGTTTTTTCAAATTAAAACAATCTTTTTAATTAAAATTATTTTATTCAAAACATGCGAGTTATTACATTGACGATTCATATAACACTGAAAACTAATTGAATTCATTCACACAAAGTAACTTACTGTATTTTATTTTCTTATCTGCATTCTAAGGACTTATAAGCACAACAAAATGTATTATCTCAAGAATGTGCACATATAGCGAATGTGTATATGCAAGACGTATGTATATGTAACAGGTTATATTCAATATCCTTATCTTTCGTTAAGGTCAGCGAAATTTAATAATACGTTTTGAGCATATTCAAATGGAACCATACACTATCGGTTTGAATAACGTACGACCAGAAGCGATCTTATCAGATTTAGTTTATTATAGAGCGGCCCCGGTTCAATTCTGGAATCACCGCGGAGTGATATCTAAATTACACTTGAAAAATACTTATCTACCTAATCTGAGTCATTGTTAGTTACTTGTTTTTAGTTGAAAATTACTCGTCATCCACTTCGAAGAAACAGGTTAAGTCAATACAGTATTACACGTCTCTGTGTAAATATACGTACTAGTTTACCGAAAGGTATGTATATTGTCACCTCTGCAAATAAATTGTTCTCTTAATGTGCTATTATATAAAGAGAATTATACTTTTAGTGTAATTAAATGCAATATACAGGCGGATTCGGCGAGAGAGAAAAACTTCTTGAGGAAGGCTAGATCGGATGATTTACAAGCAAAGTTCACGTGAACGTTACAATTTTATGCATAAATCGCGTAAATTAGAATTTTGCAATATCATGAAAGCATAAGTTTGCATAAAACGTGAAGAAATGCGAAATTTGCTGCTTTATTTATGATTTTCTTAATTCTAAACTATAGTCACAAGTCACAATGTTTAAAAATAATATTAAAATATTTTCATAATTTATTTACGTCGTAGGAGAAACCATGTTAAAAAAAAATTGAAAACTAGATATTTATTCTGTTGATTGACGAAGATCTTTGTTGAAACTTCATTATAACGATAAGAAATGAGTAATAAACAGAGAGCGGACTCGAGCGATTGGTAATTCATAGCCCATATACGTTTGCGTTGTATTCGCAATAGGTTTGTTTCTGTAAGCGATTCGTGAGTTTCGAATAATTTGATACGTGTGCCAACTACATAAGTGGCACATGCCTACATATGCAGTTAATATGTATCTGTCAGGCGCGGCTCGTGATGATGTATTTGCGGGTGCAAGTACAATGATGCGAGTGCTTCGTGTATTCTCGTGTACTAACTGTAACGTTTTCTTAGTAAACACCGAAAACACACGAGGCACTCGTATCATTGTACTTGCACTCCCAAATACGTCATCACGAGCCGCGCCTGGTATCTGTCAATGCACAACAGAGCGAATGTAATAACCGGTAGCTACTGCTGAAACAGAAGTAATGCTGGCAGGCGAATTGGGTATCGAATTTTGAATAAAAATAATTTACAAAGAACAAAACTCAAAACTATGTATTTTCTGTGAAACATTGAACGTGTAAAACATTACTATGAACGACCAAAATTTGTTCAAGGTGTTCCTGTGTTAAATTAGTTCTTTTAGATCTTAAAAGTCTTTAAAAATAGAAAATGTCCGTTCCACACATATAAATAAATATACCGCTCATGGTACCCAGGCAACCCAGTCACTGCCGTTCTATATAAACATCTTTGATAGTAGTGTTCATAGGTGTTTACTGTTTAATACATGTGACGTTTTTTTCAATTCCGTTGATTATTGAGATATATCCCCGTTATATTGTGTTTATTGTTGTTTAAAATAATATTAATTTTAATTTACTCTAAAACATTTTATGTTATATGATTGTGCCGATGTGTGCATATGATTTAATATATATATATATATATTTAATAATTATATTTAATATAAGTTTCGACTTCAAAATAATAAAACTCTTGTTTAGTAGCGTGTATCCGTTTTTCTTACAATTCCGGGGAAATAACAAAAACGCTGTTTTACTAACTAAAATTGTTCTAATAACTAGAGAACGGACGCAATTTCCATAAAACGCAATCGGCAATTGGAATTGTGTGTAACGTCGCTCAGTACATCCCGGCGTAATTCAATGAAGTATTTGTTTGACTTACTCGGACACCTGGTCTCGCCGCATACTTAATTGCAACTAAAATATTGCCAGTCGTAAATGGTGAAGCAGTTGCACAAGTATATAAACTATAAAGACAAGATGATAAACAAGACATGTTATTAAAGCAATCTTATCCCAATATGCTACACGTTACCTGCGCAGCACATGCACTACACAGAGTATGTGAATACATCAGGGGTCATTTTCCAAATATTGATAAGTTAGTTTCATCATTTAAAAAGATATTTCTCAATGCTGAGACAAAAAGTTGATGCCCTATTTAGCAGAAATCCAGATTTGAATATATTATATCAATTCTGCAGAGAGCCGATTGAAAAATCTATACATTCGAAGCTGCCATTTTTACATATTTCCTGAAGGATAGACTGTCCAACTTGTAAATGTTCTATATTGATTGTAGAACTATCTATAAAAGTTACATAAGTATTGCAGTTAGATGTGGTAATTCTACTCGTTTCAAAATCACATGAAAATATATCTTTGAACATTGAATTTAAAAATACCTTTTGATATTTAAATATTGGCACACACCAATTAATTTTTGTTCTTAAAAACAAACCCAATAGATGTAAAATAAAAGGGTTTGTTTGCACTTCAATGTAAATTTTTCTCTCGTTTGTTATTCTAGAGAACGGACACGCTTACCACCCAGTCCAGTACTGGCGAAAGGCTGTATTTCTAAAATATTTAATTTTATTTATATAATTGGAAAGCGAACAGGTGGTGATCTATAAAATTTCGATATACATATTTATTTGTTGAAAAGTTGTATTTATAAAGTTTTTAATTTTATTTATATAATTGGAAAACAAACGGGTGGTGATCTATAAAATTTCGAAATACATATGTATTTGTTGAAAAGTTGTATTTTTAAAGTTTTTAATTTTATTTCTGTAATTGGAACATTTTTATTTGTTCATTTTGTCGTTCAAGTTGAGTAAAGGAGTATTAATATTGACTAGCAATAGTTTCTCTAGGTTTTCTTCTGTCAATTTTGTTCTCTTTGAATTAAGTACATCCTTATAAATAGAAAACGTCCTTTCTACATCGCAACTGGTTATAGGTGCATACTGGAAATATTCTTTTATTTCTTCATATTTAGCCGTTAGATTTTGTGGAATTGTCTCCATACATAATTGCTGCAATGTAATTAAATCTGGATTTCTATTAAGAATTGCTTCAAGCTTTTGCCAAAGGCCACATCCGAAGTCACTTGGAATACTTTTCAAATTATTAACAGCCACATCTAATGTGGTTAATCCGTCATTTAATTTGAGATTTCGATTTTCAAAATAAGTGATTAGTTTTGGCAATTTTCCAAAGTGTTCGTGAAGAAAGTACAACTGATTTTTTAAATTTGGGATTTGTGTGAGCTCCTTGCACTCACCAATACTTCTGGCACCCTCCTTTAGCAGTGTTACGAAATGTTTTAGACTATCGAAATTCTCAGCATAATAACTAGTAGCTTCCAGCCATGTTCCCCATCTAGTTATTACTGGAGTGGGAGGCAGTGACAGACATGGAAATTTTTCCCTGAAAAGAGCTACTCTCAATGGTGCTTTTCTGAAAACTTTTTTAAAAGCTGATACAAGTCTATCAACTTCCGGAAAAGTGTCTCTGATATATTCACAGATTCTGTGGAGAGCATGTGCTACACAAGTAATATGCAGCATATTAGGATATGTTTTCTTCAATAGTCTGCCTATTTTTAACATATACGCAGCACTATCACTGACAAATAAAAGTATTTTTTCTTTGTACGTGGCGTCCGAATGAAGCATTTTTTGCATATTCTCCTTAATGGTTTCAGCAACTGTTTCCGCATCAACTCTATTTATAACACTTGTTGCTATTACATATGAGTTATAGAGAATAGTTGGATGTAGTACACCAGCTACAACATTTACCACACAGCGACCTAACATATCCACCGTTTCGTCCGCGCTTATCCATGTATTGCTTATATATGTATTGATTTAAAAGATGGCTTCTAATGCGTTCTACTGTTCTCGTATAGCGCCTAGAAACATAATATTTGCGTAAAGTTGATTCATCAGGAACATTTCGACCAGTATATTTTTTCAGAAATATTTTTAAAGTGGGATTGCTAACAAAATAATACAAATCTGTATAAAAACAAATTTGTATCTGTATATGCATGGACACACAGTACGTATTTACCAGCTTTTGCTTCAACTACCAGACGCATGCGTTTCTGTGTAACCACTTTGTCAATGATAGTTTTACGAAGCAAAAGACTGTAGTACACTTGCGGTCATGGTCATGTAGCAAGTTTTGTCCTATCCGAAGACAACAGATAACCTCTTGCCATCTGACGGACAAAACCGACCACGCCGGTGCAAAGTGTTCTTCTCGAATAGCTATGCTATTACTGATAAAGAAGAAAAATACGCATATTACTGTGAGTCCATTAACTCGTCGCCAGGTGGCGTAGTATAGCAAAAAATAGATTGCATGTCGATGCGATAATTCACATCAAGCTTTGATACAAAATAATACAAATCTGTATAAAAACAAATTTGTATCTGTATATGACAAAGTGGTTACACAGAAACGCATGCGTCTGGTAGTTGAAGCAAAAGCTGGTAAATACGTACTGTGTGTCCATGCATATACAGATACAAATTTGTTTTTATACAGATTTGTATTATTTTGTATCAAAGCTTGATGTGAATTATCGCATCGACATGCAATCTATTTTTTGCTATACTACGCCACCTGGCGACGAGTTAATGGACTCACAGTAATATGCGTATTTTTCTTCTTTATCAGTAATAGCATAGCTATTCGAGAAGAACACTTTGCACCGGCGTGGTCGGTTTTGTCCGTCAGATGGCAAGAGGTTATCTGTTGTCTTCGGATAGGACAAAACTTGCTACATGACCGCAAGTGTACTACAGTCTTTTGCTTCGTAAATCTATCATTGACAAAGTGGTTACACAGAAACGCATGCGTCTGGTAGTTGAAGCAAAAGCTGGTAAATACGTACTGTGTGTCCATGCATATACAGATACAAATTTGTTTTTATACAGATTTGTATTATTTTGTATCAAAGCTTGATGTGAATTATCACATCGACATGCAATCTATTTTTTGCTATACTACGCCACCTGGCGACGAGTTAATGGACTCACAGTAATATGCGTATTTTTCTTCTTTATCAGTAATAGCATAGCTATTCGAGAAGAACACTTTGCACCGGCGTGGTCGGTTTTGTCCGTCAGATGGCAAGAGGTTATCTGTTGTCTTCGGATAGGACAAAACTTGCTACATGACCGCAAGTGTACTACAGTCTTTTGCTTCGTAAATCTATCATTGACAAAGTGGTTACACAGAAACGCATGCGTCTGGTAGTTGAAGCAAAAGCTGGTAAATACGTACTGTGTGTCCATGCATATACAGATACAAATTTGTTTTTATACAGATTTGTATTATTTTGTATCAAAGCTTGATGTGAATTATCGCATCGACATGCAATCTATTTTTTGCTATACTACGCCACCTGGCGACGAGTTAATGGACTCACAGTAATATGCGTATTTTTCTTCTTTATCAGTAATAGCATAGCTATTCGAGAACACTTTGCACCGGCGTGGTCGGTTTTGTCCGTCAGATGGCAAGAGGTTATCTGTTGTCTTCGGATAGGACAAAACTTGCTACATGACCATGACCGCAAGTGTACTACAGTCTTTTGCTTCGTAAATCTATCATTGACAAAGTGGTTACACAGAAACGCATGCGTCTGGTAGTTGAAGCAAAAGCTGGTAAATACGTACTGTGTGTCCATGCATATACAGATACAAATTTGTTTTTATACAGATTTGTATTATTTTGAATCAAAGCTTGATGTGAATTATCGCATCGACATGCAATCTATTTTTTGGGATTGCTAAGTTTATTTAATGGAATATTAGCCGCCATAAAAGTTTTACAGAGTTCAGATGTGTTTGCGATCCTGAGTGACGAATTATTGAAGATATTTTACGGATTTTGTAATAAATTTCGGAATCACTGACAATGGACATACAATCAGTATGACCGTCAATCCAACTCGCCATTGTTTTACAATGCCGTTCTCGACATTCTTCCATATCATGTCTGAAAAAGTAACTTAAACAATGCTCTAGATCTAAATAAATGAAAACTAAAAATGTGTGCGTAAGTTATTGAAACTGAACGAAATTCAATGCACACTCTTACGTCGAAATAATTGGTAGAAATAGATTCAATCAAACGATATTAAACAGGATCTATCACAAAAATTACTATGTAATTAACAGTTAAAACTATGAAAACAAGAAACTTACTCACAGCACTTTATTTATCTTACGAAATATAAACTAATAAATAAAATATGTACATTATAAAAACCCCGCTTCTATCTACGCTCATGAAAACACATTAAAAAGCACTATATTCTCGGAATACAATGGCTGGCTTGTCCATTGTTATCGCGGCGAGACCAGGTGTCCGAGTAAGTCAAACAAATACTTCATTGAATTACGCCGGGATCTACTGAGCGACGTTATACACAATTCCAGTTGCCGATTGCGTTTTATGGAAATTGCGTCCGTTCTCTACTTATATCTAAATGAAACTAAAAATATAAAATTAACTCTATTTTTCCCGAGCAGTAGAGATGGCGTACATTCAGTAATAACAGTGAATATGTATCTTTTTCCAGAGTCAATGTTACTGTGAGTACTGATTTATTTGTTTGGCTTTTATTGACCATATCTTTTACTATAGTAGCAACGGCTTTGTTTTCATATAACCAGCACAGTCTTTAAGAAGAGATATAAAGGTTACATCACTAAAGAAGAATAACATTACTAAACAATGGATCCAGACTATACCCAGTCATTTTGAATCAGTAATTCATAAATAAATAAAACTATCACTTTGAGTTAGAACATTTCAAAATGTTTCCTTTACTATTTTATATCTCGTACATCAGTTAGTGAATAAGAAATCCACCTTATCTTGTATTCATTCGTTCGATACTCGAACGGGATACTTTAAATAATGTTTTTTATTCTTCCCAGACCAACTTTTACCTGTCCTATCGCTAAAAACTAATACGGTATTAGTAATACCTGCAGGTGATATTAATCAAGAAGCCATCGATTTTCTGTAAAACCGGCCTGCATGAGAATTAGGCGTATTAGATATTTAAAAAAATTTTTTCTACAAACTGTTGGAGTAATATTTCTAATTCATATTTGTGCAATTGTCAAGTGTATGACTCAACTCAATATTATAGTATTTTTATTTATAACGCTTTGTTTTTTTTTATTGTATACACTTCCTAAAGAATTTAACCCACACAAGTATCGTGAATGGGAGTTTTTAAACATTTATTTAGTATTCTTATTACCAGCCTATATATGTATAAGTTGTTCCTACGTACATATGTTTAAAGATCATGGTATCAGTTTCTGGAAACAATACATTATTTATTTATGTATCATTTTATTTCATCGGTTGCAGTAAATTAAGGTGTCGCAAATATACGAAGGCAATTCAAAAGTGACCTGCATTTTATTTTTTTCTGAACATAATTGCAGAGCGGTTCTATAAAGTAAAGTTCATTGAAGTAGGCATGTTAGCTAACACTATAAATAACTACAACTTCATTATCAGTTGTATTAAGAATGCTTTGTAATAATGTGTGAAATTCTGTTGAACAACCTATAATTACACAGGTCTGCAACTATTAAATTACACAGGATTTTTTTAAATTTTTGCCCACTGAAACTGGGAAAAATACTCGAAAAATTTCAGCTCGTTAGAGTTTCTTGCAAAACTCGTGTTTATAGTTTCATTTAGAGTGAAATATCCGTTTATTGAAAAATGAGGCATCTCACTGGCTGGGTTAAGCATGTTTGTACATGTTTGCCTGGGTATACGAGTGACGGTTTACGTTCGATTTCTTGGAATTCTTTAATGATATTTTACAGACATTGTAATAAATTTTGGAATCATTGGCAATTAACATAACAAGTGTTCATTTGAAAAGTCAATCTAGTAAGTAGCATGTGATTACTGAGAACATTTTGAAGTATGTGGTAAATTAAAATTTACTACTTAACCTACGAAGTTGTATATTTTGACAGTTTCATACATACAAATAAATAACAAATAATAGGTATTTATTGAAAACTATAACAAATGTTGAAAATGTTGTCCTTCAAGATCAATGCACTTTAATATCCTCCGTTCAAAATTTCTGATGATATTTTGTAACATTACTGGATTGTTATTAATTTCCATGCATTTCTGTTCGATTCTCTGTAGCATATCATTCAAATTCAATATAGGTGTTCGAAATTTGTTATTTTTTAGATAGGCCACAAAAAGAAGTCGCAAGGTGTGAAATCGCATGAACGTGCAGGCCAGGCAATTTCAGTATTTCGACTAATTATACGCTCATCAAAAAATTCTCTTAAATTGTCCAAAGATTCTGCAGTACAGTGACAAGGTCTTGTTGGAAATATGCATTTTGAAGTTCATCATCATGCAACTGATTGACAAATGGTTGTAAAATTTCCGTACGGTGCCTTTGAGCAGTTAATGTTCCCTGAAAAAATATTGGCCCAATGATTCGCCTCTAGCTTATCACTGCCCAAACACCAATTTTCTCTGGATGTAGCGATTCTTCATTAATTACCCGCGGATTTTTACTACTCCAAATTCTTGTATTTTGTGAATTTTGGTATTCCGTTTTATAGAACCATGCTTCATCAGTAAAGATGACTCTTTGTGAAAGTTCTCCATTATTGTTCATATTTACAAACCAATTACAAAACTGTAGTTCACGTGGGTAATAATTTCTAACAATTCTTGTACTGCTGTGGCACGGTATGGATAAAGTTGCATATCTTTTTTTAATAACTTGTGAGTTGTACCAACAGAAAGGTTTATTTGTTGACTCAAATGTCAAACAGATGTTTGTGGTTCATTTTCCATTGTTTCTTCAACACGATTGACAACTTGAGGTGTACGTTTCTTAACTGCTCCGCTGCCTGATTTTCTTAAGAGACTACCAGTTTCAGAAAAAAGTTTTAAAGTTCTATCCAAAGTATTCTTAAATTGTATATCTATTACAGAATGTGGAAACTCAACTTGAAATTCTACCATGCAATCTTGAACTGAATAAACCCATAAACCATCAATTTTATTACCACTTCGAAAATAAGCCTGTACTAAAAAAATTTTATGGTCTAAAGTGAAAGCCATTTTAAAACTGAGAAGCAATTTATTTAAACCAGAATCGACGCAGGATTATTTTATGCACTAACTGATATTTGTGATTGACATTATCAAATGTCATTTGGTTTACGTTTACGGAACAACAAACACATACTAATATATTTGCGTCTTATTCTATCAAAATTTCAAAGTAACCTAGATTGACTTTTCAAATGAACACTTGTTACAATCAGTAGACCCTTAATCCAACTCGCCATTGTTTCACGATGCCATTCTCGACGTTGTTCCATATCAATGTTCTAGATCTAAATATTTGAAAATTAAAAATGTATGCGTAAGTTATTGAAACTTAACCAAATTCACTGCGACACTTACGTTAAAATAATTTGGAGAAGTAGATTTGATGAAACGCTATTAAACTGGATCTATTATTAACGGTTAAAACAATGAAAAAAGAAACTAACTCACCGTACTTTATTCTATTATTATTCTGCTCCCTCACGCTTCTATCTACGCCCATGAAGAAAGGTATTTAAAAACTCAAAATAAAACCCTTACCACAATTAATAATCGTATCCTAAATACGTATTTAGACAATTAAGTTGTCATCATCAGTCGGTAAAACCATTAATCAAAATGTCGCACATGGGGCACAGTAAAGCTAAAACATAGAAATACGCACAACAACTTTACACAGCGTCCACGTATACAGTAACTTTAAAATAACATTCACAGACTAAAAATTACGATAAACTTACCTCTCTTAAGAAAACGGCATCACATGTGCTTAATATCCATTCTCCGCCCTCGACCTTTTCTGCCTCTTTTCTAAGAATGAAAAAAGGCAACTATACGAAATATTACCGTTGTCCAAGTTCAACGTATTACTTTTATTTTTAACGATATGAATGCTTTCATATGCGTCGAGATCTCTGGTGTTATTGATGGCTTTGACAAGTCTTAACACTTTAACCGACAAGTTGTGATCTGTGTGTAGGTCATGATAAACTACACTAGATTTTTCTGGTCTATTAAATTTGATATGTGATATATGTTCTTTATACCGGGTTATTATTAAGCGTTTTGTTTGTACTATATATTTTAAATTACAATCGTCGCAATTAATTTCATATATATCTGATTTCAAATTCGAATTAACCTTATCTTTGGTATTACTTAGGAGGCTTTTGATGGTGTCTTCGAACCGAAAAGCAACTTGGAGATCTCGTTCTTTAACAGCTCTGTCAATATTTTTCGTGATTGAGTGGTATGGTAAACACATGTGCTTTTTCTCATGGTTACGTTGGGATATCAAACATGTAGATTCGCGGATGGTCATTTTTAAATTCGTTTTTCTAATTAATTTATTTCTATGTTAAAGACATTATATCTTGCTATGTTTTTAATGAAACCTAGTTCTATTTCATATCTCTCTTTTGTTAACGGAAAGTTTAAAAACCAATTGACTAAGAAATTAAAAGGAGCTGGCTTATGTTGAAAACTATGATTTGAATCCGCGGTGATGAATCTATCACATTGGTTTCTTTCCCGAAAATATCTATTTCTATTTTATGCTTATTTCTAATTACTAATGTATCTAAAAATGGTATCCCATCATTGTTTTCTTTTTTGCCCGTGAATTTAATAGTCGGAAATTTCAAATTTAATTGTTTAACGAACATGTCCAATTCACATTTCCGTGTATCAAAAATCGCGAAAATGTCATCTACGTAGCTTACGACTACGTTTTTTACTGGAGCCTGGTTTATCCATATCAAAATTGATATTATATTGTTATCTAGGTAGATGCCAAGTTCGAACGATGGAATATTTATTCTTCACATATTACAATTCAAACAATATAACGTTCGTTTGTCCGTAGTTAAAACTTAACTGCCCCGATAGCGGACGATGCGTTGTATTTATACGAGTTACCTAACATCGAGAACCTACTACATTGGTCGGGGATGATACCGACGTGTTTCGCGAATCTTCGTGTAATCTAGTTGGTTCGACAGTTTTCTAGTCTCGTAACAATATGCTTGGAACGACGAGGAGCATACCTGTCCTACGTCAAGAAAGTAGTAGGTACTTAAAGATACATATCTTACTAACAATTACAAAAGTTAGAATAAAATAAAAAGTTAAGAAGTATTGATTTGAATGGATTTTTACCTACTTTTGTAATTTTTCGAACAATTTTTAAAATTCGTTGGCGGGGCGCATAAATATCGACAGTGGGCCGCATGTGGCCCGCGGGCCGTGGTATGTGCATCGCTGCCTTACACACAGATCCCAACTTTTCGGTTGAACAACGGTAATATTCCGTATAGTTGTCTTTTTTCATTTATATCTTTTTTGAGTTTTTACTTAACCACAGTCCCCAAAGACAGACTTTTTAAAGGAATTTAACTGTAATATTGAACTTATTAGTTGAAGTTAATATTGAATTCAACGACAAAAAACATGTGTTAACGGAATAATTAACTGAATGTTGTACTTAGCGATGTTATAGACTATTTATATGGTCCATCGTAATTTCGGCTTGATGCGTCCGGTCTCTACTAATTAATAATATTTCATTTACTTTTCGATATTATTTTTTCTAAACCTGACGTGCCAGAATAAATTTGTCGACATTACTATTCTCAGTACTATAAAAGAAACGAAAATTGTACATAGTTTCTAAAGAAAAATTAAAAAAGTTAAAATTTGTTGACCAGTGTTATTATTTTTAATGATATAATTGTAAAAATAAATATAAACCATCCGTTATGAGTATAAATAATAACAAATAAAACAATTTTACAGTTTTAGAACACGAAGCTGTCCTGTTATTATTAGAGAACGGACGCAATTTCCATAAAACGCAATCAGCAATTGGAATTGTGTTGGAATAACGTCGCTCAGTACATCTCGGCGTAATTCAATGAAGTATTTGTTTGACTTACTCGGACACCTGGTCTCGCCGCGATAACAATGGACAAGCCCGCTATTGTATTCGGAGAATATAGTGCTTTTAAAGTGTTTTCATGAGCGTAGATAGAAGCGGGGATTTTATAATGTATTTTATTTATTAGTTTATATTTCGTAAGATAAATAAAGTGCTGTGAGTAAGTTTCTTGTTTTCATAGTTTTAGCTGTTAATTACATCGTAATTTTTGTGATAGATCCTGTTTAATATCGTTTGATTGAATCTATTTCTACCAATTATTTCGACGTAAGTGTGCATTGAATTTCGTTAAGTTTCAATAAATTACGCACACATTTTTAGTTTTCATTTATTTAGATCTAGAGCATTGTTTAAGTTACTTTTTCAGACATGATATGGAAGAATGTCGAGAACGGCATTGTAAAACAATGGCGAGTTGGATTGACGGTCATACTGATTGTATGTCCATTGTCAGTGATTCCGAAATTTATTACAAAATATTCCATTAAATAAACTTAGCAATCCCACTTTAAAATATTTCTGAAAAAATATACTGGTCGAAATGTTCCTGATGAATCAACTTTACGCAAATATTATGTTTCTAGGCGCTATACGAGAACAGTAGAACGCATTAGAAGCCATCTTTTAAATCAGTACATATGGATAAGCGCCGACGAAACGGTGGATATGTTAGGACGCTGTGTGGTAAATGTTTTAGCTGGTGTACTACATCCAACTATTCCCTATAACTCATATGTAATAGCAACAAGTGTTATAAATAGAGTTGATGCGGAAACAGTTGCTGAAACCATTAAGGAGAATATGCAAAAAATGCTTCATTCGGACGCCACGTACAAAGAAAAAATACTTTTATTTGTCAGTGATAGTGCTGCGTATATGTTAAAAACAGGCAGACTATTGAAGAAATCATATACAAATATGCTGCATATTACTTGTGTAGCACATGCTCTCCACAGAATCTGTGAATATATCAGAGACACTTTTCCGGAAGTCGATAGACTTGTATCTGCTTTTAAAAAAGTTTTCAGAAAAGCACCATTGAGAGTAGCTCTTTTCAGGGAAAAATTTCCATCTCTGTCACTGCCTCCCACTCCAGTAATAACTAGATGGGGAACATGGCTGGAAGCTACTAGTTATTATGCTGAGAATTTCGATAGTCTAAAACATTTCGTAACACTGCTAAAGGAGGATGCTAGAAGTATTGGTGAGTGCAAGGAGCTCACACAAATCCCAAATTTAAAAAATCAGTTGTACTTTCTTCACGAACACTTTGGAAAATTGCCAAAACTAATCAATTATTTTGAAATTCGAAATCTCAAATTAAATGACGGATTAACCACATTAGATGTGGCTGTTAATAATTTGAAAAGTATTCCAAGTGACTTCGGATGTGGCCTTCGGCAAAAGTTTGAAGCAATTCTTAATAGAAATCCAGATTTAATTACATTGCAGCAATTATGTATGGAGACAATTCCACAAAATCTAACGGCTAAATATGAAGAAATAAAAGAATATTTCCAGTATGCACCTATAACCAGTTGCGATGTAGAAAGGGCATTTTCTATTTATAAGGATGTACTTAATTCAAAGAGAACAAAATTGACAGAAGAAAACCTTGAGAAACTATTGCTAGTCAATATTAATACTCCTTTACTCAACTTGAACGACAAAATTAACAAATCAAAATGTTCCAATTATAGAAATAAAATTAAAAACTTTACAAATACAACTTTTCAACAAATACATATGTATTTCGTAATTTTATAGATCACCACCCGTTCGTTTTCCAATTATATAAATAAAATTAAATATTTTAGAAATACAGCCTTTCGCCAGTACTGCACTGGGTGGTAAGCGTGTCCGTTCTCTAGTTATTATACTACACGTAACTTTCATTTATTATTAATTTATGAATTTTACTTGTTGGCATATTTAAAGTTAACAACCAATCATTTCTTTGGGATATCTTCAATCAAAGTCCGTGCATTTTAATTTTTATTTTAGTTCAACTATAAATGCGTTAAAAATACAACACGTAGATCAATCTTAGATAGCGTAACTATTCCCTTTATTCTTCTGTTGTTCTCCACAAGCGCTTTCACTTTTCCATCTGGAATATCAGATTAGATTAACAGGAAACTGTCTTCGCGTCATATTGAGAACAAATGTTGTGAAAATACGTTGATATACATACAAGGTTTCTGTACTTTCATGCGCGCCATACAATTCTTTATTTCTTGTCTTCACACATTAAAAAGCCACTCGTTACAGCTTTCTTGTAATTTCGTAGCTCGGTAATAAGTGTAATAAGTATTAGGCATCAATAATACCTTTTTACGTGATTTATGCAATAATTCTTTCTCGCCGCCGTCACGCAATTACTAACCAAGTGATTACCACTTTCTGTAGGTGTAATTTAATATTACGACACAACAATAAAACACTCTGCATAATACAATAGTCGATGTGTCATGTGACCAAGGCTTTTACGTTCAATAATACTTTTATTGATATAATTTGATTATGTGCTTTGTTTCTACCTGGAGTATATTTTCTGTGATTCCACTTGTAGGATCTTTTGAAATTGTCATTTTACTACTTATTTTACATATATGATTGTTTCGGCCTTTACTTGATGAAATTCCATTATAACTATTAAGATAAAATAAAACAAATTTTATGAATTTCATTTTTTAATTATCACTGTAACGAGTCGTTTCGCACCAACCTGGGCTTCGTCAGACATATAACTGTTATATGTCTGACGAAGCCCAGGTTGGTGCGAAACGACTCGTTACAGTGATAATTAAAAAGTGAAATTCATAAAATTTGTTTTATTTTATCTTAATACTTATTTTACAAGACAACTTTGACATACAGTTACGTACCTGAATTTTATATAAACACACAATACGATTTAAGGAAATTTTTCAGTGTGGCCGGTCAAAAATATACAACATTTATATTTTTAAAGTATAGGATGTTCCTAAATTAGTTACCTATACAAAAGTATACCTCTACTACTGGAGAACCGGTTGTAGTAGCAAGTTTTAATAGTTCCGCCATATCCTCAAGTTCACTATACGCCCGCTAGAATACGCATTCATCATGCCACTATGCCATCGTTTGATCAGCATACATTAACTATACCGGGTTCTTCTTTTATCATTACACATAGGCATAATGCATTGATTTTCCTTCTTCTAGCCTTCACATAGGCATGTGGACAGTGGATAGGAACAGTGGATGAAACGTTGGCAACTACGCCTAACTCGACGTGGTTCCAACCCGGAAACCGAGATCTACAGTATAAGAATTCATTAATTTCAATTCATTTATGTTCAATATATTCAACCAGGTATTATCCCGATCATAATATTTTTCTGGGTTTGGAAATTGATGAAGATGAACTCCCGAAATAAAATATAATCGAACTATTTAGTCAAAGTCATTTTAACGATAAGTAAACGTTAAATCTTCTTTCAAAGAAATGGTAATCACTAGAGAACGGACATTCTTACCACATGACTAAGTTCTCCGAATACAATAGCCGTTGTCCATTGTTAACGCCGGCGAAATCAGGTGGCCGAGAAAATCAAACACAAATACTTCATTGTATTACGTCGGGATGTACTCAGCGATGTTTATAAACATTTCCAATTGCCGATTGCGTTTAATGGAATATATCCTCCGAATACAATAGGTGTGTTGTCCATTGTAATCGCTGTCGACCAGATGGCCAGATGGTCTAACAAATACTTCATTGAATTACGCCGAGTCATGTGGTAAGAATGTCCGTTCTCTAGTAATCACTTACCCTTGGGTTGGCAATTACTTACAACATTTTATTACATTGGTAGGCATTATAAATAAAGCACATTAATACAAGTAATATAACGAAATACAACAAAATAAAAATAATAAATGAAATATAACCTACGAAAATACATCAAATATACACGCCAATACTATAAATTGATAACTGAAGATAAAGATATCTATACAAGTGTCCCGTATCGTTATGTTCAAATTTTAGGAGTGTAAAGTAGACAGTCAAGTAACAAAAACGCAAAACTTGTATATCCATTTTCATTTGTTTCAAAGTTACAGATCTATGAATGTGATCGTCAGATCATGAAAAAAAATATAATCCTAAAGTCAATACAAACTGATTTTATTTAAAAAAAGTTATACGATTCAATAACAGGCCTGTGATTGTTAACGTCGCATAATAAAATGTTATCCTAAAATAAATAAAAACGTGTCGTAGTGCATACAGTAATTTCTTGGAGATCTACGAAAAAGGCTACTGGAAATTGATTTATGATAAAGAAGGTTCTTACTTATTTCGTAAGTGCTGAACCATGAATATCATACAATAAACAAATGTTCAGATGACTGCTAACGTTGCATTTTTTAATAAAGGATTACATTACGTTTCAGTTCATTCAACAGCTTATAAGTGAGTGTACACGTTTTCTTTATTCAAAATGCCTTACCGATTTTCTTCTCAAGAGTATGCTGACATGCATTTTGTGTATGGCTACTGTAACGGCAGTGCACGTCAAGCAGTTATTGAATACCGACATCGGTTTCCCGATAGGCGCATTCCTCAGTACCGAACGTTTCTGGAAGTACACAGACAATTTCGACCGAGGAGTAAATTTGCCAGCAGACTTAGAGGAAAAAGCAGTATCTATTGTCACAAGGGATCCAATTCTCAGTGGATGCCGAATCGCTAGACAACTAGGAGTGCCACGAACGACAGTTTGTCGAACTTGAAATCGTGAGGGCTTATATCCATATCACTATCGCAGGGGACACGGTTTGCTTGTGGCAGACCACTATGCTCGTTTAGTTTATTTTATCTGGATATTAAGACAGTCACGGCTTCATTTTAATTTCTGCAGAACAGTCCTCCGGACAGATGAATCTACGTTCACGAGAAGTGGTGTTACAAATCTGAGAAACATACACAGGTGGTCATCAGAAAATCCCAAAGCTATACGTCCATCTAAATTTCAACATGAATTTTCTATTAACGATTGGGTGGTCCTAATCGATGACTTGTTGATTGGTCCTGTCGCTCTTCCTGGGAATTGCCAAGTCTTTTAGAGGATATCCCACTGAATGTTCGACGAGACATGTGGTTTCACATGGATGGGGCACCACCACATTTGGAATTGCTGTCCGAAATTGGGTTAACGTCAATTATCCAAGATGGATTGGTCGGGGTGGTCCTGTTACATGGCCACACAGTTCACCCGATCTTAGTCACCTTGACTTTTATTTATGGGGTGCATGAAAAATTTAGTCTACGCGCAAGTTTCGAACACAAGAGAAGAGTTGTTGGATCGTATTCACCTGGCTGCCGAGCAAATCCGAAAAAACAAGTATGAAATTCGAATAAGTACTTCTTCTGTTGGCTTGCGGGCACAAGCATTGAAGAAGCAGGTGGACATTTCGAAAATATTATTGAATTTTTTTAAATAAAATCAGTTTTTATTGACTTTAGGATTACATTTTTTTCATGATCTGACAATCACATTCATAGATCTGTAACTTTGAAACAAATAAAAATGGATATATAAGTTTTGCGTTTTTGTTACTTGAAATGAAGTCTACTTTACACTCCTAAAATTTGAACATAACGATACGGGACATATATATATATATATATATATATATATATATATATATATATATATATGGTAAACCTAATCAGTAGGCGATTAAAGGCCTGTATATTACTTCAAAGTATATGTATTTTAAAAACTCTACATGTTTCGGCTGTATACGCCTTTATCAAGAGAATACAGCCGAAACATGTAGAGTTTTTTAAATACATATATTTTGAAGTAATATACAGACCTTTAATCGCCTACTGATTAGGTTTACCATATCATACCAAGGTCACGAAGTTATTATATATATATATATATATATATATATATATATATATATATATATATATATGATAAACGTAATGTTAATGAGAATTAATAATCATTAAATTCTCACATTACTGCCATTGCCGCTCTAATTCGTTGCATCGATTTCTACACTTGACAAAATCACATTTGCCTAATGCAAATTGCAGTAATGTGAGAATTTAATGATTATTAATTCTCATTAACATTACGTTTATCATAATTAGTATATATACACGCAGTATAGAAATGAAAGTCGTGTCTATTTCTGGATGTAGGTGCACTGACGATTGGTAAAACCATGAAATGCTGGCGTCTGCACATTCCAGGGTGGATATGACTTTCACACATTTTTTCATTTTCCTCTGTGCTCAGGTACTTGCCCGTAATAGACTTTATAGTTTTTATCCTTTGGCCAGGTCGCTATATTGTGGAAAGAACTATAGATATGTTTTATTAAAATTAAAATAATCAATTTTTATGTCGTAAATTATGTTTGAATAGTTTATCGATTCCGCTGTTTATATATATAGTATATATATATATATATATATATATATATATATATATATCTTTTTTTAACAATGTTAACATCAATCTGATTTATGAAAGTATTAGCATCGCACATGAAAACTCAAACTACGATAATCTATTAGTATTGAATTTCCCTGTCAATGGCTCATTTTTTGACCCATTTAACCGACATTCAACCCTTATTGCTTCGGGAAAGCTAACGTGTGTACGGTTAACTAGAAGCGGTTCTCTTTGCGCAGAAGTTAATTCGCAATTTTCCCTTCTTTAGCAGTATATCGTTCAACTAAAGTAAATATCGAAATCCATTTTCATATTAATCTCTAGAGCTGCTTTATTAGAACGAAGGTAAAGAGAACTTTATGTAAATTAATTTTAGTGGCGATATAGTAAATTACTGCCTAGATTTATTGCCCGCACTAGGTGTACGTACGTGCCTTTACGTCGAATGTCATTGTTTGTTATCGCTTTCATTGAAGTATATCACCCTTGCAAGGCGACAGCTTAAGTCCTAATATTTTACGGTTAATTTGCCCGTTCCTATCTGGTTTTACGACAGTTACCGGGAATTTTAATCTAAAATTTTTAGATGCATTTTTATGGGCAGTTAAGTTTAAGTAGTAAAATAGAAATTTGTTCAAGACAAATAAGGGAATAATAATAATAATAATAGTATTTATTAAATTGCCCAACAGAAATTTCAAGACGGACAATAAATAACAAGCTAATGGTAATACTAGGAAAAAGAATGATAAAATGAACTTAGAGTTCATTTCAAGTTATTTTAATTTGATTAAATAGAAGGTAAGTACTTTTATAGCACCCTTTGCGGTGAGGGCTTAATGAAACGTAAACATATCTTAAGTTGTGAGCTGTTCCTTACTTTAATAGCCAGAGTGGTATTAAATAAATTGTGCCTAAGTAAGCGAACTTGATTTGCTTATTTGTTTTAATTGTGGGAATTAAATTTAATAGACATTATTTAACAATTAAAATGGCATTCCAGCTTAACATTTCTTATATTTAAGTATTGCAGTTCATATCAATTTTTGTTAGTAGCAAAATATAAATTGTAAAGTGAGAATGCATATATTTTATTGTTACAAATCGTGTAGACCTTGGGACTAAAACAGGGAAGGTGAAAAGTATGAAATAAATAATGATAACTGGGACTCGGTGAGCGCCAATATAAATAGTGGCGTTAAAAAGATTCATCTGGTTGCTCAAGCTAAGCAAATACTGTTAAATGTGTAGAATAATTTACAAGAAAATATTCATATATTGATAACATCATATTTTTAATATGCTCACCAGCCACACTTCAATATATATATATATATATATATATATATATATATATATATATATATATATATGTATATATATATAAATAAATAAATGATTTTACCAATGTTACAAAATACACCCCTGCGCATCCACGGCCCAGGGTACCTGAATCTCATTTACACTATCATTAGCTTATAGCATTCTTACATCAGAGAATGCTTCGATGTTGTCAACAGAATGCACTTCTGATCAGCATTCTATCCTCTCGGAACCCATTTCAACTTTCTCATACGCAAGTCGCACACCGTTCATATAAAATCTGCAATACTTCTGCAATACACATTATTCTAGTTCGTCCAACTTCTAAATGTTTTCTGTAGTGGTCACAGAAATTCGCCTTCCAGAGCGATGCTCATTTTTAACATCTGATCTGCCTTTCTCAAATTCCGCAATCCAATGTTTAATAGTAGCGTATGAATGACATTATTCACGTGAGGTTCCTATCATAGCCAGCAAAAATTTATTTGCCTGTTACCAGTTTGAAAAATAAATACTTAATATAACTGTCCAAACCTAATTTTTTCTAAAACCAATCTATCTGTTTTAAAAAACTTATTTATAAAATATCCTAGTTGTAACTATAGCAACCATATTAAAGTTTGTCTATTAGAAATTTTCAAGGCTAACTATATATCAATACCCCTCGTATATTCTGATGTGCTTGTGGCGTTTCTTTAATTAATATGACATCATTTGTAATAAATTTATGTTACATGCACAGAATCTGGCCTAAATACGTATATAAGTATATACAAGTAAATTGTCCTATTCTTTCGTGAAATAATTCGAAGTCGGGGAAAATAGAATGAGAGCTCAAGAGGAAGCGTTTATAAAATATCATTCAAATTTATTACATCAACATCTTTTTTGCTATTAGTATTTCTGCATCGTTCTAATAAACGGCCTCCAATAAATCGGTGAAGCGTATCTGTTTTAAATACTCAATGTAATAATTCTGCGTGAAAGTAAAATTGTGGCGAAATGTTGAAATAACAATGAAATCCGCAAAATTGGATCGCAACTAATTTGTCCGATATCTTAAGAAGAATAAAAATTCTCGGTTCTTCAATTACTTAATGTAGCAGAATATTTTATGGTATATTTTCCAGTTATTCTGTATTTCTTATTTCAAAAATTATGTATTGTTATCTAATACGAGGGATGTTTCCAAAGTTCTGGTAATTTAGGGATAATTTTTTTATGTTGTCAATTTTCATAAATATTACATTGTTGTTTTTCAACATAATCCCCATTTAATTGGTTACATTTATCTCAAAAATAAATTGATTTTTTTAAGCCGTCATCAAAGAACTTTTTCGGTATCTCTTCAATCCACCTATAGGGGAAACTGGGGACGGTTGACCATAGTAACAAATTTTGATAAAAAAAAAATAGAAAATTGCCCGTGAAAACTTTTAAATTATGTCATACAAATAAATGGATGTTTGTTTTTCGAAATGTGTTAACTTGACCTTTGTATTTTGTTTTTTTTTTGTGGATTTTGGTAATTTACTTTTTTATTGCAAATGGGTCAAACCTCCCTATCTATGGGAGATTTGACCACTTAGTGGATTTTGTAGTAATTAATTAACATTTATAAACAAAAGTATTAAGTACATGTATTTAAATTATTTACAAACAGGCAAGAATATTACTTAATATTAGAAAAGCTACTAAAGTCAAAATCAAAAGAAATCTTGAGCACTGCACGTTCTGTTCCACCTCTAGAAATAGGTTGCGGTAGCTTAATTGGAATGTCCTCTTCTGGCACAATGGCTGTATCTTCTGATACAGGATATATAAACAAATACTCTTCTCCCACTCTTTTCAAGAAAGTTACTTCGTATTCTTGATCAGGCATTTTTTTTGTGATTCTACTAACATAATGGTATATCGTTGTCTTTGTACTAAATTTTACCAAGCAAAAATCACCTGTATTAAGCTGCTCATCAGGAAAATCTTCATGGTCAAGGTCCTCGTCGCTGAAATCACTTGGAAGTTCTTCCTTTTCCGTGTCAGATGAAGAAATGTCTTTTTTAATTTGTCTTTTTCTTGTACCATGTCTTTTTCCTGTCTTTTTAACACTAGTGTTTGATTTTCCTCATCGGAACTGTCGACAATTTTCCGTTTAACCTGTTCCGTATTCTTTGTTTTCTTCTTGTTTTTCTGTTCCATTCTCAACATATACTCTTCCGCAATTTTGTCTTTATTAAGAGTTGTTGTCAAAATTAAGGAACATCGTTTGTTTCGTCCACGTGCAGTTGGTTTTCGGGGTGGAGCTTTTGGAAATGGGCGAATATCTTTAGGTAAATATTTTAAGTTAGAAACTGATGTGTTTGGACTGTAATGTAGGGTTGAAACAGGAGTAGAGATTATATCCTTTGATAATATATGTATTTTTGAACTTTTTGGTTGTACAGAAGTTACGTCAACTGCCACTTCAGAATTGTTACGTTTACAAGAGTTTAAATTGTTGGCTGAAGTAGTACTTTCTTGTAATGGTCTGCCCGTTACATAGGCTCCAACAACATCATCTTCAGTATATATTGTATTATTAAATGGATAAACTCCTGATGACGAAAATCCTTTTTGTATATTTGTCGGAGTGAATGCTTTAAGAAAAGCGACTCCAGATAACGCAGGAATATCTTGTATTGTAATTGCCCAGGAAAATTAATCATATAATCATCTGCAACTTGATTGTAGAAGGTTTTGAGTGGCCCGAAAACACCTTTATCTAGGGGCTGCAATCTATGGCTAGTATACGGAGGTAGACTAACTAGTGCGATGCCATTATCTCGACACGTGTCTATTATAATAGGTGTTATATGACTCTCATGGTTGTCAAAAATAATTAAACACTTATTTTCTTTTGAAGCTCTGCTGTGCTTAATGAAATGTTTGATATATAACGCAAAATTTTCCTGAGTCATCCATCCGGAGGGATACGCTACTGCAACTGAACCAGGTGGAGCTCCTTTCGTCAGCAGGTGTTACCCTTTTCCTCGGATAAAGAAAAAATGGGGGTATAAATGAGTTTTCTTGTCTCGGCTCATTAATTACTGAATCTTCCTCGTAGATAAAACGTTTTTGATCTCGATCTACGTATTGAGGAAATTATCATTTTATCTTATCACGTTTTATAGTTAATTTTCCTGGATCTTCGCGAAAGTATACACTGAATTCAAAGCTAAAAATACGATATAGATCTAAGAGCTTAATTGGTAAATCAATTATTTTTTTTAAATATTCTTTTGACATTTTGGCTTAATCAACGTTACTGCATTTCATTTTATTAATTTATTGCATTGTCATGGTAATATTTTATTATTGAACTCGGATTAATAGTTATTGCATAAATGATAAGTAAATAAAGAAGAAACGCGAAATGAAAAAAAATAGAATACGAAAGTTATATGGATCGAAAACTGAAAACAAACGATAAGAGAAAATCAAGAAATTATAAAATTAAAACTTAAAAATGAAAATTAAAGTTATTGCTTCTAGTGTTCTGGGCAGGAACCGCTCCTTGGCGCTGCTTCTTCCTTGGACGACGTTTTGTCAACTATTGCAATGGACATTTTCATGATTGCTACTACTGTTACTGCATTAGAACTGTTTTAGCAGCTCTAAAAATTTCCATTGCAACAGCGGATGACACGTCGGCCAATAAAGGAGCAGTACTAAGGACACGGCTGGGAATACCAGAAGCAATTATCCGAAGCCTACAAACCAAAAAATTGAAAGTTAGACAATTATCTTAAAGTCCGAAAATTAGGAAAGTAATGTATTAGGAAAAGAAGGAAAAATAAAATATCACACAATTTTCAAATCAAATTGAAAAACTAAAAAATAGAAAAATTGTAAAACTAGGAGTTTGGGAGTCCAGGATTCGACGTTCGGATCGTACTGAACATCGATGGTGTTTTTTCGGCCCCAGCTTGACTAAGACTATTTAATTACTTAAAAAACAGCGTACTATAATGAGGTAAGTTTTTGAAGGCACGTTACGTGAAAATCCAGGAGGGAAATTAAAAACCTCATTATAGTTCCAGATACATCAACTTTTTATGGACTCAGGAGGCAAACAGTTTAAAAGCTTATTTTTTCTATTTCTTAAGTATATGTATTTTAGTTCTGTAAGATGAGTTATGATTTCTACGCCATTAAAATACTGACAGTATTTATGGGCTAGACTGTAAAAATTATATAACCAAATAATCTGTGTCTAGCAATATATAATAATTGGGAGGTTAGTAATGCATTATTTCGAACACGGATATCATTAATACGATGGATGTCTTTTTACTGTTGAATATAGCTATAAAATCAAACAGTGAATCGACACAAAGTGCTCTATTGCTTTTCAAAATATTTTCAACAAAAATTGATACAATTCTGAACTCACTCAAATCATTTGTTACAGCAGTTATTCTAGTCTTCAGTTGGCCCGGTCAAAATTGCCGTTTTAAACACATCTACTGCTTCTTCCGGCGACTCAAATCGTCGCGCACCCATTCCGTTCTTGATTGTAAAGAAATCGTTGGGACTTAGATCGTGACTATCGGAGGATGACCTAATAATTCGATATTTTGCTGCTCCAAAAACTCAATTGTCTTTCAAACTGTATGCGAACTCGCATTGTCATGGTATAGGATAATTCGCCGTTGTGGGTTGGTTTCTTGAAGCACGGTGATTATTAGGGACCGGACGAGAGAGGCCCATGACTCATCGCATACGGGCGTACTATTGAAAAGGGTGGTGATCTATAAAATACAAAATACATTTTTATTTGTTCATTTTGTAATTCAAGTTGAGTAAAGGAGTATTAATAGTAACTAGCAATACTTTCTCAAGGTTCTCTTCTGTAAAATTAGTTCTCTTTGAATGAAATACATCCTTGGAGATAGAAAACGTCCTTTTTAAATCGCAACTGGTTATAGGTGCATACTGGAAATATTTATTTCAGAGTATTTAGCAGTTACTTAGCGTTAGCAGCTCTTGCTTTCTGATTTTTTCACTGTAATTCATAACACGCTTTCGAATTGTGACGGCTGATTTTGGTAAATCCGTGTATTTCGCTAAGAGCAATTTTCTCAAATCGTCTGAAGTTATGAATACACTAAATGGAAATCCATCTAATGCAATCATTCTTGCCAAAACATCATCCAGGCTATTGTCGGCACTTTTAGTAAAATAATCTTTTAACTTTCGTTTAGCTGGCGGCGGTGCTGTATTCAACTTTTCAGAATCTTGACATGTTGAAGCTGTTAAACGATTAACGTCAGCTAAAATCTTAATGTTATGTTTTGATGACAAGTGTGTATGTAATCCCTTAGTCGATCCACTCAAAGTCTTGAGAATGGTAGGGCATCGTTTACATTTAGCACTATTCCCGTCTTTTTTGCAACTAAAAAATAACTCCACACTGACTACGTATCAGTGTTTTTTTATGTTGAACAAAGTCTCCCGCCATTTAAAATAAGTTTTTCAGTTAATTGACTGTTAAATTTAAATGACGTAACCTGCGTAACCTTGTCGCTGGTAGAATAATAAATGAAAAAAGTAAATCCTAGTAAGCGTATTTATACTTTCTCATAGGGAATCCCCGACGGGGAATCCCTCGCAACAATATTATGATATACCATATGAGCTGATCGGGTGATTCCCCTGTTGGCCCGTTGGGGAATTACTTTAACAGTATTGTATTGAAGTATGCCGGGCGGGGAAGTCCTCTAAGTTACATATTATTTGGGTTGTATATGTGTAGTTCTTTTATCGTACGGCGTACTTAACGTTGATTTTTTATCTTTATGTAATAAGTGCCCTTAATATAATCTAGGTAAGGTCATTGTCAAGGCGCAACGCATTACGGAATGCAAACTGGCAATCTCGAAAATCCCGAGATTAGCCAAGTACACTCCCGGGATTTACGGGATCAAAACCCGGCCGAGATCCCGGGATTGTATTCTCTACAAGCAATATGCAACATATTAGGATGTGTTTCCTTTAATAGTCTGCCTGTTTTTAACATATATGCAACACTGCCCCTGACAAATAAAAGTGTTTTATCTTTGTACCTCTCGTCCGAATGAAGCATTTGGTGCATATTCTTGTAAATGGTTTTAGCTACTGTTTCCGCATCAACCGGATTTATAACTTTTGTTGTTATTACATATGCGTTATATGGAATAGTTGGATGTAGTACACCAGGTACAACATTTACCACGCAGTGTCCTAATATATATATATATATATATATATATATATATATATATATATATTGTTATATGTCGATGAGCGTTAATATATAAAAAATGTTTATTATTGATTAATATAATGTGATATTGATACTGACATACGATTTAGATTGCCCCAAAAGTTGGTCTGACAAATGTAATATTACTGAAGCGTGTATATAAAAGAATGAATGAATGAATGTTATGAATGCCCCAAAACGTTGGGCTCCAAAATGTAATATTACTGTGAACGTATATTGTATCCAATAATTATTTAAATTGGGCTTATTCAATACTTAACTGTTTTTTATCGGCTAGCTTATTTCTCTCTCAGGGTTAAGGTAGGTTCACTTCTCTCCACTGTGAATTTACTTACATCGCTTATTTACTTAGAAATGGAACAATATCTCAAGTACTTTCAAAAAAATGCCAAAGTAAAATATTAACAATTAACTTTATTAATAAGTAAACACATTGAAAAATTTCAGAATTTAAATAAAACAGTTTTCGTGACACACATATCATAAGGGAGACACACTTAGCAGTTGGTATTCTTTCAGTACAATGGCAATATGGTGTAAGACATGTGCAAATAATTGTTGATTTATTGAAATATTTTATACAAGTGAAATTGACTCAAGTTTTAATATTAAAAATAGTGAATACTAATATTTAAACAATGTTGAATAAAAATTACAATGTTTAATATCAGTGAAAGCAATGCAAATAATTATTGAGTGAATAAACAAAAAAAGTTCTAGAAGTGTTCATAAGCAAGTTAAAAATGGCGCGTATAATATTCGTAAAAATAGCAAAACCTGAATCTTCGGATAGCCTCTAGTGATTCCTGCGCATGTGTTCTGGAGAAGTCTTCACAGCGGGAACTGGAGAATATTTCTGCTAATATCCCTCGGGATGATGTGAACTTTTCAATATCTCCAAGTCCGACGGCGGCTGGAACGGATGACCGATCTCTGGCGATCAAAGATGGTGTTCGATGTACGATGAAATTTTGGGCGGGTAGTTTTCGTATCGAAAACTATAAAAATTCTTAACTCTTGAACGGTCTGGTCGGAAGATGTTAAATTTGGTCTACAGGTAGTCCGTAGGTAGGTGAAACGTTTGGTTGACTTAAAAATCTCGAGCACTTAATATTTCCGCCAAATTATTTTAATTAAGCCGGAGCACAAAAAAACGTGACCTCTCGTTGCAACTACTAATTACCGACGCCAATCTTTTCATTTGTTTTTAATTACATAACTTGCCGCAAATCGCTCCATTCTTTACTTGCATTATCTTTTTGAATATTATTAAATTAAACATTTTTACAGTGTCAAACAGTTAAAAAAATTACAATTAGATTTATAAAATAACTTTAGTTAAGTAACATATGTTGATGTGTTTACAATCACTCTGTCAACATCTGTTTCTTTTCGGGTTATTGCACCGTTAAAATTGTGGGCGGGGCTTGATTGTTCAAATACATTTAAATATAAATACGTTAAATATGTTCGAATAAAATCGCGTTAAATATTAATTTGAAATAGAAATGAATATATCACAATAAAAAAAAAGAAAAATAAGTTAATTATTTCAAGGCAAATTTGTCGTCATAATAAAGTATTTATACTTTGAATCAATTTTTCCCCTTCTTGGTATTAAACTATACAGTAAATATAAACATTACAGTTACATGTATCCTTTGTATTTTTTCAGAGAAAGAGCCCTTCTTGCAATGCCTCAATATATATATATATATATATATATATATATATATATATATGTTACTCTTGATGTTCTCGCGGACGTATGATGAAGGTGTAGTTTCTCGGGTTCTTGGCCGCGTGTGAGTTTTGTCCTGAAAAGGACTATTTACTCTATGTTTCAACGAGATCGCACTCGTCATCTTCAGGAGCTAGTCGGTCTGTCGCTGGTTATAGACGATCAGACGATCTCCAGCTATAACCAGCGACAGACCGACTAGCTCCTGAAGATGACGAGTGCGATCTCGTTCAAACGTAGAGTAAATAGTCCTTTTCAGGACAAAACTCACACGCAGCCAAGAACCCGAGAAACTACACCTTCATATATATATATATATATATATATATATATATATATATATATGTATAATATTGAAGTAATTGACTCCCAATACAACGACAAGAACCAAATGTGCGGTTAACTAAATGAATATTGCTATTCAATAAGTGTCTGTCGTACTTAGCGATGTTATAGACTATTTATATGGTCCATCGTAATGTCTGACGCGTCCGGTGTCTAGTGATTATTTCTGGCAAACAAAAGGTTGTGTACCAATCCGCATTAACCGCTACATTAGACCGTTGCATGAGCTGATTTTGAGACAAATGTTGCGACCATCTTTTTCGACACACTTCACAAACCGATAAGTTTTGTCGGATTCTCTACATCTTGAGACACCCAAACAGCGGACTGACGTTTATTTTCGTGTTCTTAGGATTAAAGTCACGATTCATCGCCACACACGATGCTCTAGACGTGTTTTAGTTTTTGTTATTGAATCAGAACAAGGTTTTTCGGCTCCAATTAACATGAACTTTCTCACACCCAGTTTGTCATGTAGGCTCGTTTGGATTGAGGATTTTGAAATACCCATGGATGTCTCAATTTCACGATATGTGACATGTCTGTCTTCCTTAATCAGGCGGCGCACAGCATCGATGTTTTTCTGGGTGACTGCTGCTCTTGACGGAACTGCCCTGGGATCGTCGCCGATACTGGTGTGTCCGTGTTGGAATTCACAGTACCAACGTGAAATTGTCGATTGATGTGATGATTTATCTTCAAAAACAAGCCAACGTAGCAAGACATTGTTTTTGAGTTAATCCACTCCGAAAGTTTTTCGGCCAACTTATAAATTTAAAAAATTCACTTTGACTACATCACATGCCGTATCTTGATGAGACTTTAGATTTAGGTTGACGAAGAATTGATATTAATTTTGACACCTGACTTTTATTACTGGTACCCTCTATGAGGCTATATGCAACACTAGAAATATCGCTCGTACATAGTAATATACAATATCTACTATTATATGAATAAGTTGCCCTTTTCGATAAGCGTTTTTACACATGCTTTATTTTTATTCTTTGCCTGTTATTTAACGAAAATATTCAAAATTTTTGTTGTGTGGTATTCTAATTAAAATTATCAGAGCCACGATTACGCCGTAACTGCTTGGTTTCCCAGTCATGAAACGTATACACCGTCCGTCAGTTGCAATCAGATCGTGTTATTCCGTGTTTTGTACAGTTTATGAGCTGAATAACGTATTTCACAGCTTGATTAAATTCCAGAATGTTATGTTATCTGTATCAGCAAGCAATTTATTTTTTAAAATGTTTCTAGGTCATGAATAAATAAAACGTAATCTATGAATATGGCTATGATGAAATAAGAAATTTTATATGTATTTATCAAATATAATTAACATAACCTAAGTAAATAGTAGTTAAAAATACACGCTGCAGTCCGGAACTAACACCCAGCGATTATTATCTTCTACTTAAGTTGAAAAACTGGTTATGATGAAGATTTTTTTGAGATGATGACTTGAAAACTGCTATTAATCATTATTTTGAGGAGTTCCTGAAAACATTTCGTTGAATGATCTCATTATTGCAGACATATTAGAACAAGTGCCTAGGATGTAGAAGGAGCATATGTAGAACATAATTATTCTCAGTGCTGTCTGTCTTTTCTTTCATGTCTAGGTTGCTATGTGCCCCCACGAGCACTAGACTTGCACCGACAAATATCTTTCTAAACTTACCCAACTTACCTACAACTCATGGTTGCCCCGGAAATCTTTTGGCTAAAGGGCTAACTCAGTTAAGAGGCGAGTTGCGGGGAGGTTCTTACATAAAAAAAGGGCGCCACCATGTTTACCTTTAGCCAACAGAGAACACAGACTCTGCCGTAGTAAGTGGATAACTTAGTAATTTCGAATAAGTTGATACTCAGTTAAAAAAAAATAAAGAAAAGAAAAACAGAGTTCATAACAATAATAACTATATTTATTATATAAGCAAACAAAGAAAATAAAAATATATCTAATATACCAGAGAGGTATAAGTATGGAGCCAACAAAATATTTTTAAATAGTTGGAACATCATAGATCATATAAACATCGTATTCTATACTATAAATTATTGCATAGGTAGTCCATCAAAGCTTTAATGTACCTTACACAGGTTCGATACACTCAGTATATGCAATAAATTTTTACGTGGTGCACACAGATAGAAATTAATAATGCGAAAAATAATAAAACCCTAAATTTTATCCCTTCAACTGTTTTTTTTTGGAGATTCGGAAACAAAATGTAGTTACTGGGCGCTATATCTTGACTACAGAGTGAATGTTTCAATTTTTTCAAAGCCACAATGGGTAAGAGCAGTTTTTGAAGGTCTTGACTTGTGCACTGGTGCACTGGTGCATGGTTGTGGAACAACGTGAGTTTTTCGCTTTTCACTTTTCACTTTAATAGAATATTTGAGACGGTGCATCAAGCTTGAATAATTCTCTCCATTTATCGTGCTCTTCAGATAATCAATTAGCTAAATTCCTTGACAGTTCCAAAAAAGAGTTGCTATGTTGTTTCCTGCAGAAGATTTCAAACTCCTTGCGGTTACTTGCACCCTTAACATGACACTGTATCGACTTTTGTTTCGATTCTGAATCATAATGACAGACCTAAGCTTAATCTTCATTAGTAAGTTGGTCGATAATTAATCTGATTTGTAGTCACAAAGAGTTAAGAGTTGTTCACATGTCTCTACTTGGTCACGCATTTGCAATGGAAAAATTCGTGACACTCATCGTGGACTAACTTGCGTCATCCCAAAGTACTGCCGTAGAATTCTAAAGAAACACCTGGTAAATCAATTAATGGTCGCTTCTTTAATCTTGCAGCTTTCAATACCAAACACTTGTTTTTTTTAACAACACCTGAAGTGATCACTAAAGACGGCAGACTATGTGCCCGAACAGTAGCGTGATGTGGAGGGATCGAGTAGAGGCGTACGACGATCAATTCAGTTGCCGTTGAGACGTTGTAAGCGATACATTGTTAACACAATCGTGTTGAAAATGTCGGGAGTGCGTAGAAACAATGCATCGACTCGGTTGCATGCTAACGTAGTAAAGAAATTTTTACATCGGTTTCCCGATTTAATATATGACGGTACCGTAGTGAAATGTTTAGTTTGTGAAACAACTTTATTAACTTGGAAAGCAAGTCAGTGCCAAAGACATATAAATAGTGACAAACATAAATCGAATAATAGTGGACGCAGATCATATAATAAATTTGTGTGTGATTTAACGATGACGTTAATTGCGACCAATATACCAATGCAGAAAGTGGAACACCCAATGCTTCGTCAGTTTTGGAAGAAATACAATCCTACGTGGAAATTACCAGCAAGAAGTACGCTACGGAATTACGTACCGTCAGTGCGTGAGAGAATTGTAAATTGTACGAAAAATACGGTAAAAAAAAATTCCTGTGGTTAACAATAGACGAAACTACAGATATTAAAAAACAGTCCATCCTAGCCATTCTAGTACGGACGCTGACTCCGCAAGGACCTTCTCCTCCTTATTTACTAACCTGTGAACGAATGCAAGGGTGTACTGCCAGAGCGATATATGATGTATTAATAGAAACACTACACAAATTTGAGATTTTACCGAAGCAAGTGTTAATGTTAGTTACCGATGCTGCCAAGGTTATGTGTTCCACGGCAAACTTACTCAAAACGATTCAACCAAACCTGCTGCATGTCACATGTTTGCTTCACGCTTTACACCTTGTAACAAACACTATACGTACAACTTATCCTGATGTGGATCAACTGATAGGACAAACGAAAGCGTTTTCTTAAATCTCCGAAACGGATTCGGCTATTTCATTCGCTGTGTCCTGATATACCCGAGCCGCCGCAACCAATTCTTATACGATGGGGTACTTGGTTAGAAGCAGCATTTTATTATTATAAACATTTTGAAAAAATTAAATCAGTGATTTTACAACTAGATGCCAAAGAAGCAGCTGCAATACGGCTCAGCCGGGTTCAATTTAACAATCCTCAAGTTGCAGCAAATTTAAAAATTATTTACGACAGTTACGTTCCAATACTGGACGCAATAAAAAATTTACAGAACACTGCGCTGTCCTTATCGGACTCGGACGGATTAGCAATTATTGACCACGTAAAACTAGTGCTGCATATCCTTGAAGATGAAAAAAGTGATTGTGTCCGTGAAAAATTTAACAGTGTATTAGATAAAAATGTAGATTTCACAAAATTAGGGCAACTTTTTACCAATACTGAAGATCCGTTGTACAGATACAAAGAGCGCTTTAACTATGCAAATATAACATCTCTCAACGTCGAACAATCCTTCTCTGTATATAAACATATATATATATATACGTCGCTACGTACGAACCTTTCCGAGACTAATACAGAAACACATATTATGGTGCAGTTTTTTCATCGCGCACATCCGCATTTTTTTGCAACAATGAAAACATGTTGGGTAAGTTATTTATGTTTTTTCTTAACGTTTTGTATAGAGATTCGATATACTTATTTTTAAGTAAGCGCACTGTTATTCTGCTAAACTCTCCACGCAACGTCATTGCTGGGGCACATAGTCTGCCGTCTTTAGTGATCACATCATTAGGACGACCTAGATGGGGGTCATCATTCAATGATTCTCCACCATGTTTAAACAATTTTGACCACCCGCAAATAGTTGACTTTATTACGAATTTATATTTACATAAGAGAAATTGAAATTGATATATTTAAAAGTAATTAAACAAAAGTAATATATACACGAGGAGCGGTAAATAAGTAATTGAAAATTAGCACAAAATACACTGAAAACGAACGTTAAATTGAGTAGTAAATTAAATGTTAATTAATTACGATTAATATAAAATAATCTCTGTATCAAACAATACAGAGTTACCTTTGATTTGCGGAGATGGTCGGCCACGTGGTGCTTATATACTTGGACAGATATGTAGAGCGATGTTTGACCGGAGGAATAAGAAATCAATTAATTAAATCAATGTGAATTAATATGGATTCGCTTAAAAAATAGTATATATTGAACAATACACAATTACCTTTTAATTGCGCTGAGATGCAGGGGCACGTGCATCGTCGCCAGCATTTGAACAGCCCGCGGGTAAGATGTGGATCTTACTGATAGTTTTGTCGATAGAACACTGGTTTTTGAAAACGGTCTGTTTTATGACCTAAGTCGAAGAGAGGGTCGATATCTTGAATAATAATTAATAAGAAGCGCGACCTGAAGAGATATTCTATCGATGGCATAAATATTATTAAAATAACGCTTGTGACATAAGCTTCCTAATGATATGAAACACAACATATAAAGGAAGATGTATGTAATTAAATTAAAACAATTTAAAATGAAATGTATATAGAAATACCACAGTGACGGTTGTTGCCGGGTCAGGTAGTCCACGGGTGTGCCGGTTAAGGATATAACAAAAGAAATGCTTTCTCTGTGTAAACGAATATACAGAAAATGTCTTAAGTTTAAATATTTTAAATCGAGATATTTAAAGACGAAATATATTATTTAAAAATAAATAAAATATTTTTATATGCGGAGCGTAACAACTTACAGCTAATATTACTTCAAGAATATTTTTTGGAGTTTTTCATTGTTTTGCAAAGAATTTTATAACGGCTCTATATTCGACTTTCTTCATTTTGTTATAAAGTCGATAAACGATAACACAAACTGACAGATAATAAAATTAGTAATGTTGCGAATGTTTTGTAAATTTATAAATTGGCACACAAGTTAGGCATATGTAATTTTAAGAAAGCCTATTGGGAAATTGCATTGAAATACAAAAAGAAAATAAAAAATGGCCACTTGTGTACAGGGTGGTTCTAAATATATGGGGAGTTGTTGATATCTTGACAAGTTTTAACACTTTTACTGTGAAGTTGTGATTCGTCTTCAATACATGGTTTGCGACGCTCGATTTTTCTGGCCTATTAAATTTAATATGTGATACGTGTTCTTTAAAACGGGTTATTATTGATCGTTTCGTTTGACCTATATATTTACAATTACAATCGCTGCAATTAATTTCATCTTGTTCATTTTGCTATAAACTCAATAAACAATAACACAAACTGGCAGATAATAAACTTAGTAATGTTGCAAATGTTTTGTAAATTGGCACACAGTTAACAAGACATATGTAACTTTACATGAGCGTTTTGGGAAATTGCATTGAAATATAAAAAAGATAAAAAATGACCCCTGTATACAGAGTAATCCTAAATATATGGCAAATTTTATGGGGTGATTCCTAGGGTTATTATGATCTTAAAAGTTCATATTAATGTTTGTCTCAAACGGTTTAGTTTTAATGTTACGGGATGTTTAATAGTAAATTAAAAGTTCATACAATAAAACGTACTAATATAACAAAATTAGCTTATTAAAAAGTATTGGAAATAACCGCCTTCAACTGCAATGCAAGCTTCTATCCTCCGTTGCATTGATTGGTGTGTGCGTTCAAGAATATCGGAGTTGTTTCGAATTGTCTAAAATGCAGCAACAATACAATTCATTTGTTATAGTATAACTAACAAGATTTAATATCACACCTGTTTCTGCAAAAACATTCGTTTTGAATGGAAAATATTTTTTCATTGTTTCGACCTTTGCTTTATGTAAATCCATATCACAAATAAATAAAACACACATAAGATGTTTTAGATTTACACTTTATTAATAAAATAATGACAGCTGTTTCGCTAACACAGTAGCTTTTCTTCAAATTCAACCTAAGACTCTCTTAGACAGTCTTAAGTTGAATTTGAAGAAGCTACTGTGCTAGCGAAACAGCTGTCATTATTTTATTAATAAAGTGTAAATCTAAAACATCTTATGTGTGTTTTATTTATTTGTGGAAAATATTTATTTGTCATTTCAATATTATTGTGTCAAAGTATTGTGAAAGTTTTCTAAAATAAATTACGCAAATGTTGAGTTGTGCGATATGCATTTTATTTACGGTATTACCAATGGTAATTCACGTGCAGCTAGAAGTCTTTATGAAGAAGTCCATATTTTTTGCCTTGAAGAGGAGCTACCACTACTGTTGGAAGATGTCCTGTTGCAATTAAGATTACAAATGCATTTTATGCACGTTTGTGCCCCAGCACATTTCAGTTTACTTGCTGGTGAGTTTTTAAACGGTGCGTGCCCAAATCGGTGGATAGGTCGAGGCGGTCTACAACCATGGCCTCCGCGATCCCCAGACTTAAATTCTCTAGATTTTTTTCTCTGGGATCACCTTAAATAACTAGTTTATACGACTCCTATTGAAAATGTTGATGAACTGAGAAATCGTATTGCAGCATTTAAGACAACTCGAAACAGCCCCGGTATTCTTGAACGCACTACCGATCAATTTAACGGAGGATAGCAGTTGAAGGCGCTCATTTACAATAACTTTGTTGTATTAGTACGTTTTATTATACACTGTGTCCATAAAGTATGGACACAAGGCCGTAATAACGTTATTGTGCATTATTTGACAAAATGCAAAGATATATCGATTTATGTTTTTTGTTAGCTATATTTAGATGCTACTATTTTGTTTTTTCCGTCGACCTTGAATAAGTTATGACGTCATTGATAATTTTTTTAAATGTCAACCCCATTTTTTTTTGAGGATTTTGAAAGCTTTTACAATTCTTTATTCGTTGATGTAAAAATTTTGGTTTGTTACATTAGAAAATTTTTGAGTAATCATTTGTGTCCATAAAGTATGGACACTAGCCCGTAATAACGTTATTGTGCATTATTTGACAAAATGCAAAGATATGTCGATTAATGTTTTTTATTAGCTATATTTAGATGATACAATTTTGTTTTTTTCCGTCGACCTTGAATAAGTTATGACGTCATTGATAATTTTTTTAAATGTCAACCCCATTTTTTTTTATGGATTTTGAAAGCTTTTACAATTCTTTATTCGATGATTTAAACATTTTGGTGTTAGTGTTACATTAGAAAAGTCTATGCGACACAACCGGAAAATTTGGACGTTTTACGACAACGCATCATCTACGAAACTAGACTAATCACTCCCGAAATATTACAAAATGTGCGAAATGGAATTTATCATCGCTTAGGATTTTGTCAACAAAATGAAGGAAAACATTTTGAGCATTTGTTATAAATTTGATACTGAAAATGTCAAAAATAAAACTTAGAATTACAACACAGTTTACTAAAAAATTTTCTAATGTAACATACCAAAATTTTTGCAACATCGATTAAGAATTGTAAAAGCTTTCAAAATCCACAAAGAAAAAGTTGGGTCGACATTTAAAAAAAAATATCAATGACGTCATAACTTATTCAAGGTCGACGGAAAAAATAAAATGGTAGTATCTAAATATAGCTAATAAAAACATTAATCGACATATCTTTGCATTTTGTCAAATAATGCACAATAACGTTACTACAGGCTTGTGTCCATACTTTATGGACACAAATGATTACTCAAAAATTTTCTAATGTAACATACCAAAATTTTTACATCATGGAATAAAGAATTGTAAAGGCTTTCAAAATCGACAAAAAAAAATGGGGTTGACATTTAAAAAAATTATCAATGACGTCATAACTTATTCAAGGTCGACGGAAAAAACAAAATGGTAGCATCTAAAATAGCTAACAAAAAACATTAATCGATATATCTTTGCATTTTGTCAAATAATGCTCAATAACGTTATTACGGGCTTGTGTCCATACTTTATGGACACAGTGTATAAACGTTGAATTTTACTATTAAACATCTCGTAACTTTAAAACTAAGCCGTTTAAGACATATATTAATATGAACTTTTATGATCATAATAACCATAGGAATCAGCCCATACAATTTGTAGCATATTTTCAGAATCACCCTGTATATTAACTCTTTTATTTTTCGTTTGCCCCGTATTGGCTACAACTTTATTATTTTTTATCCGCAGAACAAAAAACAACAGCTAATGTAAATTTGCTAAATTCTTTTTCTAAACCACACATCAAATATTTTGACATACTTTTGGAGAAAAAAGCTTGGCATTGTTTGCAGTTGCGAACCCATGACCGTGTAACCGTATACTTAACAAAATTAAAACATGGTATAAATTCCGTAAACGCTTGAATTAGTTGCCGTCCAACTGTAAAATTACCTTGCGAAGTAAAATACGAAATTGAAGTAAATTGTGTAAACACTTACGCATACGCAGTATGTATATTTCTTTCGTTTTTGCATATCTTCATAATCTGCTGCATTTAACTCGTGTAATTTCAGTAATCATTGCCGATGCAAAACTAGAAGTGCTTTTTTTGCTGTACCAAAGTATAAGTGACCAATTATACGTCGTCTTAATAAATATGATTGTTCGTTTCAATTGTAGTTAATATAGAAACTCCAGGATAAAATTAACGCACCGCTTTATTAACTTCAAATAATTACATTAATGATACATAAAGGTCTTTCTTTGGAGAGTATGGAAGTAAAAACTCAAAAATGGTATAAAACCCCTTACCACAATTAATAATTGTGTATCCTAAATACGTATTTCGACAATGAAGTTGTCATCATCAGTAGGTAAAACCACTAATCAAAGTGTTGAGCATGGGGCATAGTAAAGCTAACACTTAGAATCGTGCACCACTTTACATAGCGTCCATGTATACACTGAATTTAAAACAAACACATAAACTAAAATTGCGTCAATTTACCCATCTTAAGAAAACGGCAACACCATGTGTTTATTCTCACACTTTCAACTTTTTCTACCTCTTTTCTATGAATGAAGAAAGACAACTGTATGGGATAGGACTGTTGTTCGAGTTAAACGTATTAATTTTGTTTTTAACGATATGGATGCTTTCATATGCGTCGAGATCTCTGGGGTTGCTATATTTTTGACAAGTTTTAACGATTTTACTGTGACGTTATGCTCCGTGTCCAATACGTGGTTTCGACGCTCGATTTTTTTTGGTCTATTAAATTTAATATATGATATGTGTTCTCTTTAAGACGTGTTATTATTGAGCGTTTCGTTTGACCTATATATTTCAGGTTACAATTGTCGCAATTAATTTCGTATATATCTGATTTAAAATTCAAATTAACTTTATTTTTGGTATTCCCTAGGAGACTTTTGATAGTATTTTCGGACCGAATGGTAACTTGGAGACCTTGTTCTTTAACAACTCTATTAATGTTTTTCGTGATTCGATGGTATGGTGGTATGTACTTTTTCTCCTGGTTACGTTGAGATATAAAACTAGTGGATTCGCGGATCGTCTGTTTTAAATTCGTTTTTCTAATAAATTTATTAATTATTTCTATGTGAAAGCCATTATATCTCGCTATGTTTTTAATGAAATCTAGTTCTATTATGTGTCTCTCTTTTGTTAACGGAAAGTTGAATCTGCGGTGATGAATCTATTGACATTGGTTTCTTTTTCCGGAGAGTCGCAAACCATGTATTGGACACGGATCACAACGTCACGGTAAAAGGATTAAAACTTGTCAATAATATCTGTTGGGGCAACTAGTGATTTTTCGTCGCTCCTGTGTTGACTCACCGCGCACGGGTTGTAAGGCCGTATACGCACTAATTATTTACTCTTCGGTGACAGTTTTTAATGAAATGCGGCACATCCAATATAACACCTTTATTTACATATTTACATTAATTCATACATTAAAATTGTTGGTAAAGTAAGACTGTTGTATTTTGATAAAATATGAGACTGGTGTCTCTTGATATTAAATGTCGATTGCTGTCTTGAACATTGTTCATACGACTGTTGTCTAGAACGTTATTATGTTAAGACTCGCGACTGTTATTAATTAATGTAGACTGTTGTCTTGAACATTATTCTTGCGACTGTTGTCTAGATTAGTCTAGAACGTTGTTCTGTGGCGAATTGCTACTGGCGACTTGCTTTGGCGACTTGCGGCTGTTATCGTCGCGCGCTGAGCTATTTAAAAACTTTTTAAGCATTGTAGGCAAAATTTACCCTTCCCTTCAATTAACCTTGGAACAATTAACAAAATGGGCCACATGCGGCTAAATGACGAACAAAAGGTGGGCAAAGTTACAGAGAACGGCCTTGCTTGTAAATTATGCCTACTAAACTAGCAAACGTTGCAGATAGTTTTTGAATCTAACTGTGTACATGGCACGTTACTCATAAAATAAAGTAACTTAAAACGTATCTAAAGAATGCGGCAATAAATAAGTGCCGGCATGAATAACGGTTGACAAATATGTAATACGCAGCCTTCTAAATACAATAACAAAATATAATTATACAAAGGTTTTAATTTTGTTCCTAACTCTTAGTATACAAAAAGGTTGTGTTTATGTATGACAATACGTTATGCACGTATAAAGCATTTGTTACAATATGAAACAGACATGTAAATAATTTACGTATCTGTAACATGGACAATACACCACGTATTTTCAACATTTACTTCTGCTTAATACATATCTTTCTGCCATATAGGCGTCATCAGTCAAGCTAGTGAAGCAATGTACAAATCTGTTAAACAACTGATTTGTATCTGCATTTATATTTTATTGATATCGCCCACAAAGATAAAGCAAGTTTCGTCCTATAAGGTGACACTATTTAATAAGTGCCATCTTACGGACGAAAGAGACTATGTCCGGAAGGCGACCTTTCGTTCGAATAGCTAGATGGCAGAAACATATGTATTAAGCAGAAGTAAATGTTGAAAATACGTGGTGTATTGTCCATGTTACAGATATGTAAATTATTTACATGTCTGTTTCATATTGTAACAAATGCTTTATACGGGCATAACGTATTGTCATACATAAACACAACCTTTTTGTATATTTACCGCCATCTGGCTCGTTGTTAATGGACTACACCGACATACGTATTTTTTCGTTTCCAGTAATAGCATAGCTATTCGAACGAAAGGTCGCCTTCCGGACATAGTCTCTTTCGTCCGCAAGATGTCACTTATTAAATAGTGTCACCTTATAGGACGAAACTTGCTTTATCTTTGTCAGCGATTTCAATAAAATATAAATACAGATACAAATCAGTTGTTTAACAGATTTGTATCAATTTGTATACATTGCTTCACTAGCTTTACTGATGACGCCTAGATGGCAGAAACATGTATTAAGCAGAAGTAAATGTTGAAAATGCGTGGTGTAGTGTCCATGTTACAGATATGTAAATTATTTACATATCTGTTTCATATTGTAACAAATGCTTTATAAGTGCATAACGTATTGTCATACATAAACACAACCTTTTTGTATATTTACCGCCATCTGGCTCGTTGTTAATGGACTACACCGACATACGAATTTTTTTCGTTTCCAGTAATAGCATAGCTATTCGAACGAAAGGTCGCCTTCCGGACATAGTCTCTTTCGTCCGTAAGATGTCACTTATTAAATAGTGTCACCTTATAGGACGAAACTTGCTTTATCTTTGTGGGCGATTTCAATAAAATATAAATACAGATACAAATCAGTTGTTTAACAGATTTGTATCAATTTGTATACATTGCTTCACTAGCTTGACTGATGACGCCTAGATGGCAGAAACATATGTATTAAGCAGAAGTAAATGTTGAAAATACGTGGTGTATTGTCCATGTTACAGATATGTAAATTATTTACATGTCTGTTTCATATTGTACCTAACTCTTAGAGTTAAATACTATAATCTATGATTTCTTATATTTAATGTATAATATTAAAATGAATAATACTTATTTTTAATATATAATTACAAAATGAATAATATTTATATTTACTATATAATATACAAATTGGTTTCGTTTATAAGACGAAACAATATCAACAACCCCAGCGATCTCGACGCGTACGAAAGCATTCATATCGTTAAAAACAAAATTAATACGTTTAACTCGGACAACGCTCCTATCCCATACAGTTGTATTTTTTTACTCTTAGAAAAGAGGTAGAAAATGTTGAGGCTAGAGAAATTAACGAATATATTCTTATTTAAATACATTTTTATCTAATTTAAAACATTTTTTGTATTGAAAATACTTACTGGTAGGTAATATTTTGTAATAAATGCGTGAATAGTAAAAAGCTGAAGAAAAAGCTGGGTGCAATAGTTAAAAATTCCATCGAAATAGAGAGCTTTAGAATTTCACATAATTTTTATGTTATTTTTACTTGAAAACACATCAATATTGGAAGATTTATCATTAATCTATAAAAAATTTTCATTTTCCAGTTTTAACCGGAATCGAGACCAACAAATCTTGAACTTTTAAAACCAAATGCGGCTGTTTCGTTGTCGTTTTTAGTTTCATACGATTTATATTATTTTTAATATACTGTACGTTTTTACACAAAACTTCTTTTTCGTTTGAAAACTCTTTGTATATTAATTTCAATGGTCTTTCAGAAATATGTCTTGGCCTTTTCTTATAACACTGTTACTGATTTTGTGTCTACTTATCACGTTTTCAGTAACGGCGTCATGATTATGTTCATCACATCTTAAAAAAATAAGTTTGATCTTCATTTATTTAGGGCGACATCTGTTTTTCTTCACGCATTCATTATGACGTTCCAGTGGAACTGGAGACCTAGCTTTCTCTTCATGTTTTTAACGATCTCCCAGGGCTTTTTTCCTGCTGACCTTTGGTCTTTTGCTATTTTTCTCGGCCTGGTCTCATCTGCCCTTTTGACGTGTTCGTACTATGCATTTCTCCTTCCTCTGGGGAATCTAATGACATTTCCGATTCCGCATTCTCTCTTATAGCTTCGTTTCTAACTCTATCTGTCCTTGTAAATATGTAAATATTCTTTCTACACTTTACGATGCTATTTTATTCGAATTTTTCATAGAAAAATTCGCCCTTAAGTAGGAATCGAACCCACGACCTCTGACTTGCTGGACCATTGCTCTACCACTGAGCAATGGTCCGGCAAGCCAGAGGTCGTGGGTTCGAAGTTCCTTCCGAACTTTGAGTTTTGTATTCCGAACCTGCCAATTCTTTCAAAGTTTGTCTTTGCTAAAGACGTTATACTTTTGGTCTTGTTGTCAGCAAACTGGAAACTGGTCACCATATTATAATTTCTTGCAATTGTTTGTGGAAAAGGTGCAGCGACGTCTTCTGAAGTATTTGTGTTATAAAGTTGATCATGTCTATCCGGAACGTAACATCGACTATAATTCTCTGCTGAGAAAACATGATGATCAGTCCCTTCAATTCCGTCGTGAAGTTCAAAACATGTTTTTTTTTGTTTTACTAATTTTTATTACTTTCTTCTTGATAATTTTCTGTTGCTATCTGAAATCACTAATAATTTCTACTCTTTTTTTATTTTCAAAATTCTCAGCTACATTTACAATATTTTTAATAATATATAATATAATAAAAAATCGACTGTGAAGAACACAATACAAGTTCATATATTTGTGAAGGTATCTCTCTCCAGAGACACAGACACGCGTTTCATCTATCTGCAGAATCATCGGTACGCCCTAGCTGGAGAGAGATACTTTCACAAAACAACAACTTCGCTGTATCACAGAAGTTATTAAGGCAGAGCGTAGAAGAACATTCAGCGCTGCTCAGTGAGTAAAGCCAAAACAACTATCACTGTCTCAATAACACGTGCAGAACAACTAAGCAAAGTGCTTCCATTTGTCGGTAAATCCATGACTTGCAGAAGCTGTATTGACGTGTTTTCACACCTTAACGGACAAACCGAATACACATTTTTTCTTTTAAATCAATCTCATTAAAACTTTAGCTTTAACATTTGACAATGTCATATCTATTTAACATCTTTTTGACATTTAAATCAAACACATTAATATTAACTATTCTTATATATTTAAGACACCTCATACTAAAGTGATCTAAATGTAAACCTTTCCTCTAATATAGATTTCATAACAATATATTTTAAGAAAAGGTAATAAATTAAAATGATTTCATAATCATAGGATTATCCCTTTCTCTGTACTATCTTAACTATTTTAATATAGTTTTTAGTTATTAGTAATTACTTGGCCAAAGTCGAAGAATTATCATTATCGTTAAAGGAATTTTATTACTGTTGACTGCAATTCGAGTAAGACCAATATACAAGGTGGTCCAAAAAGTTGTTTATATTTGCTTGTGATGTAGAAAATTTTATACGCAAGGTAGAGAGGTGGGGTCGGTCTTAAACGATAGCTCGGCCAGTGTTACCAGATCTACCGTTTTAGCGGTAGATCTACTGTTTTTGCCCTTTATCTACCGCTCTACCGTTTTCAGTTCTCAATCTACCGCTTTTTCAATTTTATAAAAAATAAATATTTATTAAATTCTTTGATCCTGGTCCTGGTGGCGACATCTATAAGTCTCATGACGTACTGCAACCGCTATGAATGATTGCACGAATACACACCAAACCGATACGTAATCGGGGACTCTCCCGGTAAAGTCTTATTTATAATAGGCAACGTGTAAGGCACGAAATAAAATGTATGCTATTGTATAAAGGTATTAATACTATCACAACGAAAATTGTTAACTGCGGGCTTTCTTTTATTTGTCAAAATTCATTCATAATTGTGATATTCGTTCATGATTGTAAGGGCAAAATAAGTTCATTCCAGTTAATTTTTATTGTTGTTTGAATCGACCATATTATATCTATCTACGGGATCGTAATCGTATTCGTATTACAGTGTTAGTCGTTGTTTTAGTTTTTTGATAGGTGCGTCACCCAGGTGCGTGTTAATTTTGCGTAGATATTTTAATAATTTATTATGAGGTAGTAATTATGTAGTTCAGAAAAAAAAAAATTATAATATTCAATTATAGTTCAAGTGATTCTGATGAAATTCAAGCAACACCAGAAAAAAAAGGAAAATTAGATATAGTCAAAAATATTTGCCAGAATGGGGTAAAGAGTTTCAATGGATTGCCCCTATTTCCTCATCCGTACATAAAGCATTTTGCAAAATTTGTAACAAATCAATAAATATTGTTTCTGGTAAACAGCAGTTATATAGACACCAGAATACACTAGCACATATAACTTTTTCAAAAAAATCTGGAAAGCAGCCAAAAATAGATTCTGTATTATCAGCTTCCACAAGCTTCGATAGTGCAAGAAAAAAAGCTGATTTATATATATCAGCGTTTATTGCAGAACATAATATTGCATTTAACGTAAGTGACCATCTACATCACGTAATAAAGAAAATATGTCCCGATTCAAATACATATTACAAAACAAATAAAGTGCGGTAGAACAAAGGCAACAGCTATTACTAAAAATGTCATAGGAGCCCATCAATTTGAACTATTGTGCAATATTTTAAGGAAAAATAAATTTTCTTTGATTATTGACGAGTCAACGGATGTAGGATGCACTAAACATTTATGTCTGGTTGCCCGGTATTTTCACGATAAAAAGTAGGTATACATTCACAATTTACATTTTAATTTTTTTAAATATTATTTCATGTTTTAGAGTACATAATACATTTTTATCACTAATTGCGCTACGGGAATCAACGGCAGCATATATATATATATATATATATATATATATATATATATATATATATATATATATATATATACATATATGTATGAAAGGATAAAAGATTTTTTTAAAAATTCCAATATTCCATATATAGAAAATATGATCGGATTTGCATGCGATGGTGCAAACGTGATGGCTGGAGTAAATGATTCTGTATTTACTAAATTTAAAGCTGATATTCCCAATATATATTTCTTTAAATGCATATGTCACAGTTTCAACCTTTGCGCTTCTTATGCCTGCACAAAATTGCCTGACGATGTGGAACAATTTACGCGTGATGTATATAATCATTTTGCAAATAGCCCTAAACGCGTAATTCAATTAAAAGAATTTCAAGGTTTTTGTTGGATTAAGCCGCACAAAATTCTACATCCAACTCAGACACGTTGGTTGTCCTTAGAAGCTGTTGTATCTAGACTGATTGAGCAATTTAATGCATTAAAATTATATTTCATAAATGCAGCAACGCAGAAGGTATTTGTAGGGTCAAATATATTAGAGCGAATGAATGACCCACTCATTTACCTCTTCCTTTTATTTCTGGATCATGCTTTAGCTATATTCAACAATTTAAATAGAGAAATGCAGTCTGTAGTACCGCAATTCCATAAATTATATAATAGGGTGACTACCTTATATAGAACTCTCTTAGACTTTTTTATAAAAAGATCTGTATTATTAAGCACGCCACTAGCTGCGATAGACTTAAAGAACAGTGAAAATATTAAAGAAATGCAAAATATATATTTAGGAGCAAAAGTTGGGGAACGCTTATTACAAATCAGTATTACGCAAGATCAGTTATATAAATTAAGACATTGTTGTCTCCAATTTTACATTGAAGGTGCAGAGCAAATAAAGAAAAGATTTGATTTTGACAGCAGAATATTGCAATCATTCCGGTTTATACAGCCAGAAGTTATACTTAACGGAGAGGAGGAGTCAGCGGTGCCATTAATTACACACTTTCCTAATTTAATAGATCGTGAAACAAATATCCAAGAAATAGACAATGAATGGCGTTTATTGCGAAATTCAAATATTAAATATAATGAGGCAGAAGGAATTGAAAAGTTTTGGGTGAACGTTAAAAACGAAATATATGCAGATGGAACAAGCATGTACCCTAATTTAAGTGTATTTGTTCTTAATTTATTATGTCTGCCACATTCATCGGCTAATGTCGAAAGAATGTTTTCGCAGATAAATTTATTAAAAACGAAACAAAGAAACCGTTTATCGACTGCATTAATAGCTGGCATACTTCACAGCAAAAGCTATTTACAGGAAGACTGTTTTAATATAGAAATCAACAAACATATTTTGTCAAAACATAATAGCAGTACTATGTATGCCAAATCAGAGCATTTGTCTGATACGGAATAATTTGTTTTGTTATTTCATGGTTTTATTTTATTCTTTTGAATAGTTTATAGTTTTATTTTATTGTTTATAGTTTTATTTTATTATTTTTTTGAATTTATAATAATATTTAAAGAATTAAAATCCTTTAGTTAAGGTTTTTTTTTGGTCTACCGTTTTTGTACTCAAATCTACCGCTTTTTCTCGAGATAATCTACCGCTAAACCGATTTACCATCTGGCAACACTGACTCGGCTCTGGGAAACTTAGTCATCATGCAGCGCTACACAGGAGAGGAGCGCTCGTTTTGTGTGCGCGAATATTACCGTAACAACAATTCTGCCACCATTGCGCGCCGAAGATATCGACAACACTTCAATTTGCACGATATTCAGCAATGTCCAAGCATTCAGCTGATTAAGCAATGGGTTAATAAGTTTGGGGAAACTGGTTCAACGTTAAATAAGCGCGTTTTAGGACGTCCAAGGTCGGCGAGAACCGCTGAGAACATCGAGAGAGTGAGTCAGTCTGTGCGCGACCAACCAACCGTATCAACTCGAAAGCGCGCAGCTGCTTTAAATGTGACGAGAACCTCGGTGCTGCGCATTCTTCACAAAGATTTAGGCATGCATCCGTATAAGGTTCAAATAGTGCAAGAACTGAAGGCTACAGATCCCGCTAATAGAGTTTTATTCGCTAACGAAATAAGGAACCGAATTCCAGCAGCAGTCGACATCTTATTCTCCGATGAGTCCCATTTCCACCTAAATGGCCACGTCAATACTCAAAATTGTCGCTACTGGAGTAGTGAAAACCCTAAACGGAAACATGAAAGGCCTTTGCATAGTCCGAAGGTCACAGTATGAGCTGCAATGTCGGCATCCGGAATAATTGGCCCTTTTTTTTTCGAAGACCAACAAGGTCGCACAGTCACTGTAAATTCTCGGCGCTATGTAGACATGATTCAAACTTTCCTCACTCCTGCTCTTCAAGAATTTGAAGGATACACTCAGGACACCTGGTTCCAACAGGACGGAGCCACCTGCCACACTTCCAATCTTTCTTTGCCTGTCGTTCAGGGGCTTTTCCCGGGAAGACTGATTTCTCAAAGAGGGGATATTGAGTGCCCCCCCCCCCCCCCCCGAAGCCCTGACTTGAGTCCCTGTGATTTTTTTTTTATGGGGTTATCTCAAAAGTAGAGTGTACAGCAACCGCCCTGCCACTCTGGAGGAACTAAAGAACAATATTCGACAAGAAATCGAAGGCATAACTGCAGACACTTGCCGCCGCGTTATGGAAAATTGGAGAGGTCGTCTTCAAGAGTGCCTGGACACAAATGGGGCACATTTAGATAACGTAATTTTTAAAAAATAAATTTCCCGTCATTTTTGTAAGCCTTAAAAATAAATTTGTTCAAGTAGATCAATTTGTATTGTTTTTAATTCTATTCAAAAAGTTAATATCTTTATGGACCACCTTGTACTTTATAAATTATCGAATAATTATATTTTAGTCATATAAACAACATTTTAAAACAAAAGCCGTCATTAATTGCTTTCCCAAACAAACACAAATGTATTCCGTGCGAATTTGAATTAAATTGGACATTTGGCCAACAGAATGTATGCGCTAAACAGAACATACGTCTTTGTGTATGTTCATATACATACCAATTATATTTGTTTACCTGGGAAAGTAATTAGATTAACCATTACCTCGTATTAATCATTTAATTTAAATTTACATATAGAATTCGAAAGGTCAAATGGTGGTGTTTCGTTTGCATTTCGATGTTTTTCCATATATTTTGTTCTCACATTCCTTTTGAGTATCTTTTAATGGAATTAATGTGTGCCCGACACCACACCCTTTGTCCCATTCTATACCGTAAAAGTTACATAGCCTCTTTGAAGCGAATTCTTAATCTCACGATTCGTTTAATTGACTAGAAGGACATTTCTAAATCCAAAAACAGGGTGAAATACATATAGTTGATTAAATTACTATTAATTAAACAGAATTTGAGTTACATACAGTGTGGAATAAATTCGTTAACTTAATACAACGTGTTTCAAAAAGAATTACATGTAGTTGTCCATGAATTATGAATTCACTGTCAAAATTTATCATCGAGAGATATGGTGATGAAATTAATGACAAGTGCAAATAGATTATTAATTTATTTAATAAGAAAACTTTGAAGACGGGAAATTAATCAAACAACCAAGGTAAATAACTAATTAGTAGAAATTTTAATTACTGTAATTTATATCAAGTGTTCAAAATGGTCACCATTCTGCTGAATGCATATTGCAATACAACGTTTCATGTTGTCAAAAATATTCTGCAATACATTTGGTGTTATTTCATTACTAGAGCAGACTAATTTCCGTGCGCGCCATGAGCGCCGGTATGGGAGTGTAATTCGTAATATATTGGAATATGCGATAGAATAATGGACGCAACATGAGCTTGTTACCGATATAAGTATAGAAGTAGAGACATTTATTCTATCAGAAATAATTAAATATACATTTGGTTTTCTGCTATTAAAGTAATATGCATAAACACACGAAAAATAAGAATAGTACATATTATAGAAGTGTTGTATGTACCTATAAATAAAATGGAAAATGTATGCAATCAGTGATTGTGTGTGCACGACAGAGGATTTAAAAAACACTTACCGTTTTAAGCGTCTTCCAAGGATTGACAAAACTGGAGAAACTCGATTGTATATTTTCAACATCAGGTGCGTTTCTAAGGTTATTTCTGAAAAACATGTCCGCCGTGAGGAAAAAATATGTTTATATTCGGAAAACGAGCGTTCTACATCTAGTGATGTTATATTCGTATAATCAAAATACTTTTTTAAGCAACTTAACGCATCTGTAGACGTGCCCTCACAAATACTTGTTACGGTGTCAAAATCTGCATTTCTGTCTAAAACACTTTCAAATTTAATTAGAACACTTTCACTTTTTGCGTCTTCTACAGCACACAGTTGTGCGTGAACATCTTTAACGATTTGGAAAGATTCCTCTAACGACAGCGACGAATTTTCTAATTTTGTTATTGCTTCTTCTAGTCCCAAGTAATTCTCACGAATACCTTGTAAATCCATTTAAATCTGGGCATCTTGAAATTTTTTCTGGCTAGTATTGATAGCTGCACTTTCTTTCGGATCGAATGATTGAACCACGTCCTTAATTTTTTCAAAATGTTCATGATAGTAAAATCCCGCCCGTGACTATGTACCCCAACGTGTCAGAATCGGCTGTGGTGGCTCAGGGGTATGCGGACACAATTCGTGAAATTTCCGAATACGTTTTGGAGATTTCAGGAATACTGCCTTTGTACTCGATATTAAAGCATCTATAGCAAGCGCCAACTAAGTTGGCGCGAGGAGGGGCTGCGCAGAAGCCGGTTTTAAAAACGTCCACCCCCACTACTCAAGTAATTGTCAGAATACATTTGTGATTGACGTTTGACGGAACATAATGCCTTTGCTAGGGGATCATAAAATGATACACGCTCAGAGGTTAGAATCATCTGACATTTGATGTAAGACCAAATACAAACCTCCCCACTACTTTTAATCCTGCGCGAACTTACCCCTCCTCGCGCCAACTTATTTGGCGTTTGCTATACCTCTGGATAACATATACGAACCTGTTCTGCCACAAGGTGTAGAGCATGGAGTTTACAAGTAATATGTAACAAGTTAGGACAATATTTTCTAAGAGACCGGCCTACAGAACACATGGTTGCGGCACCATAGGTCATAAACATTAATACTTGGTCTTTCGAAAGTCTAAATCTTTCCAAAGTATCTAATAGCACCTCTGAAATTTTTTCGGAATTACATTGTTCTAGTCGTCTGGATGCTAATAAAATTGAAGACGTTGGTTGATGTGGTTCCATATTACGCGCCATCATATTAACTACAGATTGTTTTTTGCTGTCAGTTGTTTCGTCCACACATAACCACAGTTTTTTATTTTTCAATTCGGCTTTGATTTTATTTTCAACCTGTTTACGCACCGATGGTAAATTCCTTCGTAACGTTGTCGTGCTCGGTAATGTTTGATTCGCGTATTTATTCCAAAATGAAATAAATGAATCATTACTTAACAAGGTAAACGGCAGTGTACACACAATCATAGTTACACATAGTTCATGTATAAACTGTTGTCGATTAATTTTGTTATTGTGCTTCGAACTGCTTACGTGTTCTTTACAATGTGTTTTTGACCAACAAATTAGATATGTATTCCACACTAAACATTTAATTTTTGAGCCATCGTATATTAAGTCCGGGAAATCCATAATAAACTTATTCACTTCGTCTGACAACGGTCGCTTTCTCGATTTATGTGTCGAAGACATTTTATTACGTATGCTTACACTTACATGCAGTCTAAGCAAGTACCAAACACATACTGAATGCTTTTTATTAATTCTGATGCAATACAACCATCCCCACATCGGCGCACATGGCGCGCACGGAAATTGGTCTGCTCTATTCATTACATTTAATTGTAATTGTATTCATCAAGTCATTTAAGTTATTCATTCTTGTCTTATATACTTCATTTTTTAGCAATCCGAAAATAGAAAAATCTAACGGAGTAAGATCTGGTGACTTTGTTGGCAAACACAACTGTTTATAACTCGATGAGGGAAGCACTATTCTATAAGCGCTAAATTTTCCTGAGTTGTAAGTGCAGTAGCCCCATCTTGCTTTAAGTAACCCCCATTAAATTCGTCTCGTTGCACTTGAGTTAATAATGGTGTTAATAACTGTTATCGGTAGCGTTGGCTATTAATGTTATTGTGAAGAAATATTGGTCCTATTTTTCTACGACGAGATACAGCTAATCATACTCTAACTTTAACAGGATGTAAAGGAACTTCGATGTAATTGTTTGGGTTTATAGACCATGTTTTGTAATTTTGTTTATTTACAAACCCCCTTAAATGAAACCATGCTTCATCAGTAAGAAACCTAGATCCAGAATTTCGTCAATATTTGAATTTTCTTGAAAGAAGTTGCAATAATTAAGTTCGATTTCCTACGTTAGAGTATATTGGTATTATTATTAAATGTGCTGTTTTCAAGATTAGTAATTTACATAGGTGCATAGAATTGACAAGAATCATTTTAAATATATTCAATGAATAATTCTACTAGATTATATGTGTATTTTACCTGTTCGGAGTCTAATATAAGGATTCGCTCCAATACCTTACTTTCACCACCGTCCGCTAATTGGCCTTTCGTACTGCCGAAATTTGATTTTGATAGCCTATACTAGATTACCATGTTACCCTAGTGATATGTACTTTGTTAACTTCTACTGTCACTTTTGTTGTTAACAGAAATTGTCTTATTGTTTTTACTTTTCAATTTATTTCAATTATCAGCTGACCCGGCGAACTTCGTACCCCCTAACAGTCAATAAATGTTGTGTTAACTTTTAGCTAAACTTAATTTAGGATTTTATTAACGTAATAAAATAAATACAAAAAATTTATTAAGTTCAATAGTTTATCAGGATAATATTATAAAGAAATTAAAAATTCAATAAAAGTACAAAAATCAAGTATTTCAATGGCGTGTCAGCAAGACATTTGCTTTATTAAAGCTATGTATTTTGCTGCATGGGTTGCACTTGGGTAGATTCTCTTCAGTGAAGATCTTGTGATATACGACATTTTTCGTTTTGTTATCAGGCGCAAGAACAAATAAAGCGGATGTTCTGCCGACACGTGAACATGCCACGTACAATTGACCATGAGAAAAACATGCATTTTCTAGATTCAGACCACAAACACTCAAGGATTGGCCTTATGATTTGTTAATCCTCATGGCGAATGCAAGACGAAACGGAAATTGAATTCATTTAAAGTCAAACGGCATATCGGTTAGGATTATCGGAAGCCTCGGAATGAGAACTTCCTCACCTTTGAATTTTCCTTTGAGTATCGTCGCGTGAATGACATTGGTCATCAGTTTTCTTATCACCAAACGCGTTCCATTTCATAGTTTTGGTTGATTTAGATTTCGAATCATGATGACCACCGAGCCAACCTTCAGTTGTAAATTGTGTGGTGGTAAGCCAGGCACATCCAAGGAGTTTAAAAATTCAGTTGGATAGTTGGTGGCTTCGTCTTCGTTTGTTAAACAGTCAATAGATTTGAATGAATGCAGAGTACCAACGATTTGATTCTGAATTACTAAGTTTAAGTGACCCACATCTTTGTACTTAGCCGCCAAAATTGCTCGTTCACTCAACCATTTGTTGTTTTTGTGGTTAGCAATGTTGTTCGGGAATACTTTGTTGATAAGCTCGCCATTCGACGAGAGGAAATTGAAAAAATTCGGAAATCAATCCGCTCGATTTGTCGACAGAAACACGGCCATTACCGATAGACAGCAGTTGCTTGGAGAAATCTTCAGCAGATGGATCGTTCAGCAATGCAACTCTCATGTTTGCTGCCAGCTGAAGTTTCTTCAAAGAGCGCCACAGATTTGATGATTTGAGGCAAGCGTTTATTTCATCGGCAACAGTCGATTTTGGAATGACTGGCAGTGTTTGGCGGAAATCGACAGACAGTAAAATCATTGCGCCTCCAAAACATCTGGAGTCATTGCGCGGATCTTTCACTGTTCGGTCAAGTGCTTCCAATGCGCGTCCTTTTTTCATTCATCCCAGATGATGATTTTAGATGCTACCAAAACTTTGGAGATTGTGGAGTGTTTTGCAATGTTACAAGTCGGTTGTTCGGTAGTTTAAAGGTTTAACGTCAATTTGAACTCTGAATGAGTCGTACGGCATCACATAGCGCCACAAATTCGATGATTTGGGGCACGCGCTCATTTCATCAGCAGCAGTCGATCTTGGAATGAATTTCTTCTTGCGCGTCGAAGATTATCTCATAGATTTCAAGATCTCAAGATTTCTCATTGCCAACCGAGCCGTTTCACGGGCTGCCTCTCTTTGCTCTTGTGTTTGAGAATCACGAAATCGGCCATACTAACTTGCCGCTCTTCTCGTGTGATTTCTCGTTCTTCTTCAGTGGATTGATTTACAATGTTCCGAAACCTAATTGCATTACGGCTTTGTTGCGGCATCGTTAATAATAATACTCGCACAATCAGATTTATTAATAACACTCGCACAAAACAAACAAATCGACCGGTAACCTTTATATGCTTTTTTCAAAACAAATCACACACAACAAGAAACAAAAAAAAATTACACTTTTATGTCATTGATTTGCAATGGACATCAATTATTACAAATAAGCTATAAGCGGGCTTGATGTAAGCTGTCAATTGCGGAAGATGGCAGAGTTCCTAACCTAATTTATTTAAAAATTAAGTTTCTGTATATTTTTTTTTCCGTGAATTTTTCCGATATTTTAATAGTTATTATGCTATTCGGGGCGGAGACGAATCCAACAAATCAGAGATCATTAAAATCGGTCCAGCCGTTTCTATAAATGGTGTAACTATCCCGACTATGTTTTATGTATTAAGATTACATTTACTACCTGCTGGTGACAATCGGATAATTTCCATGAAATAATAAATTTTACCTCTCTTGAGGACGGAGACAAAGTTTTCTTAGTTCAAATTCTTTTTGTAGAAGCAAAGAAGAAATCCGTCTAGACAACAGTAATCAATAATCATTATCAATTGAAGTGAAGATATGCGTTCAAATAATATACTAAGTTTGCTGAACTTTCTCTCATCGGAAAAAACGTCGCAATTTCATTGTTTTTTTTATCATATATAAATTGCTGCATACTTTTTAATTAGTTTCGTGTAAATTCCACTTAGATATTTTACGTACCTTTTGTGATTTTTTACGTTCAGAATTTTTTTAATATAAAATATTTCTTTTAAAGTTCCTTCGCTGTATTTTTATTGTCTTTTAAAGGTATTTCGTAAATTTTAACTCTGTATGTTCGTCTTAATATTATTTACTTCAATATATTTTTTATATTTTACTTGGGTGATGTAAAATGTCAACGTAATAATTAGATTTCCTTTAAAATATAAAGAATTGTGGAGGAAATAAAACAACAATTTTTAAATGTTTCTAAATAAATTCAATAGTACAGAGTGGATTGACATACAAGTTCTCTAACAACGCTGTTGTGTGAGTAGTGGGGTAAACAAGTTCTAACCTGCAAACTGATAATTTCGAGTATCTTGTCAAAGTTACATTTTCTTGTGTACCGTCGTGGAATAACAATATAATTTAGCACGAGTTCGATTTCCGAAATGCGGACCAAGCAACGATTCGTGATAAAAGGGATACTTGAAGTGTTTCCGGGTTTACCGATGTAAAGTAAATGTAGAAAAAAATTCTTTCGCCGTCCGATAGATTAGCCTCGACATATTGCTGTGTACATTGATTTCCAAAATGGACTCCAAATATCAAACATAAATCGTCACACACAAAATTTTTAGTTTAGACTGTTAAAAAATTGTTCTCAGGCTTTTTTTTCCTCAAAAGGGGTTCTTTGTAACTAGATGAATGAAGTTAGAAGTTATAACTTATAACTTCTAACTTCATTCACCTAGTTCAAGTAGGTAGTATATATAAAATATCTGCAAAATATGTGCTCCAGGCTTTGAAAGGCTGTGTGACAAGATTTTAATAAATCGAGGTTTCTTTTGTTTTCGTAGCTTTTATTGCATTTGGTTATAAAAATAATATAATAAATAGTAATAAACACAGCTTCTAATCTAGTAATATATTATCAGAATGTGTTTTTCTGGATTTTAGTTAAATTTACACTTTGTTTTAGAATATTGTGAATGAACACTACAATTGACTACTTACAACATGGAAATTCAATGAAACTAAAACTTCAACACTAAAAAAAGGCCTTTGTTGTTTATAATAATAGTTCTTAACGACAGTAATAAAATTTTCTAAGAATAGGGGCTTTACTTCAGCTCCAAAATGTCCATTTTCGATCAATTATAGAAGTTATTCGTAGAGTTGCACACTTTGTCTCGAATGCATGTATTGTAAGGACGGCTTGTCGTTAAAATATTACGATTCGTTTTAAGTTTAAATTGAATTCACAACCAAATACAAATACATGCGTATTATTATTTATGATCCATAAATACAAATGGCTATTATGATTTTGTATAATAACAATATCCAGTGCATACTAAAATATCACTCTATTAATTTATGAGATCCGGCAAATCATTTCAGAGAATATTTAGATAAATAGTTAAATGTGGGGATGCACTACATACGGTCCTGCCGTACCGCAAACATCCTCAGCTCTAGTAATAACTCATGTCTTGCGTTTCCCTGTTTTTGTTGTCTATCTATTTTAGAATACTAATGCATGATTTATTATTATTAAACTGGAATGTATCTTTGAATAATTTTATCCATGGCAACTACAAATGTATAAGTATGACATTATTATACTGTCATTTATATTTTATATTCCTTGAAAAAGGCATCATTTGCCGAAACAAGTAGGATTGTTTTGGGTATATACATTTTGAAGTAAAACCAGACCTTAAATCGTCAACAAATTGAATTTACCATAACATACAAAGGTCACGAAATAATTATCTTTATATATATATATATATATATATATATATATATATATATATATATATATATATATATCTGGTAATTTGCCACTATGACACATTGCGTTATCCAACACAATCATCGCGTTTTCTCCCAAGTTGGGAGGAATATGTTGCAGACACGCTTCAAATCTCTCTGCAACCATATCTGCGTGTCAATTGCCTGTCTTATTAGTTTCAAACAGTAGCAAACCATCCTCTACAAATCCCTCGTCAGAACCTATGTGTGATATAATTAACCTCTTTCCCTTCCCGGATGGATTTTTAGGACCTGTAGACAAACCTTCTACAAAAGTTTGTCTCGCAGTAAGCACCGATTTCTCTGTCCACGCTTTGTTTACTGCATGCCCTGCATTCACTCAGGTCTCATCTAAATAATATATTGCTCTTCGATCTTCACGATATTTTTTTTAATTTGACGAAGTATTTTCTCACTTACGTTTGTCACAAATACAATGTACAGTAAAAAAACTGCAAAAAGGCTTTTTATTGGGTATTATGTAAGTAAGTAAAAGAATAAAATACTAAGAATACAAAATCGAAACTGATAAAACATCAACTCGGTTTATCCGATTTTATCCTATTTTAAGCATTCACGGAAACGAACCAATAGTAAACGTTATTTTACTTACGACGTTCAGGTGACGCATTTCTCGGGCGCTGTAGCTACTGCACTTCTTCGCCGATTCTAGTGTAGCTTGCAGCGATTTTTTCCTGTTCACTAACTTGAAAAAATATCTTGGCCCCCCAAAAATATGGGCAAAATGCCTCTGAGGTTGAAGTCGCTGTAAATCAGTATTTTCAGGTTTGGGCAATCAATTCTGACGGTTTGAAGGCATGAGAAAAATGTTGGATCAAATGTATCGAGTTGCAGGGAGATTACGTCGAGAAATAAATTTCGTTTTGCTTCGTGTGTTTCTGTTAAAAAGACTGGAAACATTTCAATTATCCCTCGTAGAATTTTTAACGCTGGAAGGTTGCGCGACCATCGAAATTTACAGGCGATTAAAAGCTGTTTATGGCAACGATTATCAACGTTTCTTGTTGTAACAGAGTCATTTCTTCAACAGATGATGCCTGTCGATGAATTGTTGTTGATTTTAACAACTAACCAAATCACACAAAATAATCGTTCGAAATTTTTCATGGTAAATTCCATGTTGTAACAGCACCAACTTATTCAAAGTAATGCACAAATGAAATTGACTTCTTTTTGATTTTTCAATGTCAAATTTTACAAAAATCATACTTTTAACCTTTCAGTTACGCCATCTAGTATTTATTTTTAAAAACTTTCGCACCAACGTACGTATCATATAATATATATTTTTTTAATTTCTACATTTTAAAAGGTATTACATTGACAATTTTTATCAAAATTACAAACTAGATTGCGTGTTAGCAGAATTTTTATTATCATGGCGCCTAGTATCTATGCTATTAAATTATTTAGATTTCATGATAAAACCCACCGTGCCTGACAAAAAAGTGGCTTCGATTTATTACGTATTTCTTGTCTTCGATAATATGTATAAACAATGTATGTACATCGTTTGTAGCGTTTGGCACGGGGTACGTGGGATTATGTAGCATTAACGGAACATGTGAAACCTTGTAATTTATTATAACTTACACAATGTCAGCAAGTTTTGAGTTATCACTTATTTGTAATATTTATTGTGTTATGTGTAAAAGTGCAAAAATTATTTTTGTAACTATTTGTTTAAGTCATCTGATAACAATGATGAATTATGATCGTGATATTTTAAAATATATAAATAAATATCAAATCCGTGATTAATGTATATGTTTGTGTAGGAGAATCTGTTTATACTTACACCTAAAGTTATAGTTACATAAGTTATAATACTGTTACCTTTGTACGAATGGATTTAAAAAGATCTAAGACATGTATTAGGTAACAACTTCGTTTGTAGGTTTTAGCTGCAATAATTTACTTTGTCAGTATTCTTGGACGCGACTCGCGTTTTAGAATCTGTAAGTAAGTTTCTTTTTCTCGCCGAGCTTTCGGCGAATTTGCTGTTGTCATCTTCAGGACGTTTTTTGATTCAAACAGAAAAAATACACAGCATTACAATGAGATTATACCAAATAAGTAAATGATCACACACCCGTACACAAGTCACACACACACTAACCTGTAGAACTATGCTTATTAAAATTAGTGGCCATATGGTGTAAAGGAGATTTCACTAAAATATTTGCGTGAGTAGCGAAGGGGTGTCGATCTTTTGTGTTAGAAGTTTACATAAAAACTTTGCACTATAATCTTCTCTACGACGGAACAGTGACCCACAATTATGCTGAGCTAGTAAATGCAGATAGTCGATACCACAGGCAGGGTAAATGCCGTCCATTATATACGACAAGCATTTTAAGAATCTCTGAATACGTTCGACTGAGATGTGCTGGTGTAGATAATGCGGATACCAGACGATAGATGCATATTCCAACCTGCATCGAATCAGGGCATAGTATAGTACCTTAATACTGTTCATGTTAGAAAAATTGCGACACCATCTCACAAGAAACCAGAGAGACCTGTTACTAGAGGAGCAAATACTAGATATGTGATCGGTAAACGTAAGGCCATTATCGAAAAGTACTCCTAAGTTCTTAAACAACGCCTTTCTAGCAACTGATTCAGAGCCGGACGTGTGGTTAAATGTAATTGGTTTAGAACACCTAGTATAAGCAACGACAGCGCATTTTTTACATTTAATACAATTTGATTTACGTGGAACCAGTTCCGAATCCTGTCAATGTCAGCTTGAATTTTAATATAATCGTCGTGGTTGCTGATAATATTGAAAATCTTCAAATCATCGGCATACCAAAGGCATTCACAACCAAGGTCATCCATGAGATCATTTACGTATATATTAAAGAGGGACCGAGATTGGATTCTTATGGGAAGCCAGACGACATTGAAAAGTCATCAAACGAATAACCATTGTAGAAAACTTAACCTTTTCTATCCGACAAGTAAAATGCTATTAGTGTTACAAGAGCTGGGCAAAAGCCAATTTGATTCAATTTGGCCAGAAGTACGTTATGATCAATAGAATCGAATGCCCCTGAAAAGTCTGTATAGATGACATCGACCTGTTGCTTGCATCAATAGCATTACAGAGACATTGCACAATCTGTGTCAAGTTCGTAACTATGAACCTTTCAGAAATGAAACCATGCTGATTGACAGATAGGAAGGGCCGTACACTGTTATATATTCTACGATAAAGTATGCATTCGAATACTTTGCCAAAATTGGATACTTATTGGCTTGTAGTTCGTAATATTTGATTTATCACCTTTTTTAAATACTGGCACAAGTTTACTAATTTTACAAGCCTGTGGGAACGTCGATATCTGGGTTACTAACCTAAACAGAACACACAGTGGATAAGACAGTACAGACGCACAATCGCGCACCAAGAAACTCGGGACACCAGTCATGTCGGATTTTAGTTTTGAGTCACTGCACATCACATAATTTTCATCGATACAACCAATATTAAAAGAGAGATGGTTGCTAATTAATTTTTCGGTCAAAGATGTATTTACATGGTAAATATTAAAGAATTCATGTGCAAAAGCGTTAACAAAATCTAAACGTTGAGTGAGTTCCTCGTTGCCACGAAACATGCGTCCAGGTATTTTAGTAGAAGAGCGTTTGTTAATAAATATCCAAGACGTTTTCGGGTTAGTCACGATCTCTGACTTCACGCAGGTAATATATGGCCTTCGTAGATTTCCATTTTTCTTTCATATGGATTAATGGAAGCTCTTCATGACGTTGGTATTTGTTTTGCTTCTCGACGCATGCAATGATATCGCTCGAGTTGTGGGGTCGGTCGTGTGGGTAATGTTCAATAAATCATTTCGTTTATGGGAACAAATAGTGCCAACTATGGCAAAAGCTCGATATGATCGGAGTAGTTCCTCCATTGTGTGATTTATGTGTTCCTTAGTTTAATATTTATTGAATTTAGTTTTCTTGATATGTTGTTGGTGATGTTCCATGTTTTTAGATTAAATTTCAGTGTTTCTTTTGATTCTGCCATAAATACTATTATACAGTAGAACAGCGTCCTTATGACCAGCCACATGTTTGTCGGAGGTATTCGTTGAGAGACTAGAGGGGCTATGCGCTACCTTGAGTCGTTTAACGTTAATGTGAGTGATTTTTTCTCTACCAATAATAACAGGCCTACAAAAAATTTTTTTTTTTGGTGCATCTCTGTTTGTTTGAATAGTCGATAAAGTAGGTAATGTACAGTATATTGACATACGTCATTTAAACTCATCAGCTCTAGTTTACCTACTACCCTCATTGTGAATTGTTGTCGGTCTTGTTCGTAACTAGTCATTATTACAATATCATCGATAAAGTTTGTGTTACTATTTCATTATGGCTAGTACGTCCAGACGTTGTGTTAACGATCCTGATATATTTTGTTATGTTTGTGGTGAATACATACTGAAAAATCAGCGTAAATCGATTACAAACACAGTGCGTCGTTTGTATTTTGCTTACTTCGGTATTGAAATTCTACACCAAGATAAAGTGTGGGTGCCTCATAGTGGTTGTAAAATATGCGTTGAACATTTGCTACAATGGGAGAGAGGGAAACGTAAGTCTTTGAAGTTTGGAGTGCCTATGATATGGCGAGAACAAAGAAATCGTTATGACGACTGTTACTTTTGTATGATTAATATAGTGGGCATCAACAAAAACAATCGCCATAAATGGAAATACCCCAATATTTCTTCAGTACAAAGACCTGTTCCTCATTCAGAAAATGTTCCAATACCAACTTTTCACCAGGTAGTGCAGCAATCTCAGGAGGATGAAGCTGAAATACCTATTTCTTCCCAAGTAGATGATGACTTTCAATACTGCGGAATAACATCAGATCCTAAGCCATTTTCGCAGAATGAGCTTAGTGACCTCATCAGAGACTTAGATCTTTCGAAGGAACGTGCTGAGTTACTAGCGTCAAGATTAAAAGAAAAAAATTGTCTTTCCTCAGATGTTCGAGTGTCTACATATCGCACGAGAAAGGGAAAGTTATTGAAGTTTTTTTTAATCGGATGAAAATTTTGTGTATTGCTGTAATGTGAGTGGTTTGCTGGCTTTCATGGGTTTAACGATCTATCAGCCCAATGAATGGCGTCTCTCAATTTGTTAAGGCTCTCGATAGAAATGGTCAATGTTTCCAGTTTATTTCTCACAAATTTCCTGGTTTAAGTACTGAAAAACTAAAAGCAGATATCTTTGATGGACCTCAAATACGTAAATTGATGAAAGACACAACTAATTTTGAGACTTGTATGAATGATGTGGAGAGGCTTGCCTGGCAATCTTTTGTAGCAGTTGCACAAAATTTCCTCGGAAATCATAAGGCTGACAACTATGTAGAACTAGTAGAGGAAATGCTGGTGCGATTCAAAGATTTAAGCTGTAATATGAGTATAAAATTACACTATCTCAATAGTCATCTACATCATTTCCAACACAATTTAGGAGATCTAAGCGAAGAACAAGGGGAACGTTTCCACCAAGACCTAAAAACAATGGAGAATAGATACCAAGGAAGGTGGGACAGTCATATGATGGCTGACTATTACTGGGGAATTATGCGAGATTGCCCGAGTCAGTTTCATTCTGGAAAATCACTCAAAAGACAATTTCTTGATGTTTAATGTCAATAAAATATATATTTTTTCGTGAATTGTGTTTTTTTTTCTCGGGAACTAGAGCCGACAGAAGAAAACGGGTAACATTTTTGATATCACCATGTAAGACATACTTAAAATCGGGTCTAAAATCTCCAGCACCAAAATGGTTGTAGGCCAGTGTAATCAACTAGGTTAGTATACTACATATATGGTCAGAGAGCATGCCTACTTCTTTTCTTGCGAACATTTCCGAGTATGTGCTTTTGACCATAGGGACACTATACCATATGTAATTGGGGTGAGAGAACGGCGGAGAGGTAAACGATACCCCACCAAGTACACTAGATTATATAGAACGGACGGTTATAGCACCAGGTGCCAGGCTTATCTGTGCAGGACCTGCCATCTTTGAAATACGTTGGGTATACACATACGCAATACGTCCTATCCTTATGCTGACGTATGCTTATGCAATGAAATTCTACACAATCCATTCAATAAACATATCGGAGAAGCGAGGGAGGGCGCATCTTGCGCAGCAGTGTCATTTTTTACCTCGTTTACACACGATATATGATATGCTACTGACAAATTCCCGGAATGTGAAAAAAAAGAATAAATTGTTTTTATTTTTATATTTATTTTATATTTTTATATTTTATTTACTACCTTTCCTTCAAAGTACTTTCTTTCCGCATGAATACACCGATCTCAGCGACTTGTCCATGACTGGAAGCAATGCTGAAAATTTTTATATGTTAAGGTGTTCAACACTGCCTGCAATTCGGTCTGGATCTCTTTAATCGTATCAAAACGGCACTCCTTGAGCGTTAGTTTCAACTTTGGAAACAGGAAGATGTCACAAAGGGCAAGATCTGGGGAGTAGGAAGAGTCAAGTAGTATTGACGTCTTCATTGAGATAAGAAACTTACGCACAACAAGTGACGTGTGGGATGGTGCATTGTAGTGGTGTAGAATCTACACATTTTTACGCTACTTGGCAGGCCGCTTGCGTCGAATGTTTTCTTTTACTCGCCGAAGAACATCGCAATAAAATCGTTCATTAACTGTTTCACCTGGTTCATGCACTTTTGCCATATTTTTTTGGCGTATTTTCGATCGATGAATGACCGGAATGCTTATCATCATCAACCGACACACTTCCATTTTAAAAACGGTTGTGCCATTCTGTTAAAAGAATGCTATTTTGGTGTATGTTGTATCTGTATTTGACCACGTGTGAGCGCCAGATTGTTGCAAGATGGATGCTTGTGGGTTGTGTTGGTTTATTGTGTACTAGCTGTAGCGTCCTAACAATACTGAAAATGTTTAATAATAAATGGTGGTATAGGTGATGCATCAAAGGTCCAGGACGTGTGTAATAATGCTGAAATAAATATATTACAACTTATTAACTAAATAAAACACAACATCGTTGTCCCTAAAGCTTTTATTTAATATTTATATAAGAAATTGAGCGATTTATTTAGAGTTATTAATTAAAGTAATTAAATAAAAGTAATATATACCAGTACGGTGAAATATAAAGAAATGTGGACTGGAAAGAGAGTTAAATTATACAATAAATTAAATGTGAATTAAGTAAAAGAAAAATACCTATTTGAACAATACAGATTACCTTTGTGTTGCGAACATGTCGCGATCGGACATGTGGAAAGCAATGCCGAACGGCGCTTGAATGCTGGAACAGCACGTGCCGAGTTTGAGCGCTGTGTATCTTACAAGCGTTGGAAACGAAGAGAGTGAGTTTGGTGTAAAACTGGTTTCCAAAAGGCTCGCAGTCGAGAGCGGTCATATCGAAGTGGGCGATATATAGAATTAAGAACTATTCAAAAGCGCGGGCTGTCAAGTTGTGATATCGATGAAATAAACATCATTAAAATATCCCTTGTGAAGAAACCTTTAAAATGATTTGCGACATGACACCATTATGAAGTATACGTAATTGATTATATAACTTAAATTCAAAAAACGAAATGTAAAATTGTGGAAATTCGAAAAGAACGTTGAGTGTGAATAGACCGTTCAATCAGGTAGATATCGAAGAGTCGGTTGGCTAGTACGATAACAAAAGAAAGGCAAACGAATGTATACAGAAAACATAACCACGAGATAAAGTAACTGTGTTTCCCATACCATCCAATCACGGAAAAACATTAATAGAGTTGTTGAAGATCAAAAGTCTCCTAGGTAATACCAAAGGTAAAGTTAATTTGAATTTTAAATCGGTATATATATATATAATCCAAAAATCCCTATTACCATAACAATGGTGTAGGTATATACGAAATTAATTGCGGCCAATTGTAATTTGAAGTATATACGTCAAACGAAACGGTCAATAATAACGAGTTTTAAAGAGCACATATCACAAATTACATTTACAGCGTAGAAAAGCATGTATTGGACACGGATCAGAACGTCACGGTAAAAGGGTTAAAATTTGTCAAAGATATCAATAGCCCCAGAGATCTCGAGGCATACGAAAGTATTGATATTGTTATAGACAAAATTAATACGCTCAACTCGGACAACAATCCTATCCCATAAGAAAAGTAGGTAGAAAAAGTCGAGGGCGAGAGAACAAACACATGGTTGCTGTTTTCTTAAGAAGGGTAAGTTGTCGTAATTTTAGTTTCGTATTTATTTTAACGTCAGCGTGTACGTGGACGCCATTGTAAAGTTGTGCGTGTTTTATCTACTGATGATTACAACTTAGTTGTCGAAATACGTATTTAGGATACGATTATTAATTAAGGTAAGGGGTTTTATACTTTTTTTGAGTTTTTACTTAACCACAGTCTCCAAAGAAAGACTTTAAAATAATGCTGATAGGCAGCCTTCACAAGAGGCGTAAAATTGCGTTTCTGTGATGAAAATATTATTTCATTATAACAAGTGTTCATTTGAAAACTCAATCTAGTAGCATGTGATTTACTGAGAACATTTTGAAGTATGTCGTAAATTAAAATTTACTACTTTACCAACGAAGTCGTATATTTTGACAGTTTCATACATACAAATAAATAACAAATAATAGGTATTTATTGGAAACTATAACAAATGTTGAAAATGTTGTCCTTAAAGATCAATGCACTTTAAAATCCTCCGTTCAAAATTTCTGATGATATTCTGCAACATTACTGGATTGTTTCTGTTCGATTCTCTGTAGCATATCATTCAAATTCGAAATATGTTATTTTTTAGATAAGGCCACAAAAAGAAGTCCGCAAGGTGTTAAATCGCATGAACGTGTAGGCCAGGCAATTTCAGTATTTCGACTAATTATACGCTCATCAAAAGAGTCTCTTAAATAATCCAAAGATTCTGCAGTACAGTGACAAGGTGCTCCGTCTTGTTGGAAATATGCATTTTGTAGTTCATCATCATGCAACTGATTGACAAATGGTTGTAAAATTTCCGTACGGTACCTTTGAGCAGTTAACGTTCCCTGAAAAAATATTGGTCCAATGATTCGCCTTTGGCTTATCGCTGCCCAAACACCAATTTTCTCTGGATGTAGCGATTCTTCATTAATTACATGTGGATTTTCACTACTCCAAATTCTTGTATTTTGTGAATTTTGGTATCCCGTTTTATAAAATCATGCTTCATCAATAAAGATGACTCTTCTCCATTATTGTTCATATTTACAAACCAATTACAAAACTGTAGTCTACGTGGGTAATCAACTTCTAACAATTCTTGTACTGTTGTGACACGGTATGGATAAAGTTGCATATATTTTTTTAATAACTTGTGAGTTGTATCAACAGAAAGGTTTATTGGTTGACTCAAATGTCGAACAGATGTTTGTGGTTCATTTTCCATTATTTCTTCAACACGATTGACAACTTGAGGTGTACGTTTCTTAACTGCTCCACTGCCTGATTTTTTTAAGAGACTACCAGTTTCAGAAAAAAGTTTTAAAGTTCTATCCAAAGTATTCTTAAATTGTATATAATCTATTACAAAATGTGGAAACTCAACTTGAAATTCTACCATGCAATCTTGAACTGAATAAACCCATAAACCATCAATTTTATTACCACTTCGAAAATAAGCCTGGTCTAAAAAAAATTTATGTTCTAAAGTAAAAGCCATTTTAAAACTGAGAAGCAATTTATTTAAACCAGAATCGACGCACGATTACTTTATGCACTAACTGATGTTTGTGATTGACATTATCAAATCGTTTTGGATTTACGTTTACGGAACAACAAACACATACTAATATATTTGCGTCTTATTCTATCAAAATTTCAAAGTAACCTAGATTGACTTTTCAAATAAACACTTGTTATATGTAACGAAAATTATTCACCAAATTTACGCATATTTTTATGGCATTTTGATTTAACAAATTTTACACTTCGAAAGCACTTCAAAAACCAGAAATTCTGCAGTAATTACAACAAAAACAATCTGAAACTCACAGTAACAGGAACGGTAATTATGTTTATAACCTACAAACAGCTGGGGAGCGTTGTGTTTTGTCAGGTGACAGGTTTACAACACCCAAAAACAAAATTTCTCCCAACCTGAAAATGTAGGCTCTAAAAAATGACATGTCATTGTATCTCCGAAGCAAGAGCTAATGGCTAATCATTTTTATTGTGATTTTCGAATTCAGCGGGTGGAAATATATAAAAGTCAGTAATTTTTGAGCGCGAAACATTTTAAATTGTTGGTCAGAGGAGTACTTATTCGTAGAAGTAGTGGTCCGAATTTTAATACAAGGTTTAAGTATTTAAATATTATTTGAGTTAGTATTAGTCGTTTGTATCTTGTAATTAATATGTTTTACTCTATTATCTCTTAATGCAATGATACTAATATCGTTTGAAAATGTAAAAAAAGAGCGTTATATTTGCAAAACTCTTATCTAACAATAATTAATAACGTTATCGGACAGCTAAGTATCATTGTATTTATGTACTCGAGTCTTTATTTTTTTTTTTGCACTTTTACACATACATATATTCTATCAGGCATTTGTGTGTGTATTCGTAACGTACATCTTATCGTTCTTCCTTATCTACAAAATAGATTAACTTGATCTCGAGAGATATCATCGTCCCAGTCAGTTGATGCGGGATCAGTGTATAATGTCACAAAACGCCAAAGGGAAAGGCAAGAAAACGAAAGATAACGATTCGTCGAATATCGGCGACAAATTGAACAAGAAATTCAGGCTCAGCTTCCGCGGGAACAAATCGAAAAAGGAGAAGAACAAGATGACGAAGGGCGACGACGACGAGGATTGCCAGGCCGATAACAACATTCTCGGCGATTATAATAATAAAGATAATCATATAAAGGATTATCTTTATTTGTGTAATAACAATAGTAACAATTCGGATCCAAAAATCGATTACCAAAGAGAATTTACGTGTGATAACGATGTCCTACGTCGTAACGAGCAGAACAATTCGGAGTGTTGCGCGGGTAACAAAACGCCGTCAATACGCGAAGAAGACGGCGAAGACGGTGACGATTGTGTCGTAGACGAAACATTAGACGTAATTAAGGATATTCTGGACGAAATTTTTAGTGCGGTTGTGAGAGACGGAATGGTAAGTAACTCTAGTGAAAATGAAATCAGTGTCAGTGTCGTGAACATGGATGAAACTGATAGTTCATGTAAAGATAAAATTGGATTTCGAAAAAGTCTCAGTTCGGAGGAGAGAAACGCGAAGGCCTCTAACAGGAGGGCCTCGATTACCGATGAAAATCTAGTGAATTTTAATTGCGGAATAAGAGATTCCGTGCGACGTGATTCATTATATTCCGTAGAAGAATACGATGAAGACTTGGACGAAAATGACAACTACAATTCGTCCAAGAAAACACCTGTGCAAGCTATAAACAAGGTTTTGGTCAATCAAGTTGGAGTTAATCTTTCGACACCGAAACACAAGAAAAAAAGCTTTTTAAACTTGCTCTTCGGCAGGAGTAAGAAAGAGAAAAATCCAGAATCCAAGTCGAAGAGCCTTTTGACCAGTCGAAAATATTCCTCGACGTTTGAACTTTCGCAAAGAATTCTGGAGAAATCGCCGTCTTTCATTAGGAAATCCATAAAACACGTGGTGAACAAAGACGTTCCATCACTCCTGAAGAGATCGTTCAGTGTCAGGGACGTAGAAAAAAAGAAAGAAAAACCCGTATCGCGTGATAAGCTTACGGTCATGAAAAACTTAGAGTGGGCTAAGTCTTTGCAAAGTTTAGTTGAAAACGATAATAGTGTTAGCTATGATGACATGAGTTTTATAAATTATGATACTTTAAATACGGTGACGTACAATATGCCAAGGCCATCTTTAAATCTACACAGGACTCAAAGTCTGATTGTTCACGTAAGTTTTGTCTTTTGTTTTTTCTTTATTCTACTAACGCTTTTTATTATTTTTTTGTCATGTTAATCATTGAATTGTTTTTATCTAAAAAATATGTGATGATAGTTAAATAATTAACTCATTGTTAAATAGTATTTCGTAGCAGTTTGCTAATTATAAATACTATTCATTATAACAATGTTAAGAAATGCTAATTTCTGAAGCTATGTGGATGTGTTTCCGTATCAAAAGTGGTCGAAAAAAGACGAAACATGATAAAAAGGCTGGAGTGGTGTTTGATATTCATGGTTCAGCACTTACGAACCTTCTTTATCATAAATCAATTTCCAGTACTCTTTTTTGTAGATCTCCAAGAAATTACTGTATGCACTACGACACGTGTTTATTTATTTTAGGATAACATTTTATTATGCGACGTTAACAATCACAGGCCTGTTATTGAATCGTATAACTTTTTTTAAATAAAATCTGTTTGTATTAACTTTAGGATTACATTTTTTCATGATCTGACAATCACATTCACAGATTTGTAACTTTGAAACAAATAAAAATGGATATACAAGTTTTGCGTTTTTGTTACTTGAAATGAAGTCTACTTTACACTCCTAAAATTTGAACATAACGATACGGGACACTTGTATATAAATATATTTATAAATGATTGCACGAATATTACAAAATACACCCCTGTGCATTTACAGCCTAGGGTACCTGAATTTAATTTACATTATCGTTAGTTTATCGCACTGTTACACAAGAAGATGCTTAACCTCTTCAAGGACATATACACATATGTGTACGTTTGGACCATTGCAGCATAAACCCATATTGTAAAGATATTCTTCAATGCTCAATGGCCCCGTATGTTGCCAATATATTATAGAACCTATGTACCTGCGCATAAGGTGTATGACCGAGCCATAATAAAATTACGTTAGTTTATTAGTGTTTATGTGTGGCTAGGTTATGTTAGTTACCTTACTTCAAGTTGCAGTATTATTTCTAAGTATCTCTTCGAATTTGTGAATAATAAAAATCAGTAAGTAATGTGACCTTCTTTTACATGCATGTATTTTTCTATAATTTTGAAATATTTCACATTTGTTTGCAATTGTGATGAAGTTTTCATATGTACACATTTGTGTACATATAAAGTGTGTACATATAAGTGTGAAAGTAGATATTACTTCATTTTCTTCTTTTTGCTACTTTTTATAACTGTTTCAGTTATTCGGAAATGTCTACTCCAATTTCTTGTGGATTATTTTATGGCAAAAGAGATGACGCATCAACCATAACTATACTGGATAAATTAGCAAATCCAAATATTTCAGATTTAGAAGATCTTGATATTATAGATTCCAACGAAGAATATTTTGATGAAGATGTACGTACAAACAACGACGGGTTGGACCAACCCATTACGTCGAGAATATCGGATGATGAAAATGAAATTCATGAAAATGAATGTACGGAAAGCGAAGATTTTGATAGTGAAGATGAATTGCCATTGAGGGAAATAAAACGTCGAATAGAAACCAGTCAGCCGACTAGGTCTAGAATATGGTATGTTGGGAAGGATAACGATCTTACTCACAATCCACCACCTTTTTTATCCTCCCGTGAAATTAAAATTCAAGGTGAAACTCCGCTTTCCTTTTTTATGGAAATCTTTCCTGAAGAACTATTTCAGCATATTAGAACTGAAACTATCAGGTATGCAGTCCAATCAGGCAGAGATAAATATCACTACTGCAGATATAAAACGGTTTATTGCGGTAAATATAATGATGACATACATAAAATATCCTTCATACCGGATGTATTGGTCATCCAATCAAGGCCTACGTTTAGATATTATCGCTGATAGCATGCCGCTGAAAAAGTATGAAGAAATAAAAAGATTTCTACATTTTACAAATAATCAAGACATACCGCACGACAACAATGATTCTTCTATAAAAATAAAACCATTATTGAATACATTGGCCGAAACATTTGCCAATGCTTGTACGCCAACTGAATATATGGCAATAGACGAAATGATCATACCATTCAAAGGAAGAAGCAAATGTAAACAATATATAAAATCAAAACCTCATAAATGGGGTTTCAAGGTTTGGGTCCGTGCAGCGGCTGATGGATACGTGTCAAAATTTGAAATGTACCAGAGTCGCAAAACAGAGTCAAAACCTAAGTTAGGTGTTATAAGGGGACACCGTTGCAAGACTATGTTCCGACATTGAAGGAAAAAACCACAAGATATTTATAGACAACCGTTTTACGTCTCTTGATACAATATCATTTTTGAAGAGTAGAGATATTTATGTTGTCGGAACAATACGATCAAATAGAATTGCAGGTGCAAGTGAGAAACTAGTATGCGAAAAAGATTTGAAAAAAAGAGGAAGAGGATCAAGTTCAGTTACCACTTCATCCGATAACTTAGTGTGATTCGGTGGGTAGACAATAATATAGTACATATGGTTTCATCTTTCGTTGGTAAAGAACCGCAAGATACTGTAAGAAGATGGGACAAAACCAAAAAAAGCCACGTCAACATTCCGCGACCACAAGCAGTATCCAATACAATAAATTTATGGGTGGTGTTGACATGGCAGATAGAATGGTTGCCCACTATCCTCATGCAACGAAAAATAAGAAATTTTACGTAAGAATCGCATTCCACTTTATAAACGTCGCTATCATAAATTCGTGGATCCTCTACCGCGAAGCTAAACATTGTAGCATCTCTTTGGTTGAGTATAAGGCATATATTGTCCTTGCCCTTCTTAGAATGAATACAAACCAAAAAGGAAGACCGGCACATGGAAATACACCACCAACGAAAAAGAAGGCATGGACAAAAGCTTTGCGTGAAGTGCGATTGGATGGAATAGGACACTACCCCGAAAAGCAAGAATTAAAAAATCCTCCTAGATGTCATTATCAAAACTGCGTAAAATGTACTCGATATACGTGCAAGAAATGTAAGGAACCAGTGTGCCCTGAGTGTCTTGAATCTTTTCATCAATGAACTTTGGCAACATGCGTGGACAGATATTTCTTCTTATTTTTTACGTTCACAGGTTACTAAAAATTTCAAAACTATGTATTTTCAATTTCTAAGATCAATAAAAGTTGAATAAAATTTATGATTTGCTTTTTCACGTGTTGTGAAAAACCCGTCCCTGAAGAGGTTAAAGGCATAATACGTACTTTCTATTTAGTATAACTAAAATAAGTTGAAACGAATTATAACAAAAACGGTGAATTATTTTTATGAATTCTTATTGAAACCCTGCAAAAAGTAAACAAGACTGAACCGTACTAAATGTAGAAAACTTATATTGGTTTCGCCTATATCCTTGCACCCGTACTTTGTTGAAATAGCTAAAACGTGTTTTTCCAGCTCTGAATTACGCTTTATTAACTCTATAATATTTATGGGCTATGGACTTTGCTGAAGAAAGTGCAGTGGAATCACGTTCGCCTGTGACATAAATTTGGTCTGAATGGTGCTGATTGAAGTTAGGTATTGGTATTTCAATAGGGATAATGTTACTTGGATTGTTATGTGGTTTTCTTAGAGACTATATACATTGTGGCGAATTTGTAATGTTCACCATTGAGATTTATTTTACTGAACAACAAATTTTAACATTTTAATAGACAACCTGCTTTTTCACAAATTTATAGTAATTACGAATTGTTCGTTGTAAATTTCCCAGATTTTAGATGTGATATGTGATATCGCGAGAGCAATTCACTCTTTTCTGCTCTTGGTTTTAAACAATATTACAATCAAATGTTATTTAAATTTAATGAAATCGACCATTACTTAATGACAACTCATGCTCATATTTATTAATAATACGAAAGTGATTTGACGGAAGGGTGACTTTCAATGCTTTCGCCATGATGAGGATAATATTGATTTCAGGGATTCATTCATGTTTTAGAAGGCTACTCTAAAAATTTCACCCAAATCTGTCAAATACGAGAATTGTTCATAAACTACATGGCCTAACACAGAGATAGCGCGAATTCGCACGAATCTACTTTACCATTCTATAGAATCATCCTTTAATAGGTTAAATACCATATGATCATATATTTCTACCCTCTAGAAGGCAATGACATTTTTCTTTTTTAAACTTAAGTTGGTACCATAATTTAAGTTAACTTATTTTGCAGCGTGTGTGTGATATAGGTTATTTTATACTGATGACAGATTAGGTTTTGTCATATTGACAAATAATTACATACAAACGTTTCAGTTGAAAAAATAAAAAGTTTAATAATAAAAACAGCTACAATAAATGTTCAAAGTGAGCTCCTTCATTTTCTATGCATAGCGCAACTCGTCGTCTCATATTATTGAAGGCATTCCTTAAATTATGTGGTGTAATTTCCTCACAGACATTTCGGATAGCATTAGTAAGTTCTTCAATTGTATGTGGCGATTCGTAAATACTCTATTTTTTAGATGTGGATAAATGAAATAGTCCATAATTGTTAAATCCGGAGATCGTGGTGGAAAGTCTACTATTCGATTATCAAAGAATTCATGCAATAATTCCATCGTTTCTCTTGTCTTATGGGCTGTTGCATTATCTTGCTGGAAATATCCCTCGCGGAGCTCATTATCATGTAATTGATTTACAAATGGTAGCAATAAATTATTACGATATCGTTCTGCATTTGTCGTATTATTAAAGAATATTCGACCAATAATCCGTCTACGAGAAACAGCAAGCCAAACGCCTATTTTTTGTGAATGCAAGGGTGTTTCAAGAATTTCATGTGGATTTTCACTAGACCAGATGCGCATTGTTTGTTTATTTACATATCCTGATAAATGAAACCATGCTTCATCGGACCAGAAGGATTTGTCAAGAACGTCATCGTTATTAATCGTACCTAAGAACCACTGACAGTAATTAACTCTGGTTACATGATCAATTGGTAAAAACTCTTGCACGCAATGAAATTTGTATGAAAATTTTTGTAAGTCTTTTTAAGGATTCTCTGGCAGGTCCCATATGACAGTTGTGTTTGTTGTGAAAGCTTACGAATCGATTTCTTAGGTGATTGATTTATTCGTCCCTCAACATCTGCTATATTTTCAACTGTCCGCTTTAGTGGTCTACCAGCACCTGGTTTTCGAGATACAGACCCTGTTTCACGGAATTTAACCACTGACTTTTGAATTAATTGCCGCAAACTGTCATATGTTGTTGGAAAATTTGGAAATTCTGCCGAAATTCTTCTATACAAGGCTGCATGGAGTACGACCATTCTCCATTTTCTAATTTTACACCATTCCTAAAGTATGATTCGATCAGAAAAACTTTATGATTTATTGTAAACATTTTTAAGTGTCAATTAATAAATAAATTAATGACAGATGAGTTTTATTTATCAGAACATACACATAATGACAGATGTATTTTATTTGTCACTACCAACACGATATTTTCAAGAAATAATTTCATGGCTTGCTAGAGGGTAAATATAAATGATCATATTGTATAATAGTACAGAGCGATCTGTCAATCAGTGTTTTTGACAGTACCCCAAAGTGAACGTCTCGTGTGATTTTGTAATAATGGAAAAAACTGAGTTGAGAGCAGTGATAAACTTTCATTTGAAAGGCTTAACTTTCATTTGAAAGGCTTAACCGAAATCAAAGCAGAGCTGAATGCGACACTATTAGAAGGCACTCCTTCGTTTTCAATGGTTAATGATGAACCCCGTAGTGGGCGTCCAAAAACTGTTACTGTTCTGAATTGGATTGAAAAAATCCAGTAATAAAATCCGTATCGTCTTGGATTACCGCTTTTCTTTATATTTTATCTTTGTCATTCCTAATGTATTTTGCAGAGAATTGTTAGTTGTAAATGCTACGGAAAACGATTTGTATGAACCCTCGCACGGTGCATAATCATCTGGATGTTTGAATGTTTGCGTAATATAAATATATGAAAGGGATTTCGCAGTCCTGGGAAAGCTATTTCCTCACAGTTTGAACGTGCTAGTTTAGGTCAAAATTTTATTACATATTGTATAAATACGTACAACGTCTTTAAACTTTTACTACTTTAAGCATCTGAACAATTGTCATGTATCTAACATAATAAATTTTGAAAAAATTCCTGAAAACTTTTAAGATCTGCATGTTTAGTACTAATAGATACGAAAGTTATTGAGTTTTCATATAACCTGTCAATCTAAATTGTTTCGAAATACTCTATAGAATAGGTTTAATTAAAAATTAAACATTGTCTTAAGATAGTGAATCATTATTGCTAGAAATGTGTATTAAGTGATAAAGTTATTCAAAATACTTATAAAGATGGATATCTAAGTTTAAAATGTATCTAGTTTGTTATCAGATAATTTATTAAAAGATATTAATAAGTATTACCGTCGTGTTCATGAAAATGCGATTATATACGAGGCACAATCACGAAAATCTATAACCAATTCGAAAAAATATCGAAGGCTAAAGTGTGATCCAAATAGCAAACGATTAAGATTGAAACCACTAGATTTTGTAACCCAGTTATTATAGGTAAACGCTAAATTGCATAATATATTACATATATAGTGCTAAACCTCATCAGAGTTTGGAAGGAATTTTGGCAAGGTCTGAACTATTATGGTATAGATATATTATAAAACAGGGCTACGGGAAGGCACTGCTTTGACCAAGTCTTGGAGTTAGCAATGCACATTGAAACAGGTTTCCAGAAGAACCTGAAAACACCCACTGTTTTCGTGGATCTCGTTACGATATTCTGTTGCTAAGTTCCCGTATACTATTGGTGATAATATCGTATTGCTTTGTTATCGGCTATTTATTCCTCCGGATTTGAATTAAATTTATATGTGTCGACCGAAATATATGAGTTGAAATAATGCAATAGCTTGGAATAACACTAATTTATTTACAAGATAATTAATATATTACAGGTATTGAATGGCAATATATTGTTATAGTACAGATCTGTAACTAGTTAAAAATGATTTTGGTTGAATTTAAAAATATTGTCCCGGTTTATCTCAAAATAATTTCCGCCGTTTTAGCGAAACGCTCTCCTAACGCCATCTATAGGCAAATTTACGCAACACTTGGACATCAGTTGATGGATAAATTGCATTTTTAATTTAAACTATCTTCGTGTAAAAATACTACAAATAACTAATAACCTCGTAGCTATAACTATTTTTTTAGTTCCTTTTGCATTTCCTTTTTGCGTGAATTAATCCACATTCAAACATCCCGCTTTATTATGGAACGGTAGATTATTTACTTTCAAGGGACGCGATAAAATATATTAGTAAGATCATATGTTCTATGTTTATAAATAATAAAAAAAACATCAACGGTATTATTTTTTTGGTTGTTGACAGTTGATCTTTTTTGTGAAAAGAAAAGGTCGCCCTCAGCAAAGTTCAAAGCGTTTTTTACTTTTTGTGCATATTTAATGCGAGTAGAAACCTGAAATTTATTACATTACAAAGATTGAATATTTGTACACCTCTTGAATAATCTATTACCTATTTTCCAAGCTCCTAATGCTATTTTTAAGCCTGGAAACTTATACCCAATAAGAGTACTTATCCAAAAGCTGAAAAAGGTCTCACGATTCCTGTTCCATATTATTTCCGGGCCTATTATAAACTAGTACTACCCCTGGGACTTGCTGCATACTTTCCTATTCAGTGAACCAGCCCAATACCAAGTAAAGAACTCCTAAAGCATAATTTAAGGTAGTTTCTAATTAATATACGTGTTGCTTGTATCGCTCATTAATTAGGGTAGTTATTAGTAAAGCGGATTTCACTTTTGAATATGAATGTTAACTCATGGTAACACTGGGAAGCTTGTAGTTAGCAGACCCCACCTGGTTTTTATAAAATAGACAATTTTTATTAATATATTTCTCATTCCTGGATGTGGAGGTTAGAATTTTTCATTTACCGTGTTGAAACATATATATCCTTGGTTTAGAAGCATATTTAAACTTATAATTAAATATTACATTGGGTTTAGCTAAATAAAGTCACCTTACCCAAGTATTGTTAAAATAGATATATAACAGCATCTGTACTAAATCATTGTCCCGAATTTGATATCGATATTTTTATATTTATACCAAGGTCAATCTCCTATTGTTTAGGGCGAGTTTTAGGAAATTTAAACTTTTGATTTTTACTGTCATTACTTGTTGTCCTAGTCTTTTTATATTTTACGTTAATAAATATTTATAACTTGTTCAAGAATGTGTTTTCTTTAAAAATAATATATCTCACGAAAACCCAAGGTATTAACACGAAAGGTAGTCTCACCTATTATTTGTACTTATCTATTGAAAAAATATTCAAACCTACGCACCCAAAAGCCCTGAGAAGCATTATATAAATTCGAGTCTTTTGCATATTTTTAATGAATTTATAAATTTCCATTCTACTTCAATTTCTTTTCCTCTTCCTCCTATAGAGTGGAGGAAGACCAGTGTAATATTAAGTACGTAAATTACAATAAACAGGAAGTGGGCTAGAGAAAACGGACAATATTCGAAGACTACAGGAGAAATGTAATAAACCCAAACATTAAATACAATACAATATATAACGATAAAACTTATGCTATTATAAAGGTTTACAACAAGCAAATGAGCGGATTTAAAAGAAGGTTATAACTGACCACTTAGGTAAATAGCAGATTATATTTGGGAAACTCCAAGGCCTTTCTACACACTTTATATTTACAAATAGAACAAAATTAAAACCTATGAATTAACACGGAAAATAAATACAACTAAATCTATTTGATTATATCCAAATTAAACTAGAAATACAAATTAAATCTATATTGACCGAACACGGGCAATGGATGGTAGAATTTTTGGAGTAGGTAGTAAAGAACTGCGCGTAACCTTTTGGCACTTTGGCGGTGGCAAAAATGCAGACTGCACGTGGTGTTACAGTTAGTCGAAGTTTTGATATTTTTGGGAAAAGAATATAAGCCCTCCAAGGGATGGATGTGACGTCGCGCTAATTATTTAATTAAGTTTCGGGTTTTGATGGTTAATTTAAAGGCAACTGCTACATAATCACAAGATTTCCAATTGGGTGTCAAGAATACCCCTAATTAGAATGCAAAACTCTGCGAGGCCACTCTGATGAGATTCGATTAAACGTCCGATATCTTGACCACGTGATCGAGTCCGCGGGCGTGAAGCAAACACCACATATTCCGTTAAAAAAATATGCAAGTCTTCGGTAACAGTGTAATCTCTATAATTGTGTATTCCGACACATACCGAAAATCATTAATTAAACTTTTATTTACCAAGTCAAGAAACCAAGACATTTTACGACGGCCATTTTGTGTAGTATAACGTTTTCTGTTTGTGTAATCGTAGTATGGGCAAATTTTGTTATATAAAATCGATAATTAGATTTCTTAACTTTGCTTTTGTAATTTTCATGTACCGATTGTGTAATTAGAGTTATATTATTTTAGTATTTTCTGTTACATTGGTTAAATTAGAAATTAGTTATTCCTTTTGGCACTAAAATTTTGATTGCCATGTCACGTAATTAAATTTACATATTTAAATTTAGTTTAGGCTTTGCGATAAACTAACGTGCTTATGATATGTATTTTTTTTTGCTAAGGTAACCAAGGTAAGTCGCAGAAGCGGTACTAAGTTCTGGAAAATTTAAGAGCCAGTTTCATGTTAATAATTTATTGTTACGTTTACCGGTAGCAATCTGTCCAGTACCTATGACACAATTTGGGAGAATGGATGATTTGTAAATTAAAAAAAAAAACATTCTTTAGTTAAACCCGAAGAACGATTTTTTTTCAAAATGAGGACGTCAATTTTGTGAAAATTTGAGCTGCTCTAGCGGCCAAACGATTCGTCCTACTGAGAGACATTGTATACTCATTCTAGTGCTCTCGAAGGGGCTTTAAGTCGCTGAAAATTTCAGGTCGATCGGATCAGAAATGTAGGGATATTATAGCGGTTATTCGCGGTATTTTTTTAATTTTCGATTTCGATCCACCTCCGTATCTCGGGTACTAATGGCCTCTCCTTAATAAGTCTAACACCATCCGATGCGCACTAAAGTTCTGAATTGGTTGGTAGAAACCGTAATCCATTAGGAGGATCGGTTCTTTAGTTATGCCCGAAAAACTATATTTTCCAAAACTAAGATGCTAATTTCGCGCAAATTGAAGCTACTTTAGTGGCCAAACAGTCTGTGCTACTTAAACACACTGTTTACTCATTTTAATACTTTCGAAGAGGGCTTTAAGTAGTCGTAAAGTTCAGATCGTTCGGATAAGAAATGGGGTAGTTATGGATGTTATTCGCGATTTTTTGTAAATTTTCAATTTTGATACGCGTATTTTGGAAACTAGTGACTGCGCCATAACAGATCTAACACCGTCTGATATGCATTGATGTCCTGAGTCGAGTAGTGACAATAGATTTCGCTACGAGGATCGGCTTTTTAGTTATACCCTATAATATAAAATTTATTTTTTATTGTCAGCATTGTCGAAAATCCAGAAAATTCACGAAATAGGTTGTTGTAAATGGAATTAAAAACAATTGTGTCTCTGGACAGTAGTGGATAATCAGTTTTACATCGTAGACAAAAATCGCATAACTCTGATAAACTCTCTGTAACTCTGTAAATTACATTCTCAAACCTTCATCGCAAGATAGTTCTGTCAAGGACTCTTTTTCATTGTTAGTTAAGATTAGGGTTTAGGAATGTCATCCAATATGAATTTTTTTTTATATTCAAAGTAATTCACAATAGTTTCAAAATATTCTACAAGTGTATCAGTGAGTATTTGAGAGTGACGTTTTATATTATTAATAAAATCATCATTTACCTTACTTTGGGGTTCGGTTACAAAATTGTCCACTTTGTCAAACAGTACGAAAAACTATTACAGTCAAAGCTCTTTATTCGCGGTGGATACGTTCAGTAAATATGTCGCAAATACAGAAACCGTGAATACCCAATAGTAATTTGTTTGAATTGGGTCCAAGTTTACAAAATAAAACGAAAAAAGTATATGTACCTAATATAATAATAGTATGTATATTAAAAAACGAGTTTCATAAGGCACCATTTTGCCGCACGAGATCAGTTTAGAAAACGAGCCGCTTGCGGCGAGTTTTCTAAAGAGCGAGTGCGGCAAAAGGCCTTATGAAACGAGTATTTTATACTATTTTTTCTATTTTGCGTTTTTTACATTAATAAATTGCTTAAATTGGAATTATTTAATTTGAAAGTTTAGAGTTTAATTTTTATATAAAGCATGCAGTTGGTCACATTGATACTTGACATTTTCAAATTTAAATCTTGCTATCCGCGAAGTATATTATATTACATATTATTTATTAATTTTCGTTAACATTACTTAATATTTCATTTAAAAATATAAACATGAGTGACATAGAAACATATATATGTTGTTGTCAATTGTATACAACATACGTTGTTTGTGTAAAATACGAACATATATCATATCTGTCAAATGTACATAAATTATTAAAATCATATGACAGCAATGATATTTATTTCTGTATTCGAACAACGCCAACATTGAAAAATGAAAAAAAGTGTATCGAAATAGAGCTCATTTCGATACTGTTTTTGGTTTCATAATGAGTTCATTTCGAACGCAAAATAGAAAAAAGTAATTTTTATGAGAGATTGTTTAACAATACATATTAATAATAATTATTATCGGGCTTAGGCAATGGTTAAGAACACCAACCTTACGCAACCACCACTACCAACCTGCATTTTCCAGTGCTGTCTCGTAAAAGAGGTATATTATAATGCAATAATGTGTACTATAAATTAATGAATTATTGGGCCGTGTGCTACTGCACGTAATTAGCTTAGCATTGGTATTTCAGCATATATTTTTCTTTGCATTGCATACATATTCTGACAGTACAATATAAATACTATAAATTAATGAATTATTGGGCCGTGTGCTACTGCACGTAATTAGCTTAGCATTGGTATTTCAGCATATATTTTTCTTTGCATTGCATACATATTCTGACAGTACAATATCATTAGTTTTGGATCAGAGAATAAAGAAATTTTCTGCCGCGAATACAGGAAATGTTCACAATTTTTTAATCTGCCAGTACTGAAAACGCGAATAACGGAACCGTGAATAAAGAGCTTTGATAAACTCATCATCTACTGAAAAAATAGTTTGTACAGGGTGGCCCAAAATGACCGAAGGGGGTTGAGTTCATTATAACTTCTTATTTAAGACATAATTATTAAATTTTTTAAAATTTAAATACAGTATATTAATGGAGAATATTTTTAATTTAATTATGAAAAATTATATCTCGCAAGTGGTATTTTCTGCTTCGCATATTCGTGCTCTTTCCAAAACATTTTCCATAACCTTTCGCAAAACTTCCGGTGTTATGTTGTTGATTTCGTCGCGTATATTATTTTTTAATTGCTGTATGGTTCGAGGCTTATTAATATAGACTTTTCCTTTCAAATAACCCCAAAGGAAACAGTCTGAAGCGGTTAAATCCGGTGAACGCGGAGGCCAATTAAAATCGCTTGTACGGGAAATAATTTGTTCACCAAAGATGTCGCGTAAAAGAGCCATTGTGTCCCTCGCAGTGTGCGCTGTGGCTCCATCCTGTTGGAACCATACTTGCGGATGGTTTTCCACGGCTGGCCTTAAAAAATTTTCCAACATTGTCCGATATCTAACACCAGAGATGGAAACGGCGACACCGTGTTCATTTTCAAAAAAATATGGGCCAATTATCCTTTCCGACGAAACACCGCACCAAACGGTACACTTAAGTGGGTGTAATTCTCGCTGTTGAACTACTCTTGGATTTTCCGTAGCCCATATCCTGCAGTTTTGCCTATTAAGGAACCCATTTAATTGGAAATGGGCTTCGTCGCTCATAATTAAATTATGAATAAAATCATGATTTTCTTCTGCTTTTTGAGGAAAATAAATTGCATAATCAAGTCGTTGCTGGTAATCTGTCGGTTTCAATTGTGGGACAAGCTGAATTTTGTATGGAAACATTCTTATTGTATGCAAAATTCTCAGCAGCGACCCTCTTGAGAGGCCAAGTTGTGTCGAACGTCTCCTGGTTGATGTTTCTCCATCTTCCCGAATACTCTCCTGTACCCGTTCAATATTGTCATCCGTGTGCACCGTTCGTCGTCTGCCGGCACAAGGAAGGTTCCTTACTGCCCCTTGTTCTCGAAAATTTGCAACCAGACGGTTTATTGTTGACTCAGAGGGTCCAACCCGCACATTAAAATAACGACGATATGCACGATGAGTCAAAAAATGGATCGTTGATTTGAGAAATAAAGTTCAACGATTTTGGCACGTTGTTCAATTGTGTACTGTTCCATTTTAAATTCCCCAAGTCTTCTTTACAAAATACTGAAAACAAAAAAAAAAAATATAATAAAAAGTTATAAGGAATTCAAACCCCTTCGGTCATTTTGGGCTAGCCTGTATTACTTCGCAATCTTAAATTTAAGTCGTTGTGCCTATTAAAAATATCAGATAAAATGATTCACAGCTCGTGTCACTTGATCGCCCGTCAAAATCGGTATAATTTAGTATTTAGCTAATTTTATTTTAATCGTTGAACAATTCTACATACTTTATATGACAGGAAACAAAAGCTATTATTAATAATAGAATTCATAGTGTTTCATGTCAACAATTTATTTTATGTTTCAATTAGAATAGTTTCGAGATTCGGGCGCGCATATATTGGACGCTGAGGGTTTAGTTAATCTTTTTTGCGCAAGATGTACCTGTTAGGGAACGCATAAACTCGCCGCGAAGGATTTCGTTAATGCTTTTTACTCTAGGTACACCAAAGTGCCACAAATTGGACGCTAATACTCCTAACCCACGAATTTGAGGGTGTAAAAGAGAACAAAAGGACATTTGAGCATTTTGAACATTTTACTGTTAATTGCATATTGTATGGTCTAATAAAAGTCACAACAACATAAATATACAGTGTTTTCCGAAAGTAACGGATAAATTCTATAAAATGGTTGAAAAGAATGTTTTAGAAATTTTTATTTCTTTATTTAAGGATATGATTTTCTACCCGCCACCCCTCAATTCCTAAGCCGCAGCCCCAACTTTAAAAATTCAAACAGCAAGGTACTCCTTGTGATACTCAGTTGATAGCATTTTTTATGATAAAACAATAAAAAAAAGTTTTTCAAAATCACTCGATAAAAACTCATATTCATCAAAAATGTATTCAAATGAAAGTGCCAAACGTTGATATAAATGAAAAAAGCAATTGCAAATTGTTTGTAGTTAAATGTCAAATAAAATTTATTGACATTACGAAGCGGAGTGTGTGTTACTTGTTTAGCGATTCGAGAAATAAGATAGCCACAATGAGATTTACTGAAGTTGATAGAATAGAAATTCTAATCATGATTGGGTATGGAGATTGAATTCTGGCGCATTCACAAGTCTGTGCATTCTTCAATGAAGCTCATCCAAACCGCTATTCAATAACGCAATCAACGGTAAGTCGAATTGAGAACAAATTTTGTGATCTTGGACATATACGAGATAAACCTAAGGCCGGACATCCATCGGCTTTAAATGAAGATAACAATTGAATGCCTTGTTAATGGTGCAGGGAAACTACATTCAACCCTCATGGGAGTCGCATCAAATCTTAATATGTCAAAAAATATAGTGCTCTGACTGCTCCATTGGGAAAATTTTCATCCCTACAAAGTGCACTTGGTGCAAGAGCTGTGTTACGCTCGAAAAATGATCCTGAGACCTTTTGGGAATTTTTAATGAGTTAATTACATTATTTGCTATCGTTAAGTCATCATAGGCTATTCATAATTCAATATTTTCGTTTATTATAATTTTATTTTATTTTATTACTAATTCTCGATCAGCATAGGCTATTTCAAACTTTGATATTTTCATATAATTTTGTATGTTCAAATATTTTGGATGTCTCTATATCCATTTTATTTTATTTCCCGGACTAATTTTTATACTTCGGCGCAGTTCGACATTTCGGGAAATTTTATGCGTAGTCATGCTTCGTATATTTTTATTATTATTTCAATTTGGTTTCTCCTTAAACAATTCTAATATTGTGTTTTTTTTATTAGAATTTTGTAAATTCATTAGGATGCTTTAATTTGCTTGTATACCTTTCGTTTAAACTTAATTTTGCGTACTCCGTTTCTTTCGCTTAAGGCTACATCTTCGCGACATTTAGATTACTTCCAATTACAGGTCGCTTAACGGTTGGCCCAATCTTCTATTGTCTAATTACCCGTTATTGTTATTAATTAATTTCCGAGTTGTTGTTTGATAGCTTCAGCAATCACTCTTTAACCTTGTTGGGGTTTTTGGGTAGTTATTTTCTTTTCTTTCAAATATTTCGTCCAGAAGAGTTTTTTTCGTTACGATGACGTAGTTTTCTTTGCAAACATATAGTCGTACAGTCGTTAGTAAGATCCTCTTTACTATCTTAGCTCTGAAGTATTCAGTAGTTTGAAAACTAGTAGGCAAGATTTGAAATTTATAAAGTGTATTTTCTGCTTATGCAGGTTCTGTTCAGTCTTGACCTTATTTAATTAAATTCACTGGTGAAGTGTGTTAATTCGTGTCAATTCCCTGGTTCTGATAGTTTTTTTACGACCACGTGTGCTTCAGGTGAGTTTCTAGACATGGGGACGGCTGTTGCTTTTGCATAACTTAAATTTTCTTGAATTAACCAAATCACTTTTCTTACCTAAATTGTTGAATATTTTTCTTTTTCTTAATATATTTAATATCTTACGAATTGATCTGAGTGGGTTATTAGTGAGTAATTAGTGTATATTTGATTCGTTATTTTATTTATTCAGTAACGTATATTGTTGAATTTTTTCATCACTTAGGAAATTGTTTTTTTTTTTTGGTAAATTCAACAAATAGATTTTACATATACAGGCTGAGCCTTTAAATAATTGGAATTTCCAATTTTGTGAATATATTGCGTATTTTAAATTGTCACATTATTTTCCACTATAATTGTAAAACTGTGTGTATCATCTAAGTTTCTTTGCTTATACGGAGTGTAGCATAATTAATGTAAAGTACATCAAAGCTTTGTTGAACTACTGATGCAAAGATTTATAACTTAATACACGCTATTTGATATTGTGTATTACATTCCAATTTTGTAATCTTTATTGTTGAATTTTATCTCGATTCAGTTGACTAGTACCTAATCAGTTTGTATCATATTTTTTTTATTTAATTGGTTTTCATAATAAATATTTGATATTACTGTTTAACTTGGTGTTTGAGTTTGATTACTTTCTGTCCTATCGAGCAAAAGCGTTAGTTTTTGTGTACCAGGTATACGAACACCCCTTTTAGTTTTCTTAAGCCATTGTAGCCCGAGGGTGTTCTACGTTAACCAGGAAACTTGCCAGACCGAACGTAGTGGTGCCCAAATAATATCTATGCGTTGTGTTGGCCCACGACGCTCCCGCATTTTAATACTGAGCTGGCCGGTAAGTTTTTCGAGGGGCCTTTGTTGACCAGGGGCGGAATTAGGGCTCTTCCTAATTCCAACTGTGGTATTGTTACCTGTACTGTTTTAGGTGTAACAGCTGTCAGATGATGATTTTGATCGACGAGCGCAATTTTGCCAGAGTTCTTTTCTTTTGCACTTCTTTTGGGCGGCCCCGATTTTGGCACTAAACTACCTGGGCCTTTAGTCCCCTGTTCGATCTCGACACCGTGCTACGGATTATGACTAAGGACAACTTAAATTACCTATCCAAGCTAATGAGGAATTGTTAAAAAGGCCGTATGTAATAAGTATACGTATAATATGATTTGTCACAAATTCATAGGTTAATTAATGAGATTCAGGTGGTTGTTTTCCTGGTTTGAAATTTTTCAAAATATCTACTAGTTATATTCTCACTTTTGTGGTGATAAGTCGCAAATTACTTCCAATGGAAAGTTGTATAATTTGAAAGTTCACGCAGAAAAAAGTGAATCGGTATCTTTTAGAAAGATAAGGCGTTAAAAATGGGGAAACATTTTGGCGATATATACAACAATCGTGCAAAACAAAAGTTTTTATCATTAGAATTACGTGAAATTATAAGCAGTTGCGCAAAAAGAGAGGCTGCGGAAGAACCAGCTGAGAGGCCTTCTAAACCAATCCACTTTGTGCTAAAGAAAAATTCTGATAGTCTAGACACTCTTTCTGTAAGGGATATTTATTACATTAGAAAGAACATATATTATAACCGCAGAAAAAAAACAACCATCACCACCTCATTCTACCGGAGAAACTATGAATTTACTGAAAAATTTGGAAATCTGCACAATTAAGGAGGAAAACTTATTATTCACCAACGATGAAAGCAAGAAGATTGTAGTATTTTCCTGTACTACCAATATCCGCTATTTATGTAACAGTGACAAAATTTACTTGGACGGTACATTCAGTTGTATGAAATATTTTTTACAACTATTTGCAACCCACATTCTCAGCAATGGACATTATATTACTTTGGTGTTTTGTTTGCTCCCAGATAAAAAAGCAAGATACTTGGAAAAATTTATCTGTCTTTAAAAACTAAGTGTGAATGTGAGGGTTTTAATCTAAATTCAAAAATAGGGGTAGCAGATTTCGAAAAAACCTTTCATAACGCTGTTGTTTCCGTGTAGATAGATGTTAATTGCATGTCGCTTCCATCTTGCCCAATCATGGTTTAGAAAAATTCAAAATCTGGGTTTAACTGCTGATTTCAAAGACCAAAATATGTAAATGGCTTAAATATGTTTTTGGGTTGACATTTTTAAATCCAAGTGATGAAGGAGATTGTTTCGCATTGGATTTCGTAGAAATTTAACCAGAAGACGAAGGGATATCTGCATTTTCTGACTGTCTTGTGGAAAATTATATTGGAGAAGAAGCATTCTTTCCACCCGAATTGTGGGCAGAGCACACCGCGACTTTAGAACTAACTACAAACGCATGCGAGTCTTTTATTTCAAGGTTCAATGGTAACTTGTATACCAATCATCCGAATATATTTTCCTTTACAGAAATTGTTAAACAATGTCAAACATTACATAAAACTTCAAAGTTTAAACGACGCAATAAGAATACGCGATCCTGCAGTACGGAAAAGAATAGACTTAATGAAAAGTGCTCTATATTACTTAACGCACAGGAAATCTCATGTTTTCATTTTGTAAAATATGTATCGTACATGTATTGCAACCATTATATTCAGAAAAGTATATGTTGTATGCCTATAGATAATTCTTTTAATAATAACATTTTAATAATTGTAAATATTTAAATATGTAGAAATTCGACAAGAAATTCCATATTTTTGTAATGTACAAAACTGTTTTCTTTTAATAATAATCTTTTCAAATTAATTTCTGGTTTTTATTTTTGATATAATTTCATTTAAAATGTATCTAGTTCGAAGTTGACTGCTCCATTTAGGAAGAGATTAACGCGATGGTAGATGCTGCCGAGTTCGGTTATGCCCCGCGTTAATATATTTAGTATCGGTGCCGAGTTCGTGTCCTCGGAGGCGAATTCTTTTCTACGTTCGCTAATAACTTTCGAAATTTCCATATTTACGAAAAATGAACACAACTAATACAATGCGAAAAATTAATATAATGAACGTAAGTAAACACAATTAACTTTAACCAAATGCAATGTGATTCGCAAATTGTACTCATATTCAATAACTTATCATTAGAGCAGACCAATTTCCGTGCGCGCCATGTGCGCCGATGTGAGGATGATTGTATTGCATATTACTTTAATAGCAGAAAACCAAATGTATAATTAATTATTTCTGATAGAATAAATCTACTTATATACTTATATCGGTAACAAGTTCATGTTGCGTCCCTATTCTATCGCATATTCTAATATATTACGAATTACACCCCCATGGCGCGCACGGAAATTGGTCTGCTCTACTAATCATTTGTAACAGCATTTATTTAAGGGTGGATTAAGATCTGCCTGGTAATTATGTTAATCCCTAAAACAGCGTCCAGTTTAAGGGTAAGATTAAAATGTGTAAGGTACTGAGTATCCAATTTATGCCCGTCGTCAGATTCTTCTTGTTTGATAATTTATCTCCAAATACAGCAAATCGTATGCTTATTAATTAATTATTGTTAATAATAATAAATTATTAATATTAATTAAATTAATAAACACGTTAATAATTGGTTAATTACACAGGTCTACAAAATTAAACTTTTTGACAGATGTTTTTATTTTGAAAACTGATTTTATATAATTGTGGTAGGCTGATTTCAAAAATTCTATGCATTTATTTGTACCACGTAAGATTTTTTGCAAATATTAAATGAAAAAAAACGATATTTCTAAAAAAATTTATTTTTTTATTGAGTAAAAAGGTGGAATACAAGTTAAAAAAGTGGAAAAAAATACTTTACTCAGTCTTTTTTAAGTGAAATCTTTGTCTTTTTGCCAGAAAGCTGCGTTGTCCGGACATTCGGTTGTATGTTTTTAAGGGCATATCCCGTTTTAACATCCAGCAGTAGTCCGCCATCATCGTTATGCCCCATCTGCCTTGGTATCGCCGTTCCATTTCCTTAATGTCTTGGTGAAACCTCTCTCCTTGTTCTTCGCTAACTGCTCCAAGATTTTCAGGAAAATACTTCAAGTGTGAAAACAGGAAATGCACTTTCAAACTCATATTACAACCTAGACGATGAAAGTGTTGTAACATATTTTGAACAATATTTTCGTAGTTTTCGTTCTTAGCGTTCCCAAGAAACTTATCAATTACTTCTTTAAATGAAACCCAGGCGTTTTTCTCGACATTGGTCATTGTGTTTTGAAAATCCTTGTCTTTGCATAATGTTCTTATCTGCGGCCCAACAAAAATACCTTCTTTTAACTTGGCATCGGATAAGGCTGGAAATGTCTCGCACAAATACTTAAAACACTATCCATTTTTGTATAGGGCTTTAACAAACTGCTTCATCAAGCCAAGTTTGATATGGAGAGGAGGCAGTAAAACTTTTTTGGGGTCAACCAAGCTATCTCTTAATACATTTTTGCTACCAGGTGTAAGGCTTGTTCTAGAGGGCCATTCTATTTGAGTCCAACGTCTATCCCTTGCTCGACTATCCCACTCACAAATAAAGCATGGAAATTTTGTATAACCTCCTTGTTGTCCTAGTAGCATGCACAGCACTTTAAGGTCACCACAAAGCATCCACAGATGTTCTTGGTAGTTTATTTTCTTTAAAAGAAGTTCAAAATTTTCATATGTTTCCATTAAATGTACCGAATGGGCAACGGGGACCGAGGCCAGCTCGTTACCATTGTGCAATAAAACGCCTTTTAAACTACGCTTACTTGAGTCAATAAACAGGCGCCATTCTTCTTTTACATACGGTACATTTCCTGATTTTGAAATTAAGTCAGGAATATTGTTGCAATACACTAGCGGTCCGTCAAGAGTAAAATATTGACATAACTCTTTTTCGCGATCCCGGTAAAAGCTTGATGTAACGCCAGGTGCCAGTAAATGTTTCTCACGAAGTCGGGAGGTTAACAATTCGGATGCATCCTTTGGAAGGTGCAAATCTAATTAAATCATTTAGTTCGCTCTGGTTAAACACTTCGGGCTCTCTGAAATCTGGTGTGAAATCTGAGTCATCTGGGTCGCAATTAGACTCCTCTGATTCTGACGATATGACGTTTTCTAGTGCTTTTGGGGCGGTAGGTATCGGTACATCTGGTCCATGAGGAACTGGTCGAATAGCAGAGTCAAGATTGGGATATACAATTTGTTTCTTATTTTTTCTGTTGAATGAATTACACGAACAAAAATAACAATCATCACTGTGATTTCTAGGCTCTCGCCATACTATAGGAACATCAAAGCTTAAACATTTCTTCCTACCTTTTTGCCAGTTTCTTAATGCTTCAACGCAAACGGAACAAACAGTATGAGGAGCCCAGGACTTGTCTTGGTCGCCAATTTTTACACCAAAATAAGCGTGGTATACATTTTTCACAAACGAAGTTATAGTTTGCCTCTACTTTACTACGACATAACTACCACATATATAACAAAAGTTATTCGGATTGTTCACACAATGTCTTCTTTCCATATTTATACGTTCTAGAATACTTAAAATACACAACAACGAAGACAACAAGCTCGCGGACACAGTAGCACGACGACTAACACAACCAAACTGCACATAAGCAGGTTTCAACGTTGTATTGACGCTCCTGCGCCGACTCTGTTGCTTTGCTGAGAAATCTAATATTAACCAGTGTTGCCAAATCACATTTAATTTCATAAAAATCAATTCATTTAAAAATCATGCCTAACATGGAACAAACATATTCTTGTCATAGGTATGTATATTAATAAATTAACATTTTTAAGATATAGAGCACTATAAAAAAAATTTACGTGATAGAGCAAAAATATGGCGTTTTTTGTAATAAGTGCCCCCAAACATATACAAATTAGCAAACAGCTTTCAAACATCAAAATCACTGTTGACCTGTGTTATTAATGTGCTTTATTTTGAATGTTATTTACATATTTATTTTTTACTCACATGGCCTAAAATTTAGTTCAATGCACGCTATTGTAAATATGATGCAGTAAATATGTACCTTTTATCTAAAGTAGAACAATTAACCTCAAATATTTGTAGAATACAAGTATACATATGTATTATTCGATATTGACATATTTTTAAAAATAAATAACATAATTACATTATTAAATATTTACTGATTACAGCAACCTTACTAATTATTAATTATCACTACATATTACTTATCGTAAATGTATATGCCTACAAGTTTTTATTAAGCTATATTAAGTGTCCGTATTTTTTTATATATTTTATACAATAGGTAATAAATTGATTATTACTGTCTGATACACTAACTCATATAACTATTTGTCACATTTTTATGGCATAAATTTTCAAGGTACTCGTGAAAATGTGGAATTATTGTTTGGTTAATATAAATCTTTGTTTCATCAAGAAGATCTCAGCAACGTAATATACAGGTGTCTTTGAAATAAAGAGATAACGTATGATAACTGAAAAGATGTAATTACGATGCAAACCTCAAAATTAAAAACCCTCTGAAAATTGTATTACGTGACACCTATGAATTCAAAATATTCACAAGGTGTATATAGAGGGTTAGGCAAATGTATGGATCCATTCGAATATCTTTGATATGGCTACTTAGATTTTAATAAGAGGCAATTAATTAAACGCAAATCTGGGATTCGGTGAGTATATTTATATCCGCATCAGACTTCCAGTTTAGCCGCAAACGATAACTTTTTATTTTAAATGAAGCAGCCTGTATATTTTTATAAAATTAATAGAGCTCTGCTCTGGGAGTTCAGAAATAATAAGGTTTGGTAAATTTTTGTTCAAACGCTAGACGATAACATTGTATATAAGTTTTGTGGCAAGGGTTACGAAAGTCAGCTGTAAAAAATTTATTGTGAATTGTATTAAAAGAATATGTAAGATGTGTGCTCTACGGGAATTTAATGTCCTATTTGGTAACAATCTGTCTTAAATCGAAGACGTGAATATATATTGTATCGAGTGTACGTAACGATCAACAACTGAACGAAATTTAAAGCGGTATGGACAATAGAAAACTATTCTTTTTGTTATTGACGGTCAACTTTAAGATATCGTCTTTTATAATAAAGTCGATCGCAGAGTGGCGTGACAAAATTTTTTAAATATCTTTGTCATTTGTTTTCTCGCTTAAGAGGGAATTTTGAGAAAATATAAAAAATTATATATATATTAATATAAGTCCAGACGAACTTCGGAGATCTGTTTCGCGAGGAGGATATGACAGAGTTATTCAGTGTTTGAACCAAAATGGAGGCGATGTAGAACAATTATTGTAATTTTACATTCTCTTATTATTTTTTGTCATTATGTTCCAATTTTTTGTTTTTATTTTATATTTCGTTCTAAATGTTATGTACTAATGTCATGTTCTAATTAAAGTAAATTTTTTACCGTTTCATTGATGTTTATTTGGCTACGAAAGGCAAGCGATGTTTCGGTTTCTGTCAAAAAAACACATTAAAATAAAAAATATGGATTAACAAGAAAACCACTGGAAATAGGTATAGGGAATGTTATAGCATATCGATGCAGAATCAAATTCTGCATCTGACCATCCAATAAAATACAGGGTGTCCCATTTGAAAAAACGAACTTTTTCAACTTTTAAAATGATGTAATTGGTCATTAAATTTTGGATACCCTGTATGCGATAAATCGGTTGTCAATATGGCATTCGAAAGTATCATTCCTGTGCTTCCGTCTACCCCAGAAGCGCTTTCCACCAATCGAAACTGGTTAAAGGGCGCAATGCTCAAAACAGGGCTACATCTGTCAAAATTTTCAAAAAAATCAAGATATCTAAGAAAAAATTGAAAATAAGTATAGGGAAACCTGATGAAAACCCACTATGAAATTTTCTCAGGAATCCAAAAATAAAATAATATACCGGGTGTTCCATTTAAAATAACGAAGTTAATGGCGACTTCCGGTATAACCGGAAATAGTATGATTTTGAAAATATTTTAAAATGAAAGAGAATCTTGAACCCACCTCTGGAACCCAAAATTTCAGAATTCTAAGTTTTTTCTAACCACGAAAACTTCTAACGAACGGCTCTCGTGGAATAGCCTGTATATATATATATATATATATATATATATATATATAACATTTGATAAATTATTGGAGTTTTTCGGCTTTTTTTACATGAAATATTTACAAATATTAAATTAGAATGTATGTAATTGCAGAGTAAGTGGGGATGTAAACATTGCTGTCTACAAATTACAAAGCAAATCATACGAAATTTTTTATTTGAAAAATATGTGGCCTAGTGGTAAAGGCGACAGCCCGGATAGCTGTAGACTTGGGTTCGAGTCCCAACGTAGACCATATTTTTCAAATAAAAAATTTCGTATGATTTGCTTTGTAATTTGTAGACAGCAATGTTTACATCCCCACTTACCCTGCAATTACATACATTCTAATTTAATATTTGTAAATATTTCATATAAAAAAAGCCGAAAAACTCCAATAATTTATCAAATGTTGTGTTTAAACTGGAAAAATTCCATGATCTAGCATACTTTTTATTGATAAAAAACATAAATAGATAAAAATACATTAAACATGAAAAATGGGGAAGTAGTATAAACCCAGTATTTTTAATAATATAAAATATTATTAAAAATCTGGTGTGAAGAACACAAATACAGGTTCACTATTAAAATTTTTGTGAACGTGTCCGAACATATCCCTCCCCAGAGACGTAGATACGTATTTCGCCTTTCTACAGGCTCATCGGTACGCCCCTGCTGGAGAAAGGATATCTTCACTTCGATAATGAGCTTTCAAAATGAATGCTTTTTGTTCCTCGGATAAAGGCATGTTGTCTATAACAAATAAAAGCACAATAATGAAGTACAATATAACCTCAAATGTTTTATTCTGAATTTTTACCTTTATTTCGTCACAACTTCCCTGCTTGTTTTGAAAAAAAAACAGTTCTAATAAAATCTAACAAAAAAACTTATGCAGAAATTGAATGAAAAGCAGAATCAAAATATATTTATAACTAGAGAACGGACGCAATTTCCATAAAACGCAATCGGCAATTGGAATTGTGTATAACGTCGCTCAGTACATCCCCGCGTAATTCAATGAAGTATTTGTTTGACTTACTCGGACACCTGGTCTCGCCGCGATAACAATGGACAAGCCAGCTATTGTATTCGAAGAATATAGTGTTTTTTTAAAGTGTTTTCATGAGCGTAGATAGAAGCGGGGTTTTTATAATGTATTTTATTTATTAGTTTATGTTTCGTAAGATAAATAAAGTGCTGTGAGTAAGTTTCTTGTTTTCATAGTTTTAACTGTTAATTACATCGTAATTTTTGTGATAGATCCTGTTTAATATCGTTTGATTGAATCTATTTCTACCAATTATTTCGACGTAAGAGTGTGCATTGAATTTCGTTCAGTTTCAATAACTTACGCACACATTTTTAGTTTTCATTTTTTTAGATCTAGAGCATTGTTTAAGTTACTTTTTCAACATGATATGGAAGAATGTCGAGAACGGCATTATAAAACAATGGCGAGTTGGATTGACGGTCATACTGATTGTATGTCCATTGTCAGTGATTCCGAAATTTATTACAAAATCCGTAAAATATCGTCAAAAATTCGTCACTTAGGATCGCAAACACATCTGAACTCTGTAAAACTTTTATGGCGGCTAATATTCCATTAAATAAACTTAAACGCATTAGAAGCCATCTTTTAAATCAATACATATGGATAAGCGCCGACGAAACGGTGGATATGTTAGGACGCTGTGTGGTAAATATTGTAGCTGGTGTACTACATCCAACTATTCTCTATAACTCATATGTAATAGCAACAAGTGTTATAAATAGAGTTGATACGGAAACAGTTGCTGAAACCATTAAGGGGAATATGCAAAAAATGCTTCATTCGGACGCCACGTACAAAGAAAAAATACTTTTATTTGTCAGTGATAGTGCTGCGTATATGTTAAAAACAGGCAGACTATTGAAGAAAACATATCCTAATATGCTGCATATTACTTGTGTAGCACATGCTCTCCACGGAATCTGTGAATATATCAGAGACACTTTTCCGGAAGTTGATAGACTTGTATCAGCTTTTAAAAAAGTTTTCAGAAAAGCACCATTGAGAGTAGCTCTTTTCAGGGAAAAATTTCCATCTCTGTCACTGCCTCCCACTCCAGTAATAACTAGATGGGGAACATGGCTGGAAGCTGCTAGTTATTATGCTGAAAATTTCGATAGTCTAAAACATTTCGTAACACTGCTAAAGGAGGATGCTAGAAGTATTGGTGAGTGCAAGGAGCTCACGCAAATCCCAAATTTAAAAAATCAGTTGTACTTTCTTCACGAACACTTTGGAAAATTGCCAAAACTAATCACTTATTTTGAAAATCGAAATCTTAAATTAAATGACGGATTAACCACATTAGATGTGGCTGTTAATAATTTGAAAAGTATTCCAAGTGACTTCGGATGTGGCCTTCGGCAAAAGTTTGAAGCAATTCTTAATAGAAATCCAGATTTAATTACATTGCAGCAATTATGTATGGAGACAATTCCACAAAATCTAACGGCTAAATATGAAGAAATAAAAGAATATTTCCAGTATGCACCTATAACCAGTTGCGATGTAGAAAGGACGTTTTCTATTTATAAGGATGTACTTAACTCAAAGAGAACAAAATTGACAGAAGAAAACCTTGATAAACTATTGCCAGTCAATATTAATACTCCTTTACTCAACTTGTACGACAAAATGAACAAATAAAAATGTTCCAATTATAGAAATAAAATTAAAAACTTTAAAAATACAACTTTTCAACAAATACATATGTATTTCGTAATTTTATAGATCACCACCCGTTCGTTTTCCAATTATATAAATAAAATTAAATATTTTAGAAATACAGCCTTTCGCCAGTACTGCACTGGGCTTTGCGTCATGTGGTAAGCTTGTCCGTTCTCTAATAATAACGCATGGGTATCATTGATGGCTTTTACATGAGCGGTAAACGCCGTAGAATCATACAAACAAAATTTAATGAAAGCAACCCATACATTTCCAATTATAAAGTCAATTTATTTACTATAATTCCTTTTATCATACGAAAGTTTTTGTTGAAAAGTTACGGAGCTCGGCGTGCCAGAGACCCTAATTAGACATACATTCTTTACTTTCCATTGTAGGTATACGCGTATCTCCGTAATTAGACTGTTAATTTTCAGAGACTTCAATTTCCTTTTGATTTTAATTAATGTATTTTCCAAACAATACCGTGCATTGTACTCATAATTAGGAGAACTAAATGAAAAGCGTCGGTAGATTTGTGTGTATATGTGTATGCGCGTGTATATGTGCATATTAATATAACGTGTTTAAAGAACATTTGCATATACAATTTATTTACATTAGCGAGCAAGCGTTTATAATTAAACTATTTTATCTTAATTTTCTCACAAAACTTTTGAAATGATTTCCGTGTTTTAATGGTTCCTTTTTTTGGTTCGAAACGGAATGTTCGAAAAACCGAAACAATTGTTTATTTGCTTGTTTGATGGATTTAAATTACGTTATTGTGTTCCCGTAATTAACCCTTTCTTTATTTTTGTCATGTTCGTCTGAGTAATTTTTTATGTAAATTTGTGCAGGTAATGTTTACATTGATGGGATAATTATTTAATTCTTGTGACAGCTATATAATCTAATTTTACCGCTAATTTTTTAGGCGCATGAAAGGAGTAATTTCACCATTAAATGTTGGTTTAATAGCGTGTACATAACACGTAATAAGTGTATAATATTATAATTATAACTAATAAAAGTGTATTATCATTAGAAGAAGAAGAAAGTACAACTGATTTTTTAAATGTGGAGTTTGTGTTAGTTCCTTGCATACATTTTACAGAACTAATAATTTTAGTTTTTAAGAAAGTCTGAAGAAAGAAGCAAAACTTTAGCATTCTATAATATAATTAGGACTATTATCAGGATAAAATAATAAAAATTTTAATGAATTTCACTTTTTAATTGACACTGCAACGATCGTTTCGCTCCAACCTGAGCTTCATCAGACTTATAACTAACTTATTTACAATTTTTTTTAACACAAATATACGGTAACAAACACATGTTTTATTTTAAATATTTGAAGGAATTGGTACTTTTTATTACCAAAATGTCTATTCACAAACTTTCACTTCGGTTTATACAATACTGTTCTTAAGTAATAAAAACTAGGGGTTTACATTATATTACAGGGAGGTAAAGAAATTCTATGGAAAAATACAATATGTTACTGTCTGAGTATCAAATAAATAAATTAAGTTCGGGTGAATTATTTGTTTCTAATTGATCATTTAATATCTTGTCGGCTTTCTTTAATTTATTGATTTCAAGTGACTCTAATAAATTAAGTTTTTTGCCCTTATTTTCTACGTGTAATATTTTAAATTCTCAGTTAAAATTGTGGTTCGTTGAATTAATATGAGACGCATATGAAGAGTCACTTTTATTATTTCTAAATGAAGAAAAATGCTCTTTGATGCGTATTTCAAACGATCTACCTGTTTGTCCGATATACGTCATAGGGCAACTACCGCAGGTTAACTCATAGACTCCTGACTTTTTATTGTCGTTTGTTAAATCTTTATTGTTTTTTATAAATTACTTTCAATTTAATGCAAACATATACACTTGCAAAGAAGGTTTAATCATGGGTAATCCCCTAAGTCCGTTATTAGCTGAGATTTTTATGGATCATCTTGAAAATTCTATTTCAAAAAATCCTCTTTTTCAAAATGTATTATTTTGGTACAGATACGTAGATGATATATTACTAGGTTTCATAGGAACAAAGAGACAATTAAATTTATTATTTGATTATATTAATACATTGCATCGCAATATTAAGTTTACAATGGAACAGGAAACAAATAATAGTATTAACTTTCTCGATTTAACGATTACTAGAATTAACAACAAATGTAACTTTGCAATTTACCACAAACCGTCAACTACAGACATAACTATTCATAACACTTCTTGCCATCCGATACAACACAAATTAGCGGCTTATCACAGTCTTATACATAGATTAATCAATACTCCGTTGAACCAAACAAATTTTGAGAAAGAGTTAAATTTAATAAAACAAATAGCTATCAACAATGGATATAAAAGTAATATAATAGATAACATTTTAAATAAAAAACTCCTTACAAAAGCCATATCACAAGTTTACCAAATATTAAATAATAACAACCAAAAATTTAAAATGATCACGTTTATAGGCTCTTCAAGCACAAAAATTTGTAAATATTTAAGAAAGTTTGACATTAATACAGCGTATAGAACTAACAACAATTTATCCAAATTTATAAAAAAAACAATATCGATTTAACAAACAACAATAAAAAGTCAGGAGTCTATGAGTTAACCTGCGGTAGTTGCCCTATGACGTATATCGGACAGACAGGTAGATCGTTTGAAATACGCATCAAAGAGCATTTTTCTTCATTTAGAAATAATAAAACTGACTCTTCATATGCGTCTCATATTAATTCAACGAACCACAATTTTAACAGAGAATTTAAAATATTACACGTAGAAAATAAGGGCAAAAAACTTAATTTATTAGAGTCACTTGAAATCAATAAATTAAAGAAAGCCGACAAGATATTAAATGATCAATTAGAAACAAATAATTCACCCTTACTTAATTTATTTATTTGATACTCACACAGTCACATATTGTATTTTTCCATAGAATTTCTTTACCTCCCTGTAATATAATGTAAACCCCTAGTTTTTATTACTTAAGAACAGTATTGTATAAACCGAAGTGAAAGTTTGTGAATAGACATTTTAGTAATAAAAGTACCCATTCCTTCAAATATTTAAAATAAAACATGTTCATACAGTAAATAATAAAAATAAATTAAAACACTTGGCTTGTTTCACTATGAGATTTATTTAAATACTCTAACAATTGTTTCGGCTGTTATGCCATTCTCAAAGAGATCTATAAATCTAACTTAAAGACTATCGCACTTGTTCTTATATGTTGCCTGTTCTTGTGTGTAGTGGGGGTGGTATTATATTGTGTATTACGGTGTCTATAAAGGGTGTATTGGCATATTCTATCTGTGTGTTGGTGATTAATAGATTTTGTTTTTTCGCTATTTTTATTTCTAATATTTCTAGGAGGTCCAATCTCTTGCTTTTTGTGATATTGTGTATTAATTCGCAGTTATCTATATCGGGGAAGTGGTTGAGTTCTATACAGTGTTCGGCAAAGCCTGTATTTTTCTCACTATATAAAATTGACTTTTTGTGTTCTTTAACTCTGTTTTTAATGGCTCGTCCACTTTGGCCGATATAGAGAGCTTCACAGTCTTTACATTTTAATTTATAAACACCTGATTGGTCCATTTTATCTCTTTTATCTTTGTTGTTGCTAATCATTGTTCCTAAATTTGTTTTATTTACCCAGCTTATTTTGATATCTAATCCTTTTACTATTCTGTTTATTTTATTAGTGAGTTGTGGTATGTATGTAATTTTGTGCCATCTTTGTATATTTTCTGTTATTTTCGGGTATAGGTATTTGTTCTTATTATTTTGTATTTCTTTACGTTTTAACAGTTTATCTACGATTTTAGGGTCATATCCATTATTTCTTGCGATTAATTTAATTGTGTTTATTTCTGTATTAAAATCTGTCTTGCTTAATGGTGTGTTTGTGGCTCTATGTATATAACTATTGAATGTTGACATTTTTATTTTCATCGATTGTTTCGCATTTGCATGTAATATGTTGTCTGTAAAAGTGGGTTTTCTGTAGATTTCGAATGTAAGCTTATTATTATGTCTGTTTATTGTAATGTCTAGAAAGTTTATTTTCTTGTCTTTTTCTGTTTCTTTTGTAAATTGTATCTTGTGGTTTATAGAATTTATTACTTTTAGGAACTCCGTTAATTGCCTATCTGTACCCTTCCATATGCAAATGACGACGTAATTTGCATATGGAAGGGTACAGATAGGCAATTAACGGAGTTCCTAAAAGTAATAAATTCTATAAACCACAAGATACAATTTACAAAAGAAACAGAAAAAGACAAGAAAATAAACTTTCTAGACATTACAATAAACAGACATAATAATAAGCTTACATTCGAAATCTACAGAAAACCCACTTTTACAGACAACATATTACATGCAAATGCGAAACAATCGATGAAAATAAAAATGTCAACATTCAATAGTTATATACATAGAGCCACAAACACACCATTAAGCAAGACAGATTTTAATACAGAAATAAACACAATTAAATTAATCGCAAGAAATAATGGATATGACCCTAAAATCGTAGATAAACTGTTAAAACGTAAAGAAATACAAAATAATAAGAACAAATACCTATACCCGAAAATAACAGAAAATATACAAAGATGGCACAAAATTACATACATACCACAACTCACTAATAAAATAAACAGAATAGTAAAAGGATTAGATATCAAAATAAGCTGGGTAAATAAAACAAATTTAGGAACAATGATTAGCAACAACAAAGATAAAAGAGATAAAATGGACCAATCAGGTGTTTATAAATTAAAATGTAAAGACTGTGAAGCTCTCTATATCGGCCAAAGTGGACGAGCCATTAAAAACAGAGTTAAAGAACACAAAAAGTCAATTTTATATAGTGAGAAAAATACAGGCTTTGCCGAACACTGTATAGAACTCAACCACTTCCCCGATATAGATAACTGCGAATTAATACACAATATCACAAAAAGCAAGAGATTGGACCTCCTAGAAATATTAGAAATAAAAATAGCGAAAAAACAAAATCTATTAATCACCAACACACAGATAGAATATGCCAATACACCCTTTATAGACACCGTAATACACAATATAATACCACCCCCACTACACACAAGAACAGGCAACATATAAGAACAAGTGCGATAGTCTTTAAGTTAGATTTATAGATCTCTTTGAGAATGGCATAACAGCCGAAACAATTGTTAGAGTATTTAAATAAATCTCATAGTGAAACAAGCCAAGTGTTTTAATTTATTTTTATTATTTACTGTATGAAGTTAAAATGTTTCACCAAGAAGTATCTGCAACAACAGCCGAGAATATAAAACATGTGTTTGTTACCGTATACTTGTGTTAAAAAAAATTGTAAATAAGTTAATTATATGTCTGATGAAGCTCAGGTTGGAGCGAAACGATCGTTGCAGTGTCAATTAAAAAGTGAAATTCATTAAAATTTGTATTATTTTATCCTGATAATAGTTATAATGGAATTTCATAAAGTAAAGGCTGAAACAATTATATATATAATTAGGAATATCTAAATATTGACAACTTGACAACATCAAAGTGTCAACAACTGTCATTGAAAATACATAAAACTTGTTTATTTTCAACAAATTTTTAACATTATTTAGCAAAATTAAAATACAGTTTTTGAAATGTCTTGAAAAATTATATAATCTGAAGCTTTCCAAGTTCGTTAAAGTTCTTGGAGGGAAAACATCTCCACTAGTACTTTGACAAACCAACAAGGATTTATCTGATGCTGTAACAGAATTTAATATCACGCTGGATACTCTATTCTTAAAAGAAATGCTTTTCTCTATGTATCCTTCTGCTACAGATGCACTTTTCCATTTCCCATGCATTTTTAGGATCTCCTACGATGGACCGGTTTCAACATATTAGATGCCTAACGACTGTCAACGACTTGACATTTGACAGAAATCTTGGAAGTTTTCCAATGTAATTTGAATTTTCCGCTTAAGAAATTAATTCTTCGTGAAAACTAAAATCTTGTATGAACCACTGGCGTTATGGCAATTATACTGCCATGGGTCAACATTCATTAACGTCGAACCTCAGAGAAATATAATACTCATAACGCCTTTGTGCATAAATAACTATTTATTTAAGATAAATTAAAAACGGTTTTTTATTAATACCAAAACTTAAATAAATGATATGAACAGTCTTTCACTCTATGTGCGATGTACGCGAATTTTTCTTCAGCTTTATTGCGTTTCTTCTACCTCATTGGAGTATTATACAGTAAATTATAACAAACACTCAAATTAATCGACTAATGTTATAACTAAAGGCCGGATAATATTAAAAAAAAAACTGAAAACATGCGCATAAATATGAACATGTGTTAGCCTAAATATGCATTTCCTTATGAAAAATATGCAGGTATAAAAATACGAGGAATGTTAGAAAATGGAATACTGTAGAAAAAAATATTCTATTATATTTACTACAAGTTTATTTAGTCCTTTAGCTTTTTAAAACCCTCATTTTCTATTACACTTAAAAAATTTTCATACACGGCCTGCCCCACTCCTCCCTTAACATCAAAACATGACTTTTCAAATTTGTTTATTATTTCAACGCTCTCGATTAGCGACATAAATTGTTTTTACAACTGCAATATAGAAGTGGACACAGAACTGTAATTGGTTTTAATAAACGTGTTGAGGTATTTCTTTACTCGAATACACTTTTTGGGCGTCTATCACAGGCTGTGCATCACTACCAAGATCTATAATAATTGTCTCTATTCCTTCATAATGATTTGCATGAAAAATAACAACCTCCAACCACGTTCCTCATCGTGTGATTACTGGTTGAGGAGGAAGCGAAACACCGGTTAGATGTTGTTTGTAAAACTCAATTTGTAATGTGGCTTTTAAAAATACTTTTTTAACACTACTAATTAAAGTATTTACCAAGGGAAAATGTTTCTGATTTCTTCTGCAACACGATTTGGTCCGTGCGCCGAGCAAGTTGTGTGAATTAAATTTGGGTAAAAGATTTTCAAGTTGAAAGTTGTATTCACCATGTATGGTGCAGTATCCATCAAAAGCAATAGAATTTTCTCTGTTGGAATCTATTCCGGCAAGAAGAAAGTTGCCAGTTCTTCCTGTATAAACCTTGTTATTGTCAAATTATTTGCCTTTTCCATCTGTTTGGATGAAATTAAATAAGATTTCTCTGGAACCGATACGTTAAGAATACCAGTCATTAAATGAACTATGTATCGGCCCACACTATCAGTAGTTTCTTCTACGCATATATAAAGATAATTGTTTGCAATAACCTTAATGCTATTCAATGTTTCTGCATAGGTACAGCGAATATATTTTTTTCTTAACGTGCTTTCGTCGGGAATGTTATATTTCCTGATGTACTTTTGCAAAAATAACTTGACATTTAAATTATTTAATTTATGTAGTGGAATATCTGGTGACACAAACATTTGACACAAATCTTCATTAAATTGTTCCTGTTTCGATTTTTGGAAGTTGATGGCAAACATTGTGGTAATGTTTGCTGACTCTTTTTCGCCAATTTCATCTTTGTTAGTTTTGCAGTATGAGATGGAGTTTTCATATGTTGGTCGACTTTGAACTTTCTCTCACTTGTAATCTGCAGAAAAAATATTACGTCATGGGTTGTTTTCTTATGAAATAAATGTTAGTAAAAGATAAAGGAATAATTAAAAACTTATTTGATTAATTAAATAATAAGAGGAAATAAATTTAGAATTTTACTCACAATCTTGCAGCATGCTACGCAAAACACTTTTTCTCCATCCATACTAAATTCTGAATAAGGTGCAATCCATCCAGTCACAGTCGCTATTTTCGGAATTTTTGCTATTATATATCAGAACTCACAAGTTTACACTTCGAAAAGCTAACGTAAAATGACGTTTAAAATAAAATTACTTTCGAATATGGGAATAAATTTCTCCGAATAGCAAAGAAACATATATACACCCAATTTTCTGGTAAAATGTATTTTTGTATGTATTTAGAAGTTTTAAGGTATTAGCTTTTCCTGGAATTTTGTCTCGGCCTGGAGGCATGGGAATAGCATTAATAAATTCTTGCAGACGCTTATCGGAAAAGTAACGGGAAGAGGCTTAATAAAATGCTATTTTTAATTTAAAGAGGGCTGTTTAATTTTTGTTTGTTTGTTACGTCCACGACATATTTTTAGTAATGCCTATAATAAATTTGATTTAGTAAATAAATGAAACTCGGATACTTAAAATATGCAAAAATGCTAAATTACTACAAAATATGCAAATAATATACAAAATGCATATATTATGCAAATTTATGCAAATTGCATATAATCCGGCCTTTAGTTACAACTTATCTATTACTTATTAGACAATAGCGTATGTATATCGGTAGTACCACTAGCTTATCATGCGGGAGATCCCGAGATCGAATCTGGAACCTAACAATTACTCATGACAGTGCCCCCTGTAATTGATGTTAAGCTGATGGAGGTGTTAAGCCATGAATTATTGTTGTTATTGTTACTTACTGTTTTCATTAATTTTTATGGAAAACACTTCTATAAAGGAGCGCAATCTAACCATATTGACGTAATATTTTTATAAAATAAGTTGTTTTTTTTTTGCAGGGATCCCCCAATAGAAATTTTTCTAGAGGATCTTCAGTGCCGACACATTATCAGTCAGCTATAGGTAAGTTGAAACCATATTTTTATGCGAATTACTTAATTTAATTTAAAAACGTATATAAGACAAAATTTATGACCAAATTTCCAAAAAGAAAAATCTAGTTATGTACCAGCAAAATAATGGGAACACCAGCGATGGTATAGAGTGTGTATAAGCCAAATGGAATAAATTCATTATTTCGGTTACTGTACATATTTATAAAAAATCCCGAAACATGTCATATTTAATTTATAAATTAACAATAACGTGAAAATGCGATCCCTACCTTCATCCCCCTTCGAATGACAGGTACAACCCCCATTTTTTTAAATGGGAAGTATAGGCTTGTGATATATCGTTGTAAAGGTCTCTTTATTCTCTATTCAAAAATGTTATAATTTTCATGTTTGTTGCAACAATTAAGATAGAATAAAATAAAATCATGTTGTTATCGAAATTCGCTACAATATACTCAAAAAATAAAATTTAATGCAAAATGTAAAGAAAAATTTAAAACGCCAGAAAAAAATATGAATGTCAATGAAGTAGATGCTCATTTGCGTTTATAAAGATTTAATACATACATCAAAGGCATCATTGCATTACTTTCTTCCCGTTTAGGTCTTCATAATAAGAAAGTGAGTAAAAACCATACCAATGTGCTTTTTACATGGTATCCATTAAAAATACTTTAAAAAGTTTCCGTGGCAACATTAGTTTGTTTAAAACGCCTTAGTAAATTGTTTCGTATTTAAAAGTTGTCATTTAAATTGACAGTTTGATAATTAATTTGGGAAATGGTTAGATTAACGGAAATGCATAAAATAACAGTCATACAAATGTTTGCTTGCCGAGATAGAATCCGAACACAACAAGAAGTAACCCGCCTATTTCATGAGAAATTTCCTGATTTACCGCCTATAGCTCAAGGAACAATAAGTAAGATAGAGAAGCAGTTTCGAGAGTTTGGTCATGTAAGGCAGATAAAAAACCAGCTGCCAATGCACTGAGTGATAAAATCAAAAAGTAGATGTGATGCTTGAGTTTATGGAAAACCTACATACATCGAGTAGACATGCATCCACTACATTAAATGTTAGCCATACATCGATAGTAAACATATTAAAAGAAAATAAAATGCATCCCTATAAAATGATATCTACTCAGGAGCTTATGGAAGACGATTTTGATAGAAGAACTTATTTTTGTGAGCGAATGATGGACATGCTGGATAACAATATTATCAATTTAGAAGACGTTATGTTTTCTGATGAGTGCACTTTTTGTCTTAGCGATCATGCTAATCGGCAAAATTGCCGCTACTGGTCTACGGAAAATCCTCACTGGATGAGGTAAGAACACACACAATACTCAGTAAAAGTTAATGTTTGGGCAGGTATTGTTGGAAACCATATCATTGGTCCCTTTTTCATTGAGGGCAATTTGAATGGCGATCGTTATTGGGCACTACTTCAAAATGATGTCATTCCAACTTTGGCAAATTTATATCCTGATCCAGGAAACCCTCAAGTTCCAATGAATACGATATGGTTACAGCAGGATGGAGCACCACCACATTACCAACGCAATGTCCGGAAGTACCTCGATGCAATATTTCCCAATCTGTGGATAGGAAGGCGAGGATCGATAGAATGGCCAGCGCGATCACCTGATCTGACCTTACTTGATTTTTTTTATGGGGATATTTGAAGAGCATTGTGTACAAAACTAAACCTTTGGATTTAAATGACTTAAGAGAACGAATAACGCTTGCGATTAGGTCGATCACGCCTGATATGTTAAATAATGTTAGAAGACAGTTTTATTTAAGATTAGGATGTTGCCAAGACGTTCATGGTGAACATTTTGAACATCTACTTCATTGACATTCATATTTTTTTTTGGCGTTTTAAATTTTTCTTTACATTTTGCATTAAATATTATTTTTTGAGTATATTGTAGAGAATTTCGATAACAACATGATTTTATTTTATTCTATCTTAATTGTTGCAACAAACATGAAAATTATAACATTTTTGAATAGAGAATAAAGAGACCTTTACAACGATATATCACAAGCCTATACTTCCCATTTAAGAAAATGGGGGTTGTACCTGTCATTCGAAGGGGGTTGAAGGTAGGGATCGCATTTTCACGTTGAAGAATGTTAATTTATAAATTAAATATGACATGTTTCGGGATTTTTTATAAATATGTACAGTAACCGAAATAATGAATTTATTCCATTTGGCTTATACACACTGTATAAGTTATACTGGGTATTCCACAAAAATTTCTAAAGGCTGTAACGTCTTTATTTATTATATATACCCAAACCGGCGAGAAGACCGCTTTATGATGTTATATACACACCGCGCGATCGTGGTTTTCCATCAACAATTGTGTCTCGAAATTGTGCCAAGTTCCGTTATGCCCCACGTTAATCTATTTAGTATCGGTGCCGAGTTCGTGTCCTCGGTGCCGAATTCGTATGCGCCTAGCCGATAAGACCAATGAATTTGTTAAGTTTGCCTAATTTACTGCTTTGTGACTTTTTCTTACTGAATAAGATTTTTTTTTCTCATTCTTATTTTGTAGAAAATGTTGCACGTCTTGTTAAAAAAAATAAATAAATTATTCTTATACTAACAGACATTTACTTCGGTGTCCGGAATTTTTTATTCACGAGTGTAAGATGCTTTAAATGTTTGTAAATACCATCTGACAGATTTGGGTAAAATTTCAACAGTAAGTTTCTAAAACATCAATATCTGCCACTCATCGCGACAGATGTGTTGCCAACCTTTGGAAAGTCACTCTTTCTTCAAATCACCCTCATGTTTGAAAGCAATAATATACGGCTCCCCTTTTGAAGGTTGGATTTATATTTATCGATGACTACGAGAGGACATTAATTTCTCAACAAACTGTAGATATACTAAATAATTTCCTGTTATTACAACTGACACAATAGAAAAGCCTTTTTAGTTTTTTTCTAAAAATTTCTCTTGCAATTTAAATTGTTGTTTTTCAATTATAATTACCAGGGAGCGAAGTCGAGCGATTGATGATTCATGGCCCATAAGCGTCTGCCTTGTACTCGCAATAGGTTTGTTTCTGTAAGCGATCCGTGAATTTCGAACAATTCGATACGTTTGGCACATATCTACATACAGGGTGTCATTTTGAAAACGTACCACCCTCTATATTTCGGCCCCTATAGAAATTCCAAAAATATGCAAAAACACGTCAAACTTATTTTTAAGGGGGACATTTTGTAGGCTGGTTTTCAATTAAATTGCATCAACCCTCTAGCGGGGGTGGACATAACCTCTAAAAATTTAAATGGAAATGGGGGTTGAGTGATACCTCATTTTAAAGGTCGTTTAACCCGCTTTTCAAAAATGCTAAATTCTTGTCCTTTATTTTTAATACTTTTGAAGAAATCAAGTCAAACCATGAACATACAAGTATCAAGTGTTTTGCAATAAAACATTAAAAAACTAATAAAAAGTAACTTATTTTATAAAATTTTCGAAATGTTGTCCATTATTTTCTAAACAATGATAAAGTCTACTCTCAAACTCCTCTCTAACATTTCGAAACACTTCTGCCCGAAGTTCTCTACATGTAGCTGTTATTCTTCTCTTTAAATCTTGCAAATCTCGAGGCGGTGTTTTATAAACAATCGATTTTAGATGCCACCATAGGAAGAAATCTAGAGGCGATAAGTCGGGTGATCGTGGTGGCCATTCTATTGCTCCTCTTCGACCAATCCATCTGCCAGGAAATCCAGGAAGATAGTAGTGTGGTGGAGCTCCATCTTGTTGGAAGTGTAGAAGATCTTCTTGCAAAACCATGTTACCAGCCGCGTCAATTTGATTTTCCAAACTAGTTGTTATTAAGGGGTCTATTATTTCTTCAAGCAAATTTAAGTAGAGCTCACCAGTTAGATTTCCTTCAATGAATGAAGGTCCAATAATAGTATTCCCAAGGATACTAGCCCAAACGTTCACTTTTTCTGGATACTGTGTGTGACCTTCCCTAAAAAGTCGCGGATTTTCATCGCTCCAGTAGCGACAATTTTGCTTGTTAACATGCCCATTAAGAAAAAAGTACACTCATCAGTAACGCAAATATTGTGCAAGATATTTTGGTTTTCATTTATAAAATCCGTCATTGTTTCACAAAATTCAATCCTTCTGTCGAAATCGTCGTCAAAAAGCTGTTGTAGAATTTGCATTTTATAGGGGTGAAACTTATTTAACTTTAATGCTTTCCTTACTGTTACGTGAGACATTCCTACTTGGCGTGCCACAATGCGAAGTGATGTGCAGTAAAGGTGCCTAATACTTCTATTTGTGCTGCTTCATCCAAGACACGGCTAATATTTCTTTTTTTGTTAGCAACGGAACCAGTTTCAGTAAACTTAGCGACTAATTGTAGAACATACTTATGATTTAAATTACTATTCGGATACCTTTCATTAAACATTCTTGACGTTCTTCTTGCGCATCTTCCACATTCCCCATAAATAAGAATAATTTCAATTCTTTGTTGAAGTGTAAACACCATTTTTAAAAATAATGTAATAAAATCGCAACTTTTACCTCGCAAAACTAATTTTACAATAAAGTAATTTTGGCTAAAATAAATGGAGTGACAAATAAAGAAAAATTTGACAAGAATGTCAAGATTGCTTAAACCAGGGCTCTTTTTTTTCTACGTTAAACTACCTGTACGACTATCACAAGTACTAGTTTAGGTAAATCACATTCTTTCCAATAATAATGTTTAACTGAATAGTATGCGTCTTTATTATTTCGTTGGATATTAGAAGTAAAAATAGTTTAAAAATTTACCGTTATGTAATACCTCAATTTCATTTATTTTAATTCATTAAAGCAATATCACAAAGTGTTTTTGATACCTAAACTTCTTTACAGTTTTCACCAAATATCTCGCGAACTGCTAAAAAAAAGGCAAGAATTTAGCATTTTTGAAAAGCGGGTTAAACGACCTTTAAAATGAGGTATCACTCAACCCCCATTTCCATTTCAATTTTTAGAGGTTATGTCCACCCCCGCTAGAGGGTTGATGTAATTTAATGGAAAACCAGCCCACAAAATGTCTCCCTTAAAAATAAGTATGACGTGTTTTTGCATATTTTTGAAATTTCTATAGGGGCCGAAATATAGAGGGTGGTACGTTTTCAAAATGACACCCTGTATGCAGTTAATATGTATCTGTCAATGCACAACGGAGCGAATGTAATAAACGGTTTGATAACCGGTAGCAGCTACTGCTGAAAAAAAAGTAATGCTGTCAAGAGAATTGCGAATCGAATTTTGAATAAAAATAATTTACAAATAATAAAACTGAAAACTAGGTATGTATTTTTTGTGAAACATTGAAACTGTAAAACATAACTATGAACAACTAAAACTTGTTCAAGGTGTTCCTGCGTTAAATTAGTTATTTTAGATGTTAAAACGTCTTCAAAAATAGAAAATGTCGCTTCCACAAAATGTCGCTTCCACATTACAACTAGTGATGGCTGCGTGATTAAAATCTTGCAAAAGTGCACCATACTTTGAATGAATAGATTTTTCAATCGGTTCTGTGCAAAATTGATATATTCAAATCTGGATTTCTGGTAAATATGGCATCAAGTTTTTGTCTCAGCTTGTTTCCAAATTCGGAAGGCATACTTTTCCTTCAATTGATAACGGTCGATTGATAAAGAGGCGATGAAGTTAATTATCGCCTCTTTTAGGTTAATATCTTGATTTTGCATGTAGGTAATCGTATCTGTAAGACACTGGAAATTAGCTTTAATAGAATTTAGTTTGGTTTTCTAAATTTTCAATTTGTATTAGGTGTTTACAATTAGTAATGCTTTGCGTATCATCTTCTTGAAGATGAAACACAAAGTTTTTTAATTCATCCAAGTGTTGTGAATAGAAAAATGCTGTTTCTGGCCATATTCCCCACCTAGTTAATACAGGAACTGGGAGTAAAGGCAAAATTTGATGTATATCTCTGTATAATGCCACTCATTAAGGTGCTTTTTAAATGATGAAACTAGCTTATCAACATTTGGAAAATGATCCCTGATGTATTCACATACTCTGTGTAATGCGTGTGCTGCACAGGTAACGTGTAGCATACTGGGATAAGATTGTTTTAATAACTTCTCTGTTTTTAACATATAACCTGCCGCATCAGTCAAAAATAATAGCGTCTTGTCTTTATAGTTGTTATCCGATGACAGAACATCATGAATTGATCAATTACTTCAATTTTAATTGCAATTAAGTATGGTTGGTATGAACTTGTCGGATGAAGAATACCAACAACTACATTTAAGACATATCGTCCCATTACATCCATTGTTTCGTCTGCACTTACCCAAAGATATTGACCAGATAGGTTGGTTCGTATTTTTTCAATGGTTCTCAAATAACATTTTGGTAAGCGGTATTTACGTAGAGTGGATTCATCTGGTATATGACGATCAGTAGATTTTGTGAGAAACCTCTTGAGGACTGGATTGTTAAGCTTTTTGAATGGGATATTGACCGTCATGAAAGCTTCAGTTCTTCCTTAAAAGTGTCATGTGCAAATGGTCACATGTTATCTTGATGAGTTTTCGAAGAAACATGTCACTGCATATTACACTTTTATGGAGGCCTTGAACTTAATGAACGGGCACTGCAATATATCTCGGTATCATTGCGAATATGCAACCAATCTGTATGGCTTCTAATCCATCCTACCACGGTTGCCCTACGAGAATTTTCCATAGTTAATGAAAATAAAGGGAAATACTCGTACTAAGAACAGGAAGAAATGGACTAAAAAGAAGAAATGAGAACCACTCTAAAAATAAGCTAGTAAATTAAATTTAATATTTATAAAATATTATAAGATAAATATACAATATAATAATATAAAACGGTTTTTTTAAAATACTAAACGTTGTAACCAAATAACACTGAAAGAAACGAAACCAGAGAATAGAAAATATACTATCTCAAGAACAATAAGTACATATATGTATATGCAATATGCATGTATAAGAGCATGTAAACATGAGTATACACTTTGGAAATTAGCGGATATAATTTTTTAAGCGATTATTTCAACGAAGTCTAAGGAAATAATATATAAATGTATATTCCGTCTTACACGCTACTGTTGAATTAAATTTATGAAGAAATACACACAATGTGCTATTCATAACGATGGAAATAACAACATCTGCTCGACGAATGCAATCAAGCAAGCAAATAGTGGGGCTGTTATAACATGCATACTATACCGGATACCACCACAGCGGTTTATCGGGGCAATTGGTCATTCAATCGCTTCAGTCCGCTCTCTAATAATAATTACGCATTGAAGACAATTACCTTTAAACTTTTATTTACTGCATCCTTACCACACAGTAAACACGATTATCTTTTAATCGTAGGCGTGTTATTATCTTAACAAATATTTATTTTGTGTAAATCAACTCCTTACGTTCAACATTGTGTGTACAATACTCGTTTGCATCTTGCAAACCTGTGGCAATCAGTGCCACGCTAATCTGTGCCTCGTTATGTAAGCGACGTATACCTTCATGAATTGAAAGTTAGACTACACGCGAACACACACGCAGCATACACACAAACAAAGGTCAACATGTGAATTATCAACACGCAGTTTTAGTTCGATGCAAGCGGTTTTAATTTTTTAATTATTCCGTTAATTGTGTTTTCCGGTTTGATGTGTAAAGTTACGTACTACTGCAAAATTGAGGGAATTATTCCGCAAATGCAAATGATAATTTTATCATTTAGTTTCTACGTTTTGGAGTTTAATAATTGATTGCGTCGAAATTGGGAACATACACACGCAGTTATTTTGATTGTTTCAGCGACATCCTGATATGTTTGTTATTGGTAATGGGAAGTTAGATTAGTTTTTTTTATCACAAGGCAACAAATTTTCAATTTTTCTATGATAAAATTGATAACTTTATTGTTCTTTAATAATTTCGGGTAGTCAATTTCAGATATAAACTATCAACTTGTCCTTGATTTGTTTTTTTGTGATGCTCTTTAAGCTTTAAAAAAATACGTTTGTAATTTTTAATTTTCATTTTACATTTACGAAGACGATTTCACGGAAGATGAGACTCGTCTATACAAATTTGTTTGTGAAAAAAATTAGTATTAAAGTCAAATCCGCTTATAGGAATTGTATAATTTTATACACTGTTGGAAAAAAGTGACGAGCACACCCTGTATAATCTGAAGAAGTGGTTCTAACGCAATGAAATTTGGTATGGAAGTAGTACTAACTTAGCATAACTTACCCTCACCTGGCAGCCCTGCTGGGAAGGGATACATTAATAGCGGGAGTATCCCCCGCGAGCGGCACGTACTATCGCCACACGACGAGCCATGGAGTCAATAAGTCGTTGTATGGTAGCGGGAGGGATGTCCAACCATGCTGCTTCAACTCGCCTGAATAGCTCTTCAACGTTAGCCCGGGGGAGCCGGATCACGCTGAAGTCTCCGACCGATCGTATCCCAGACATGTTCGATCGGATTGAGATCCGGAGAACGTGCCGGCCATGGAAGCATCCGTATATGGTTCTCTTCTACAAAGGTCTGGGCAACACGTGCAGTGTGCGGTCGGGCATTGTCGTGCATGTATAGAAGACGTGGGCGCCGTCGAACGTAGTACAACAGGCCGTAGCACCTCATCTACGTAGCGGCGAGCCGTAATCATATGCTGTATACGCGGCAGACGTGTACGTCCACCACGTGTAATAGCACCTCATACCATAATGCCTTGCTGGCGGTGGATAGGACGTGGTTGGATGCACTCCTCGAGGTGACACTCACCACGCCTCCGATGAACCAAGATTGGCGCGTCACCGGTGCTCAATTCGAATCTTGATTCATCGGAAAACAAAATGTACAATAACGTCGTTTTCACTTTTCTTTGTCCAGGTTTAGTAATCAGTTATCTGGGTGGTGATTAGAGCAGACCAATTTCCGTGCGCACCATGAACGCCGGTATGGGAGTGTAATTCGTAATATATTAGAATATGCGATAGAATAGGGACGCAACATGAGTTGTTACCGATGTAAGTATAGAAGTAGAGACATTTATTCTATCAGAAATAATTAAATATACATTTGGTTTTCTGCTATTAAAGTAATATGCATAAACACACGAAAAATAAGAATAGTACATATTGTAGCAGCGTTGTATGTACCCATAAATAAAATGGAAAATGTATGAAATCAGTGATTGTGTGCACGACAGAGGATTTAAAAAAAAACAGTTACCGTTTTAAGCGTCTTCCAAGGATTGACAAACTGGAGAAACTCGATTGTATATTTTCAACATCAGGTGCGTTTCTAAGGTTATTTCTGAAAAACATGTCCGCCGTGAGGAAAAAATATGTTTATATTCGGAAAACGAGCGTTCTACATCTAGTGATGTTATATTCGCATAATCAAAATACTTTTTTAAGCAACTTAACGCATCTGTAGACGTGCCTTCACAAATACGTGTTAAGGTGTCAAAATCTGCATTTCTGTCTAAAACACTTTCAAATTTAATTAGAACACTTTCACTTTTTGCGTCTTCTACACCACACAGTTATGCGTGAACATCTTTAACGATTTGCAGTGATTCCTCTAACGACAGCGACAAATTTTCTAATTTTGTTATTGCTTCTTCTAGTCCCAAGTAATTCTCACGAATACTTTGTAAATCCATTTTAATCTGGGCATCTTGAAATTTTTTCTGGGTTGTATTGATAGCTGCACTTTCTTTCGGATCGAATGATAGAACCACGTCCTTCCTTAATTTTTTCAAAATGTTCATGATAGTAAAACCCCGCCCGTAACCATGTACCCCAACGTGTCAGAATCGGCTGTGGTGGCTCAGGGGTATGGGGACACAATTCGTGAAATTTCCGAATACGTTTTGGAGATTTCAGGAATACTGCCTTTGTACTCGATATTAAAGCATCTACCTCTGGATAACATCTACGAACCTGTTCTGCCACAAGGTGTAGAGCATGGAGTACAAGTAATATGTAACAAGTTAGGCCAATATTTTCTAAGAGACCGGCCTACAGAACACATGGTTGCGGCACTATCGGTCATAAACATTAATACTTGCTCTCTCGAAAGTTTTTCCAAAGTATCTAATAGCACCTCTGAAATTTTTCCGGCATTACATTGTTCTAACCGTCTGGATGCTAATAAAATTGAAGACGTTGGTTGATGTGGTTCCATATTACGCGCCATCACATTAACTACAGATTGTTTTTTGCTGTCAGTTGTTTCGTCCACACATAACCACAGTAGTTTATTTTTCAGTTCGGCTTTGATTTTATTTTCAACCTGTTTACGCACCGATGGTAAATACCTTCGTAACGTTGTCGTACTCGGTAATGTTTGATTCGCTTATTTATTCCAAAATGAAATAAATGAATCATTACTTAACAAGGTAAACGGCAGTGTACACACAATCATAATTACTAATGACGGCAGACTATGTGCCGGGTGCATGGTGACATGAATCATGTCACCATGTGTACTAAATATTATTTTTCATCCCTCTCGCTTTGTTTACATATCGGAGCAGAAAAACATATATTTAGTAGTTTCCTAATAAATATTTCCATACATGCATTTATCAAAGAGATAACAGAATTTGAACATATATTTTACAGTTCTAAATCAAAATAAAAAGAAAAACATTATTTTGTATTTCTAACAATGAACGAAACATTTATTCTAAAGAAAAGTGGTATTATTGGCAATAACAGATGCACCTTCTAAACATATTTATATTATAGTATCCAAAATAATATTTAGTACACATGCTGACTTGATTCATGTCACCATGCACCGGGCACATTGTCTGCCGTCTTTAATAATTACACATAGTTCATGTATAAACTGTTGTCGATTAATTTTGTTATTATTGTGCTTCGAACTGCTTACGTGTTCTTTACAATAATGTGTTTATGACCAACACATTAGATATGTATTGGACACTAAACATTTAATTTTTGAGCCATGGTATATTCCGGGAAATCCATAATAAAATTATTCACTTCGTCTGACAACGGTCGTTTTCTCGATTTATGTGTCGACGACATTTTATTACATATGCTTACACTTACATGCAGTCGAAGCATGTACCAAACGCATACTGAATGCTTTTTATTAGTTCTGATGCAATACAATCATCCTCGCATTGGCGCACATGGCGCGCACGGAAATTGGTCTGCTCTGATGATGATGCTTCGCCTGCGCTGCGTTGCAATTTGACGCCATTGGAATTCTTTTTTGTGAAGTGTTGTTAAAGCTAACAATCTTGAAACGATACCAGCACTTAATCACAGACAGTCAAAAATGTGCTTCAAAATCGGGTTTACAGGATGAATAGTCACTTAAATGAAATTATATTCCATAACTAATCCGAAGATTTACTCTTTTCATCAAACATCAAACTTGGTTCATTGAAATGCAAAATATTGAAAGGTACTTCTTTTACCTCAATTTTGAAAGGAATCTAGCCCTTGTTCCACCCTTTATATACATATAGGCTGTCTTTAAAATAAAGAGACAACATATGATAAATGAAAGGATGTAATTATGAGGAATATAAATCCAAAATATTGTGACTTAAAACGCTCCGAAAATTATTTTGCGTGACGTCTATGAATTCAAAATATTCAGAATGCGTATAAATAATAAATACCTTATACACACACACGCTATAGTGTATGTTTACATAGGCAACAGTTGGATGAGATGGACAATAACAAAACTATTATTTTTGTTATTGTCGGGCATCTTTAAGATATCGTCTCTGATACTTTTTATAATCGCACAGTGGCGCGACAAAATTGTTTTAAATATCTTTGTCGGTTTTTTCTCGTATATGACAGGGAATGTTAAGAAAATATTTTGGATTTATATTCTATATAATTACATGTTTCCATTTTTCATATGTTGTCTATTTATTTCAAGGACAGCCGGTATAAATGTTACAGCTTTAACATAAAATATTACACGCAAAACGAGAAAAGGAGATTTTCAAGAAAAAAACGTAGATGAAATTTAAGAGAAAATGATTATGAAACGCATTCTAAACCGACAGCTTCAAAATTAAAAGAATTTTTTACAATTTAAATTAGGAGGCTTTACGTACGGCGCCTACTATATCAAGGAAACAGGGAGAAATGCCCTACCAAGGATTACATAAACGTCTCCTCTTGACTGTATAATATTTCTTTCTTTCTCATGGATACATTTTCTTAGTTTAAATAACCTTGCTTGATGAAGGTTTATAATCATTGTTGCTACAAAATTAGAATTAAATTAATTTTACTGAATTGAATGTATCATTGTATGTTTTCCTGTATTTCTTAGAAAATGTATATATGGATATAAGTAAATGTAACGATTGCTTCAATTATTAACGGAATACGTTTTCAGATTTTTGATCTGAGCATGTCTTCCGTTAAGTAAATTAAAGGTAAATATTAATATTAGAAATTGAAAATAAACACAGTACGGAGCCATGTTACTCAATTTGGATATGGATAATATAATAATAAGGAGTGGGAGGAAAAAGCAATACTGCGTTAACATGTGGGTTTAATGTTGAGGAATATGAATAAAATATATGTACTTTAATCAGGTTAGATACACTAACCCTCGTGGAACTTTGACCATTGATAATAAACAAATTCGATAAAATATTTAGTAATATACAGGGTTGTCCAAAAAGATATTACCACTTATACCACTTATATGGGAAAACCTTTTATTTTAGTAACTTATTAAGTAACACATTATGTACACAAGTCAAAATAGACCTAATGCACTCCTTCGATCTGTACTCCTTGATTTTCAATGCATGAGTGAAGTCTTTGCACCATAGAGGTCATAGCTCGTTCAAACATTTCCATAGGTATAGAGCGGACTACTGTTATTATGCGCTCTTTCAAGTCATTAATGTCAGTAGGCTTTGTAGCATACACGCGATCTTTCAACATTCCCCATAGCCAGAAATCGCAAGGGGTCAAGTCTGGCGACCGTGCTGGCCAAGACAAAGGTCCACCTCTTCCAATCCAACGTCTACCAAATGCTTGATCTAGGTAATGTCGGACCGCTAAGGAATAATGTGGTGGTGCACCGTCTTGCTGAAAGTAACCAGATGTTAAGATACGGAGGGGAAGATTGTTTACAACAAAATTCTGCAGCATATCCAGGTAAACATCTCTCGTTACAGTCTGGGCGTTAAAAAAATATGGACCAAGCACTCCAAACTTCGATATGCCACACCATACGTTAACTTTCGGTGTGGCGCGAGTGTGCTCTCTTAGTTCATGAGGATTATCTGTATTCCAAATGCTGCAATTGTGCTTATTGACGTTGCCACTGATATGAAATGTGGCTTCATCCGACATGAAGAACACAACATAAGGGTCTATGTTCGTTATTTCTAGTATCATTTCTGCAGCTCGAACACGAGCAATTTTATCGGCATCAGAAAGGGCCTGAATCATTTGAATGTGATACGGCTTCATTCCCAGATCGAGGTGAAGAATTCTCAGAACACTTGTCCGCGAGATTCCGCTTTCCAATGCTAATCTCGTACTTGATTTTCTTGGGCTGTTAATTAATCGACCTTGTACATTTATGATGTTATTTTCCGTTCGAATAGTTCTGGGACGTCCACTGTTTCCTTTACAGTCATTAGTGACAGACCCTGTGCGCACAAATTTTTCATGCACTCGACGGATAGTTAAACGGCTTGGAGGTTCTTTCTGAAACCATTTCTGAAATTTTTGTCTTACTACTGAGGGTGACCCAAACACTTCCATCCAAGACGCTACCTTCCTTCTCTCTTCCAATGTAAGTCGGGTGGCCATATTTTGTCTTCAAACTAAGAAAAAAAAAATTAAATTAAAAATTAGGTAGTTCCATATGAGTGGTAACATCTTTCTGGATAACCCTGTATAGGTAATTACATTCTTTGCAAAAAGTATCTTTAGTATTAATAACTGCACACAGAACTCATTATTAGATCCATGAAAACTATAAGTAACATTGCCAAGTTGTTTATCAACAGATTATAATTGATTCCACAAATTTGCTCTCACGCCATCAGCACTACTATACCAGGTTGGAAAATATTGTAGTAAAGTGCCCGTCAAAATACATATGGATTGCTGCAAAATTTCCCCGCTATATCAGAAATATAAATAGAAGTGGAAGTTGTACGATATACCTACGCAGACGAGCTCAGTAATAACCCTATTGCTAATTAGGGAGGACCGCTGCAGATCTTAGCTTGTACTTTATTGGGCGAAACAGAATATACTGTTTTTTTTTGTCATTTATTACGAATTTTATTTGGCTTACTTGGTGTTTCTTTTGTATTATTTCGTCAAATTATATATTAAATGTTAACATTATTTGCATTTATATATATATATATATATATTTGTAAAAAGATATGTTATTACTAGAGCTGAGGATGTTTGCGGTACGGCAGGACCGTATGTAGTGCATCCCCACATTTAACTATTTATCTAAATATTCTCTGAAATGATTTGCCGGATCTCATAAATTAATAGAGTGATATTGTAGTATGCACTGGATATTGTTCTTATACAAAATCATAATAGCCATTTGTATTTATGGATGAAAAATAATAATACGCATGTATTTGTATTTGGTTGTGAATTCAATTTAAACTTAAAACGAATCGTAATATTTTAACGACAAGCCGTCCTTACAATACATGCATTCGAGACAAAGTGTGCAACTCTACGAATAACTTCCATAATTGATCGAAAATGGACATTTTGGAGCTGAAGTAAAGCCCCTATTCTTAGAAAATTTTATTACTGTCGTTAAGAACTATTATTATAAACAACAAAGGCCTTTTATTAGTGTTGAAGTTTTAGTTTCATTGAATTTCCATGTTGTAAGTAGTCAATTGTAAAGTGTTCATTCACAATATTCTAAAACAAGGTGTAAATTTAACTAAAATCCAGAAAAACACATTCTGATAATATATTACTAGATTAGAAGCTGTGTTTATTACTATTTATTATATTATTTTTATAACCAAATGCAATAAAAGCTACGAAAACAAAAGAAACCTCGATTTATTAAAATCTTGTCACACAGCCTTTCAAAGCCTGGCAGCACATATTTTGCATATATTTTATATATACTACCTACTTGAACTAGGTGAATAAAGTTAGAAGTTATAAGTTATAACTTCTAACTTCATTCATAAACAGGGGTGTATGAATTAACTTGCAGTGATTGTGACGCGGTATACATTGGCCAATCAGGACGCTCTATAAAAGAACGTATCAAAGAGCACAGAAGTTCTATTCTACATGGCAATATGACCACGGGATTCGCGGAACACTGTATTCAAAATTCTCATGTGTTTAATGCTAATAATTTCAAACTTTTACACTCTTGTAATAAGGGTAAAAGGCTTGACTTCTTAGAAATTTTAGAAATAAAAAAAGCCATAAATCTCAACAGACAGGTCACAAACACGCAATTGGATTACTACCCCCACAATCGATGCTGTAATAAAACTTTTAAAAAATAAACCATAAATATTGGTAGGAGTATTCTTTTCACTTAGTTTACATGACTCTTTGAGAATGACTGTATAAATCGAAACATATGTCAGATATATTTTAAATACATTTTGTGAAACAAATATACCAAGTGTTTTATTTAGTAAATTAATAATATTTGCGTAAAGTTGATTCATCAGGAACATATCGACCAGTATATTTTCGATGAAATATTTTTAAAGTGGGATTGCTAAGTTTATTTAATGGAATATTAGCCGCCATAAAAGTTTTACAGAGTTCAGATGTGTTTGCGATCCTAAGTGACGAATTTTTGACGATATTTTACGGATTTTGTAATAAATTTCGGAATCACTGACAATGGACATACAATCAGTATGACCGTCAATCCAACTCGCCATTGTTTTACAATGCCGTTCTCGACATTCTTCCATATCATGTCTGAAAAAGTAACTTAAACAATGCTCTACATCTAAATAAATGAAAACTAAAAATGTGTGCGTAAGTTATTGAAACTGAACGAAATTCAATGCACAGTCTTACGTCGAAATAATTGGTAGAAATAGATTCAATCAAACGATATTAAACAGGATCTATCACAAAAATTACGATGTAATTAACAGTTAAAACTATAAAAACAAGAAACTTACTCACAGCACTTTATTTATCTTACGAAATATACTCTAATAAATAAAATACATTATAAAAACCCCGCTTCTATCTACGCTCATGAAAACACTTTAAAAACACTATATTCTCTGAATACAATAGCTCAGTTGTCCATTGTTATCGCTCGAGACCAGGTGTCCGAGTAAGTCAAACAAATACTTCATTGAATTACGCCGGGATGTACTGTGTGACGTTATACACAATTCCAATTGCCGATTGCGTTTTATGGAAATTGCATCCGTTCTCTAGTTATTAAAAATATATTTTTTTTTATTTGTGTTGTGTTCATTAGTTCTCTATTTATTTTTCTAAACATTTTGGTTTTACTTTCGTTGCTTACTGTTTGACGATATTTCACTATGGTATTTCCTCATTTGGAGAAATGCTATATCTTGGAAGCATACATTTTATGTCGTAAAAATTCAATAAGGACTAGCGAATATTATGCTGAACATTATCCTTTACGACAGCAGCCAGATCGACGTTACTTTCGATAACTTTACAATCAGTTTAGACTGCATGATTGTTTATTTAGAAAGAAAAGAACAAAAGTCAACGAAGAAGTAGAAATTACAGTATTAGCATATTTTGAAGCCCATCGCGAATTTTACATTAGGGATGCTACTAAGGAATTGGCATTAAGTTATTCATCAGTTTAAAGAATTTTCAAAAAGCATATGTATATCCCCTTTAAGTTCAGAATCTCTCAAACATTACAGCCAGGAGATTCCGCCAGCAGATTAGCTTTCTGTCATTGGTTTGTTAGTTTTTGTGATGAAAATTTGAATGGAGCACAGTGTATTTTATGGAGTGACGAAACAAATTTTTCAAATAGAGGCATGTTTAATAAGAAAAATAGTCACTACTGGTCTCAAGAAAATTTATTAATAGTTCGTCCACATGCTGCGCAAGTTTGATTTAGTTTTAACGTTTGGTGCGGATTAATTGGTTCGGTAGTCGTTGGTCCAATGTTCTACAATGGTACGTTGACAAGAAACAGATATCTGGAATTTATTCGTAACGTTCTAGAGGATTTCCTTGATAACGCCAATTACCTGATGCGCCAAAATTTATACTTTCAGCAGGACGGTGCTCCTGCACACAACTATCACCTAGTGCAAACCTACCTCGACACCATTTTTGCCGAAAAATGGATTGGTACAAATGGTCCAATTCAATGGCCAGCACGCTCCACTGACCTCTCACCTTTAGACTATTTTCTTTGGGGATACTTAAAAAATGAGGTGTACAAAACGCGATACGACTACGTGCGCGAATTGCAAGACAAGTTCAGAGAAGTTTTTCGCCAATTAGATAGAAGGACAATCTTAAGAGTGCACTGAAGCGGGCACGAAAATGTATTGAGCAGGAAGGTGACACCTTTGAGCAGTATTTATAAATTATACATGTACTTTCTTCTTTTTAATTTAATTTTGTAAGCTGTAATATTTTAAAATAAACATTAAACACAAAATATGTATCTGTTTTGTCAAAAGTTAGCGGAGCAATGACAACATTTAGAAGGAAATAGAAACTGCTATAACTACTTTATTATTCGTTTTAGGACAATAGTGTATTGAAACTTTTATATTAAAAAGAACATTAGCATTCAGAATTTTAAAAAATATACAGGCTGTTCTATTTAAAAAAATTATAAATTTCAAAATTTCTCGAAAATGCGTTATTCAATTTTTTTCATGAACTGCATGATAATCAATGTTAAAATGTTACTTTGCCAATTTAACCTACTTTCCAGAGTCAATAATAAACAGAGATAGCAATAGTGCGCACTTAATTTGAATCACCTGTATAGAGATTAATATATTGTAATTTCGTATTATTAATTTTCGTAAAAATTAATCTGTGCACAGTATGCGTTACAATATTAAACAACCAAAAACCAATTAGATGTCTTCCTGTGACGAGAACAATTAATTTTAATTATGCAAATATTAATACTCTTCAGCGTAAGTAATAATCGTGCAGTTACCAACATTGTAAACATACAGTATTTATATTAAGTGTCTTAGCACCGCATAATATCTGAGCAAACTGGCGTAAGTAGTTTGCTTTGTGGAAGACAAAGAAACTTGAACTCTTCGAAATATAATTAATTATTACTGTTCTCGATATATCCGACTGAATGAAATTAGTTTCGCAGTTTCAAAGGCTAAACAATAGGTCCTGAATGAGACAGGATGTATAGTTATAATGCGAGATGATAAAAGCCCTGTGTCTAACGGGTCCTGTCCACCAAATGTCATTATAGAAATTTATACGGTGTATATAGCGGTTAGTACTGATACAGTTCGTGTTCACTGAAATGTTATTATCTATACGATATTACATTTATGTATATTAAACATATAGTGTTGTAATAACCAAGCGGTCAAACTAAATATCTGCAAAACGACCGATAGGCTTGAGGAAGTACACAAATCCATTTACGTACATATAGGATTATTTCTGACCCAGTTGCTTAGAAAAAGGTATATTGGGTTGAGGTATAAGTTCATTGAACTCAAAATTTATTAATATTTTAATAAATTATGAATTAATAATACATTCTCCTCCATTATTTTCTGACAATTTTTCGATTACACGCTTGAAGCTGGTTTGAAAATGAAATCTTCAAGTCAATTTTGATGCGCGAAATCTGTACGAGCGAGATCAGGAGAATAAGGCAGATGTGTAGTGATTAGGGACCGGACACGAGAGGCCGATGACTTATCGCCCACGGGCGTACTATTGAAAATTTGTATTTCTAAAGAGTTTTTAATTTTATTTATATAATTGGAAAATAAACAGGTGGTGATCTACAAAATACGAAATATATTTTTATTTGTTCATTTTGTTCATATTAATATTAACTAGCAATACTTTCTCAAGGTTCTCTTCTCTAAAATTTTTTCTCTTTAAATGAAATACATCCTTGTAGATAGAAAACGTCCTTTCTACATTGCAACTGGTTATAGGTACCTATTGGAAATATTCTTTTATTTCAGCGTATTTAGCAATTGGATTTTGAGGCAATGTCTGCATACACAATTGTCGCAATGTTATTAAATCTTGATATCTATTAAAAGCTGCGTCTTACTTTTGCCGAAGGCCACATCCGAAGTCACTTGGAAAATTTTTCAAATTATTACTAGCCACATCTAATATTGTTAATCCATCATTTAATTTGAGATTTTGATTTTCAGAATAGGGGATTAGTTTTGGTTAATTTCCAAAGTGTTCCTGAAGAAAGTACAAACTGATTTTTTAAATTTAGAATTTGTATTAGGTCACTGCGCTCAGAAATACTACGAGCATCGTCATTCAACCTGTAACGAAATTTTGTAAACTATCGAAATTCTCTGCATAAAACTAGTAGCTTCCAACCATGTTCCCCACCTAGTTATTACTGGAGAACGAGGCAGTGACAAAGATGGAAGTTTTTCCCTGTAAAGAGCTACTGTCAATGGTGCTTTTCTGACAACTTTTTTAAAAGAGAATGCAAGTCTATCAACTTCCGGAAAAGTGTCTCTGATATATTTACAGGTTCTGTGGAGACCATTTGCTACACAAGTAATATACAGCATATTAGGATATGTTTCCTTTAATGGTCTGCCTGTTTTTAACATATATGCAACACTCTCACTGACAATTAAAGGTATTTTTGCTTTGTACCTGTCGTTCGAATTAAGTATTTAGTGCATATTCTCGTAAATGGTTTTAGCAACTGTTACCGCATTAATAGAATTTATAACATTTGTTGCTATTACATATGCGTTATATGGAATAGTTGGATGTAGTACACTAGCTACAACATTTAACGGGTGTTCATTTGAAAAGTCAATCTAGTAGCATGTGATTTACTGAGAACATTTTGAAGTATGTCGTAAATTAAAATTTACTACTTAACCTACGAAGTCGTATATTTTGAAAGTTTCATACATACAAATAAATAACAAATGTGATTGACATTATCAAATGTCATTTGGATTTACGTTTACTGAACAACAAACACATACTAATATATAAGCGTCTTATTCTATCAAAATTTCAAAGTAACCTAGATTAACTTTTCAAATAAACACACGTTACTACACAGCGTCCTAATATATCGACAATTTCGTCGACACTTATCCATAGGTACTGATTTGAAAGATGGCTTCTAATGCGTTCTACTGCTTTCGTGTAGCATTTAGGAACATAATATTTGCGTAAGGTGGATTCATCAGGAACATTTCGACCAGTATATTTTTGGAGAAATGTTTTTTGGAGAAAAGGTGGGATTGTTTATTTAATGGAATATTTCCAGCCATTAAATGTGTTTGCGATGCTAAGTGACCTTTTACATGCGATTTCTTGGAATTTTTTAACGATATTTTACAGACTTTACAAATAAATTTCGTAATCACAGCCAATGAACATACAATTAGTATGACCCTTAATTCAACTCGCCATTGTTTCGCGATGCCATTCTCGACGTTGTTCCATATCATATCTGAAAACGTAACTTAAACAATGTTCTAGATCTAAATAAATGAAAATTAAAAATGTATGCGTAAGTTATTGAAATTTAACTTACGTCAAAATAATTGGGAGAAGTAGATTCGATAAAACGATATAAAACAGGATCTATTACAAAAATTACGAAGTATGTATTTAGCTGTTAAAACAAAGAAAAAAAAAAGGAACCAACTCACCGTACTTTATTTATCCTGCGAAATATAAACTAATAAATAAAATAAATTATAAAAACTCCTCACGCTTCTATCTACGCCTATGAAGAAAGGAATTTAACTGTAATATTAAACTAATTTGGTCGCAATTCAACGACAATAAACAGATGTGCGGTTAACCGAATGAATAGTGCTATTCAATAACTGCTTGTTGTATTTTTAGCGATGTGATAGACTATTTATATGGTCCATTGCAATTTCGGCCTGATGCATCCGGTCTCTACTAATGATCTGCCAATCAAGTTCTCGATTGGCTGCTTTCGTAATGTTACCGATATGGGAACGAACGTTATCGTGCTGCGAAATTTCTTGAGAACTTGATGATGTCTTCCCGGTTCTTTTTCTTAAATTTCGGTCTCAAGCAGAAGAGAGTGATTGACAGTAGAACTTAAATGGTTGACAGTAAATCTTAAATGGTTACATTAATCGGAAGCCATTCATAGTAGACGAAGCCTTCTTCGTCCTATCAGATACACATCAGCTTACGCAGATGAGTATTAATTTTTACTCGGTGAGTTTCGTTTTTGCTAGGATTAAGCCATTCTTTTCTGTTCTTGATGAACATCAAGGCACATTAATGAACATCAATACACCTGTAACAATCAGACAAATACGGTAAATGTTCTAGAACAGCGATTTTCGCCTTTCTTATTTCCGCGACCTCCTCAATAGTAAATGTAAATAAATAAAATTAATATTTTGCGACCTCCCAAATATCTAGTGCAGTAAATGTTAAACGGCAGAGTAACTGATTTATACCATCTAATTTTGCTTAACTTATTTGTTTCAGATATTTCTGAACAATCAGAAGCGTTATCGTTGCCATCACTTCAACATGCTATTCGGGAAAATGAAGAGAATGTATATGACACCAGCCCACCTACGAGATAGTAAGTACTTATATTTTATTTCCTTATATATTTATTAAGTTGTAATAAAAATTTACCTAGAGGGCGCTCAAGTTATGATTATTATTTAATTTTACTAAAAAAAAATTTGGTAACGAATTTCAAATAATGTGCGAGCCATGTTTTGTAGGATTGATCTAGAAAGAAGTTAATTTCCTTTTTACATGCTTAATATTCTAAGGCAAGCAGACAAGCCTACCGCATTGAATATCAACAAGTAAATAAATGATTCTCTGCTTTCGTGAGATGTACTAACACCTTTGTACTGTTACCGAACCTCGTGACGAGTCAAACAAATCTGTTTATTTGTGTAATGCGGTTTTATAGTTTCGTTGTGGTGCACATTTTGCAGTACTGAATATTGTAACATACGAGGGATATTTGAAATGTTTCCGGTCTTACCGATATAAATTGTAGAAAAAAAATTCTTTCGCCGTCTGATAGATGGCATCGACATATTGCTATGAATAGTGGTTTTGAATTTGATAATACCACTATTCACAACCAATCTGTCCAGCTTGGATATTCTGTCGGTTAATTTTCAAGATGAGACTGCTTTTCCCTCAGGGTTCCAATCGGAAAAGTGGAAAACACAATTGAATTAGTACAATAGTTTTTTATGGGACGCCACTCAAAACTTGTTTGAGAAAAGTTATTATAATGTTATTAAGTTACTTATGAGCACAAACAAAAAAAAAGGTCAAATGTAAAAAATACACACAGTAAACTTTAAATGAATCTTTAATACAAAAATAAAAAAAATAAAAAAAAATCTTTATAAAGTATAAAGATTAATATTGCCCCTTTAAACAATATTATTAAGGTAAAAATATCGTATGGAAATGACCGCAGCATACGATAAAAAACTTCCTTTATGACAGCCGATCAAAATTAAAACTAATAATTACAAAGATGCTTTTTAATTTCTCCCACAAGAAACAAAATCAAAAACAACAAAATTGACAGCTCTAAGCAATCTCTAACACATGTGCAAACACATGAAAAAATATACCCTTCATATCCCAAGCGTACTACAAATTTTATAGTTACAGAAATTTTTTAATACTAGAAGTTTTAAAAGACGTTCTTTGTCATTTAAATAAAATAACTAAGAATAAAATATATATATATCAAAATTAACACAATGGAAAAATACAAAATTCAAAATAAAAATAATATTAATAATGATAAGATATCTTTTAATATAATTTACTTACGTAAAAATAAAAAATATATTCATATATTTTCTCGAGACACATGAGTTAGAAAGCGTACAAAATTATCAAAAACGAGATCAACCAACTCGTAAAAAAAAATCTGTAATGAATACAAACACCAACCACTAATTAATCAAAAATCACGAAGTTACTTAACAAAGATAAAGATTTATCTTATAATAAACACGTCTTTCTAAACCCAGAGTACACTTGTGTCTGGCTACAGCAAAGCACGCAGGCTCCGTATAAAAAAAATACAGTTATAAATATCGTACACAGCAATGCAAACGGCTTGCTCAAACTGCGCAAGTCAAATATGTTTAATATTCAAAATAATAATACACTCATAAATAATTAAATAACTTTTCAAAATATTTATGGAGAAAAGTTCATAGCAATATGTAAACTGTCAAAATTGCAAGTCATACTGATCATTAGTTTCTCTATGGTACGCTTCTAAAATTGTCGGTTCATATTGTTGTTCAACAATGGAGAAACTTGAGCATCGCGCAGTGATAAAAATCCTTCATTTGCGCATATTCTGCGATATAATAAGTACTTTTGGGCTTCGTTCGTATAGACCATTTTTATGTCTCCCTCTACTCGACATCGTACTGCTCGAATTGAGGTGTAACGCCAAATCAAATTGGGATGGTGAATGGAATCATGCTGTGTTCTCTGACGAGTCCCGATTCTGTTTGTCGGTTCACGATGGTCGCAGAAGAGTAAGATGACTTCGTGGAGAACGTAGAAATTTAGAATTTGCTTTGGAATGGCATACGGCTCTTATACCAGGGGTGATGGGATGGGCTTGCGATAACATACGGTAGCAGGTCACCTCAAGTTTTTATTGAGAGAAATTTGAATGTAAGTGATTACATACGAAACGTACTGCAGCTTGTTGCACTGCCATACCTACGAAGGTTAATTCAACCTATTTTGCAATAAGACAATGCACGTCCTCATACAGCAAGGGGTACTGCAAGGTTCTTACAAGGAGATAAAGTGACTCTGCTGCCATGGACTTCTCTCCCCAGACTTGTCATCAATCGAACATGTGTGGGCCATGGACTTCTCTCCCCAGACTTGTCATCAATCGAACATGTGTGGGATATGATTGGTACTGATTGGGTAATTTACTCCAACCACCAAGTAACCTACTTGATCCTCGCCACCGAATTCAAGAAGCCCGGGAACCGTTTCCCACAGTATCATAAATCATTTAAGTGTGCCTCGAACAATTATCGAATACATAAGAAACTGGGATGGACCCACCCCTTATTAAACAACATTGTTATTTTTTTGATATTTTAGTTTGAAAATATAATTATTTCTTGAGTTTGATTAAACAAACATTATGTATAAATTTTATTAAAATTGATCCTGGTAATCGCTTCTTCTAGTACCTCTATAATTATTTCGTCAATTTCTTCACCATTTAATCTTTTATTATCTCCGTGTGTCTCTTAATGCTCTCCTTTGGTCTCATCAAGACTAATAATTGGAAAAGATGGAATAATGAGGATATGAATTGACTATTTTCTTGAACTTTTTGAGTGAAACATAGGAATGAGAAAAAAAACACTTTTTCTCTTTTCTAGAAGATGGAATATTAGATTATGGAGCATTTTCTGGAACCTTTTGAGGGTAACCTAGACATACTTTTTTCTCTTACAGAAAATGCTCCATCCACCTTCTCATTATTCCATCTTTTCTCATTATTAGTCTTCCTTTTTTGTAATACAGACGCTACAGTTTCAAAAACATTAATCCATTATAAAAATGCTCTTTTGGTGCCTTCACAAAATGGTTCCTAATATCTGCTACCATCATCATTCTACAATTTTGTTTATGTAAATGTTGTGTGTGCTAGAAGGCGGGTGTTTAATTTCTTCGACACAAGACCATATATCAAGCTAGATGTTCCCAAAAATGTTTGTCACTATTTTCTTTTTCTGTTAAAGAGATGACCTCAAATTTGTTTGAAGAACGGAAGCCTTTGACATACCTTTGTATAGACTTTTGTTTTGATTCAGAATCATACGGTTGAACCCATTTCTAGTATCAAGTCAGTCGACAATTAAATCTCGTTCATCTTCGCGAAGTGCCAAAAATTGTTCATATGTCTCCACCCTAGCCCGCTTTTGCAATATCCCAAGCATTCCTGGAACGCACCTTGCACCAATCTTTGTTATACCAGTGTGTTCAGGTAGAATTTTCCTAACTCGCTATGAGTACTTTAGTAATAGTTTCTAAATATCGACGTCTGGATGTTCATCTATTAGCTCAGTAGTTGCATTATTAGGACGAAAAATTGTAATTTCTTGCAGTTTTCCCCATTGGTATCATCATTTTATCGCATATAACGCATCTTCAAGTGTAATAATAATAATAATAGAAATACATCCAATTATGAGGTTATAAATATAAATACATGTATATAAGCATTAAACATAACGTGCGTATCAATGGAAAAATTATCCTAAACTAAATTAAATCTAAGAAGTAAAACAAATACATTCTTTCACAGAAACCAAATACCTACAGTAATTATTGCCAAATACATCTAAATTATAATTACATGAATTATATAAATAGCACATTCTATAAAGTGGAGAGTTTTTATATGAATTAGTTGCAGCCTGTCTGTTTAAGAAAGTAATTGAGTTTCTAGTGTTGAAACGAGGAATATAAAACCGAAGCCGTGACAAAAACACCGGATCATCTATAATATTATGAACCAACTTATACAAATGTAGTAACGCAATAATTTTTCTATTATTAGATAAACCACTAAAACCAAATTGTTCCTGCAAATTATCATATGATAAGGCAGAATATACACCATGCCTTTTGAAATACAAATATTTTAAAAATCTCCTCTGTAGTGACTCAAGCAGATTAACATATTTCAAGTACGCTGGTGACCAAACTACACAACAATACTCAAGCCTGCTACGAACCAAGGAACTATACAAAATAGTAATAGTGTCAATATTTACAAAGTCTTTGCAAGATCTCATTATAAAACCTAGCAATTTGCAGCAATGAGAATAAATATGAAAGATATATTTATTAAAGGTTAATCTACTATCAAATACTACTCCCAAATCTTTAACCTCCGTATATCCCTGAAGATTTACACTGTTAATTTCATAGTTGTATTCAACATTAATAAAATTTCTTTGACACCAAGCACACAATTGATCCAAATCACTCTGCAGGATATCACAGTCAGCAGAAGTATTTATTATCCGATAAATTTTTAAATCGTCAGCATAAAGTAAACAGGTAGAATCAAATTGATTACACACATCATTTATAAATAGTATGAACAACAGTGGACCTAGATTCGAACCCTGTGCAACTCCACCTCGGGCAAGATAAGTTCGTGACCTGATTCCCTCATATTCAACGTATTGCTGCCTCCCAGTTAAATAACTTCTGAGTAAAAGTAGTAAGTCGGTATGGAGTCCAAACCGCTCCAACTTCCGCAGAAGTATATGATGTTGTACACAATCAAAAGCTTTACTAAAGTCTGTAAAAATGACATCAACCTGTTTTCGCTCATCAAGGGCCTCAGATACTAGCTGGGCAAAGTTGCTTAAATTGGTCGCAGTTGATCGGCCCTTCAAAAATCCATGCTGATTATTACAGATATATGGTTTTACATGATTATAGATTTTAGTGTACAGTATCATCTCAAAAATCTTAGCAAAGTTGGAGATCAAAGAAATGGGCCGATAATTTCGTATATTCGCACGCGATCCAGACTTAAGCACAGGTGTCACTCTCGCTCTTTTCCACTCATCCGGAAATACCCTCTGACAAATGATTGAATTGTAAATGAGTGTCAACGGCTTTAACAAACACTCAGCACAATCCTTCACGAAAAATGAAGGAATAGCATCTGGACCCGTAGTCATTGTACCCTTCAGTTTCCTAATGGCATTGCGAACATCAAGATCAGAGACATTGGACAAAGGCAATGTATCAATGCTGGTAATGGTAGTCTGCAACTGTAGCAAACTCGAATCCCGATGACCACTTGCATCGTAAACTGAACTAAAGAAGGTGGCAAATTCCTGTACGACCTCAAAAGTACAGAAAACGTCCATAGATATATATTGGCCTAATATACTATACAGGGTAATTCTAAACATATGCGGCAAATTTTTTGGGCTGATTCCTAAGATTATTATGATCATAAAAAATCATATGAATGTATGTCCTAAACAGCTTAGGTTTAAAGCTACGGGATGTTTAATAATAAATTAAAAGTTCATATAATAAAACGTACCAATATAACAAAATTAACTTATAAAAATTGTTGGAAATGACGGCCTTCAACTGCAATGCAAGCTACTATCCTCCGTTGCATTGATTGGTGAGTGCGTTCAAGAATACCGGGGGGTGTTTCAATTTGTCTCAAATGCTGCGACAATAAACTCCCATATTCGAATCAACTGGTTCAGTAAAAAATCAACATCCGTACTTCGTCGAAACGTGAAGTCTGCAGAAAACATTGTTGCCGTGAGAGTGTGCATGATAACCCGAGGCTGTCAATTCCTCGTCGCACCCAAGAACTTGGCCTTTCGCACATCCCAACTTGGCTAATTTTGCATCTGAACTTAGGCCTGCACCGGAACAAGCTTCAATTGACTCAAGAGCTGAAGGTAAACGACCATAGACAGTGTCGGGCATTCGCTGACTGGGCTCTAGAGCAGTTGGAAGTGGACCCCGACTTCCGACGGAAAATCATATTTAGCGCCTAAGCCTATTTTTGGATGAATGGTTTTATGTCAATAAACAAAATTGTCGCATTTGGGGATATAACAATCCACATGAGGCCCATCAGTGCAAATGCATTCAGAAAATGTCACTGTTTAGTGTGGGTTTTGGAATGGCGAAGTTATGCCAGCTTCATTTTGGGAGAAGTACGAGTCAATGTACTTCTACCAAAATGAAGTTGACCCCTAACTCAACGGCAAGGGGTACAGACCGATGATATCCAATTTTGTGTGGCCTAAATAGGAAGTATGGATCTCAGCGTATGGTATCAACGAGGTAGCGCGGTTCATTGCAACAATGAATCTTCTGCACGAAAAGTTCGACGCCGTGGTTATCTCTCATCACGACGTTAACTGGCCAGAGATTGTGTGATTTAACGCCATTAGACTTTTTTCTTGTGGGACTACATTAAATCGCAGGTCTATGCGAAGAATCCGCAGACGATTGGTACCTTAAAAGTCGACATAATCAAGGATATCAACCAAGATTTATGCGGTCGAATCGTCGAAAATAGCATCTCTCAGATACGCGCCGTCCAACGAAGCCGATATTATATTCCATACATAATGTAATCGAATACCCTTTCAAGTAAAAAAAAAATAATTAATATCACATACACAACTTGTTTTAAATAGTTAATTGACGAAGGAGATACTTGTTGAAACTTCATTATAACGCTAAGAAATAAGTAATTAAACTTCTAGTTTCAAAAATTCTTTTATTGTAAATACCACTACAATATTGTATTTCATCCACCAGATGAAGCCATTGTATGGCGAAACAATATTGTAGTGGTATTTACAATAAAAGAATTTTTGAAACTAGAAGTTTAATTACTTATTTCTTAGCGTTACAACTTGGAAAACCCTTTACAAATACAAATTTCGCTTGCGTGTGGTTTTGTGTATGTACCGCTGTCATCGATCCCTTAATTTTTTCTTTCAATTTTACCAGAAAACGGTTTCGCTTTCGAGGTTCTTCTTCTTTTTCTTCTGTTTTGGGTTAGACGCCAGCATGTCCAGGCACTTGAGCTCACTGCTCTCTGTACTATCCCCAATAGATCTCTCAGTTCCACTCTGTTAGTCTTGTGTCCTCGATAAAAGCCACCATCCTCCTCCGGGGAAGTTTGAGTACACTCGAAGGATCCAATAGATCTCTCCCGAAATATTTCTCTCTGAGTTCCTTCAGTTTCTCACACGTGCATATTACATGAAGGCTAGTTTCCTCCTGTTTTTCACATCTTCTACGCCAGGGCTCGCTAACCAAGCCCATGCTGTACAAATACTTCCTTAAAGGACAATGTCCGGTTATTAACCCGGTAATTATTTTAATTTCTTTTTTGTTACTACGAATTAGGTTGGCTGAAAACTTTCCGTCCAGCTTAGTAGTGTTTTGGTATGGAGTTGACCTTCCGTTAACTTCCATTTATTTTTATGTTCTTTTTCTAGACATAACCAGATCTCCCTTTCTTTCGAGCTTTCGAGGTTTTAGAACTCTTCATTTTTGTCTTATTTTAATTGTAAGACATATATCCAAGGGCTGCGGAGATAATTTTGACTTACCCTGTATGCAATTATTATTTGCTAAACTTCTTGTACTTTTTCGGAGCGTATTGTCCTAGCCGATCATTCGAGTATGTAGACTCTTGTAAGCAAGTATGTATTCATGCTAACCTGTGTCGTAAAATTTGAATGCTCATACATGCATATATACGTTTGTATATCGACATCGAATGACTATATTATTCAGAACGGAACTGCAACTTATAAAAGAAAAAGAAAGGACGCAAAAAATACGAACCAATTGATAATCTGATATTCGTGAAGGCCATTTACATTCATGTGATTCATAAGGATTCGGTTAAAACGACTTTCTTATCGCCCATCTACGTATAGCCTATCTATACGTCGTAGCAACGTTACGTCCGCAGACATGGATTACGTAAGATAGGGGTACGAGAGTATATCAAATTACTAGTTAATATTGGATGACGATAATAATGACGGCGTATATGTACCTATAAGTGTAATTTGTTTCCGAAGGAATCGGCTAGAGCTCGAGGTATACGTGCTCTTCCTTCGCTACCGCTTGTTTGAATACATTATCGTCCTGTCAACAACATCCGATTTACATTTTAGACGAATACCTAATTTAACGAGTACAAACAAAACTATGTTTGCAGAAAATTTATAGGGGCATCTTATCCTACTGGCTTGACGCTGTTAGATAACTTATTTTCTGCTTTAACTACTTAGATTTCCATCGTATATTTTGTTCATTGTTGAAGTATTCTAATGCGTTCTTAAATGGACAAGTCAAAATATGACAAAAGACACTTGATTATTATCAAATACTTACGTGAATGTAATAAATAGAGAACGGACACGCTTACCACCTAGTGCAGTACTGGCGAAAGGCTGTATTTCTAAAATATTTAATTTTATTTATATAATTGGAAAACGAACGGGTGGTGATCTATAAAATTACGAAATACATATTTATTATTTGTTGAAAAGTTGTATTTATAAAGTTTTTAATTTTATTTATATAATTGGAAAGCAAACGGGTGGTGATCTATAAAATTACGAAATACATATGTATTTGTTGAAAAGTTGTATTTTTAAAGTTTTTAATTTTATTTCTATAATTGGAACATTTTTATTTGTTCATTTTGTCGTTCAAGTTGAGTAAAGGAGTATTAATATTGACTAGCAATAGTTTCTGAAGGTTTTCTTCTGTCAATTTTGTTCTCTTTGAATTAAGTACATCCTTATAAATAGAAAACGTCCTTTCTACATCGCAACTGGTTATAGGTGCATACTGGAAATATTCTTTTATTTCTTCATATTTAGCCGTTAGATTTTGGGGAATTGTCTCCATACATAATTGCTGCAATGTAATTAAATCTGGATTTCTATTAAGAATTGCTTCAAACTTTTGCCGATGGCCACATCCGAAGTCACTTGGAATACTTTTCAAATTATTAACAGCCACATCTAATGTGGTTAATCCGTCATTTAATTTGAGATTTCGATTTTCAAAATAAGTGATTAGTTTTGTTAATTTTCCAAAGTGTTCGTGAAGAAAGTACAACTGATTTTTTAAATTTGGGATATGTGTGAGCTCCTTGCACTCACCAATACTTCTAGCATCCTCCTTTAGCAGTGTTACGAAATGTTTTAGACTATCGAAATTCTCAGCATAATAACTAGTAGCTTCCAGCCATGTTCCCCATCAAGTTATTACTGGAGTGGGAGGCAGTGACAAAGATGGAAATTTTTCCCTGAAAAGTGCTTTTGGTGCTTTTCTGAAAACTTTTTTAAAAGCTGATACAAGTCTATCAACTTCCGGAAAAGTGTCTGATATATTCACAGATTCTGTGGAGAGCATGTGCTACACAAGTAATATGCAGCATATTAGGATATGTTTTCTTCAATAGTCTGCCTGTTTTTAACATATACGCAGCACTATCACTGACAAATAAAAGTATTTTTTCTTTGTACGTGGCGTCCGAATGAAGCATTTTTTGCATATTCTCCTTAATGGTTTCAGCAACTGTTTCCGCATCAACCTATTTATAACACTTGCTGCTATTACATATGAGTTATAGGGAATAGTTGGATGTAGTACACCAGCTACAACATTTACCACACAGCGTCCTAACATATCCACCGTTTCGTCGGCGCTTATCCATATGTATTGATTTAAAAGATGGCTTCTAATGCGTTCTACTGTTCTCGTATAGCACCTAGAAACATAATATTTGCGTAAAGTTGATTCATCAGGAACATTTCGACCAGTATATTTTTGAAGAAATATTTTTAAAGTGGGATTGCTAAGTTTATTTAATGGAATATTAGCCGCCATAAAAGTTTTACAGAGTTCAGATGTGTTTGCGATCCTAAGTGAACGAATTTTTGACGATATTTTACGGATTTTGTAATAAATTTCGGAATCACTGACAATGGACATACAATCAGCATGACCGTCAATCCAACTCGCCATTGTTTTACAATGCCGTTCTCGACATTCTTCCATATAATGTCTGAAAAAGTAATTTGTAAACAATGCTCTAGATCTAAATAAATGAAAACTAAAAATGTGTGCGTAAGTTATTGAAACTGAACGAAATTCAATGCACTCTTACGTCGAAATAATTGGTAGAAATAGATTCAATCGAACGATATTAAACAGGATCTATCACAAAAATTACGACGTAATTAACAGTTAAAACTATGAAAACAAGAAACTTACTCACAGCACTTTATTTATCTTACGAAATATAAACTAATAAATAAAATACATTATAAAAACCCCGCTTCTATCTACGCTCATGAAAACACTTTAAAAAACACTATATTCTCCGAATACAATAGCTGGCTTGTCCATTGTTATCGCGGCGAGACCAGGTGTCCGAGTAAGTCAACTTACAAATACTTCATTGAATTACGCCGGGATGTACTGAGCGACGTTATACACAATTCCAATTGCCGATTGCGTTTTATGGAAATTGCGTTCGTTCTCTAGTAATAACTTACAAGGGTTCAAGACCGGAATGCAATCTAACCCTCACTTTGTTTAATATTTATCTACAGTGATCCACAGTGGAAATGTGCCAGAAATAGATATTTATATTATGTGAGGTAGAAAAGTTAATACTTTAATAATAACATATCTTTGCTCAAGTACAAATTCAAAATAAGATAAATTAAGTAGATTTATATGTTTCCACAAGAGCAATACACAGAAAAAGATGTTGCTTTGTGGATTGCGGTGGATGTTGTTTTTTGTCCATGTATTGCTCTTGTGTAAACATATCAATCTACTTAATTTTGTATATACAAGTGTCCCGTATCGTTATGTTCATATTTTAGGAGTATAAAGTAGACTTCATTTCAAGTAACAAAAACGCAAAACTTGTATATCCATTTTTATTTGTTTCAAAGTTACAGATCTATGAATATGATTGTCAGATCATGAAAAATGTAATCGTATCAATACAAACTGATTTTATTTAAAAAAAATTATTCGATCAATAACAGGCCTGTGATTGTTAACGTCGCATAATAAAATGTTATCCTAAACACGTGTCGTAGTGCATATAGTAATTTCTTGGAGACCTACTCGTACAAAAAGAGTACTGAAAATTGATTTATGATAAAGAAGCTTGTTACTTATTTCGTAAGTGTTGAACCATGAATATCAAACAATAAAGAAATGTTCAGATGACTGTTAACCTTGCATTTTTTAATAAAGGATTACATTACGTTTCAGTTCATACAGCAGCTTATTAGTGAGTGGACACGTTTTCTTTATTCAAAATGCCTTACCGATTTTCTTCTCACGAGTATGCGGACATGCATTTTGAGTATGGCTGCTGTAACGGCAGTGCACGTCAAGCAGTTATTGAATACCGACATCGGTTTTCCGATAGGCGCATTCCTTATTACGGAACGTTTCTGGAAGTACACAGCCAATTTCGGGAATGCGGATTGCGTGATTATCTTTTCGATCGAGGAGTAAATTTGCCAGCAGACTTAGAGGAAGAAGCAGCAGTTATTGTTACAAGGGATCCATCTCTCAGTGTACTTCGAATCGCTAGACAACTAGGAGTGCCACGAACGACAGTTTGGCGAATTTTAAAACGTGAGGGCTTATATCCATATCACTATCGCAGGGGACACGGTTTGCATGAGGCAGACCACTATGCTCATCTAGTTTATTCTACCTGGATATTAAGACAGATGGACAGATGGCCTCTGGACAGATGAATTCACGAGAAGTGGTGTTACAAATCTGAGAAACCTGCGCACAGGTGGTCATCAGAAAATTCCAAAGCTATACGCCCATCTAAATTTTAACATGAATTTTTTATTAACGTTTTGGAGGCCCCTAATCGATGACTTGTTGATTGGTCCTATCGTTCCTCATGGGAGGTTAAATGCGGACAATTACCTTCAATTTCTTATTGACGAAGTGCTCCAGGTCTTTTAGAGGATGTCCCACCGAATATTCGACGAGACATGTGGTTTCACTTGGATGGGGCACCACCACATTTCGGAATTGCTGTCCGAAATTGGGTTAACGTCAATTATCCAAGATGGATTGGTCGAGGCGGTCCTGTTGCATGGCCACCCAGATCACCCGATCTTAATCCCCTTGACTTTTATTTATGGGAGTACATGAAAAATTTAGTCTACGCTCAAGTTTCGAACACAAGAGAAGAGTTGTTGGATCGTATTCACCTGGCTGCCGAGCAAATCTGACAAAACAAGTATGAAATTAGGATAAGTACTTCTTCTGTTGGCTTACGGGCACAAGTCTGCATTCAACAAGAAGGTGGACATTTCGAAAGTATTATTAATTGAACTTTTTAAATAAAATCAGTTTTTATTGACTTTAGGATTACATTTTTTTTTCATGATCTGACAATCATATTCATAGATCTGTAACTTTGAAACAAATAAAAATGGATATACAAGTTTTGCGTTTTTGTTACTTGAAATGAATTCTACTTTACACTCCTAAAATTTGAACATAACGATACAGAACACTTGTATATAAACTTATAAGTATTATCGACCGTACTATATTACTGAATAATTAATTAAAACGGGTAAGCGGTCTGTCAAATTAAAACTCATTTATTACACTTTCTATATTTCACAACCATTGGTTGCTTCTTCAACAGATGCTACAAGATTAACAAGACCGACAATATATTCATGTTTATAACAATAATAAAACATGTTAAAATGGATTACCTTATATTAAAAGATTAAATCGACTAGAATTGGTTTCACGTCAACCTTTTAAAAACATATGTTCAAACACGTTAAAATATGAAAGTCAAAATATAAAACGGATAGCAAAAAATTCATGTTATAAAAATATCGACACCAAAAATAAACTAAACATTTAATAATACGAGGACTAATAAACAAAACTTGGCAGGTCAAATAATCGCCAACCCCTAGTATATTGCAAATGATTATACTTAGTCCATTTGTATCCAACTTATAATTTACGCTATTCGTATCTTCGTTGATGTGGATCATTTCTTAAAAGCATCTTTTTTTGCGGTGGTTTAATTGAATGTGCGAGCTAGATCAAGTGCATGATCCACCAGTGCACAAGACCTTTTACCAATACGGACATCACTTTTGTGTTTTGTGATACACTGTTTTAGCCATTACGATGTTTGACCTATGTACACGCTGCAACAACCCGAACACGGTATCCTATAGACAACATAACTATTTAAAAACAAAGGTGTTGCATCCTTGGCCTTACTTTATAATTTTTTCAAAAAGTATATGTGTTATATTTGGCTATTTTAATGTAAAGGGGAATAAATAAGGCAATTTTTTTTCTTAAAAAAATATTTATATAATAAACATATATTTATATGACTTGACTCCTCTATTTTATTTAATGCAATTTCCATTTTGAACATGTTATTGTTTGTACAGTTATTTGGTGTTCGGCACAAACAAAGTTTTTACATAAATGACATGTTTTTCTACTTTTGTGATCTTTATTACGTGGACATAACAAACCGTCCCGAAGGTTTCAGTTGAAATTGTGTGTTGTTAATTTGTGTCTGTGGCGGGGGAATCAATTCGTACATGGCGTCCACAACAAGTTTGTGGAATCTTCTTGGATTTTCCAGTCTTCAAGCCAAGTGTGGTCTAATAAGTTCTTGTCCTAAAAAAAGAAGAAACTGTTTGAGTCTGTGAAAAGCAGTCCGAGATGAAACATATTTTTTCTTGGATTACGCGCGGAGACTTAAGCAATATCGATATTACTTGTTCACCTTGAAATGGAACACGTGATACAAGGTGTTTTCATCAAATTGCGCAATGTTACCAGAATTCCACTTGGAACATGGATGCCGGAGTGGGGTACAGTAATACCTCATGCATAATTTTATTCAATTTTGGGAACACAGAGCATGAAATTACGACGTAATGCACATATAATATTGGTACACATTACAAATAAAGATAACTCAGTTGGATTAGCTGAAATTACAACCCTAATCCACAAAAACAAGGAAAAATAACTGTTTAAGGTACAGTTGTACCCCCCTCAGGTATCCGAAGGTTAAGACAAAATATTTAGTTGAAAACATTTATTTAGATTAAGTTGCACATTGAAAATTGGTTGACATTTGTACAATTTATCTTACTATTTCAATTAGCGACATCAATACCCTAATGTCATTTATAGTTTTGTAAATTCCGTAAATAATTTACTAACATAATTCCAATAATAATTTACATCTTATCTATTTTAAAAACCAATTTTTATAACTAATTTAAAGTTATTTATGCTATTTTTATGAAATAGCTACCGTACATGTAGCGATATTAATTAATTAGATTAGGTCACTTTCAAAGGCAATCAAAATTACGATATAAAAAGTATAAAATCAAAAAGCAAATTTTAGTAATTTTAAAACAAGCAGAATATAGAATTTTAATTAATATAATGCATCTAAAAGACTTACAAGTATAAATAATGTTAATATATTCCATGGCCTAATATATATAGCCATGGAATAATAAAAACAATTAATGGTTGGCGTCCTTTTACAGAAAAGCGTTTTTACGTATTATTTCGTGCTCCGATTTTAAAACTTCATACATCCAGTGATTAAACAATCTAAAATAATTCCGAGACACTAACCTTCCTGAATCTAAAATACCAGATTCCATATTCTTGATCCTACGAAGCATTCATTGCTTGTAAACCTGATTTTCCAGTACGGGAGGTTACAGAGATGAATCTACCGATAACACCTGTTCCAGCCACCCATAATTCGACTTTTCAACGAAGGTATTTCAGACGCTTGTAAAATAAATAACTGAAAGGCAATTCCATTGCAAACTAAGTTGTAAATTCAATCAAGTTCTTACCTGAATATAAGCCATTAGCAACACTCAAATTAAATAAGATTTGTTTATTATCGTATTCTTCTGACAGATAAAACATTTTTTGTTGGTGTATACACAAGCTAATTGAAAGATTTGAACAATCTATTAGGGTTGCAGGTGAATATGTTGAAAAAGAAAAATAATTTTGTATTTTTATATTCTCACCTTTTGCTCTATTCCTTGAACTTATCATGTGGGTGGCTGAATATATTTTAGTTCATAATATAATATAGATTTATTGAAACTTTTTATGCTTTAAATATAATATCTTTTATATCCTAATTAAGTAGACAATATATTCAGTTCTCCTCATATAATGTGTATAGTTGTGTACCTTCACTGCTGCACGTAACTTTCTTTATCAGATCTGTCACAGACGTTTTGCAAAAAAATCAATAGAGAAATCTACACAACTTTAATATATGGAACCATTCGTTTACTTAGCCACTCATCGTTGACATAATAAAACAATAATTAGATACTATACCAGTCCATTAATATATTTTACATTAACAACAGAGGTACACTTACGAGATAAGAGCATATGGAAATTTATTGTTCATGCCGTCAAACGAATTACGTAATTTGCCTTGTAGATAGTCATGCAAGTGTATTCTTCTGGGAGTAATAATAATAACACTTCCTTACCGATAGTCACGTGAGATACGTTAAATGTTCTACTTTAGTAAAAATGAAGATTTAAGATTAAAAACACTCGTGTACGCCTAGATGAGGTCGTACAACACAATGATGATTGATGAAGGCCTATTCCTGCTTAAATTGAAATATTAGTTTATATAGATTGTACCGGCATTATAAATCAATTTTCCTCTTAATTATTTCAAGGGAAGTATTCCAGACGCACGAAGGCGAATAAATAAATAATAATGCATACATGTAAATCAATAAATAATAATATACCAGGCGTTCGGGCGAGAAAACCGTGTATGTATAGACAAATCTTAGCAAGGACTCTCTTTGGAAATTCTTTGGGATTTCATGCAGTATACTGCAACCAAAATTGGTTGCAATATCAAGAGCAACTAGGAGAATATGAGGGGTGTTTGATTTTTAAATAGAACATGACTTTTAAATGGAAAACTATTCTTGATATTAGTATTATATATAATGTATAGAATCCACGGTTGGCTCTTGGTGAAACATAATGAATAATTTACTAAAGAAAACACTCGGTATGTTTGTTTCACAAAATATATTTATTTAATCTCTAACATATGTTTCGCCTTTTCAGGCATTATCAAAGAGTTATTTTTAAAAACTAAAATAGAAAGTACACTTCCACCACTATTTATGAGTTTTTAAGGGACTTTATTATGGCATCAATAGTCGGGGTGTTGAAAAAATCCTTAATAATTAAATAAGTTAATAATAAAGAAAAAACAGAATTGTGTGATAAGTCAGGTGTGTACGAATTAAGTTGCAGTGATTGTGATGCGATATACATCGGCCAATCAGGACGCTCAATAAAAGAACGGATCAAAGAGCATAGAAGTTCTATTCTTTATGGTAAAATGAATACGGGATTCTCCGAACACTGCATTGAAAATACACACTTGTTCAATACCAGTAATTTTAAACTTTTACATACTTGCAATAAAGGAAAGAGACTTGACTTCCTCGAAATATTAGAAATTAAAAAAGCCATAAATCTTAATAGACATGTAACAAACACGCAGCTGGATTTTTTCAACACCCCGACTATTGGAATCCATGATTTGCATTTACTTAATTGTGGGAAGTCTTATTATTATAATCTAGGTAGTCATATCAAAGATATTCGAATGGATCCATTCATTTGCCTAACCCTGTATAATAGTGGATTGATTTCGCTTATATTTTATTTGTTAGTATCTTGCTGTAGGTTTCTAACTCCTGTCTTCTTGTATATGATCACAACTTTCATTTAATACCTGCATGGGTAGATTATGAAACTTACATCTAGTCAATTAAAAAAAAAGTTTTCTTACATTTATTGGTCTTGTCATGAGCCGACGCTCTAAGAGCGTAAAACGATATGCAAAGAAGAAGAAAAAGAACTTGATATCTTCACTTCTCTTGCTCCATAACTTTCTTTTTGTATTTTGTTCACTGACAATGTATCTGAACTGTTTGTTAACATGAAGACCAACAGCCTGTTATGAGCATTCATTCTTTTTCTAGTCCCTAGTTTTGTGTTATTAAATGTCAATTAAAATGCACGAAAAATTATATTACCCACTGTAAAACATATGTTAAAATAAATACGAGACACTCTAATTAATGACTTATTAGCAAAGAAACACTGTCGCAATATATTTCGAAATAACAAAAACGAAAGTTTGAATGACAATCTAGGAAATGCAACGGTGGAATTTACCATTTACAAGAGCGCGAAATCCAGACTTTGGAGAATGCTTTACTGTAATGAGATACATGGAACGCGACTACTACTAAAACTAACAAGGTAGTGTAAACAGTACAAAAAGCTGACGGCTATTAGCATCAATCTCTTAATTAAACGGATTTGCTTCTTGACGAATTTCAACGTAAACAAGATTAGATGAGTTTAAATTAATTAAGATTGGATGGAATTAAAAGGACCTATTCGTTTGCTTTGGATTATTCTTCACGACTTGTCGCTGTTCAGACTGTCTGTTTTTATTCACTAGTTTACAAGTGTTTAATTTTTTTGTTAGCTGATTAAGTTGTTAATAGCAAACAAACTGTATTTAAAGAATTTAATTAGATATTTATCGGAATAAGCATAAAACGATGTACAGTATTTATTGTCTCTAGCATACAGTGCGTCCATAAAGTATGCAAAGATATGTCGATTAATGTTTTTTATTAGCTATATTTAGATGCTACTATTTTGTTTTTTCCGTCGACCTTGAATAAGATATGACGTCATTGATATTTTTTTTTAAATGTCAACTTCATTTTTTTTATGGATTTTAAAAGCTTTTACAATTCTTATTCGATGTTGTAAAAATTTTGGTATGTTACATTAGAAAATTTTTGAGTAAATTGTGTTGTAATTCTAAGTTTTATGTTTGACATTTTCAGTATCAAATTTATAACAAATGCTTAAAATGTTTTCCTTCATTTTGTTGACAAAATCCTAAGCGATGATAAATTCCATTTCGCACATTCTGTAATATTTCGGGACTAATTAGTCTGGTTTCGTAGATGATGCATTGTCGTAAAACGTCCCAATTTTCCGGTTGTGTCGCATAGACTGTTGATTTTAAGTAACTCCACAAGAAGAAGTCCAATGTGGTTAAATCTGCCGATCTAGCTGGCCATTCAATTGCCCCTCTTCTTCCAATCCATCTGCTAGGAAATGTATTATTGAGGTATTGCCTTACTGGTAGCGTATAGTGCGGAGAAGCACCATCCTGTTGATACCAAATTTTGCGATCTGGCAAATGTGGATCCTCATTATTAGGAAAAAATCCGCTAAATCGGGTATCAATTCATTCCTCAAAAAGTTCAAGTATATTTCCCCAGTCAAGTTTCCATGAAAGAAAAACGGTCCCACAATGCAATCGCCGATAATCCCTGCCCATACATTTAGTTTTTGCGGGTATTGGGTATGTGTCTCTTGCATCCAATGAGGATTATCAGTCGACCAAAATCGGCAATTTTGTCTATTCACAGTGCCATTCAACGTGAAAGTAGCTTCGTCAGAAAAGAAAATGTTGAAGAGAAATAGAGGGTCATTATCACAAATTTGCATCAACCGTTCACAATATTCCAAACGCCGATCAAAATCATCCTCAGACAACTATTGAACTAAATTCATTTTATAGGGAAGATACTTTGATTTATGCAAAAGTTACCCGACTCTACCCCTTGTTACGTCAAATTCTCGACTAAGTTGCCGTGTGCTTGTGTGAGGACGTTCTTGAACTGTTAACAAAATGTCAACTTGAGTGTCTAGGGCCGTTGATGGACGTCCACTTTTTGGTTTATCTCGAACGAACCCTTCTTCCAAACATTTTCTGTGGATTTTAGTTACAGTTGTAAAACCGGTGGGGTCTAGTTCAGGATGCATTTCATTAAACAACTCCGCTACTTCCCTAACATTTCGACGTCTATCTCCAAACCCAATCATCATGAGCACCTCAATGCGTTCCCGTTCAGATAAATGCATCTCAGAGAATGAATAATTAATACACTTTACACCAACAATTAGGATTAAATAAAAATGTTGTGATTCGGATTATTTACAATCTGTCAAAAAAGTTACCTTGTCACTTTGGGAATGACGGAGAGATGAAAAATGATTACTCAAAAATTTTCTAATGTAACATACCAAAATGTTTACATCATCGAATAAAGAATTGTAAAAGCTTTCAAAATTGACAAAAAAAAGGGGTTGACATTTAAAAAAATTATCAATGACGTCATAACTTATTCAAGGTCGACGAAAAAAACAAAATGCTAGCATCTAAATATAGCTAATAAAAAACATTATTCGACATATCTTTGCATTTTGTCAAATAGTGCACAATAACGTTATTACGGGCTAGTGTCCATACTTTATGTACGCACTGTATAAAACACGGTTAGTTTGTTGTATAATCATCGTGCACTGGAAAACATTTATTCCACCTATGTACCAGCAGAGACACCTTTTTCAAAAAAAATCTCAAACTGCTATTCTAAAGTCATCGTCGTTCTCAAGTCTGGTTCCCCGAATACTTTCTTTTAACGTCGGAAATAAATAAAAATCACTAAATGCTAAGTCAGGAGAATATGATGGATGTGTCATCAGTTGGAAACTGGCGTCGTGAATTGTTTGCAAGAGAACAAGGCTTTTATGCACCGGGCATTATCCTGATGAATGTTAATTCCATGAGGCGACTTTCCTCTTCTTTCTTCTTTAATGCAGTCACGAAGTTTGCATAATACTTACTCGTGATTGTTGTTACGTTCCAGGTAGTCAATTAATAGTATTCCCTCAAGCATCCCAAAAAATTGAATATCTAATCTTACCTGTTGAGGGTTTAACTCGAAATTTGCGAAGTGGTGGAGATCCTCTGTGTCGCGATTCCTTACGTTGGAATTTAGACTCGGAATCGATGTGATTCACCCACGTTTCATCGACCGTAACAACGTGAGCCAGAAAACTTTTTGAATTACCCTTAAACAAGGCTATAAATATTTCTAAAGTGACGACTAGAGCAGACCAATTTCCTTGCGCGCCATGTGCGCCGATGTGAGGATGATTGTATTGCATCAGAACTAATAAAAAGCATTCAGTATGTGTTTGCTACTTGCTTAGACTGCATGTAAGTGTAAGCATACTTAATAAAATGTCGTCGACACATAAATCGAGAAAACGACCGTTGTCAGACGAAGTGAATAAGTTTATTATGGATTTCCCAGACTTAATATACGATGACTCAAAAATTAAATGTTTAGTGTGCAATACATATCTAATGTGTTGGTCAAAAACACATTGTAAAGAACACGTAAGCAGTTCGAAGCACAATAATAACAAAATTAATCGACAACAGTTTATACATGAACTATGTGTAACTATGATTGTGTGTACACTGCCGTTTACCTTGTTAAGTAATGATTTATGTATTTCATACATTTTCCATTTTATTTATAGGTACATTCGACGCTGCTATAATATGTACTATTCTTATTTTTCGTGTGTTTATGCATATTACTTTAATAGCAGAAAACCAAATGTATATTTAATTATTTCTGATAGAATAAATGTCTCTACTGCTATACTTATATTGGTAACAAGCTCATGTTGCGTCCCTATTCTATCGCATATTCTAATATATTACGAATTACACTCTCATACCGGCTCTCATGGCGCGCACGGAAATAGGTCTGCTCTAGTGATGACACTCTCTCGCTGTTGTTCGGGCGTCAATATTCGGGGCACCCATCGTGCAGAGACTTTATGAAGCCCCAAATAGTCTTTAATTATAATTCCATTTATACCATTTGAAATGCCAGTTATCTCTGCTAGGCGTTTAGTAGTTAACCGACGATCTTGTTTAATAAAGTCATGATCATATATGATCAACATGCGAAAGGTGCCGACCAACACCTTTGGCATGTTCACAAGTTGTTCTATGGCATTGAAACTTTCTAGACCACTTCTTTACTAGAGCATCATCTCCAAACATATAATTTTAATTCTACTTACAAGAAAAAAATATGTGGAGACTCTTATGAACAAAGAAGGTGCACAATCAATTTAAACATCAATAATACAACGAGAAATTTATCTTTATAAATATCGGGACTTTACTACTTACATAACAAAATCACTTTCAATCAAACAACCCGAATTAATTAAAATATATTTAAATATATTTCACAAAGCAACCATCTAGTTCAAACTATGAATTTCATCTCTTCTCGAGAATTGACCTCGACTTTCACATGAGAGCGGTCTCGAATAACAAGTTTTTCTCTTCGCAAAATTTAAATACATTTTCAATACACAATTTACAAAATATGTACAGTGTACTCTCTCCTTACGGACACCTCTCTTAAGCGGACACCTCCCATAAACGGACACTTTTTGCAGTACCAAAAGATTACTTAGGGATATTTAAAATTTTTCTCTCTTGAGCGGAGAACCCTCTCATAACCGGACGCGGACACTTTTTTCCCACACCAAAGTGATTTTAGAGTGATTTTAGTTCCCCATAACCGGACAGCTTACAACACTGTAACACTATTTTTTCGTTTACTCTTCTTCATATTCGTACAGATGTTGCTTATTGAATAATACGTGTATGTACAAAGGTGAATTGCCTAAATACGCACAGCTTGTTGTTTTGAATGTAGTACGTAAATACATAATACATTTATAGATTCTTATTGTATACATACTTGAATCGCTATGCCCAAAGCAGTGTTGACTATTAAAGACAAAGTTAATGTCATTGAAATTCAAAAAAATGAGAAACTTAGTGTACGCAAGTTAGCACTGAAATGTAAGATCAGTAAAACTCAAGCTGCTTGTATCATCAAAAACAGAGACCAAATTTTAAGATTGTGGGACACTGATGTCAATCCGGATAGAAAAAGGAGTATGCTGAACGTCAAAGGCGTTAACATTGATAAATTGTGCTACGAAAGGTTTGTGAAGGCTCGAAATAAATGTATTCCTCTCTCGGGCACACTTATCAGGAGCAAGTCTAAAGAAATTGCAGATAAATTGAATTACGCAGATTCTAGTGCATCATCTGGCTGGCTGGAAAGGTTCAAAAAACGGCATAACATAACCTTCCGTGCCATTTCTGGAGAAGCCGCTAGTGTAAATCAAGATGATGTCAAAAGTTTTACTGAAAAAGTGCCATCTTTGATTCAAGGATATGACTCACGAGATATTTATAATGCGGATGAGACTGGATTGTTTTTTCGGGCATTACCCGATAAAATATTTGCATTAAAAGGTGAAAAATGCACTGGTGGAAAAATGGCTAAGGATAGGCTAACGATTTAGCACTGCGTCAATATGGCTGGAGAAAAGGAACCCCTTTTTGTTATTGGGAAAGCTGCAAAACCTCGGGCGTTTCGCAATATTAATTTGAACAATTTACCACTTACGTGGCGATCAAACAAAAAGGCTTGGATGACGTCTGATTTGATGACTGATTTTCTAGCGCAGTTCGATAGAAAAATGCAACTTCAAGAACGGAAGGTCCTGCTATTTTTAGACAATGCGGCCTCTCATCCTCGCGATCTTAAATTGAAAAATGTTAAAGTTATTTTTCTTTCAGCAAACACAACAGCATTTAGTCAACTCCTGGATCAAGGCGTTATAAAAAACTTTAAGTTTTTGTACAGATCGTTATTTAAAAAAAATATTTTGCTGCAGATGGTAGACGCAAATTCTGGTTTGGATTTATCAGAATCAATAAATTTGTTAGATGTCGTTTATTTCATACACAAAGCGTGGGAGCAATTGGGTCCCCAGACAATAAAACATTGTTTCAGGAAAGCTGGTTTTGAGAAAATAGATATCCTAAATGACGATAGCGGTTGGACCGCAGAAGATGAGCTTCCACTATCAGCACTTGCTTAGTTCTCCAATATTATTAATCAAGTTCAGAGCCAAATCCAAATTGACGTCGAAGACTACATATATTAATTTAGATAATGAAGTCTTCATTGATGATGAAGATGTGGAAAACATTAATACTGAAATGTTAATTGCTTCCCAAGAAACGCTCGCCAACTCGTCTGAAGATGAGCTAGAAAGTCAAATTGAAGACAAGTTAACTTCCTATAAAGAGGTTTATTTAGCTATAAGAAAACTTAAGGCTTTTTCTTTGTATCACGGCGAACTTAAAGGTGTTCAATATAGAGATGGTTGCTCTGAACCGAACCTGTTCCTTTGAACCTAGTTCGCGTGCCGGAGCAGGTGCACCTAGTTCGCATTTTCCAAAAGAGTAGATCCGATTGAAACGATTCCGAGTCGTACAATTCTGATTCCGATCGTTCAAGTCGGAGCGTCCGAGAGTTGATCTCGCAGTTGCACCTACATATTCGCATCGTATTATGTAAAAGAGTAGGTCCGCCTGGAACGAGTCCGACTAAGCGAAGCGAAATATGAGAAATAAACGACGCAACTACTCCTATATGTATAAATAAATACAACTGGCAATTGTAGTTGCTGCGATTCCGAATAATTGTATATAGCAATTGTGCAACCAAATATATTTATTTTTTAATAATTAGTATTTAGTATGATTTCTAGTCATAAGAAAAACTAAATTTTTAGCTACACAAAAAAATATATAATAAAAAGTAAAAATAATAAGAACTAATACATAAAAAATAGTTTTAATTTTTGTATTTAAATCTAAATGAAGTCATCGTTCATATTTAGGAAAACTAGTTTTTCTACTTTACTCGCACTTCTTTCATTTCAAATATACCCCGCTTTAGAAAAAAGTCTCTCGCATGGAACAAAAAATTTCCTTTACAACGATACTTAGAATCGGGAATAAATATTCACTGTCCTTTCACCACTGAAATGGATCCTGATTTCGATCAGCCATTTCACACAACTTTTGTAACACATTTAAATTACATTTAGCAAAGTCTTTATCAACTACAGAAAAAAAATTCCATACAATACTCGTTTGCCTATTAGAACTCATTCTTAAATATTTATAAAATTTAAATTAAATTCCACAAAACTACAACCGACAACGACAATACTTATTATGCAACAGAAAATACAAATAAACCAAGTGATGTGTTTATTTTAATACATCATACATTTATAGTCTTCACTTTTTTTAACAGTAACATTATGTCTCTCGACTAGACATTATATTTTTTGTATAAGAAATAGGCGATAATACTATATTTATGGTATTATTTTTGTGATTATTTTTTTTGTGTATATCGTATGCACTTTAATTAAAAAAAAATCTATAAATTGCAATCTGACACCTCATTTAAAATGTAATAAGTTAACTGCTATTTGTATATCCTAGTTGTGTGCCTAAGTAAACATAAAGATTACCCTGACTGATCGGACGCAAAATATGACTCATAATCGGTCGGTGTCGGAACTGATTTGTGCACCTAGTTTGCCGCACCTAGTTCGGAACTGGACTCCGGGTAGGTGCACCTACTCCGCTCAAGGAGTAGGTTATATCATCTCTAGTTCAATAGCTTACTGATCTTCAAATACATCTCCAAGATAACGAAATTAAAGGAAAAACGCGCCAAGCTAAAATTTCTGACTTTTTTAAATCTATTTGAATACCTTGCATAACAAATTTTGTTTTTTTTTTTACTTCTCGCAAAAATGTTAATGAAAATTCTGTTTACTTTATCTAATATTTATATGTTCTTGTTTTGGAAATAAAATTGTTTAAAGATAAATATATTACAAATTATTATTTACTCTTTTTGTACTTTTCTCATAAGCGGACACATAAGCGGATAAATTTTTCAGTCCCATGGTCCCGTTTTTAAATTAAATTATTTTTAATTAAAATCTATAGCAATATGTAAGAAGAATTGTGACCACGATTAAGATTTTATTTTACTTTAAATTGACTTATCTTATGCTATTGTTGTCAAAGGGGTGAAAATAAATTATTATTATTATTGAAGTTAACAGACTTGAGTGAAATGCAGGTATTCTGCTATTTTATTTATCGCATATTTCGCAGACTTTTAAGTAACACCTCGTATAATAATAATTTGTAGTTTGTATCAACTATCAAAATAAAATGCAGGCCAAAGTTGAATTAACGTCGTAGGTGGATTAAAAATTCTCCAAGATATCATGACTTTTATTTTATAAATTTCTAATATTTTGGATAATTATTATTATTATTATTATTATTATTATTATTATTATTATTATTATTATTATTATTATTATTATTATTGTATGTTAGGGGATATATATCCCAAGTTTGATTTATATTTATGAACGAGATTCTTGCGAGCGCAAGTAATACAATTTAAAGGTCGTCAATTTATTTTGTTTCAGTCGGAGAAGGCCGCAGAGTATATCGTCCGAAGATGGAAAACTCAGATCGTACGCAAACGGAAGTTTCAGATCTGCTGGTAGCGGCTGTGCGAAACTGAAAAGGACTAACGCCTGCCGGCAAAAATCTCGGGACTCCCTACCGCTCTTTCTGGAACAGAAAAACACCCAAACGGTGAGTTTTATGTTGTTCAATATCCTGTTACTTTTTTCACGCCATGCCCATTTTGATAACGTATGATTTCCTTTTGCGGAAGGGGTTGGTCAGTGATTTATTTTAATATTTTTCGAAAAGCAATATCTCACAGATTAGAAATATATTTCTCGTTGCTTGTTTCAACTGTGGCCATTAAATTTTATTAATTGCGATGCGAAATGCCTCCGAACCGTATCATTTATACGAATTTAACGCTGTAGCGGTATGGTAGTGGAAATTGCAATAAACAGCTGGTGACATTCATTACTGCTGCACTGTCATATATCTGGAAATTAGTTTCGTAATAGACTTGCACTATATTTTACGGTACGCAGTTTTATGCCTGCAAAATGTAAATCTAAATGTAAAATTTTATTTACGACGGCTCACTTTAGGACTTAATTTGAATCTCGGGCACATTTCAGGATGTGTATACTTGTCTCTATGTTAATGCTATTTTGGAATTTACAAATATTCTAAATTAGAAAACGCATAAAATCACATTTTGTGAATGTTATTATCTTCTTCCCGGTTATTTAGAACGTTAAACTTTTCGTTTAGGTATTCATATACTGCATTTCTTAATCAGCTTAATGATTATATAACGAGATTTTATTTTGAACAACATAAATACAAAATCTGTCAAGTAACTTAACCCATTTAGGACCACTATTAGACAAATCAAGGAAAACGAAAATTCTTTAAGGAATAAACTTTTATTTAGGTATTTATAAACATCCTTTAAAGTAAAAAAAAAGACAAACCATTGATTCTTATATTTTTTTTGCGTTGCGTTAACGTAACAATGGGACTATATGCACAAAAAAATATTACAATTATTAATTATGGTAGTCTTTGAAGCAGTGTTAATGTAATGGAACTCCACATTTATTACACATAAATACGGTTGCATACTCTACAACGTCTCCTCCAATTTTCACGATTTATTTCAATTAGGTGACCCACATTATCTAAACGTGCACTGGATGATAGAGACGCACTGGAACCACGTTCTCGAACCGATTGTGTCTTACATTTGTTAGCACTAATGAGGCTTTGTACAAGTTCAGGCCTGAAATCCAGTTGCAAAATGGGTTTCTCTGTGTATACAAGTCTGTGCAGTTTCCAAGCATTCACCACAGTAGAATCTAACATATTTATAAATAACGGCCACCACCATTTTTTTCCACGAATATTTATTCGGTAATTTGCAACTGCGTTATCGTGTAGATCAACGCCTCCCGTATATTTGTTATATTTGGCAATCATATTTGGTTGTGGTATAGAGATGTCTTTTGTTCTCTACGATTGTACCGCTTTACAAACACATTAGGCAGTGCAGACTCCCAATTGGTTGCTACTATAACCACAGAATTGTCATTCCAACGGACCACGTGATCGTAACGAGAATCCATTCTACCACGACGTTTTTTTCCTATAGACTTACAAGTCTCTAAAGGGCATTTCAGCATTCTGTTCTCACGTACATTTCCAGTAGCAAAGTATCCTTGATGTTTCAGCTGAATTAATAGCTTGTAGCTCGTAAAAAAGTTATCAAAGTATACCTTATGAGTCGATTTATTTTCTAATACGTTCAAAAGATTGATGACCACTGTTTCACCTAAACCAAATTCCCTTTTGGCATTTTCACCAGTTTTTCCAGCATAAGGTATAAATTGATATAAATACCCATCGCTAGATGCCAGACACCACATTTTGAACCCGAAACGTACCGGCTTCCCTTTCAAAAACATTTTCGCTGAATGGCGACCGAAGTAGGTACCATTTGCTCATCAATTGATAAATGATGTCTAAAAACACCATACTTCAAGAAATTGCTGTTCAAGAGATCAACCAACCAGCAGTCTTACTTTCGCAAATTTGTCTGCCTTGTCTAATTGATTGTGCAAGAGGAATGTTCTGCTTTATGTCGAGAAATCCGTTTCGAGACATCGCATTTTTCACAAATTGAACACCTTTATCTTCATGAGATGGCCAGTAAAGTTTTACACCATTTGTCCCAATGTTGAGTTTTCGCAACGCTATGTTTCAAATCCGTTTGAGAAATATTTTCGGAAAAAAAGGGGTTTGATTTTTTTCCAAAATAATGTTACGTGAAGTATCTTGTATATGAAACCTCTTAATGATAAATGAAAAAGTAAGCTGTATGTTATTTAATTTAAACTTAGATACACAAGTTTTTTTCTTGAAAATTCCATAGTTTTATTTTATTTTTATTCAAAATTGAAAATGCGATTACCCGTTCTCAAAATGTTTATTAGGTTGTTTAAATATTTATTAACGCAATGCTATGACAGTACATCCAAAATTATTACTTTTTAGTATGAAAAAAAAATTTTTTTTGGGTGTTGCGTTAACGCAACTATGGGAATAAATGGGTTAATAAAGGTATAAAATCCCTTAAAATCCCCCAATATATCCCTTACACAATATTCCTATTTCGACATCTAAGCTGTCAGTGTATACGTGGATATCTAGTAAAGTCACAGCATAAACTTCTTCCAGTTGGATCATTTCTTGTCGGTACAAATATTGTCGGAGATCTCCGCGATCGTACATACAAAACCATATAGAAATAAACGTGAAACACAGGCTTATAGAAATTGACGAAAAAACTGTTAGATATAATTTTGACTACAAAAGGTTAGATCTTTTGAAATAAAACCGTAATACGCGCACGTAACAGCACATGTTCTCTTTTTCTTTTAAACATGTGCTACAGTAAACGTAAGGGATATGAGAATTTTTTTAATCAGCCGTATGTCTATCTTAGTTGAAACGTGAATTTAATGAAGGATATAAAGACGTGCGCGATTTATCATTTTGTTTCAATAATTTTCAAGAGATACTATTGGTAAGGCTTATATTGAAGTAAAGTGTTTTGCGATATTTGTGTGTTTGCTGTGCTCATATTCAATACTGTTATTATTTCCTACTGAAGATGACAATTTAGTTTCCCAAAAAAAGGTATAAAACTCCTTAAAAAATAGGTATTTCAACTATTAAGTTGTCATCCTCAGTAGGTCAAATTAATAATCACAATGTTGAACACGGTGCACGGTATACCTAACACGAAGAATCACGAAACGTTTTAAAAGGTGTCCGCGTATATACTAAGTTTTAAGAAACTAAAATTAGGTCACTTATCCTTCTTCAAAGACGACAGACATGTGTTCTTCTCCTACCTCCTTTTTCCTACCTATTCTAAGAAGTTGAATAAGCAGGTAACTGGAACTGGACATTTTGTCGACGTCATATGTTATTTTTGTTTTTAATAAGATGACTGTTTTCATATATGTCCAGCTTCCTTGGATTGCTTATATTTTTAGTAATTTTTAAACAATCTACCATGATGTTGTGATCGGCTTCTACGCATTAAAAACAACACTACATTTTTCGGGTCTATTGAATTTAATATACGATATTGTGTGTGATGTTCTTTATAACGGGTTACTATCGAACGTTTTGTTTGACTAATATATTTCAATTTACAATCACGGCAATTAATTTCATATATACCCGATTTCTCGTTCATATGTTAATTATCCTTTGCATTACCCAGAAGAGATTTTATTGAGTTTTTTACCGAAAAGCAATGTAGACCTCGCCTTTGATGGTATGGTAAACACATGTACCTTTTTTCACGATTTTTTAAGGTAACAAACATATGGAATTAATTGCATTTCATCTTTTTTAAATTAGTCTTTATAATTAATTTATTGATTGTTTCCGTGTCAAGACCATTGTATCTCGCGATATTTTTAATGAAATCTATTTATTTTTCGTATTTCTCTTTTGTTAACGGAAAATTTAGCAAACGATTGACTAGAAAATTGAACGAAGTCGTCTTTTGTTGGAAACTACGGTTTGAATCCGCGGTGAACCTTTAGATCAGTTTCTTTCCGAAAAATATTAATTTCTATGTTATGCGTATTCCTAATTACTAATGAATCTAAGAATAGTATCCTGTCATTGTTTTCCTTTTCCACCGTGAATTTAATAGTCAGAAATTTCAAATTTAAATATTTCACGAACATGTCTAATTCACACTTACGTGTATCAAAAATTGTGATAATATTAAACAGATAAGAACGCAAAAAGACTACAAATCTTTACTCAAAAGATTATGCTGCCCCATGGCAATTACAAAGTTTCACAAGACTCGCCAAGTTCGAGAAATAATCAAAGACTGAGGCTGTACAGAGACGGAACATTCACCTTACAGCCCAGACTTGGGACCGATTCATTATTATCTTTTTGCTAAATTAGAAAAAAGCATCTGCGTGGACAACGTTCTTCTTCATAATGTAGCTTGAAAGAAGCAGTGCAGAAGTTTTTTGAAGATTTACCAAAATAATTTTGTTTGGAAGGTATAACCTTATTAGAAAAGCACTGGAATAAGTGTCGAACCGTTAAAGGATCATAAAAGGCCGATTCGTAAAGTAAGTTCAGTTTCCACTGAGTGCACAGAGGAGTGGGGATATTGACCCGACCACAGCGCTGCGATGTAGTCTGGTTCAGTGTGAGTCTGGCAGTGCTAGTGAAAGACTCGTTCTGACATTCTTTGGTAGTATTTTGGTCGTTTAAAATGGCTGCTGCAATTGAAAATCCCGCCGACTGCGAATTAGGTGCTTTTGTCCGATTTCTGTGTGCAATAAACATGAAGGCTTCTAAGATTCATTTTGAACATTGTTCTGTTTGTGGTGAAAATAGCATGAGTGACAGTATTGTTAGAAGATGGTGTTGTATGTACATGATGAAGGACGTAGTGGAAGACCGACTGTTGTGACTAACGAAACTTGTGGGTAACGTCGAAGAAAAAATTCGTGAGAATCGGCGATTGTCAGATCATGAAAAAAAATGTAATCTAAAGTCAATACAAACTGATTTTATTTAAGAAAAGTTATACGATTTAATAACAGGCCTGTGATTGTTAACGTCGCATAATAAAATGTTATCCTAAAATAAATAAACACGTGTCGTAGTGCATACAGTAATTTCTTGGAGATCTACAAAAAAGAGTACTGGAAATTGATTTATGATAAAGAAGATTCTTACTTATTTCGTAAGTGCTGAACCATTAACGTTGCATTTGTTAATAAAGGATTCCATTTCAATATGAATTTTCTATTAACGTTTAGGCAGCCCTAATCGATGACTTGTTGATTGGTCCTGTCGTTCTTCCAGGAAGGTTAAATGCGGACAATTACCTTCAATTTCTTATTGACGAACTGCCAGGTCTTTTAGAGGATGTCCCACTGAATGTTCGACGAGACATGTAGTTTCACATGGATCACCACCACATTTCGGAATTGCTGTCCGAAATTGAGTTAACGTCAATTTTCCAAGACGGATTGGTCGAGGTGGTCCTGTTGCATGGACACCCAGATCACCTGATATTAATCCCTTTGACTTTTATTTATGGGGGTACATAAAAAATTTAGTCTACGCGCAAGTTTCGAACACAAGAGAAGAATTGTTGGATCGTATTCACCTGGCTGCCGAGCAAACAAGTATGAAATTCGGATAAGTACTTCTTCTGTTGGCTTACGGACACAAGCCTGCATTCAACAAAGAGGTGGATATTTTGAAAATATTATTAATTGACTTTTTTAAATAAAATCAGTTTTTATTGACTTTAGGATTACATTTTTTTCATGATCTGACAATCACATTTATAGATCTGTAACTTTGAAACAAATAAAAATGTATAGGTATACAAGTTTTGCGTTTTTGATACTTGAAATGAAGTCTACTGTACATTCTTAAAATTTGAACATAACGATACGGGACACCTTGTATAATAAAAACCACTTCATTTATTGGAGTTTTTTTAAATAATTAAACGGAACTTTATGAAGCGCCTCCGTATGTTGAAAAATAGAATACAGCTGTCCTCGTAACGTCTTTCATTCACAGCTAGGCAGATAATATAAAAATCTCCCCTCGTAAATTGCGGTTTATTAAGTATTTTCTACACAGACCATGCTTTTATTTTTATAAATTTAAAAGTGTATCTTTTGGCAGAATATATCTACAAAAATATAAAAAAAGTTACTGCGATAATATCTGAAATTTATGAGTAAATTTATATAAATTACTGTTGGTACAGCTTATTCTATTTTATTTTGTCAGGCGTAAATAATTCTTTAAAAAATTTCAGTAGAATACAAAGTCTAATTTTGCTAAACCTTGTGTTCTGAATATCATTTTATCATAGTTACATCTAATATACACAAAAAAACACCGGGCTAGCGTATTTGGACTTGTCTCAAAGTTTATTTGAAATGTGTTTTGACAAAAATATAAATTAAACATGTGAAAATATGTAATAAAATATATTTTTTATGCTTCTCTTGTCTTCGTTGGTGGTATTTAAAGATGTATTTGGAAGTCGTTCTACTGGAGACAGTGTGTAATATTAAGAACTAATAGAAATAAATTCCACATTTTATGCCTCCTTTCCCTAAAAAAAAAATTATTATGGTATTAAGATATAAATTTTGTGTGTATACGTCGCTTGATTGTCATTATCGTCCACTTAAATACAGGTATAGTGAAAACATTTAGAGAATACCACATACGTCAGAAAAGTGCCAGGGGCGTAGATGATTTAGAGGGCAGAGGTGTTAGGGGAAAAACTTTTTTACATAAAACTACATATTTCTAATGAATTTAATTGATATTAGAGGGAAGCAAATTATTATATACGGATGGATTAATGTGAATCATTAAATCTATCTCGTTATGAATATTGCTGCTAGTATAATTTAAATTAAATTACGTGAATAAATTTTTCGCTTCATCAACTTTCTTATTTTAGAGAATTATTTGAGAATTTGAAATAGATATTGGCTTATTGCAAGCTACAATAAGGATATATACAGTATGTCTACGTAAGTCGGAATCATATGGAAAACTTTTTATTATTAATTTCAAGACAAAAAGTTATTCTTCATAAAAAGTTCTGCCTGGGCTAAAACCTGAAATACAACCATCATAAACCAAAATTCTTCAGTCGTTTATGGAGTATGTCAAAAAATGTGAATTTGGTACAAGAGTAAACTATTTTTGACAATATCAAAAACTGTAATTATGAAAAGTTGTTCAAATTTAAAAACCATGTTCAAATATGCAATCATATCCATTTGCACATTAAACAACGATATTTTTAACTTTTTTGTACAATTACATGCAATCTAGGATGCACTGACAATAAATGTTTGACGTAGAACGTCAAAACACCAGTTGAAATTTATAAAATATATATAAATGGCAGAGTTACTAACTAGTGAAGAAAAAATAAAAATTGTTAGGATTGTGGGAGATAATTTAAAAAAACACATCAAGAAGCACCAGTTATTTTTAACAATATACAGGCTGGCCCAAAATGACCCAAGGGGTTTGAGTTCATTATAACTTCTTATTTAAGACATAATTATTAATTTTTTTAAATTTTGAATACAGTATATTAATGGAGAATATTTTTAATTTAATTATGAAAAATTATATCTCGCAAGTGGTGGCCATTTTCTGCTTCGCATATTCGTGCTCTTTCCAAAACATTTTCCATAACCTTTCGCAAAACTTCAGGTGTTATGTTGTTGATTTCGTCGCGTATATTATTTTTTAATTGCTGTATGGTTCGAGGCTTATTAATATAGACTTTTCCTTTCAAATAACCCCAAAGGAAATAGTCTGAAGCGGTTAAATCCGGTGAACGCGGAGGCAAATTAAAATCGCTTGTACGGGAAATAATTCGTTCACCAAAGATGTCGTGTAAATGAGCCATTGTGTCCCTCGCAGTGTGCGCTGTGGCTCCGTCCTGTTGGAACCATACTTGCGGATGGTTTTCCACGGCTGGCCTTAAAAAATTTTCCAACATAGTCCGATATCTAACACCAGTGATGGAAACGGCGACACGTGTTCATTTTCAAAAAAATATGGGCCAATTATCTTTTCCGACGAAACACCGCACCAAACGGTACACTTAAGTGGGTGTAATTCTCGCTGTTGAACTACTCTTGGATTTTCCGTAGCCCATATCCTGCAGTTTTGCCTATTAACGAACCCATTTAATTGGAAATGGGCTTCGTCGCTCATAATTAAATTATCAATAAAATCATGATTTTCTTCTGCTTTTTGACGAAAATAAATTGCATAATCAAGTCGTTGCTGGTAATCTGTCGGTTTCAATTGTTGGAAAAGCTGAATTTTGTATGGAAACATTCTTATTGTATGCAAAATTCTCTGCAGCGACCCTCTTGAGAGGCCAAGTTGTGTCGAACGTCTCCTGGTTGATGTTTTTCCATCTTCCCGAATACTCTCCTGTACCCGTTCAATATTATCATCCGTGTGCACCGTTCGTCGTCTGCCGGCACCAGGGAGGTTCCTTACTACCCCTTGTTCTCGAAAATTTGCAACCAGACGGTTTATTGTTGACTCTGAGGGTCCAACCCGCACATTAAAATAACGACGATATGCACGCTGAGTCAAAACAATGGATCGTTGATTTGAGATATAAAGTTCAACGATTTTGGCACGTTGTTCAATTGTGTACTGTTCCATTTTAAATTCCCCAAGTCTTCTTTACAAAATACTGAAAAAAAAAAAAAAAAAGTATAATAAAAAAGTTATAAGGAATTAAAACCCCTTCGGTCATTTTGGGCCACCCTGTATATCGGAATAAAAATATTCAGCAATGAAGAGTTACGAAAATAAATTCAAGACTTTTGGTGTTCACAATAATTTAAATCGAAAACGCCGAAAGCTGGTTTCCTCCAATGAGGACACGGAGTTAGAAGTAATGCTATCGAAGAATATCCAAAAATACGAATTTAAAGAAAAATAATTTACTAAATTCAGAGAATCAACAACAAAACAAACACCAATATAACTTAATCGTAAACGGTACGCAATTGTTATACAAACATCCCTAAACTGGATCAGATGGGATATAATGATTTCGCCTAACTCTAATATGTTCATAGGCATTATGACGTACGTGGTATTCTCTAAATGTTTTCACACTACCTACTAATTTTACTAAGAACTTAGAATAACAATAGAAATAAAAAATCTGAAATAATAATTTTTAGTTACATAATGCCATACTGGCGTATGCGAGGGCGTGATGATAATTAGGTAGCCCTCTACGTAGATGGCACTACCAAGCAAATAATTTGATTATATTTCACAGCCCAACACACATTTTAGTGCCTGCGCTTTTTGAACTGTTTCTAGGTAATTTTTAGGTGTAGAATCCAAAATAACTGTCGGATTTAGTCCTTCAGATCTAGTTTTTTAGGTACGCTACTTGACGTCTTTTAGAAAAGAAATCATCTTCTTTTAATTCATGCACATTTCAGGTTATAAGTACCAGTATCTTCGACAAAGTCTCATAAAAAAACAAATAATGAAAAGTAAGGTATTTAATTCACAAAGTAGATATAAATATGCATTTATGGCACTATACGCACGTTCACAGCGCTAAGCGTCAATGTATATGCGGCTGGTTTAATAAAACAATCGTAACACAGTAGAACAATCTGAAAAAGAAAAATAGTGTTAAACGTACCGTCTTTAATTAAGGTGAATAGTGTTATCCCACTGGCGATTTGGTGAAGAACATATCTTCAAAAGTTTTACCTTAACCTAAGACATTACGTTTAACACTATTTTTCTTTTCCAGAGTGTTCTACTGATGATGGCAACTTTGTTGCCGAAATACGCACTTAAAGATTTATATTGCGGTACCTATACGTGTAATCATACTGGTGTTGAACAGTCACCTACTTAAGCTTGTCTAGAGAAAGTGTCGTGATTCATGCGGACTTACGACATACGCATACTTTTTATATGTGGGGAGCATATAAAAAGTATGCGTATGTCGTAAGTCCGCATGAATCACGTATTACAAATGGTATGGTGTCGCTTGCACGTATAGAAAGATCGACCATCCATAAATTCTTACCAGATCTGTATAGGGAAACCATTCAAAAGTTTGAACTGGCAGAGTTCATTTAGTTCTGGCGGATAATTTTAATCTACTCATTGTAAAAGTTCTAACGTGACATAATTTTCTAACAAGCCACCTTAGAACCCCATTCAAGGACTTTTTGGGTTTCATATATCCAGCTCTTTTTGAAACAACCTGTATTTTGAAACTCGTGTGCGAGCACCTTTTAAGATTATAGAAATGTACATGCGAGATCATCTTAAACTTGCGCAATATTGCACGAGTTAAGATCGATTTTAATATAGTTATTTCGAAGTGTCTTCTATGTTTAGAAATAAGCAAAACGGAATAAAAAGAATATATACAGATGTATCTGCGATAGGCGTCGAAATTTATACGTCGACGGACCTCTTATTTTTAGTCTTATTTGGCAGGCGTCCAACTGGGGAAACCTATAATCGTTGTCCTGGGTGTATACATTTATTTGATATATATATTGGGAATTACCAGACGTCACGCTAAACAATCTTTCCTGCAAGAATTTTAGCATTAAGGCTTTATGTATTTACGTATGTACAGTGTTTTGCAGAAACTAATTGTACTTAAATTCCACTGCGTTCGAAATATTATAAACACAGCGGTTGCCAAAAACATCGTTTCATAATAAGCAGAAGTATAATTTAATTTCTATGACCGCAAATATTGTCATAAAAAGGGGCAGATACACTTATAAATGTATCTCGTAATATTACAATAATATTTGGAGGTTGTATATTAATTATAATCAAAATATGTGTGCCATGTTACTATGCTTAATGTTACACAGCAAAGAAAGTCTGTTCAAACCATATTGAAAGAAATCTCTTCGGTTTACGGGGATTCTTGCCCGAGAAAAACTATTCTTTATAAGTGGCACAGTTTCTTCTAAGCAAGGTAGGGATTCACTTGAAGAGAACCTATGGCCGGAGCGTTCTATTGAATTGACCACTTCTCTGACCACTTCAGAACTTGTTCGAAAAGTCGAAAAATTAATAATAATCGAGGATGCTCAGCTAAAGAAGACACAACTTTTAGGAATGATTGCAGTACCAGATACAATCATTTTTAAAATGATTCATGATCATCTTGGCATGACTGAGGTCAGTGTAAGATGGGTGCCGAGAATGCTCACGCCGCTGCAAAAACAACATGTGGCATGTTCCCGTACGTTTTTGAACCTCTGTAATGCAGACAGGGATCGTGTATTGAGTCAAATTGTTATTGGGGACGAAACTTTGGTTCATCGTTATGCATGACGTCACGCTTCACTTCTACTTATGTATGAAGAATTTCGCCACGACAATTTACGATTTCTTGCCTGAGTTCTTCCAAACAGTTTACAGGTCGTGTCTACACTAATTGTTTTAGATGTTCCCAAACATAGTAGTCAAGAAGCGTCAGGTCAAGGAAGCTAGGAGGCCATGCAGTTGAGCCACCCCGTCCTATCTGGAAGCCTATCCAGTCCATACTGGATAGGCTTCCAATCAATGAATCGTTTCAACTCTACAGTTAAACATCTGATGTGTTGATTATCGTGACAGAAATAATACAAATCTGTATAAAACAAATCTGTATCTGTACACATGGACATAACAACACGTATTTATTAGCGTTAACTTCAACCACAGACGCATGCGTTTCTGTCTAACGACTTTGTCAATGCGGGTTTACGAAGGAAGTAACGACTTAAGTTTGCTTTCTGGTCCAGTAATGAATTTTGCCCTATCAAATGACACTAGATTTCTTCTCGAGTACTAAGCTATTACAGAAGAAGAAAAAATACTGTATTAACTTATCGCCAGGTAGCGTCATGCACCAAAAACAAATTAGCATATCGATGCCAGAGCTCACATCAAGCGCTTGATGCGAGCTCTCGCATCGATATGCTAATTTGTTTTTGGTGATAGGGTTCATTATAGCTTTGTGGGCGGGCAATCAGACAAATCTTTGGACTGCTGGTCTCTCAGGTTCACGTATTGGAAGTAATAGTTGGTAGTGCATATATTATTCTCTAAATTATATTATTTGCAAATACATCGAATTTAAAATATTAAAAAATTCCAAGCCATTTTGTGCCATATATTCGTATTATTTGCAAGAGAAAGCGTGTCTTTTGTGTCACATTGGTCACACAAACGACCTTTCGAAAACAACCTACCTGCGGCCGAACGTTCAATTCATGTACATATTCATATTCTGTAATTTTCGTTTTGCTTCTATTATATCAGTTTAATTTAGTTATTTAATTACATACAACTTCTATTCTAATTATCTCTTATCTCTTAGTTAGTAATATTATATATTATCGATTTCTCCTATATATTAAAATTATACCGACCCCGTATTAAATGACATAATTATAGCCTCATTTAAATTAGTATTGTAAAAAAATTTTAAATTTTATGATAGGGTGTCATTTTAAAGTATTTTTAGCAAGGAATATTTTATCGCAACCCCTTAGCTCGCTTCTTTAATATATTATTAATTCTTCAGACAGCGCTAGTTTCGATATGATTGGTGATCATTAAACTAGATGATAAAATGACCCCTTTTCAACCATCTTTTAATCTCTTTCTGCTACCTTGGTTTCTGACATTCATAAGATACAAATCTCTCCCGACACGTTTTCAAGCAAACACAGTGAAGTGCCGTCGGGCGTTTCTTTTGTTTCTACCACGTATCGTACGTAAATGATTTTAGAATGGTTTGTCTGGCCAAATTCGATTCCTCTAAGGCTAACCAATATCGTCCCATCGAATTTGGTTTACAATCTGCGGATTTGGTTGTGAAGATTTTGTGGGAGGGACATTTGCTGAGATAGTCTGCCACCTTCTCCAACATCTTTATTTCCCAAGATCGCACATCTATGCTGTTGGAACTATACAGGTCTTAATTATGAAACAGACATGTAAATAATTTACATATCTGTAACTGTATACTTGGACAATACCTTGTATTTTCAGCATTTACTTCTGCTTAAGACATATGTTTCTGCCATCTATAGGCGTCGTCAGTTAAGCTAATGAAGCAATGTATACAAATGATACAAATCTTTATAAATAGATCTGTATCTGTATATGCAGAAACATATGTCTTAAGCAGAAGTAAATGCTGAAAATACGAGGTATTGTCCAAGTATACAGTTACAGATATGTAAATTATTTACATGTCTGTTTCATAATTAAACAAAAGCGTTATACGGCATATTAACGTATAGATATATTTAAAACCTTTTTTGTGTATACAGGTCTCTTAAATCTGAACTAGTCAAACGTAGAGCTTTTGGTGAGAGAAATATTAGAATTAAATATGTGAAGGGAATTCTCGAAATTCCGGAAAACGACACCGGTCCCACAGATAAAAACTAAATATGCAATTTTATTATCAGAAGGTCAGAGGATTGCGAAGCACAACTCGTACTCTATTTACAGCTACACTTTCATTTCACTATGACACACTGTTTTTAACGGTATGCTCTGCATAAAGCGGGCTTCAATATTTTGAAACACTCACCAGAGTACAGACCTTGTTTCTAGTGATTTTTCCCTATTCCCAAAAATTAAAAAGAATTGCGTGGGAAGAAATTTACGAGCGATGAAGAAGTAAAGGACAGTTTTGGGCGTATTTTTCAGAGAAAGATAAAACATTTTTTATGAAGGCATACGAAACTAATTGAAAGATCTGAAAAATGTATTACGAATTGCAGATGAATATATAGAAAAAGTAAAATAATTTTGTATTTTTAGTTTTTCTCCCTTTCCCCCATTACGTGATTTTCAAAACGCTAGCTTGAATATATGTAGTCAGATATTAATAAGAGTTAAAACACTCCAAATGAAATATTCACATAAGCCGCATTCTGTCACTAATAACTTCGCAGAATTTCACATTTCTGTCAAGCAATATTTACTATTTTGCTGTAATACGAAAAGTTCCCTTCTTGCAGTACGACTATTAAAATGATCTCTAACAGGTTACGGGAATATGTAACGTTTGTGCGGTTTTGTCTCGAGAAATCTGATGTCATGGGAGTTATTTCGTAAACCAAAATGAATAAGTGACATTTAAGCGCCACTTGATATTAAAGTTCGTTGTATGCTGTCTTGGATTGATCTTATTTATTCGCCTTTACCGCACCTGCGATTAATGTAACGTTCAATGAATTTGACATCAAAAATAAATTGTAACTTAACATGCCGGATATGTAGGTTATTTTGAAACAAATAAGTCAATGTATGTTCATATACCGGGTTTATTTTTGAAGTTTAAACTTTCAAATAGCTCGAAAGATGAGCAGTTGATGAAAAAAAGACCAGATTTAAAATTTAATCATTTAATGAACGAAATACATTAGTTCTAGAATTAATTAAATCTTAAATAGGAACCCGTATATTTTATTACAAATTCGAAGTCTACTGGAAAAAGTACGTCGAATTTGTCTGAAACATGTTTTCCAATTCATGATATATGGCGCTGTAATCGATGAAATATTTTTTTTTAAGAAAATTAATACTGGTAGCCGTAACTTTGTGGTAATTCATTTTGAAAATAATAAAATAAAATAAAACAATAACTTTGTTATACCACTTTATTCACATGTAATAGTGACCGCGGTTTCGACATACAATGTCAGTATGAAACTGCAAAAGTTACAGGCCTACATAGATCTTATAAATGACACAATAATATATGGGGGTGGTTTATGATGTTATTTAAAATTACTACTATATACTTAACTATTATATACAACATTGGAAAAGATGTGTATATATAAGATCCAACTGGTCGTTAAGAACAATATCTATTGCGTTGTTTCCGCTTTTAAAAATTTCAAGTGACTCTAAAAGATTTAATTTACGACCTTTCTCGGCCAAATGCAATATTTTATGATGACCGAATGTATGCCTTTCTGTAATAAGATGGTTTGCGAATGTTGAATCTGTCTTCTTTAGTTTATATGACCTCATGTGTTCTTTTACCCGTATAATAAAACCTCGACCAGTCTGACCTATATATACACTTTTACAATCATTACAATATAATTTGAATTAAGAATTAAAAAATGAATGTTTGTGTGTCTTAGGGTGTAGTGAATCTTTGGGAATAATGCAATCAGTGAAAGTAGGTAGATTTAAAATTAAACAAATTAGATCAGAGCTTAAAATTTGATATATATCGTAAACCTACTTTCACTGATTGCATTATTCCCAAAGATTCACTACACCCTAAGACACACAAACATTCATTCTTTAATTCTATGATACATAGAGCATTAAATATTCCTTTGTCTAATGAATCTTTTGTTCGTGAAATCAATACTATAAAACAAATAGCGGTAAACAATAGTTTTAAAAGTAGCGTAATTGGCAGTATACTAAAGAAAAAACAGTTAAAAGTGGTCCTTAGGTTAGTATATCCTAAAGATAGTGCTAATTTGAAACAATTTGTCTCGTTAACTTACTTCGGTAAAATAAGCGAGCAAATTGGAAATATAATTTCAAAAAATAATAGTAATGTTAGTATAGCTAACAAACCATATGTAAAAACAAGTAATTTCATTTTTAACATAAAACCTAAAACAGATATCAATAATAAATCAGGAGTGTACAAATTATATTGTAATGATTGTAAAAGTGTATATATAGGTCAGACTGGTCGAAGTTTCATTATACGGGTAAAAGAACACATGAGGTCATATAAACTAAAGAAGACAGATTCAACATTCGCAAACCATTTTATTACAGAAAGGCATATATTTGGTCATCATAAAATATTGCATTTGGCCGAGAAAGGTCGTAAATTAAATCTTTTAGAGTCACTTGAAATTTTTAAAAGCGGAAACAACGCAATAGATATTGTTCTTAACGACCAGTTGGATCTTATATATACACCTCTTTTCCAATGTTGTATATAATAGTTAAGTATATAGTAGTAATTTTAATAACATCATAAACCACCCCCATATATTTTTGTGTCATTTATAAGATCTATGTAGGCCTGTAACTTTTGCAGTTTGATAATGACATTGTATGTCGAAACCGCGGTCACTATTACATGTGAATAACGTGGTATAACAAAGTTATTGTTTTATTTTATTTTTTTATTTTTTTTTTAATTTCTCGCACTGAGAACCTATGCGTTCTGCAATAAAAAAAATACTTCTTTTTAAATAATCAAAATTAGTCTTAGAAAAACTTTATTCATCTTACAAATTTCTAATAACTGAAAAATGTGAATTGCTGGTGAATAAATTACTTTTAGTGTAACAACAACGACGTGTACGTAGTGCCACTTTGGGTTTGTTGATTCGTCTGAACCTCCTCGCCTCTCACGTATCAGGGTGCTTCATTTATGTAAGTCCTTTCACCTCTCACTTAGCAGAGTGCTAGGTTACCCCTCGCCTCATTATCTTTTAATTAAAGTAGGTGCTCAATGATGGCCTTCGACTTCAATGCACTTATCGATTCGCATTTCAAATGAGTGTAGACAACTGAGGAGTATATCTTCTTAAATTTCGGCACAAGCATTTCTGATTCGCTCAATCACATTTTCACGTGTTGTTGGTACTTGATTGTATAGTTTGCATTTGAGATAACCCCATAAAAATAAATCTGGCGGAGTAAAATCTGGTGATCTAGCAGGTCAATTTACTGAATCAGCTCTACCGATTCAGCGACCATTGAAATTACGATCAAGTACTTCACGCGCTACCACCAAATAGTGTGCTGGATACATGTTGAAACTACATGTTCTGTCACACTTCTAAGCTAACTTCTTCAAGTAGTGCTGGCAGTTCATTTTCAAAATGTCTCGGTACATTTCACAATTCAAGTGGCCTTGAATAATGTGGAGGCCGATGACCTTGTTCTCAATTATTCCAGGCCACACCTTGACAGTCCAAGAGCATTGGTGTTCAACTTGGCGAAGCCACTGCGAATTTTCAACACTCCAGTAATGTGTATTGCGTCGATTAATCGTTTCGTGGTTTGTGAAAGACGCCTCGTCGGAGAACAACACGTAACGAAAAAAATTGGGGATTTCTTGTAATCGTTCACATGCTCATTGACAAAAAGTTACCCGATTTTGGAAATCAACGCTATGAAGATCTTAGCTTCACTCAAGTCTCTTTTCTATGCGCTAATTGTTAGCAAGTTAGAATATGCCGTATGGTATCCAATATATGACTGCTATATTAATGCAGTTGAATCCATACAGCGCAAGTTTCTAAAGTATTTAAGTTATAAAGTTGATGGAGTGTACCCTCCTCGTGGTTTGGACTACAGGTTACTCTTGGATCTTCATGGAGTTGAATCGCTGGAAGACGACACCTAATTAGTTGAAATTTTATCAAAAATGTAATTCTTTATAAGATCGATTCAGCTGATTTGCTTGCAGAAGTGAATTTTCGAGTACCTCGTCCAAACTCAAGAGTGAATGAAGTGCTTCTACTTCCAACGGCTAGAACAAATATATTGCTGAGGGCTCTCATGGTACATTCCGCCAAGAACTTTAATAGTTTAAATAATTTTTCTGCAGACATGTTTCGTTAATCTGTTTCTTCGTTTAATATTAATGTTAATATTTACGACGTTTTAAAATTCTCCAAGCATTGGTGTAGGAAAATCCAGAATCGCGAGCTATTTGTCTTGATTATTATTGATTTCTTCATTATTTTCTTCGGTGACAGGTCCTTTTTTCGGTTGAACATTTCACATCAGTAGTGAATTATTTGATAGTACGATAAAATGAAGCACGTGACCTATCTGGGAAACGCTGAGCGTAGAGATTGACAACATTACCAAGACTTCTGTCAGCTTCTCCATAGACCAGAATCATTTCAATTTTCTCTTGTACAGTTAAATTCTCCATTCTGTAATAGGTACTATTAACAGCGTAACAGAAACAGGTCTTTTACTTTTCGAAATTTTTCTTCGAACTGAGTAAAATAGGTTGTTTTTGAAGTTATTTCTTTCTTTTGTACGTTTATTTTGTGTTTTTGGAATTAGAAAAAATAGACGATATATTCACATATTTTGTGGAGAGCATGTGCTACACAAGTAATATGCAGCATATTAGGATATGTTTCCTCAGAGACACCTTTCCGAAAGTTTATATATTTGTATCCGCTTCTGAAAAAGTTATTAGAAAAGCACCATTGATAGTAGTTCTTTACAGGAAAAAACTGTCATCTTTGTCACTGCCTCCCTCTCTAGAAACAACTAGATGGAGAACATGGTTGGAAGCTACTAGTTTTTATGCAGAGAATTTCCAATAATTTTCAATAGTTCAACAGTCATGGCCTTCTCGTGTCCGGTCCCTAGTCACGAGGGCACGAGGGAAGGAAATCGCGTTGTCTAAGTATGTTATGAAGGAGACCCGTTCCTGGGTTATGATAATAGTACTTTCTTAATACGTCATTTTTCGTTGTATTATTTTTATTGAAAACGAATTGCAGAATCGTTTGCATAGGTTCTGAGTGCGAGAAATCGAAATCAAAATTGAATTTCATTGATTACACCACTATCTATCATGAATTGAAAAAAAATGTTTCAGACAAATCCTACGTACAATTTCCAGTAGAATTCGAATTTGTGATAAAATAAACGGGTTCCTATTTAAGATTTCAAAGCTACCCCCGTTTCTCCTACATGTAAAGAGAGAGAGAAAAGGACTAATTCTAGGCACTAATGCACTAAATTTTAAATCTGGGCATTTTCTCGTGAACTGTTTATTTTTCGAGATATTTGAAAGTTTCAAGTTTAAAAATACACCTGGTATATCAGCTTCACTTTTGGCAATTAATGTCACATCGTCTCCATGCAATATCATTTTGAATCGACTGTTATTACTGATGAAAGTATAATTAAACAAATCATTTCTTATAAATGCAGCCGATGCAGAAATCAACGGTTATAATTGGAACTGACAGAGATTTATGTCTACCCTAAGTAAAGGAAGCTAAATACCTTGTATTATTGATTCAAAACTACGCCGCAGAAGTTCTTTGTTATAATTAAATAGACAGAGGCAGCTGTTTCAATTAAAAACTTATGAAGTTGAGTTGATCTTTTTGTTTTCTTTAGAATTTGGAATACGATCAAGATTAATTAAGAACTTTCGTATCTAAATTAAGCTATAAATGGCTCTTTAACTATAAATAATTTAGGTTTTTAATTATTGAATTTCAAAATTCTTAAAATAGAGTTTTTACCTTTTGGAAAAGCACGTTTTCTTAGATATTTACCTGGTTTGCTCCGTTTCAGTTTTCTACCCTAGTAAATAAAGATTACGCCTACAGAATCTCAAAAAATGCTGACTTTATTCTTACTGGGCGAAAAAACAGCTTTTGCTTTTTTCAAAGCACGTTCATTAGAATAAATCCATTGTTTTAACTGTGTTTTTGTATCTGGAATGTAGTGATGTATTCAGATTTATTCTGCGGTAACATATCGACGGAAGAATTCTCTTGTATTTTGTTTGAACCTAACCATGTAGTGATTTGAAATTGTAGCAAAAGTTCGCGTTCGTATTGGCTCAACAATAAGCAAGTACGGTACCCATTTGGTCGAGATATTTACGCAATTAAGTATTGCTACCGGTAAACAGCAGAAATAAATCTCACAAAACTGGTCTCTGTTACTTTTCGATATACTGCACAAGCACTACGGAGAACCAAAGGCTAACCTATGTGGGAGAGTTGATGGTAAAGATACAATTCAATTAGCCAGTATCCGGGCAAGAGTTAGTGAAGGCGATGGGGTTCTACCAACGAGAAATTGTTGACTGATGTGGTGCTTCATTACCGGAAAAGAAACTAACTCGGTGAGGCATTCCTGTTGAGATAATTATAAAAAATTATCGCGCGAAAATTTTCACTGTTTAATTCCATTTTTTGACTAACTTGTCAACTTGACAGTAACTTGACAGTACGTTGTAGCTACAACATATCACGTATCGCACTGAAACTTTGGATTTAGGCTAACTAAATATGGAGGTTAATTTTTAGTATTGACTTTTGTTTAGAAGCGCCGTTTATGTCCTAGTATGCATAACATAAAAGACATCACTCGTATCTTCACGTGAGGAAGTTACTTTGAAGCGGAACAACTGTTGTGTTTTTTTTAAATATAGTGTAAATATAAGCAGATTAATTGCATCATTTCAAGACGTATCTGTCATATTGAATCGCACAGGAAGGAATTATGTACAAGATGTGTAAGATTTTCCCCAGAAATATTAGGACTAATTGTACTGGGTCACAATAGACGAACGAAACGAGAATTGTATCCCTCGTCACGGTGGTTTATTTGAAAAAGATCCTTGTTCCTTAAATTGTTGATATTATTAAAAATCTGGTGTGAGGAACACACTAAATTTTATCGTTCTTTAATGTTGAATAAAATTCAGGAATTGTTTACTTGTCATATAACAGCAAATTATACCGGGTGTATTATGAAAAACCTTTGGGGCTGTAGCTTCCTTATATTTTATCTGATTTTAATGAATGATATGTCAAACTAAATCGTTTTTAAAGCACTGTAACCTGTTTTTAAAAAAAAATTTTTTTGACATTTCGTTTTTGACAGACAGTAGTAAATTTTTTTTTTAAATTGTACTACATATTTTTTTTTTACTTATTCTAATAAACATTTATTTCCTGAAGACACCTCCATTAAATTGAGTGACAAATTTATTATTATTAAAAAAAAACTACGAAATTTACAGAAATCAAGCTATCATATATTTTCGTGAATCAAATGTTCGAAATTGACCCCATTTTGTTCCAGACACATTTGACACCTTCTATTAACTCCAACTGCTGCGTTTAATATAAGATTTGGTGGTATTTCATGACATACTTGTACTATCCTTCTTACTAAATCATCTCTGGTATCAGGTGGAGTCAAATAGACATGATCGTGAATGTAAGACCACAGAAAGAAATCCAGTGGATTCAGATTTGGCGATCTAGCAGGCCATCGAATAGGTCCGTAAGTGCCCATCCATCGGACGCCAAAATAATTATTTAGAAAATCAGTATTCATTCGTGCATTATGGGGTGTGGCACCGTCCTGTTGGAACACCACCCTGTTTAACTCAGCAAGTGGCAACTTATCTAAATAATCGCCTAATTCATTGCGTAACAAATTATTATACTTTTCTTGGTTTAGATTACCCTCCACAAAAAAGGCCCTACTACTGTATCGCCTAAAATGCCACACCACACATTTACACTGAACCGATTTTGAAAATTGTGTAGCATCACAACATGGTTATTTTCGGTGCTCCAATGGCGATGATTATTTCTGTTGAATACACCATTTTTCCCAAAAGTGCATTCATCTGACCACAACACGCGACGATAAAAAATTGGATCTTCCCTTAGTTTATTCATGAAAATCGTGCAGAATTGAGGGTCGTTTTCGCCGAGAGCATGCACCTTCCGTGGTTTATAAGGAAAGAACTTGTGCTTCTTCAGAATACTGAACTGTAGAATGTGATGCATGTGTCAGCAATTTCTCGCGTAGACGTATTAGGGTTTTCTTCCACATAGAGCAAGACACTTAATTCTAAATTTTGATCTTGAATTACACGTGCGTTTATTTTCGGTTTTTTGACAGATCCAAAATTTCGTAAAAAAAGGCCTTCAGCCTCAGTATCGCAGCCATTGCCTCCGCCCTTATAAATAGTGGGAGGGAGACCCACGATGGCCTCCATGGAAGCGGTTCCCGTGCTGTTCATAGCTCCAGTGATTCCCAACAGGACCTGTCGCTGGAGAGTCGTGAGGAGCCCCACCGACGATGTCCGCTCCGTCCTCCTCCACCAGACAACTGCCCCATAGGTAATCGTTGGTCTTATTACTGCTGTGTACAACCAGTGTACCACATTTGGTTTTAGTCCCCAGGTCTTGCCAACAGCTCTTCTGCATCTCCAGAAGAGCTGCGCCGCCCTGTCTGCCACTTTGGCTAGGTGTCTGCTCCAATTCAGTTTCGCATCAAGTGTTATGGCTAGATACTTCACTTCATTGGTTAGTTCTAACTCTTGTCCAAACAGCTTTACGCTGAGTGATTCGGCTTTTACTTAATGAAGATCCATAATTAAAAATATAAATAAAATTAATGGTTAAAATCTTCACTTTATTAATACGTAATCGTAAAATGACAATTGTTTCGCCAGCACAGTGGCTTCATCAGGCACGAACTAAATTAAATTTTTTACATTTTCAATTTAATCTGTTACGTGCTCTTTGGCTGTAAGTGCCTGATGAAGCCACTTTGTTGGCGAAACAATTGTCATTTTCCGATTATGTATTAAAAAAGTGAAGATTTTAACTTACTTGTTTTTCCCTAATTTTCTTTCGAAAAACCTAATTCTTTCTGCATATATCAATGCAATATTCAAGGCAGTAACTCTCTTTTATTTATCTCTTATATATATACATATATATATATATATGTATATATATATATATATATATATATATATATATATATATAGTAAACCTAATCAGTAGGCGATTAAAGGTCTGTATATTACTTCAAAATATATGTATTTAAAAAACTCTACATGTTTCGGCTGTATACGCCTTTTTCAAGAGAATACAAAATATGAATGACAGGATATCCTGTCATTCATATTTTGTATTCTCTTGAAAAAGGCGTATACAGCCGAAACATGTAGAGTTTTTTAAATACATATATTTTGAAGTAATATACAGACCTTTAATCGCCTACTGATTAGGTTTACCATATCATACCAAGGTCACGAAGTTATTATATATATATATATATATATATATATATATATATATATATATATTTATTTATTAGATGAGAGAATTAAGGAACCCATCCAAAAAATACTTTCCTATACTGTACCTTTCGTATTGTTCTAACTGTACTTAAGTTTACACTCGAATACACAAGTGCACTTAATATATATAATATATAATATACTGATCATCGTCTGACAATTACTTGGACGGAAGAGTAAATAAGAAAGACGAGCACTTCTGACTCTTCGTAACCGGAACGAACCGCATCCGCTTAATTCGGACGCCAAAAGACGTCTTGTTAAATCAGAGACCATAAAAGCGTACTATCCGGGTATGTGACCGAGAAAAAACGCAAAGTTCTTGAAACCCTTTTAACGTTCACAATGTTGCAGCAGATTCTATTTATTTGTTTTAGTTAAATTGATTAAATAAATAGTGCATGTAGAATAATTCCATTTTCTTGTTATCCTGCTTATACATTAAATCGGTTATAAATACCAAAAGTCTATATATATATGGTAAACTTAATAAGTCGGCGATTAAAGGTCTGGTTTATTACTTCAAAGTATATATATATATTTAAAACAACCCTACATGTTTCGGCAATGATGCCTTTGTCAAGGAAATAAAAAATATAAAAATATTTTTATATTTTTCATTTCCTTGACAAAGGCATCATTGCCGAAACATGTAGAGTTGCTTTGAATGAGATTTAGGTCTGGGCTATACGGTGGCCAATCTAATCTTTGAATCCGAGCTGCATCAAAATAATTAGTAACTATCCTAGCTGCATGTGTGGTCGAGCGCTATCGTGCATAAGTAGGAATCTGTCGTATCTAATGTGGCCCACATATGGCAAAACATGATCATTATATGTATCAGTATATCTATGAAAAATGGCCCAATTAATTGATCGCCTAAAATGCCACACCAAACATTTACGCTGAAACGTCTTTGAAAATTATTATCAATGACACATCTCGGATTGTCTTGGCTCCATTGTCGAAGTATGTTTCTATTAAAAAGACCATTGTTGCTAAAAGTGCATTCATCAGACCAAATTATCATTCTGTAAAAATTCGGGTCTTATTCTAATGCATTTAAATAAAAATGGCAAAACTGTATTCTTCGGTCAGGATCATTTTGTTTTAATGCATGAACTTTTCCGCTATGCACGGCTTACGTTTGTGTTTCCTTAAAATACCATGGACTGTAGTTTTTGATACCCTAGTATTATGTGCAATTTCGCGAGTCGAAGTTCGTGAATTTTCTTGTACTGCAAGAAGAACATCTAATTGCGCATCTTCGGAGAATGTACGTTGTTGTGTTTTAGGTTTGTTAAATAATCCATAATTCCTTAAATTCGTTTCAATTCTCTGAAATATTTAGAAGTTCTCTATCCGGAAAACGAACACTGTAACGAGGAACCGCTTGAAGACGATTTTTATTACATTGAAAGGACACTTGCAGCATGTCCGTTAACTGATTCTTATTCGCTTTTACAAAAATACGATTTTGTTGTGGCAAGTCGTGCATACGACAATAAAGAAGATTTAATAAACCCGAATTGACACTTATTGACGTTTATCGCATTTTTGTTATTTCATGGCACACTCGAAAATTTATAAATAATGGAAGACAAAGATGAAATTTATTGTGTTTTATTATTATTTTTTTAATAAACGTTTATTAAAAATAGACATGTTATACATCGTTGAATTAAGGAAAAAAAAATCCAACCCGAATATAGCCAAAAATATACAGTGAAACCTCGCTTTACGAGTATAATTCGTTCCAGAACCTTACTCGTAATGAGAAACACTAGTTAAGCGAAACAAGTTTTCCCGTATAAATTAATGTAAAATATGATTCCATGCCAAAACAAATACTCAAAAGATTTTACATATACCGTTTATTCATACATATACCTATATTGATATGTAGATTATTGAAGAGCGTGGATCATCTTCATCGCTTCTTATTTCGCGAAACCAACCTGGAATATAAATTCGATTTGTAGAAATCAAAGAAAAACATTATTGATGCTACATGATTTGTGTGATCCTTCTCAACACACCATACACTAGTTTCCCATGCTTTCAGCGTTCCTCTTATTGCGTCAGAAGATTGTTGCTTTTTGTTTCTTCCTTGTCCTCCTCTGATAAACCCTCCACCACCACTTCTTGCTGTGAAACACAATGCATCTCCATAAGCTCTTCGGTTGTCAGCTCTTAGCTATGCTCTTCCACAAGCTGATCGATATAATTGTTATCCACCTCCAGTCCCATGATTGCAGCTAAAGACACAATCTCGTTAACTATAGGCTCCTTAGGTATTGTGTCAAACGCCTCCAAGTCAGATACGACAACGCACTTTGGCCGAAACTTCTTCCAAGCAGAAATGAGGGGTTTTCTTGGTAACCCCTTTCCACACTTTTTCGATCACTTGAGACAGGCATTGATGCGGAAGTGATATTTCCAAAACTCTCTGAGAATGAGATTGGTCCCTTCAGTGACCTCAAAACAGTGCTCGAAAAGTGCTTTAGTGTAGTTTCTTAAAGTTAGAAATCACCTGCTAGTCCATAGGCTGGTGTAATGTAGTGGTATTGCAGACAAAAACTGGATTTTAATTAATTTAAATTCATCTAGGAGATCATCTTGTAGGCCTGGAGGATAATCTGGAGCGTTGTCCATGGCGAGCAAAACATGGAGTGACAGATGCATTTCAAGCAAATATTTTTTTTATAGAAAAGCCAAACAGTTCATTGATTCTAGCAGCAAAGAGGTCACGTGACATCCAACATCGTCGAGAATACGTAATCGTTGTGTAGATATTCTTGTGACTCCCTTTGAAGCATCTATCTCCTTAATTTTGTCCTTATTCTTGAGGATAGTGCAAATCGTTGATGCAAACCGATTGTATGTACGTGCTAGATAAGCCAACCTCGTTCACGATTTTCAATGATTACGTTTCGTTTCTATGCTTATTTTTATTCTCTGACAGGTTATTTTGGCGGCTTTGTCTTCGGAGACATTTTTGCCAGAGTTATTAAAATATAAAATAAATGAACAATATGCTTTGTTGTTATTAAAGTTTACACAAAAAGAATCGCAAACAGTAAATATATTTGAACACGAGTTTCTATATACCGATAGAACCACCGGCCATCTGCCTATAGGGAATTGTATGCAGTACACATTTATATGTACATATATGTATCTAGTCCTACCGTTTATCAGAAGCGTTGTCTATGCCGACGCTAGGGATCGACAGTCAACCGCGTCAGTCGTGTCTTGACTGCGGTGGAGTATAGTCATAGTTGGTCGAACTTGCAAAAATACGCAAATTCTTGTTGTCTGCATCTTTAGGGTTTAGAATTATTTAGAGCTCAGTATTTTTTTCTGTTTTTTTACCGATATTCATTTACGTATTTACTATGCCGTTAGTTTATAGTAAAGAAGAAAAAATAAATATTATTAAATGGTATTACTCATCTCAAGGAGGTACGCAAGAAGTGATTGGTCGTTTTGTTTTTTCGTTTTCTGATCGTCCAGTTCCCTGCCGTCGGACGATACATCGATCATACATCGATCATACATCGTTTTGAAAAGTCGGGCTGCATTAATGGATGTTCGAAATGCTATCAGAGTAATTTCCATCCTATTTCGGAGGAAAGAATAGAGAAGGAAGTCAGTGTATGCGCCTTTGTAGAATCTAGTGAGCCCTGCTCTAGCCGCCAAATTTCTGAACAATTAGGTATTCCAAAAACCACAGTTAGGCGTATATTACACAAAAAGAAATATAAGTGTTATAAGGTTAGAAAAAATCAAGAAATATTCCCAGATGACCAGTTTAGACGTCTCGAATTTTGTGAGGCTATTAGAGAAAAATGTGATAATGATGATAATTTTACACGAAATATTTTGTTCACTGACGAATCAACATTTTCCCTTCACAAACGCCATAATCCATCTGCCGTTCGCTACTGGTCTCAGAAAAACAAACATTTGAGCAGGGATGTCACCACTCAATATCCACAGAAACTAAATGTCTGGGCAGGAATCTTAGGGGATCACATCATAGGGCCATTTTTCCTAAACGGAACATTAAATGCGCAGTCATATTTACAATTACTGCAAAATCATATTGTTCCTGCAGTGCGTGACCTTGCTGTAAACTTTAATGATATTTGGTTTCAGCAAGATGGCTGCCCAGCTCATAATGCCAGAATAGTACAAGAATGTCTTTCATTGCATTTTCCACATACCATTAGCACTAGAGGTAATATTTCTTGGCCGCCTAGATCCCCTGACTTAACGCCAAGTGATTTTTTCCTTTGGGGATATTTGAATGAAACCATTTATGTACACCAGAATGAAAGACCCCGCACATTAGATGATTTACGAATGCGAATTACACAACTCTGTAATAGTATTTCACCTGTAACTCTCTCTAATGTACGTAGAGAATTTTACAACAGACTGGGCTACTGTGAGGCAAACAATGGAGGCTTGTTTGAAAGAGATATTTATTAGCCTCTAGAATTCTATTTTATTTTCTCTAGAATTTTTTTTGTTTGACATCAATTATTACTTTTTGAACGTTTTTTAATTTCTCCATGTTGGTTCCTTTTTAGAATTATTTTTCTTATTTTCTCTTGGTTTAGTAATTTGCAATTTAATTTTATTTAACTAGGTACATTCAGAATCACTAGTTACTACTTCTTTGGAATCTCAAACCTTCGTTTACATTACAAATCTACTACTAATATTTCTACAACACGAAACATTATGCCGATGATTGATTCTTACAAATATCTACGAAATGTAATGGCAATATCTGTGTCATATTTAAAGATTAAATTTGCTTTATCGACGGATGTGTATTTATTTCTTTTTACGCCACAAATTATTATTGCCGGTACGTAGATATATACGTAGGCGTATATAAATGTGTACTGCATACAATTCCCTATAGGCAGATGGCCGGTGGTTCTATCTGTATATGTTAACACAAGCGACAGTAATACGCTAGCGCAATACGCTAGCGCAACGACTGCTAAACGTTGGAAACTACTAGAAGCTACTGATGTAACTTGTGAGTCAATTTTTTCCAATTTATTTTGCTCGTTATGCGAACTACTCGTTATGAGAGGTGCTCGTAAAGCGAGGTTCCACTGTATTATGTTTCCATTTAAAATAAAAAAAAATCGACTATCGTTTGACATTAATGAAAACAACTGAAAACAAATAAAACACCGCTATTTTGTAGTATTTTTGATGCTATTAAATTTACTTTTTGTTTCAATAAAATCGGACAATAAATAACGGAATTATGACTGTTGAGGTTTTTTACGGGATAGTCTGTATATTTGAGAACTTCGTTGTAATTCAAAAAGAAAATGTAGGCCGTCCATTAAATTGTTTACATTTTTCGCGTACTTAAAAGATTATGAGATAAATTTTACAAATTCATCCAGCCTGTATACTCAATCTGTTTTACTTCGTTGATTATCAAACTTCGATTCGTGCTCCATCTAAAGTATAATTAAATATACGGTTTCTTCAAATATTTGTCCTACTTCTTAAGGTATCCAAGGATAAGCAGTCGAATTACATATTTTCTTTAGAAAAAACTTTTTGCTTTAATAAAGAGTGGAAAGTTTAAAAAAATTTAATTCAACTTTTGTCATCAAAAACATCCATTTATGTATATATTAAGAACATAAAAAAAGGAGGCGTGATTTGAATTGATCAAGAAAGTATTCGACATTTCTTATTTAATCCAAATATTTTTTTCGCATTACCAGTTCTATTGTATTACGTGGATACCAAAAAATACCTAAAAGTTCGTAAATTAAATATTTAATTAAGATGTACAGGTACAGCTTTAGAAGTTTGTGTGGGATATTTATTTATTGAAAGATGTACATATACGTAACATACGAGAGCGGATTCCTTTGCTGCACACATGAGCCTCTCACAATAAAAGATTGAAAGATATCTTACTTTCAGTTTTCAAGGTAGTCTTCATTAAGGTTAATACATTTCTAATACTTCTCGAAACAATATTGTTCAACCTCTGCAAACCACTAATTTACCGCACATATCACATCATTATATGACGGAAATCGTTTACCACGCAAATGTTCTTTAAGTTTTTGAAACAGTCTGTACTCACAGGGGGCCAAATCCGGCGAATATTTCTCAACTAATTCCAAGCCTGGTTGAGCTGCTGAAGCTGTTGCAATGGTGGACTTTTGACTGGGTGCGCTATCCTGATGCAAGAGAACACCTTTGGGTAACTTTCCCCGATGTTCTTCTTTTATCAAGTTATGTAATTTGGGAATTAAATTGGCATATTAAGCACCTTCAATTGTGGCCCCCTTCCGCAGGAAATCTACTAAAATTACGCCTTCAGCATCCCGAAATACCGATAGCATGATCTTCCCTGCTGAAGGTTGCATCTTGAACTTTTTCAGCGGTAGTGAACCTCGATGTATCCACACCTTATGGTAATTATGGTAATTAAATGGTATAAAACTCACCGATTTATTTCGTTTCAAAACACATATTTGTGTACATGTATGGTCGAACCTGCCCGAGACATTTCTAGGGTCGACCGCGTCACTTTTGTGTGACTAAATGTCTTTGTTGGAGAAATGAAAAATTTCACACAAAATATTCTGAGTGACGCGGTCGACCCTAGAAAGGTCTCGGGCAGGTCCGACCATACATGTACACAAATATGTGTTTTGAAACGAAATAAATCGGTGAGTTTTATACCATTTAATTTTCCTTACTTTATTATTATTTTAATTTTAATTTTTAATTCATTCATACAAATGTAAACATATTTTCTTACCTTTCGTTTTATTAATTTTTTATTAATTTGTTTCTAGTCACTTGAAAAAGACTTAATAATAAAAAGAGTCGAAACGTCGTAGAGAAAAACATTGAAATTCATTAAAGGTCGCTAAACCAATAAAAAAGTCTATTATTTTAATAGTAAGACACGGCCAATAAAATAAATAAGAAATTTAATTCTTATTAACACTATATATATATATATATATATATATATATATATATATATATATATATTATATATATATATATTATATATATATTATATATATATATATTATATATATATATATATATATATATATATATATTGATGTGGTTCATCTGATGCTCTTTTAATTTCTTTCATTTATATGTTTTCTTGTATAGAAATGTTATATCTGCAATTTAATGATTTTAAAGTATATTATTTAATAGCCAAATTTCTGTATTATATATGTAAGATTATAATTGGATTTAGAAATATTGATATCGATTAATATTGTAATTTGTATTCATTTTATTTTAATTTCTTGCTCTTAAATCAAATTTTCTCGTGAGGATCTTGGTTTTCTAAATCTATTTCTAATTATTTTATATGTAATCATATTTCTATTAACGTTATTATTTATTATGTCTCTGGTAAACTTCAATTTCAAAATCTGTAATTGTGATTACGTGAGTGATGTTAATGAATATTCTGATTAATCTGTCAGAGTTATTTTTATCTCTGGTTCATGAAAGATTTTCTTTAAAGTAACATTTAAAATTATTCCTTTTTAATTTGTCAAAATTATCTTAATTATACTTTTCAAATTCATTGTACAATTTTCTAAGAAAATCTGATTTATGGAAATACAAAATTTCTTATGGGAGTCTTGACAACGAAAAATCTAGAGGATTATTATTATTTATTTTGATTGATTGGGAGAATGTTCGCCTGCATTCTATAAATATAGTCATATTTATTAATATTCTAATAATATTAAACATTTTAAATGTTTATGGGCATATTTTAATCACGAGGAAGCAGTATAACAAAATTTATTGGGCATATTTACTATATTAAAAGGACATAGATATATGCGATTACGAAAGAAGTATTTTATATTAAGGCAACGATCGTAAGGAAGATTCTGGATGTTTTGTTGGAGTATTTTGGAATAAGAACACCTCATCAGGATCTTATATTGAATATAACCTGGTGGTATACCCTGAAAGATTGGATCAAAAGCAGATCAGCGACAAGTAGGAAATATTCCTGTGGGTTTCGTCTAAAGAAGATGTTGAAATTGTGATTTTCTTTATTTTACGTAACTATCAGGTATTTTAGAGAAAATTGTAATATATAAATTTGTTAAAGGTATAACATTTCTTGAAGTCACTAATCTATACATCATTTATTCACGTCATCTCAAATGTCATACTATTTTGCTTTTATATGTCAGTTTTGAAAGTTATATTTGTAAATCTTGTAACTTGTTCAATTTAGATCTTGACATACGAAATTATATCATTTAAATATATTTATACACATAAATTTGACTCTTCGTTTTATTTCATGTATTCGTAAGAGTTTGTCTGTGTATCGAGAACTTACTTCGAGACCCTTTGAGAATAAGTAGTTTTCAGGCATTTACTATCATTGATAACTTAACTATCGTATTTTTCTTGAGCTAGCCGTTCTGTCATTACATTTTATTTGACAATTATTATTATTATTTATTACTAAACTAGCAATTCTCCACGGCATTCACCATATTATATCAATATATATATATATACATACATATAAATATAATTATATCGTGACCTTGGTATGATAAGGTAAATTCAATCAGTTGGCGATTTAAGGTCTGGCTTTACTTTAAAGTATATATATTTAAAACAACCCTACATGTTTTGGCAATGATGCCGAAACATGTAGGGTTAATACAAAGGTATTTTTAATAATATAAAATATTATTAAAAATCTGGTGTGAAGAACACAAATGCAGGTTCACTATTAATATTTTCTGTGAACGTGTCCGAATATATCCTATCCCCAGAGACGTAGATACGTATTTCGCTTTTCTACAAGCTCATCGGTACGCCCCTGCTGGAGAAAGGATATTTCCAGACACATTCACAGAAAAAAACCACCTCGCCCTATCACCGTAATTATCCAGACCGAGCGCAGAAGTAAATTCGGCGCTACCTTTTGTCAGACAGCCGAAGTACCTCGCATACCGTCCACATAATTAATGTGAAGTAACGACGCCCTTCCAAAGAGGTTAGCACAGCCAACTCTATAGAAAACTGCATTTTGTTTGTGCCTTCACTCATACTACGGCTTAACCGCATGTGTAATGTATCAGAATAAGGAAGGGCGTCGTTACTTCACATTAATTATGTGGACGGTATGCGAGGTACTTCGGCTGTCTGACAAAAGGTAGCGCCGAATTTACTTCTGCGCTCGGTCTGGATAATTACGGTGATAGGGCGAGGTGGTTTTTTTGTGTGAATGTGTCTGGAAATATCCTTTCTCCAGCAGGGGCGTACCGATGAGCTTGTAGAAAAGCGAAATACGTATCTACGTCTCTGGGGATAGGATATATTCGGACACGTTCACAGAAAATATTAATAGTGAACCTGCATTTGTGTTCTTCACACCAGATTTTTAATAATATTTTATATTATTAAAAATACCTTTGTATTATACAAAACTGGTGGGGTTTACCTACTCATGTATGTTTCAATTATTCTGATGTAGGGTTAACCTTAAATCGCCAACTGATTGAATTTACCTTATATATATATATATATATATATATATATATATATATATATATATATAATTGAAACGAAATTATCGACCGTGATATATATAAAAAATTAATTTAAATTCGGGTAAGCGGTCAATTAAGAAAAAAAAACTCCTTTATTAAATAACCCTATATTTCGCAACAGACTTTGTCGCTTCTTCTGGGGTAAAAAATGTAGAGTTGAAAAATAATAAAATTGACGTACAAAATATAAAAGTGATTAATCACTTTTATATTTTGTATTCCCTTGACAAAGGCGTATTGCCGTAACATGTAGGGTTGTTTTAAATATATATACTTTGAAGTAAACCAGACCTTTAATCGCCGACTTATTAAGTTTACCTTATCATACCAAGGTCACGAAGATATTATATATATATATATATATTGTTACGTTTCTTAGTATATGGTAAAATAAAATGAATGAATGTAAAATGTGAATAATTGATTTAATATAATATGGATATATATATGAATGAATGAATGTTATAAATGCCCCAAAACGTTGGGCTCCAAATGTAATATGTCAATGTCGTAATATATAAAAAAATGTTTATTATAGATTAATATAAAGTAATATTGCTATTGACATGTGAATTATATTTCCCCAAAAGTTGGGATGACAAAAGTTACGTTTCTATGAACGTAGATTGTATATAAAAATTTATTTAAATCGGGCTTATTCAATACTTATCTGTTTTTTATCGGCTAGCTTATTTCTCTCTCAGGGTTAAGGTAGGTTCACTTCTCTCCACTTTGAATTTGTTTACGTAGCTTATTTAATTGGAAATGGAACAATATCTCAAGTACTTTACAACAAAAAAAAACAAAGTAAAATATTGACAATTAACTTTATTAATAAGAAAACATCTTGAAAAATTTCAGAATTTATATAAACAGTTTCGTGACACACATATATCATAAGGGAGACACACTTAGCAGTTGGTATTCTTACAGTACAAATGCAATATGGTGTAAGACAAGTGCAAATAATTGTTGCTTTATTAAAATATTTTATATAAGTGAAATCGAATCAAATTTTAAAATTAAAAGTAGTGGATACTAATATTTAAATAAGTTTTGAAACTGAATTACAATGTTTAATATCAGTGAAAATAATGCGACTAATTATGTATAGAATAAACAAAAAAAGTTCTAGAAGTGTTCATAAGCAAGTTAAAAATGGCGCGTATAATATTTGTAAAAATAGCAAAAAAACCTGAATCTTCGGATATAACCTCTATTGATTCCTGCGCCTGTGTTCTGGAGAAGTCTTCACAGCGGGAAACTGGAGAATATTTCTGCTACTATCCCTCGGGATGATGTGAACTGTTCCAAATCTCCAAGTCCGACGGCGGCTTGAGAGGATGGCCGATCTCGAGCGTTCCACGATGGTGTTTGATTTACGATGAAATTTTAGGCGGGTAGTTTTCGTATCGAAAACTATAAAAATTCTTAACTCTTGAACTGTTTGGTCGGAAGATGTTAAATTTGGTCTACAGGTAGTTCGTAGGTAGGTGAAACGTTTGGTAGACTTAAAAATCTCGAGCACTTAATATTTTCGCCAATTTATTTTAATTAAGCCGGAGCACAAAAAACGTGACCTCTCGTTGCAACTACTAATTACCGACGCCAATCTTTTCATTTGTTTTTAATTGCATAACTTGCCGCAAATCGCTCCATTCTTTACTTGCATTATCTTTTTGAATATTATTAAATTAAACATTTTTACAGTGTAAAGCAGTTAAAAAAATTACATTTTGATTTATAAAATAACTTTAGTTAGGTAACATATGTTGATGTGTTTACAATCACTCTGTCAACATCTGTTTCTTTGCGGGTTATTGCACCGTTAAAATTGTGGGCGGGGCTTAATTGTTCAAATACATTTAAATATAAATACGTTAAATTTGTTTGAATAAAATCGCGTTAAATATTAATTTGAAATAGAAATGAATATAAACATCACAATAAAAAATAGAAAAATAAGTTAATTATTTCAAGGCAAATTTGTCGTCATAATAAAGTATTTATACTTTGAATCAATTTTTCCCCTTCTTGGTATTAAATTACATAGTAAATATAAACATTACAGTTACATGTACAGTTTCAGAGAAAGAGCCCTTCTTGCAATGCCTCAATTTATATATATATATATATATATATATATATATATATATATATATATATATATATATATAGGATTAGCTGATAATAATTTGTATTCACTATTGATTACGAAGAGATCAAAACGCAGGTAACACCAAATACAACGTATAAATTACATTTTCAAAGAATTATTCATGAACACCCCTTTAAAGACGAATGGCGCTATATCAAACGAAGTGGGAAGAGTACTAAAGAAATCGTATAAAAACAAACATAAGGGTGGCGAAGTGCGTAGTCGCGTAAAGCATTTGTCATACAAAATAAGTCTAACAGTGACGACACCTATTCAACACCCTTGTTAGATAGAAAAATGATGGTTAAAGGAATCATAAAAACAAACAAGCTTTGCATATTTGAATCATTCCTTAAAAGATTTGTGATATATAATTTATTATCTTTTACTATCGATAAAAATTATGGAAATTAAAAGAAAAAACCAAGGCTATTGAAAATTCAAGCTTTCATACTTTATATCAAGTTTTATTCAAATAAAGTGTAATTTACAAACAATATAACTGTTAGTACACAATTACGAAATTGCGACAGTACAATAAAAGCAAAAGAATAGTTTATTATACATTTTCGTTTATTACTATTTGTCATTTTTTATCAAATTCTATGAATTTATTTACATAACATTTACTTACTATTTAACGAGATTAAAGCAAATTAAAACAATACAATCTCTCATTAAAAATGTTAAGTATTTCCAGGAATACTATCCATTTATTTCTTCCAATATTTATTTTATATTAAACATATTGTGTAATGCAGCGATACTCAATCTACTTAGCTCCGCGACCACTCGAACAGTAAATCTAAACAAAATTAATATTTCCCGACTTCCATTAAGAAAATACCGACGGTATAGAAAATGTATTTGACTATTATTTTATGTCGCTGCGTTTACAGCGACGGGTATCAACAAGCATGTATCACGTGTACATACATAGACAATTTACAAGTTCCAACGTGCTCTTTGTAATTTGGTCTCCTTCTCTAATACTTGCTGTGAGAAAATATTCCAAGGTGCATAGGGATGCGTTTGAGCAAGTCGTGCTGTCACCAGTATAAAAGAGGCGCTTGGGATTGCACAACTTCAGTTTAAGTTTCGAATGCTAAGCGTGCGTCTGGTGCTTTTATTTTAATGTGCGGTCAACCGTGAAACTGAATTATTATTTGTTTAGATTTCTTATGCAAAATGGATAAATTTGTCAATAAAACGAAGTGGGCCATCTACATCTAGCGAATCGGTTGGTAAAAAAGACAAGGTTGTACAATGACAGTTATTTAAATTATGGGTTTACCTCATTGGATGGAAAGCCACAGTGCGTTGTTTGCTTTCAAATCCTCCCCGATTAAAACATGAAGCCATTAAAATTAGTTCGACACTTGGAAACTAAATATCCGGCTCATAAAAACAAATCCTTGGAATTTTTCGAAAGAAAATTACATACCTTGAGAAATCAACAAAGCTCTATTTGTAAGTCAAGCCATACTGATAAAAGTGTACATCTTATCTCGTAGCATTAAGAGTAGTTAAGATGTCCTAACCCCATACAATCGCTGAAAACCTCATATTACCTGCTGCAATTCATATAATCAGTGTTTTAATAGGTGTGGAAAAAGCAAAATAAAATTTAAAAAATCCGCTTTCTAACGACACAATATCAAGGCGAATCGATGACATGGCTGCCGACGTTGTCGTGAATATTTTAGTATTCAATTTGATGAATCAACAAACATGTATCAGTTCTTATGTTTTGTTAGATATAAATGTGATAGGAACACATCAATGAAAGAAAATATGTTGTTTTGCAAAACAGTACCGGCTCATACAACAAGACAATATCTTTTTGATGTTTGTTATGGAGCTACTAGAAACTATACTAACATAGATTGGACAAAATTTATTGCAGTATGTGGTGATGGTACAAAGGCGACAACAAGAAAGAACATTGTATTAAAGAAAATATCAAAAGATCGTCTTATATCAAGGACGGAATGGACGGATAGACGCATTGCTTCCTTTACAGACATGTACTTGTCGCAAAAAGACATGCCGAAAAATCTCAATCTAATTCTTGGTGAAGCTGTAAAAATTGTTAATTTTATTATAAACCGACTGTTATCGAACAGGCTTGTTTGCTAAACTATGTGACGAAATGGGCGAAAATAAAAAATCTCTTTCCATACAGAAGTTAGATGGTTATCGCGAGGGAAAGTGTTAACCCGGGTATTGGAATTGCGAGATGAATTAATACTATTTTTCCAAGATAAGCAAACGCCATTCTCATTTTTTTTGCAGAATAGTGAGTGTAGGTTCTTGTTGGCTTACTTAGCTGTTGTATTTTCGTATTTAAACGACTTGTGTGTGAGTTTACAAGGACGCGATAAAAACATTTTGTCGACAGACAAAGTTCATGCTTTCATTAAGAAGCTTGATATCTGGATTATTGCCTTCAATGCAAGAATTTGGATATGTTCCCAGTCACTTCGGATTATATTAAGAAAAATTTGAATGAATAAGGCATTATTATTAACCATAGCTTGGATTGCACGAAGATGCATTTGCGTGGGCTAAAAACTCAGTTGACGTAGTATTTCCCGGAAGATAAAAATGATTTCTCGATGAGATGGGCACTGAATCCGTTTAGTGAAAACTTTGTTGCCGCTGCTAAGTTACCAGTTGAAATTAACGAATTAAAGTTCAAATTATTACAACATCCATCGTATTCGCTAGATTTAGGAGGTCATCACCCAAACAGATGCCTATTTTAAGGACCTTCCGAAATCCTACTTTTTGAACGGCTTAAAAAGTTGGAGAAATGCTGATTATATTGAAAATGAAAAAAAAACTTAAAAATTATGTTTTTCTATCTTTTTATAAGGAATTATTGAACCACTCTCGTATGCATTAGCATATGCACTTATGGAAATAATTAATTACCCGAAGTCTAATTATAAGTATAGACCTGATCAAAATGTCTTCAATTTACGCCTGAAGATTTAAATACGTTTTGGCTTGCTCGTCGAAAGAACATGGAAATTTAATCACCGAAGCATTGAAAATATTAATCCCCTTTCGCCACGTCTTATCTTCGTGGAAAGTGTTCTTCGTCTATGGTTGCGCTAAAAACTAAATACAAGAATCGTCTTTTATCACCAGAGAGCGGCCTGAAGCGATTGTATGACCAATTGTCCCGATAAAATGTTCTGACGGTATCATGTACGAGTATAGTATGTATTTTATAACAGCCCCACTATTTACTTGCTCGATTGCATTCGTCGAGCAGATGTTGTTATTTCAGTCGTTATTGTGTCTATTCATTCACAAATTCTATTTTACAGTGGCGTGTTTCTGGTTTCGGTTCTTTAAGTGTTATTTGATTACAACTTTTAGTATTTAAAAAAATCCGTTTTATATTGTTATATTGTATATTTCTCCGATAATTTTTTATAAATAATAAGTTTAATTTACTACCTTATTTTTCGAGTAGTTTTCGGTTCTTCTTTTTCGTCCATTTCTTTCTGTTCTTAGTACTTCCCTTTATTTTCATTAACTATGGATTAATTCTCGTAGGGCAACCATAGAAGGCTGGATTAGAGCCCATACAGATTGGCTGCATATTCCTAATGATACCGAGATATATTGTAGTGCCTGTTCATCAAGTTTAAGGCGTTCACAAAAATGTAATGTGCAAAGACATATTTCTTCGAAAACTCATCTGGATAACATATTGCAGTGGAATTTGCTTTTAAATTGCTTATTAATTTTTATTCACACTACAGCTTATGTTGCCGGCTATTCAGTCTAGTAGAATCCACGAACTCCCATCTCCCGGATCGTTCCTTGCGGAATTTGTCAAGTTTATATATATTGGAAGTAAAACAATAAATGTCAATGAAAGATCACAATTAGTTAATTTACAAATTTTTATTAAAAAAAAATAAAAAAAAAAATCCCTCTACCGAGTGTATAGGGTGCTAAAGCATCATTAACAGTAGCAATGGGAGGAAACACTCTTTGTGAATAATGACTCGCACAAAGAGAAAAACCCCCTATGACTCTCGAACAAATATAAAACTAATAAATACTGGAGAAATTTGTCCAGTTTGACCTCTACTTTAACCCCTACAATCAAATGTCAAAAACAACAAAGTTTTCAAAACCCGCGAAAATTGAATTTTAGTCGTGCGCAAAATAACACGACAAGGTCAACCCACAATAAAAAAAAATCCAACCTTGAATTCAAAACGTTCTAGAATATTATCTTTAAGAAAAACTCCACTAACAAAAAACATGACAATTTTCTCTAATACCCATATACTAACTTCAAATATCAAAATTATTACAAGAAATACATGAAATATAATAATAATAATAATAATAATAATAATAAACGCAGTATCAATTATATAAATTAAATAATTTTATCAAACTTACATAGATCTATGCACTGATAACAAAAACTACGTGAGAGATATCTTACTTATACGATCATATTATAATCACCAAACTCTCGCAAAAATCGAATTAACATTTACATGCACCTCAAACAATTGCATAAACAAAATACAACCCGATTTTATAAAACAAAGAATAAAATTGAGTATTTTATTCTTTAACAACCCGATCACTGTCGAAGTCTAGATATCTCTAACCAAAATGAAATTTTTAACATCCGCCTGGACATCCCCTCCAACTATAAAATCAAAAATATACAGACAATTCACATTTTAATAATAATACGATATCCGGGGTAGCGGCAATTTTAATCATCAGGTCAACCTAAATATACGAGGATGGATCAAAATTTCAAACATACTAGAATTCATCACTTATAATTAAATATATTTATAACGATCCCCGTCTGAAATAAATAAACATAAAAATTGAAATCGATAATTTTAATAAATGTACTACACAAAAAAAATTCAATATTGTTCAATCATTTTTCCTTTCTTGTCCAAGGAAAAATCCATTGCAATATGTCCATTTGCACCTGACACTTGTAAGAACTGTGTGAAGTTTTCATGGCGGCTAATATCCCATTCAAAAAGCTTAACAATCCATTCTTTAAGATGTTTCTCACAAAATATACTGATCGTCATATACCAGATGAATCTACTTTACGTAAATACCACTGATGTTATTTGAGAAGCATTGAAAAAATACGAACGAACCTATGTGGTGAAAATCTTTGGGTAAGTGCAGACGAAACAACGGATATAATGGGACGATATGTGTTAAATGTAGTTGATGGTATTCTTTATCCGACAACTTCATACCAACTATACTTGCAACTAAATTATTGCCAGTCGTGAATGGTGAAAAAATTGCAGAAGTAATTGATCAATGTGTTCATAATATTCTATCATCGGATAACAACTATAAAGACAAGATGTTATTATTTTTGACTGATGTGTTAAAAGCAGGGAAGTTATTAAAGCAATCTTATCACAATACTCTTCACGTTACCTGTGCAACACAAGCACTACACAGAGTATGTGAATACATCAGGGGTCATTCTCCAAATGTTGATAAGTTAGTTTTATCAATTAAAAAGATATTTCTCAAAGCATCTTCTCGAGTGGCATTATATAGAGAAATACTTTCAAATTTGCCTTTACCTCCAGTTGCTGTGTTAACTGAGTGGGGAACATGGCTAGAAGCAGCATTTTTCTATTCACAACACTTGGATGAATTAAGAAACTTTGTTTTTGATCTTCACGATAATGATACGCAAAGCATTTCTGATTGTAAACACCTGATACAAATTGAAAATTTACAAAACCAGCTAAACTTTATTAAAGCTAATTTCCAGTGTCTTACAGATATGATTACTTACATGCAAAATCAAAATATTAACCTAAAAGAGGCGATAATTAACTTAGAAACCCTTATCGATCGAATGAAAAGTATGCTTTTTAAATTTGGAAACAACCTGAGACAAGTTGATGCCATATTTAGCAGAAATCCAGATCTGAATATGTTGTATCAATTCTGCACACAGCCGATTGGAAAATCTATACATTCAAAGTTTGCAACATTTTAATCACGCACCCGTCACCAGTTGTGATGTGAAACGAAAATTTTCTATTTTTAAAGACTTTTAACATCTAAAAGAACTAATTTAACACAGGAACACCCTGAACAAATTTTAGTTGCTCATAGTAATGTTTTACACTTTCAATGTTTCATAGAAAATGTTCTTTGTAAATTATTTTGATTCAAAATTCGATACGCAATTCGCTTGTCAGCATTACTTTTGCTTCAGCAGTAGTCGCTGCCGGTTACCCAACCGTTTATTACATTCGCTCTGTTGTGCATTGACAGATACATATTAACTGCATATTGTCGTGGATTTTTCCCCGAAGAAAGAATTAAAAGAAACCATAAGGGACAATATATTTATGTACATTTTATTTCAGAAGGATATTTATAAAAAGTTGATATTTTATATAAAAATTTATTATGATGTGTATTTTTGTCCACAACTGTAGGATGTACGGGTCTATGTGATGTTTGCAGATCGCGCCAATTTGGAAGTTGTAATAATGTATACCGTGTGCCCAACGTCGTGCGATCGATGGATATATAAGTAATGACTGGCCAACTGCAAGTATATTGGCCTTGCTTGAACACAATGACCGACTGATAGGAATATTCAATGTGTTAGAGAGAGATTATTTGATTCGTACTTAGATCGTATGTAGAATGTGTTGGATAAAGAAAGGGAACGCCCGTACAGTTAGACAGTAGAACCCGATTGAATATACTCTCTCAACCCTAACCACATAAACTCGCTATTCGTCTTCGTCTTACTATTGTAGCTGTTTTGATTTACTTTTATGTTAGGTAGGGGTGTCATGATGTTTCCGGGTCCCTCATGTTTGAGAGATTTGGTAGTTTTTGTGCAGATAGGTCGTGTTTCATTTGCAATTGGATAAAACTTAATTTTATTCAATTTAAATTTTGGATAATTACGGTGTGTGTTTTATTAGTGGTTTGATGTGTTAAATTCATTGTCGAGTTTTTTTTTTACGAGTCTTTAAACTTGTAAATTTATGAATTTATAAGACCTATCTTGGAAAAATCTCTCGTTTTTGTGAATCGGATACATTAATTAATGTATGTATTTTTTTCTTAATATAATCTAAGAATTTATAAGAGCTCAATAATTCAATGTTAGATTTGTAAGATTGTTGTAATCAGAGAAAATATCTAGAAAACTTATCAGTGTTTTTTTTTTTGAGAGTAGTTTTGTTCATATAAATTATTTTAGTACGTTAGAAGGCGGGTAAAGTTATTTGCTTCATGCATGTGTTTGCGCATGATTAATTTTGGATGCGTGCGAAAATAGATAAATTTCTGTTTGACGTTTGATGTGTTGGGTTAACGTAATTGTTGACATCTGATAAATTTTGTTTATATTTTAATTTGAAATTTGCTCGCGGTCAATTTTGGTGAATTTTTTCGCTTTTGCTTTCATTTAGTATCAAAGTTTTTCTCACCCTCTGTTTCATTATTATGTGTTTCAGTTCGACTTTATACTCTATAAAGTCGGTTTTTTCTTTTTTTTTGTTTTTTATGGGATTAAAATAGTGAGGGGAAGATTTTTGTTTCTATTCCTTATACACTGTGTTTTATTTTTGGTGCGACGTACCCTACGAGGGTAGACTTGCAGATCAAAGAGCTCTAGGAAGGCGACCCAACTGAGATAGTCCGGCAAAGCTACTGTGGATTGTGAACCAAAATCAATTAAGCAATTAACGTCACAATCCACTGCAATATGTAGGTATGTGCCACTTATGCAGGTGCTCACACGTATCAAATTGTTTGAAACTCACGGATCGCTTACAGAAACAAATCTATTGCGAATACAAGGCAGACGCCTATGAGCTATGAATAATCAATCGCTCGAGTCGGCTCTCAGCTTATGACTCGAAAAAAATTTGCTTTTTTGTGTTTCTAACGTAGATCTACGTATGGTGACACTTTTTAATAAAAAACAAATGCATCACATTAATTTCTCTTCTTTGCGCATGATCTTGTTGTAAGTAAAATGTTTATAAGAAGTGATTTTTGCTCATAAAATGATTTTTCATTATTGTTTAGACTATTTCACGACCCCTCTTTAATATCACAGCGACTCCAGGTTGAGAAACGATGATTTAAGAGATGATAATAATAATGCTAATACTAAATTTTCCTCGCGAAAGTCCCTGTAATATACATTAACGGTTCTTTGTGCTGGAAAAATAAGAAAAGGACATATTTTTTTCGTTTCATAATCCCAACAGTATCGAAATCAAATGAAATAGCATTGTTTATTGCGTAGCTGAAAGATGCGCCTCTGAAAACAAACCAGGGGGGACCGTGGGGAACAGAGCCTGTGACACTTCAAGTCTTGGAATTCCATCGACATACAGGAGGGTAGTAGTGTAATAGCAGCTACGCATCTTAACGGCGCCTGCAATAAGGGTGAACGGACGTCGGGGTTGCCGTCACGACGCTCACGACTTGGCGCCGAATGTTAGTCTCGTATGTCATTCCGGACCGAAAGCAACCCGGAGCGGTCAAAAGATACGCTTCGGTGTAATCGCGCGCGCGCATTTTCTGTTCTTCCCGAATAGACGCAACACAATCAAAAAGTTAACAAAACTCGTTTAACATAAATTGATCAAAGCCGTAAAAAGAATATTTTTCTCTCTGTACGTATATTGCGCGATTTTTGACAAAAACAAAAAGATTTTTTCGTTTGCTGTTGACGGTGTCTTGTTTTGAAATTCTTTGAGTGTACATCCAACTGAAAAATTTAATTTTTCACGATTTTCATATCTCTTAACCTTATTCTAGAGACGGACTGTTATAAGTGTTATGTCGATGTGACTTTGTACGTAAGATTATCTGATGTTTATTTGTTGTTTATGTCTTTTATATTCATTTGAAAATAGGTACTAGTAATTCGTATAAATAAATTAAATATGTACTTAATAAAACACTAGATTCGCGGATATAATAATAATTTACTTGAAACCGGTATAAATATCAAGTATTCGTATCTATTATTCAAATAAGTTAGCAATAATGAACTTTAGTAATATTGTCTTACTATAACTAAATTCGGATTTTTATGCACAAAAAATGCTTTAAATATGTCACGTTCTTCCCCAAAAAAATATGTCAAATATATGTTTCATTTTTACCATTTATGCATTTTTATGCGCTTTATTTTAAATGTATTTCGCTTACTGGAAATCAAGGAAAGAGTAGCAAACCTACAAAAAGTAGTCTAAATTACATTTGTACGTAAAAAATAATTATTATTACATTAATATATGATAACAACATTGCATAATAATATGGTAAAAGATTACAATTAATAGCTATATACATATAATTCTATGAATGTTACTTAATAACATAATAAGTGATTGTGTTATTAAGTAACATCCATAGAATTATATGTATAGTCATTATTAATAACTAAAAGCCAGGTTATATGCTAAAAAAAAACTGAGAATATGCACTTCCTTATGAAAAATATGCAGGTAAAAAAATACGAGGTATGTTAGAAAATGGAATACTGTAGAAAAAAATATTCTATTATATTTACTACAAGTTTATTTAGAACATTTTTACAACATAATTAACTATGAAAACAATTTATAATCACATATCTGTCAAAGTTTTCAACAGAAAAATTGTAATGCTTGTCCGAAAACATGTATTTATATATTGAAAAGGTTCGTTCTACGTCGACGCTTGTTATAGGAGCATATTTCAAATTAGAAATATCATCTATTGTCAACTCAATATTTTCTACTGAATCACCACACAAGATTTTAGCAATGTTCTTTAGCTTTTTGAAACCCTTAATTTTTCCTATTACCCTTGAAAATTTTTCATACACGGACTGTCCCACTCCTCCTTTAACATCAAAACATGACTTTTCATATTTGTTTAATATTTCAACGTTCTCGATTAGCGACATAAATTGTTTTTGCAACTTCAATATAGAAGTGGAAATAAAACTGTAATTGGCTTTAATAAACGCCAACTGTTGAGGTATTTCTTTACTCGAATACACCTTTTGGTCGTCTATCACAGATTGTGCATCCCTATCAAGATCCATAATAATTGTCTTTATTCCTTCATAATGATTTGCATGAAAAATAGCAGTCTCCAACCACGTTGCCCATCGTGTGATTACTGGTTGAGGAGGAAGCGGAACACCGGGTAGATATTGTTTTTAAAACTGAACTCGTAATGAGGCCTTTAAAAATACTTTCTCAGCACTACTAATTAAAGTATTTACTAAGGGAAAATGGTTTCTGACTTCTTCTGCAACACAATTTAGTCCATGCGCCAAGCAATTTGTGTGAATTAAATTTGGGTAAAAAATTTTCAAGTTGAAAGCTGCCTTCACTATGTATTGTGCAGCATCCGTGAAAAACAATGGAATTTTCTCTGTTGGAATCGATTCTGGTGAGAAGAAAGTTGCCAGTTCTTCCTGTAAAAACCTTGTTATTGTCAAATTATTTGCCTTTTGCAACTGTTTGGATGAAATTAAATAAGATTTTTCTAAAACCGATACGTTAAGGATACCAATCATTAAATGAACTATGTATCGGCCCACACTATCATTAGTTTCACCTACGCATATATAAAGATAATTGTTTGCAACAACCTTCTTAATGCTATTCAATGTTTCTGCATAGGTACAGTGAATATATTTTTTTCTTAACGTGCTTTCGTCGGGAATGTTACATTTGCTCATGTACTTTTGCAAAAATAACTTGTCATTTAAATTGTTTAATTTATGTAATGGAATATCTGCCGATACAAACATTTGACACAAATCTTTATTAAATTGTTCTTGTTCCGATTTTTTGGAAGTTGATGGCAAACATTGCGGTAATCTTTGCTAACTCTTCTTCGCCAATTTCAACTTTGTTAGTTTTGCAGCATGAGATGGAGTTTCCATATGTTGGTCGACTTGGAACTTTCTCTCAATTGTAGTCTGCAAAAAAATATCACATCATCGGTTGTTTTCTTATAAAATAAATGTGGTAAAAGATAAATGAATAATTAAAAACTTTATCAATTAATTAATAAGAGGAAATAAACTTAAAATTATACTCACAATCTTTCAGCATGCTACGCAAAACACTTTTTCTCCATTCATACGCAATTCTGAATAAGGTGCAATCCATCCAGGCGCAGTCGCTATTTTCGGCATTTTTGCTATTATATATCAAAACTCACAAGTTTACACTTCGAAGAGCCATCGTAAAATGACGTTTAAAATAAAGTTACTTTCGAATATGGGAATAAATTTCTCCGAATATCAAATAAACACATATACTCCTAATTTCCTGGTAAAATGTATTTTTGTATTTATTTAGAAGTTTTAAGGTATTAGCTTTTCCTGGAATTTTGTCTCGGCCTGGATGTATGGAAGAGCATTAATAAATTCTTAGAGACGCTTATCGGAAAAGTAGCGGGAAGAGGCTCAATAAAATGCTATTTTTAATTTAAAGAGGGCTGTTTAATTTTTGTTTGTTTGTTACATCCCCGACATATTTTTAGTAATGCCTACGATAAATTTGATTTAGGAAATAAATAAAACTCGGATACTTAAAATATGCAAAAATGCTGAATTACTACAAAATTTGCAAATAATGTACAAAATCCGTATATTATGCAAATATGCAAATTTATGCAAGCTGTATATAATCCGGCCCTTACTTACTAGTTTCAGTCTTGTTTATTGTTTTATGCTTTTTATATATTTTTTTATATTTAGAGAAAGTGTTTATAATATCCTTTTTTTTGTTACTAATAGTACTTGTTATGTATGTATAGCAAGCGCCAATTAAGTTGGCGCGAGGAGGGGGTGCGCAGAAGCTGTTTTTAAAAACGTCCACCCACACTACTCAAGTATTCGTCAGAATACATTTGTCATTGACGTTTGACGGAACATAATGTCTTTGCTAGGGGATCATAAAGTGATACATGCTCAGAGGTTAGAATTATCTGACATTTGACGTAAAACCAAATACAAATCTTCCCACTACTTTTAATCCTGCGCGAACTTACCCCTCCTCGCGCCAACTTAATTGGCGTTTGCTATATATGATTTTCAATTTTATTTTGTATTTTATCCTGTAAATAGAATATTCTGTTCGATAAATAAATAAATATAATTATAGTTTTTGGCGTGGAACATGCGTCTAACCACCTTCCCCATCGGATAATTATCGGTTCAGGAGGTAGATGTGCTTTCTTAAATATTTTTTGCGTTCGAAATTAAAGAATTTACTAAAGGAAACTGACCTCTGATTTCCTCGCAAACTCTATTTATTCCAAGCGCTAGACAAGTCCGTGGATTAAATTTTTGTAAAACAATTTTTAAATTTGCCCTGCTTTAGTAATAAAGTGTGTTTTTTATAGAGGTATAGAACTTTGAAATGGAATAAAACAAAGATGAATTTTTTAAATAGACATGAAATTTACTTTATTCGAAAGATAATCTTCTGGCATTATAATTTAAATATGACTTCTGGCATATGACCACCACGGCTGGCTCGGACGTAGTCTAATCTGGAGGTCCAATTTACGATGACTTTTTCCAACATTTGTGGCCGTATATCGGCAATAACGCGGCGAATGTTGTCCTCCAAGTGGTCAATCGTTTCGAGCTTATCAGCGTAGACTAGCGACTTCACACATCCCCACAGAAAATAGTCTAGCGGCGTTAAATCGCACGATCTTGGAGGCCAATTCACTGGTCCGAAACGTGAAACTATGCGGTTACCAAACGTTTCCTTCAATAAATCAATTGTGGCACGAGCTGTGTGACATGTTGCGCCGTCTTGTTGAAACCACAGCTCCTGCACATCACGGTTGTTCAATTGATGAACGAAAAAGTCAGTAATCATGGCTCTATAGCGGTCACCATTGACTGTAACGTTCTGACCAGCATCGTTTTTAAAGAAGTACGGACCAATGATTCCACCAGCCCATAAAGCACACCAAACAGTCAGTTTTTCTGGATGTAACGGTGTCTCAACATACACTTGAGGATTACCATCACTCCAAATACGGCAGTTTTGTTTATTGACGTATCCATTCAAACAAAATTGAGCTTCATCGCTAAACAAAATTCGCTTATGAAAATCGGGATCAACGGCAATCTTGTTTTGGGCCCATTCACCGAATCTACGCCTTGCTAGGTGATCGTGTGGCTTCAATTCTTGCACGAGTTGGATTTTGTAAGCACGCAAACCAAGATCTTTCCGCAAAATCTTCCATAAAGTGGATGGACACATATCCAATTCCTGTGCACGATGGCGGATAGACTGATTCAGGTCTTCCTCTACGCTACGCTCTACAGCAGCAATGACTTCTTCTGTACGCACTGTACGACGTCTCTGTGGATGCGTATTATCATTTAGAGTAAACGTGGTGCGAAAACGTTCCATAGTTAATCGAATTAATTGCTCTGATGGACGATTATGTTGACCGTAAAATGGACGTAGTCCGCGATACGTATATTTCGAACAGAACCATGATTTTCAAAATAAATTTGCACAATTTGGAAGCGTTGTTCAGGCGTCACTCTATTCATGATGAAATGCCAAACCAAACTAAACATAAATCACTTGACGGCTGACAAAATGGCCGCCAGTTAAAAAAAGTGCCAAGTTAAAGTTTTATACCTCTATAAAAAACAGCCTTTATAAGCTACCGCATCTGTGACGAAAAGAAGAATTTTATCAGTCGGCAGAATATCAGGAGCAAAAAAGTCATCAAACTTTCATTAAGAAAGAGAACAATTTCTACGCCATTGGTTTTCTCTAACTTTTTCGTACTGATTAAAAAAAATTTTGGCAAAATATTTTGGTTTAGAACACCAACTAATCAATTTGCAGTATAGCAACCACCAACATCGGTCGTTTCGTCAAAAATATGCGATTTTATGTTGAAAAAAAAATATTCACTTTATGAACACAAACTAAGAATATGAACTAAAGCTTAATTATATGGAAAATATGCAATTTTTTTATACCGTTAATCGCATTATTTCAGTGTAGAATTGATATATCCACAATATTGTGATAATATTCCTAATAATAAAAAATATGTTTTTTTCCATAAAATCTTAACTATAACTTGTTAGTCACATATGCCAGAAGATTTTTTTAAATTAGAACGATTAATAAAAAGAAGAAATGACACTTTATCACTTCTTAAAACATAACAAACTTTTTATTTTTAGTGAACTTATAAAAATTTACAAGCCATAAAGCATGAAATTGTATATAATCTAGATAGATATAATCTGAAGTTCTGTTGTATGCTAATTTGAGAAACAGTATCCTTTTGTAAAATTACCAGAGGAAGCGCTAGTTCAAATATTATTAATGTGATTGAAAACTAAAAACTATTTTTAATATATAAGGTCTTTAATTTTTCCGAAACGTCTCTATCTCTAGTTAGCTCACAAGTTAATATCTAAAATTAACTTCCGAGTTCACTTTTGCAACAAGCAACCTCGTTAAGCATCCGTGCGCCTCCTCCTCTGAATATAATTATATCATGTCCTAATTTGGAGTAAATGAGTAATAGTATGCTCTTAGAACATTAATAACATATTCTGTATTTACTACGTTTTTTAATTCGGTGAACCACGAGTCAAACATGCATTTAATTTTGTCGAATTCATATTATTGGTTGAGATATACCTATTTTCTAATTCACTATTATAACAAACAGTACTACTGGAAACAACAATGCATTTATAATTGATAAACGTAAGTTACATTCAAATCGGTCTCCTGGTTGAAATGTTCCTCTATTAATGTCATACTTATACATAAGTGTGACATTAATATACTGTTATTTATATTTTGAATTCTTTGAGAAAGGCATCATTTGCCGAAACATGTAAGATTGTTTTAAATATATGCATTTTTAAGTAAAACCAGACCTTAAATCGACAACTAATTAAATCTACTATATATATAGACTATTAAGTATTATCGACCGTACTGTATAAGTAAAAATGAATTAACGGGTGAGCGGTCTGTCAAGTAAAAAAAAAAAAACTCCTTTATTTCACTCTATATTTCATAACCAATTTGTTACTTACTTCCTCAGGAGTGTCTACATGTTTAATAAAACCGCAATATATGAAACAATATGACAATAACAAAATACTTACAATTGAGAGTTAAAATTTAGCAAACAACGACACTAAACATGTTAAAATTAATCAAATTTAAAACATAAAATTAATATGATGTCAACCTTTTATAAACAAATATACATAAATGTTAAAATATAAAACTAAACTTATAAAACACACACCAAAAACTGATGTCATAAAAAATCGAAACCAACAACAACTACAAATCAAATGATACAAGGACTGGTTAATAAAACTTGGCAGGTCAATTAACCGCCAACACCGAGTATATTGCAATAGATTATACTTAGTCCATTAGTATCCGACTTATAATTTACGCTATTAGTGTCTCCGTTGATATGCACCATTTCTAAAAAGCATCTTTTTTTGCAATTATTTTCAGCGTCCACAATTTTGACATCGCCAAAATTAAATGTACGGCTGAGATCAAGTGCATGATCCACCAGAGCACAAGATCTCTTACCAATACGGACATCACTTTTGTGTTGTGTGATACGCTGTTTTAGCCATTGTGACCAAAGATGTAACACCTTTGTTTTTAAATAGTCATGTTATCTACAGGATACCATGTTCGGATTGTCGTGGCGTGTACATAGGCCGAACGTCACACACAAAGCCAGATTTTAGATATCAGTCTACTCATACCAGTGTAACAATGCGAATTTTTAGCCTTAAATTTTTGAATATAGTTGGTGTGGATGTAATATATATATTTAATACCTGATGAATTATAAAATTAACTCAGTGTTATCTCTCACCGCCTTATGTATTATCATCTTTGTTTATTTTTTTATTTTTATCTGACAATGAAAATGTAATGGAAGTTTGATAAATTATTATTTGAAAACAACGTTTATCAAGCGATCAAGGCCACTTGAACTAAATTACTGGTATATAACCTTCTAATGTTTATATACTTACCACTAAGTGTCTGAACCGAGTTAAAGAGCATATTACTGGTAGAAGGGACACCCACAAAAATTATTTTAGTAGTCACGAAATAAGTAGATTATTTTATTTATTTTATTTATTATTCTGTACTAAGCGGTATATCGTGTTCGCGTAATATTCTTCTAATTGTCATTAAACTAATATTTATGCTCTTCTTGGCTTACTCGGATTGTCCGTAATGGAGTGCTAATTGCATTTTTTTTCTTATATACACTGTCCCGTTGTTATGCGATTTTTCTCACAGTCAGAAGATCGTTAACACTTTAGGCTTAACGCTGTATCCATCTGACGACGTCGTCCAGGTTGTATAAGTACCAATCTACCGTTGCAATTGTCATTTTTGGATCGCTATAATGCTGACACAAAAACAATGCTTCAAAACGTTTTGCATACGCTGCACTCATTTCAACAAAATCTATAACCTGCGTTTCAGAACAAATAACTGAACTGGAACAACTAGGCATATTAACCCTTTAAGGACGAGCGTGACGTTTTCGTCACATTTCATTCTAATACCGCTTATGGAAGAAATCTTTGTACGGGCACCTATTACGTCGAATTCGGTACATTTAATTTCATATTGCATCCCTGAATAGAGCGCTCTTTAGTGGTATTTAGTAGAATTTTAGTCCAGTTGTTTATGAGTTTGTGAAGGTAACACATTGCTGTGTCTTGCATACCACCATAGATAACACCTTTTCAGTTGGAAAGTTTAAAATTCATAATTATTAGCTCAGACACTTCAGTGCGAGATGGTGCTACCGCCGGTTGCTTTATTCTAGACGTGGCGCGAAATTTGCTTTACTGTCAAACGTGTCTAAATCGGTGACTTCGTCCTTCAGTGCGATTGTGATACGTGACCATTTTGTTTAGTTCGGCGTTGGGTCAGTTGGGTGTGCCAATACTAAAAAATGGATCCGGGTTATATTATGGTAAGAAGCGCGCTATTGCAAAGAGAAATATGTAAATGATGGTAGCGACATTAGTTTGGCTAGAGATTCGGATGATCCTGAGTACAACCCTATTGTCGAAGAAGTGGAAGAGGAGAGTTTTGATGAAAGTGAAACGGAAATAGAAGAACAAGTGCCAGAAGAGGATGGGAATAATAGAAAGAGAAATGTAAGTAATCGAGATGGTAATGAAGATGTCACTCAGCAAGTTGGACCTACGTCGCGGCAAAAATTTTCATATCAATACAAAGATATTACCGATAATGAAATTACGGCCAGAGATATTCTAGTATGGAGAGGGACAATTCCAAAAGCAACTTCGATCAAAGAACCAATACAATATTTTCGTTCGTTCTTTGATGATAGCTTGTTAGACCTAATAACCAAACAATCAAATTTATATAGCGTACAAGTAAATTGTAATAAACCCCTGAATATGAGCAAAAATGAGTTGGAACAATTTTTGGGAATCATCTTCTTCATGTCACTCTTGAAAATGCCGAAAACACGTCTTTACTGGAATTCTCAACTTTCTGTCCGAGAAGTTGCGAATGTAATGAGTAGGGACAGATGGGAGGCGATCAAGAAGAACTTGCACTGTAATGACAACAGTCAAATTGATCACGATAATCTTGATAAACTCTATAAAATAAGACCTGTTTTAGATCATTTGCTAAGGAAATACTAAGAGATTCCTAAGGAACAGATGTTAGTTGTCGACGAGCAAATGGTTCCTTTCAAAGGGCGCTCAGCATTCAAGCAGTATCTACCAAAGAAACTCCATAAATAGGGCTACAAAATTTATATATTAGCCGGCTCCAGCGGTATGGTTTATGATTTCGATATTTATACAGGGAAAATATCGGCCACTCCCGGCTGCTCTGAAATAGGATCGAGTGGAAATATTGTTTTGACACTATGCAGGAGTGCCCCATCTACATATCATCTTTTATATATTGACAACTGGTTTACATCTATTCAACTGGTGGATGAATTAGCTAAAAAAAGGTGTGTATTGACTGGGAACTGTACGAAGCAACCGGTTACCAGGATGTCCCCTAACAACGGATAAAGTTATGAAAGCCAATGGGCGAGGCTCTTTTCAGGAATTAGAAATGAAAACGACCAGTACTGTTTGCCGAATAATCAAATGGTTTGATAGTCGATCTGTAATACTGCTCACCAACTTTTCTTCAGCGAAAGCTTTGAGACATATCCGTAGGTGGCACAAAATAAAAAAGGAACACAGAAACAACCAGTGCCCTTTTGCAATAAGCACTTACAATAAGTTCATGGGGGGTGTTGATCTTATGCCCTGATCGGCTTTTACAGGAATACAATTCGGCCAAAAAAATATTATCACCGGCTATTGTTCCATTTTATGGACATGACCATTGTCAACTGTTGGCTGCTGTATAGGCGCGATTGTCGGGATTTTGGTGTTCCGAGAAAAAACGAACTGACGCTTTTTGAATTTAAGAGTCGAATAGCAGAAAGTTTGCTGAAAGAGGGAAAAACCGTTGAATCTAGGAAAGTTGGTCGACCTAGTAGTGCTTCGGTTGATGACGAACATGCTTTCAAAAAACGCAAAGGGCACGCAACAATGTGCATTCCAGAGAAAAATATTCGCCACGATAGTATAGGTCACCGGCCTGTTGTGCAGGAGAAACGGGGACGTTGTAAGAAGCCAGGTTGCAGTTCAAGTCCAGTACATTATTGTCAAAAGTGTGGTGTGTATTTGTGTATAAATAAAAATGCAAACTGTTTTTATTATTTTCATCACAATTAGCTCATGTTTTCGTTAAATAAAGTTTTTTGTGGATCTCATATTTTGCACCGTTTTCGTTACGTTTCAGGATTTCCAAAATTTTCAAAGAATAATGTTATACATATACCGATAGGTCCAGCCCGCTACGGGCCATAGGCAACAATATACGTATGAAACGTAATGCGATGTGGCAACGTGTGTACGATGCCACTCCGCGTGCGCAACATAAGTCCGATTAGCGAGCGCAACAGATTGCCCGTCATTCGTATTTAGCTGTGCATACGTAAAGGTAGTTATTATGTCAGTGTATACAACCGCAGAGAAGGTACAAATAGTTTCGTGGTATCTTGCCGGCAATTCCTGTCGAACAATCGCTGATTTATTTGCTGTAGACTACGTAAATCGGCCTATTCCTTCGCATTCGACGATTGAAAGGATCGTAAATGCGTTTAGGAAATATGGCTGTGTAGTCGGAAATTGCCGCAAATGCCAACAAATTGACGAACAGCCTCATATCCCTCTAATACCTGCTGATCGGGAGGAGAGAGACGTGAGGGTTTGTTCGTTAGTTGAAATGGGGGACCTTAAGTGTACACGGCATTGCAGACGAAATCGGTGTTAGTAGAAGTACAGTAAAGCGGATTCTAAAACGCAACAAATATCAAAGTTACAAAGTTCGAAAGTGCCAGGAGATTTTTCCCGAGGACAATTTTGCAAGAATGAAGTTTTGTGAGTCCGTGATGGAAAAGGCTAACATGGACGAATATTTTATAAAAAATATTCTGTTTACCGACGAGTCTTCTTTTCCACGTCATGGCAAGCATAATCCTTCAGTCGTGCGATATTGGTCTCGAGAAAATAAACATCTAGCTCGTAATGTTAAAACTCAATACCCCGAAAAACTGTTGTTTGGGAAGAGAGAGCGGTATTTTCGAATCCTATATTGAGTGACTTTCTTAAAATTTAAATTAATTTTGCAGAATTATTTATTTTTTTACTTTTATCTTTTAGAAAACGTAATTGTTATTTTATTACTTAAAATTACTTTTCCGTAACAGCTAAGAATACAATAATAATTATAAACTGGACCTTATTATGTCTGAAACAAATGGGAAAATTACGTATACAGACCGAATATGCAAACGACCATATCCTTGCGCGGTTTAAGTCTTACTAAATTCTTAACTGCAATGTGCTGCAATTGAAACTGCTGCGGCGCGTAGAGGGAATTCGCTGTTGCCACTCATTGCTGACTATGGCCCGTTCCGAGCTGGTCCTATCGGTATGGTATTATGTGTTACCTAGAAGGTAAGTGACCACTGCAAGCATCGAAAATATTTTTTTAAGCAAATTTTCAAAATTTGAAAAGACTTCGACCATAGAGGGTTGGTTAAAGGAAATATATATGTATTTCTACCTAGTTTAGTGAATAGAATATTCGTCACTTAATGCAGTGAAATGCCTTCTCGAGTCAATGCCGTGCGTGTTCTTCTAAAATTAAGCTCGCAACACTGTCATTTTGCTTGCATTAAGCGTCGTCCCAATTCAATGTACATATCATGCAAGAAAATCAATTTTCGCTGCCGATAAAAGAGAGACGTTGATTTGCATGCTATATTTTCGTAATATCTAACATTTCAAGAAATAATAGTATCTCGCATTAAAAGGCTTTATAAATAAGTTTAATAGACTTTGATAAATATCTGATTGATTAAGGGGATACGTACTGAAACCTCTTCAATCTGTGGTCGGTAACACTTAACAAAATTTACCATGCAAGATATCAATTTCTAATATAATATTAATTATCGGACGAAATATTTGCAAAAGGCAAACGTTGGTGTTTTGCGAATTTACATAAACTTCATTGTCTGTAAAAAACGTTATCTCTATATTTTCATTTTAATTATTGTTGGTCGAGAGGTTTCAGAACGGCGGCGCGCTTCAATATTGACAGAGCATACAAATAATAGGCCGAGTTGTTGAAGGGTGGAAAAATTGTGGGATTTAAATATTGTTTGCATATAGAAGCACGTTTAAGCTTCTACATAAACAAAATTAAATTAATCTCTACCTGTTTTAATTAAAAAAAAAAATTGAAAATGTATTTTAACTTATGGACAGTGTATTTATCATTAGTCATTTTAATTACTATGTTAATGACCAAAATTGCAACACCCAAAATACATTATTTCATTTGCGTTATCTTTTAAATCAGGGATGCACAGGCTTATAGGGAACAGGAGCCACTCGGGAAAATTATAAGCCAAGGACGGGCCACTACAAAGAATGCTTATTAACACAAATATTTTTATTTTAAATAGTATGAATTACTATAAATGATAATAATAAAAGAACATTCAAAAATGTTTGTTGTAATTATGTAATGGTAATGTAATCTAATCATTACAATGTAATATTTCATGTTTTATTATTTTGACGCATGACATTGCATTGACCTAACAATTTTGCTTATGATTGGCTCCACATTACTTGTCGCCACACGTAAAATTGCTTCCAGATTTTTATTTGCCAGACGGTTTCGATTTTTTGATTTGTTAAGATTCATCACTGAAAACGTTTGCTCGCAAATATACGTCGATCCAAATAAGCTTGCGCATTTCAATGCATTTATTCGCAACTCTTTATAAGCGGTTTTGTCAACGCAACGATAAAAGTTAAGTAAATTACCTTCATTAAACTTGTTTCGTAAATTGTCATCATTTTGCATGTCTATCAATTCCAGCTGTATTAATTCCGGTGCATTTTCGGGTGAAATGTTGAAAGGATTGCTAAAAATGTCTAATAGAGGTTTAACTTTTTTGAAGTCTAGAAAACGATCATGGAAAGCTTGTATCAAAATATCAATTTTTTCAACATAAGCGAAATTGACATCAGTTTTATTGAATTTCTCCATAATTTTTTTGTAGTTCGGAAAATGGCTGTAATTGGCTGAATTGATTTGTGTCCTGAAAAGACTCAATTTGCATTGAAAGGACGAAACATGAGAGTATAACTGCGAAACAATTGATCTTTGCCTTGGAGTCGCGTATTTAAGACATTCAAGTGATTGGTGATGTCTACAAGAAACGCTAAGTCACACAGCCAATCAGGGTTGTCGAGTTCGGAGACGTCCTTTTTCTTTTCCGCCAGAAATATTTTGATTTCTACAATCAAGTTAAGAAACCGCTCTAGTGACAACCCACGACTTAGCCACCTTACTTCAGTGTAAAACAGGAGATCATCATATTCGCTTTCAATATCCTCGAGAAATTGTGTGAATTGTCGGTGATTGAGACCTCGTGATTTTATAAAGTTTACAGTAGGTACTACAACTTTCATCACATTTTCAAATCCCAATAATTTTGAACAGAGGGCCTCTTGATGTATAATGCAATGAAACTGCATTAATTCCTTGGTATCTATGTTTTTAGTTTGTAAATACTCTTTTAACATATTTATTGTATTTGTTAGATCGTACGCTACTGATGTTGTGCTTGACTGTTCTTGGAATGCGTATTGGTTGTAGTGTATAATGCTGTATTTTCGCATATGTCTCATAATTCTAGTTTGTAAGACCTTTTCAAGGATTTGATTTAGGGTAGATAGGAAGATTAGTCGGTAGCTTTGTGGGTCGTTAATATCACCCTTTTTTATGTATTGGAACAATTATTGTTCTCTTCAGGTAATCCGGGTAGATACCGTCTTCGATTGTTTTATTTATCAGTCTGTTTAGAATAGGAACAATTTTATTTAAAAAAATTAAAAAAATACCACAACACTACAAAACACAAATCGATGTTATCTCTTCAAAAGCACAATCAGAAATAAAATTCAGAAATCGATTTATTATTTACCTATTATGGGTTCTTGAGATGATAATTTTTCTCCGGTAATTTTCAAATGACGAATTCCGAAGCGCTTTTTAAAACGTTGGAGCAACCCATAACTGGCATTAAATTTATTTGTACTTTGATGCACCTTATCATAAAAAAAGCCCTTTGCCGAATTATTTCAGTAGTAACCGGAATGTTTCTCTGGTGCTGTTTAAGAAACCATCTGTATAGAATTTTTTCCATTTTTGGATATTCCGCTTTTCTTAATGTACATTTTTTGCTAGATGTTGACGTACTAGCCAAAACAGCGACGATTTTTTCTTTTTATTTTTAATTGAGCAAACTGTTGATTTTGCTACGCCATACTTTTTTGAAATGGCCGTTACACTCAAACCTTTTTCATAATCTTCTATTAGTTTACCTTTTTCACGTAAAGACAAACAGTTTGCATTCAATTTTGTCATGTTACGACAGTTAACGTACCGCACAAGAGCACTCACTGAACACTGTGGCCTGCTTTTACATATTGTAGCATATCATACAGACAGGGATACTCCCGATAACTTAAAAATTAAAACTATTCATTATTCACGTTTTCGAGTATGTTCGTTGTTCATATTACAGAGTACCTATGCAATAGAAAATATTTTATGTTCACGGTACTGAGATATTCACATAAACTAATTTTCACGTTAACGACATCTTACTGTATATGCAAAATATGCGCCATGCATATTTGCGTTACATTACTAATAAGACATCCCCCGTATATCTAAATACAATATTTCACCAAGGATCCATTGCAACATCCATTAGCAAGATTAAATGATTGTTATCGGCAGAAGTCGAAAATAAATATAAAAGGTGTGTTATCAATTATAAATATGAATTTAATTAATATTTGATTTGATATCATCCATCCCATCAGTACATGCATTTTCAACAGCAGCAGTTACATTTTGTGCAGAAGCATTTGATTTGATATGTTAAATAAATTGCAACTTGTACCGTAAATTTTCTACCAAATGCACATGTTTCCTAATTAATGTCCGTTTTAATTTAACAACACGTGGCATTCGCATTTACTATTAGAACTTGCGTCGTATTTTAAACGCAATTTATTAAAACCGCCGTGTTTGCCGTGCACAAGACGAAACCGAATAGCAATTATTAGTTTAGTTTGAAAACATGTATTTTTTTAGTTTGCAAACACGCTCCCTGTAATATAGCTGTTCGCCTTCTTAATTAATAAGGTCCGTCAATATGCCGATGTTAGAATTAATTGAGGCGAGATGTTGATTTTGTTGGCATGAACGTAATGAGAATCGATTATTTGTGAGGGTGTTTTGATGGAAGAGTGACTTATCAATACTTACGGGGCGGTTTGACAGGAGAGTGACTTTACAGTGAAGTACTTATTTTTCTGTAAAAAATTATTTTATCTACTCACTTATTAAAATTAATACTTTATTAAATCGATGAATATGTGCGAAGAGGTACATTATCGAAATCGTTGACAAATAAGCCCAAATCGTTCGTAAAAGACTCAAATCGTGCCGAAAAGACCAATGTAAATCAAATGGGACTTCATTTTTGAACGATTTCTGTTATAAATTACCGTAGTAACGTCATCAGCAAGACCTACAGAAATTATATATAAATGTCACAATATGTGCAATTACTAAAGACCGGACACATTAGGCCGAAATTACCATGGACCATATAAATAGTCTACAACATCGCTAAGTACAACATGCAGTCAGAGATAAGTCGAGATAGCAACTCAATACAAAATATTAGTTCGGCAAGATTGAACTGGTCAACTGTTATATTACACAAATGATAAAAATAAAAGAACATTAAAAAATGTTTGTTGTAATTATGTAATCGTAATGTAATATTTCATGTTTTATTATTTTGATGCATGACATTGCATTGACCTAACAATTTTGTTTATGTTTGCCTCCACATTACTTATCGCCACACGTAAAATTGCTTCCAGATTTTCATTTGCCAGACGGTTTCGATTTTTTGTTTTGTTAAGTTTCATCACTGAAAACGTTTGCTCACAAATATACGTCGATCCAAATAAGTTTGCGCATTTCAATGCATTTATTCGCAACTCTTTATAATCGGTTTTGTCAACGCAACGGTAAAAGTTGAGTAAATTACCTTCAATAAACTTGTTTCGTACATTATCATCATTTTGCATGTCTATCAATTCCAGCTGTATTGATTCCGGTGCATTTTCGGATGGAATGTTGAAAGAATTGCTGAAAATGTCTTGTAGAGGTATAACTTTTTTCAAGTCTAGGAAACGATCATGAAAAGCTTGTATTAAAATATCAATTTTTTCAACATAAGCGAAATTGACATCAGTTTTATTGAATTTCTCCATAATTTTTTTGTAGTTCGGAAAATGGCTGTAATTGGCTGAATTGATTTGTGTCCTGAAAAGACTGAATTTGCATTGAAAGGACGAAACATGAGAGTATAACTGCGAAATCAATTGATCTTTGTCTTGGCGTCGCGTATTTAAGACATTCAAGTGATTTGTGATGTCTACAAGAAACGCTAAGTCACACAGCCAATCAGGGTTGTCGAGTTCGGAGACGTCCTTTTTCTTTTCCGTCAGAAATATTTTGATTTCTTCAATCAAGTTAAGAAACCGCTCTAGTGACAACCCACGACTTAGCCACCTTACTTCAGTGTAAAACTGGGGATCACCATATTCGCTTTCAATATCCTCGAGAAATTGTGTTAATTGTCGGTGATTCTTTGAACAGTCATCCGATTTAGTTGAATTTTCTCAAACGTCTTTGCATCTTTCGGACACATTTTTTTGCGACGATATCTAAACACTGCTTAATAAACTCACCATCTTTAAAAGGCCGACAAGTTTTCGCTATTATTCGAGATATTTCAAAGCTAACTTCAGTAGCTGTTTCAGCATCTTGAGTTGGTTTTGTAAACATAGCTTGCTGGCCTATTAGTGCCCTTTGTAAAGTGGAAATTTTTTGCGTTCGATTTTCGCCGGTTAATTTGGTAAAAGTATGATGCTGGGTTTCATAATGCCTTTTCACATTATATTCCTTCGGAATAGAAACACTACTCTTGCATATTAAACAGACACTTTTGTTATGCAATGAAATAAAAAGTATTTTTCCGTCCAAATATCTTGAAGCTGTCGATTTTCATCTTCAACCTTACGACTACGTTTTTTACTTGGGCCTGGTGTATCCGTATCAAAATTGATATTATATTGTTACCTAGGTAGATGCCAAGTTCGAACGACGGAATATTTATTCTTCACATATTACAATTCAAACAATATAACGTTCGTTTGTCCGTAGTTAAAACTTAACTGTCCCGATAGCGGGCGATGCGTTGTATTTATACGAGTTACCTAACATCGAGAACCTACCACATTGTTCGGGGATGATACCGACGTGTTTAGCGAATCTTGGAGTAATCCAGTTGGTTCGACAAATTTCTAGTCTTGTAACAATAAGCTTGGAACGACGAGGAGCATACCTGATCTACGTATTAAACCTGAACAAGAAAGTAGTTGGTACTTAAAGATACATATATTACTAATAATTACAGAAGTTAGAATAAAATAAAAAGTTAAGAAATATTGATTTGAATGGATTTTTACCTACTTTTGTAGTTTTTCGAACAATTTTTAAAATTCGTTGGCGGGCCGCATAAATATCGACAGTGGGCTGCATGCGGCCCGCGGGCCGCGGTATGCGCATCGCTGCATTAGATACATCAGATATACCTCTAAATCTTGAGGTTTTTGCATGAATTCCAGATGTACCTGGTGTAAGTTTAGGAGTTCTTGGTTGTGTTATTACAATATCTGCCATAGTTGGTGACGACTCTGGTGTTTTCGTCAGAATTTTAGATGTATCCAGTGTAAATTTGGATCGTATGACCAAGGTATCAACTGTACTAGATGATGACTCTAGCAAAATAAATTTTAATACCGTACAAACACAATTTTTGATAATAGTAGGTACCTACATTTTCTATTTCATTACTTGGATACAAAGTTGGAATGGCATCCGAACATAATTCTTGGTTCCTATGTTCATATTACTAGAAGGAGTAAAGTGACTACAGCAAATCCTATGATTATGTAGACATCGCTGCATATTTCATTCTCATACTTCTTTGTCAAAGCTTTGACATAAATCTAATGATTTGTATATTTATGGTATATTATTGATTTAACATCTTACTTTTCTAAATTAGGGGGAAAATAATGCATTTCCTCTACTTCTGCTTCTTGACATCTGCAAATTAAGCAGAGATCTTGCGGTATTAGTGGCATCGTTGATGACAAAATGTTTATTTACAGCGTATATATGTAAATACTAAACTTAGAAATAATATAAGTAAATAAAAAAATAAGTATAGACCAAGTTCTTACACAAAATAGTATATAAATTCACTTATTTCTCAACGGAGTTCTTACAAAGCCACAATAATAAAACAAAACAAAATTAATGTTGTCAAATGTAAGCGAAACTGATAATATGGTGAGGTTAGACAGGTTATAAAATGGTGATTGCTCGTAAAGTTGAGTGTAACAAGATATGATGTTTGTGACGTCACGATATACACTAGCGTCATCTCAGATATCTTCAAAAAAAGAAAGAGGAAGATGAAGTAATTCATGTTTTAAATAAAAGACAAAGATAGAAAATTTAATCAAAATAGAACCCTTATTGCTATGTAGATAACAATCTCGACCTATCTCCGATGCAGTTATAGAATAGCACTATTCATTCGGTTGACCGCACATCAGTTTTTTTATCATTGAATTGTGACACAATTACTTCAATATTACACTTAAATTCCTTTCTTCATGGGCCTAGATAGAAGCGTAAGGAGTTTTTATAATTGATTTTATATATTAGTTCATATTTCGTAAGATAAATAAAGTACGGTGAGCTAGTTTCCTTTTTTCATTGTTTTAACTGCTAATTGGATAACAATATAAAACACGAAATATATTTTTATTTGTTCATTTTGTAGTTCAAGTTGAGTAAAGAAATATTAATATTAACTAGCAATACTCAATGTTCTCTTCTGTAAAATTTGTTCTCTTTGAATGAAATACATCCTTGTAGATAGAAAACGTCCTTTTTACATCGCAACTGGTGTTAGGTGCATACTGGAAATATTCTTTTATTTCAACGTATTTAGCAGTTAGATTTTGAGGCACTGTCCCCATCTACAATTGCCGAAATGTTATTAAATCTGGATTTCTATTAAGAACTGCGTCTAACTTTTGCCGAAGGCCAAATCCGAAGTCACTTGGAATATTTTTCAAATTATTAATAGCCACAACTAATGTGGTTAATCAATCATTAAATTTGAGATTTTTATTTTCGAAATCCTGAAGGAAGTAGGTACATATTGCTATGATTTTTCCCCGAAGAGAAATTTTGAAGAAACTATAACAGACAATATATTTATGTGTATTTTATTCCAGAGAAATATTTGAGGATATTTTATATTTTATGTATATTTTATTATAATGTATATTTTTGTCCACACTTGTATATTTTGCGAGAGTAGTTTTGATGTATGCAGTCCGGATGGAGTGGTAGTATTTCCATATTGTAGCTCTTTCGCTTTATGTTAGGTAGGGGTATGATTCCGTTTCCGGGAGGAAGGAGATGCAGAGATTTACCAGTCATTGAACAGATAGGTCTAGTTTTTTTTTTCTGCTGAATAGAACTTCTTTTTATTCAGATATTTTTAGATAAATTCGGTTTATTTTTAGTGTGGTGATATTGATGTGTTTAAAGTTAATTCTCGATTTATTACGAGTCTTGTATACTTGTAATTTTGATTCGAATGACCTATCTGTAGTCTCTCTTGTAATCATTTTTTGTGAAGTGACGTTTACATTAATTAATGTACGTATATTTTTGCTATTACATTTATGTATTTAGAAATAATTTTGTAATACTATTAAGATAATTGAGCTCAGTAAAGTCTGTAATTTTAAGTTTATAAAATATTTTGTAGTCAGATGAATATTAAGAAAAGTTATCAGTTTTTTGGAGTGATTTTTTTCAAATAATATGTTCTAGAAGATTAGAATTGGTGGGAAAAGGTATTTGTATCATGTTAAATGTGCGCATGATTTAGAATTTTGATTACGTGTACAAAGAGCTATTGTGCTGTTTGACGTTTGATATTTGGGATAACGTAATTGATAACATCCGATAGTTTTTTCTAAATATTTAATTTATTATTTGCTCGCGGTCAATATTAGTGAGGTTTTTAGCCTAGTGTATCAGTCATATTTTACACAAGTTTTCCTCACACATGATAGATGTTTCAGTACAACTTTATACTTTATGAACTTTAATTTTTTCTTTTTTATTTTTTTTTATGGGATTAAAATTTTGTGGGGTGAATTTTTGTTTGTTTTCCTAATACCTTTTGTGTTTTATTCGTACCACTTACCCTATGAGGGTAAACCTTGAAGATTCAAGAGCTCCTGGAAGGCGACCCGACTGAGATAGACCGGCAAAGCTACTGTGTATTGTGAACTAAAGTTAAATAAGCAATCAACATCACAATTCACTGCAATATGTACAACTGTTTTTTTTTAAATTAGGAATTTGTATTAGTTCCTTGCATCCAGAAATACTTCGAGCATCGTCATTTAAACATGTAACAAAATTTTGTAAACTATCGACTTCCAACAATGTTCCCTATCTAGTTATTACTGGAGCGGGAGGCAGTGACAAAGATGGAAGTTTTTCGCTGTAAAAAGTTACTCTCAATGGTACTTTTCTGAAAACTTTTTTAAAAGTGGATACAAGTTTTAATCTATTTAGATTTATTCGGCATATTATTTCTATAAATATAATAAGAATAAAAACTAAGTAAATTCTTACGAAAAAATCAAAATATCAGTTAGGTAGGTCAGTTCTATTTTAGTTCGTACCCGAAAATTCGAGATGGGGCTAAACGCTGTCTCAATTATTAATTATTAAGTTATACTACCTCCTTGGGAGTTTGTCTATGGGTGCATCTTTCAAGAGAATATTGTTTGAGTAGACGTAAACATGCGCAATTGGCCATTGCTTTGGCAGCAATTCACGGTGTATATTCAATAGACGGGAAAATCAAACGCTATATGATATATTTCAGAAACAGAACGTAATTTAACATGGAATTATCGTAAATTAATTAAAAATCAAGTTATTTTCATACAGAAAAGAAATATGTCATTAACCTAGTGTCATTAACGACACTCCGAAGTAGGTTATCTTTTCAAAAAAAAGACTATTAAAATTCGCTAATTGAAACAGCTCTAATATGCAATCAACGAATTTCGCCTGCTAATTATGGAGACATTAATTAAAATGACTACAAGTCATTTTATGAACTATTAACAATTGCACCACTGAAGAAAGAGTTTTTGATATCGCGAAAGATTCTTACAAATATTAATTATAACGATTTAATAGCCACAAAAAAAGCAATTACGAAACGAGATACGTTCATCTCGATAAAAAAAAATAGCTTTACAAAGTGATACGATTCAATTTAGGTCAAAATACAGCTGGTCCCGCATATAAACGAAAAATGATTATGATTGATAATATACATGGTGATGGAGACACAAGCGGCGTCCCATGACGAGAGCGATAATAAATTATGCGTCTGTATATACGTATTTACGTGAATTTTGATACACACAATGTTCGACTAAGATGGCGATTTTTGCGATTGAATTTTTATAAACGAGTAGGCGTTAAATACATTTTGATAGGAAAAAATGCCCTTAATCATTTCCACTTGATTTTGATGAAGAGTAATGTAGTGTTGGGTTTGGTATAAAAATTTAGCCGTTCACGTGTTCTATAAAATTAAGCCTGCCGTCAAAGATCCCAATCCAATAAAATAAAACAACGCTCAAGGGACGTGTTATGTATGAAGTGTGGCAATTTAGTTCCCGGATTGACGCTGGTGGATTGGAGTCACCTGAAATAGAACCAAAAATGAAACAGCGTGTAATAGTGCACAGTCTCGCCAATAGATGCCGGTAAAGCGAAGATAAAACAGCTGTTAATTTCTGAGTAGGACGCTAGCATGTACATTGTGTTTCTGTCAGTTGTAATCATAGATAGTTGTAATCATAGATAGAGGCGACATTAAATAGAAACATTTTAAGTACTTGTAATGTGCCATCTATTCGGACAAGGGAAAAAGGACTCCTGAAAACAAACCTGAAATTTATAGATTACTAGAAGTTTTATGAAATTCCTACATACAAAACTAAAAGACTCAACACCTACACTTAAACAATCACATACAATATATAATATACCCTGCAAAGACTGTGACAAAGTATACATAGGCCAAACAAAACAGTTACTACAGGAAAGATTAAAAGGACACAAATACGCAAAAAATCACACAGCTTTAAAAAAAACACCAGATAACATTAAAACATAATTTTGATTTTGAAAACACAAAAATAATTACTAAGCAAAAAAAATACAAAGTCCAGAGAGGTCTTAGAAATGATTCATATATTCAAGAACATCAAAACAATCAACGATCGTAACGAGATTGATGGACTTTCTAAACTTTATATCCGCTCATTAAACAATAGAAGACAACCCCAACCACACAAACAAACAAAAAATTTTTCCAGTGTAAATATACTGTATTTTTCCCAAACACATGTTCTGACCAAACTATTTTTAAAAACGAAACAAACAATTTCATTTCTACACAAAGACATTTAGTTAAACTAAATATTCCAAGAAAGGCAGTCGACCTTATAAAAAGGTTCGACATGTCTGGCCATACATGTTACGCAAAATATGTGTTTTGACACGAAATAAATTGGTGAGTTTTGTATCCTTTAATTTCCTTACTTTAATTTCATTATTTTATTTTTAATTTTAATTCATTCATACAAATGTAAATATATTTCTTACCTTTCTTTGTATTAATTTTTTAGATCTAATTACTTGAAAAAGACTTAATAAAAAAGTCGAAACGTCGTATTAAAAAATTGGAATTCATTAAAGGTCGCTAAACCAAGAAAAAGTCTATTATTTTAATATATATATATATATATATATATATATATATATATATCAAAAATTATTTAAATTCGGGTAAGCGGTCAATTAAAAAACTCCTTTATTAAATTACCCTATATTTCGCAACACTTTGTCGCTTCTTCTGAGGTAAAAAATGTAGAGTTAAAAAATAAATAAAAAAAAATTTTTTTTATTTTGTACGTCAATTTTATTATTTTTTAACTCTACATTTTTTACCCCAGAAGAAGCGACAAAGTGTTGCGAAATATAGGGTAATTTAATAAAGGAGTTTTTTAATTGACCGCTTACCCGAATTTAAATAATTTTTGATAATATATCACGGTCGATCATTTCTTTTCAATTATATATATATATATATATATATATATATATATATATATATATATAAGTGTTTAGATAATATTATCTAAACACTCATATAGCTATGGAGTAATAATTAGCATTTTCAAACATTCAAATCTGACATCTGCTCTCAAAATACTGACATCTGCTTTCAATAACTCACATCTACTTTCAAAATAGGCATCTGCTTTCTAATCTGACGTTTGCTTTCATAACTGACACCTGCTTTCAAAACAGACATATGCTTTCAATAACTGACATTTGCTTTCACTAACTGACATCTGCTATCAAAACTGACATGAGCTTTCAAAACTGACTTCTGCTTTCAACTTGACATCTACATTCAATAACTGACATCTGATTCATTAACACTGTTACTTTATAATGCATTTCTAAATAGCTTGAACCTGGGTCTATTGTGGCTGAGTGGTATAAGCGACGGCCCGGCAAGCTGTAGACTTGGGTTCGAGTCCCAACGTAGACCATATTTTTCAATTAAAAATTTCGTATGATTTGCTTTGTAATTTGTAGACAGCAATGTTTACATCCCCACTTACTCTGCAATTACATACTTTCTAATTTGATATTTGTAAATATTTCATATAAAAGCCGAAAAACTCCAATAATTTATCTATTGTTATATATATATATATATATATATATATATATATAAATTTTCTATTTAATATTAAAATCGTTATACACAAACATTTTAAACAAAAAGCATTTTAAAAATTGAAAATATATTTTCCATGCTAATTAATATCTTACAATTAACAGCAGATATTTCAGGCTGTAACGTACTTTATCTATTAAAATTGATTGCAATTCAATTTAGATGTTATTCTTATTTTAAAATTATTTTACACATACACATAACTTTCCTGGGAGTCTCGCAATAATTGGAACCAAGTGATGTTGAAGGCATCTTCATCAGCATATAGTGTTGATGTAGATGGAATTATTACATCAGAAGAATCAATCTGGATGTTATGTTCAACTAACAGTTCTGTTTCTTCCATCATTGAAATATCTACAATAGGTCCTCCAACGTATATAGTCAAGTATTATAAATGTCACCAGGAAATATAGTGTTGGAAAAGCTGGTTTGGGTAGAACATTATTTCTTCCAAAACAAAGCTCTACAAAATGTTTACGACAAATTCTACTATTATTAAAAATTTTTTTGGCAGGTCTCTTTAATAATTAAGGTCTTCCACATATTTTTAACCACTTCTGAAAAAGTTCAGTGTATTTTCTCGCGTTGGGAAATTTATGCTTGCTTGTTCGACTACTTGTACAACCAGAAATCGCACAATAAAGGCCCATCGCTACAAAACAGCTTATAAAGTACTTAGGTAATTATTTAATGCACAACGTACCTAATAAGGTTCAAATTTAAAATAGATATCTAAACAAACAAAAATCAAACAATTTTAAACGTTCCTTTCAACACTAACCGTAATAATAACACAATCACACACAAAATTGCAACAATAAAGTACACAAACAAAAACAAACCATGATTTTGATAGATTGATGTTACTAGAGTCTTGGATGTGATTGGTCTACTTCAAAGACATATTACGATTTAGTCCCGCGAATATTTGAACGTAACATTTACCGCCTTCTAGACCAGGAGAAATATTAAACGAATATCACACTTCCTGGGCATCTAGTGCATACCCCGTGGTCGTACTGGAGCAACGTGTAAATAGACAAAGAATGAAATTCTGGTGTATATAAAGTTGACATGTGAAGATTGTAGACCTACCACGGGTCTCGCTTTGACTGAGATAGACTAGAATTTGCTCAGCAACATGTTAATTGGACTATTGTAGAATGGAGACATGTGTTATTCACTGGCGAGTTAAAATTTTACCTCTTTACCAATGATTGACGGGAAAGGGTTTGGAGAATGCCAGCGGAGCGATTTATGCTATGTGCTGTCAGAGGAATCGACAGATTTGGTGGAGGGTCTGTATGGGGAGGTATAAGTTTGCATGAACTTACGAATCTTGTAGTGGTAATTCAACGCTGTCATCCCTATTATCGAACCTTTTGCAGCTCTTCACGGACCAGAATACATTTTAACGCTCGCATATCGTAACGGACGAGCTTATCGTTACGAAGATCAATGTTTTAAACTATCTTCGAGTGAGTGAAATTACGATAACACAACTGATATTAAGAGTACTTTTAATTAGAAGACATTTAAATTAAGTGTCCCTTAAATTATGGGTTCTGTATTATGAAATGTATTTAAGCAGTATTTAACTAAATGTGATATTTAGGAAGGTTGGTAATACTTTTGGAACAAAATATACGAATTTAGCACATTTGTATAGTTTGTGCCTGGCTTCGCTTTGGTTTGTGTTGTATTTAATTCAAAATTAATAACAGATCTTTGCTATTGTTATATATTTCATCAGAATTAAGTTTTAGTTGTAAAATAGTTTTTAATTGAGGTACATATTTTTGTATACTGTAATAAAAAAGTAAACAATATTTAACAGTTGCATTAGTATATTAGAAATATTTACTGTGAATGAAATTGTCTTTAAAAAATCACAATAAATTTTGAAAAAATATAAAAACTTTGAAAACTTATTTGTAAAGAAATTAATATTCAACAGAAAATATAGACATTTCGAGGTTATGCAAGTATATCTGAGTTACAGTTTACCAGAGAGCGCACTCGAGCGATTGATGATTCATAGCACATATGCGTCTGCCTTGTATTCGCAATAGGTTTGTTTCTGTAAGCGATCCGTGAGTTTCGAACAATTTGATACCTGTGGTAAGCTGCATAAGTGGCACATACCTACATATCCAGTTAATATGTACCTGTCAATGCACAACAGAGCAAATGTAATAAACGGTTTGGTAACCGACAGCAACTACTGCTGAAGCAAAAGTAATGCTGACAAGCGAATTGCGTATCGAATTTTCAATAAAAATAATTTACAAAGAACAAAACTATCTATTTTCTGTGAAACATTGAAAGTGTAAAACATTACTATAAACAACTAAAATTTATTCAAGGTGTTCCTGATTAAATTACATCTTTTAGATGTTAGAACGTCTAAAACATCACAACTGGTGATGGCTGCGTGAATAAATGTTGCAAAAGTACACCATACTTTGAATGTATAGATTTTTCAATCGCCTCTGTGGAGAATTGATATAATATATACAAGTCCTGGATTTCTGCTAAATATGGCATCAAATTTTTGTCACAGCTTGTTTCCAAATTCAGAAGGCATACTTTTCATTCGATCGATAACGGTTTCTAAGTTAATTATCGCCTCTTTTAGGTTAATATCTTTATCTTGCATGTAAGTAATCGTATCTGTAAGACACAGGAAATTTGCTTTAATAAAGTTTAGCTGGTTTTGTAAATTTTCAATTTGTATCAGGTGTTTCCAATTAGAAATACCTTGCGTATCATCATCTTGAAGACGAAATGCAAAGTTTTTTAATTCATTGTTGTGTTGTGAATAGAAAAATGTTGCTTATAGCTATGTTCCCAACCTAATTAATACAGGAACTGGGGGTAAAAGCAAATTTGGAAATATTTCTCTATACAACGCCACTCGTGAAGGGGCTTTGAGAAATATAATTTTAAATCATGAAACTAACTTATCAACATTTGAAAAATGACCCCTGATGTATTCACATACTCTGTGTAGTACATGTACTGCACAGGTAACGTGTAGTATATTTGGATAAGGTTGCTTTAATAAATTCCCTGTTTTTAACATATAAGCTGCCGCATCAGTTAAAATGAATAGCATCATGTCTTTATAGTTGTTATCCGTTGACAGAATATTATGGAATACATTAATCAATTGCTTCTGCAACTGTTTCGCCATTTACGACTGGCAATATTTTAGTTGCAATTAAGTATGGTTGGTATGAAGTTGTCGGATGAAGAATACCAACAACTACATTTAACACATGTCGTCCCATTACATCCGTTTTTCGTCTGCACTTACCCAAAGATAATGACCAGATAGGTTGGTTCGTATTTTTTCAATGGTTCTCAAATAACATTTTGGTGAGTGGTATTTTCGTAAAGTACATTCATCTGGTATATGACGATCAGTATATTTTGTAAGAAACATCTTGAGGACTGGATTGTTAAGCTTTTTAAATTGGATATTGGCCGCCATGAAAGCTTCACACAGTTCTTCGTTAAAGGTGTAAGGTGCAGATCATATGTTATCTTGATGAGTTTTCGAAGAAACATGTCTCTGCACGTTGCGCGTTTGTGGACGCCTTAAACTTAATGAACAGGCACTGCAATATATCTCGGTATCATTACGAATATGCAACAAATCTGCTTGGCCTCTAATCCATCCTACCATAGGTGCCCTACGGAATTCTCCATAGTTAATGAAGATAAAGAGAAATACTAAGAACAGAAATAAATAGATTAAAAAGAAGAAACGAAAGCTACTCCAAAAATAAGGTAGTAAATTAAACTTAATATTTACAAAAATAAATATACAATATAACAATATAAAACCGATTTTTTAAAATACTAAAAGTTGTAACCAAATAACACCGAAAGAAACGAAACCAGAAACAATCCCTTATAGAAGAGAATAGAAAATATACTATCTCAAGAAATATAATTACATATATGTATATACATGTATAATAACAGCATGGAAACACGAGAATACGCTTTGGAAATTAGCGGATATAATTTTTAAGCGATTATTTCAACGAAGTCTAACGAAATACTATATAAAAGTATATTGCGTCTTATACGCCACTGTTGAATTGAATTTATGAATGAGTAGACACAATGTACTATTCATAACTATGGAAATTACAACATCTGCTCGAGGAGTGCAATCAAGGAAGCAAATAGTGGGGCTGTTATAGCATGCATACTATACCTGAGACCGCCACAACGTTTTGTCGGGGCAGTTGGTCATTCAATCGCTTCAGTCCGCTCTCTGATGATAAGTAATGAATCTCTGACCTTTTTCACAACAGCAAACAAAGGGTGATTTTTAAGGAAACGATTTCATAGGCAATTAGGTGGTAATGAAAATATGTTACACATTTATAAAAATTCTTTAATTTAAAATAATAAATAATTCAGATTTCAGAATGAAAAAGTATGTGTACCTCTTAGTAAAAGTACATTTCCGGACTTCAGTGCTTGTTGGCCTCGGCTTAACGCCTCGGCCAACAATTTACATTGTCGTCTCGGAATGTATCGCTTTTACTAATAAATACACAATGTACTATTGAAAAAAATAAAAATTTTAAAAATTTATTCGTAGAGAAATTAATATTCAACAGAAAATATACCGCATGTGTCAAATATCATTAGGCTTAGTGAATACGTATGAGTACATACGATGTATATGTATATGGAAAAGCCTATCCAATGCCGACCAAGACCGCGACAGCCGGCAACGATTGTCTCCGATTGTTTCGCAAATACAAGTTAGCAGTAATCACTTGACCATCGACATAGGTACTTGTAATGCGTTCTAAAATAACATTTACGAATTGCAAGGGATTCGCTTTTCTTATTTCTTTCAGTAGATGCAGGAAATTTTTAAGCTGCGGTGCGTCGCATAAACAAAAGCGTAATTCTAATAAAATTAAAGAATAATCCTAATAAAATAAATGAGAAAGGATTCTAAAAATTATAATAAATTATAAAAGAGGTTCAAAAATTCCTCCTTGCACAGCAAGACATTGTCCTAGACGGTCGTAGAAATTAGCTCTTACATTTGCTAACATGTCGGCAGTTAATAAATTCGCAGCCTCAGTTATTTTTTCTCTCAAGGCAACTAGATTTTCTGCTCTACCAGCTTCATGAGTATGTATATTATAATCTTTTTTAGATATCCCCACAAAAAGAAATCATTTGGAGATAGATCAGAAGATCGCGGGGGCCATTTAATGTTTCCTGTTCCAGTAATAAGACGGTCAGGAAAAGTATTTCCTGGAAATTCCTTTACCCTCACTGCATTATGTGCTGGACAGCCATCATGTTGAAACCCAACGATTTCCTGATTTATTCCAATGTTTTGAATGGCGGGAAGTATTTGGTTTTTCAGTAATTCGAGATACTTGTCGGCATTTAATATACCATCAATAAAATAGGGGCCTATAGAATGGTCACCTAAAATACCTGCCCAAACGTTTAGTTTTTGAGGATACTGAGTGCGATTTGCAAAATGCCGGTGTTGATTTTCCGAAGCTCAATATCGAAGAACAGAGGGTTTGTGCTTTCCGTGTAATGGAAAAGTTGATTCATCGGCGAAGAGAATATTTTTAACGAAATTTTCATCTCGATGTATCTTTTCCATAACGTCTTGACAAAACTCCATTCTCCGGAAATTGTCTTCGGGAAATATTTCTTGAGTTTTCGAATATTTGAAACATTTTAAACCATTACGTTTCCAAATACGTGAAATAGTTGTGTTACTTGTACCCAATTCCTCGGCAGCACTTCTAGTAGATCTCGTGTTATCAATTTCCACAATACTACAAATTAATACATCGCGCCGGTCTCTTTCCTCAATTTTCTGTGGCGATACCTCTCTTGGTTTTTGCATTTCGTACAGTTATTGAGACAGAAACAAGTTTCAAATTTATTTATAATATTATAAATTGTTTGTCTGCAAGGTACACAACGGTCTGCAAAAGTCAGCGCAAACAAATTCATGCACTCCATTGCAGACTTGCCAGCATAAATCCATTTTACGAACTGAAGCTTTTCAGTGGGTGTATAAAGAGCCATTATATATTAATTTTATTGTACGCTTTCAAACTGTAACGGCCGCAGCTAGACTGAATGCAAAATTTCCAGTGAATCGGTATCGGAGACAATCGTCAGTCGTCGCGGTCTTCGCTGGCATTGGCCTGGCTTTCTCATGTACATAAACATTGTATGTACTCATACGTTGATTCTATGCCTAATGATATTTAACACATACGGTATACATTTCGAGGTTATGTATATGAAGTATATCTGATTGGCAGATTACAGAAGTACTTACAAACATGCGTATACATATATACGCATGCATTAATTCTCCCTTTAATACTTGAGTAGTGAAATTCCGACAATTAGGTTTAAATGCGTCTTCAAAGTAAAATTTTCCTTTAAACATGTTGATATTACACTTGCGTTACTTTTAAATGCCATTCAATATAAATGTCCTTTTAAATACATTGATAATACCGGCCGTTAGTTTATTAACACAAATTTTATGCGTAAACATGTTTAGTACCCTATAGTATAACAGTTAGAGGGCCGACCATATAGGCTACACTTTCTCACATTTGTGTAAATTCCTGGATTTTTAAAAAACGTTAAAATAATACTAACCTTGTTGATTTCATATTTTTAATTTCGTTTGTAACGTGCCCCTTCGCTGTAAGTACCTGATGAAGCCACTGTGCTGGCGAAATAATTGTCGTTTTACGATTACGTATTAAAAAAGTGAACATTTAAACCATTCGTTTTATTTATATTTTAAATCAATAAAGTTGGCTGTTTTAAAATTGTAATTTTTTAATGAATGTATTCGCAGTTGAGGGAATAAACTTACTATTTGACACGCGAAGTAGAAGTTCGATTGAGGGATGATGTGTGTGTTCACTGACTATAATCAAATCCAATAAGCGGTTGTTACTGTTTGGTATTGTATTGATTTGTCTTAGATTTGTTTTAAATATTTTATCTCTTCTAGACGTATTCGTCGATTTGGTAAGCTTTATTTGCAGTTTTCTCGCATCTATTTTTACTTCTAACAATTCTATGCTTCAGAATAATTGAAACATACATGAGTAGGTAAACCCCACCAGTTTTGTATAATACAAAGGTATTTTTAAGAATATAAAATATTATTAAAAATCTGGTGTGAAAAACACAAATGCAGGTTCACTATTAATATTTTTGTGAACGTGTCCGAACATATCCCTCCTATGCTTCATTGCAATCTTCATTTTTCACCTCTTTTGTTAGTTGGTTTTGGTTCTTTTTATTTTCTGGTTCTAGAAGTACCTTCCTTATCTTGTGTTAATGTGTTCTTTCACCTTTATGTTCTTAATTAAAGTTTTCCTGTTTTAAAATTTCCTAATTGGGCCTTCCATACTATTTTAGTTGCTTTTGCTTCTCGTAATCACTAATATTATTTTAACGAAATATCGTTTATTTGTATTCTTAATAAGTGTTAACAAAAATTCGAAAAAGTTCCCAATGGTTTATTTTTTTAACAGCATTATTGCATCTAAACTGTAACTGTTTCGTTGAAATATGAAATTTTCAAATAAATGTAGTAATAAATTGTTCCTAATCATTTTAAAATTATCCATCTATTTCTGTAAAATCTCAAAAGCACTGCCGTCCAGACAAAAATAGATCATCTGAAAGGATTGTCTGTTGCCGCGTGCGTCTTCTAGTAACTAGCGCTAAAATTCCATGAATTATCCTGCATAAAAAGATTCAACTCAGACCTGAAAATATACACAACACTTGATATAACGTGCAAGTGATTTGCTTTTTGACGTATGTACATACATATATCATCGTTATGTTTCTCTTGGTTGAAGAATAGATGACTTTATTGTTCCGCGACATTTACCGCTCCATCTCTCTTTCTAAAACATAAACTTACCGCGAATATATTTTGCAATTGCCTTACACACACCACAGGTTTTTATTTAGAGTTGCATATTTTTGCCAATTTTATTTTTACCGTCCGCTAGAAATACACACATTCAGCCTTCGAGGAGGTCATTAGTAAAAATTCCGTGTGCTTGAAAATGTTACACTGTATTCAAAGCTGTGGGGCAATACTATTTCAAAAATGCACGCCCGAAGGGAAGTGATTAGTACGGAATAAATTAATAATTTTTCTTTAGAAATAACGGGAACATCATACACTCACATAATGAGGACTTGGTAAATCGAAACACGGTTTTGAAACGTTAAAATATATAATTTTTTTATAACAAATTTTCAAATTATTTAATTTTTTTTTTGCAGAAAGTCTATAGAATATATACAATAAGCGTATATCAGTGCGTATAATTAGGTTATTTTGTATCTAAAGGCGGGTTTTTGCGTTCCTATAATTTAATTAATTTAAGAAGCAACTTTAAATTTTAGAATTATTTTCTTTTTTTCCTTTTTTTCGTTTTTTTTAGTAGCAAATTGTCTACAAGAGATATACAATACGAAGTATTGCATACAGCCCTAAAATCAAACAGTGTATCGGCTCAAAATGCTTTATTGCTTTTGAAAATATTTTCCACAAAAATTTATTTTTTTTTTGTAATATGTATCTGAAAATAAATAATTAATCGCAATTTGTAGTGTTCAGTTAAAATATTGAATATTGGATACATGGAATAAATAATCTATACAGTTGATAATAAAAAAGAATTTGTAAAACATTTAATATAAACAGCGTTAATGCTTACACGTAATTTACATTTTAAAAAATTAAATTAATACTTTCTGCTTTTAACTACAGTAAAACCTCTAATTGTGGACACCTCCGACAATCGGACACCTCTAAAAAATGGACATTTTTTGTGGTACGAAATTTTATAATGGGTTTTCTTAACAATAGTCACTCCTAATATTGGACCCTTTATAAATCAGACGCGGACACCCTTTATTTCACCGAAGCAATAAAACATCTGTAAATATATCTCTTAATTAAGGACAGACAAGACGGGCGGCGCCGAATAAAATTTTACAATTATGTTTGTATGTATGTACTTTTATTGCTGCACACGTGGAAGTATATCTACTCGGGTTTTTCCCATAATACATATGTTTAGACTGGCCCTTATTTATAGAAAATTCCTTCGATTTCCGATTGCTGGGCGGAAAAAGTTTCCTTTTGATACCAAATGCTTAGCATTAAAATTTGGTAGCGATCGGAGAACGTTTGAGCCTGCCGCCCAAGACTTAAAATTTGAAAAATCGAAATATATGGGAAAAATCAATGTTTTTATTGAAATACTTAAATTTTAATACATAATAAATAATAGTTGTTGATTTTTAATATTTAATCAAATTGCCAATTAAATTACCATTAATTGGCAATAATTAATATAATAAATAAAGTGTCTGTACCCAAGATTGCATTTTTGATAATATAAAGTCGGACGAACCATCAACCTCTGCCGAAATGGAACCAACCACATCAAAAGTGATTACTCGTGCGTCTGATAAAGTATCACGTGAAATATATTTGATTGGCAATGTGACACATCAAATAAGTGGAGCTAAATTACCCTCCAATCGACAAGTATTGCAAGTCTATTTTTATAATATTCGATTCGCCAAATTATCGCAGAAAGAAAGTGCAAGATTGGCAGTGAACGCTGTATCCCTTTTTTGGCTACAAGCCCGCTTACCGATCCGTGATTTGTACAAATGTGCTGATAAATTGATAAAACTGTACAATGAATGGCGACGTGTTTCTAAAAAGTCGTCGAAAGGGAAAGCAAACAAAGATCAGGCAGAATTTATCGAAAATTTGGACAATCTCTTCGACATTGCTCACAACAACGCGTTGCAGATGATTCGCATTGAAGAAGATCGGGAATTTTTATTGAAACAAAGACAAAAAGGGCGCCCCGGATGCATGATCGGAGTCGATATGCATTTATGCAGCCGTGAAAAGCGATTGCAGGAGCGAAGATCAAGAGAAGAGTCACGAAAGCGAAAGCACGATGAGTCTCAAAACGTAGATATTGGTAAATATTTTTAATTTGCATTGTATAATACATATCAATTATTGGAATGAATGAATTCCTAACTTCTTTTATGATTTCATTCAGCGATTGAAGAAAACAATAGTGCTAGTGAAAGCGATAATATTTCCGACGACAACGATCCAACAATGGACGTGGACGATTATGACACTCAACCAGAGGAAAGAAGAGGCCGTACGCAATTGATAACACCACGTCTTTCAGCCGCTCTGGATGATGCTAAGGTTTCCGATAGAAAAGCAATACATATAATAATGGCAGTGGCAGAAGCCTTGCGTGTCAACGTTGATGAGCATGTTGTCAATCGAACGTCTCTCCAAAATTTACGAAGAAAGCACCGTGAAAAAGAATTTGAGAAGATTCAGGACGAGTTCGCCGAAGACGTAATTTACTTTACTTTTGGTTTAATTTTAATTATATATATATTTTTTTTCCGTAGATAAATAGTGCACAATCATTAGTTGTTCATTGGGATGGCAAATTAATGGAAGCAATAGTTGGTAAAAAAAAGTTGAGCGAATCGCAATTCTCGTCAGTTATAAAGGCACCGCAAAATTTCTCAGTTCAGCAATTGTAGAACCCGCCACGGGAGAGAATATTGCGGGCGCTGTTCGTAATGCTTTAATCAGTTGGAATATCATTGATCGCGTTGGTGCGATGAGTTTCGACACTACTTCTTCAAACACTGGTCCTAACAATGGTGCAATCGCATTCTTACAACAATATTTAGACCGGAAATTAATCAAACTTCCATGTCATCATATTTTCGAAATTGTCTTGAAAAGTGTTTTTGACTTAAAATACTCAGCGACCAGTGCACCCGAAGTTCCTATTTTCAATCGATTTGCGGAAGCTTGGGACAATCTCAATCACACTTCATTCAAATGCGGTCTCGACGACGAAATTGTCCGTTCAAAAATAAGCGAAGAGGATTGTGATGAAGTCAAACATGTCTGCTATCAAAATTTACAAAAAGATCAAATTCGCGCTGATTATAAAGAATTTCTACAGCTCACAGTCACATTCCTTGGTGGAAACGGTGGCAATTTTCGGACGTGTAGTTCAACGTCCCATGCAAGGTTTATGGGAAAAGCAATTTATTGCCTGAAAATATTTCTTTTTCGCGAACAATTCAAATGCACATATAGACAATTGAGCGCGCTGCGAGATGTATGTATTTTTCTAGTTCGACTATATGTCAAAGTCTGGTATGGATGCCCAAATGCCATCACAGCTCCAAATCAAGATCTACAATTTGTAAAGGACTCGATCGCATACGCTGAAACAGATGCAGCAGTGTCCAACATAGTTCTATCAAAAATCAAAAACCATTTGTGGTATCTAGCACCAGAAAACGTTGCTTTAGCATTTTTTTATCCTTCCGTTTCAGATGAAGCAAAGCGCAAAATGATCAAATGTCTCCAATCAAGTGAACCGAACGTAAACCTATTGGAGAACCGTCGAATTGCAAACGTTGAAGTTTTACGTTCCAGTTCATTGAGCGATTTAGTATCATATAAAACAAAATATTTTTTCACTGCATTTGGTTTGTCTGCCTGTTTTTTGGAAAAAGATCCATCGTTATGGGAAGAAGATGATGACTATCAAGACGCTTTGGAATTTTGTCGTAATTTGTTCGTCGTAAACGATGCTGCCGAACGCGGCGTCAAATTCATGAAAGATTACAATCGAATCTTAACAAATGACGAAAATCAAAAACAATTGGTATTTCAGTTCGTCGAGTCATATCGTCAGAAATTCCCTTCACATAAGAAATCCACACTCACTTAAATTTGCTTGTATTTAGTATTTTTCAGCTATAAAATTGTCTAACTTTGATATTTTTCATTAAATTTTGGATTTATAAAGCTCGTTGAAATGGTAATTTAATTGGCAATTTGATTAAATATTAAAAATCAAAAACTAAAACTAGTTTTATGTATTAAAATTTAAGTATTTCAATAAAAACATTGATTTCTCCCATATATTTCGATTTTTCAAACTTTAAGTCTTGGGCGGCAGGCTCAAACGTTCTCCGATCGCTACCAAATTTTAATGCTAAGCATTTGGTATCAAAAGGAAACTTTTTCCGCCCAGCAATCGGAAATCTATTTTTAGTGGCCAGTCTAATGTACAAAGTGCACATGTGGAAGTATATCTACTCGGGTTTTTCCCATAATACAAAGGAACGACGGTTTACCACTGGCCTACTCGTCAGGTGATAACTGGAGTGATATGTATTTTGAATCAGTTTGAACTAGCCTTTGATAGTGTCAACATGGATTCTAGTAAAAGAAAGCGGTTAACAATCCAAGATAAAATTGATATTATTGCGGTTAGTGAACAGCAAAGCTTAAGTGTCCGAAAGCTCGCGGAAAAGTTTGGTGTCGGAAAGTCGCAAATTAGTGATATAGTGAAAAACAAAAGTGAAATAAAAGAACTTTCCGAGAAAAATGGAAACCTTGCTCAAAAAAGGAAGTTTCCAAAAACTAGTGGTTTAGCAATCGACGGAGCAGTGTTCAACTGGTTCTGTAAGGTGCGAAACAAAAATATTCCCATGTCAGGACCCCCACTCAAAGAAAAGGCGCTGGAAGTAGCACAAAGTTTACAACTCACCGAATTCAAAGCGTCTAATGGTTGGTTGGAGAAATTTTGTCAAAAGACATAAAATATCATTTAATAGTGTGTGTGGTGAATCTGCCTATGTAAACATGCAAAATGTAGACGATTGGAAAGTCAAGTTGCTATCAATATGCAAAGATTACTATCCGAAAGATATTTTTAATGCTGATGAAATCGGTTTATTTTTCCGCGCTCTTCCGACAAAAACATTTGCGTTAAGAAGTGATAAATGTGCCGGAGGAAAATCTGCAAAAGAACGACTAACTATATTGTCGTGTTAAAATATGGAGGGTGATAAGGAAAGGCCGTTAGTCATCGGTAAAAGTAAGAAACCTAGATGTTTTAAAGGAGCTCATGTGGATAAGTTGCCGATAGGATGGATATCTAACAAAAAAGCGTGGATGACTTTGGATATTATGTCAGCTTGGTTAAAGAACTTTGATAACAAGATGAAGAAAGAAAAAAGGCATGTAATTTTGTTTCTTGATAATGCCACTTCTCATCCGAAGATTTCATTGGAAAACGTAAAATTGGTTTTTCTGCCTCCAAATACTACCTCGCATTGTCAACCTATGGACCAGGGTGTGATTCAAAACTTTAAGGTAATTTACCGGAGCATGCTTGTAAAAAGGCTTTTGGCGTTAATGGATACTGAAAATTCACTAGAAATGGTAGAAAAAAACATTACTGTAGTCACTGCATTAATATGGATATCAGCTGCTTGGAAAAAACTCTCGCCTGTGACCGTAAGAAACTGTTTTCAAAAATGCGGATTCAATCAAAGTGACAGTGATCTAAGTGCAGAGTGCGATATAGAAGATAATATACCATTAGCATTTTTATTTCCCAATTTTAACATCACTAATTTAGATTTAAGCACAGACGCATTAATTGATAATGAGTTATTTACTGAAAAGCCTAATGTTTCCATTATAGATTGTATCGATGAAATTACTGATATCAGTGATGAAATGGAAAATGAGATTGAAGAGGAATTTGTAACTAGTATATCAAATATTTCAGAAGCCCATCAAAAATTAAAAGATCTTGAGAACTATTTCTTAAGCACTAACAGTTTTAACATTGCTAACAATATTTCTCAAGCTCTTCTTGAATGTGAATCTGAGATATTTAAACATAAAATGAAAAAAGCAAGACAAACAACAATTAATGATTATTTCAAGTAAAATCTAGCATAAAATATGTATGTATGCATGTGTATTAAGTATTGTAAATTTTTTTCGACTTTCGTCTTATTATGTGTGATTAAATTGATATGAGAATGAATATTTTTTTTCGTTTTTTTTTTCACCTCCACATTTTGGACACCTCCATATATTGGACATTTTAGGATTCCCCGTCAGTGTCCATTATAAGGAGGTTATACTGTATATGCCTTGTCAGAGTTCACGCGTTTCCTCTTGACAAAAATATAAACGTCATGTGCTACGGACAGTCCAAAAAATATCAGTATAGGACACGTTCATACGTGATTAATTTCAAAATATTCTTAATTTGAATAATCTTATCAATACAGAAAATAATGCATATATTTTATACTTTTAAATTATGGTTCTTAATTAAAAAATTGCTTCTGCAACAAGCAAATATACTTTATAAGTATAATACATGCATAAACTTGTATACTTACAACGTGTATGTATGCATTTTATTGATTACGATGAATTTATTATTTGTCATGAATTAAACAAATTCTACTCGCATATTACGTGTGAGCAAAAGAAAATATAGAAATAATTATACTTTATAATTTGAAGTTCAGTCAATAGAAGAAAAAAGATTTGAAATATATATTTTCTTAATAATGTACACAAATATATCCAATATTTTTTATTATTAAGCATTATAAATATCGTACATAATACATATATAAAAAGCAGATATTTGAATTTAAAATGTGAAATATATACATGTAAAGGCCACATTGCTAAAGCTAATTATACAAGTGTGCCGTATCGTTATGTTCAAATTTTAGGAGTGTAAAGTAACAAAAACGCAAAACTTGTATATCTGTTTTTGTTTGTTTCAAAGTTACAGATCTATGAATGTGATTGTAAGATCATGAAAAAAAATGTGATCCTAAAGTCAATACAAACTGATTTTATTTGAAAAAAAGATATACGATTCAATAACGGGCCTGTGATTGTTAACGTCGCATAATAAAATGTTATCCCAAAATAAATAAACACGTATCGTAGTGCATACAGTAATTTCTTGAAGATCTACAAAAAAGAGTACTGGAAATTGATTTATGATAAAGAAGGTTCTTACTAGAGAACGGACACGCTTACCACATGACGCAAAGCTCAGTGCAGTACTGGCGAAAAGCTATATTTCTAAAATATTTAATTTTATTTATATAATTGGGAAACGAACGGGTGGTGATCTATAAAATTACGAAATACATATTTATTTGTTGAAAAGTTGTATTTATAAAGTTTTTAATTTTATTTATATAATTGGAAAACATACGGGTGGTGATCTATCTATCTAAAATTACGAAATACATATTTATTAATTAATTTTATTTATATAATTGGAAAACAAACGGGTGGTGATCTATAAAATTTCGAAATACATATGTATTTGTTGAAAAGTTGTATTTTTAAAGTTTTTAATTTTATTTCTATAATTGGAACATTTTTATTTGTTCATTTTGTCGTTCAAGTTGAGTAAAGGAGTATTAATATTGACTAGCAATAGTTTCTCAAGGTTTTCTTCTGTCAATTTTGTTCTCTTTGAATTAAGTACATCCTTATAAATAGAAAACGTCCTTTCTACATCGCAACTGGTTATAGGTGCATACTGGAAATATTCTTTTATTTCTTCATATTTAGCCGTTAGATTTTGTGGAATTGTCTCCATACATAATTGTTGCAATGTAATTAAATCTGGATTTCTATTAAGAATTGCTTCAAACTTTTGCCGAAGACCACATCCGAAGTCACTTGGAATACTTTTCAAATTATTAACAGTCACATCTAATGTGGTTAATCCGTCATTTAATTTGAGATTCCGATTTTCAAAATAAGTGATTAGTTTTGGCAATTTTCCAAAGTGTTCGTGAAGAAAGTACAACTGATTTTTTAAATTTGGGATTTGTGTGAGCTCCTTGCACTCACCAATACTTCTAGCATCCTCCTTTAGCAGTGTTACGAAATATTTTAGACTATCGAAATTCTCAGCATAATAACTAGTAGCTTCCAGCAATGTTCCCCATCTAGTTATTACTGGAGTGGGAGGCAGTGACAGAGATGGAAATTTTTCGCTGAAAAGAGCTACTCTCAACGGTGCTTTTCTGAAAACTTTTTTAAAAGCTGATACAAGTCTATCAACTTCCGGAAAAGTGTCTCTGATATATTCACAGATTCTGTGGAGAGCATGTGCTACACAAGTAATATGCAGCATATTAGGATATGTTTTCTTCAATAGTCTGCCTGTTTTTAACATATACGCAGCACTATCACTGACAAATAAAAGTATTTTTTCTTTGTACGTGGCGTCCGAATGAAGCATTTTTTGCATTTTCTCCTTAATGGTTTCAGCAACTGTTTCCGCATTAACTCTATAACACTTGTTGCGATTACATATGAGTTATAGGGAATAGTTGGATGTAGTACACCAGCTACAACATTTACCACACAGCGTCCTAACATATCCACCATTTCGTCGGCGCTTATCCATATGTATTGATTTAAAAGATTACTTCTAATGCGTTCTACTGTTCTCGTATAGCACCTAGAAACATAATATTTGCGTAAAGTTGATTTATCAGGAACATTTCGACCAGTATATTTTTGAAGAAATATTTTTAAAGTGGGTTTGCTAAGTTTATTTAATGGAATATTAGCCGCCATAAAAGTTTTACAGAGTTCAGATGTGTTTGCGATCCTAAGTGACGAATTTTTGACGATATTTTACGGATTTTATAATAAATTTCGGAATCACTGACAATGGACATACAATCAGTATGACCGTCAATCCAACTCGCCATTGTTTTACAATGCCGTTCTCGACATTCTTCCATATCATGTCTGAAAAAGTAACTTAAACAATGCTCTAGATCTAAATAAATGAAAACTAAAAATGTGTGCGTAAGTTATTTAAACTGAACGAAATTCAATGCACTCTTACGTCGAAATAATTGGTAGAAATAGATTCAATCAAACGATATTAAACAGGATCTATCACAAAAATTACGATGTAATTAACAGTTAAAACTATGAAAACAAGAAACTTACTCACAGCACTTTATTTATCTTACGAAATATAAACTAATAAATAAAATACATTATAAAAACCCCGCTTCTATCTACGCTCATGAAAACACTTTAAAGAACACTATATTCTCTGAATACAATAGCTCAGTTGTCCATTGTTATCGCTCGAGACCAGGTGTCCGAGTAAGTCAAACAAATACTTCATTGAATTACGCCGGGATGTACTGTGCGACGTTATACACAATTCCAATTGCCGATTGCGTTTTATGGAAATTGCATCCGTTCTCTAGTTCTTACTTATTAGTCTTATTACGTAAGTGCCGAACAATGCATATCATACAATAAACAATGTTCAGACGACTGTTAACGTTGCATTTTTTAATAAAGGATTACATTACGTTTCAGTTCATACAACAGCTTATTATTGAGTGGACACGTTTTCTTTATTCAAAATGCCTTACCGATTTTCTTCTCAAGAGTATGTGGACATGCATTTTGTGTATGGCTACTGTAACAGCAGTGCACGTCAAGCAATTATTGAATACCGACATCGGTTTCCCGATAGGCGCATTCTTCATTACAGAACGCTTCTCGAAGTACACAGACAATTTCGGGAATGCGGACTGCGTGATTATCTTTTCTACCGAGGAGTACATTTTCCAGCAGACTTAGAGGCAGAAGCAGTAGCTATTGTTACAAGGGATCCAACTCTCAGTGTACGTCGAATCGCAAGACAACTAGGAGTGCCACGAATGACAGTTTGACGAATTTTAAAACGTGAGGGCTTATATCCATATCACTATGGCAGGGGACACGGTTTGTTTGAGGCAGACCACTATGCTCGTCTAGTTTATTCTACCTGGATATTAAGACAGTCACGGCTTCATTTTAATTTCTGCAGAACAGTCCTCTGGACAGATGAATCTACGTTCACGAGAAGTGGTGTTACAAATCTGAGAAACCTGCACAGGTGGTCATCAGAAAATCCCAAAGCTCTACGCCCATCTAAATTTCAACATGAATTTTCTATTAACGTTTGGGCGGCTCTAATCTATAATTTGTTGATTGATCCTGTCGTTCTTCCTGGAAGGTTAAATGCGGACAATTACCTTCAATTTCTTATTGACGAACTGCCAGGTCTTTTAGAGAATGTCTCACTGAATGTTCGACGAGACATGTGGTTTCACATGGATGGGGCACCACCACATTTCGGAATCCCTGTCCGAAATTGGGTTAACGTAAATTATCCAAGGTGGATTGGTCGAGCTGGTCCTGTTGCATGGCCACCCAGATCACCCTATCTTAATCCCCTTGACTTTTATTTATGGGGGTACATGAAAAATTTAGTCTACGCGTAAGTTTTGAACACAAGAGAAGAGTTGTTGGATCGTATTAACCTGGCTGTCGAGCAAATTCGACAAAAAAAAAGTATGAAATTCGGAAAAGTACTTCTTCTGTTGGCTTACGAGCACAAGCCTGCATTCAACAAGGAGGTGGACATTTCGAAAATATTATTAATTGAACTTTTTAATAAAATCAGTTTTTATTGACTTTAGGATTACATTTTTTTTCATGATCTGACAATCACATTCATAGATCTGTAACTTTGAAACAAATAAAAATGGATATACAAGTTTTGCGTTTTTTGTTGAAATGAAGTCTACTTTACACTCCTAAAATTTGAACATAACGAAAATTTGAACATTTGCGGACGGATGAGAATCTAATTTCTCGAGTTCTTGGCCGCATCTTAGATGTGTCCTCAAAAGGACCGTTATCTAGATGTTTCAACGAGATGGCACCCACATTTTCTAGAGCTGATCTACCATTTGCTGGAGCTTGACATCTGTTGCTTGGCTTCTGATGCAAACACTTATATGTCACTATCGTGCTGCTTGAGCATGCTTTTTGGTCTCCTTTCTGTGTCTGCCGCTCTTCTTGTAACCCCTGTTGTTAGGTGTTCGCTCTTAATTAAGTTGTTGTCGAGGTCAATAGTATGACTTGTTAAGAGGCTGTTGGTTCCTTCTGACGACAGTGCTTCTGTGTTCATCTATCCTAACATTTTTTCGCCCATTAGTCGTTTTTGTCTCTTCTTGCCCGAATCTTTGCCTTCCATATTTGCTTTACCAGTCTATTCCTATTCATTTTTAAGGTATATCCATACTGTCGTAGCTGAAATTTTTCTGTGATTTGATATTTCATTTTTCCCTTACTGTGGTATTTCTAATTCCATCTAATCTTGTTATTCGTAAAATTACCTTTAGATATTTCGTCTCTAGACCTCGAACTTCAATTGTGTGCCTCCTGATCAGGGTCTATTTGATTTTGTGTCTTGTTCAGGGTCCAGCTTTAATATCCGAAGATTACTAGTGGGATTACTATTTCCTCTTTCTTGACAAACTAATTTGTTATTGAGTGCTATATTCTTGCTGCAGTTTGTCCTGGCATGAGTTCTGATTCAAAGCTTCCTATGCAATTTAACGACAGTCTAGATGTTTAAACATTTTCAGGTGTTCTTGATTTTTGCGGATTTATTTTGTATTTTCAAGTTTCTTTTCAAAAGCGCCTCATTCTACATGTCTAATTTCATTTTCAGCTATTCTTCGGCTTGGGCAAAAATCACAAAATCATCCACATATAGACATTCTTGAATCCATATAAAGGATAGGTTCCTGTATTATAACATCGTCCATTATCACATTGAACAGCATTCGGCAATTCAATGTCTGTTATTGGTTTCAGGTAATTTTTAACAGTAAACTCCTCAGATATCAGATCCATACTCAACTTTTTAATTTTATCTAAATCGTGTAAATGTAAACTTTAATTCTAAGGAATTGACTTGGATCCTCTTCGAGTGAACTTCCTTAAAAGTTCAATTTAAATAAACTTTCTATAACGTTATCATAACGTCTCAAATATAAACTCTTTTATAATTCATTGCTCACTTAATTATAGAATAAACACTGTTATGGTTCTCTGACAAACAATACGATTCCATGTTCATGAAAAAGTTATATATAAGAGCTTTATAATTAATGATCTTTGTGACCCTGTGTGAAACAACGTTCATCATTTAATCAAGAATATTCGATACGGTTCTTAGAGCTTCGTTTTTAAATATTTAATCCCATTTGGCTCGCGTAAAGGTATCGAAATAAGTCGAGCGAATAGCGGGATATTTTCTTAAAAATTGACTTTTATTGGGGTTCGATATTTATAGCACGAAGTAAAATAGACAGCCACTTTATTTCTGTATAAAGCTTTTAAATTTTGTATAGGTTAATATATCCGCTAATATTAATAGCAGGATGTATCTTTTTAAAGCAACATAAAACACTTTTGGATTTGTATATACATCATTTATTAATGAATATACAACCTTTTGAATTTAAAACACTCAAATCTTGTATCTTGTATTTTATTAAATTATCTATTGTGGATATTCAATTATCGGATTTATTATTGTTTTGTATAACGTGGATTAATTTGGTATTAAAGTTTTTTTTCGAGGTTATGAATTTTAGAATTTAAAAAAGTGATTATAACGATTATAACTATTCAATTAATAAAGCCATTTATTTCGTATGAGAAGCAATGTTAAATTGAAAATTAGGTGATCAAATTTCCGTAATATTTTGGCTGGCGTACCACAGGGATCTATACTCGGTCCACTATTGTTTACTTTATACCGATAGGTCCAACTCGCAACGGGCCATAGGCAACAATATACGTATGGAACGTAATGCGATGTGGCAACGTGTGTACGATGCCTATATTGCGTGACTTTCTTAAAATTTAAATTTATTTTGCAGAATTATTGATTTTTTTACTTTTATCTTTTAGATAACGTTATTGTTTTTTTATTACTTAAAATTACAATATATGAAAAATAGTATACAATAAAAGTGTAAACAAAGACAGTATACATTGAAACGAATATTCATTCAATTGTATTGTCATGAAATTGAATTTGTCAATCGTTGTTAAATTTGTTAAAATGAATAGATATTTATATTTATCGGAAAATACTAATATGTACTTAAAGCAAACAAATAAGGTGTAGTGGTTTGTTATATTGATTATGCAGCTGATGCTTTCGTAATATGCTCATATTTGTATTATTTCAACTTATACTTCGGTCGATACATACCGACTTCCTTCAAACCAGGAGGAAGCTACAGTTGTAATTAAACTATACTTCCTTTTTTTTTATTACCTACGGATATTCACAATTCCAAAATACGTTACAATGTTGCTTATTTTAGATTGTAATTAGCTGAATGCTGTCGCAAAACTGATCTCTGCATTTTAAAAAATGCCAGAATAAAATTAACCCCTGCCCTTATTATAATTTTACAAAGGAACAGACACGTACTTCAATTTCTAGGAAAAACTAAGCCTACAGTTCATGTATAATACAGTGATAATGAAAACTGGAGCGTTTGTCGACCTACGAAGTTGTACTTTACTTGTTTATTGTTAATAAAAGGCTGATGGAAACATTACGTGAGATTTTGGTATCTGTATTACAATAACATCACGATAATAGTAAAAATACAAATATGAGCATATTACGAAAGCATCAGCTGCATAATAAATATAACAAAACACTACACCTTATTTGTTTGCTTTAAGTATTAGTATTTTCCGATAAATATAAATATCTATTCATTCTAACAAATTTAACAACGATTGACAAATTCAATTTCATGACAATACAATTGAATGAATATTCGTTTCAATGTATACTGTCTTTGTTTACACTTTTATGGTATACTATTTTTCATATAAAGTAATTTTAAGTAATAAAAAAACAATAACGTTTTCTAAAAGATAAAAGTAAAAAAATCAATAATTCTGCAAAATAAATTTAAATTTTAAGAAAGTCACTCAATATAGGCATCGTACAGACGTTGCCACATCGCATTACGTTCCATACGTATATTGTTGCCTATGGCCCGTTGCGAGTTGGACCTATCGGTATATAAATATATATATATATATATATATATATAATAACTTCGTGACCTTGGTATCATATGGTAAACCTAATCAGTAGGCGATTAAAGGTCTGTATATTACTTCAAAATATATGTATTTAAAAAACTCTACATGTTTCGGCTATATACGCCTTTTTCAAGAGAATACAAAATATATATATTTTGTATTCTCTTGAAAAAGGCGTATATAGCCGAAACATGTAGAGTTTTTTAAATACATATATTTTGAAGTAATATACAGACCTTTAATCGCCTACTGATTAGGTTTACCATATATATATATATATATATATATATATATATATATATATATATATATATATGGTAAACCTAATCAGTAGGCGATTAAAGGTCTGTACATTACTTCAAAATATATGTATTTAAAAAACTCTACATGTTTCGGCTGAATATGAATGACAGGATATAAATGTCAAGTCCTGTCATTCATATTTTGTATTCTCTTGATAAAGGCGTATACAGCCGAAACATGTAGAGTTTTTTAAATACATATATTTTGAAGTAATGTACAGACCTTTAATCGCCTACTGATTAGGTTTACCATATCATACCAAGGTCACGAAGTTATTATATATATATATATATATATATATATATATATATATATCCTTGTTTATAGACGTACATAATCGCGCCAAAGTGCTGGGGTCGCGAACTATCAAATAGGCGGCAAATTAAAATCTTGATATATACCTAGTAGATTTATTTATAAACCATTTCGGATATTTCATAGAAAAAGGCGTATAAACTATTTGTGGTCATTAGTTAGTACGCCTTTTCCTACGAAATACTCGATTAATCTCAATACTGTAATTAATAGTTAAGTTTAATGTGAATATTTGAAAATTTTAAATTGTATTTGCTACTTTTGATTTGATATTTCTAGAATATAACGATATTATATGAATGAAACTAGAATACATTTATATTTCTAGACAAAAAACACATAGCATCGATGCAATCATTAATCATTTTTATATTTTGTACGTCAATATTATTATTTTTTAACTCTACATTTTTTACCCCAGAAGAAGCGACAAAGTCTGTCGCGAAATATAGGGTAATTTAATAAAGGAGTTTTTTAATTGACCGCTTACCCGAATTTTAATTAATTTTTGATATATATATATAAATATATATATATATGTATATATATATATATATATACATATATATATATATATATATATATATATATATATATATATAAATATAATATTTTCGTAACCTTGGTATGATATGGTAAACTTAATAAGTCGGCGATTAAAGGTCTGGTTTATTACTTTAAAGTATATATATATTTAAAACCACCCTACATGTTTCGGCAATGATGCCTTTGTCAAGGATATATATATTTTATATTTTTTATATCCTTGACAAAGGCATCATTGCCGAAACATGTAGGGTTGTTTTAAATATATATACTTTGAAGTAATAAACCAGACCTTTAATCGCCGACTTATTAAGTTTACCATATTATACCAAGGTCACGAAAATATATTGTAATAACGCTGATACTGAATGTATACGCCCCTACGACGGGCTACGTTGGGCTGACAAACTGATGTTAAGTCTTGTTAGATATAGTTAATTTTGTTGTATTAGTACATTTTATTGTATGAACTTTGAATTTACTATTAAACATCCCGTAACTTTAAAACTAAGCCATTGTAAGACGAACATTAATATGAACTTTTATGATCATAATAACCCTAGGAATCGGCCCATAAAGTTTGTCGCATATATTTAAAATCAGCCTGTATATGACGTCAACCTTATAACAATTTTAAGATAATTATAAATAATAACATAATAAACAATAAATCAGGTTATCCATGTTATCCATGTTAATATAGCAAACATGAATCACAAGTGATTGCTCGTTCTAATTTATACCAACGTATTTAGAAATCAAATATATATTCACAATTACAATGTGTACTTTAATCCACTTAATCTGATTAAATAAATTAGTAAATAATACAATAGTCAATCAATACTCCGTGACTCAGCTCATGTTTCTCCATTTTTTTTTTTATATTTTCAAATCAAACTTTACTATTGCCATGTTGTTTGAGTTCCATACAATAATGAAGACATTCTCGTGGAAATTTTTATGCAAAAATTTCGACCGGCCTTCGTGAGGTCGTACAATAAAAATCTTATCACCTTCCATCCTCCTAAAAACGAAATTCCTTATAAAAGTATGCCTTAATAATAAGACATCATCGCGCTGATAATTTCCCTTCCTTATTATTTGTTCAACCTTTCCTTTTCTGCGGGGCTTATCGGTTAACGGAGCTCTTCGTTCCTGATTTATTTTTATATCGCGATGACCTCGGAACACTAAATAAAAGCGGCCGTTATCTGTGGACATCTTCTGTTTATACACCACGTTTGGTGATTTCACTCCCTCAAGAGGGAGAAAAATGTACCACTTTACCGGTTATTATCGGATTTGGATAAGCTCTTTGTTATGTGGAGAGGAGCGAAAATAACGTCAGCTAAAAGGTGAAACGTCCACATTTAATATGAAATCAATAGAATGTTCTAATAAAAGGAAATAATAGCTAAGAGTAAAAGGACCGTTAACTTTTGGCGGTGACAAGGCGCAAATTGAGTTATTACTTTTGGAGAAGTGGTTCGAGCGATATTATCAATTAAAAATTTATTTTGTGCGATAAAGGACGAGATATTGTGGACTAAAATGTTTCCGTTTTTACGCATTCATTCATATAAAAACAGGTTTGAGTATTGATAGGTTTTTAGAATATACGAAAAAGGTTTAAGTATATCAATACGTTAAGCACGTATTACGCATTTGTTACAAATGAAACAGACATGCAATATACACATCTGTAACTGTGTAACTGTACACTTGGACAATACACCTCGTATTTTCCAGCATTTACTTCTGCTTAAGACACGCGTTTCTGCCATCTACTATTAGGCGTCATCAGTTAAGCTGGTGAAGTAAATAAAGCTTAAATCGCCTATAAGGTATAGCAAGTTTCGTCCTATCAGGTAGCACCATATAATATAGTGATATTTGACGAACGAAAGAGACTATGCCGAAAATGGCAACCCTTCCCTTGACCGGCTATGCCGGTACAGAAGGGAAGAAAATACATATATAGGTGTAAGTCCATTAACACGATGCCAGATGGCAGTAAATATACAAAAAAGGGTTGCTATGTATACATAGCAACTCAATTATATGACATTTGTATACATACTGTCATTTATATTTTATATCCTTGATAAAGGCATCATTGCCGAAACATGTAGGGTTGTTTTAAATATATATACTTTAAAGTAAAGCCAGACCTTAAATCGCCAACTGATTGAATTTACCATATAATACCAAGGTCACGAAAATATTATATATATATATATATATATATATACCTTTTTTTTTTTTTTTTTTTTTTTAATTTTACCGAGGAGGGGAAAATCTTAAATCAAGACACCCACACAGATGTTGATCGTGGGTAGTGTCGGGTTATACCGACTAAAAACCCCTCCTCCAGTCGTCTTGCACACCTCACACCGGAACCCGCTTTCGCATTACTTCGGTGCTGGCGTTGTCTATATATTCATTTTTAGTCTCCTATCTTTGGTCATGCTCCTTAGTCCCTATGATGCTTCGTATGGTTTTGGACACTAACAGCCATTGAACTTTGGATCCCATTAGGTTCTTCATCATATATATATATGTATATATATATATATATATATATATATAACAGCATGTAAATGCGAGTCTAATGAAATAATGAAATTTTTTCGGCATTACATTGTTCTAGTCGTCTGGATGCTAGAAAAATTGAAGGCGTTGGTTGATGTGGTTCCATATTACGCGCCATCACATTAACTACAGATTATTTTTTGCTGTCAGTTGTTTCATCCACACATAACCACAGTTTTTTTTTTCAGTTCGGCTTTGATTTTATTTTCAACCTGTTTACGCACCGATGGTAATTCCTTCGTAACGTTGTCTTGCCCGGTAATGTTTGATTCGCGTATTTATTCCAGAATAAAATAAATGAATCATTCCTTAACAGTGTACACACAATCATAGTTACACATAGTTCATGTATAAACTGTTGTTGATTAATTTTGTTATTATTGTGCTTCGAACTGTTTACGTGTTCTTTACACTGTGTTTTTGACCAACACATTAGATATATATTGCACACTAAACATTTAATTTTTGAGCCATCGCATATTAAGTCCGGGAAATCCATAATAAAGTTATTCACTTCGTCTGACAACGGTCGTTTTCTCGATTTATGTGTCGACGACATTTTATTACATATGCTTACACTTACATGCAGTCTAAGCAAGTACCAAACACATACTGAATGCTTTTTATTAGTTCTGATGCAATACAATCATCCTCACATCGGCGCACATGCGCGCACGGAAATTGGTCTGCTCTAGTAATCAGTTAAGAAGCAATAAGTAGCAATAAAATAATAACTACGCAGTTATATCAGAATTTCGAGAGACTTCAAAATAATTAACAACTCCATCTCGATCGCCTTACCAAGAACTGTTAGTATTCGCAAAAAAAAAACGTTGGCTATAAACGGCAAGTTTCGAGTGAACTTTGCCGGGTCACCTGTCGTCGTCGTAATTTTCCAGATACATTTATCCAGAAACTAATTAAAATTACTTGAAATTCACCCTATTGCAGCAACGAGCTGGAAAATACGCGCCTCTACTCCAATTAAATACGATTTGCTATGAAAAACAGACGACGACGCATCATTACAAATGGAAAACAAATGACTGTGCCCATAAATAAACGCAGCACACGAATACTATCTTTGAAATTAATTACGACAAAATCAGTAACGGGACTGTTAACTCCAGAAGCGCAGTTTCGTGGGGAATAGGGTTGATTTCTTGCTGGTTTTCGGGTTTTATTAATCTATTTTTATCGTCAAATCGTGCGTTTATTTCTAAATTAATTCAATTAATATCTTTGATAATTTAAGGATTCACAAATAATACATTTAACCAACAACAAGAAGAACGTAGTTGCCTTCATAAGTAGAAAAAATATATGCTCCTTACTATACAGGTTGTTTATTAGGTTTACTGCGTTCGGCGCCAGTTGTAACGTTAGGCGCTAAGTGGTAACGTTGGTAGTTATATATATATATATATATATATATATATATATATATATATATATATATATATAGTAAACTTAATAAGTCGGCGATTAAAGGTCTGGTTTATTACTTCAAATTATATATATTTAAAACAACCCTACATGTTTCGGCAATGATGCCTTTTTCAAAGAAATAAAAAATATAAATTATTTATTATTTATATTTTTTATTTCCTTGACAAAGGCATCATTGCTGAAACATGTAGGGTTGTTTTAAATATATATAATTTGAAGTAATAAACCAGACCTTTAATCGCCGACTTATTAAGTTTACTATATATATATATATATATATATATATATATATAGTGTAGTTTAACAGCCCATTCAGGTCCAGAGCTGTGTAATCTTTTTCCATATCTTTCCATCTTTCGCTTTTATCTTCCAGTTTACCACACCTTTTTCTCTTAGGTTTTCTAGCACTGCTCCACCCATCTTTTTCTTGGTCTTCCTTTTTTCTTCTTACCGACCGACTCTCTCCACGCTATTTGTTTTAGTATCCTGTCATCCGTCATCCTTTAAATGTCCCAGCCATCTAAGTCTCCCAGCTGTTATTACTTCGTCTATTTTTGGTCCTCGATATATGCTGTATACTTCCCCGTTCGTTCTTCTTATATTGCCTTGTTCCGTTCTTTTTCCTCCAAGGCTTCTTCTCAGAATTCTTCTCTCCCATCTCATTACTCTTTCTTTCTGATTTTTATTTAGCACCCATATCTCACAACTATACAGTAATGTGGGTCTTAAAATAGATTTATATATTCTGAATTTAGATTTCCTTGATAGGTGCTTTGACTTGATTAGGTGGTTTACCATTCCTGCACTTTTATTAACTTTTATTATTCTCATGCTGATTTCCTTTTCTTCTTGGCATCTGGCTGTTATTAGTGCCCCAGGTAATTAAATTCTTCCACTCTTTCAAATTCCAAATTTCCTTTTTCAGTCATTACTTTACAGATTCCGTCGTTATGTTGCTTTCCAATTCTCATTATTTTCATTTTTTCCTGATTTATCTCGAAACCTATCTTGCGTGCCGCTGCTGTCAGCCTTTTTGTTGTTTCTACCAATTCATGTTCCTTTCTTGCTATTATCGCCATGTCATCTGCATAGCATATGACCTGATGACTTTTGTTCATCAAGTGTCCCTCTCTATTAAGGTTGCTACCTCTGACATACTTTCTAATGCATGGTTGAACAGCAGCGTCGATAGGGGATCTCCTTGTCTGAGTCCAATCGTAATATCAAAGTCTTTTGATACCCCTTCTCCGATATGGACACTGCTTAGGGTTTTTTCTGGCGTCATTTTTACTAATTGCATCTTCGATGGAACTCCAAATTCAATCATTATCTGTGTTATTTTTTTTTCTAAAAACTGAGTCATAAGTTTTTTGGAAGTCCAAGAAAATTACACTTGCTGGGATATTGTATTCCAAGCATGAGGTTAACACTTCTTACATTGTGAAAATCTGGTTCGTTGTTCCCCTTCCTTTCCTAAATCCGGCTTGATATTGTCCTATCAAATCTTCTGCAATGGGTTCCAACCTCTTTTTTACTACTATCGCCAGGATTTTGTATACTGTATCCAATAGAGAGATTCTTCTTAATTATTACAGTTAGATACGTCTCTCTTTTTTAGAATAGGTATGATTATGGAATGGGTCCATTTTTTCGGCATTTTTTCGCTTCTTCAAATATCTATTATTAACTTGTAGATTTTTTTATTTAGATCTTCCCCAGCATACTTTATGTTCTCATTTGTTATCCCATTTCTTCCTGGACATTTATTGTTTTGAGCTGCTCTATTATTTTATTTATCTCTTGTCTGGTAGGTTCCGATATTGAATTTGTAGGTATCCGTTGGTAGGTATCCGACGACAAATAATGGTTATTACGTGCACCGTACGTAATGGCCGACAATATAAGAGGGAAAAAAAAGGCTTCGGGCAACTTCGGCTGCCTCACCTACCTGCTCCTGCCAACGTCTAGCGGCCCACCCGACTACTACGGTAGCCTCAGCTCAGGGGCGGGGATACCCAGAGGTACGATGAGAAAAATAGGAGAGTTGGACAGGGCGCCACCAAATTTGATACCGCTAGGTGCCGCAAATCCGGAAACATTGGATCTCAGGAAAGAGAAAAAAAATGCGATAAACCTACACAAAGCGACGGATAAGTTGCGCAACCAAGTCGTCCGAAAGCGATAAAGAAAAGTTCGGTCACCAGGTTATAACTAATCTTTACAGAAATTACGATTTGAAGGAAAACAAAAAAAGTACACCGTATTAATTGGCTCCATTGCACCTTACACAGCCCCCCCCCCCAAATTACGTATTTCTCCGGGTTCTAAAATTAAATTTCAAAACTCTCTTGGAGAGTGAAAATGGGTAAAGAAAAAAAAATAATGTTTCACAATTGTTCGTCAATAACATATAAGGGTATAGTTATTTAATTAAAAAAAAAAAAGAGAAAATAAATTTACATTTAAAGTTGCAATTTTTTGGAAGAATGAAGCGAAATTTATTTTGTTAATCTCTATGTAAAAGAAACATGTAACCTTGATCACGTTTTCGAATAGCAAACAAAGAAAAATATTATACAAAGAAAAACAATATATTACATGTAAAGTCGTTTAAAAGTATTTTATAAATTGAATTAATTATAACTTTAAGATCAGCAATAGTAATTAATAATAATTCAAACGATTTAAACTAATTTTACAAATTATATTACGTAGTATTTTAAAGTTGAATAACTTAGAACTTTAGGACTAGCAATAGTAATTAATAATTCACATCATTTAAATTTTATTTAAAACTTGCAATAGTAATTAATAATTCAAAATTAAACATGAGAAAGGAAATAAAGACATTAAAATTCTTAGCTCTGTTCTCCGAACGCCTGTAGTGAGTTGACAGGGTTCCTCGCTGTCTAATTTTCGGTATCGTCGGGGTTAAGTTGAAATAAAATCTTCGGCAGGTCGTAAAAAAATTGGTGAAACTTCGGTAGACCATAAAAATCACCAGAATGTAACTTAATGGTTCAGAAGTCATACAAAAAAAAAGCTTAAAATCCTGTAATTGGATGTCGAGAGAAAAAAAAACCTTCTCCACCACCTTAAATCCCTCATAAGAAAAATTGGCTATCCAATCAAATTCGAGGAGCTTTTGAGCAAATCCCAAATACTTGAGGGCGCCATAATGATACAAATACTTTGTAAAAACGATAATAAAGCCCTTATAAATTCAAAAGCCACATGGTGGACGAGATGTCAACGGAGTAGAAGAAATCGCTTTTCTATCAAGATAATGCACGAGTGCATACGTGCATAATCTCCTTGGCGAAATTTCATGAACTGGGCTACCAATTGCTCCCTCATCCGTCATATTCTCCGTTCTTAGCCTTTAGTGATGATTTCCTGTTTCCAAACCTGAAGAAATACATCGGTGAATAGATATTTGGCTCCAACGATGACATGATCGCCAAACAAATGCCTAATTTTGAGAACCTCAATAAATCTAATTGAATATTCTCGGCAGTTGTTGCAGATACTTCTTTGTGAAACATTTTAACTTCATACAGTAAATAATAAAGAATAAATTAAAACACTTGGCTTGTTTCACTATGAGATTTATTAAATTCCCTAACATCTGTTTCGGCTGTTATGCCATTCTCAAAGAGATCTATAAATCTAACATAAAGACTATCGCACTTGTTCTTATATGTTGTCTGTTCTTGTGTGTAGTGGGGGTGGTACTATATTGTGTATTACGGTGTCTATAAAGGGTGTATTGGCATATTCTATCTGTGTGTTGGTGATTGATAGATTTTGTTTTTTCGCTAGATTTATTTCTAATATTTCTAGGAGGTCCAATCTCTTTCTTTTTGTGATATTGTGTATTAAGTCGCAGTTATCTATATCGGGGAAGTGGTTGAGTTCTATACAGTGTTCGGCAAAGCCTGTGCTTTTCTCACTATATAAAATTGACTTTTTGTGTTCTTTAACTCTGTTTTTAATGGCTCGTCCACTTTGGCCGATATAGATAGATTCACAGTCTTTACATTTTAATTTATAAACACCTGATTGGTCCATTTTATCTCTTTTATCTTTGTTGTTGCTAATCATTGTTCCCAAATTTGTTTTATTTGCCCAGCTTATTTTGATCTAATCCTTTTACTATTCTGTTTATTTTATTAGTGAGTTGGGGTATGTATGTAATTTTGTGCCATCTTTGTATATTTTCTGTTATTTTCGGGTATAGGTATTTGTTCTTATTATTTTGTATTTCTTTACGTTTTAACAGTTTATCTACGATTTTAGAGTCATATCCAATATTTCTTGCGATTAATTTAATTGTGTTTATTTCTGTATTAAAATCTGTCTTCTTTCATTGTTTCGACCTTTGCTTGATGTAAATCCATATCACTAATAAATAAAACACACATAAGACGTTTTAGATTTACACTTTATTAATAAAATAATGACAGCTGTTTCGCTAACACAGTAGCTTCTTCAAATTCAACTTAAGACTCTTAAGTTGAATTTGAAGAAGCTACTGTGTTAGCGAAACAGCTGTCATTATTTTATTAATAAAGTGTAAATCTAAAACATCTTATGTGTGTTTTATTTATTAGTAAAATCTGTCTTGTTTAATGGTGTGTTTGTGGCTCTATGTATATAACTCTGGAATGTTGACATTTTATTTTCATCGATTGTTTAGCGTTTGCGTGTAATATGTTGTCTGTAAAAGTGGGTTTTCTGTAGATTTCAAATGTAAGCTTATTATTATTTCTGTTTATTGTAATGTCTAGAAAGTTTATTTTCTTGTCTTTTTCTGTTTCTTTTGTAAATTGTATCTTGTGGTTTATAGAATTTATTACTTTTAGGAACTCCGTTAATTGCCTATCTGTACCCTTCCATATGCAAATTACGTCGTCTACATATCTGGCCCAGAAATGGACTTATTGAATTAATACTGTGTTTTTCTTGAATAGTTCTTCTTCGAAGTTATTCATGTATATTTCTGCTAATAGCGGGCTTAAAAAAAAAAAAATTACATACATACCCCAACTCACTAATAAAATAAACAGAATAGTAAAAGTATTAGATATAAAAATAAGCTGGGTAAATAAAACAAATTTGGGAACAATGATTAGCAACAACAAAGATAAAAGAGATAAAATGGACCAATCAGGTGTTTATAAATTAAAATGTAAAGACTGTGAAGCTATCTATATCAGCCAAAGTGGACGAGCCATTAAAAACAGAGTTAAAGAATACAAAAAGTCAATTTTATATAGTGAGAAAAACACAGGCTTTGCCGAACACTGTATAGAACTCAACCACTTCCCCGATATAGATAACTGCGACTTAATACACAATATCACAAAAAGCAAGAGATTGGACCTCCTAGAAATATTAGAAATAAAACTAGCGAAAAAACAAAATCTATCAATCACCAACACACAGATAGAATATGCCAATACACCCTTTATAGACACCGTAATACACAATATAGTACCACCCCCACTACACACAAGAACAGACAACATATAAGAACAAGTGCGATAGTCTTTAAGTTAGATTTATAGATCTCTTTGAGAATGGCATAACAGCCGAAACAGATGTTAGAGAATTTAATCAATCTCATAGTGAAACAAGCCAAGTGTTTTAATTTATTCTTTATTATTTACTGTATAAATCTAATTATTTGCAAGGCATTAAAAAATTAGGAAAACTTTCGAAAAAATGTATTTATTTCAAGGGCGACTATGTTTACAAATAACTAAAGCGTTTCTTTCTCGATAAAACTTTCATTCCAACAGTCAAAATTGCATACTTGAATATAATACTATCGATCGAGATAGATAACATTGTATTCCAAAGTCACTATAATAACATGTTAATTAAATTGATTAAATTACTAGTGGATGTGCTGAAATATGTATGTAATTCCATCAGATTTAGACGTATTGCGCGGTGAACGGATTTCGGTCCCGCATTATTATTCCCGCCCACACTACGCATTGTATAAACTAGGTAGGTGTTAAACATGTATGTAGAGCGATTTCCGTGCGTCTGTCAGAAGCTGAAAGGGTGGTTTGTTTATTGTTGTGCGCATCAGATATGAATATTCAGTCACTTACATCTATTACTATAAAATTTTATAATAATAGATGAAAATAATAACATAAAGAAAATAATATCCAATTAAAACGGACAATTATTAGATAAATTCGAGAGTATACTAAAGGTACTCTTTTCTAAATATAAGAATGTAGTATATGATGTTTTATTAGTCAAAATTATAATGGAGTACTTTGCTAAAGAACCCACAGGTCGGTATCTACATCTATTCAACCGGAATCAGGATGTGATTCCCGCTTCCGGATGAATAGATGTAGATATCGACATGAGGATAATAAGCCCTCGAAAGAGTGCAAACTTTATGTATTTTTCTCCTTTATTTGGCACTAGAGAATCAAAATCGTCGGTAGCTGCAGACTAAAAGGCGTAGGGTGTCAAGGATATGTCTTCGCAAGAGTAATTTTAATTAAGTCGGGGTACCGTATATGAAATGCCGCAAAAAATATGTTCTCTACTTGCCAGAAAGGGAATATTCCCCTTACAAGCTTCTCAAATTTCGAAATCGGTATACGACAAGTCTATACAGATTTCAAGTTGTACGATAGGATCCACATAAGCGATTAATTGACAAGGTCGTCGTATTCGTGAGATTAAACTTCGGAACCACCGGAAACGGGAGTCACATCCCGTTTCCAGTTGAATAGATGTAGGTACCGACATGGGGACAATCAGCTCTCGAAAGAGTGCAAACTTTACGTCTTTTTCTTCATTAGTTGACACTGGAGAATCAAAATCGTCGGTAGCTGCAGACTAAAAGGCGTAGGGTATCTAGGATTTATCTTCGCAAGCGTAATTTTAATTAAGCCATGGTACTGTATAATAAATGCCGCAAAAAATAGGTTCCCTACTTGCCAGAAAGGGAATATTCCCCTTACAAGCTTCTCAAATTTCGAAATCGGTATAGGACAAGTCTATAAATATTTCACGTTCTACGATAGGATCCGCATAAGCGATTAATTCACAAGGTCGTAATATTCGTGAGATTAAACTTTCTCCTAACGAAAATAGATACACACACTAACACTGTCGACTGGCTTCGTAACGGGCTGCGTTCGAATTACGTTTCACCCCAAATGCAATCGCAAGTGGCAGGAGGGCGATACCATTTCAATATTTTAAAATCAGAGGGCGATACAGTATGCGTTGAACGAAATATAAATAACTCGTAACTGAAATATAGTATACAGGGACGCGACTGTAAGAAAATAACATGCGAGTGTAACCCACTCAATAAGGACAGAAAGTCTGTTAATATGATAGCAACCCCATTAGCACTGTAAGCTTAACAAACATATGAATAATATGGGCTTGACAGAAGAAACCGTATATAGATTATGTGAAGAGGAAGAGAAAACCGCGATTCATATACGGTACCAATGTGATGGTTTAAAAAAAAACGCGGTTCCTGCAAAAATCAATATCCTAAAGCGGAACTGTATTTAAAGGAACGCTTTCGAAGTTGCTTAATTAAAAGAGTAACAAGAGTAAGTAAAAGAGGTTTTACATCCACCTCAAGTAATGTATTTACCTATCTTTTCCAGTATTCTATTATAAAATAATAGGCAACTCTAAATTTAATTATTTAAGAATCTAATTGAAGGCACGGTGCACGGTCTCCTGAAAATAGAAGACGTTTTTATCAAACTAATCGGTAAATATATTAGAGTTCATATAACTGTCGTAATATTATGGCGAAATATATATTCGAAAATTATTCACTTCCTTTTATTTCTTCCTTTCCTAAAGAATTTATCTATATTGGAACTTTCCGTAATGGCATTTTGTGTGTCGTCCAGAAAATGCTTCATTTATATAGCTATACTGTCTCAAACGGCCGTCTTATTTCAGAGGATGGCCACTTTACCCTTGCCTTGTATCAGAAACTCCTCTTTTCCTTTTACCGTTTCACTCGATGAAATATGTCATCTACTTTTCTTTTCTTATTTCAAATTGACGGTCTCACATTTATATTCTCTTATTCTATGATGGGTCGAGTAATATAATACGAAAGCATTATATACAGGTTGTAACATCAGTAGTTTCATTTAAAGATTGAGGATTAAAATTATGTATTTATCTTAAGAAAGATTAGTGAGAAGACAATTCAAAGAAATAACGAAACGATAAAAATAATGTGTTTTATAGATATCGAGAGGGCATTTGATAATATAAAAGGGAGGAAAGAGATGCCTTAGCTAATGAAAAAGGAAACTATTTAAGACAGAAACATTAGAAAAGTTAAAAAATATCATATTAAACCAATAATTCATATTGTTTTTTGTCTTGTCTTTGAGTTGTTCTTTTTTCACACACATAGATTTTAAGCTTTCCCGTATTTCCAATGAGAAATTTTTTTATGTTAAGATCTGGCACAGTAGACATATACAGGGTGGCCCAAAATGACCGCAGGGGTTTGTGTTCATTATAACTTCTTATTTAAGACATAATTTTTAATTTTTTTAAATTTTAAATACAGTATATTAATGGAGAATATTTTCAATTTAATTATGAAAAATTATATCTCGCAAGTGGTGGCCATTTTCTGCTTCGCATATTCGTGCTCTTTCCAAAACATTTTCCATAACCTTTCGCCAAACTTCAGGTGTTATGTTGTTGATTTCGTCGCGTATATTATTTTTCAATTGCTGTATGGTTCGAGGCTTATTAATATAGACTTTCCTTTCAAATAACCCCAAAGGAAACAGTCTGAAGCGGTTAAATCCGGTGAACGCGGAGGCCAATTAAAATCGCTTTTACGGGAAATAATTCGTTCACCAAAGATGTCGCGTAAAAGAGCCATTGTGTCCCTCGCCGTGTGCGCTGTGGCTCTATCCTGTTGGAACCATACTTGCGGATGGTTTTCCACGGCTGGCTTTAAAAAATTTTCCAACATTGTCCGATATCTAACACCAGTGATGGAAACGGCCAATTATCCTTTCCGACGAAACACCGCACCAAACGGTACACTTAAGTGGGTGTAATTCTCGCTGTTGAACTACTCTTGGATTTTCCGTAGCCCATAACCTGCAGTTTTGCCTATTAACGAACCCATTTAATTGGAAATGGGCTTCGTCGCTCATAATTAAATTATGAATAAAATCATGATTTTCTTCTGCTTTTTGACGAAAATAAATTGCATAATCAAGTCGTTGCTGGTAATCTGTCGGTTTCAATTGTTGGACAAGCTGAATTTTGTATGGAAACATTCTTATTGTATGCAAAATTCTCTGCAGCGACCCTCTTGAGAGGCCAAGTTGTGTCGAACGTCTCCTGGTTGATGTTTCTCCATCTTCCCGAATACTCTCCTGTACCCATTCAATATTGTCATCCGTGTGCACCGTTCGTCGTCTGCCGGCACCAGGAAGGTTCCTTACTGCCTCTTGTTCTCGAAAATTTGCAACCAGACGGTTTATTGTTGAGTCAAAACAATATTTTGGCACGTTGTTCAATTGTGTACTGTTCCATTTTAAATTCCCCAAGTCTTTACAAAATACTGAAAACAAAAAAAAATAAAAAATTATAATAAAAAAGTTATAAGGAATTAAAACCCCTTCGGTCATTTTGGGCCACCCTGTACTACTATTTTTAGAATACTAATACTTAGAAGTTCCTAAATTTTCTAGAATATTCCTCTTAATATTAGAATTAACTTAGGTTTTAATTTATTTCATTTCTAATCATAATTACGTTTTAAATTTGCACCGTCTAACAGTGAAAAATATTTGTTATCTGTCCTATCATGAATTAATTTTTGATATCACTTAATTAAGTTTTAGAAAAAACAAAGAAAGTTTTATAAATTTCTTTTTGAGAACAATGTTTCGTTGATACAATTCTGTAGCTAAATTCTAAGTCTGCTACCATAACTCATGTATATACAGGGTGATAAAAAAATTGGAGCCTTAGCCTTTTAACTGAAAATAGTACTCACAAAATAATGACAAATGAAAAAAAATTCTGATAAAAGTTGTAAAGTAGAGATAACACGTATGCGAGCAACACAGAAACACCACTGAGAGAGCAAATGTTCGAAGTTACCGCCTCCTGCTTGAATACAAGCTTATGATCGCCGTTTCCACGAGTTATAACAGACTCGAATATCTTGCCTTCTTATTGTGTCTACAGCATCTTGAAGACGCTTTCAATTTGATTATCGTTATTGTACACCAAATTTTTCATATGTCCCCATACATATCCATCGGGTTAGAGTCGATATAAGTGGTCATGCAATAGGTCAATCTCTACCTATCCATCGGTCACCAAACGTATTATTTAAATGCTCACGCATTTCGTAACTGCTATGAGATGAAGCACCATCATGCAAAAACCACATGTGTTGACAACGTTTGAAGGCACCTCTACTAAAAGTTCTGGTAAATTGTTTCGTAAGAACATGTAAACGATGTGGTGAAATAAATGGTCCGATGAGAGTTAACATTAACAATCCCTGCACATAGGTTAATAAAAAATCTGTGTTGAAATTTGCTAGCGCCTATGTATCTTTAGCAAGTGTCTTTGACTCTTAAGCTGTAAGTGTGAATATCTCTGTTACTTTACAACTTTTATCACATTTTTTTTACATTTGTCATTATATGCAATACCAGCAGTATAAGACATACAGAATATTGATATGGCTCATATCTGGTATCAACACGACGGATGTCCTGCTCATAATGCGGCTCGTAAATATTTAAACAAATATTTCCTCGTCGCATTATTAGCACCATCGGAGACATAAAATGGCCACCAAGATCTCGCGATTTGTCCCCGAATAATTTTCTTTGGGGCCATATAAAGCAAACAATTTATACCCATCAGCAACTAAGACCGAACAACGTGTATGACCTCAGATTAAAAATTCTTGAAGCTATTCAAAATATCACTCCTGCGATGTTAAGAGCAAAGCGACAACAATTTTATGATCGTCTGGGATATTGTTTGGGACAACAAGGAGATGTTTTCGAACATTTAATAAGATGAATGTTGTAACTATTTATTATTCGTTAGCTTAGCATTGTGTTTGTTATAATTTAAGTATAATTTATAATATTAAAATATTTTATATATATATTTTTCACTTTAATTCTCTATTTTATTACAAATTAGATATTTTACTAATTATTTCCTGTTGCTTAGTGAATTGAAATATTTGACTCAGCTATGCAAAAAACGAGCATGGTAGCTAAGCGCCAAGTACGAGTAACAAGCCCGTATTCAAAATTTCAGGGGACAACGTTTATACTTAACCTAATAGATTACAAATTTAATGACAGTAGTACACAGTTACATAGTTCCGATTGATCGTTTAAAGCTAACCCTAATTTTGTATATCTATAAATTTCTAACGATTCTAACAGATCAAGTTTCATACTTTTATCTTAAATATGAAGTATTTCAAAGTTAGTATTGAAATCGTGGCTATGTTCTATACAATTATTAGCAAAGGTAGAGTCTGATTTTTTATCTCTGTAACTTCTTTGATGCTCTGACACACGCTTTGCAAAGGTTCTTCCAGTTTGGCCAATATAAGATATATTACAATCGCAGGTTAGCCTATAGACACCCGAGTTCGATCTTTTGTCCCTTCAATATATAATCAATCAGCATAGTTCCTTGACAGTCTCAAAAGAAGCAGTTGCCATTTTTTCTGCAGAAGTGGTGACCTTAAACATCTTGAGGTGGCTCGAGCTCTTAGCATATAAATGCATCGACTCTTGTTCCGATTCTAAATCATAATGATGGACCTAAGTGTCATCCTCAGTGACAAGTCGGTTGATAATTAAATCTGCTTCGTTCGCCCAAGGCGTCAAGCATTAGTCGCACGCCTCTGTGCGAACACGCATTTGCTTGATAGCGAAAGCATTTGAGGAACCCATCTTGCACCATCTTTTGCTATTCCAAGGTACTCATGTAGCATTCTAAAGACCGTGATTTCTGAAACACCTAGTAAACATGCTAAGTGACGGTTCTTTAAACTTGTGTCTTCCAATACCAAGCACTTAGTTTCTTCAACATCTGAAGTGATAACATCGTTACGACGACCTGGGCGGGGATTATCATTCGATGATTCTAGACCATGTTTCAACAATTTTGACCACTCTCAAATAGTTGACTTGAAAGGACAATCATTTCTGTACAACCAACATTATTTCAGGAATAATTTTTGGAGCTTTTCCTTATGTTGTAAGGAACTTTATAACGGCTCTATATTCGATTTTGTTTGTTTTGACATAAAATCAATTCACGATAATACAAACTGGCGGATAGTGAAATTAATAATGTTTCAAATGTTTCGTAAATTGGCACACAATTTACCAATGCATATGTGATTCTTAAAAACCATAATGGGAAGTTGCATTAAAATTTAAAGGTGCCTAGTCCGGGAAGATAAAAGCGGCCCCACAAACTCACTACACTTTACACCGAACTAAGTTAAATTTATCACAATATCTGTTTTATTTTACAAACAAACTTCGTCACTGTTAGATCCTTTAGGTTCTCCTATCCAGACTTTCCACTTTTACTACAGTTTTAATCAAACATAAATGTTTGTATTACAATATTCGATCAGTGTTACTATCCCCATTAAAAAAATCTGGTTTACATTACATACATAAGAATCAATATTTATTACGGAATTCCCCAAAATTGGCTCCGAATTTCATTTAAGCATTTGATTACTTATACGTCCAAATCGAGACCGCTCGACTGAACAAATATTAATTTATTCCACTCAAAATGACGTTTGATTCGCATTGAAACTGAAAACGTTGTCTGATTATCTTCTATCCTAATATTAGTCTATCCATGTTAATTATTTTAATACAAATTCCCGGGAGAGTTTAATATTTATATATCGCGTATCTTTACTTGTATTTTTATTTATTACAAGTGATATGTCTGCTGGTTACATGCAATTTATAGGTGGGTCTAATGCCGCATTTCGGCAAATTTAGTCAGTGTTGTTTTTAAGTTCACTGGAAATGATTATTAAAATGTTGTTAGATGTACTTTTATTTGCATGGAATGTCATTTATGTTTTATATGTAACTGTGGTAAGTTTCCAAAGTAATTTTAATTATTTTTACCATTACCATATTTAATTCTTTCATTGTTTCGACCTTTGCTTGATGTAAATCCATATCACAAATAAATAAAACACACATAAGATGTTTCTAGATTTACACTTTATTAGTAAGATAATGACAGCTGTTTCGCTAACACAGTAGCTTCTTCAAATTCAACTTAATGACTAAAGATACATACAATATACAGCGTTAAATCAGGTAGTTAACCCAAGTTAAAATTCTAGGAACTATTACATTTATATTTATTGCTTTTTGAAAACTATACTATGTCCGAATTGGGTGAGGTTTAATTTTAATAATATAACATAAGCAACTAAGAAACAATATTTCAATGGGTGAACAGATTTAACAGTGGGATAAATTCAAGTCTAATTTATCGTTTAGTAAATTTCTGAGTTTTTGAGTTTATTAATTTCTAAAGACTACCTTTATTTTCTACATGTATAATATCGAATTGTAAATTGAATTCATGTTCATTCTCTATTAAATGATTAGAGTAGGTTGAGTCAGTTTTCTTATTGATATAAGAATGATAGTGGTCTTGGATTCGTTTTTTAAACGTTCTACCTGTCTGTCCAATATAGTTTTGGTACATGATCCGCATGATAACTTATAGACTCCTGATTTATTGTCTTTGGTAGTTTTTTCTATATTATTTTTAATATATTTGGCTAGATTATTATTAGTTTTATAATTGATATTAATGTTTTCTTTTTTAAGGAATTCTGATAATTTAAGTTGCTGTTGACCTATGTAAGTAAATGATTTAAACTGCTTGTCTGACTCCACTTTAATGATAGGGTACACCTCCCTTAATAATTTATTGACAGATTTTTTAAAAATTAATTTATCTATTAGATTTGGGTCATATCCATTATTGTGAGCGATTTGTTTTATAGTATTATATTCTTTATTATAGTCTTCATTGGACATCGGGATATTAAAAGTCTATGTGTCATGCTGTGAAAAGCCGCTACCTTGTGTTGGACCGGGTGGTTAGATTTATTATGTATAGTAGTATCTGTATAAGCCACATTGTGGTAAATAGAAAAATGGACTCTATTGTTCACACGTTTTAAAGTGAGATCCAGAAAATGTATACTATTGTTAAGCTCCTTTTCTATCGTAAATGTGATATTAGGATCAATGGAATTGATAAATTCATAAAGCGTGTTCAACTGCCTATCTGTACCTATATATCCTATCAATATATCATCAACGTATCTGTACCAAAACAAAAGAAAAATTACCATATTTGCATTAATATAATTATTATTTATTACATACATACAGACATCTAACATTAAACTGCTGCATACGAGTAAATTATGCTTAATTGAGACGCCTAGAACTCGAGTAATTATGACTTTTTAAAACGTGATGCTAATTTAGAGGTAAGGTTTTCGAAAATGTGTAAAAACACATACAGAAATAGTTTTTATAATTTTGGTGGAAGCGCTGGTGAATCAAGTTAATATTCAATACGTGTGACAGTAATTAAATGAATTTTTATATTTTACTACCGACATTGAGTTTAAGTATTGTCGATGTTACTTATTTTCCGGTACAGTTGTGGCAATTTCAAGTTTACTGTATTCTCTTTCCACGTCATTGGAAATTTCTTAAATTTATTCCTCGTTGTATACTGTCAAAATAAAGTAAGGAATAAATTCGTGAATATTAATTTTTTGGAAAAAATCTATAATGAACATTCTCAGCATATCTACATCTTCTAATGTCATTTGTAGAGAACGGACACGCTTACCACCCAGTGCAGTACTGGCGAAAGGCTGTATTTCTAAAATATTTAATTTTATTTATATAATTGGAAAACGAACGGGTGTGATCTATAAAATTACGAAATACATATTTATTATTTGTTGAAAAGTTGTATTTATAAAGTTTTTAATTTTATTTATATAATTGGAAAACAAACGGGTAATGATCTATAAAATTACGAAATACATATGTATTTGTTGAAAAGTTGTATTTTTAAAGTTTTTAATTTTATTTCTATAATTGGAACATTTTTATTTGTTCATTTTGTCGTTCAAGTTGAGTAAAGGAGTATTAATATTGACTAGCAATAGTTTCTCAAGGTTTTCTTCTGGCAATTTTGTTCTCTTTGAATTAAGTACATCCTTGTAAATAGAAAACGTCCTTTCTACATCGCAACTGGTTATAGGTGCATACTGGAAATATTCTTTTATTTCTTCGTATTTAGCCGTTAGATTTTGTGGAATTGTCTCCATACATAATTGCTGCAATGTAATTAATCTGGATTTCTATTAAGAATTGCTTTAAACTTTTGCCGAAGGCCACATTCGAAGTCACTTGGAATACTTTTCAAATTATTAACAGCCACATCTAATGTGGTTAATCCGTCATTTAATTTGAGATTTCGATTTTCAAAATAAGTGATTAGTTTTTGGCAATTTTCCAAAGTGTTCGTGAAGAAAGTACAACTGATTTTTTAAATTTGGGATTTGTGTGAGCTCCTTGCACTCACCAATACTTCTAGCATCCTCCTTTAGCAGTGTTACGAAATGATTTAGACTATCGAAATTCTCAGCATAATAACTAGTAGCTTCCAGCCATGTTCCCCATCTAGTTATTACTGGAGTGGGAGGCAGTGACAGAGATGGAAATTTTTCCCTGATAAGAGCTACTCTCAATGGTGCTTTTCTGAAAACTTTTTTAAAAGCTGATACAAGTCTATCAACTTCCGGAAAAGTGTCTCTGATATATTCACAGATTCCGTGGAGAGCATGTGCTACACAAGTAATATGCAGCATATTAGGATATGTTTTCTTCAATAGTCTGCCTTTTTTTAAACATACACGCAGCACTATCACTGACAAATAAAAGTAGTTTTTCTCTGTACCTGACGTCCGAATGAAGCATTTTTTGCATATTCTCCTTAATGGTTTAAGCAACTGTTTCCGCATCAACTCTATTAATAACACTTGTTGCTATTACATATGAGTTATAGGGAATAGTTGGATGTAGTACACCAGCTACAACATTTACCACACAGCGTCCTAACATATCCACCGTTTCGTCGGCGCTTATCCATATGTATTGATTTAAAAGATGGCTTCTAATGCGTTCTACTGTTCTCGTATAGCACCTAGAAACATAATATTTGCGTAAAGTTGATTCATCAGGAACATTTCGACCAGTATATTTTTTCAGAAATATTTTTAAAGTCGGATTGCTAAGTTTATTTAATGGAATATTAGCCGCCATAAAAGTTTTACAGAGTTCAGATGTGTTTGCGATCCTAAGTGACGAATTTTTGACGATATTTTACGGATTTTGTAATAAATTTCGGAATCACTGACAATGGACATACAATCAGTATGACCGTCAATCCAACTCGCCATTGTTTTACAATGCCGTTCTCGACATTCTTCCATATCATGTCTGAAAAAGTAACTTAAACAATGCTCTAGATCTAAATAAATGAAAACTAAAAATGTGTGCGTAAGTTATTGAAACTGAACGAAATTCAATGCACACTCTTACGTCGAAATAATTTGTAGAAATAGATTCAATCAAACGATATTAAATAGGATCTATCACAAAAATTACGATGTAATTAACAGTTAAAACTATGAAAACAAGAAACTTACTCACAGCACTTTATTTATCTTACGAAACATAAACTAATAAATAAAATACATTATAAAAACCCCGCTTTTATCTACGCTCATGAAAACACTTTAAAAAGCACTATATTCTCGGAATACAATAGCTGGCTTGTCCATTGTTATCGCGGCGAGACCAGGTGTCCGAGTAAGTCAAACAAATACTTCATTGAATTACGCCGGGATGTACTGAGCGACGTTATACACAATTCCAATTGCCGATTGCGTTTTATGGAAATTGCGTCCGTTCTCTAGTCATTTGTTTTTCATGTTATGACTAAGAACCGGACACGAGAGGCCAATAACTCATCGCTCACGGGCATACTATTGAAAATTTGTATTTTTAAAGAGTTTTTAATTTTATTTATATAATTGGAAAGCAAACAGGCGGTGATCTTAAAATATGAAATACATTTTTATTTGTTCATTTTGTAGTTCAAGTTGAGTAAAGGAGTATTAATATTAACTAGCAATACCTTCTCAAGGTTCTCTTCTGTAAAATTTCTTCTCTTTGAATGAAATACATTCTTGTAGACAGAAAACGTTCTTTCTACGTCGCAACTGGTTATAGGTACATACTAGAAATATTCTTTTATATCAACGTATTTAACAGTTACATTTTGAGGCGTTATCTCCATACACAATTACCGCAATGTTACTAAATCTAGATTTCTATTAAAAACAGCGTCAAACTTTTGAAGAAGGCCACATCCGAAGTTACTTGGAATATTTTTCAAATTATTAATAGCCACATCTAGTGTGGTTAATCCGTCATTTAATTTGAGATTTTGATTTTCAAAATGAGTGATTAGTTTTGGCAAATTTTCAAAGTGTTCCTGAAGAAGCTACAACTGATTTTTTAAATTTGGAATTTGTATTAGTAAAAATACAGATGTTCGGTTAACCTAATGAATAGTGCTATTCAATAACTGCGTGTTGTACTTAGCGATGTTATAAACTATTTATATTGTCTATCGTAATTTAGAACTCTCGTATTCGGTCCCTAGTTATGACGTCATCAATTTTTTTTTAAACTATAATCTATATTTGTCTTTATTGATGTCGGTAGTAGCTTTTATTGTGATTCCGATTATATAAAATTTTCAATCGGCCAAAATCTGTATAGTATATACATATGACAAACCGGAGAACAAAAGAAAAACATGATAATAAATTTACAGATAAACACTATGTAAAACTGTGTATATTGATATATGATGTGACAGTCATGAAATACTTGTAGGAACACATAAGTAGGCTTATTAAATAATTTATCCAATAAATATGTCGCTGTAGTGGTATCAGCATTACGCTTCATATGGTTTACAGTTGATTTTATTAGCAAGCTTGTCCTCGGGGTACTCAAGTTGAATGTAGTCGTATGACGAGTATTAACTGAAGCTACATTAAATCGTACAGGACATAATATCCCAGCACAATCAATACTACTGCAGATAAATTTAAATAGGTAATGAGCAAGCACTTTGATACAATAGTTTCCTGTGATTCAGGGTAGATGGCAAGCAATTCAAATAGTGCGAAACTATCAAGTTCTGTATCTATATAGGCATTTGAATACACTCCGGAGAAACGTCTAGCAAAACAATCGACAATGTCTTGAAGTGGATCAGTCCAAGTTCCATTGTAAAGTAATTTGTCAGGAATTCGTGAAGTATCTTGCCTTGCATGTACAAAAGACCAAATTTCTTTAGACTTTTCTTTGATAGAAATTTATATGCCATTAAAATATTTTTAACTTCATCAAGCTTCTTATTATATATATATATATAACATTTGATAAATTATTGGAGGTTTTCGGCTTTTATATGAAATATTTACAAATATCAAGTTAGTATGTATCATGTATCATGTTAGTATGTAGACCCAGGTTCAAGTTATTCAGAAATGCATTATAATGCATTTCTGAATAACTTGAACCTGGGTCTATTGTGGTCTAGTGGTAATGACGACAGCCCCGGCAAGCTGTAAACTTGGGTTCGAGTCCCAACATAGACATTTTTTCAATTAAAAATTTCGTATGATTTGCTTTGTAATTTGTAGACAGCAATGTTTACATCCCCCCTTACTTTACAATTACATACATACTAACTTGATATTTGTAAATATTTCATATAAAAGCCGAAAACCTCCAATAATTTATCAAATGTTATATTTAATGAACGGCTAAGAAATTATCTAATCACTTATATATATATATCTATATATATATATATATATATATATATATATATATATATATATATATATATATATATATACGAGCTGCATTCAAGTTCTAAGGCATCCGATTTTTTTTCTAACTAACTACTCACCCGAAAACTATGAAACTGGTGTTACTTCTCGACGTAATCTCCCTGCAGACGTACACATTTTTCACAACGTCGACTTCATGATTCCATGGCCGCGGCTAAGGCTTCTTTAGGAGTCTGTTTCGACCACTTGAAAATGGCTAAAGCAATAGCAGCACGGCTGGTGAATGTGCGGCCACGGACAGTGTCTTTCATTGTTGGAAACAGCCAAAAGTCACTAGGATCCAGGTCAGGTGAGTAGGGAGCATGAGAAATCACTTCAACGTTGTTTTCACGAAGAAACTGTTGCGTAACGTTAGCCCGATGTGCGGGTGCGTTGTCTTGGTGAAACAGCACACGTGCAGCCTTTTCCGGATGTTTTTGTTGCAGTGCAGGAAGGAAAATGTTCTGCAAAACATTTTCGTAGGATGCACCTGTCACCGTAGTGCCCTTTGGAACACAATAGGTAAGGATTACGCCCTCACTGTTCGAGAACATGGACACCATAATTTTTTCAGCACTGGCGGTTACCCGAAATTTTTTTGGTGGCGGTAAATCTGTGTGCTTCCATTGAGCAGCTGGCGCTTTGTTTCTGGATTGAAAAATGGCATCCACGTCTCATCCATTGTCACAATCGACGAAAAGAAAGTCCCATTCATGCCTTGGTTGCGCGTCAACATTGCTTGGCAACATGCCACACGAGCAGCCTTGTGGTCGTCCGTCAGTATTCGTGGCACCCACCTGGAAGACACATACATCATTTAAGTTCCAAAGTGGTGATTTGATCAATTAAATACAATCAACTGAACATTTTGATTTCAGAATTTTTTTAGTCTGTTTTTTAGTTTGTTTAGTCTCGTATATTTTATCATTACCAGCTGCTCTCTAGCTCTCATTCAATTTTCTTTATATTTGGCTAGTCCCAACGTGTGGCTGCTAAATATCGTTATATTTTAGTCCCAAATATGTGGCTGCAAATATCTTTATATTATATATATATATATATATACAGTGAGGTCCTAATGTAACGGATAAATTCATTTTCTACGTAATTATTAATACAAAAGGAAAATCCTGAAACAGGTCAATTTTTATATATGAAACTACACTTTTTGAATAAAATTATCTATGTGCTCCTTCAACCCCCTCGAAGTAATAACTACCCCTTTAAAAATTTAAATGAAAAGGGGTAGCGTGTGTTACTGCGTTTAAAAGGGATTTTAATTCTCTATTCAGCAGTATATGCCTTTTTGATTTTTGGACGTCGATAATCAAGAAAAGAGTAATTTTATGACATACAAACAAGTAGGCGTAGAACCAAATACCTGTCACGAGTGACTAGTCTATTGGTTACCTTTATGTCAAAAAAGTAAATTTGTTTCTTTTTATGACATTTACTTCTCAAATTTGTGTTCGTTAGACGTCGTTAACAATTGTTAGGTATTAAACGTTTTTTTAGAGATTTCTAAGCGTTAATTTAAATTGTTCAACAATGAGCCTTTCCGAGACCCAAAGAATTGACGTATTAATATTAATTGGAGTGGGTGAAAAAACACGAACGCATTCTGAAGTATGCAGAATATTTAATGATAAGTTCCTGACCGTCACATTTCCCAGTTATATTTTGAGTAGACTCGAACAAAAATTCCATCAATTAGGAACTGTCAAAGATCTTCCAAAATCTGGTTGATCAAAACTGAATGACGAAAAAAAATTGGATGTATTATTACATGTTGAGGAAAACCCACATAAACCTACAAGAGAAGTAGCCGGTAATTGCGATGTAAGTAAATCGTCTGTCTTGCGTGTTTTGAAAAAAAGAAAAATACCATCCGTATAAAATTCAAATGGTGCAGGAATTATGAAAAATGACGATGATCCTGATTGTCGATTACAATTTTGTGAAATTGTTACAAATAGATGTCAACAGGATCCGATGTTTCCCAAAAACATTCTTTTTTCTGATGAGGCAACGTTTACCCTACATGGAACAGTCAACAAGCAAAATTGTCGGTATTGTAGTGAACAAAATCCGCACTGGATGAGGGAAGGTCATACTCAGTATCCTATTAAAGTGAACGTTTGGTCTGGCATAATAAATAACAGAATTATTGGACCATATTTTTTTGAGGGGACATTAACTGGGGCGATTTACTTGGAGTTTTTACAAACATTTTTAATACCTGAATTAAGAAGACTTTTTCCTGATACTGTTAACCCCACAGAAATTAATAGAAACATATGGTTTCAACAAGATGGAGCTACACCACATTATGCAGCAGTAGTACGAGCTTACCTTAATCAAGTTTTTGCGCATCGGTGGATCGGTAGACGTGGTGAAATTGAATGGCCAGCCCGTTCTCCCGATATGACTCCACTGGATTATTTTTTGTGGGGTTATTTAAAATCAAAAATTTACTCCAATAAACCAATCAACATTAATGATTTAAAAAACCGAATAATGCATGAAATTAATTAAATCAGCGCTGAAATGTTGCAAAACGTTTTGGAAGAATTCCAACATCGTCTATTTGTTTGTCAAGAAATGAACGGACTCCAGTTTGAGCATATGATTTAAACTATTTTTAGTTATTGTAAATAATGTTAAATATTTTAAAATTTATTTCGTTCTGCGACATAATTAATTATACAATTTAAACAATTTAACATTGATTTTTCCTATTATCGACGTCCAAAAATCAAAAAGGCATATACTGCTGAATAGAGAATTAAAATCCCTTTTAAACGCAGAAACACGCTACCCCTTTTCATTTAAATTTTTTAAAGGGGTAGTTATTACTTCGAGGGGGTTGAAGGGGCACATAGATAATTTTATTCAAAAAGTGTAGTTTCATATATAAAAATTGACCTGTTTCAGGATTTTCCTTTTGTATTAATAATTACGTAGAAAATGAATTTATCCGTTACTTTAGGACCTCACTGTATATATATATATATATATATATATATATATATATATATATATAATAATTTCGTGACCTTGGTAAGATATGGTAAATTCAATCAGTTGGCGATTTAAGGTCTGGCTTTACTTTAAAGTATATATATTTAAAACAACCCTACATGTTTCGGCATAAAGTTATACTTTAAAGTAAAGCCAAATCTTAAATCACCAACTGATGGAATTTACTATATATATATATCAGACTTCCGGTTTAGCCAGAAATTATACTTTTTTATTTTAAATAAAACACGAATTTCAATAAAGCTCTGCTCTGGGAGTTTGGCACCCTTTTGTTCAACAACGGCAAAGATTTTTAATCAAAATTGATGTTTCAAAATTATGTTTATGTTTAATAAGCCATGGAATTACAATTATATATATATATATATATATATATATATATATATATATATATATATATATATATGTATATGTATATGTATATGTATATACATAGGCCAATGTACGGATCCATTCTAATATCTTTGATATGGCTACTTTGATTTTAATAAGACTTTCCACAATTAATTAAATAAAAATCGGGTATTCGATGATTATATATATATCCGAATCAGACTTCCAGTTTAGCCGGAAACGATGTTAACTTTTTTTTATTTTAAATGAAACACGGTCACCAAAACTAATTATCATCAGAATTTCAATACGTTCTTTTTCAGTTAATTGAACCATTATTAATATGTGGACGTTTACAAAGTTATTTCTTATAGTTTAAGTCAAGTTCTGAATTGTAATTCCATGGCTTATTAAACATAAACATAATTTTGAAACATCAATTTTGATTAAAAATCTTTGCCGTTGTTGAACAAAAGGGTGCCAAACTCCCAGAGCAGAGCTTTATTGAAATTCGTGTTTTATTTAAAATAAAAAAGTATAATTTCTGGCTAAACCGGAAGTCTGATTTGAAAGTAAATATACTGCTCGAATTCCCTATTTATATTAACTTAAATGTGGAAAATTCACTTCATGTACTTACAGGTCTTCCCCCTTTATCTTTTGTTTTGTAGTGCATATTGGAATGCCCTCTTTGGCTTTCGATTCTCTTCCATTCTCAATACATGTCCGTACCAGAGTAATTGTCTATTTTCTATTCCGTCGGTACTTTAATATACTGTTCTTATTCGTCTTCTTATTTATTCATTTGGTATTCGCTTCTTTTTTGATATCCGAATGTCCATTTCCATCGACTTTCTGACTTTTTTGGACTCCCCCTAAAATTGTATTATGTGCCGCCTATGAATTCAGGATGTCTACAAATAATACTCTTATTGAATTTAACGTTACAGCGTATGTATGTGTTACATTCGTTAGTATGTGTTAGTTGTGATATTAAGATAATATTGTAAGCTAAGGGTTTAATAACCTCAATATATTTACGTATGAAAATCTTAGCTGTTCGAAATGTCCACAATTTGGTAATTTGGTAACAATCTACCTGTTTCCCTTAATGTATTTTTCTTGCAAGGACACTCGGTATATTTTTTTTCTATCTTCTTTTTCTATATCTTTTCTATCGTTTGCAAGCAATTGTTAGTATACTTGTTAGACTCTTCTGAAATTCTCAAATTTCATCGAAATCGGAATGCGGTTTATAAAACTACGGTTGTTGGATATGTTACTAATTCCAATGCGGACTTTAGGAATTCATAATTACATATTTTTTCGAACGGATAATAAAAACGCCTGGAAAGGTAATAGCACGTGCGTAGAATTTTGCCCAGATATTCCGAAATTCTGTCACGGAACACAAGCGGACAAGTAAATAAATTACTTGTATAAATAACAACTCCGTGATATTTAAGAAATTACGACTAAGACCCTTTCGCATTTTTCTTACTTCCCCCCGAAAGCAAGATAAATACAGGTGTCCTCCCGTCCTCATCTGCCGCCCACACTCCATAATATTAAAGTTTATATCTTTTAAAAGGCGACATCCATCAACGGCACTAGCAACAATGGAAGGAAAGCGCAACATTTCGGGCCCATTAATAATAAAATTTAATGACTCCCTTACGACTAGTCAGGGTGGTTAGGTATGTATATATATTAAGCGTGCGAGCGGGTAACGATCAGACGCCCGTTATAGCCGGATACCGAAGCGTTATTATTGGATGAATTACAAGGAGTTACCGCAATTAGTCACCACGAGATTGCGTCTAATTAAAGTGGCTTTGAAACGGAGCAAAATGTCGCTCTGTGCATAGCAGGTGTTATGGTAGATTGTGAGGGAAGATCAGCGGCAGCGTAATCGTAAACAGAAAGACTTAAGAGACACCATTAATTCTCTGATTTAATTAAAAGTGTTTAGCACATTTAGTTCAAGTCGTGTCACTTCTAAAGTGTATTGAAAATTGCCTGTGAGCTTTACGCACCTATACAATTTGCTAAATTTCGTGGGCTTATATTAATTTCGCTTGTTATCCTAAGATGTGATACTTATTATTCAACAGTAGCTATAGTATATCAATATTAATTTCACGCGTTTTTCAATTTTGTTCGCTAGTTTTGAAGTTATGACTTGGAGGAATTAGCTACAATTTTGGATGCTCAGAGAAGGCCCAATCTTAAAATTAAACAGACAACGCTATAATTATTAAAGTTCTTTTCAAGGGCTTCCTTTACTTCTGTAGAAACACGAATAGCATACCAACATGACCAATTACTAGCTAACATTAGTGATAACTAGCGACCGGGCGCATCAGGCCGAAATTACGATAGACCATATAAATAGTCTATAACATCGCTAAGTACAACACGCAATTATTGAATAGCACTATTCATTCGGTTAATCGCACATCTATTTCTTTGTCGTTGAATTATGACGCAATTACTTCAATATTACAACAAAATTCCTTTCTTCATGGGCGTAGAGATAAGCGTGAAGAGTTTCTATAATTTATTTTATTTATTATATTATATTTCGTACGGTAAATAAAGTGCGATGGGTTAGTTTCTCTTTTTAATTGTTTTAATTGTTAATTACATACTTCGTAATTTTTATAATAGATCCTATTTAATATCGTTTCCTCGAATATACTTCACCCAATTGTCTTGACGTAAGTGTCCAGGGAATTTCGTCAAGTTTCAATAACTTACGCATACATTTTTAATTTTCATTTATTTAGATCTAGAACATTGTTTACGTTACTCTTTCAGATATGATATAGAACAACGTCGAGAATGGCATCGTGCGATAATGGCGAGTTGGATTAAGATTTTACTGATTGTATGTCCATTGGCAGTGATTCCAGAATTTATTGCAATAATAATTGCAATAATAAATTCCAAGAAATCGCACGTAAAACGTCACTTAGCATCGCAAACACATACACAGAAATTAGACCCGTTGGAGCCTGACAATTTTAACGAAGAACTCTGTGAAATTTGAATGTAGGCAAATATTTCATTAAATAAACTAAACAATCCCACCTTCAAAACATTTCTCCAAAAATATACTGGTCGAAATGCTTCTGATGAATCCACCTTACTCAAATATTATGTTTCTAAGTGCTACACTAAAGCAGTAGAACGCTTTGGAAGCCATCTTTCAAATCAGTACCTATGGATAAGTGCCGACGAAACTGTCGATATATTAGGACGCTGTGTGGTAAATGTTGTAGCTGGTGTACTACATCAAACTATTCCATATAACTTATATGTAATAGCAACAAAAGTTATAAATACAATTGATGCGGAAACAGTAGCTAAAACCATTTACGAGAATATGCACTCAATGCTGCATTCGGACGACAGGTACAAAGAATTGTGAATTATTTGTCAGTGCCAGTCCTGCATATATGTTAAAAAATGGCAGACTATTAAAGAAAACATATCCTAATATGCTGCATATTACTTGTGTAGCACATGCTCTCCACAGAATCTGTGAATATATCAGATACCCTTTCTGGAAGTTGATAGACTTGTATCCGTTTTTAAAAAAGTTTTCAGAAAGACACCATTGAGAGTAGCTCTTTACAGGGAAAAACTTCCAACTTTGTCACTGACTCCCTCTCCTGTAATAACTAGACGGGGAACATGGTTGGAAACTACCAGTTTTTATGCAGAAAATTTCGATAGTTTATAAAATTTCGTTACATCTTTAAATAACGATGCTCAAAGGTATTTCTGAGTGCAAGGAAATAATAAAAATTCCAAATTTAAAAAATCAGTTGTACTTTCTTCAGGAACACTTTGGAAATTTACCAAAACTAATCATATTTTGAAAATCAATATCTCAAAGTAAATGATGGATTAACCGGATTATATGTGGCTATTAATAATTTGAAAAATATTCCAAGTGACTTCGGATGTGGCCTTCGGCAAAAGTTAGACGCAGTTTTTAATTGAAATCCAGATTTAATGACATTGCGGCAATTGTGTATGGGGACAATGCCTCAAAATCTAACTGCTAAATACGCTGAAATAAAAGAATATTTCCAGTATGCATCTATAACTAGTTGCGATATAGAAAGGACGTTTTCTATCCAAAAGGATGTATTTCATTCAAAGAGAACAAATTTTGCAGAAGAGAACCTTGAGAAGGTATTGCTAGTTAATATTAATACTCCTTCACTCAACTTGAACTACAAAATGAACAAATAAAAATGTATTTCGTATTTTATTGATCACCACCCGTTTGTTTTCTAATTATATAAATAAAATTAAAAATTAATAGAATACAAATTTTCAATGGTGCGCCCGTGGGCGACGAGTCATCGGCGTCTAGTGTACGGTCCCTAATAATAACTAAAGTTGCACCCGAACGTTCGGTAAGGAGTTTGCCAGGTAATAAGTGTAAATAAACACATCCTTTTCAGAAGTGTTTTCAGTACACAAATGCAGTGGATAAAATCGGTTAAATATTTGCAGCATCAGGTGTTTCAATAGCTTGTTCGTATAATCATGTTAAGCGCGAGAAATAAATGTTCTCATGTGCGAGGAACGACCGTTCGGCATCTAATACGTAATACTAGCATAATGCATATATAATAATATCACAGACCCACAATGGTTTTCCCCTTTAAGGTCTGAGTAACGTTTTCGATAATTTTTAATACACTGATTACGCAAAAATTAGTGAAAAAAATCCATCACGTCAGAATATTTTTTTATTGAGCATTTTATATTTTGCTTTAAATTGCCCACAGGATTCAATTCGAAATTGTATACATTGAACGACTTTTAATTTTTACTAACTATTACTAACTATTTTTAATGTATTTAGTGACTCTATTAAGATAATACAGGTTGGCCCAAAATGACCGAAGGGGTTTGAGTTCATTATAACTTCTTATTTAAGACATAATTATTAAATTTTTTTAATTTTAAATACAGTATATTAATGGAGAATATTTTTAATTTAATTATAAAAAAATATATCTCGCAAGTGGTGGCCGTTTTCTGCTTCGCATATTCGTGCACTTTCAAAAATATTTTCCATAACCTTTCGCAAAACTGCATGTATTATGTTGTTGATTTCGTCGCGTATATTATTTTTTAATTGCTGTATGGTTCGAAGCTTATTAATATAGACTTTTCCATTCAAATAACCGCAAAGGAAACAGTCTGAAGCGGTTAAATCGGGTGAACGCGGAGGCCAATTAAAATCGCGTGTACGGGAAATAATTCGTTCACCAAAGATGTCGCGTGAAAGAGCCATTGCGTCCCTCGCAGTGTGCGCTGTGGCTCCATCCTGTTGGAACCATACTTGCGGATGGTTTTCCACGGCTGGCCTTAAAAAATTTTCCAACATTGTCCGATATCTAACACCAGTGATGGAAACGGCGACACCGTGTTCATTTTCAAATAAATATGGGCCAATTATCCTTTCCGACGAAACACCGCACCAAACGGTAAGTGGGTGTAATTCTCGCTGTTGAACTACTCTTGGATTTTCCGTAGCCCATATCCTGCAGTTTTGCCTATTAACGAACCCATTTAATTGTAAATGGGCTTCGTCGCTCATAATTAAATTATGAATAAAATCATGATTTTATTCTGCTTTTTGACGAAAATAAATTGCATAATCAAGTCGTTGCTGGTAATCTGTCGGTTTCAATTGTTGGACAAGCTGAATTTTGTATGAAAACATTCTTATTGTATGCAAAATTCTCTGCAGCGACCCTCTTGAGAGGCCAAGTTGTGTCGAACGTCTCCTGGTTGATGTTTCTCCATCTTCCCGAATACTCTCCTGTACCCGTTCAATATTGTCATCCGTGTGCACCGTTCGTCGTCTGCCGGCACCAGGAAGGTTCCTTACTGCCCCTTGTTCTCGAAAATTTGCAACCAGACGGTTTATTGTTGACTCTGAGGGTCCAACCCGCACATTAAAATAACGACGATATGCACGCTGAGTCAAAACAATGGATCGTTGATTTGAGAAATAAAGTTCAACGATTTTGGCACGTTGTTCAATTGTGTACTGTTCCATTTTAAATTCCCCAAGTCTTCTTTACAAAATACTGAAAAAAAAAAAAAAATTATAATAAAAAAGTTATAAGGAATTAAAACCCCTTCGGTCATTTTGGGCCAGCCTGTATAAGTAACATATCTTTATTACTCCAAAAGTAGGTGAGTTTAGTTCCTCATTAAGTAATGATCCTATTAATATAAGGATAGTTATTTTTCTTAATGAAATGTGAATATATCGAAAGTTCTCAAGATACTGAACTAACCCCTGATTCCCTGAGAAAAAATTTTTGCTACCTCCTTTAAACATTAAGCTGGGTATGGTGAAAACAGTTTACGAAGGCTTTAAATAAAGGAGGTTTCAAATACTTGCATACAATTTTCCCATCATTGTCAGACGCCAATCTGAAGGAAGGAATTTTTGTTTGCTCTGAGATAAGACAATTAATGGTGGATGAAAAATTCGATGAGAAACTCCCCAAATTGAGTTAGAAACTTAGAAATCTCTAAGGAGGTATTGAAATATTTCAATAAGAACCCATTCACCAGAATACCATAAATCATTTAATTTCAAGCCTGGAAGAGTTGCCGAATGCATAAGAAATCACAGCGAACCCACTCATTATGAAATAACATTGTTCTTTTTTAATATTTTAGGTTAAGTACGCATATATAAGGCATGCATAAGACCAATACTTGCATATTCAATAGAAACGAGAGCCGACACAGCAGAAACAAAAAGGATGCTTAGAACAACGGAAATGAAAACATTGAGGTCAATAGCGGGGAAAACACTGAGAGACAGAATCCCGAACAATCAAATACGGAATCAATGTGGTGTACACGATATCGTGCGGTGGGGCAGACAGAGGAGACGGGAGTGGAACCAGCATGTAACACGAATGGATTGCGAGAGATTAGCCCGAACAGCAAGGCATCTAAAGCCAATGGGCACCAGACCACCGGGAAGGCCCTTCAAAAGATGGCGAGATAGTTGGCAGTCTACGTCATAAACATGACTGCAGCACTATGAAAGAGATCGGATAAGAACAGGCCTAAGGCCTAATATAAGAAGAAGAAAAAGAGAGAATAATTTCTTAAGTTTAATTATAGAAACATTATGTATAAATTTTATTAAAATTTATCGACTGGGTGATCTTGAGAGTCAGCATATTTTGAAAAGGATTATGGCTGTATGCAACACTTTAATCCCTCGTATCTTTCAAGAGCCTTAAATTTCAATGGGCGCGCAACCTAACGTTAAAAATTATATCACCGATCGTTTCGTGGTACGCATCTCAGAAATCGAACTCATGATAAATGCCACTGTTACTCAACACACCGGAAAATTAAACTTTGCATGCTAATACGATAAACTCAAAATTACCGTTCGCAGGTTAGAACTTCATTCTAACCTCATTACTCACACAGTGGCGTTTTTGGAGACCTTATATGTCAATCCACTCCCGTATTAATACTAACAATCTTTTATTAACTTAAAAGACCATTAAAAGATTAGTATTGGTAATTATGATTTAAAAGAAAATAATAATTAATTTATAAACAAAGAACGTTACAAAAATAAACTTTATAAATACACACATTGACATTGCGCCAGATGTTGCATAAAAAGCATTATTTCTGACATGCACGAAGTGAAATGATGTTTCTCCCTTTCCTCTTTATATGGCCGCGATGAACTTTGTCCGGAGACCACCTTGTTTTCCTTACACTCTTAGAATTTTTAGAGTACCCATTTCTCTAAAAATTTTATTTTCTCTCCCTTTTAACTTTACATATTGCTATGGTTTTTTTCCCAATAAACCATATTTTAAATTTAATTATAAATGAATGTAACATTATTTTGGATGTGCTTGTAGCATGTGCTTGTAGCAAAAACTAGTTTTATTCGATGTCGTCTTTATGCTAAAGCGATTTGACCTACAGACGCTAATGTACTCTGGGTTTAGAAAGACGTGTTTATTATAAGATGAATTTTTATCTTTGTTAAGTAACTTCGTGATTTTTGATTAATTAGTGGTTGGTGTTTGATTTCATTACCGATATTTATTTACGAGTTTGTTGATCTGGTATTTGTTTAATTTTGTACGCTTTCTAGCTCATGTGTCTTGAGAAAATATATATATATTTTTTTATACGTAAGTAAATTATAATTAAAAGATCTTATTATTATTATTATTATTATTATTATCATTATTTTGAATGAATTGAATTGTGTATTTTTCAATTGTGTTAATTTTGATATATATATTTTATTCTTAGTTATTTGATTTAAATGACAAAGAACGTTTTTTAAAATTTCTAATATAAAAAATTTCTGTAACTCTAAAATTTTGTACGCTTGGGATATCAAGGGCATATTTTTTCATGTGTTTGCACATGCGTTAGAGTATGTTTCGTTCGGGCTGTCATTTCAGTTTGTTTATTTTGTTTCTTGTGGGAGAAATTAAAAAGCATCTTTGTAATTTATTAGTTTTAATTTTGATCGGCTGTCATAAAGGATGTTTTTTATCGCATGCTGCGGTCATTTCTATGCGATATTTTTACCTTAATAATATTGTTTAATGACGCAATATTAATCTTTATACTTCATAAAGATTTTTTTTAATTTTTTTAATTTTTGTATTAACGATTCATTTAAAGTTTACTGTGTGTATTTTTTTTTTATTTAACCTTATTTCAAGAAGTTTTCAAGTAACTTAAAGTGACATTATTATAACATTTGTCAATACTCTTTTACTGGCGCATTATAAATTTGTAGAAGAGAAAAACCACGTTTTCCAATTGGAACCCTGAGGGAAAAGCAGTTTCATCTTGAAAATTAACCGACTGAATATCCAAGGTGGACAGATTTATTGTGAATAGTGGTATTATCAAATTCAAAACCACTATTCATAGCAATATGTAATAATTTATTATTTTTCGTTATTCTTTTTAGTTCAGTTCAGTCGAAGAACGTTGTCTGAAATATGAAGACTCTTATATGTTGGTTGTTGACCTGTATAAAATTTAGAAGTGTTATGAGTGGAGGATTAGACAATAGAACAGAAGAACAATATCATGATATAGGATTTAATCTCATAGCTGTAGTACCAGATCGCTGTATTGCAGTAATTTATAAGTTTAAAATGCTAAAAATAATAGGAAAATTGCGTTTGATACTGTGAGAGATCTTTTGTTCGTGTTCGATTAATAAAACACACGGTAGTTAAGAATGACTATATTGATGGAAAGAATAAGTAACACTAAGTAACAGTTATGTTTATTTATATACAGGGTGTCCTTGAAATAGAGAGACAACATATGATAAATGGAAAGATGTAATTATGTAGAATATAAATCCAAAATATTGTGACTCAATTACGACGCGAACCCCAAAATTAAAAACATCCCGAGAATTGTATTGCATGCCTATGAATTCAAAATATTCAAAATAATGTTAAATGTAAGGTAAGCGATGTCAACATGTTTAGTTATGTCACTGCTATTTTTTAACTCTGTATTCATAACTATTTTATTATTGTTACAAGCATTAATATATTAATAAAATATTATTAAAAATGGGGTGTGAAGAACACAATACCAGTTATATATTTGTGAATGTATCTCCTCTCCAGAGCAGGGGCGTACCGACGATCCTGTAGAAAGGTGAAATACGTATCTGCGTCTCTGGAGAGGAGATACATTCACAAATATATAACTTGTATTGTGTTCTTCACACCCCATTTTTAATAATATTTTATATTATTAAAAATACATTTGTATTATACAAATTCGTGTGGTTTTTACCCACTCATGTATGTTTCAAATTATTTTGTTATATACGCATTCGGTTCGCCCGACAAGTAGTGAAGACACGATAATACAGTTTTTTATAGATATGTCTATAGAAAACACGTTGCTTAGTTCGGCAGTTATTATGTAGACAGCGCTGAATATTCTTTCACGCTGTCTTAATAATTTCTGGTTGATAGCAAGGTAGTTATGTTTGGTTGAATGTATATCTTCTCCAGCAGGAGCGTACCGACGATCCTGTAGAAAGGTGAAATACATATCTGCGTCTCTGGAGAGGAGATACATTCACAAATATATAACTTGTATTGTGTTCTTCACACCCCATTTTTAATAATATTTTATATTATTAAAAATACTTTTGTATTATACAAATTGGAGTGGTTTTTACCCACTCATATATGTTTCAAATTATTTTGTTATCAGGATACTTATTGTGAAATTTTTCAATTGCATATCTTGCTGATGCTTCGCATTGTATCGCATTGTACCGCATAACTTTTTGTGTGTCAGCATTTTGGCAATTAAATACTGCCTGACAGTAGTTCACCTAACACATGCCTAACATGTGAAATGCGTTGAATGCAACTAGATATTAGCACAACTTGAACCCAAGTCTACCGTAGACTAGATTTTTCAATTAAATTTCGTATGACTTGCGGTGTAATTTGTAGACAGCAATCTTTACATTCACATTTACTTCACAATTAATACTAATTTGATAATATTTATAAATATTTCATATGAAAGCCGAAAAACTCCAAGAATTTATCAATTTTTTATATTAAATGATATGTATATATATATATATATATATATATATATATATATATATATATATATAAATAGATAGACATATAATCATTATTTCTTGACCTTTAACTACATCTCAGGCATATCTTTGGCATTAATATATTGTCACTTATAATTCTTTGATAAAGGTTAAACATTATCAAATATAAAAACAAATTAGTAAAAAGGTAAAGAAGTAGCTATAAAATCAGTCAATAGAACTTTTATATAGAAAACAAGAGTAATGATTTTCCACGATTTCAAAATACTCCTCTAGGACACATAAATTACAACAACCTCAGGCTTCCTGTGAAACAATGTGTCTCAATCTAAATATTGATTGTAAACTTTCATGAACAAAACATATAAACAAAAATGTGTTGAAAGAACGCCAATTGAAAGTGCGTGAAATAGCTCAAGTTGTAAATATCTCTACTGAACGTGTATTCAATATTTCGCATGAATATTTAGGCATGAAAAAGTTATCTGCAAGATGGGTGCCGCGTTTACCGTCGAACGAAAGCGAAATCGCGTGACAATTTCAACCCAAGGTTTGAATATATACAAGCGAAATCCAAGTTAGTTTTTGTGGTGTTATGTAACTGTGGACGAAATATGGATCCATGACTTCACGCCAGAAACGAAATAAGAGTCGAAAGAATTTCGTTGGCGAACAAGCGCAAAAAAAAAAAAAAAAAGTGGCTCCATCTGCCGGAATCGTTATAGCTATGATGTTTTGGAATTCCCACAGCATAATTTATATTGATTACACTGGCCAACAAATTTTAGTTTTTTTATTTTTCTTTAGAAATTATCTACAATTTTCGTTTCTATTATAGTTCTAACAATAGTAATAACAACAAATTTATTCTGTCACGTCAAGTTTTGGAAAAAAATATTAAAAGGTAAATGAAATAATATTAATTATGTATGTACATTATATGGACCTGTATGCTATACTATGGTAATTCTTTCTGACGTGTCCCTGGAGCTAACAGTTTCAATCCTTAGAGTGGTGAATAGTCTGGCGAGGTTCTCCGCATTCGCAAGTTGGTGTGTCAGTCAGTGCTCATTTATAGAATGAGTCACGACAAATTTCGTGAGAAAATTTTTGGGTTTCTTCGGCTTCAAGACTGCAATTATTTTGGATTTCTTGAGCTCTATTGAAATCTCTCCTATCAATAGAATGTCTGAGTAGAATTTACTCATCCACATCTTTGTGTGTTTCCCACAATTCTCCAAGAATTAGAAATGGATTCCGTTAAATCCAAGTGCTTTGCCAGATTTCGTGTCATTCAGTGCTTCATCCTCTACCGCGAATGACCTGCAGTATTCAGGATGGGCTATTGTTGTTTGGCGTAGTGTCGGCCGTTTCTTAATGTCTGCGTTCTGTTGTCTTGCACTTATAACTTTAGACAGTGTTATACAAATCGTGCAGCGATTTGGTCAACTAATACTTCTTGTGTACCACGAGCGGGTGAATTAGAGCTACCAAGTTTCTTCAGAAGGCTCTAAGATTTCCTACTGGATCTTTTAAAGTCCATGCAACATATTGCTGTGAAATTGACTTTAGGTGAAAATTCAAAATAGAATTAATAACATATAAATTAATTAAACGAAACTGAATAAGCAAAAACAAATTAAAAGGAAATTAACTGAGGTTGTGTCGTTTTAAATGCACATCGTATACAATATTCGAATTTAGTATTAAAATGTTAGATGTATATTTCCAAGAATTGACATCTAAATAAGTAACGTAATGTCAATAAATTTAGGTTAATTTGATTATTAAACGCTTAGAATGTAAGTAAATTAATAAAGCATGGTGTACATACCAGTAGGATCATAAAAGGATATAAAATAACCTTTTCTTTATACGTTAATAACTAGAGAACGGACGCAATTTCCATAAAACGCAATGGGCAATTGGAATTGTGTATAACGTTGCTCAGTACATCCAGGCGTAATTCAATGAAGTATTTGTTTGACTTACTCGGACACCTGGTCTCGCCGCGCTAACAATGGACAAGCCAGCTATTGTATTCGGAGAATATAGTGTTTTTTAAAGTGTTTTCATGAGCATAGAAGCGGGGTTTTTGTAATGTATTTTATTTATTAGTTTATATTTCCTAAGATAAATAAAGTGCTGTGAGTAAGTTTCTTGTTTTCATAGTTTTAACTGTTAATTACATCGTAATTTTTGTGATAGATCCTGTTTAATATCGTTTGATTGAATCTATTTCTATCAATTATTTCGACGTAAGGGCGTGCATTGAATTTCGTTCAGTTTCAATAACTTACGCACACATTTTTAGTTTTCATTTATTTAGATCTAGAGCATTGTTTAAGTTACTTTTTCAGACATGATATGGAAGAATGTCGAGAACGGCATTGTAAAACAATGGCGGGTTGGATTGACGTTCATACTGATTGTATGTCCATTGTCAGTGATTCCGAAATTTATTACAAAATCCGTAAAATATCGTCAAAAATTCGTCACTTAGGATCGCAAACACATCTGAACTCTGTAAAACTTTTATGGCGGCTAATATTCCATTAAATAAACTTAGCAATCCCACTTTAAAAATATTTCTGATAAAATATACTGGTCGAAATGTTCCTGATGAATCAACTTTACGCAAATATTATGTTTCTAGGTGCTATACGAGAACAGTAGAACGCATTAGAAGCCATCTTTTAAATCAATACATATGGATAAGCGCCGACGAAACGGTGGGTATGTTAGGATGCTGTGTGGTAAATGTTGTAGCTGGTATACTACATCCAACTATTCCCTATAACTCATATGTAATAGCAACAAGTGTTATAAATAGAGTTGATGCGGAAACAGTTGCTGAAACCATTAAGGAGAATATGCAAAAAATGCTTCATTCGGACGCCACGTACAAAGAAAAAATACTTTTATTTGTCAGTGATAGTGCTGCGTATATGTTAAAAACAGGCAGACTATTGAAGAAAACATATCCTAATATGCTGCATATTACTTGTGTAGCACATGCTCTCCACAGAATCTGTGAATATATCAGAGACACTTTTCCGGAAGTTGATAGACTTGTATCAGCTTTTAAAAAAGTTTTCAGAAAAGCACCATTGAGAGTAGCTCTTTTCAGGGAAAAATTTCCATCTTTGTCACTGCCTCCCACTCCAGTAATAACTAGATGGGGAACATGGCTGGAAGCTACTAGTTATTATGCTGAGAATTTCGATAGTCTAAAACATTTCGTAACACTACTAAAGGAGGATGCTAGAAGTATTGGTGAGTGCAAGGAGCTCACACAAATCCCAAATTAAAAAAATCAGTTGTACTTTCTTCACGAACACTTTGGAAAATTGCCAAAACTAATCACTTATTTTGCAAATCGAAATCTCAAATTAAATGACGGATTAACCACATTAGATGTGGCTGTTAATAATTTGAAAAGTATTCCAAGTGACTTTGGATGTGGCCTTCGGCAAAAGTTTGAAGCAATTCTTAATAGAAATATTAATACAATATTAATACTCCTTTACTCAACTTGAACGACAAAATGAACAAATAAAAATGTTCCAATTATAGAAATAAAATTAAAAACTTTAAAAATACAACTTTTCAACAAATACATATGTATTTCGTAATTTTATAGATCACCACCCGTTTGTTTTCCAATTATATAAATAAAATTAAATATTTTAGAAATACAGCCTTTCGCCAGTACTGCACTGAGTGGTAAGCGTGTCCGTTCTCTATTAATAACGATAGTAATAATCACATTTAATTTCAATTCATTATATCAGAAATAACCTTGCCAAAATGGATGGATTGACATAAGACGTCCAATGAAAATTTTAAAATAAGAAAAATAATTATATAAGCCATACAAATGGAAAATAAGGACCAATAAGATCTAAAAACAATAAGAATATAAGTAACGAAAAGTTAACAAACATTTGAAAATACAAATAAAACAATTAATGCCCTTAATGTAGTAATGTAAACACAATCATGTGTCAAAATTGGAATACACATCAGAGACGCATGCTCAATGATGATAACGTGAATGTACAAAGGACATACGAATGAAAGCCATGGACAAGACAACACCATACGAACACCAAGGGGGAAGAAAGAGAAAGAAAACACTAAGAGAAAATGTATAGGATACGTAGATAGCTTTCTCCGAAATTTTTGGAGGCTTGAACGAGAAATTGAAGTCGTTTCGGGAAGAACTAAATTAAAAGTTTACTATTCCACAATAAAATTTACAAATATTAAAATTACAATGGAAAAGAAAATTATATAAACAGAGAGACAACGTATAGAGATGAAAAAAATCAAAATACCCATATTGGATAAGAATACACAGGGGTGAAAATATTAAATAAAATTTTAAGTCTCTTGACATTTTATTGTTGGCAATAAACTACGAAGCAGACTTGGAAGTCAATTGGATGCTTTAATATTTCTGCGATTGTATTTTCTAAATTCTAAATAGTTTTTTGTATTGTCTTTTTAGTTCCTTATTTTAGTATATTGTGTTGTGCAACAATATTAATAAATAATTTTTAAGAAATTACTTAAGTTTTTTTTTTTTCATTTAAGCCCAATTAGAAACCAGATAATCTAATCCCGGGATTACGCTTCAAAAATCCCGTAATCTCGGGATTGAAAAACATGCTCGGAATTGTATTCTCTAGTTGCAACTAAAATGAGATGTGAAAATACAAACAAACAGTAAAATATTTTTAAACGATTACTTCTCGTTATATTATTTCTTTGCATTTATTTTGGATGCTAGGCCTAGTTGCGTAGAACCCAAAAGATAGCACTGATATACCAAATATTATGCAGAGTCTCAACAAAGGTATGCTTGTGTAACTGCCCTCAAAATCATTCATTTAAATAAATTAAATTTGAAAGCAAAGTTCACAGCAATATGATATACGATATTTAATTGTAACTGATGTATTAAGTGTGATCCGTCCTTTTCAGATGGCAAATATTCATGATCGCTTGTCGACTTGACATTTGCTTCTTCATATTCTTCACTCGAAACACCTATAGGTCTTGGTATTGACAAGGCTTGAGGTACTGGAGTAGCAGAGGCTGGACTAGCATAACTAAATTTTTCTTATATATTTTGGAAAACCCGAAAGTTTTCGTGCAGCAAAAGTGGCAATGAGTCGAACGGTCCGTTTGTTCACTTCAAACCATAGATCTTGCAAATGGCATAGTGCTTTTCTTACCGTTTGACCAGCTCCTCAGAGTAACAGCACAGCAAATTCTGGGAGCCCATGGCTTGGCTTGATGTTCAATGGTTAAGTCAAAATAGTGAAAATATGACTTTTCTATTCTATTGCATAGGGTAATATTTCGCTTATGCTGGTGGGTAATGAATTCACCACATATATAACAGAAACTGTTTGGATTCTTTATATTCCTAACTTCAAACAATTTCAAATTACATCGTTTGTACTTTTTCTGCAGGCAATTGCAAATAAATATAGCGCTGAGTCGATAAAGGGGCAGCATATTTCAAGTATTTAATAACAAAACTGAAGAACAACGTTTTTAGCAATGACCAACTTCTAAACAATTTTCGGCCGCGCGATTCATCACCTAAAGTTTTTAATCCAATAATGCAAATATTAATACATCTTAGTGTTTAACTTGTTAGTATACTGAGCATCATTAGGTATTTTGATTAAAACTCTATTCACGTTTACTAAACTGTCCAGTTTTCCATTTTAATTTCGTCAGTATCCATCAATATAAACTACAAGAGATTTGATATGGAACTTTAATATGCTTATATATATGCATATTATAATAGAGGTCAGCAACGTTTAATACCAAATCTAATCATATCTGTCATGTTATTACATGCGCCGTTGGGGTAGGAACTGATAACTAAATTGCTTTATATAACACAAATATTAATCATCGTTCTGTAATAACTTTATGTCTTTATCGTACCATATTTATAAATTAAATTTCATCTCAACGCTTGCAATAATAATTGCTATTGTTAGTCTATTTCGCCAGTGACGGGTATTATGTTGAAATTAGAAACCTCCCTCGATGTTATTCTTTGTGCTAAATAAATGGTTGTAATTGATAAAGTTTTAATGAAATTAAGTTACATTTTAAGTACTAGTTAATTCATGGAAGTATTTCATTAGATCAGGAACGAGTTCTAACTGATTATAATATCATATAATACTAATACAACGATAATGATTATGGTTTTATAAAGAAAGTCCTTCATTGGAGACTGTGACTAAGTAAAAAATGCTTAAAAAAATTAGTAAAAACTCATTTTGGCTGAATCATATCAGGTCTCTCAGGTTCTCCGCACGATTTAGTTGTATGTAATTTGTCATTAAATCATTCGTTTGTTAATAAACTCACATTATTCCGAGACCAAGAAAACTTTACTAGAGCAAGTAATTTTATAACTAGGGACCGGACACGAGAGGCCCATGACTAATAGCTCACGGGCGTACTATTGTAAATTCGTATTTTTAAAGAGTTTTTAATTTTATTTATATAGTTGGAAAACAAACGGATGGTGATCTATAAAATACGAAATACATTTTTATTTGTTCATTTTGTAGTTCAAGTTGAGTAAAGGAATATTAATATTAACTAGCAATACTTTCTCAAGGTTCTCTTCTGTAAAATTTGTTCTCTTTGAATGAAATACATCCTTGTAGATAGAAAACGTCCTTTCTACATAGCAACTGGTTATAGATGCAGATTGGAATATATTCTTTTATTTCAGCGTATTTAGCAGTTATATTTTAAGGATTTGTCCCCATACGCAATTGCCGCAATGATATTAAATCTGGATTTCTATTAAAAACAGCGTCTAACTTTTGCCGAAGGTCATATCCGAAGTCACTTTCAATATATTTTTCAAATTATTAATAGCCACATCTAATGTGGTTAATCCATCATTCAACTTGAGATTTTGATTATAAAAATAAGTGATTAGTTTTGGAAAATTTCCAAAGTGTTCCTGAAGAAAGTACAACTGATTTTTTAAATTTGGAATTTGTATTAATTCCGTGCCCTCAGAAATACTTCGTAAACATTTAACGAAATTTTGTAAACTATCGAAATTCTCCGCCTAAAAACTAGTAGCTTTCAACCATGTTCCCCATCTAGTTATTACTGGAGAGGGAGGCAGTGACAAAGATGGAAGTTTCTCCCTGTAAAGAGCTATTCTCAATGATGATTTTCTGAAAACTTTTTTAAAAGCAGATACAAGTATATCAACTTCCGGACAGGTGTCTCTGATATATTCACAGATTCTGTGGAGAGCATGTGCTACACAAGTAATACGCAGCATATTAGAATATATTTCCTTTAATAGTCTGCCTGTTTTTAACATATATGCAGCACTGTCACTGACATATAAAAGTATTTTTTCTTTGTACCTGTCGTCGGAGTGAAGCATTTGGTGCGTATTCACGTAAATGGTTTTAGCTACGTTTCCGCATTAACTGTATTTATAACTTTTGTTGCTATTATATATGCGTTATATGGAATAGTTGGATATAGTACACCCGCTACAACATTTACCACACAGTGGCCTAATATATCGACAATTTCGTCGGCACTTATCCATAGGTACTGATTTGAATGATGGCTTCTAAAGCGTTCTATTGCTTTCGTGTAGCACTTAAAAACATAATATTTGCGTAAGGTGGATTCATCAGGAATATTTCGACGAGTATATTTTTGGAGAAATGTTTTGAAGGTGGAATTGTTAATTTTATTTAATGGAATATTTGCCGCCATTAAAGTTTCACAGAGTTCTTCGTTAAAATTGTCAGATTCATTTGTTTTCCTTTGTACTTGTTTGCGATGCTAAGTGACGTTTTACGTGCGATTTCTTGGAATTTTTTAACGATATTTTACAGACCTTGCAATAAATTTCGGAATCACTGGCAATAGATATACACATTCACTGGACACTTACGTCAAAATAATTGGGAGAAGTAGATAAAACGATATTTAACAGGATATATTACAAAGATTACGAAGTATGCAATTAACACTTAAAATAATGAAAAAAAAACTAACTCACCCTACTTTATTTATCTTGCGAAATATAAACTAATAAATAAAATAAATTATAAAAACCCCGCTTCTATCTACGCCCATGAAGGAAGGAATTTCACTGTAATATTGAAGTGATTGCATCACAATTCAACGACAAGTGCTATTCAATAATTGCGTGTTGAACTTAGTGATGTTATAGACTATTTATATCATCCATTATAATTTCGGCCTGATGCGTCCGGTCTCTACTTATAACAGAAGCTCCAGCAAAAACATTAAAGCATATAGTAAACTTTGTGGATTACTTTCTTTAACACCACTTCGAAAAACTACATCAATCACTTCAAAGCATTTTATTATAAATTCTGTAAAAATAGAAAGCGAAAAATAAAATTTCAAACAGGTATTACCTCAAGTTAAAAGAAACTTTTTAAACAAAACAACGAAAAACATACATAATGATGATAATATCAAAGAATTATAAACATATATTTCATAATGAAATGTGGACAAAAGTTTGTCACCGACAAAAGAAACATTACAAAACATATTATAGCTGAACCTCAGGAGAATAACAAAATAATTCAACCAGATCCTGATGTTAACAAGCTATCTGATGGGTTAAATAGTTTAGCTTTTAAGAAGTTGGCCAGTGCTAATAGTAAAGGAAAATATTGATAATGTAGATATCAACAAACATTGTATTCTTTCTTACCAAAAAAGGTTGACAAAATCAATAACAAATCGTGGAATTCCAACTAAATTTGTTGTTGAAAATCCAGTTAATTATACGTGTATAAAAAAACATCGTGATACTTTTTTAACAGAACAAGCAAAAGCTAAAAACATGAACTTCGAGGCCAATGGGCCGCAAGCCGATATACAAGAGAAAAAATACAGGAGAAACATGGATTTCAACAATGTAATTAATTCTCAAAAATTTTTATATTCTAAATATGTTTAAGTGTTTATTATAACATGGAAATATGGAAGAAATATGTAGCAATTGTTAATTGACGTTCTACTAATCCCATATCCAATAACCTTAATAACCTGATCCTTTTAAATCTTGGTCATTGTTTAATTAGAGATACGCTCACGTCGTTACTAAACCACACATGTACATATTTAATTATAATACTTAAAAAATATATCGCATTATTTCCATTAAAAGTACATTTCTTAAAGGCGGGCGGTATGTTTCATTATGAAACGAAATTTTCTATTTTGTATATATTTATATATCTTAGATATAAGTTAATTTAGCATAGAAGAATTAAACTATAACATTTTAAATTTTATAAATACTCAACGTGCATTTTCTAGTTTAAACCACTGTATAATATACTTTTATTGGCATATTCAAATTGTAAAACTTACTTTAGATAAGAGGCGGTATCCTTTAAGTATATTTGCAAATTTATTTTCACTGCTTTATACATTAGACCAGTCCCTTTATTACCTAGTGCCATAGTGAACAAAGGGTTTTATCTGTATATTCAGTTTTAAGATTACGTTCTTTACATATGTGTAATAAATGTTATTACTTTAACAAGGGACGATTCGACACTACATGATGATATTTTATTTGTTATTAGTTAAGATTAGTCGTTTGAGACCCTATCGTAAACCTATTTTTATTTGGTATTGCTGCCAGTAGGTACAATTTCTATAAAATAATAATATAAAATAACAACAGAAAAATCCCCTTTATGACGTCAAACATGACAATGTTCAACGGATACGCACATTTTAATTATGTTATAGTTAGGGGTGGTAATTTTTACCTATTTGTAAGAGAATATCAATCAGAGTCTTTATACCAGCTCTTTATAACAGCAGACTCAATAATATCAACTCAACAGCAACACAACACACAAAGTCTTAATTCAATAGTCTTTTTATAACATTCATATCAAACTGTATCATATTAACAACAAGAGACAAACAGTCTCATATTACAGCAAAGAATTGAAAGTTTTCATTAAATGCTACATTTGCGAGATTTATCTTAATAAATTAGCTTTAATGTTTTTCTTAATAAATAAGAAAACACGCCGGAATTTCAATACAACTACCACCAACCAAAATAAGTAACCAGCTTATACGGAAGTTACGCCCCATGAGCTGTGGATCAAGACACAAAATTTATACAGGGATTTTTGCCTGGGAAAAAAATATGGTTTATAAGTGGCACAGGTAGGGATTCACTTGAAGACGATCCACAGCCGGATCGGCCTATTGAGGGAACCACTTCAGTGAACACTCCAGAACTTGTTCGAAAGGTCGAGAAATCAGTAATTGAAAATGATCGACTAAAGGAGATACACCTCGTAGGAATTATTGGAGTATCCGGTGCAACATTTTTAAAATTCTTCGTGGTCATCTTGGCATGACTAAGGTCAGCGCAAGATGGGTACCGAGAAGGCTCACTCCGCCGCAGAAGCAACAGCGCGTGGAATGTTCCTGTGCGTTTTTTTCGACCTCTGTAATGAAGACAGAGTTTGTGTATTGAGTCAAATTATTAGTGAGAATGAAACTTGGGTTCATTATTATGAACCTGATTCCTAGAAAGACTCCATGCAGTGGCATAAAAAGGGACACCACCACCCAAGAATTTTAAGGTGTTATAGTCGTCCGGAAAACTTTTTGGTTCAGAAAGAATTCTGTTAATAGGTTACATAGATAGAGGCGTTTCCATAACTGGAGAATACTACGCTTCAATCTTGGAGCGGCTAAAAGAAGTCATATTGTGTGTCTTATGTTAAATGTGATCTGTACAGATTTAGTTTCATTTATTTTCATTCTCCATTTATGAAACTTATTTTGTAGGCTGTTAAGGTAATCTTGCCAGTGTTATGATGCTACTGAATCGTTACGTATGGATATCAAAGCGGTGTGATCAGCGAAAGCTGCAATTTTTGTATTTTGAGTTGTTGGCTGATCTGCGGTGTAAATAAGAAATCGTAGTGACTCCAATACACTGGCCTGGAGTACTACTAAGTTCACTTGGCGTTCACACTTCATTAATACTACGAAGACTCTTTCAAATGGTCAATTCGGAGCCTCTACACCTTTGAAAGGTTCAGCAGAAACTTTATATAACTCACTTGAACAAGCACGAAGATTGTTTCTGTCATCAGAACGCAAATTTGAGCGAAATCCAAAACTAAAAGCCAGATACTGTGAATTTATGAAGGAGTGCCAGAAAAGTCTTTCTTTGGAGACTGTGGTTAAGTAAAAACTCAAAAAAGATATAAAATCTCTTACTACAATTAATAATCGTGGCCTAAATACGTATTTCGACAACTAAGCTGTCATCGTCAGTAGGTAAAACCCAGCACACAGAATCGCACACAACTTTACACGGAGTCCACGTGTACATTGACTTAAGTCAATACACGAACTAAAATTACGTTAACTTACCCTTCTTAAGAAAACGACAACACCATGTGTTTATTCTCAACGCCCTCAACCTTTTCTACCTCATTTCTACGATTGAAAAAGACAACCGTATGGGATAGACCCGTTGTCCGAATTAAACGTATTAAATTTGTTTTTTAACGATATGAATGCTTTGATATGCGTCGAGATCTCTGAGGTTGTTAATGTTTTTGAGAAGTTTTAACCCTTTTACCGAGACGTTGTGATTCATGGTTTTCGACGTTCAATTATTCTGGTTTACTAAATTTAATATGTAATAGGTGTTCTTTAAAACAGGTTATTATTGACGGTTTCGTTTGACCTATACAGGCTGATTCATTTTCGGCCCTCACCATGGGGATCTCGCTTATTATTGGAGATAGAGTATATGTTTAAATTTGGCAAAGTTGTTAAATTTTGTGTTTGTTATAAATCCGTTAAGAAAATAGACCTGTGACAAATGACCTTCGTTATTTAAAAAAAAAAACGCGAAAACCCCATTTTCTTCTTTTACCTGTAGCACCGACATTTGGCCTTGTAGAGAAAAAATAAAAACACATCCTTGTGGCCATTTCTAAACCTCTATCCAATGGTGTACTCTAAAATTTTATAGGACGTTTCGTTTCTTTCTGGCCATCATCAACTATCTAATTTCTTATAGGCGCCATATTGGATTTAGACACCTTCAGAAAGAGTTTTTTTTTCTGATTTCAACCATGTACCACATGCTGACTAAAGTTTTTAACATTAGGTTTTATTTGAAAGAATAAATTATAAGATTAAATAAGGTAACCATGGAATTTCAATCTGTCAAACATTTCATTTATTGTTCATTAATAATACAAAAATATCATACACTAACGAAGAGAAACGAGATATGATAAGTATTTTTTATTCTTCGAACCGAAATTCAACAGTAGCGAGTACAAGATATCTACAATTATATCCAGAACAACAGCCTCATCGTACCATTTTTCTAGATCTCGACAGAAATTTGGTCGAGAATGGATCGTTTACTAAGCCGCGTAATGGTCAAGACAACAGGAATTTAAATGAAAATCGACAAGATATTTTACAAATGGTAAATTAAAAGCGAGTTTTCAATTTTCATGTTAATCTTGTATTTTTATAGATAAATAATAATCCATCAATTTCTGCACGCGAAGTAGCGTCAGAATTAAATTTGTGCCAGTCCAGAGTTTGGAAAACTTTACATAAAAGTAGGTTTAAACCATACAGGATCCATGTTAGTCACTCTTTACTGTCTGGAGATAATTTGAGAAGGTTAGAATATTGTAATTGGTTAATGGGAAGGATAGAAAATGACGAAAATTTTCTAAGCAAAATCATCTGGTCAGATGAAACAAAATTTACAAATTCTGGAATGTTCAACAGAAATACGGAGCACTATTGGGCAGTACAAAATCCCCGACAAAACAGGGCTAGAAGACCACAACATCGTTTTGGAATAAACGTTTGGATGGGTATTTTGGCAAATCGTCTCTTAGGACCAGTTATGTATGAAGAACATTTAAATGGAGAAAGATATTTAAACATTTTACGTACATACGTATCTGACTATCTTGACGACAATATCCCATTAAATCAATTACAATATTTATGGTGGCAACAAGATGGCGCACCAGCACACAATGCAGCTGTTGTTAGAAATTTCTTAAATCAATAGTTTGCAAACCGTTGGATTGGAAATAGGGGAGTTGTTAAATGGCCTGCGAGATCACCTGATTTAAGTCCGCTAGATTTTTTTTAATGGGGATATGTTAAAAATAATATTTATAAAGTAGATGCGCCACAAAACTTTGAAGAATTACGAGACAGACTTCAGAATGCCTTCGATGCAGTTCCTAGAAGAACTATACAAAGGGCAGTACAAAATGCCAGAAGGCGTGCCCAATTGTGCATTACCGAAGATGGCCAGATAATTGAACATTTACTGTAATTGTTTATTGTTTACTTTTCTATGTATTTTTACTAATGTTTTTGTTATCTTGTACTCGCTACTGTTGAATTTCGTTTCGAAGAATAAAAAATACTTATCATATCTCGTTTCTCTTCGTTAGTGTATGATATTTTTGTATTATTAATGAACAATAAATGAAATGTTTGACAGATTGAAATTCCAAAGGTCACCTTATTTAATCTTATAATTTATTCTTTCAAATAAAACCTAATGTCAAAAACTTTAGTCAGCATGTGGTACATGGTTGAAATCAGAAAAAAAACTCTTTCTGAAGATGTCTAAATCCAATATGGCGCCTATAAGAAATTAGATAGTTGATGATAGCCAGAAAGAAACGAAACGTCGTATAAAAATTTAGAGTACACCACTGGATAGAGGCCACAAGGATGTGTTTTTATTTTTTCTCTACAAAGCCAATGTCGGTGCTACAGGTAAAAGAAGAAAATGGGGTTTTGGCGTCATTTGTCATTTGTCACAGGTCTATTTTCTTTAAGGATTTATAACAAACACAAAATTTAACAACTTTGCCAAATTTAAAGATATACTCTATCTCCAATAAATAATAAGAGGGATCCATGGTGAGGGCCGAAAATGAATCAGCCTGTATATTTCAAATTACAATCGTCGCAATTAATTTCGTATATACCTGATTTCAAATTCACATTAACTTTATCTTTGGTATTACCTAGGAGTATCAAATCTTAGAACACATGACAGAACTTAAAACACACTGCACAGACGGAATTGTATTATGCGTTTTACCTTCCACGTCACGGTATAATACGCGAAGAGTGTTTAACAACTAAACTCAGGATAGTTTTTGACGGAAGCGCTTGTACTACTTCGGGTGCATCCTTCAATAATATACAAATGGTGACAATCGGAGTATGTGGGAGTAATATTTAATCTGAATGTACCTTTTCGACCAATATGATTTTAAGAGAACGAAATATGGAATATTTATTATCAGACGAAGTTTTTATTGTTGAAATTTATTTTCGTATCGAACGATTAGAAAATATATATTTTAATAAATGAACTGTAAGATGACGGCTGCCAAAATTTTTCGTCAAAAATATTACTAATATTTTTCATTGATGACTACTTAAATGTTCAAATCACACTGCTAATAAGAATAAAATTGAAGGCACGCCATATTTGATGAAGTCAGCGCCATCATATGGTGATTGAACTTTTATCAAATCCATTTAGATCTTAAAGTAAATACAGTTGCTCTTGTAAAAGGAAATGCCCCTTACATGATATTTTTACCGTTTACCAAATTGTTAATCATTGCATTACTGTGAGACCAATATTTTTCTTTAATTTCCAGAATTCCAGTTTCCAGAAAAAAACATTAATTTTTTTTCCCATTCCCGTGTTTAAGTGCTTTTACGAATTCGTCGGAAAAAGAGAAACATTTCGGTAAATTGAATTGAATATGAGAATCTTCCTTGCCCCGAGTATATATTTACACGTTTCTCGTATGTTCCGAAAATAAAATAAACAGTAATAACGTTATTTAGATTAGATTTAAGTGAAAACTGTAATTTTATTTGCAGAAATTTTCTGTGTATTTTGGTTCTGTAAACATTTTCATAAACTAATTGATTTTGTTTTCGGATTACTTAACTGTAACATGTATGAATTTCTTTTTGATTATAAATTGCGAGTCACAATTTTTTGTTTCTCAGTTAGCCATGGGAAAAATCAGCTGGTAAATAGAATTAATCTCCTAGATTAACTCTACTTACCAGTTTATCTGTCATTGCCTTACATGCCAGTAGGTTGGAAAAAAATCCCTGTCTTTATATTTTAAAAATATACCTGAATTGCAGATTTTTCCATTGTAATCAGCGCATTAAAATATATAATGTACACTCTTCTGAACATTGAAAACCGACATTTTATATTTTACCGATTTTTCGCGAATATTTCGAAAACCAAAAGGGATTTTAAATTGCGGTTTTCTTTATCGCAATCAGCGCATAAAAATACATAAAGTCCACTTTTCTGAACATCGAAAATTGACATTTCATATTTTACAGATTTTTGACGAAAATCTCGAAAGCCAAAAGAGATACGAAATTGCAGTTTGTGCACTTTTCTGAACATATAAAATCGACATTTTATATTTTATCGATTTTTCACAAATATTTTGAAAACCAAAAGGGATATGGAATTGCGGTTTTCTTTATCGTAATCTGTGCATAAAAATACATGAAGTCCAGATTTTTTGCGAAAATCTCGAAAGCCAAAAGAGATACGAATTTACAATTTTCTTTATTGTAATTAGTGCATCAAAATACATAAAATTCACTTTTCTGAACATCGAAAATCGACACTTTATATTTTCTCGATTTTTCACGAATATCTCGAAAACCAAAAGAGATGGAATTTCGGTTTTCTTTATTGTACTCCACGTATTCAAATGCACAAAGTTCACTTTTCTGAACATCGAAAATCGACATTTCATGTTTTACACAAGTTTCGCGAAAATCTCGTAAGCCAAAAGAGATACGAAATTGCAGTTTTCTTTATTGTAATTAGCGCAAAAAAAATACATAAAGCTCACTTTTCTGAACATCGAAATACGGCAGTTTATGTTTTACCGATTTTTCGCGAATATCTCGAAAGCCAAAAGAGATATAGAATTGAGGTTTTCTTTATTGAACTCAGCGTATCAAAATACATACCGTCCACTTTTCTGAACATCGAAAATCAACATTTCATATTTTACAGATTTCCGCGAATGTCTCGAAATTCAAAAGAGATGCGAAATTGCAGTTTTCTTTAGTGTAATTAGCTCATCAAAATACATAAAGTTCTGAACATCGAATATCGGCATTTTATATTTTACCGATTTTTCACGAATATCTCGAAAACCAAAAGAGATATGCAATAGAGGTTTTCTTTATTGTACTCAATGCATTCAAATACATAAAGTTCACTTTTCTGAACATCGAATATCGGCATTTTATATTTTATCGATTTTTCACGAATATCTCGAAAACCAAAAGAGATATGGAATTGAGGTTTTCTTTATTGTACTCAACGCATTCAAATACATAAAGTTCACTTTTCTGAACATCGAAAATCGATATTCCATATTTTACAGATTTTTCGCGGCATATTGTGGGGCAGTAAACGGATATCTAATTTTTAACGTAAATAATTTCCGATTCAAAAAAAGGAATTACAAAAACACCATTGTGAACTACTTCAAGCAACAGTACCGTGAAGATATGTTCAAGCTAGTGTCACATCTCAACGTTTCTGGAGATTATGTCGAGAAATTAACAGAAGGCCATAAAAAAACTACAGACTTCTAACAAATATTGTTTTTAATTATAAATGTTAGTGTACTTTTCGCTTGGATCTTTAATATCGAACATCGTTGGTACAAACCAAGCAGCAAGCAACACTTCTTTTGGGGGTATTACTTAAAAGGAATTTTTCTATTTAATTCAACGTAATTGCATGAATTATTTGCTCACCGTACTAAAGGTTTCGCGTTAAATGAGTAAATTTACCCGCATACTTGCCTCTCTAATAATTAAATTTCAGTATCTAAATACGTTTTCCGGACACATCGCCGGAAAGTTGGTGAGCGCATATTTGCCCACACAGCTTCAATATTGCATTTAATTTCAGCTTAGATACATAGTTTGACGTTGTTTGTTTTGTAACATAAATTTTGTACGAGTAAAAACAATGCAGCGGAACAAGAGGCCTACAAATAAGCTTCTCGGCGGAGTTCAAATGTTTTTAATTCCTGAGAGGTTTCGCATATGATAAAACTTCGGAAGGGAAGGCGCTTTTTAATTAAGCAAGTCTTAAGCCTCGTTATATTTATTTTGTGAAATAATACGCTGAGAAATTTCGCCCACCCGTTGTCTTGTAATTTAGTAATGAGATATGTAAACGTATTTTTTGTTTGTTTAGTAAGTAGATTTAATAATGCAAACAAATATTATAATCTGACTTTTGATTTCAGTTGCACTGCGTTTCCTACCTCCAATGAATTAACATATATCCCTACACCCTATATAACTGGATTATCCGAAAAACTAAACAATATATTTAAACCATTTAATTTTAAAATAGCACATCAAAGCGGAAAAAACCTAAAATTCCTACACACAAAACTAAAAGACTCAACACCAACACTTAAAAAATCACATACAATATATAACATACCATGCAAAGACTGTTACAAAGTATACATAGGCCAAACAAAACAGTTACTACAGGAAATATTAAAAGGACACAAATACGCAAAAAATCAGACAGCTTTAAAAAAACACCAGATAACATTAAAACATAATTTTGATTTTGAAAATACAAAAATAATAACCAAGCAAAAAAATACAAAGGCTAGGGAGGTCTTAGAAATGATTCATATATTCAAAAACAACAAAACAATCAACGATCGTAACGAGATTGATGGACTTTCTAAACTTTATTATCCGCTCATTAAACAATAGAAGACAACCCCAACCACAAAAACAAAACAAAATTTTCCCATTGTATATATACTGTATTTTCCCAAACACATGGCCTGACCAAACTAATTTTAAAACGAAATAAACAATTTCATTTCTTCACCAAGACATTTAGTTACACTAAATATTCCTAGAAAGGCAGTTCGACCCTATAAAAAGGTTCGACATGTCTGACCATACATATTACACAAAATATGTGTTTTAACACGAAATAAATTGGTGAGTTTTGTATCCTTTAATTTTCCTTACTTTAATTATTATTTTAATTTTAATTTTAATTCATTCATACAAATGTAAATATATTTCTTACCTTTCGTTGTATTAATTTTTTAGTTCTAATCACTTGAAAAAGACTTAATTATAAAAAAAAGTCGAAACGTCGTAGTAAAAAACTGAAATTCATTAAAGGTCGCTAAACCAAGAAAAAGTCTATTATTTTAATATTATGACACGGCCAATAAAATAAATAAGAAATAAATTTTAATTCTTATTAACACTAAATATCTATATATATATATATATATATATATATATATATATATATATATATATATATACACTGTGTCCATAAAGTATGGACACAAGCCCGTAATAACGTTATTGTGCATTATTTGACAAAATGCAAAGATATGTCGATTAATGTTTTTTATTAGCTATATTTAGGTGCTACCATTTTGTTTTTTCCGTCGACCTTGAATAAGTTATGACGTCATTGATAATTTTTTTAAATGTTAACCCCATTTTTTTGTGGATTTTGAAAGCCTTTACAATTCTTTATTCGATGATGTAAAAATTCTGGTATGTTACATTAGAAAATTTTTGAGTAATCATTTGTGTCCATAAAGTATGGACACAAGCCCGTAGTAACGTTATTGTGCATTATTTGACAAAATGCAAAGATATGTCGATTAATGTTTTTTATTAGCTATATTTAGATACTACCATTTTATTTTTTCCGTCGACCTTGAATAAGTTATGACGTCATTGATATTTTTTTTTAATGTCAACCCCACTTTTTCTTTGTGGATTTTGAAAGCTTTTACAATTCTTAATCGATGTTGTAAAAATTTTGGTATGTTACATTAGAAAATTTTTGAGTAAACTGTGTTGTAATTCTAAGTTTTATTTTTGACATTTTCAGTATCAAATTTATAACAAATGCTGAAAATGTTTTCCTTCATTTTGTTGACAAAATCCTAAGCGATGATAAATTCCATTTCGCACATTCTGTAATATTTCGGGAGTGATTAGTCTGGTTTCGTAGATGATGCGTTGTCGTTAAACGTCCAAATTTTCCAGTTGTGTCGCATAGACTTTTGATTTTAAGTAACCCCACAAGGAGAAGTCCAATGCCCGTCTGTTCGAAATGTATTATTAAGGAATTGCCTTACTGGTAGCGTATAGTGCGGAGAAGCACCATCCTGTTGATACCAAATTCTACGATCTGGCAAATGTGGATCCTCATTATTAGGAAAAAGAACCGCTAAAACGGGTATCAATTCATTCCTCAAAAAATTCAAGTATATTTCCCCAGTCAAGTTTCCGTCAAAGAGAAACGGTCGCACAATGCGATCGCCGATAATCCCTGCCCATACATTTAGTTTTTGCGGGTATTGGGTATGTGTCTCTTGCATCCAATGAGGATTATCTATATATTTCTAATGTAACATTAACACCAAAATGTTTAAATCATCGAATAAGGAATTGTAAAAGCTTTCAAAATCCACAAAAAAAAATGGGGTTGACATTTAAAAAAATTATCAATGACGTCATAACTTATTCAAGGTCGACGGAAAAAACAAAATAGTAGCATCTAAATATAGCTAATAAAAACATTAATCGATATATCTTTGCATTTTGTCAAATAATGCACAATAACGTTATTACGGGCTTGTGTCCATACTTTATGAACACAGTGTATATTATATATATATATATATATATATATATATATATATATATATATATATATATATATATATAAGGTAAACTTAATAAGTCGGCGATTAAAGGTCTGTCATTACTTCAAAGTATATATATTTAAAATAACTCTACATGTTTCGGCAATGATGCCTTTGTCAAGAGAATACAAAATATAAAATAATAATAATAATTTTATATTTTGTATTCTCTTGACAAAGGCATCATTGCCGAAACATGTAGAGTTATTTTAAATATATATACTTTCAAGTAATGACAGACCTTTAATCGCCGACTTATTAAGTTTACCTTATCATACCAAGGTCACGAAGAAATTATATTTATATATACAGTCAAACTCGGATATAACGTACCCTAGATATAGCGAACGCTCGGTGATAACGAACAAAAACAATTTCCCCGATCAAATATCCTATGCTCGCAATATATTTTGCGCTTGCTTATAACGAACTCGTTTGTAGCGAACGCTCGCTTTTAAAGTTCAAGTTGTTAAGAGAAATATCTGCAATGACGCTTGGATATAACGAACCATATCCTTATCGCGACGGTTATTCTTCGGTAATTCCCCATTGTATATGTATTGGTACATCGTAGGATCGAGATGTTATTCTTGCTTTAGTTGTAGTCTAACTGTGATCTGATATACATACATAGATGCTAACGTTTATACATACATAAATAATAATGGTGAAACGAAAAGTGTTAACGATAAAAGAAAAATTATCTATTATTTCGGAATTAGAAGCAGGGCGTTCAAATTCAGATATAAGCCGGCAATTTAATTTACCAAAATCAACAGATTCCACAATTAAAAAAAATAAAGAAAAGTTAAAAGGAGCAATCAATTTAAATGTTAGTAAATTAAGAAGAATTGGAAAACCTATAAGAAAAGACGTGGATAATGGCTTAATAAGATGGTTTAGCTACCAAAGAAATCAACGTGCATCGATTACTGGAGAAATGTTAAAATTTAAAATAGAAATGTTAGGAAAACTCCAGAATACTAATTTTACATGTAGTAGAGGCTGGATAGACAGATTTAAAAAAAGATATAATATCGTTGCAGGAAAAATACATGGCGAAAAGCCGCAAGTGTGTCAAAGAAAACTGTTAGCTCCTGGATTAAAGACATTTGGCCGAATTTAAGAAGAGGATATGAAGATGTTGATATCTTTAACGCAGACGAAACAGGACTATTTTACAGAGTAACACCTGATAAAACTTTAAAATATCAAGGGGAAAAATGTGTTGGCGGTAAGCATAGTAAAGAACGCATAACCGTATTAGTGCGTGCAAACATGACCGGATCGGAAAAGCGAAAGCTATTAGTTGTGGGAAACTCGAGGACTCCTAGATGTTTTAAAAATTGTAATCAATTAGCCGTTTCCTATGCATCAAACAAAAGTGCGTGGATGACGTCTGTATTGTTTGAAAATGCGCTAAGACAATGGGACAAGGAATTAAAAAACAAAAATAGAAATTTTTTTTTAATGGTGGATAATTGCCCAGCGCATCCCCATATAGAAAATTTAAAATTCATTAAGCTGGTTTTCCTACCTCCTTGTACTACAGCAATACTACAACCGATGGATCAAGGAGTAATTTACTGCCTGAAATCACATTACAAAAGAATTCTTTTGACTCGGTTATTTAACTGCCTTGAAAATAAAGAGAATTTAAACATTTCATTACTAGACGCTATAGTAATGATCAATACTGCTTGGACACGAGTAACTTCAAAAACTATGGAAAACTGTTTCCGCCATGCTGGTTTTCTGCGTAATGCGTTATTTGATGAGGATGATGATCTTCCGTTATCACAATGGATTTTAAAATATGCTGGTGATGAAGATGATGATAACCTTCCTCTTTCAACGTGGATAGATAGAAATAAAATTAATAATCCATTTAACAATGAAGATTTGAACAGATATACAAATGTTGACAGCGAATTAATAACTACTGAAGCTCCATCTGATGCAGAACTTATAACAAATTCTTTTGAAGATGATTTACAAGAGGTCATGGAAGATTCAGATATGGAAGAAAACGCAGCGAGACTACCTACCATTGGAGAAGTGTATAATGCCTTGAATGTTTTATCAACTTATATTACCTTTGCAGATGTAGATCATAGTATAAAAGACATGTTTAATCTGTTACAAAGTAAGATTGAAAAAGATATGTTAACAAAAAAATTTACTCAATTAAAAATCACGAATTATTTTTTGTCTGAATGATGTTTTTTAATACTACAGTTATATTTTCTTAATGTAAGTATGAATTTACTATGTTTATTTAGTTCTATGTGAAAATTAAATATGTTTATATGAATTAAATTCTAGTGAATATTATTTTAAATATAGAGTATGAAAAATACTAAAAATCGTTTATAACGAACACTTGCTTTGAACGAACAATTTTTTTTCCTTTTGCGCGTTCGATATAACCGAGTTCTACTGTATATATATATATATATATATATATATATATATATATATATATATATATATATATATATATATATATATGCGTCTTATTCATTCAATTTACGAAACAGCATTTTCTATATTTCTCTCAAAACACTTTGTTACATTTTCAATAAGTCTATACTTCAACAGTTTATTCTGTTAAAAGCGGTTAAGGTCGCGATTTAATGTGAAATGCTTGACGTAAAGAGCACTCTGCGTACTGAATTACAGATGCCGCCTTTTGATATTGTTGTTCTTCCTCTCGGATCGCTGTGTATGTATGTTCGACCGAGATTAACTGCCATAGGCAAATGATTTAAAATGCTAAGGTGCACGCTTTGTTCGATCAATATAATAGTAACCACTAATTCTATTCGCCTTTGTACATCGCTCGGGGATACATACAAATGTTTTTGATATGTACTAATATTACGTCACGAACAAATTCTTCTAATTAAAATTTTGATATACCGCAATCAAGTTCTAATGATTGTTTTAATAGCCAAGAAGATATTTATATACAGTGAGTCCGTAAATAGCTTCATACCTGGATATATTTGAAAATAAATGCTTGAACACGTCAATTTTATTTTTCAAAGGGAAGCCTTTTTTGTCGTTTTAAAATTTTTTGTCCTATCACGTTTTTGCACTGTAACGTCATTGAATTTCTTTTTAAATTGTAACTTCTATTTTTTGTTAAGCGATTTGAAAGAATATATTTTTCCTAACATACGACGTGCATTCAAGTTCTAAGGCCTCCGATTTTTTTTCTCAAGACTGGAAAGTTATAGAAGCATGTGCATTGTTTTAAAATGAGCGTGCGTTCGTTGTCAATACGTCACAGAGATGGCAGCACTGTACTGCAGATGGAATTGTAGCGGCAGCGTCGAGAATGAGAACTGTTTTAGATACTTAAAATGGCTACGTTTTCCTTACTTGAACAGCGTGCAATCATTCGTTTTCTGAAATTGCGTGGTGTGACACCAATTGAAATTCATCGACAGTTGAAGGTGACATGTGGTGATGGAGTTATGGATGTGTCGAAAGTGCGTTCGTGGGTGCGACAGTTTAATGAAGGCAGAACATCGTGTGACAACAAACCGAAACAACCTCGGGCTCGCACAGGCCGGTCTGACGACATGATCGAGAAAGTGGAGAGACTTGTTTTGGGGGATCGCCGAATGACAGTTGAACAGATCGCCTCCAGTGTTAGTATTTCCGTGGGTTCTGTGCGCACAATCCTGAATGACGACCTGAAAATGCGAAAAGTATCCTCCAGGTGGGTGCCACCGATGCTGACGGACGACCACAAGGCTGCTCGTATGGCATGTTGCCAAGCAATGCTGACACGCAACGAAGGCATGAATGGGACTTTCTTTTCGTCGATTGTGACAATGGATGAGACGTGGATGCCATTTTTCAATCCAGAAACAAAGCGCTAGTCAGCTCAAAGGAAGCACACAGATTCACCGCCACAAAAAAAATTTCGCGTAACCGCCAGTGCTGAAGAAATGATGGTGTCCATGTTCTGGGACAGTGAGGGCGTAATCCTTACCCATTGTGTTCCAAAGGGCACTACGGTGACAGGTGCATCCTACGAAAATGTTTTGAAGAACAAGTTCCTTCCTGTACTGCAACAAAAACGTCCGGGAAAGGCTGCGCGTGTGCTGTTTCACCAAGACAACGCACCCGCACATCGGGCTAACGTTACGCAACAGTTTCTTCGTGAAGTGATTTTGCATGCTCCCTACTCACCTGACCTGGCTCCTAGTGACTTTTGGCTGTTTCCAACAATGAAAGACACTGTCCGTGGCCGCACATTCACCAGCCGTGCTGCTATTGCTTCAGCGATTTTCCAATGGACGAAACAGACTCCTAAAGAAGCCTTCGCCGCGGCCATGGAATCATGGCGTCGACGTTGTGAAAAATGTGTACGTCTGCAGGGAGATTACGTCGAGAAGTAACACCAGTTTCATAGTTTTCGGGTGAGTAGTTAGGTAGAAAAAAATCGGAGGCCTTAGAACTTGAATGCACCTCGTATAATTCATTTGCTTTTTCAAACCCCTTTATGCGGTTTTCGAAAAAATCGGGTTGTATTCGATGCGTTCAGTATCACATCTTCGATTGTCCAATTCTTGTTTAAAAGAAATCATTTTGCATTGTGCCTCTTTACCATCCCGCCAGGCCAATTCGTACGATGCTAAAAATAAAAAAAAATTTGAAGACCTTCCGAGGCGTTTTCATCCAGAATTTTTATTATTTTTGCATATTTTTCTTCACTCAGGATCACTGTACTAGTGTTATCTTTTTCTGAAAGAGCTTGCAATTTCTTTCTCATGGTATCCCTGGTTTCTCTTACAGATTTGAAAATGATGTCACTAAAAGGATTAATTGAAATATTCGATATGGTGAAATATTTGTCCTGAATCATTTCATATTAACTGACCATTTTGCGATGGAATATTTATTTTACATCACTCGCTGGTTTATACAAAATTTTACAATTTATCGTCAGCGGGTAATCCAAATTGTCTCACTATAGAATCTGACGCGCTATACAGCAATCTCCCCTACAGTAATTCTACTAAACTAAATTACAAATTTAGCGTTTTCATGTTTAAAGAGGCAATAAGAAAGAATATCGAAAAACATGACGAACCTTGTTGGGCACTCGTTCGATCTGGGATCCGAAGAATATTTATAAATTCTCAGAATTCTTATTAGGAAAGTCGAGACATTTGCAAAATACTAACAAACAAGGCTTTACTAAATAATATTTTAATTATAAATCAGAAAAAGTAAGTTGATAGAGGGAAGGTCGAAATTCCTTACTTCTTAATTCTCTGCAGTATTATTGACTCCTTGTCTTAAAGACACTATACGTTTTTTGTACTTTTAACCTGTCGACACTTTTTCGCAAATATCTCGAGAACCAAAGCAGATCGCGAACTCTAGTTTGGTTTATCGTAATCAGCGGGTCCGATTACATATAGGGTTTGTGTCAAAACAGAAAAAATCGACACTCGCCATTTTGTAATTTTAAATTTCATCGCCTGAGGTTCAAGAAAATCGCAAAAATTTCAAAACGCCAAAACTCCCTTATTTCTGATCCGATCACTGCGAATTTTACGCCAAATTAAAGCTCTCGTCATGAGGATTAAAACTGCAAAAGTGTGTACAAAGTGTCACTCTAGGACCAACAGTTTGGCTGCTACGGCCACGCGAATTTTTGCAAAATCGAATTTCGATTACGAAATTTACGGTTTTCCTGGAATAACTCGAGAAGTCGGCGTGCGAGAACTTTCCGGTTTGGATCAATCGATTCAGCGTGTCAAAACGCGTCGGTAAGTATAGGATAGGTCATCTACAGCTAGCTAGTTTCCAAGATACAGAAAGGCGTCGAAATCGAACACTATATTTCGGCGAAATTTTCCCAATTTTGAAAAATTTTCAATCTCGAATTTCTACTCAAAATCCACCCTTATGCAAACTAATATTATTTTTTACAATACGAAGAAACATTTTCATTACTGAAATGTACGTACACAGTTTGTGTATAAAATGTCTATGCATTGTTCAATCACTTTTAAGCACTGTAATTGTCTTTTAAATTTAAAAAAAATACCTGCGTCTTCTCTTGAAGTAGAGAGTGGCTGGGGCTGACCTGTGTACGGCTGCGAGCGGCTGTGAGCGGCTGCTCCTGGCTGGGGGTGACTTCTTCTCTCGCCTAGTTTCCATTTTCGTTTGTTTAGTGGTTTGCCATATTTCCGGTGATTCGTTCCGTGGTTCGTTCCGGTCTTTCCACTTAGTTTATTCAGCCTTAAGTGACTGGAAGGATCGCCATATGATGTGACCCGGTCCTGTGGGGACACACCGCTGCGTTGGTACGCAGATGCGTTGATGCATTAAATAATAGGCAGGTAAAGTTGGTATAACATCGTATAATCAAATAACACTTATAACGATATAACAATTACTATTTACTTAAGGTTTTCGGGGGCGCTAAAGAAGGGTTTATGTCAAAACTGAAAAAATCGACACTCGCCATTTTTGTAATTTTAAATTTCATCGCCTGAGCTTCAAAGAAATCGCGAAAATCTTAAAACGCCATAACTCGCTCATTTCTCATCCGATCATCGCGAATTTTGCGCCAAATTAAAGATCTCGTCATGAGGATTAAAATGAGTTTAGTATTAACTTAATAGTAGTTTAAAAGACTATCCGTGTAATAAACATATTTTCTCATAGTGTGGCATATTGTATTCCAGGTATCATAAACAACAAATAAATAGTATAATGGACTGTAAATAAGTGGAGTTCGTTTAATTTAATTGTGATTTATTTAAAAAAAAGTTTTCCAAATGAAAAGCAGATGCGCTTATTTGTAGTTATAATATTCACTAATCAATAATTCTGTGTTTCGTGTATAAAATAAATAAATAAACAAACCTAAACTGCCCATTCATAACAAACGTACGTAGATCGAAGTAACAAGCAATGCCTTCTATATCGCTTCGTATGTCACCTCCAGTGGCCGTCACAGTTTGCGCGTAAAAATCGCTTAAAAATTCAAGCCGAACACAAAGTCGTGTTCGATTTAATTAAGTTGTTCGCCTCGAGGTATTTGAAAATAGCGCGCGAAAGTCTGAACATTGAATCGTCGGATCAGGAAGGTAAACCGCACGAGTGGCGGAGACTGGTCGGTTCCATACGCCGCCGCGTGCAGCGCCATGCGTCCACCTCCGGTTCGCAGGAAACGTCGACGGCTACCACGACGACGGTTTCCGACACCGCCTCGGCGGTACAACATCCTATATCCAGAAAAAATTCCCTGACACAAAGCAGGTTTGTACATTTTTGTCATTTCTTAAAATACATGTCAGTTTTGCAGTGATAATTTGAAGTTTTCATTCTTATTTATGGGCAATAGTTGCCTTATATATATATATATATATATATATATATATATATATATATATATATACAGGGTTGGGCAGAAGTAACGCATCAGTCTAATAATTCAGTAAATATAAACTTTAGAACAAAATGTTGTCAACAAAAGTTTTTTGACAAGTTATTTTGTATTGGCTTCAATCATTTGCGTTTTTTTTTCATGATGATTACATATGACAGCAAAAAATTTTTTTTTTTTTTTTTAAATGGAAATACATATTTTCTTTTAGAAAATTCGGAATCTTTATTAATTTCTGAATATGAATATGTACTTTTTTCATGGGGTTAGATAATAAAAATATTGAGAAAAAAATAAAATTTAATAAACGTACATTTGGACTAGTGCAGTTTGTAGATTGCTTTGGAAATTGTAGATTTTTTGACTGTCATTGAATTATTGACGTTTCACAATAAAATAGTTTCCATCGTAAAACTTGCTTTTTTTAATACGTGTTTTGTGTGAAAATGGTCAAGTTAACTACTAAAGAAAGAATAGAAATTCTTATGATGGTCGGATATGGTGACAGGCAACGTTCACATCACGAAGTTTGCACTTTATTCAATAATGTTTATTTGGATCGAGATCCTATAGCTCAATCAACAGTTTCGAGATTGGTTACTGAATTTAGAGAAACGGGCGATGTTAGAGATATACCTAAAGCTGGCCGACCAAAAGAAATCACTAATGAAGACCGATCTCTTCATATTTTACTTGCTGTAACGGAAAATCCCACTACGTCAACCACTCTACTACGATTCGAAAATGATAGTAGCAGATCTATTAGACGAATATTAAAAGCGAACAAATACAAGCCCTATACGATACACTTACTGCACGAACTTAACGAAAATGACCCGGACAGAAGATCACAGTTTTGTGAAACAATAATGAAATTGTCCAATAACGATCCAAATTTTTTAAACAACATTATTTTCTGACGAAGCTACATTTTATCTAAATGGATTTGTAAATAGGCATAATTGCCGTTATTGGGTGACTGAGAATCCATATTGGATGCGAGAAAATCATACACAGCATCGCCACAAACTTAATGTGTGGGCTGGCATTGTTGGGCAACGAATCATAGATCCGTACTTCTTGGAACACAACCTAAATGGTGATGGTTACTTACATTTATTGCGTAACCATATTGTACCATATCTGTTGATTTTATTTCCTAACAACAATCAACCAAGCATGCCAAATCGTAATCTATGGTTTCAACAAGATGGAGCACCACCACATTATGTTATTAATTTTCGACAGTATTTAGACACAACTTTTCCCGGTCGTTGGATTGGACGTCGGCGTTTTATTGATTGGCCCGCTAGGTCTCCCGATTTAAATCCATTGGATTTCTTTCTTTGGGGACACTTGAAGTCGCAAGTATACAAGGAGAAAACTAGAAACCTAGAGGATTTGAGAGCAAGAGTTACTTGTGAGATACAAGCCATACCACCTAATAGTTTAAAAAATACAATTCGTCTTTTTTGGGAACGTTTAGAACACTGTCAAGTCGTAGAAGGACGTCACTTTGAGCATTTAATTTAAATTTGTAGATTGTTTACTTTTATTAAATTTAATTTTTTTCTCAATATTTTTATTATCTAACACCATGAAAATAGTACGCATTCATATTCAGAACTTAATAAAGATTCCGAATTGTCTAAAAAATAATATTATTTCCATTTAAAAAAATAAAAAATTTTTTGGCTGTCATATGTAATCATCATGAAAAAAAAAAACAAATGATTGAAGCCAATACAAAATAACTTGTCAAAAAACTTTTGTTAACAACATTTTGTTCTAAAGTTTATATTTACGGAATTATTCGACTGATGCGTTACTTTTGCCCAAACCCGTATATATATCGAAGAATTAAGTTAATATTCCGTAAGCTTTCACGGCTGATGTCAATAACACAATCTTCTTCTGGGCTGTATCGTGTGGTCGCTGCAATAATCGACTTTTCGTTTTTAATATTAGCCACTTTTTTTGGAATCTGCACCCGGCTGATAGAATATCCCTCAAGTTCTGTCTTATTTCTTAAATAAAACGAATGAAAGCTTTGAGAATGTAAAAAAAAGTTGGCCATCAATATACAGGTGTCCCTGAAATAAAGTGATAAATGGAAAGATGTAATTATAAAGAAGATAAATCTAAAATATCGTGAGTCAATTACCACGCGAAACCCGAAATTAAAAACATCCTGAAAATAGTATTACGTGACATCTATGAACTCAAAATATTCAGAATACACATACTCGTATAGGCTACAGCATATGTTTACATACGTAACAGCTGCATGAAATGGACAATAACAAAACTATTCTTTTTGTTATTGTCGGTCGACTTTAAGATATCGTCTTTTATAATATAGTCGATTGCACATTGGCGTGGCAAAAATTTTTTAAATATCTTTCTATTTTTTTTTTGCTCGCTTATGAGAGGAAATTTTGGGAAAATATTTTGCAATTATATCCTATATAATTACTTCTTTCCATTTTGGATACGTTTTCTTTTTATTTCAAGGACAACTGGTATATTCCATGATTTTGTACAAGAGTCTTCCACCTAAGGGGCAGTTGATTCTTACTTTGCCAATTTGAAGTTTGGGGACTCGCTTTAGGCCGCAACGTAATTTTAGTTACAAAAACTTTTTCATTCAAAAAGTTTTCTAAAAATTACATCTAAAGAAGTTGGTAGCCTAACGTTATCATGCTAAGGAGTTCGAGTTCACAGTATGTTCTTCCAAAACTCCTTTCGCTTCTTTCTGCCTGCGGTCAGATTTTTCAACTTAGTTTCTCCTTTTAATTTCTACAGCTTCTCTTACTTCGCCTTTTCTTACTCGTCTATATTTTCGGCTTCTTATTTTTCCTACTTCTCTTCATAAACCTTTTTAGCCGTTCCATAATCTTTAATTCTATTAATGTGCCCATACTATTTTAATTGAAAGTCCTGTACTGTTCTCATTATTGGTGGAATGTGTGTCATCTATCATATCTTCTAATTAAACAATTCAAAAAGAATTATTTTTAATTCTGTCAGTAGCTATTAACAAATTTCAATTCGATCCATCAAGTTAGGCTCAGTTAATTCCCGGAACATTTACTTGACGTCTCCCAAAACGAACAGTAGAATGTGAAAACGAGGGTTGTCTTTTATATTTAGGATATAGGAGCTGGAATAAAGCAGTAGACAGTTTTTAAAGACTATCGTGTTTCGAAGTATTTTTCATGAAGATCAATTCACTTTTGCATGCGCTCGAACCAACTCTGGAAGTAGTTATTTCACTCATTTATTGATGCAGTCACAATTGTGTTTTTGAAGGCATCCACTGCTCCTTTTGACGACTGGAACCTTTGACCACGTAGTCCATCCTTGATTTTCGTAAAGGTAATTAAATCGTTGGAACTTTGGCCGGAACTGTATAGTTGATGGTCTAAGAGTTCTCGACATTTTATTGCGTTAACAATTCAATTGTCTTGCGACCTGTGTGCGAACTTGTACAGTCTTAGTGGAGGATGATTTGTCATTGTGGGTTGGTTTCTTGGAGCTCAGCGATGGCTTGCAGTAAATGAATGGTTGTATACCCATCGGCAATAACAGTTCATTGATCTTGCGGAGAAATTGCTGGTACATGACCTACTTTCTAGACAAATATCGCGACCATCTTTTTGGAGACACTTCAAGAACAGATGACTTTTCTTCACCTTGAATCCCCCAAACAATACGACTGGTGTTTATTTTCTGACTCGTATGAGTAAATCCATAATTCACCACCAATCACGATGTTTTACACGTTTTTAGAGTTTCCTGCGTTGAAGCGCTATAGAGTTTTTGGACACCAATTCACCTTAGCTGTTTTCTATTCTTCAGTCAATACATGCGGTATCCAACGAGAAACTAATTTTTTTACGCACAATTCTTCATTCAAATTTTTTTTTGAATTGAGGTCTTTGAAATCCCCAATGATGTCTCAATTTCGGGATATGTCACATGTCGATCTTCGTTGATGAGTTTTTGTACATCGACATTTTCCTGAGTGACTGCAATTTTTGATGCACCTGCTCTTGTATGGTCGCTAAGAATAATTCGTCCACGCTTGAATTCTCCATACCAACGACAAATTGTTGACTGATGTAGTGCTTCATTACCGAAAACAGGAATCAACTTGGCGAGGCGTTCTTGCTGAAACAATTGTCTTCGAAAACTATAAAAAATTATTCCGCGAAAATTTTCACGGTTTAATTCAATTTTTCGACTACCTTGCCAACTTTGACAGTTCGATGTAGCTACACGTATCGCACTGAAGCTTTGTATTTAGGCTAACTAAAGAGGGAGGTTAATTTTTAGTACTGACATTTGATTAGTGGCGCCCTCTATGTTCCATTATACAAAACATAAAAGACATCCCTCGTATGTTCTAAAACCGTCAAATGCAATACATTTTCGCAAGCTTTAGTTGCCTTGATAGCGGATTTCGTTCTAATACGCACCCTAAAACAGCATTATCAATCTTTAAAGATTTACCAGAACGGAGTTCACAATCCAAACCAAATTCACTTTTCTTAAAATTCGCGAATCTTCTTTAAACGCTCCGCACATGCATAACGCCCACTCTAAAAAGACTATAAATTTTTCATCACAACCAACGTATCGTTTCCATTTTAAAATTCATATAAGTACCTCAGATTAATTTTGTCGACACGCATCCTTCTGGTTTGCAACACAGTACACACTGACGGCTGCATTATGAACTTTATATACGTTACAATATAGGATCTAGTAATTTTAGATTCATTAGGAGAGTTTTCTAAAAACATTTTAGCAGTTAGGTACCGAATGTTGACTTTCTAAGAAGCAAAAAGACAACAGAACTTTTATACAAATCTAACAGATAAATGTTTGAGAACTAGATTCGATTAGATTACTTGAAATGGCCGTAAAGTCTATTCTACTGCGAACTTTCTAGGTCTATTGTGGTCCTCATAGTTCGATTGAGTACTTCCTCCAACCCTGCTCTTTTAATTAAGCTTAGCAGCTTCGAGAGCTGTTCTTAAAAATATAGTTCCGCTTTAGAAAATTGGTCTTCCCCGGTTCTTGCCAAACCTTCACATTAGCATAGTACATGAACCACGGTTTTCTTTAGCAAGATCTATATAACGTTTCTTCTGTTAATTCTATATTATTCATATGTTTGTTGACCCCGCTAATAGGTCTACTTTCATCTTAACAGATTTTCTGTCTATATGGGTCGATTTTAAACTTAGGCGAAATTTCTTTATAAACTTTTTGGCCTATTTTTGACTTGGGGAGTTCTTCCATCTTTCCCTAGATTTGTTTTTAACCAATATTTTCATGACTTCTTCAATAATTGTTTTTGCAATGCCAAAGGTCTATTCCGGCGGTATAAAGGGTATGGACGAGGTTTGTTGAGCAAATTCATCAACCCTCTCATTGGACATTTAGCCTTCGTGATTTACGACCCAGGATAACGTCACTTTCTTATGATAACTAAGGTCGTTTAGGGACATACACACACAATCCTATAAAAGTTTGCATGTGCTCTTAACATTTCTTAGCTGAAGGCGGAGCTGAAGGCCACGGTGCGGTTCTTACCACCGTCAGTTAATTTTTCCAACATAATGAGGCGATATGACCACTTGGGCTTGAAATACTGTAGTATATCTACGTAGTCTCAGCTGAATAATTGTCCTTTGAGCTCCAGTTCCAACATCTTTTTCTGTTTTAGAGCCGTAAGTGTATTAGATATATTCCGCTTGAATGGATCAGAATTATATAGCTTTTATTCTTTGTAAAAAAGTGGAATACAACAAGAAATTACAGAGAAGTTTTCCATTCTGACATCATGGAACAGCTTTAGTTTAAAATTATTTATCTAGAAATAAATACAATATGAGCTAAATATTCTAAAAATTCTATTTAAAGGTTTTCCATTTTCTTTTGTAGATAATGTTTTGGTCTCCGAAAATATTACAATTTTGTCCAGCATAAAAAGCTTCATAGATGATAACTCAAATCTATCACTTGCAAAACGAAAGACTTCCATTTTCTCGCATTTCTGTCACAAATTCCAATTAGGTTCGACTTCTTTAAGAAAAGCAAAGAGGACAGCACCAAGTCGTCCGCCGAGAAAACACAGAAGCCCCTCACCCGCCAGAAGAGTGTCGAACAGAACCCCTCTCCGAAAGTTCAGGATTATTTCAAGGCTCTGACCTCGAAGGATAAATCGAAAAGCGTCTCCGTCAAAAATGTACATAACCTAGCATCTCCAACAAGTAGTTTTAGTTTTAAAAGTGTTCGAAAGAGCGATAAGACGTTGACGTCCGAGAGGATGGCCAAGATCGGTCTCGGCTCGAAGAAGACCTCCAAGAAGGACGCGGAGAAAAGTACAAATCGAGACGATTTTTTGAAAGCTACCATGCGGATATTTTTGGTCGTTTCTCCACCAGTAGGGAAAATTCAGGTAAATCGATGTTATTAGTGTAGAGAAATCAATTACATAAATCATTCATCCCTTACAAAGCCATCTCATAGTTATCCATATTTATTTTCTATCATAAAAATTCTTGTACGTTAATGTATTAGCGAATGAAATATTTAAAGCTAATGAATAACATTAATGCCTAGAAATGGTTTATTTTGCCGGTACACAGTAGTGCTCCTGGTACGAATTTAGCAGGCGTCGGGCGTGTTAATTTTATTTAAAGCTATATCGCGGAATTGTGATTAGTTCAATCGAGTAGCTTCTAGAGTATCTCTCGCTAGTTCAATAAATCGTAAACTGCGCAGTGAAAATGTTACGTAAATACAACAATTACGTCACTTATTAGGATCACTTTAATCACAACTTTACTACTTTACATAACCTACTTTTAAGCTGTTAACCCTTGTCTGCATGACCGGGGTCCTTTGGCGACCCCAGCACCACATTTCTCTTCACAGTTGCCTACCCTGAATTAGTAGGCGTTTGGCCGTCCATCTATTTGTCATTTGCAATTTGAGGTTATGTTGTGCAGTGGTAGTTTGACTATCAGTTTTTCCCTGTTCTAATTAAAGTTAAATTAGGTAAGTGGGGTCTGTAAAGGACCCCATCTGTGCTTTTGCGTACTAAATATAACATTTTAATATACACCTGTTTTTCCTAGTTTTTGAAAAGAATGAGTAGTTTAGATCGTCGCCGTCCATTGACTAGCACAGAGTTGACCCATCTTGCTGAAAATATCGAAGATTTGTCGGATATAGAAGATGAATATGATGTCGATTTTCAAGAAATTCTTTCTGAGTCCGAAGATAACCTCGAAAGTCAGAGCGAAGAAGATTCCGATGAATTACCAGATGAAAGTAATACTGAAGAATTTCATTGTACTCAGTACGTTGCCAAGTCAGGTTTGAAGTGGAATAGTTTACCTTTTCGCAGTAGTAAAACGCCACTGCGAAATTTAGTAAATGCACGTCCTGGGCCGACGCCGTTTACCGAAGAAGCGAATGATTCTATAGATATTTTCAATTTATTCATTATAAATGAAATGAAAGATATTATATGTCGTTATACAAATGAAGAAGCAAAGAAGAATTATGCAGAATGGAATAAAAAAAAAACCTAATTCTCCAATGAATTGGATAGATTTAGAAAAGGGTGAACTAGATTGCTTCTTCGGTGTACTTATAAAAGCAGGTGGATTGAGATGCAGGAAAGAGATTCCTCTATACGCCGCCCATTTTTTTGCGCAGCTATGTCTGTCAACAGATTTGAAGAAATATCAAGATTCTTAAGATTTGACGATAAGACTACAAGAATTGACAGAAAGAAGGAAGATAAACTGGCGGCTATTAGAGAGATTTGGGACTTATTTGTAAGAAATTGCAAAATAATGTTTGAACCTTACGAATCTCTTACAGTGGATGAACAACTAGTATGTTTTAGGGGAAGATGTCCCTTTAGGCAATACATAAAATCAAAGCCTGGTCGTTACGGCATAAAAGTCTGGGCACTTGCTGACATAAAGACTTCCTATTTATGTAATCTTCAGGTTTACTGTGGGCGTCTTCCAAGTGGAGTGAGGGAAAGGGAACAAGAAATGCGTGTAGTAAAAGATATGGTTGAACCATATTTCGGTAGCTGGAGAGGCATAACTACAGAAAATTTCTTTACAAGTGTACCTTTAGCGAATTATTTGTTGAGCAAAGGACTTACATTGCTTGGAACGGTTCGAAAAAATAAAACTGATACGCCACCTCAACTCAATGTAATCTCAAGACCAGTTCATTCATCCATGTTCGCTTTCACAATGGATGTAAGCATGGTATCGTACATTCCAAAAAAGGGCAGAATGGTTCATTTGTTGTCTACACAACATCAAGACGATAATATCTCCTGAAAGCGAAAATAAGCCTATTATGATACTAGACTACAACGAAACTAAAGGTGCAATTGACAACGCAGATAAATTGATTCGATAATTTTCATGCGCTCGTAGAACACTACGATGGCCTTATAGACTATTCATGAATATTCTAGATATATGTGCCATGAATGCATTTGTAATATTCAATGAAAAACACCCCGAATGGAAAAAACAAAATAAAGCCAGACGTAGGTTGTTCTTGTTACTACTGTGAGACAAATTAACTCGTGGAAACATGGAAAAACGGTCTCAAAATAGAAAACTTCCAATATTTGTAAAAACAGCACTCCAGGATTGTGGTATTGCCTTAGCAGAAACAAATTTAGATTCACAGAGAGATGCAGAAAGAACCACTTCGACAAAAAGGGGTAGATGCTATAAATGTCCAAGAGAACAAGACACGAAGGTTAACATAAAATGTAAGGACTGTCACAAATTTGTTTGTGACGCACATAGAAAAAAAGAGACAGTGACGGTTTGTCTTCCATGCCTTTCATTAAAATAATGTTTTCCATTAAATTTTCTTTTTTTAAGTTATATGTAATTTCAAAGCATTGTCAAATCTAATGTTTTTTAACACATTTTTGTTTTGTTCTAATATAAAAATAATTGTACAACCATCATATTATATGTAACTTCGATCAAATTCAATTTTAAGACTTTTTTTAAATTTTAATTTGTCTTAAAGTACCTTAAATCTAAAGAAAAATGGGGTCTCGACAGGACCCCACGTATGTGGTTACGTACGCATTAGTCTGTCATGCACACAAGGGTTAAAGTTAGGCTAATTTCCATACATTACGGGTGAATTGCATGTATAATTCAAGTTTTCTAATTTAATTTTGTAATTCTGTTCAATTATAAAAAATATGCAATTACATATTTACATAATTTACAAAACTCATTTTATTTATTTATTTATACACATAACGGTAGATAATACATCAGATCATGAGCCTACCTAAAACCCTTGAATCTCATGCAAATTAACCACTAATTAAAGTAAGTCTCCTCGATAGCAAATAGGAATTTTAAGATCATGTTTGACAGTTACTTAATGCATTTTGTGGTGAATGTCATAATGTTTAATATATCAAGTTGAAAACTCTGTCACACAAATTAATAAAAATCCTTTTTTTAATTTCTTAAATAAACCCAGTCAATCTTAATCACAAAACTTGATAATTAAAGATTTAAGAAGTCAGGAAATATGGAATATAATTATGATTAGAACTGTATTTGTCAAATTTTCGTATTACACACTCATCTTTTTCGCCTTCCGCCGCACATAGGTGTGAGTGACCGTCATCCACAATTTGAACAGAATCCACAAACGACATCGAATCATTGTGTAATTTTTCAATTCCCTCCGCTAGCCCATAGTAGTTTTTGCGAAGAGTTTCTAAATCACTTTTTACCTGACTATCTTGAAACACTTTAATTATTCAATAACGGTATTATTAATGTTTTTTTGAACCCGCACATTCAACGAACTCATAAATTAAAGCATTCACCAACCTATCGCACCCTGAGAATTTACATTAGACAGATCAATCTGATCCAAAGTAATTATACTTTTATTATATGTATAGCCATCATTTATTACCCACGTATATATATATATATATATATTGATAACGAGCAGCCTCTCGTTGCGCTGTGAATAAATAACGAGCAAGATGCGTAATAAAATAATGTAAACGTTTATGAATATAAAAATGCTCAGCTGTGAATAAATGGCTTGTTAGATTTTATATTTATTCGGTGAATTTTACATCTACGAACTAATTACATTGCTCTAAGTAACATATAGATGGGGTTGTTCGAGTTTAATCTATATGCGCAAGATGCAAAGTTGCCTACTTGCGAATTATTCCATAAATGTAACCTAAAACAGCTGTTCGGATATAAACTTATTAATAAGTATTAATTAAAGTGCGTTTATTATCTTCAGGGTCCGGCTAAACTCGAGAACAAAATAGACTCTAGTGTTAGGGCATTGTGATATGTCCAAATTTAAAGTGCGAGTTCGGTGACTTCAATCAAACACTACTGATATTTTTAGATTCCTAAATGATAGGTTAATTGTTGTTAATGCTATACTACAAAATAAAACGTCGAGATCAGATTCACGAATAATAACTTTAATGTTCTTAAGATCTCTATTAACAGGTAAGTTATAAGCATTAATTGTTAAGTATAATTTGTATATAAATTTTGTAACGTGATAAATTTAATATGTTATTTAACTATGATAAATTACGATAAATATTACATGAAATAAATGAAATAGATAAATATAGAAATAGTGAAGATAATCTTTAATTAATTAGGAGAATTAAGTCAATAACTTTAATATAACTAGAATGTATGACGTAAAACAAAGAAAAATTAAATTAAAACGTAACTGTATTCTTCCTCTTTAAAAGTAATAAATAACCTAAATCTTATATATCGTATTTAATAATGTATATCTTAACTAATATAAATAATATACTATATTCTTTTTTAATATGATTGTTTAAATTGTCTTTTCAATATAGATGTGAGATTTTAAAGAATACTTAAGTAATTGGTGCAGGATTCTGGATAAAACGGGATCTCAAAAGGTTTTGGAAAGGCAGGTTTTTCGTCGGCGTTCGAACGGCGTCACCCCGGTCAAAAACACTTTCTAACGAACTGCTTCTCGGCAAATTGCTCTTGGCAATATTTTTGTCACTGGTACACGTACGAACTTGAAATATGTGTCCAACAGGAGCTGGGAATATTGGTAAGATGTTTAACTAATTGGACGTATGAATTTACTTGTATTTATTGTAATTTTCTTCTTGTTTTTAGTGATACACTCAAAAATACGTCTGGATGCTTTAATGGCGATTTTTCAAGTTACGCTAACCTTCTTTTATTTTTGTTACTTGATTTTGATTCGTTCATCGGTATGTATTCATTTAATCTCGACAATTACTACTAATGAAAATGACAATTCAATAATTTTAAATACATTTACATGTTGTAATAAATATTTACTTAATTTTAAAACTAATATGCATATAATGTGTATGTCAAAAATAATACATTATGCTGTTTTTATTATGGGATATTTTCCCGCGATTGACAATTCAAATTATGTACAGTTATACCTAAATAAATGGCGTCATTAATGATTTATCAATTAAGTTGATATTTTTGTAAATACAAATTATCGAACTGAAAATACTATTACAAATGAAATGTTAGATTATAAATGTGTGAATGTCTTAAAAAAATAATTAAACTTGCGTATTCAACTTTATTGATTTGACGTGGGAAGAATTCAGTTTTGACATATAATTAACTATTCAATAACTTATTTATATACATTAAGAGATTGTCCTTTTGCTTATTGGGGCATACTTGAGTGTGGGCTTGACCTACCTCAATTCCCCAGTAATTTGGTATGCCGTTATTGACTTGGCAAAGAGGCTTATCCAAATTATTCTCTTTGAACTATTAAGTTGTTTGCTTTATCATATGAGTTTTTGTGCATATAAGCTGTTTTTAATATACATTTATAGTTAATGCTTGTCCCTTTAAGTGTTGATTTGTTAATATTATTTTTGAACTATTAACTTTTTGAAGTCTGTTTTTTTTTTTTTATTAAAAAGAAAATTATTATCTCTTCTTGATATATTGTAACGATGTTTTAATAGTTAAAATGATTTGTTTTGGGGGTTTACTCTATTTATTTTACTTGTTGATGGTCCATGCTTAAAGTTTTCTTTTTTTTTTTAAACTTGATATATTAATATAGGTTTTAGTTTTCACAATAAATAATTCTTTCATGTTAAATACATGTTCTGACTAGCGAATCCTACTCTTTTCTTATTATAATACCATTCCTTATTATATAATTAAATTCCCCATTATTAGACATTCTCATCTATATTTCTATATATTCATATTTATAATACTAATTCATATCTTATTCATACTTTATATCCCCATATTATATATTTATTCCTACTATCTCTATTAATCTAGACTTTTTCCATTCCTTTAACATTACATCAAACCTTCTATTTATTCTTAGCATACTATTACTTATATATATATTACATTTTAGGAATTCATTTTATTTAATTTTAAGCATGTTAATATTCGTTTTGTTTCCCCATTACATATTTAACTGTTTATCATATTATATCATGTAGATACTTGTTCTTTCTATATTTGTTTGTATATCATATTATTTGTGTTGTGTTGTTTCAGTTTTTCGAACTGTTAACTACCCCTTTATGTCTTTCAAGTGTAACTGTATATTATATTTTAATTATAGATATTGATTTGTTGATATTAAATTTATATGTGTTTAGTTCTTATTCAAATTTGTTTTTTTTTTTTTTTTATGCTGTATAATCTTGTAACATTGATATATGATACCTCCCCTTTATATAATCGGTGTTAGGCTCGATTAATTCATATGTATTATAGCCTAATTTCTGATTTATTATAAATGGTCCTTGATAGGCCTTCAGTAGCTTACCCATGATTTTCTGTTTTGCATTAGATACTCTTAAGCTTTTGACTATAACTCGGTCACCTAATTCATATGTTTTGTATTTCTTGCTATAGTCATTCTGTTTCTTTTCCCATTTATTCTTACGTTTTATTAATTTTAGTCTGACCTCATCTGTACGTTCCGATAAATTTACTAACTCTGGCTCTACCCATGGTCTTTGTGGTGCTTCTCCTGTAAAAATCTTTATTGGACAGTGATTGTGGACTGTGCTGGGTGTGTTATTTAATATAAATTCAATTTGTGGTAGATGTCTAGCCCAACGATTATGTTTTTCATCTAACAAAATTCTGAGATACTTTAATATTTCTCGTATGTATCTTTCGGTAGGATTACCTTGTGGATATCGTATCGAGGTGTAGTAGGTTTTAATATTCCTTGTATGTAAAAATTGTTTATATCTATCATTTGTAAAATAGGTCGCATGATCTGAGAGTATAGCTTGTGGAGTACCATATTGGATAAAATAGTCTGTAAGTGCTTGTAGTACTGTATCTGTATTGCATTTTTGCGTTGGGATTAACTTTATATATTTTGAGAAAATGTCACATATTACTAGGATGTTCTTGTATCCTTTTGTGCTTGAGATGAGATTTGACAAGAAATCTATTGATATTAATTCTAATTTATCGTATGCTATTATGTTACTACTCCAATTTGAGTTTGTTCGATTTTTGTCCTTAGCGAATAAGCATGTTTGACATTGTTTTGTCACGCTTTTGATGATTCTCTCATCGTTTGTGCAAAAATACGCTTCTCTAAACACGAGCCAACATTTTCTCGCTCCGATATGTGTGTAATTATAATGTAGATAATTTGCTATCTCTCTGGTGTGTTCCTCATTTATAACATACAATTCATTATCACCTATGTTCTTAATTATGATACCATTTCTAATAAACATACCTTTAAATTGTCTTCCCTCACTGATAATCTTTCGTAAAGGGTCAAATTCTTGTGTTAATTGTGTTTGTTTTACCCTATCCAATGAAAATAAACCTTCCTTTTGTAACATTACCAGATTTATGCATATACTTTGCTTCTTCATTTCCCCATCTTTTCTTGTTAAAACATCTGCTGTTACCATTTCTTTCCCTGGCTTGTACTTAATTACGAAATCAAATTGTTGTATTAATAAAGTCCAACGATAGATACGACTATTGTTTAATTTGGAATTCATGATGTTTATAAGCGCTTTATGATCAGTTTCTAGTATGAATGATTTTCCAATTAAATAATATCTGAGCTTTGTTATCGCATATACTATTGCTAACATTTCTTTTTCGGATATTGTATATCGTATTTCGCAAGCATTCAAAGTACGGGATATAAAATGTATAGGGATTTCTGTATCTCCTCTGAGTTGAACTAATTCAGCAGCAATGGTCTGGTGCGAAGCATCTGTTCTTACAATAAAAGGCAAAGAGAAATCTGGATGGTGCAATTTCAAGTTCTCCACAAAGTTCTCCTTAAGTTCTATGAAACATTTTTCACACTTTGCAGTCCAATTCCATTTCGTATTTTTCTTCAATAATTGAAGTAATGGTAGTGTTTTCTCGCTATAATTAGTAATAAATTTTCTATAATAATTCAAAACTCCCAAGAATCCTCGTAAGGTCCTTAAATTCTTCGGCCGAGTGAAGTTTTTGATTTCATCCAGTCGAGTAGGATCTAGGTAGATATTATCTTTATTGATGATATATCCTAAATAATCTATTTCTGTTTTGAAAAATTGACATTTGCTTAAATTTAATTTTAAACCTTCATTACATAAAGTGGTTAATATTATTTTTAAATGTTCTAAATGTTGGTCTAAAGTTTCGGAAAAGATTATGATATCATCTAAATAATGAAGTGCGAAATTATCATATTTATCTAAAATGCGGTGTAAAAATCTTATCAAAGCTGCAGGTGAAGTTTTTAATCCAAACGGGCAGACTCTAAATTGGTAAACTACTCCATTTATTAAAAATCCACAGTATTTCCTGGAATTAGGTTCTAAATTTATCAGCCAAAATGCGTTTTTTAAATCTAATTTGCTGTAATAGTTTTTGTTACCACATTTCGTTATTAGTATATCTATGTTTTGAGGCATTTCGTATTCAGGTTTGATACGTTTGTTTAGTGATCTTGCATCTAAACATATCCTTAACGATAAATCTTTTTTCTGAACAATAACTATGGGATTGATGAAATATGTATTAGATTTTTCAATAATACCAGATTCTTCTAATCTGTTAAGCTCCATATTAACTTTTTCCTGATAGTGGTATGGTATTGGGTAGTTTCTGCTCGATAATGGGTTGTCATTGTCTATTCTTATTGTATGTTGATAGTTACGTGCGAATACTACTACATCATTGATTAATGTTAGGTTGTCAGATAAAATTTTTACTAATTTTGATGGGATCATATGATATGGTATATTTTGTAGTTTAATTATTTCTTCTATATCTTCTAAATTATTTACTGTTCTGAGGGTATTTAATTCTTTTCTTACTTCCACTTCTTCTACATTCTGCATTCCTATTCCATCTTCCTTTTCTTCCAATCCATATATATAATCATCATTATTCATTTTAATATTTATTCCTTCTTCCTTATTACTACATTCATTATCATAACTATCTGTATTCAATCTTTCTTGTAATATATTATTAATCTCCTTCTGTAAATGTTTATCTTTAAAATAATTATATTCATATTCTTCTTCCTCAGATAACTGTTTCTCCATCCTTATCTCTATTTCATCGATCATTATTATTTTTCTTTTGAAATCCAATATCATTTTTAAATTCTTAATGTTATCTATCCCAATTATGCAATCGTATTGCAGTTTACCTATAATGTAGCATTGTATGACATATTCCTTATCTTTCACCATTATTTCCGTACATATTCTTTTTTGAATTTTCCCCATTCTTTTACCATTAGCGGCTATCAAATCTGTTCCCTTAGTCCTTATAATTTTCTTTTCATAATTATCGATTAAGATTGCCTTTTTCTCTTCTAATAACGTTATTTCGGCTCCAGTATCTATTAAACAGCTTAGTTCTATGTTTGTAAATTTAATCTTAATAATTGGTAGAGAGTGCGTATCTATATTATGGGTTCCAGTTTCTTCTACGTGTATGAACTCTTCAAAGGGTTGATAAAAAGTTATATTGTTTAATTTTGAGGGGTAGTTACAGTCGATTTTATTTAAAGATTTTGGGTTGAGGTGCTTGGTGTCGGGTTGGTGTACATATCGATTTCCGAAATCGGCATTTTTTTTTTTACATCCTCCGATTCTTGTCTAGAGGGCAGTGGTGACAATGGTCTCCGGCAGTAGTTATTAACACGTCCTCTATTATGGTATCTATAATTATTCATACCTCTTCTTCCCGGCGGGTTGTTGTACTGATTGTTATTATTCTGACGATTAGCATCATACGTTCGTGTATTATTATTATAATTATTATTATTAGGGGGTGGATAATTCGAAAGATTGGGTCTATTGTTATAATTATGAAAAGGATTTGTAGAATGGTTACGATAATTTTGATGAGTGTTATAATTTGGTGCAGGACTTGCGTGATTATTATTATAATTAGTGTTACTATTATTAGTTGTTAGATTCGCCTGAGTATAATTGTTGTTAGTTCTGTTATTATTATATGAGGTTGTTTCTTGTACATGATTCGGTCGATTATTTTGTGAGTAATTTTGTCTAAAAGATGGATTATGTATGGTGTTATAATTTGTATTGCTCGGTCGATTATTAGAGGAATTATATAGACTGTTATTTGTATTACGTTGTACTGTTGGAAAAGAACTACGATTACCTTCTGCAAAGTCATCTAATCTTCGGAGAATTTCTATTAAGGAATCCATATCATTGACTCGTTGACAAATAATTGCTTGTGTGTCCGAATAAATGAAATGGTTCAGTAACTGTCGTGCTATGGTTGATTCCTCCATATCAGCTATGTGTTTACACAGGTTGTACATTCTTGAAGCATATATCTCCCTAGTTGTTGAGCCCATTCTATATTTACCGGTTAGAAGTCTGATTTTGGCACGATTTTGTTGTGCTTCATCCCAGTAATTCCTCTTAAATAAAGACACGAATTGCTCTACGTCCTCGCAATGGTCTTCAATGCGCAAGAACCACTCCTGAGCACTATCTTTAAGTGTAACTCTTATTATGTCCATCTTTTGTTTATTGTCCGGAACATCAATTAAATAACGCAGGAGTCCATTTAAATAGAGCATGGGGTGTACGTGCGTTATATCCCCATCGAAATGAGTTAAATTTTCTATTTTTATGGTGAGACCTCCTGTGTTTATGCAATTATCAGACGCAGTATATCTTTTGATCTTCGTTTCAATTATCCTCAGTTCGGATTCATAATACCTTTTATTATTATCCTGGTTCGTTCGGAAGGTGTCAAGATTATCTTTTACTTGATTGATCTCTTGTTCGTAGAATGTCCTATGTTCCCCCATCTGAGTGTTGAGACTATCGGTAAAATGTTGTTTTAGATTTAACGATGTTATTTCGTTACTTAGGTTAAAATCTGTTAATTTGTTATTTAATTTTGTATGAGCTTCGTTACAGGACTTTGTTATTTCGGTTTTTGTTTCCGTATTTGCGGTTATTATTTTATTGTTGGTAATTACGTAAATTTCCTGTGAAGTATTCTCTAATTGTTTGGCCCAATGTTGGTTATGGACATTTAGAGTTTCGTCCATTTTCAGCAAGCATTTTAACTCGCTTTCTTCTAGTGTTTGATGTATTATCTTCTCGATCTTTGTTTGACTATCTTTCAAACCCTTTATATCCATCTTTATTTCTTCCTTGTCCTGTTTGAGTTGTTCTAATTTGCTGTTGAGATTGGTTTCTATGAGACTGATATTAGTTTCTAATCTATTATTATTTTCTGTGATTAGTTGTTTGAAATTTTCATTATTAATTTCTAATTTTCGTGCTAAATTCATTTCTATCTGGCTGATATTTGTTTCTAATTTTCGCGTTAAATTAGTTTCTAATTGACTTATATTTTTATTGTTAGCATCTAGTTTTTCATTATTTTCCGCTACAAATTGTTTAAAATTAGCTTCTTGTTTTTGTTGCATATTCATTATCAAAGCGGTTAACGAATTAAAGTTCATCGTCGCCTCTTCCTTTGAAGCTTCTGCTTGTGCTGTGGCTGTAACAGAATCACCCTGATCAGCCTGGTCCTCTCTATCTGCTAGGTTTTCCCTTGACTTACTCCTTGTACGCTTGTCCATATTATTATTATTATTGAAAAAATATATATGATAGTGTTATGATTATAGGTTCTATTAGTTTATGTATATTAATTATTCCTATTCTGATGTTTTAGTATTAGTGTTATATTTGCTAATAAATTGTATAAATAAATTCTTATCTCTTCAAATAATTATTATTTTAATCTTTTTGACCTATTCGTTTAGTGTTTATTATACAAACAATAACCCCTTTTAAAAAAAACAAACTTACAAATCCTGTTCCTGGGTACCAGTCAGCATCCTATCACACAAAAATGACCACAAGAAGCAAAATACAACTTACAATTATAAAAATTTTGTATCTTAAATAAATCTAGAAAGAATACAGTTTTTTAAATTTATTCTCTCTCGTTTTATTTTGTATTACGTGTTTGATTGAGCACGTTTTCTAAGCGACACGTTGCGGCGACAATTGATAACGAGCAGCCTCTCGTTGCGCTGTGAATAAATAACGAGCAAGATGCGTAATAAAATAATGTAAACGTTTATGAATATAAAAATGCTCAGCTGTGAATAAATGGCTTGTTAGATTTTATATTTATTCGGTGAATTTTACATCTACGAACTAATTACATTGCTCTAAGTAACATATAGATGGGGTTGTTCGAGTTTAATCTATATGCGCAAGATGCAAAGTTGCCTACTTGCGAATTATTCCATAAATGTAACCTAAAACAGCTGTTCGGATATAAACTTATTAATAAGTATTAATTAAAGTGCGTTTATTATCTTCAGGGTCCGGCTAAACTCGAGAACAAAATAGACTCTAGTGTTAGGGCATTGTGATATGTCCAAATTTAAAGTGCGAGTTCGGTGACTTCAATCAAACACTACTGATATTTTTAGATTCCTAAATGATAGGTTAATTGTTGTTAATGCTATACTACAAAATAAAACGTCGAGATCAGATTCACGAATAATAACTTTAATGTTCTTAAGATCTCTATTAACAGGTAAGTTATAAGCATTAATTGTTAAGTATAATTTGTATATAAATTTTGTAACGTGATAAATTTAATATGTTATTTAACTATGATAAATTACGATAAATATTACATGAAATAAATGAAATAGATAAATATAGAAATAGTGAAGATAATCTTTAATTAATTAGGAGAATTAAGTCAATAACTTTAATATAACTAGAATGTATGACGTAAAACAAAGAAAAATTAAATTAAAACGTAACTGTATTCTTCCTCTTTAAAAGTAATAAATAACCTAAATCTTATATATCGTATTTAATAATGTATATCTTAACTAATATAAATAATATACTATATTCTTTTTTAATATGATTGTTTAAATTGTCTTTTCAATATAGATGTGAGATTTTAAAGAATACTTAAGTAATTGGTGCAGGATTCTGGATAAAACGGGATCTCAAAAGGTTTTGGAAAGGCAGGTTTTTCGTCGGCGTTCGAACGGCGTCACCCCGGTCAAAAACACTTTCTAACGAACTGCTTCTCGGCAAATTGCTCTTGGCAATATTTTTGTCACTGGTACACGTACGAACTTGAAATATGTGTCCAACAGAAGCTGGGAATATTGGTAAGATGTTTAACTAATTGGACGTATGAATTTACTTGTATTTATTGTAATTTTCTTCTTGTTTTTAGTGATACACTCAAAAATACGTCTGGATGCTTTAATGGCGATTTTTCAAGTTACGCTAACCTTCTTTTATTTTTGTTACTTGATTTTGATTCGTTCATCGGTATGTATTCATTTAATCTCGACAATTACTACTAATGAAAATGACAATTCAATAATTTTAAATACATTTACATGTTGTAATAAATATTTACTTAATTTTAAAACTAATATGCATATAATGTGTATGTCAAAAATAATACATTATGCTGTTTTTATTATGGGATATTTTCCCGCGATTGACAATTCAAATTATGTACAGTTATACCTAAATAAATGGCGTCATTAATGATTTATCAATTAAGTTGATATTTTTGTAAATACAAATTATCGAACTGAAAATACTATTACAAATGAAATGTTAGATTATAAATGTGTGAATGTCTTAAAAAAATAATTAAACTTGCGTATTCAACTTTATTGATTTGACGTGGGAAGAATTCAGTTTTGACATATAATTAACTATTCAATAACTTATTTATATACATTAAGAGATTGTCCTTTTGCTTATTGGGGCATACTTGAGTGTGGGCTTGACCTACCTCAATATATATATATATATATATATATATATATAATATCTTCGTGATCTTGGTATGATAAGGTAAACTTAATAAATATTAATTAAACTTAATTTATATTTTGTATTCTCTTGGCAAAGGCATCATTGCCGAAACATGTAGAGTTATTTTAAATATATATACTTTGAAGTAATAAACCAGACCTTTAATCGCCGACTTATTAAGTTTACCTTATATATATATATATATATATATATATATATATATATATAGATTCAATTAATTGGAGATTAAGGGTCTGGTTTTACTTCAATATGTATATATTTAAAACAATCTTACATGTTTCGGCATATGATGCCTTTTTCAAAGAAATTTGAAATATAAATGATAGTATATTAATGTCATACAATATATCTGTAGTTGTCATGGATAAAATAAAAATATTCAATGATACATTCAAATTCAATAATAAGAAATCATGCCTTGGCATTCTCTAAACAGTTAGACAACAAAAACTGGGGAATGGCAAGCCATAAGTTATTATTATGTGAAGCGGCTTAAGATGTTAAGGTGTCGGCATTTGCCATAAACGAGAAGAAAAATCACGAAAACTTACTCGGACAGCCAGGCAGGGATCTAAATACGGAACTGCCAGCATGATAAGCAAATGTACAGCTATTTAAATAACATAAGATATATACATATTTATATAACAGCAACATATATTATGATGGTACATTGCAGATCGTTAAATAATTAGGTTGTAATATATACTGCTTAGATTTTTTTATATCACTTCTGTTGATTTATTTTTTTTTCCTGTTTAATATCAATCATTTCTTTAATTTCCCTTTTCATTGTGTGTTGTTGTTTATCGATTATCTGTGTGTTTTTAAAATCGAGAACATATAACTAATTATGTAACGATCTGCAATTTACCATCATAATATATGTTGCTGTTATATAAATATATATCATATGTTATTTAAATATCTGTACATTTGCTTATCATGCTGGCAGTTCCGTAACTGGCTGTCTGAGTAGGTTTTCGTGGTTTTCCTTCTCGTTTAAGGCAAATGCCGACAGCTTAACATCTTAAGCCGCTCCACGGGCGCAGACACAACAATAACTCATGGCTTGCTATTCCCCAGTTTTTGTTGTCTAACTGTTTAGAGAATGCCAAGGCATGGTTTATTATTATTGAATTTCAATGTATCATAGAATATTTTTATTTTATCCATGACAACTACAGATATATTGTATGACATTAACATACTGTCATTTATATTTCAAATTTCTTTGAAAAGGCATCATATGACGAAACATGTAATATTGTTTTAAATATATAGATATTGAAGTAACGAGCCATCGAAAAAATTCATAATTGGAGTAGACTGTGAAATTGGGTTGGTACTTTAGCCACTTCCACATAATGACATTTATTATTTGATATTGAAACTATAAGTTTGTGTCAAGTTTTTGCTGGATTGCGGAGAAGAGTTGGTTTGTGTTTAGATGTAAATGGACAACATTTTCAACAACTTCTGTAGCTATATGTAAATTTTGATTATGATTTCGATATTAAATAAATTATTTTTTTTTTTTTTTGTTGTAGTATCATTTCAATGCCATAACCTTTTTTGTACAATGAAACCAAATGAAATTGTCAAGCATCAAGTAATGTGTCATTATGTGGAAATGGCTAAAGTACCAATCCAATTTCACAGTCTACTCCAATTATGAATTTTTTCGATGGCTCGTTATAACCAGACCTTAAATCGCCAACTAATTGAATCTACCATAACATACTAAGGTCAAGAAATAATTATCTTTATATATATGTATATATATATTTAGTGTTTATAAGAATTAAAATTTATTTCTTATTTATTTTATTGGCCGTGTGCATAATATTAAAATAAAAAGCTTTTTTTGGTTTAGCGACCTTTATTGAAATTCAATTTATTTATCTAACGACGTTTCGACTTTTTTGTGTATAATTAAGTCTTTTTCAAGTATAAATTTAGCATGTGTTTTAACACAAAATAAATTGGTGAGTTTTGTATCCTTTTTAAAATTTTTAAATTTTTAAATTTTAAATTTAAATTTTAACTTTCTTTACTCTAATCATTATCTTAAGTTTAATTCATTCATATAATGTAAATATAATTCTTGCCTTTCGATTGTAATTTTTTTGTTTTTTTTAGTTCTAAATTTATACTTGAAAAAGGCTTAATTATACACAAAAAAGTCGAAACGTCGTTAGATAAATAAATTGAATTTCAATAAATGTCGCTAAACCAAAAAAAGCTTATTATTTTAATATATATATATAGGTTTCAAAATGTCAAGGGGTGTCCTCTGAAGCCTAACTTCTATGTTGTTTTGTTATTCTACTGACCTTCCCTTAGATCTCTCGAATTCACCATTTAGTCAATCCGACGTTCCGAGGCTATTGTGAGGCTTTTTAGTAGAAAAAAACTGTTTTCCGGGCGATGGAGAGGTTTCTTATCGCCACAACCCACCTCCTTTATCCGGGTTTAGGACCGGCAGTGCACCGATGAACTACTTAATCCATTCATCGTGGTGGGCAAACAGAGTTAGCGTTACTTTCTGATAAAAACTTTATTTATTGATCAGTATTATTATTGTCTTCATTATTAATATGAAATATTAAATAACGTGGTTAAATGATTAAAAAAACAAAAATCGTAATAATCAAAATAAAATCGGTTCCGAAACAATACTTAGAAATAATGACAAATTATTAACGAACCCGAATGAAGAATGAAGGAATATTTTAATACGGTAGATTATTTAGTACAGTAGAAAATAGCGATAGTCAATTAAACCACAACTCACACTTTTTGGATCCAGTTGACAAATGCGAACTACGCGAGGTAATATTAAGTTTACGGTATAAACTTTTTTCAGAAGATGATAATAATAAGCTCAAATCTCCTTAAACATTGTGTTGATGAAGTTGTATTGCGATTATATTTCGCAATAATTAATAATTAGTTTAGCGTAGGTGTCTTTCCAGCACAACTAAAGACCTGCAGAAATTAAACCGTTGTTTAGAAAAGCGTGAAAGGAATTAGTTGAAAATTATTGACCAATTAGAAAAACTGTGCGAGTAGATTAATAAGTTTCATGGAGAAATACAAATTATTCAGAGCTTCAGTTTTGTTTTAGGAAAGGAATTAGCACAGTTATTGCAATTGCATCAAAATATAGATGAGGGTAATGCATATGCTGGGATTTAACACAATCAAAATGTATATACATTAGAAATTCCAAAGTATGCGAGGGTATATAAAAATACAGGTGTCCAGAAAGGGTAGCGGTACTTGTAAATTCAATAAAAAAAACACTACAAGGCAGAAAAATATTTTTTTATTTTTAATCTTAGACAAAATTTTGGAAAATTAAGTGCCAAAGATTATGTTGTCCAAATGTTGACACTCGTGCTACTGGTATTCCTCTAAACCAGAGGTCTCCAAACTACGGCCCGCGGGCTAAATCCGGCCCGCCAGTGCCATCAATCCGGCCCGCGACAGCTTAAGACTAGTATCATCAATCTGGCCCGCGACAGCTAATGTCTTATTGTTATTACTATTGCTGTGATATGTTGAAGAAGAAAACACAGAATGATAATTACTCGGTTTTATTTACTTGCAAGGTAAAACTAAACGACAGAAATGATGACGCAGAAAACTTAACTTAAGTATCTAAGCTTAAGCATATTAATAACTAACAAATAAATGAAATGAATCCCACTAATCACAGTAAAACAAAAAACACTAATGAGATTTATGTAATTGTGATTTTCCACCGACAATAGTTTGTAGTTGTGGATCAATTTTACTTGTAGCAATTATTAAAAGAGATTTAAGATGCTCATCGGTTAATTTAGATCTGTAAACATTCTTTGTGTACTTCATCTTGGAAAACGTTTTCTCACACAAGTAAGTAGTACCAAAAACAGAAAACAACCCACGAGCAAATTTATGCAAATTATCAAATTGTACCAGTGGAAGACTCTTATAAAATTCCAACAAAGATGAATTTTGATATTTGTTCTTAATCACATCACTGCACTGTAAATCAATAATTTCCATTTGGACTTCCGGAGCCAGGGTTTCAATGTCAGAATCAAAAGGATTTTGAAAAAGCTTAATTTCATTCGCAATGACATCAAAGTCTGAGAAGCGAGTATCAAAATTTATCTTTAAAGCACTCAAAGTTTCGATTGCAAAATCGACGGGAAATTCAGTCTCTGTACTGTGGCTGAATATTTCACATGTTTTAAAATGTGTGAAGCATTTTTTACGTAATTGCGATTGAAATAGTATTATTTTCTGCCTGAAGGATTTGATATTGGTGTATAAATCAGGCAGAAGCTGATTTTCTCCTTGCAATCTCAAATTCAGTTCGTTCATATGATTTGTCAAATCGACATAGAATGCTAACTTCCACAGCCATTCACTATTTTCTAAATCGGCAAAAGGGCGATGCTTCTCATTCAAAAAATGTAGATCTCTCCTCGAAGTTCAAAAAAGCGCTTAAGGACTTTTCCGCAATTAAGCCAGCGTACGGCAGTATGATATGGTAAGTCATTTTCTCCAATCTCTTCAATAAACTCGCGGAATTGTCGGTGATTCAGCTCAGTGGATCTGATGAAATTAACAACTGATATGACTTTAGAACTTCATATGGTTTTAGAACTTCAGACATATGCAAACATTTTCCGCACAGGGACTGTTGATGAATGATACGATGTAAGACTAATAGTTTTGAACCACCATCATTTTCTACAGCCTTTGACACAAGTGCAACCACTCCATTATTTTTACCACACATATTTTTGCCTCCATCAGTTGTAATAGATTTCAAGTTTTTCCATCGAAGGTTCTTTTTATTAATGGCATTTTCAATTCACTTAAAAATATCTGCCCCAGTTGTCGTGCTGTGAATACTATCAATATCAAGAAGTTCTTCATACACTTCATAGCTTTTATCTACTCCGCGAATAAAAATCAACACCTGAGTAGTATCTGACACATCCGTTGACATCCAAGGCTAGAGAAAACCACTCAAGATGTCCATTTTTGTCAGACAGTTGAGATGATATATTTTCTGCGATGTCCTGTACCCTCCGAGCCACGGTGTTTGGTGACAAACTGACACTTTTAAATAAATGTACCTTTTCGGGGCATATTTCTTCGGCTACTGCAATCAAGCATTCTTTTATCATTTCTCCATCGGTGAATGGTTTTCCACGTTTTCCGATTTCAAGAGCCACACGAAAGCTGGCGCGAGATGCAGACTCTTGTTCAGTATTCGCTTTGGTAAACAAAGATTGCTGCGATTTCAGTCCGCGCTTCAAAGCTTCAAATTTTTCCGTCCGCAAACTTCCTGTATATTTGGAGTAATTTTGAAGATGTTTCGATTCATAGTGTCGTTTAATGTTATATTCTTTGAGAACAGCTATGGTTTCATTACAAATTAAACATAGCGCCTTATTACTGGACTCAATCACAAAATACTGAAAGTTCCATTTATCTTTGAAGGTTCTGCATTCACTGTCTATTTTTCGCTTCTTTTCCATACTAATAAATCACACATAAAAGCAATAAGTCAAATCAAAATATTGTTATGCACGGATGTTACTTTATTTCACAATAAACAGTTTCGCTTACTTCGCTTTTCCTACGCAGACAATTACTGCCATCTCGAAGTGATCGGAATACACTAGCCAGAAGCAGAACTTTCTCGAACCAACGCGATAATTCCCAAATATTTAATTACAACTAATGCCACCTGTTAGCTGTTAGCGATTAGGCGATTTAGGAGAGGACACGAGGTTCCGAAGGTCGCTGGATGGTGGATAGACGCCACCGTATAAAATTACCAACTGAGTACCCCCCGTATATACGGTTGCGGGTGGAACACAGGTAGCCCCAGACACAAGAGAGTTAGCCCCCTCCCTATTACTCGCTGCTGCTATGTACGAAAAACTTTGCTTATCTCAACACAAGTAGGAAAAGAAATCAAACACAAATTAACAACAATAACAAACTTTAATAACCAAAAGCAGTTCTTAATATCACATCGTTTATCGCAGGACACAACAAAACAAAAGGAGCTGCCAAATAGATCTAAGTTTGCCACCACTACATTAATTTAAAAAAAAAAGGTTCTTTATCAGTCTTAAAAATAAGGAAAAGATTTAAATGAAATAATCTAAAATTAGAGATTCAAAACTTATAATTGAAGATTTATGTAATATCAAAACAATCAAGAAAACGTAAGTAGCAGCTTTAAATTTTATAATCAGAATGAAAATGTTTTATCAGAAAACAGGATTTAATACAAAATAAAAAGGCGAGGATTTACCTCACTGAAATTAATTCATTAAGTGACAATTTCAATACAAAGTGGCTTTAATCAATGTGAAAAACTTTCACGCAAAATAATTAGCCACAAGGTATAAAAGTTAATAAACCTACTTACAAAATTAATGGGTAACGCCCCAGTAATGCTCCAGGCGTAATCTAGAGTTTTAATAAACAGGAACACCTGTTAAGTTAACATCACCCTGTATACACAGGTGATAAAATGATGAAAGATTAAATTAAATGTACGTCAATTAATCAAGACATTAAAATTTAGAACACAAATTAGGAATTCCTAACAGTGGTTCTGTACAATAAAGTTTACATAATAAATATCGGATAACTTGATCTTGACGTAACCCCAAATTAGTTCGAAAGCTCGACTGAAGGTTCTAAGCCTCGTGTTTTAAATCAACAAAGCTACAAGCTGCTGGAGAAGCCAGACAACCAGTAAATTAATTTTCTAATAGATTGAGTATGAAAGAAGTCAGGCGTTTGATGCCTTTCGGACAAGATAGGTGGGTGAAGCCCAGTAACTAACTACAGTTAGCGTTTAATGTATCAAAAGTTGCACAGAGAAGGGTAAAGCTCCTCTCTAGTGCCCACTAAAGTTTAAATAATCTATCAAACAAATCTCTAAAATAAATTATTTAGGAAAAGATAATTCGGGCTGATTAATACCCTCTTTAGTTAAGAAAACTATTTCAGCAACACTTAGCTTTAACAAATGTAATGCCTAGATCTCCTGAATTCTCTCTTCGTGATAATCCTCACGGAAGTAATTCGGAAATGTCCAACTCGGAATTGTATCAGCAAGGAACAGCCGTCATCTTGGTGATGCTGTCTAAACGGAAAGATTTCTTCGGTCAGGAAGTACTGTTGATATCAGAAGCTCCGCCGTAAGAGGTTTAAGTAAACCAACACGGGATTCCTACTAAAGTTCGCTAAACTTCGCCGACCATCCAAAATTAAGATCCAAAATGGCTTTATGACAACCACGTGGAATTTCCCACGATAAAATCTCAAAGTAAACGGTTATAAGTGCTTGCAACTTGGGAGATAGCTCCAATAACAAATTAATCCTAGGAAAGAAGAAGATTCGAAATAAGTAAAAATACAATAGATAAAGATAATTCTTACCGCAGATATATAAGACCACACTAAATTAGAACACAAGTTAGCGCTTCAATGACTTAAAGAAAAGTGTCCGGCGACACAAAGAAAAGAATCGATACATTATCGATCTACGTCATCGGTATGATCGGTGAACGGTAATTTTTGAATAGAAGGGAAATTAATTTACAATAAAACACAAAACAGATGCAGGAGTGAACAGCAAAGCCAAAATCGTCAGGGGGTTAATTAAATCTCCATAATTAAAGATTTAAGATCCATAAAATTGACCGAACGATAAACTAGGATACTGCATAAGTTAGTGTAAAACAAAAGTTGAGAGATAGCGCTCCGCGCGAGAGAAAATAATAACGTAATATTAAGTAAATTAAATGAGATAATAGACGTATAGGCTCTAAAATAGATGCATGAATTTCTAAAAGAATTTCTACAGCAAGGTAATGTATTAAAGGAACAAATTCTGAATTACAAACAGATATTAACAGCAATCGTGACTATTCATTAAAAATAACAAGATGTCGGACACCTCGACGTGAATGCATCATCATTCGGAAATATACAGGGTCGGCCAAAGTATAAGAACGTGAATAAAATCTGAAGGAATTAAAGTTTGGAATACCATAAGTTGAACGATAATTAACAATAAATTAAAATAAAATAGAATTAAACGAATATGTTGAAAAATTCCAGCATGATCTCAAAATGATTTTTCGCACGTAACAATATCTCCAAAGAGCAGTGCAAAAATCTATCCTTGCGGCCTTCCAAATCGCGCCATTACAGAAGCGGCGCAGATATAAATACCCCTTACCCTTTCTGGGCACCTGGTATAACGAGACTGGTGCTATAGCTTCTTTTACAACTAAAATTTTATAACAAAGAATAGAAAATGAAACTGCCATCTTTAATGTACTTATCCTCAAGTAGGTTTTGATTTAAGTTTTGACGCTTATATCAAATTAATTACTGAATTGTCAGTGTTTGACGTACCCATCGAAATAATGATAGTGGAGCAAAGATATGCGATAAAATTTTGTGTTCGGTTGGGTAAAACTCCAACTGAAAATTTTGAAATTATTAAATGTGCATACCCAGCATAATAAATTCAAAGACGGTTGTTGAATCAGTGGAAGATGACCCTCGACGCGGGCGATCAACTGCACAGATTGATTAAAAAATTTGCTGAAACTAACGACTCGATCGTAATTGGATTGGCATATGTCGAATTTCTGACATTGTTAAATTGTCTTGTGGTTCCACTCGAGAAATTAGTCATGAAGATTTAGCTCAAAAGAAAAAAGTCACAGACGGTGAGATCTGAGGAGCGTGGAGGCCAGAAATCCTTGCCATATAAGCTGTAGCTCCGTCCTGCTGAAACCAGAAGCGGTTAGCGTTAATTTCGTTTTCTTCAAGATGAGGGTTAAAAATTCTTGAAGCATAGTGAGATACCGCGTGGAGTTAGCCGTCATTACCTACTCTCTCTCATCTTCGAAAAAGTATGGCCTAATTGTTCCGAGTTTGGAAATTCCACACCACACTCACTTTTTCGCTGAGTAGAGGTCGTTTGTGTAATTCTCACACGTTGTCAGGTGCCCAATAGCAGTAATTTGGTTTATTGACTAAACCGTCCAAGTAAAAGTGAGTCTCATTAGGGAACATCACCGCTGCATTTTCAGCCTCTAAAGCTCTTTTTGCTCTATGTACTACCCATTACAAAAACGTCCGCTTTGCTTTGACCGTCTTATATAACAAAAAATCCGGAGTGGTCTTCATATCTTCCAGAAAAAGAATCTGTGAAAGATATTTTATAAAATTCGATTTCAATTTCAATTCAAAACGCAAGTTATTGCAACAAAGTGCAGTTCCTAGAAAATATGACGACCAAGGTAAGAAAGAGTACCACTTCAACCCATAATAACACCGATATTCACCCTATCACAGCTCAAACGAAACTGAGCTGCTTGTCCACCTGAGAACCGCTTCATCCCATCTATATCTCGGGTAGGCTAGGGACGACAGTTAAAAGTGACTTAGTATGGCTGCAATTAACACTAAGCGGATTATAAGGCGTACCTGCTGTGAGTTTACCTGTGGGGCATGAAACATTTAGAAATTGTATTTGTCTATCAGGAGTGTATTCCGAAAAATTATAAGGCGCCTTTAAATAATCAATATTGAAAATATTAATCATCAAAGTTTATGATATATATGAACATTTTATTGGGAGAGTTTTGATACAAGTATATCTTCCACAATACATCATTTTAATATAATACTGTTTATTGACTTTAATATAGTTAATGTATTTGTCAATATATTTTTGTACTATGGTACTATGTAGTAATAAGTAGAGCAGACCAATTTCCGTGCGCGCCTTGAGCGCCGGTATGGGAGTGTAATTCGTAATATTATGTAATATATTAGATATGCGATAGAATAGGGACGCAACATGAGCTTGTTACCGATATAAGTATAGAAGTAGAGACATGTATTCTATCAGAAATAATTAAATATGCATTTTGTTTTCTGCTATTAAAGTAATATGCATAAACACACGAAAAATAAGAATAGTACATATTATAGCAGCGTTGTATGTACCTATAAATAAAATGGAAAATGTATGAAATCAGTGATTGTGTGCACGACAGAGGATTAAAAAAAAACACTTACCGTTTTAAGCGTCTTCCAAGGATTGACAAACTGGAGAAACCCGATTGTATATTTTCAACATCAGGTGCGTTTCTAAGGTTATTTCTGAAAAACATGTCCGCCGTGAGGAAAAATATGTTTATATTCGGAAAACGAGCGTTCTAGATCTAATGATGTTATATTCGCATAATCAAAATACTTTTTTAAACAACTTAACGCATCTGTAGACGTGCCCTCAAATACGTGTTAAGGTGTCAAAATCTGCATTTCTATTTAAAACACTTTCAAATTTAATTAGAACACTTTCACTTTTTGCGTCTTCTACAGCACGCAGTAGTGCGTGAACATCTTTAACGATTTGCAGTGATTCCTCTAACGAGAGCGACGAATTTACTAATTTTGTTATTGCTTCTTCTAGTACCAAGTAATTCTCACGAATACTTTGTAAATCCATTTTAGTCTGAGCATCTTGAGATTTTTTTTGGATTGTATTGATAGCTGCACTTTCTTTCGGATCGAATGATAAAACCACGTCCTTAACTTTTTCAAAATGTTCATCATAGTAAAGCCCCGCCCGTAGCCATGTACCCCAACGTGTCAGAATCGGCTGTGGTGGCTCAGGGGTATGGGGACACAATTCGTGAAATTTCCGAATACGTTTTGGAGATTTCAGGAATATTGCCTTTGTACTCGATATTAAAGCATCTACCTCTGGATAACATCTACGAACCTGTTCTGCCACAAGGTGTAGAGCATGGAGTTTACAAGTAATATGTAACAAGTTAGGACAATATTTTCTAAGAGACCGGCCTACAGAACACATGGTTGCGGCACCATCTGTCATAAACATTAAGACTTGGTCTTTCGAAAGTTTAAATTTTTCCAAAGTATCTAATAGCACTTCTGAAATTTTTTCGGCATTACATTGTTCTAGTCGTCTGGATGCTAATAAAATTGAAGACGTTGGTTGATGTGGTTCCATATTACGCGCCATCACATTAAGTGCAGATTGTTTTTTGCTGTCAGTTGTTTCGTTCACACATAACCACAGTTTTTTTTATTTTTCAGTTCTGCTTTGATTTTATTTTCAACCTGTTTACGCACCGATGGCAAATTCCTTCGTAACGTTGTCGTGCTCGGTAATGTTTGATTCCCGTATTTATTCCAAAATGAAATAAATGAATCATTACTTAACAAGGTAAATGGCAGTGTACACACAATCATAGTTACACATAGTTCATGCATAAACTGTTGTCAATTAATTTTGTTATTATTGTGCTTCGAACTGCTTACGTGCTCTTTACAATGTGTTTTTGACCAACACATTAGATATGTATTGCACACTAAACATTTAATTTTTGAGCCATCGTATATTAAGTCCTGGAAATCCATAATAAACTTATTCACTTCGTCTGACAACGGTCGTTTTCTCGATTTATGTGTCGACGACATTTTATTATGTATGCTTACACTTACGTGCAGTCTAAGCAAGTACCAAACACATACTGAATGCTTTTTATTAGTTCTGATGCAATACAATTATCCTCACATCGCCGCTCATGGCGCGCACGGAAATTGGTCTGCTCTAGTAATAAGAGACCGTAAAAACAAGAAAACAACAAATACAGTGAAAGTCATTTATAACGACGTCGCTTATAACAACAAGTTGCTTATAACGACCGACCTGTAGAGAATTGGTTGAATTTCTATATGCGACAATGTCTACCATAGTCGTGTATAACGTCGTCGCTATTAGCGACGAAGTCGCTTGTAACATCTTTCGTGAGCTCTAAGTCAGGCCGGATGTAAAGACGTACGTAGGAGAAAAAAGCCCCGTGCCGAGTGTTGTTGTTCCGATTGGTCCCGTTTCTGTGATTCCCCTAATTCCCGACAGTTTTGATACAGCAATACATACCAATTATTATATACATACATATTTGTAAGCGACCGGTGTTGTTCAAATTACGTTATTTGTTACATGTATGTATGTGTGTCAAAACAGAATGACACCTGCAAAAAAGAGAAAAGCCTTATCAATAAGTGACAAATTTGCAATAATTACACGCATAAAAAATGACACTGATTCAAATGTTACATTTGATGACTTTGTTGACGTTGATAAAGACTTGGCAACATGGGGAGAGCTAAATGATGAAGATTTAGTTATGAATTTAAAAGGTTTACAAACAGAAGAAGAAGCATACGAGATCGATGAAGATCAAGATGACCCTGGGATGGAATTCGAACCACCATCAACATTGGAGGCCATTAAAGCTTTGAAAATAGTGTGAAACCACATTTCATTTAATGACAAGTTGAATGAAGTTTACATTAAGAATGTCATAATATTGGAAAGGGCCTTAGAAGTGAACTATTTTTTGCAATCCAGTAATCAAACAAAAATTACTGACTTTTTTGGAAAATAATTTGTTCATGTGTATGTAATTGTTTTTTGTTATTTATAACTATGTGCTATAATACAACTATCTTCATTTATAATAAAATGCATTCAGATACTTGTGTGTTGCACCTATTACATACTAGAAAAAAATGCATATAACGACGTCTTTATATAAGACGAAAATTGTCGGTCCCTTGGTCGTCGTTATAATCGACTTTTACTGTACTATAAATACGAGTACAAGATACAAAAGGAACAAAACAAACGAAAACGAAAGTACAACAAATATGAATAGATAAAATAGAAAACATTAAAGAATATTAAAACATTTAATACTTTCTAAGTATCGTATAAATAGATAATAAAATCTCATCTAGAAATACCTACAAGCGTTTTCCAATTAACTATTTAGAAAATTAAAGAACAAATTCATAATAAAGGTAAACAATACATTGGGAACAACATATTTAACAAATAATGAATTTAATAATCAAAAATCATTAATCATCAATTAATTGGATTATTACTTAATACACATTTCTATATCTCCCGTCCCTTTTAATCTGCCTGGAAACTAATAATCTAATTAGTTTTTTAAATGTAAAGGAAATATTATAAATCGGGAGTAAGAATTTTCCACCTTAATGCGACCCTGCTGTGTTTACTATTGCAACTACTGCTAATGAAAGACCCCATTCGGATTATCATTAAAATCTCATTACCTATATACAAATCATTTTAAATTATCTTGAGAAGAACTATAGGTATTACATTGCAGGTCTTTATACATTCTTTCAGTCAACGCTTGTATTTTGTTACCAAATTTTGTAAAATCTTTACGAAACAAACGGACTTTGGTTTAGTAATTCGGTAAACATGTATAAAACACTGGCACATGCTTCTATTTACACCCCAGATACACTGTAAGCCAGTGTTATTAAATATTTATTTATTTATTAAATGTTTCCTTTTGTTTTCCGTTTTTATTATTTTAGACGTAATTTGAAATATTGGGTTCTAAATAATGAAAAATATTTCAGTTATATACGCACGGGATGCACGCATTAGAGATGCCCCTTTTCTTTTCAAATCTTATCCCTCGAGACAGGTATTTTCCATTCAAAAAAACAAAAAAGAATTACTTAGCGAGAAGAAACAGGGAAAAAAGAAAATACGGTTGAGGGTAATAAAAACATATCCCGCATAGAGAAAGGACTCAATGTTCAGCCCATTGCCTCAAATCGCTTGCTCTACACAACTAAAATTTCCGAACGTCCTGGCTCTGGATATTCCGCAGATTATGCAAGATAAATACCGTAAGGTGCGACGATAAGTGAAATGGGGTATTACCATGAGGTGGTGAATGTATCTTATAAATTCGGAATATCTAAATGGCAAATTCCGCGGGAATACCGAAAACTTTTCGCATATATTAATAATCCCCGGTTTTGCTTTCTCTAATCTTGCATTGGGATGATTATAAATTTCTGAGACGCTGACGTCAAATAAGAATTATTATTTGGTCTTTTTAAACGGCAAATGGCCCAGGAAACAGTTGTTGTAATCCTTAATGTCTAGGAGTACGGAATTTAGTAGGAAAATTTTAATCTTACATGTTCATGATGGTTGTACATTACGAAGTATAAATAAACATGCTCTGGTACATAAAACAGATTTATTGTAAACTCTACGTACACATTTCGACAGCAATAAAGACATCGTTAGTAGTAATAAGATAAAAGAAACACACAAACGTGAACATTTTCTTAAATATCCACAGTATGTTTAGGTTATATTTTTTTTATAAATGCTGGTTTATTACAAAGTCGTTTAGAAAAGATTAACATTTTCTGGCATTTGTTAATCTACAGAAACTAAGAAATTTTTCTAATCTTTTGCGTCCGCAATTTTGTTGCAAGTTTAGCTACTAATTTAATTCCCGAAATTTTTCGTAAATTTCTCTTGTCGTAACTATTTGGTGTTTTATTCGGTGAAAAGTCAACTTAGCTGTCTTCTACTTATTTTATTGATTTTACAGTTCTTACCATGTTTTTATATATCTTAATCCGGCTGTTAGGTTAAAGCAAACTTATGAATCGTAGGTTAACATTACTATATTTTACCATTTTTACTATAAAGAAAATCTTCTTGAATCTACTTTTTTTCTCTCATTTTAGTTAAATAGGTGTGTCAGAGGTGGATTCCCTCCACCTCTGATCCACTCACAATAAAATATTGGCAAATATCTTACTTATATTTTTCAAGGTTAACACGTTTTTCTCACCGATGTTCTAGCATTTTTAATCCTTCTTGAAAAAAAAATTGTTTAACCTTCACAAATCACTGATTTACCGCACATCACATCACATCATTATCTGATGGAAATCGTTTATCACGCAAGTGTTGTTTAAGTTTTGGAAATTGTCGGTAATCGCTGGGTACCAAAGCTGGCGAATTTAGCAGATGCTCAACTTAGAGTACGTACGTGCCGAAGATGCCTCGATGAGCGCGGTCGCGGTCGACGTCGATACCTCGCTGTCATATCTATGTAAAACAATTATAGGTATTTGAATGAAACCATACAGTCATATTAACAAAAAGGTTGACAGTCTGAAACACAAAGTCAATCAAATATTTTTAAATCTTGCCTTATTTTTTTATGAGTGAAATTTTACTAGAAGAGCGGTGGATCCCCAGTGTTCCTAATTTAAACATGTTTGTATGTTATGCTCATTTTTTTTTATACCGGGTTTTTCTTTTGTCATTACACATAGCTATAATGCAATGACTTTTTTTGATTTACCCTTACACATAGGCATAAATATATGGTGGAGGCATAGTAGGCAACCAGTTATGCACCAGTAACATTTTTCAAATTGTCAAATATTTCTGTTTTTCCTTCATACACATATCTTGTATTAAATACATTTTATTGAAAAATACGTAATTTATTTAAAACAGTTAATTATTCCAACAGGCGGGTACCTTTTGCGAAGACAATTTTAAATAGTTTTAACAAATTCAAAGAAGATGGTTGGTTTCTAAATTACAACAAAAAAAATAAATTAAAACCAATCACGTGTTAACAGAACACATGCAGCTGAATATTCTGTGCTATGTAGAAGAACGGTCTAGAGGATCGCTTTTAGATGTAGCCAGGCCAGGAGTATCGTACAGTTCGGTGTTCAAAACGCTGAAAGAATGGTGTATAACTGGTTGCCTACTATGCCACCACCTTACACATAGGAGTAAGGGTAAATGAAAAAAAGTACCTAGTGTACCTAGGTGTAATGACAAAAGAAACACGCGGTGTACAATACTAGTGTAAAATAAACAACATTATTTGGGGTGTTCTGTGTTCGTTAAATTAGAATAACGTGTAGACAAGCTATTATTATAAGCGATATTGTTATCTTATAAATGTTTACTTTTATTTTGTCGTTTTAAGGCCTGTCTATAGTTTAATATAATGTTCCTTTCATAAATCGATGTGTCAAAGAAATTGTAAAGTATATTTTACCCTTACTTTTCTTAAATTTAAAACGCAGGTGCAGTAGGTTCAGCCGCGGCTCCTGATGACGTATTTGGGGGTGCAAGTACAATGATGCGAGTGCTTCGTGTATTCTCGTGTACTAACTGTAACGTTTTCTTAGTAAACACCGAAAACACACGAGGCACTCGTATCATTGTACTTGCACTCCCAAATACGTCATCACGAGCCGCGCCTGAGTAGGTTACTACTATTCAACCCGATAATGGTTAGCTGATTATATTTCGGGAAGAAGTATCTCTTCAACAAAATTTGTTTATAAATTTAATGTTAAATGGAAAACACCAAAAAAATTTATTATTTTTATTGTGTAGTAAGTTGTAAACTAATTAGAAACACATTTTGCTATGAACTTTTCCCCACAAATATTTTGAAAAGTTGAATTATTTTTGAGTGTATTATTATTTTGAATATTTGTAGTTATGACTTGCGCAGTTTGAGAATGCCGTTTGATCCGCTGTGGACGATTTTTATAACTGTTTTTTTTAAGCGTAGCCTGCGTGCTAGCTGTATCCAAACACAAGTGTTCAGTGAAGTAAGAAAGGTGTGTTTATTTAAAGATAAATCTTTATCTTTGTTTGAGTAATTTCGGTTTTTGTTTTTTTATTTTATTGTGTTTTTGTGCTTGCTTAAATCATTACCGATTTATTTACGAGTTTATGAATCTCGTAATTGATTTTTAACACTTTCTTACTCATGTGCCTCGAGTATATGAATATATATTTTTTACGTAAGTAATATATTTTATACAAGATATCTTATTTTTATATTGAACGAATTTAATATTGTAATTTTTCTATTGTATTATTATTATCGTTCTGAAATTTAATCTTAGTTATTTGATATAAATGACAAAGAAGGTTTTTTAAAATTTCTAGTATAAAAAAACATTTCTGTAAATGTAAAATTTTAGTACGCTTAGGATATCAAGGGCATTTTTTTTACATGTGGTTGCACATGCGTTAGAGTTTGTTTCGGTCTGTCAAATAGTTTATTTTGATTTTGTTCCTCGTGGGAGAAATTAAAAAGCATCTTTGTAATTTATTAGTTTTAATTTTGATCGGATGTCGCAAAGGTTTTTGGTCGCATGCTGCGGTCACTTCCATGCGTTATTTTTACCTTAATAATATTGTTAAATGAGGCAATATTAATCTTTATACTTTATAAAGATAAATTTTTTTTTCTTTTTTTGATTTTTGTATTAAAGTTTCATTTAAATTTTATTGTGTTTATTATTATTTAACCTTATTTCAAGAAAACAAGTAACTTAAAAATATTTTAATTTTTCTCAAACAAATTTTGAGTGGCGCTCAACTAAATTAATCTTTTGTCCACATTTCCGATTGGAGCCCTGGAAGGAAAGCAGTTCCATTTTGAAAGTAAACCGACTGAATATCCTAGCTGGATAGATTTGTCGTGAATGGTGGTAAATTAATTATCAAAACCACAATTCATAGCAATATGTTGATTTTCAATTAATTAATTATGTAGTGGTTTACAAGAATATTCAGGTTGAATCTTTTAATTAAAAAAAGATGTTGATTAAGGACAAGCAAATTTGAAAGAAGATTGGTCCTTTTTAATAAAAATATTGATATTTTTAATTGAAATTTAACCTGAAAATCAGAAGAAACATGGAATTAGAATATTATTTCAATGCATTTTAAAATAAGTAGTTAATATTTTTTTTTATATTTTTTAAATTCACTAAATAACTTATAATATAAGAAAATATTTGTCCTTTTTAATAAAAATATTGATATTTTTAATTGAAATTTAACCTGAAAATCAGAAGAAACATGGAATTAGAATATTATTTCAATGCATTTTAAAATAAGTAGTTAATATTTTTTTTTATATTTTTTAAAGTCACTAAATAACTTATAATATAAGAAAATATTTGTTTTAACAAAATTAACTTTTGTCATTAAATAATTCTTATAAGATTCAGAACTCTCCAACGACCTGCCAAAGAAGTTCAAATTATTCGTAAATGTGAAATTTTCGGAATTTTTTTTATAATTTAATTTGAAAAACAACATTGATAAAAAAGAAAAAGTTCTGAATAGAATTAGAAAAATATATACAACACACATTCAAAATCATAAAATTCAATTTGTATATACATAAGTTATATTTCATATCAATAAAATTAAAAAAAAACATAATTAAATTATTTTTTTTATGTAATTTTGTTTTGTATTTGCAAAGCCCAACAACTATAAAACAAGAAAAAAACTTATTATTTAATAAATACTGTTCGGAAACATACATATTTAAATACTTTCATTCATTCATTTTTTTCCCTAAGAAATATACTAAAAACAAGACGTAAGAATTAGTTCACATTTATATTTATATCTTTCTGGTAAGTTTATATTTAAATAAACATAGTGCTATGGATTTTTCCCGGCAAACATTTTGAAAAGTTATATTATTTTATGTATGTACATTTATTTTGGATGCCAGTGTATAACTTTTGAAATTTATTATTTATGAATGTATATTTTATTTTAAACTGATATTAGATATTTTTGACTTGTACTTTAGTACACTTTTGTACGCTGAGTTTAGAAGGTCATGTTTTAAAAGATAATTCTTTATCTTTGATAAGTATCTTCGTGATCTTGATTAATTAGTTTTGGTGCTTGATTTCAATACCGAGTTATTTACGAGTATGTAGAACTCGTAATTGTTTTATTTGTAGGCTTTCTAACTCATGGTGTCTCGTGAAAAAATTTTTTTTTTATTTACGTAAGTAAATTATTTAAAAGATTTATTCTTATTATCATTAATATTATCTTGTATGTATTGATTTATATTTTATGCTTAGTTATATGAATTAAATGACAAAGAACGTTTTTTAAAATTTCTATATAAAAATTTCTGTAACGATAAATTTTGTTCGCTTGGATTCAAGGGCATATTTTTTTATGTGGTTTGCACATGCGTTTCGGGCTGTCATATCTAGTTGTTTACTTTGTTTATTGTGGGAGAAATTAAAATACTTCTTTGCAATTTATTAGATCTAATTTTGCTCGGTTGTCACTAAGGAAGTTTAATTATATGCTACGGTCATTTTCATATAATAATTTTACCTTAATAATATTGTTTAATGACGCAATATTGATCTTTATACTCCATAAAGATATTTTCTTTATTTTTTTTATTGTTGTATTAAAGTTTCATTTAATTTTATTGTGATTTTTTCTTACCTTTGTTTAAACTCTTGTACTGGCGCTATATAAATTTGTAGAAGAGAAAAAACACGTTTTCCAATTGGAACCTTGAGGGAAGAGCAGTCTTATGTTTGAAAATTAACCGATTGAATATCTAAGCTGGACACATTGGTTGTGAATTGTGAATAAGCAATATCTAATATCACAATTCATAGCAATATGTTTACTAAACAAACGCGTAAACTGTTCGCCTTATCAATGAACGAAGCCTATGCGTAAAAGTGAAAGACCATCCTAAATGAGATCGGTTCTTGTAGATTGTCAACCTTTTTGATAATACCAAAGATACATTGATCTGTTCACCTTCAATGCTTACTGTGCGGTTTGCGTGGATGACAAAACGTTTGTATTTTCATCGCGGTAGAATGGTAGACATCGCAGTAGCTTCGGCGTGATTGGTTCGTTTAATCGCGTGTCACCTAGGTTGCAGTACACTATTTTATTTGGTGGGGTTATGTGTTTAGACGCTATTAAATTTATTTTTGTAAAATAAAGGAGAAACGATGAATAAGGATGAACTAATTGACTCGGTGACAAATGTTCTGCCTTTATGGGTATACATCATTGCTTCTTACTACCATCTACATCGACCGCGACTGCACTCATCAAGGTATGTACGTACTCTAATTCGGAGCCAGCTTGAGCTATTGCAGCTGTTGCGATGACGGACTTGTGACTGGGTGCATTATCCTGATCCAAAAGTATCTTCCCCGACCTTTTACTTTTATCAAATCACGTAAGTCGCAATTAAATTGGCATAATAAGCACCTGTAATTGTAGTCCCCTTTCGCAGGAAATTTACTAAAATTACGTCTTCAGCATCCCAAAATACGACTGAAGGTTGCATCTTGAATTGTTTCCGCGGTGATAAACCTCGATGTGTCCACTACTCCACTACTCTGTATTTTGGTCAGTACATCATAATGATAGATCCGGGACTCATCCATTGACACTAATCTAGCAACAATATTTACTTTGCCGTGTCTACACTGCGTTAAAGGATGAACTGCAAATATCTTTTCGAGTTTGCTTGTGCATCATGTATATGAATCCAGGACTCATCCATTGTCATTAATCTAGCAACAAAAGAATCTTTGCCGTGTCTACACCTCGTCAAAGATGACTACAAATGTTTTTTCGAGTTTGCTTGTGTGCATGTGTTAACATTCGTGGTACCATCTTGTAAACAATTTTTTATGTTCAATTCTGCTGTAATTTTATTATACAGGGTGTCATTTTGAAAACGTACCACCCTCTATATTTCGGCCCCTATAGAAATTCCAAAAATATGCAAAAACACGTCAAACTTATTTTTAAGGGGGACATTTTGTAGGCTGGTTTTCAATTAAATTACATCAACCCTCTAGCGGGGGTGGACATAACCTCTAAAAATTTAAATGGAAATGGGGGTTGAGGGATACCTCATTTTAAAGGTCGTTTAACCCGCTTTTCGAAAATGCTAAATTCTTGCCTTTTCTTTTTAGCAGTTCGCGAGATATTTGGTGAAAACTGTAAAGAAGTTTAGGTATCAAAAACACTTTGTGATATTGCTTTAATGAATTAAAATAAATGAAATTGAGGTATTACATAACGGTAAATTTTTAAACTATTTTTACTTCTAATATCCAGCGAAATAATAAAGACGCATACTATTCAGTTAAACATTATTATTGGAAAGAATGTGATTTACCTAAACTAGTACTTGTGATAGTCGTACAGGTAGTTTAACGTAGAAAAAAAAGAGCCCTGGTTTAAGCATTCTTGACATTCTTGTCAAATTTTTCTTTATTTGTCAACTCCATTTACTTTAGCCAAAATTACTTTATTGTAAAATTAGTTTTGCGAGGTAAAAGTTGCGATTTTATTACATTATTTTTAAAAATGGTGTTTACACTTCAACAAAGAATTGAAATTATTCTTATTTAAGGGGAATGTGGAAGATGCGCAAGAAGAACGTCAAGAATGTTTAATGAAAGGTATCCGAATAGTAATTTAAATCATAAGTATGTTCTACAATTAGTCGCTAAGTTTAGTGAAACTGGTTCCGTTGCTAACAAAAAAAGAAATATTAGCCGTGTGTTGGATGAAGCAGCACAAATAGAAGTATTAGGCACCTTTACTGCAGAACCCTCCACATCACTTCGCATTGTGGCACGCCAAGTAGGAATGTCTCACGAAACAGTAAGGAAAGCACTAAAGTTAAATAAGTTTCACCCCTATAAAATGCAAATTCTACAACAGCTTTTTGACGACGATTTCGACAGAAGGATTGAATTTTGTGAAACAATGACGGATTTTATAAATGAAAACCAAAATATCTTGCACAATATTTGCTTTATTGATGAGTGTATTTTTTTTTCTTAATGGGCATGTTAACAAGCAAAATTGTCGCTACTGGAGCGATGAAAATCCGCGACTTTTTAGGGAAGGTCACACACAGTATCCAGAAAAAGTGAACGTTTGGGCTGGTATCCTTGGGAATACTATTATTGGACCTTCATTCATTGAAGGAAATCTAACTGGTGAGCTCTACTTAAATTTGCTTGAAGAAATAATAGACCCCTTAATAACAACTAGTTTGGAAAATCAAATTGACGCGGCTGGTAACATGGTTTTGCAAGAAGATCTTCTACACTTCCAACAAGATGGAGCTCCACTACACTACTATCTTCCAGTTAGACAGTGGCTAAATGATAGATTTCCTGGCAGATGGATTGGTCGAAGAAGAGCAATAGAATGGCCACCACGATCACCCGACTTATCGCCTCTAGATTTCTTCCTATGGGGGCATCTAAAATCGATTGTTTATAAAACACCGCCTCGAGATTTGCAAGATTTAAAGAGAAGAATAACAGCTACATGTAGAGAACTTCAGGCAGAAGTGTTTCGAAATGTTAGAGAGGAGTTTGAGAGTAGACTTTATCACTGTTTAGAAAATAATGGACAACATTTCGAAAATTTTATAAAATAAGTTACTTTTTATTAGTTTTTTAATGTTTTATTGCAAAACACTTGATACTTGTATGTTCATGGTTTGACTTGATTTCTTCAAAAGTATTAAAAAAAAGGACAAGAATTTAGCATTTTTGAAAAGCGGGTTAAACGACCTTTAAAATGAGGTATCACTCAACCCCCATTTCCATATAAATTTTTAGAGGTTATGTCCACCCCCGCTAGAGGGTTGATGTAATTTAATTGAAAACCAGCCTACAAAATGTCCCCCTTAAAAATAAGTTTGACGTGTTTTTGCATATTTTTGGAATTTCTATAGGGGCCGAAATATAGAGGGTGGTACGTTTTCAAAATGACACCTGTATATCACATAGTATGAGAGACCAGTATCTTCAACTATTTGTCTAATACATGCCGATCTTGCAGCACCAGATCATAAACCTTTTTAACAGTTTCTTGCGTAGTGATGATCGTGGGCGTTCCACCTGCATGTTCGTCTGTACACGTCTGTCAGCCACATTTAATTTACAACGCCACCTTTTAACTATGCCATATGATACTGCAGATTTCCCTAATGTATCCGCCAAATCTTGATGAATTTGAGTTGGGGTCATCTCTTTTAAACGTAAGTATTTAATCACCGCTCGTTGCTCGACACGATCCATTCTGATACTGATACGTGACTCTCTCGACCTCCGGCGTCTACTGTAGGCACGCTTTAATAGGTTCAGACTTGTAAGTTTAGCGTCAGTCTATTACATAGCAGGTTACAATGCGACGTGAAGATAAATAATTGTTTTGGTTTATAAATGGGTTAGGAGCGGATCAAAGGGACCAATAATATAATTTCGTGTAAAATCACCTAATTCTGGAGCATACGAATGGAATAGACATCGCGAAATACATTAACAAATATATACCGTATGGAACTGAGGTGAGAGAACGGCGGGCGGTAAACGATCCCCCACCAGTACACTAGATAAGAGAGAAGGAACGATTATAGCACCAGGCGCCAGGAGTGTCTGTGCCAGTTTGATCAGATACGTTGACGATAGATGTGCAGAGTAATTATACGTAGAACGTCGATTGTAATGGCAAAGTATAGACAACCAGAAAAAAAATATTTAACTCATGTTTATTCCTTGTCATACCATAGAATTGCGTTTTTATTTTGTTACGTCAGCAAACTTTTTATTTTTTTCGATGTAGCGGTTGTGCATCAGTACTTTTTCACCTGAAATCCATATTACAGGTTTATGCAATTTACTAATAGGTACACAGAATTTTTTCTTTTCTTTGATGGAATTATGCGTCCCTTTTCTCAGAATATTTTTAATCTACTCTTCAAGTGCAGAATTTTATTTAGTTACGTTAGCAGAGTTTTAATTTTTTTCATTTGTTTATATTTTCCTTGATGTAGCGTTTGTACATGACCGAAATTTAATTATGTATTCAATCACATGTTTGTGCTATTTATAAATATACAGATTTTTCTTTCGTTTTGGTGGAATTATGCGTTTGTTTTCTCTGAATATTTTTATTTATTTTTTTTATTGTAGAGCATTTGTGTATTTTGATCATTATTATCTGCGGTACAAGACCTCTCATCTTTGAAATACGTTACGTATACACATACGCAATATATGCGTATACCACACCTACATCTGACCTATTCTTATGCTGACCTATGCTTATTCAATGCTACACTATACATTGAATAAACACATCGGAGAAGTAAAGCGGCGGGGACGCGTCTTGCGCAGCAGTGTCGTTTTCTTACTTCGTTTACACGCGTTTTGCGCAGTTCGTTTACACACGGTATGTTTTGACATATTTGCATTTACAAACCAAACCTAGTCAATATACATATTTCTACATGATTCTCTTTTACAGTACCAAGAAATCTAATTTCGTTAGTGTCTCTATTTAATACTAAGTAAAATGATTAGATATCTCGTAATTGGAATAGATTTAATTTTGGGAGTGTCAATAAATCATTAAAGTTAGTTGCTTAAGAAGTTACAGTGGAAGTTTGCTCACATTTTAGAAACTAGTTGCTTAGTTTACCAAATCAACAACCGACTGTAACAGTCTCATTCGCTAATATAATTTGTTTTCGTCTGCTTATCGATTACTTCAATCAAAATTCCCGTACTCTTAAGCAAGCGAGCCGAAGGGGAATCTAAATATAGCTCGGAGACATTTTCATACATGAAATTCCGCCAAATACAAGAATAAAAATATCTAATGTAATATATTTCGTGAGTATGACAGCTTAGATTCCCTTTAATCTCTGTTGGCCGGACTCAGAAGAGTAATTTTAATCAAGTTACAAAATTGTCGATTATTGCTTAATTAAATGTTGTGTGAAAATATATTTTCCTTTTGTTAGCGAACTGTAGTTGGAAACAAATAAAGAGTACTTTTAACATTACCGAGTGAGCCAGATTTTCTACACGGAAAAAGAAGAATTCATCCGCTGTTCATCATTTTCGTTTCGATGTCGCGGCTTTGCATGTTAAAGAAATTTCATGTTGTTTGGACAGGGGTGATAAATTTGAGTGAGATTCGTATAATTTTGTTTTGTTAGAGATGAAAATTATAGCTTCAGCTTCAAAAATACTTCATTGTTTGTTCTATAAGTTGTGGTGGATAGATATTATCTGTTAAGATCGTTTTAATTTTCTTGATGTTATCTTTTCTGTATTGTGTGTGTGATAGTTTTACTGCTCTATCAGTCAGATTATTTATAATTATTTAACAACAGAAGTGATATAAAAAATCTAAGCAGTATATACTATAACCTAATAATGTAACAATCTGCAATTTACCATCATAAATATATGTTATTATATAATTATATATCACATGTTATTTAAATATCTGTGCACTGGCTTATTATGCTAGCAGTTCCGTGTTTGGATCCCTGACTGGGCTGTCCGAGTAGGTTCTCGTGGTTTTCCTTCTCGTTTAAGGCGAATGCCGACGAATGCCTAAAATCTAAAGACACTAAGTGTCGAAACATGTAAGATTGTTTTAAATATATACATATTAAAGTAAACCAGACCTTGAATCGCCCACTATTTATTTATTTAATCTACTATAACATACAAAGGTCAAAAAATAATTATATATTGATATGGTACAACATACATCCTTAATATATTCTTCACATAATTAAATATTTGTCCCAAGATTGTTATATCTGAAATATAATGGTTTGTAAAATATTACTAGTTAATTAAAAAGTATGTAATAATGATGTAAGATCAAAATTAGTTTTTTAAATCACGATGGCGAACTAATTTGAATATTTTTATTTGTTTATTTATTTTATTCGGTCATTTATTAATTTATCATAACTTAATATCGCGAGAAATCAAGAATTTTAAAACTAATTATGATTATAATATCTTTGTACAAATTTTTGTAAACGTCATTATAAATATGACTATTGGCTGCACCTTGTTTAAAATAGGTAATTGAGATCACTTGAGAGGGTATTATTAGAATAATAATAGGCTGTTAGAGAAATTTCTAACGTTGGATTACTAGAGAAATGCATTGAAGAAACTTTCAAAATTATTTAATCAAAATTGTCAAAATTATCTTTTAAATATTATTCGGATTTATTGTTCAATTTTAGGAATATATGATTAATTTGTCTACTACTTCCTATGATAGTCAAGACGACAAAAACAAAAGTAGTTATTAATAGAGATTTTTTGCATGTGGTGATAGAGATTCGTCAATTTTTAAATTTATCCTTTAAAATATTATACAAAATTAATAATAAACACCTAGTAGTATTCAAAAGTGGTGTTAATAACATTGAAAAGTATATTTACCTCGTTGAAGGGCTGCCTTCGAAAGAAAAAGAACTAATTTTCATTATAATTACCATATTTAAGTTTAACATCGTTTCTAAATTGGTTAATAATCAAGCAGCGACATAAAAGAAGATCTTAGATCCTTTTTGGTATATCAAGAAAAACATTTTCACAGGATATATTTTACATAACCTAGTGAAAAACCACGAGAACTTGGTCTGCAAACAGCTCTACGAAGAGGATATTATCCAATCATACGAGGAGTGCAACATAACATCTATCCATCCAGTTCCTGTTGAATATACACCGGACTTTAATCTACTAGTAAATACTCAGGGCCTGAAATCTCCATTTACTAAATTCAATTAACAACAGAAGTGATTTAAGCAGTACATACTATAACCTAATTATGTAACGATCTGCAATTTACAATCATAATATATGTTGGTGTTATATAAATATATATCTTATGTTATTTAAATATTTTAAATATATTTAAATATCTGTACATTTGCTTATCATGCTGACAGTTCCGTGTTTAGATCCCTGACTGGCTGTCCGAGTAGGTTTTCGTGGTTTTCCTTCTCGTTTAAGGCGAATACAGACAGCTTAACATGTTAAGCCGCTATACATAGTAATAACTCATGCCTTGCCATTCATTCCCCGTTTTTATTGTCTAACTATTTTTAGAATACTAAAGCATGATTTATTATTATTATTAAACTGGAATGTATCTTTGAATAATTTTAGTATGCATTAATATACTGTCTTTTATATTTTAAATTCTTTGAAAAAGGCATCATATGCCGAAACATATAAGATTATTTTAAATATATTGTGACTGCCGATATATCGAGATTTGTGTTGTCGAATTGAGTTCTTGTTCTTTTGCACTTAGACTTCTGCTGCTCCATGTTCCCAGTCTCATAATTTTAGTTTGTGTGTGTGTCGTTTCTTGTTCTTTATAGTTGGAACTTCGTGGTTATAGGCTGATATTTTTATGTTTTCTAGAATATTTCGTCGTTATTGTTCATGTGTGTTCTTATTCCTGTTCATTGGCCATGTTGTCGTCATTAAGTGCTAGTTTTTTGGATTTTACGCTTTATTTTCAATTTTTGGTTTCTGTTCTTTTAGGTCCTACTTCATTTCGTTACCATTAATTACCAATTTTTAGTATCCCAGTCTCGCCCTGGCTCTTTTACTCTTTCCTCTCTTGCTGTGTCTCTGATATTTTTCTGTATTCCTCTTTCCTTCTGGGTTAACTCCGAATCAATAAACATGTTTTTTCCTTTAAGTTTCATTTTTTCTTTTAGGACTCCTATTTTGTCCGACCATTTTCTCATTTCCACCACACATCTATTTTGTCCAATCTTAATTACTTTATTCATACCTGTCCTTACTCGAGGTTCCTTCTCTATTAATTTTTCTGCTGCTTCCTTTAGGGTATCCTCGTTACCAGTATCGATCACCATACCAGTTATAAGGTTGTTACTAATTTAATTTGATCCCTCTCCAGTTTTTCTAGTTTATCCTCTACTTCCTCCAACTTAGCTGTCAGTCTTGCTTTTTCCTCTTCCCACTCCAGTCCCGCCTTGATAATTTCTTGTTTCATATTTTTCATTTCCTCAGTGTTCTGCGTAATGTCTGCCCTTACTTCCTTCAGAGCATCTTTAATTTCTTTAACGTCACTTTTCATTTCGCTTCTAATGTCCACTGTATCTTTTCTAAATTCTGTTAACATTTTTTTGATCTCTTCAATCTCAGACTGCTTATTTTTTTCAACTTTAGTAGGTGTTCTTGGAGTTAACTTACTTCTTAAGGATAATTAAATAATAAAATGAATCTTAAATTCAGAGTGAGATATCTTCACGGCTTCAAAAATACATGCACAGCAAAAATAAATATCACATATTGTCTTTTCCCTTCTTGAATAAATACAAATATTATTCTCCTAAGAAAAACTTAAAATATTTACTTCTATTTAGTAGAAAGTAAGTAGTTTTAAATTCTCTAAGCGACTCAAAGTTAATAATTGAAATATTAAAATTTTTCTTTCAATGCGGGAACAATAAACTGCATCAATTTTGATTCCTGCATAAACTACGAATTAATCATATATGTAATAACAATGCCATTGCAATTAGCGTCAAATTTTAAAACTTTAATGCAAACTTGTTATAAGTATAATTAAAATTTTCTGAATTTTCCCTTCAGAATAGTGTTATAATTAATTTTAAACGTTATAAAACTGTAATCTCATCAAGGAAGGTAAACTTAATATACGTTAATTTAGAATTTCTCCTCGCATCTCGGTATTACTAGCGTTCCAAACTTATACCGATTAATGGAAGACAATATAACTAACAAGTCCCAAGATAAATTTCATCATCCTGTGGCAGTATAATGTTGTTAAAACATAACCACCTGTAGGATTCGACCACATTAATTATGCTCCTTGTTGACTAGGGACTTGTAAAGATAAGTATGGAGAAGATAAATAATTTATGCCTTTGAACGAATAATTGATAGCTACTATCGTCGTGGAATATTAATATTGGGATTTAACTTGTAATATGTGACTTGCGTCTTATCATATCTTATGAATATTATTTTGTCTATTTTAGTATCATAATTTTGTTCGTAAACACACTAATACGGGCATAAATTCCTCTTTATGGCACAAATTGACCAAGAATTGTTAAGCAACAATTGCATTAATAATTCAGACATTCGAAGTACGCAACATATGTTAACGTCAAGGAAAATCAAACAAATATTTAAGGAAATTGAAAGCACAACCGCCTGGATTACGAATTGTAACATGATACAAATCGAGGCCTAAGCTAACAGGTTCTTCCTGGTATTGTGACCTACACAATGTACAAGCAATAATACTCGCTCAAACTGGTCTTATTAAATTTTCGAAATCCAGTAGCCCTCCTAGGACTTACCTTTCGTGGGCGGGTGGATGTTACACCTACAAGACAGCCGACCAGTGCCACGGATCTAGCTCGAGTGAAGACGGATGGGTTCTTTGACAAAACGTTGTTGACCTAACTGATCTCTATTTAATAAGAGCGCTACAGCGTTTTAAAGGCTGCTTATATAAGTGAATATAGGTTATGCGTTGAATATACATGCGACAGCGTACCTACGTAAATCCCAGCTAAAGGAATTAAAAGAAAACGAATAACAACCTAAATAACATGTAATAATGTTTATTTTAAACGTTGATAACTCAGATCTTATAAATGGAAAATAAAGTCTTGAACGTCTCTGTATAAAAATAGTAAACAACTTCACAGAATAAAACAGTGTAACCCTGAATAAATATAAAAATTACCAAAAATATAATAATAACTACACCAATGGTAAACAATGATGATATATAAACAAAAGTTCGAAATAATAAATGTTCCAAAAATTGTGAACGGGCCGGTATATATCCAGACTGTATATTAAATAAGATAAAGAAAATATACGTATACGTGAGATCTCTGTATAGTTAACAAAAAATTACAAGCTTATGTGTGAAACTTATTACTAAATAAAATGCGACGTTAAATATTTATATATCCACAGTAGTGTACCCCATAATAACTTACTAAACGTTCAAAAGGATTAACAAGTTACAAAGACAAAACTAACGAATTAATACTTCTTACGTGACGTTAAATATACTATTACATGTGTAACAAATAAAAGTTCTATGAATTGTTTAGATATTATATAAAGTATATTTTATTTTTTCATAAAAATATGATATAACTACAGCATAGCAACACAAATAAATATCTAGTCTCAAAGCTAAAACCTAAAATAGAAAAAAATCGAGAAACACATCTCATTTATAAAATACCATGTCGCGATTGTCATAATTAATTGGTCAGACTAAACAATATTTATACAAAAGGATACAAGCCCAGAAATACTCCAAAACAGATAAAAGTTCCTTATTTACACACGAACTTCAGTAGGATCACCATTTCGATTTCGAAAACACACAGATAATCGGGAGAGAACGGCACACAATGAAAAGGGAAATTAAGGAACTAATTAGTATTAAACAAGAAAAAAATTCAATTAACAACAGGAGTGACATAAAAATCTATTATATTTATTATTATATATTATAATTCAATAATGTAAAGTAGTCATTTGCAATTTACCTTCATTTAAAATCGAAATTTAAATATATAAAATTTAATATGGCAATGTAATTTTTACTACCTAGATAAAAACCATACCGGCGTAACATATTGAAATATGACAGTACAAACTGCAATATAGTGTCAGTTTTTATAATTATAATTATGTTCACATTTTAAATACAACTCTTTGAAAAAGACCGTTAGTGCCTGAACATGTAAGAGCTTAATCAGTGTAAATAAATTTATATTGAATTAAAACAGACCTTAAATCGCCGAATAATAAAATATTATTCCGCTATATTATATATATATATATACAGGCTGTCACACAAAAAACGCCCCAAGCTGTAACTCTGTTATTTATGTTTCGATTTTCATGAGATAGGTACCAAATGAAATAGTTTTATGAATACTATGTTTGAGGCCACATTTACTTTTTTCCTGCGCCATCTTCAATTCCTAACGATTGTCAATTTGTTTTTCAAATTGTACGGTATATATTTTTTTGCATAATTGAATAGAGATTTTTTTCCTGAATCCATTTATGTGCAATACATCAATTTTAATTAAATTTGGAAGAAAAAAATTATTAAAACACTGTCGGTATATGCTCTTAGTCACTTGTGTTATACTGTAGTGTGCGATGGAAAAATAACGCAGTACGAATATGTAACTGTCATCTTTTATTTTTCTGTACTAAGCAAGCATATTTTGACAGTTTTGAAATAAATCATGAATTTCAATCAACTTACTGACATGCTACCAGTATAATACTCACTTTAAATCACTTTAAGAGAATGTTTGGAAAGTGTTTTAATTTTTTTCTCTTCTAAATGTACAATTAAAATGGATGTATTGTACATCAATGGATTCAGGAATAAAATCTCTATTCAATTATGCAGAAATATAATATATATCGTGCATTTTGAAAAAAAATTGACAATCGCTAAGAATTGAAGATGGCGCTGGAAAAAAGTAAATTTAGCCACAAACATAGTACTCATCAAATCATTTCATTTGGTACCTATCTCATGAAAATCAAAATATAAATAACGGTTACAGCTTGGGGCGTTTTTTGTGTGACAGCCTGTATGTATTGGTATCAATAAAGCGAGGAGTGTACGCACAAATCCATCTATTTAGATGATTATATGGTAGTTTTCGACACTTATCACAAACAAAGAGCGACAATACACAATTCACCTTAGTTCACGGCCGACATTCAAACGGAAGAAACTAACGCAAGCGCAACACACATTGCGTCTAGACCAACTCGGAGGGGGAACGCTTGGCTTGGGTATGTGACCAAATGATTGGTCATAGTATAGATACATCGACCGCGTACACTCTGGTTCAACATGCACGTACAATACGACGCAAAAGCAATTAACATTTAAAAACGATATTTTTAAACGTAACCGTATGCTATCGGACCTCCCCCCAAGATATTCTGAGCAATTTTACAAAGAATTTTCTACATAACTACCTTGTCAAATCACCATCCACCCAATTGATGTAAGGTTTTTGAGTCACTGCCGTTTTCAGCAGAATTGTTGCAGCACTTCTGCAGAAAAAATATCTTTAGTATTTACATATTTGCGTTTGGTAATTTGAAAAGTTCAGGAATCAGCATTTATATATAAGAAAATATGAATAAGAGTAGACGATATAATGAAATCAGTCTCAAAATAAAGTAAATTTATTGTACTACTAATGTATATAATTCGTTTTCCACCTAATTACCATTTGGCAACTTCCTCCTTTACTGTTGATCGAAAATAGCAACCCAAATTTCAATGTCTCATGAAAAATGTTGACCTTTCAATACCTCCTTTAACTTTGGACATAACCATTAATTTGAAGGTGCCAAATCGGGACTATGGAGAGGGTGTGAAATAACCCTAATTTCAGGTTCATCACTGTCTTCATTGTTTCGTCGCTGAAATGCAGTCTGGCGTTGTCGTGGCACAAGAAAAAAATTATTTTTTCGGCCTTACTCTACCAATACGATCCTTTGTGATCCTTTGTCCTTCGTGTTGTAGTATCTTATTAAGGTTTACAGAATCTTGTTAAATTAATCGTTGATCCCTTCGGCAGATATTCAGTATGCATTCCAGAAAATGATTGGCATGACTTTCTGCGCTGGTTGAACTCTTTTAAATTTTCGCCCACGAGCAGAAACAGGATGACGATATTCCATTGACACTTGTTTTTGGGGTTATAATGGCGAACCCAAGATTCACCCCAGTGTTCGTAAGAAAATCATCTACTCATGTCGATACTGGTTAAGAAGTTCTTAACAAATGTTTTTTCTTTGATCTTTCATAACATGCGTTGGTCACGAGATCCATCTGATGCAAATTTCTGTAATTCGACGTCTGAACAATATACGGGACTTTTAAGTAACCTCCGTTCATATTCATATAATCGTTGCCATAAACAACTTTCACACGCCTGTAAATTTCGATGATCGTGCAACCGTTCAGCATTATTATGGTTACTGAAACAACTTGTAATCATGCCCCGTAAATATAAACCTTTTCAGGAATTTTACATTTTTTGAGATCTAAAAACGTCAAATTGATTCCAGTCTGATTACAATCTAGTATTTTCGATACCCAGCCGTTGATGAGCTCCAACTATGGCAAACAACAGCAAATAAATTACGATGATTTTTACACTGATTTCTTAATAAAAAGTAACAAGTAAATAAAAAGCAACAAACTTGCAAATTATATTACTGCTACGGTCTCTTTCTGGTGAATATGAAACAATGAAATGAACCGTTTATCTTTTAAATCGCCTAATTCGAAGTGAACTATGTAACTAATTCCAAAGCACTGTCTTTTATAATTCTATGAATTCACTTTGACTATCTAATTCCAAAGTGCTGTATTCTTAACTCTATGAATTCACTTTGATTGGCTTTCTGCCTGTGAACGGCGTGTGGGCGTTTGTATAGGGACCTTCAAGGGGCACTCAATATTAGTAATTTCTCTACAAAAAAAAATAAGTAACTACTTATTATTGCACAACTTGGTGCATTATTTTATAATATTTTAACACGTTATTGCCATTGGGAGATACAGCCTCGCGAGAAAGGTTAAATACTAGAAAGAATCGGAGATCAGTTTTATAATCGGCATCCTAAAAATGCCTCAATTCAACCAATGAAATTACTTTGTAAACTAGAATAATTAAACGTCGTAAATTATAGGTTCCGACAATGGTTTTATTGTTCTTCAGTGTATTTCAAGCCTCGAAGAAGAGAACATATTCAGAATACATAATAAATTCAAACAATAAAGCAAAAGCAACGTGGGATGTAGTAAAGAATATAAATGGTATAAAAAAGAAAATGAGTTTTAATATACAAAAATTCTGTAATGGCAATAAAAGTACAGAAGAAGTATTAACAGATCTAATTGAATATTTTATGAACGTTTGTGCAAATATAAATAATAATAATTGTGGACCTATGTATGAAAACATCAAACACATTTCTGAGACATGTTCGTTTCATTGTACAGATCTCGACGAAATAAAACAAACAATTTACAGTTTGAATGATACAAAATCTGTACGAGATGACGAAGTACCTACTACACTTATAAAATACTGTGTGTCTAGCAGTACCGCTGCAACATATAGCAAATCTCTCTTTTTTTAAAGGGTCAATACCCAGATAAGATGAAATCTAGCATAATAAAACCAGTGTATAAAAAGGGTGATAGGTCGGTATTTGATAGTTACCGTCCTATACCGTTGGTCTCAAACTTATCAAAAATTCTAGAGAAGCTTATGTTTTCCAGAATGACAAATTTCATTAATAAACATGGAATATTAAATAACACACAGAATGGATTTACAAAAGGCCGATCAACCTCAAGGGCTTCCAGTTACTGGAAGAGATTTCTAATAGATTGAGCAATGGAAAGACAACTATCTGTATGTTCATGGACTTGTCAAAGGCATTTGATAGCGTGGATCATGGAGTGGTTCTTGATAAGTTGGAGATCATGGGTTTTCGTGGAAGGGCATTTGAGTGTGTCAGTGCCAATAAAATTCCTGAACAAGAGGTACGATCTGAATGGGGCAATGTTCATTATGGCGTGCCACAGGGATCAGTTTTAGGTCCATTATTGTTTCTTTTATATGTAAATGACCTGCCAGCAGTAGCTAAATGCCCAACTATACAATTTGCCGATGACTCTTCATCAGTAGTAAAAGCAAAAACAGAAGAAAATGCTGCTGAATTGCTGAAACGACGCACTTGTCATGCTTTGAGAATTGGTTTACAAGAAACAATTTAAAAATGAACGTAAGTAAAACGAATCTAATAAGATTTGGTGCCAAAAGAATGGAAATTGATATCGGATACAGGATGTCCAACATGCCTTTGGCGAGGAGGCCGACTTCTTGGGATGGACCTTGGATTCCCAAGTATCATGGAAGGCGTACGTCGAACGGCTGGCAGTTAAATTTTTCGCGTAGTGTTAGTGCTGATGCCGCGGTGAGTGCATATTATGCCTACGTGCATTCTAGACTTGCATATGGTGTTATATTTTGGGTAAATTCAGTTGATGTGGGACGAATTTTCGTAATTCAAAAGGCATGTATTAGAGCTATATTTAACATCAACCCACGAGCTACTTGTAGGAACACTTTTGGGGATAAAAAAATACTTACCCTACCCCCTTACCTACCCGCGGTATGTTTGCAGTGCGCATTGTTTGTCAAAATGCATTATTCTGATTTTTTTGCCAAATATGAACTCAAGCATTGTTATAGTACAAGAGGGACTTCTGAGTCATATTTGTGTCCTCCACGTTCTCATTTAACAAAAATACAAAGAAATGTACTCCACCAGTGTATCAAAATATACAACCACTCGCCAGAGACTTTAAAATCATTGTCAACAAAACAAATCAAATACCTACTCAAGGAACTATTAATAAACAAAGTGTTGTATAAAGTTGAAGATTTTTTTTAGAAAGAATTATGTAATAGGTGCTATTCAGGGGCGGCTCGTGATGACGTATTTTGATTTGCAGTACAATGATACGAGTGCCTCGTGTGTTTTCGGTGTTTACTAAGCAAACGTTACAGTTAGTACACGAGAATACACGAAGCACTCGGATCATTGTACTGCAAACCAAAATACGTCGTCACGAGCCGTCCCTGGTGCTATTGACTTGAAAATAATTTTAATTATATGTTTATTATTTTATATATACAGATTTTGTATTTTATTTATGCATTTGTGACGTTTCGTATACATTTTGTGTGTCTTAACGAATAAAAGTATATTATTATTATTATTATAATTTACAATATCTTCATTTACTGCATCGTTTATTTATAATACATATTTCATATTGTATATTCTAACGGGAGAAGTAGGGAAATTGTTGCTTGCTATCCTGGCCGCATTACAGTTCAGAAAAGAACCGTTATTCTCGAGACGTCTCGATGCTATTCTATTAAATGTAATTTGTTTACATTAAACTGACTTTAAAGACGGAACTTTTACGAAGTGAACCTCGATTCTTCTTCGTCGTGAACTTGGCGTATCTATCATCTCTATTTGAAAACTTACCCTCGTCAGATCTTACTACATAATACGGAGCATTATCAATGTTCGGTCTCTGTTAAGTAGACCTTTCTAATAGCTTTGTTCCTGAGTTTTCTTGTTATTAATGTTTTTACGTTTTGTTTGTCGAGATAAAAGAAAATTTTCTTAGATATATTTTGTATAAAGTATCTTTTCAACTTTCAACAACGCGTGGATTTAAAATTACTTTTTAAACGTGCTTTTTGCCAATTATTTTAACTGAAACTTTAAATGCTAGAAATAATACAAAGAATGCCCTCATTGCGTTTGTGTACAAATAGAGTCGGAACTTAAATATGAGTTGGTGAATTTAAATCCTATTCCATTGAGCAATGCTTTCTAAAATCTTAAACATTGACTATTTAATTAAACAATAACCCGGGATTTGCCAGTGTTACACCGAAAATCACTTTGCTTTGCGACAGTACGCCCATTTTACGGATTAACGGGAACAATAACAAAGATTAGGGTGTCCTCCGCCATTAAACGGTCACTGTACAATATCAATGAAGTAAATTGAATGTGAGATCGCATTGTTTAAAGATAATAACGATGGTTGGATCGACTTTCCGATAAGTACAAAGGGAATTTGTTGTTTGAATAGGTTACTAAACGCATATCATTAGAACCTTGAATGGAATATACCCAATCTGCTGTCCTCCACAACCATTTCGTAATATGTATGCCAATAATTACTATTCTACTGTCGTCAGATTGAATCTAAGTGGTGGTCAGTATACACTGCGTTTCACTTTTTACGAGGACACCTAAATAACTGTTTTATTCTTAAAGCAATCAATATAAATTTTTATCAGTTGTGTAGACAACAACAATGCATGTTTTTGTATGAATAGAATTTTTATAAAGTCAAAATCCAGCCAACTATAATTGAAGTAATACATATATATATATATATATATATATATATATATATATATATATATATATATATATATATATAAGGCTGGATGTAAATTGGGCACTAACCTACCTGAAATTTTAATCTCGTTGGTAATTCGGGCACTAGCTAAAAATGTACTCGCAGAGGGTCTATGTAAACTGGGCACCGTACAAAACAAACAAAAACAATAATATAGAAATAGTGTATTTCAAGTTGAAGTACAGCAAAAAGATAGAAAATAAAAAATATGTACTCATATGAAAACAATAATAAAAGCAAATACTTAATTATATAAAAATTATGATAAAAAAATTGTGTTTTGAAGTCATACTGATGAATAAAATGATATACACTTCACAAAGTGTAATCGTGATATTGTTCCATTATTTAGTTGTTCACACAGTTCATTTAGAGTTCTTAATTTTTGTTTTGCGCGTGTGTCTTTAACTCTTGCTGGTGTGTGTACACTTTGAATTCTAACATAAGTGTCTATTTGAAATTCCTTAAGCTTTTCGATAAAAATATAAATAGTAGGATGTGTTGAATAAAATTACTCATTTAGTTTGGAATGAAACGCTTCGCATGCGTTTGTGGTGTTAGTGATCGATGGAGTTGCAGTAGCCCACATATGTGGAGGAAAAGGAGCATCGTCTTCTATGTATGTCTCCAATAAATAATCGGCGTATTCGTCAGCCTGTGCATGAGCAGGTTTTTCGGCAAACAAATCTAAGGCGAAACAATCGCCTACTTCGTCAGGATTCAAATACGTTAATCCAAATGTATATCGCAGCTATTTTCCTACTTCGGAATCTGTGTTCCTAAATTCTGCTGTTAAACCCAAACTTTGGATTTTCCTGAACCACGATTGGTGCAAATGGAAACGACAACCATAGATTTGTGCTGATGGCCATATAGCGCGAACCGCTGTGTGAATGCTTTTCTCAAAATCTACAAAAACTTCAGCTGGTCGTAATATTGTAGAGTGACGTCGAACAAATAAAAATGCATTTGAAATAATCTATTTGGTCATTAGGAAATTCCTTAATTTATTAACGTCTAATTTCTTACTTTAAGCTATAAAGCGATAATTACCCGAACGGTACTGGTGCCTAGATTACCTGTAGGATTAAGCAATCCTTTTTGCAGGGCAGGTAAATCCATATACCTGGTGCCCAGTTTACATCCGCCCATATATAAGACTATACATTCCAGTTTGAAATTGCAGCCGCTCTTTGAGCTCGTAAGACTTGTTTTGTGGTGAGTCACTCCATTTTTTCCAATTGAAGTACTATGTAAATTTGGTATATGAAGTTGAGTGATTTGTAACAAATTACCAATTGGTATGTTCGGTTACATATGCGACAATATTAGGATTAAATTAACACGATGTATTAGTGATAGTGATTTGTAGAGACCGGACGCATCGGGCCGAAATTACGATGGACCATATAAATAGTCTATAACATCGCTAAGTACAACACGCAGTTATTGAATAGCACTATTCATTCGGTTAACCGCACATCTGTCTTTTGTCGTTTAATTATAGCGCAGTTCCTTCGATATAACAGTTAAATTCCTTTCTGCATGGGCGTAGATAGCGTGAGGAGTTTTTAAAAATCATTTTATTTATTCGTTTTTATTTTGTATAAATGTAAGTACGGTGAGTTAGTTTCTTTTTTCATCGTTTTAACTGTTAATTACATAGATACTTCGTAATTTTTGTAATAGATCCTGTTCAATATCGTTTCATCGAATCGACTTCTCCCAACGTAAGTGTCCGGGAAATTTCGTGAAGTTTCAATAACTTACGCATGCATTTTTAATTTTCATTTACTTAGATCTAGAACATTTTTTAAGTTACTTTTTCCGATATGATATGGAACAACGTCGAGCATGGGGCATCGTTAAACAATGGCGAATTGGATTAAGGGTCATACTGATTGTATGTCCATTGCCAGTGATTCCGAAATTTATTGCAAAGTCTGTAAAATATTGTTAAAAAATTCCAAGATATCGCACGTCAAACCTCACTTAGCATCGCAAACATATACACAGAAATTATGTGTTAAAAAAAATGTGTTAAATGTAGTTGTTGGTATTCTTCATCCGACAGTTTCATACCAACCATACTTAATTGCAACCAAAATATTGGCAGTCGTAAATGGTGAAACAATTGCAGAAGTAATTGATCAATGTATTCATAATATTCTGTCATCGGATAACAACTATAAAGGCAAAATGCTACTATTTTTGACTGATGCGGCAGCTTATATGTTAAAAACAGGGAAGTTATTAAAGCAATCTTATCCCAATATGCTACACGTTACCTGTGCAGCACATGCAGTACACAGAGTATGTGTACATAATACATCAGGGGTCATTTTCCAGTTAGTCTCATAATTTAAAAAGATATTTTTCAAAGCTGACAGAAAAAGTTGATGCCATATTTGGCAGAAATCCAGATTTTAATATATTATATCAATTCTGCACAGAGCCGATTGAAAAATCTATACATTCGAAGTATGGAGCACTTTTGCAACATTTTAATCACGCACCCATCACCAGTTGTGATGTGGAACGGCCATTTTCTATTTTTAAGGATGTTTTAACATCTAAAAGAACTAATTTAACACAGGAACACCTTGAACAAATTTTAGTTGTTCATAGTAATGTTTTAACACTTTTAATGCTTCACAGAAAATACATAGTTTGAGTTTTGTTCTTTTTAAATTATTTTTATTCAAAATTCGATACGCAATTTGCTTTTCAGCATTACTTTTGTTTCAGCAGTAGTTGCTGCCGGTTACCAAACCGTTTATTACATTCGCTCTGTTGTGCATTGACAGATACATATTAACTGCATATTGCTGTGAATTGTGCTTTTTAATTGCTTATTAACTTTGAATTCACACAGCAACTTATTCTACCAGCTATCTTCAGTCGGGTTACCTTCCTTGAGCTCTTATCCTGCAGTGGTATCCTCTCCGATACGTGTAATGGAAGTAAAATAATAAAGGATATAAGACAAATTATACAAGCATTTCCCCCCTTACATTTTTATTAAAAAAAAAAAGAAAAAAAAAATCAACTTTACAAAGTATAAGGTTGAACTGATAAATACACAGTTACGAGGATAAAAAAAACTTAGATACCATATGAAGATACAAGTTATAAAAAAACCTCTGATTAAATAACCGCAAACAAATCTTTGAAATAAAATTATCAACAAAATTTATCAGATGTCAACAATAACATTAACCCCAAACTCAAACGTCAAAATAGAAATTTATCTATCTTACGCGCAAAATCAAAATCTTACAGTCATGCGTATACCTAACATGACAATACACAACAGTTTCCCCACCTTCTAACGTATTAAAATATTTATATGAATAAAAACTGTACTCAACAAAAACAGTCTGACAAATTTTCTAGATATTTTTCTGATTATAAAAAATTTTACAAAATCTACAATAATTAAATAATAGAGCTCTTTTCAATACTTAAATTATAGTAATCAAATAGTACCTATATTAATTAATGTATCGAATACACAACACGACAGATTTTTTTCTTCAGATAGGTCTTTTAAATTAAATCAATTACAAGTTTAAAAGACTCGTAAATCCGCGTCAAATGAATTTTAAACACATTAGAAACACCAAACAAACAATACGAATTATCCAATATATATATATATATATATTGAACAAAATTAAGTCTTGTTCAATATCAATAAAAACACAACCTATCTCAGAAAACACTCAGAAATCTCTAAAATGAAGTTCCAGGAAACGCCATGACATCCCCACCTAACATAAACAACTCAAAATAGCGATAATATATATATACATAAATTATTATAACTTTCTGCTTGGCGCGGAGTTCGAACATCAATCTAGGCCCGAACAACCTACAATCATGGATCAAATTCACATAATAATAAATCATCACCTAAAATTTTACATTTTTACATTAATCGCCTAAGAATACAATATACAAAAATATAACAAAATATAATGTCTTATATATCTTCCTTGATTTCTTCTGCAGGGAAAAATCAATATGTACGTATGTGCCACTTATGCAAGTAGCCACGCGTATCAAATTGTTCGAAACTCACGGATCGCTTACAGAAGCAAACCTCGAGTCCGCTCTCTGCATATTACACATACAGGATAAGAGCATTAATTTTAATTTATTATATTTAATCAGCGAAAAACCGTACCCAACGTTTACTGCATATCTGTCACAATTGTGGTTGTATTCATCTTAAAAGCAAATACTAAATTGAACCACGAATAGCTTTTTATCCATTTTACAACATTCACTAAACACATTGAAGATGTCCTTTTCAACAGAAGACAAAACGTCGGTCAAGAAGAAAGATATACCAGGCAGTTCCAGTCCGGAATAGCAATCAAGAGCATAAATATTTATTTAAAAATATTAAATCTCGTAAATTTGTATTTATTTTCAAAATAGTTTAAGCCCAATTATAATAATAACTTTTCCTCAAATTTGCATTGCTCGAATTAATTATCTTTATTATTATTTTCGTAAACGAATTGGCGTTCAGTGAATTTTTGGCGCAAGCATTTAATTCAATATTGATTGAATAGGTTTTGTATGATACTTCTCTCTAATTTATTCGGATAAATGCGATGAACCCCCTCGAATGTAAAATATTGTGCACAAAAACAGAACTAGAAACTCACTTGTTCCGCTCGCTTATGCTGGAACACAGACGGGGATGTATATTGTTTTCCATGATATTCGAAAAGCGAACGCAAAAAATTGAGCGAATCAACTAGGTGTCGTTCCAACTAACAAGCGACATATTTTTCAGGACGCACACAGTTTTTGTCATGATTTGTCGATAGAATTTTCCTGAAATTCAATTGTTCGTATTCGATTAATGGAATTTCAATGTGAAAAATGTTACTAGCCGATAATATTTCGCTCTATGTATTAAAATATTTTATACAGAATATAGAGTAAAGGTCATATATTGTGTGTTCTATATTACGTTTTGATATTTGCAGACGTGAATATGATTGAAAAATTAATAGACTTACTTATAACACAATACGGACCAGAACATATACTGACTTTCAAAAAAATTCGAACACCCAGTAGCCGTTGATCAATATTAATAAAATTTATATACCGGGTTCTTTTTTTATTATTACACATACATTTTTCCTATGTGTAACTTAAGAAAATTGTCCATGGATGAGCACTTATACGCTGTTTTTTAATAAGGGAGACAAACCCCCTTACCCGCATCACATTAGGCATATTTAACTGACAGCAATTTTGATGGTAAATTTAAATAATAAATTACAATGAAATGAAGTAGCACTTGCTATTTACACTTCGATATTTAGACTGCATTACAGATCACAGTTGCCAAAAAATAAGTGGCAATAGTTTGCATATCTCTTCTATTACGTGAATTTGTATTACAGGGTGGCACAAAATGACCGAAGGGGTTTGAGTTCATTATAACTTCTTATTTAAGACATAATTATTAATTTTTTTTAATTTTAAATACAGTATATTAATGGAGATTATTTTTAATTTAATTATGAAAAATTATATCTCGCAAGTGGTGGCCATTTTCTGCTTCGCATATTCGTGCTCCTTCCAATACATTTTCCATATCCTTTCGCAAAACTTCAGGTATTATGTTGTCGATTTCGTCGCGTATATTATTTTTTAATTGCTGTATGGTTCGAGGCTTATTAATATAGACTTTTCCTTTCAAATAACCCCAAAGGAAACAGTCTGAAGCGGTTAAATCCGGTGAACGCGGAGGCCAATTAAAATCGCTTGTACGGGAAATAATTCGTTCACCAAAGATGTCGCGTAAAAGAGCCATTGTGTCCCTCGCAGTGTGCGCTGTGGCTCCATCCTGTTGGAACCATACTTGCGGATGGTTTTCCACGGCTGGCCTTAAAAATCCAACATTGTCCGATACCTAACACCAGTGATGGAAACGGCGACACCGTGTTCATTTTCAAAAAAAATATGGGCCAATTATCCTTTCCGACGAAACACCGCACCAAACGGTACACTTAAGTGGGTGTAATTCTCGCTGTTGAACTACTCTTGGATTTTCCGTAGCCCATATCCCGCAGTTTTGCCTATTAACGAACCCATTTAATTGGAAATGGGCTTCGTCGCTCATAATTAAATTATGAATAAAATCATGATTTTCTTCTGCTTTTTGACGAAAATAAATTGCATAATCAAGTCGTTGCTGATAATCTGTCGGTTTAAATTGTTGGACAAGCTGAATTTTGTATGGAAACATTCTTATTGTATGCAAAATTCTCTGCAGCGACCCTTTTGAGAGGCCAAGTTGTGTCGAACGTCTCCTGGTTGATGTTTCTCCATCTTCCCGAATACTCTCCTGTACCCGTTCAATATTGTCATCCGTGTGCACCGTTCGTCGTCTGCCGGCACCAGGAAGGTTCTTTAGTGCCCCTTGTTCTCGAAAATTTGCAACCAGATGGTTTATTGTTGACTCTGAGGGTCCAACCCGCACATTAAATTAACGACGATATGCACGCTGAGTCAAAACAATGGATCGTTGATTTGAGAAATAAAGTTCAACGATTTTGGCACGTTGTTCAATTGTGTACTCTTCCATTTTAAATTCCCCAAGTCTTCTTTACAAAATACTGAAAACAAAAAAAAATTATAATAAAAAAGTTATAAGGAATTAAAACCCCTTCGGTCATTTTGGGCCATCTTGTAGATACAATAAATATTTACATAAAAATTATATTCATTTAATATATTCATATTGGATGTGATAATCTAAAAAATAAGTACATACTTATATGTACTTATTTTTTAGATTATCACTTCCAATATGAAATTTATTAAATATATATATATATATATACAGGGTGAGTTTCTTCCGATGTTTAGCATGGGGATCTCGGAAACTAGCGGAGAAGATAGAGAGACAATTAAATGGGGAAAGAATTGCAGTTTTACGAGCCCTATTTAATGAGCTTTTTGTTTTTTTTTGAAAAAATGTATGGCTAACTATGTAGATATATCGCAAAAATATTTTTTTCGCTATTTTGTCCGGCGTCTATATCTCTGTTATTATTGACTTTAAAAAATGTGTAAAGCAGGAAGTTATTAGTAATTATGTGCCTAATAATACTGTATAACTGAATTTTTCATTTAAGCTATAATTTTTGAGTTATGATACAAACTTGTGCTTTTTTCTAATGGAAACCATAGTCGGCCATGACTATAAAAAAGGCCTTATTTCGACGATTCAAATGAGTGCAACACTTGACATAGTTATTTTTATAAATAAACAAATTATGGCCGTTTCTTTTAATTTTCGAAATGCTCTAGTAGTATGCTATGAAAACAATGAATAGATATACATCGCGTTTAATAATAATGCAAATGACAATTATTGACATTCGATTTCTAATTATTGTCAATTGAGGTTTCGTCAAATATTAATATTTATGCTGGCAAGTATGCAATGGAGTGCATGAATTTGTTTGCGCTGACTTTTGCAGACCGTTCTGTACCTTGCAGACAAACAATTTATAATATTATAAATAAATTTTAAACTTGTTTCTGTCTGAATAACTGTACGAAATGCAAACCAAGAGAGGTATCACCACAAAAAATTGAGGAAAGAAAACGGCGGGATGTATTAATTTGTAGTATTGTGGAAATTGATAACACGAGATCTACTAGAAGTGCTGCCGAGGAATTGGGTACAAGTAACACAACTATTTCACGTATTTGGAAACGTAATGGTTTAAAATGTTTCAAATATTCGAAAACTCAAGAAATATTTCCCGATGACAATTTCCGGAGAATGGAGTTTTGTCAAGACGTTATGGAAAAGATAGATCGAGATGAAAATTTCGTTAAAAATATTCTCTTAACCGATGAATCAACTTTTCCATTACACGGAAAGCACAATCCCTCTGTTCTTCGATATTGGGCTTCGGAATATCAACACCGTCATTTTGCAAATCGCACCCAGTATCCTCAAAAATTAAACGTTTGGGCAGGTATTTAAGGTGACGATTCTATAGGCCCCTATTTTATTGATGGTATATTAAATGCCGGCAAGTATCTCGAACTACTGAAAAATCAAATACTTCCCGCCATTCAAAACATTGGAATAAATCAGGAAATCGTTTGGTTTCAACATGATAGCTGTCCAGCACATAATGCAGTTAGGGTAAAGGAATTTCTAGGAAATACTTTTCCTGACCGTCTTATTACTGGAACAGGAAACATTAAATGGCTCCCGCGATCTCCTGATCTATCTCCAAATGATTTCTTTTTGTGGAGATATCTAAAAAATATTGTTTATACTCATGAAGCTGATAGAGCAGAAAATCTAGTTGCCTTGAGAGAAAAAATATCTGAGGCTGCGAATTAAATTAACTGCCGACATGTTAGCTAATTTCTACGACCGCCTAGGACAATGTCTTGCTGTGCAAGGAGGAATTTTTGAACCTCTTGTATAATTTATTATAATTTTTAGAATCCTTTTTTATTTATTTTATTAGGATTATTCTTTAATTTTATTAGAATTACGCTTTTGTTTATGCGACGCACTGCAGCTTAAAAATTTCCTGCATCTAATGAAAGAAATAAGAAAAGCAAATTCCTTGCAATTCGTAAATGTTATTTTAGAACGCATTACAAGTACCTATGTCGATACAAAGGTATTTTTAATAATATAAAATATTATTAAAAATCTGGTGTGAAGAACACAAATGCAGGTTTACTATTAATATTTTCTGTGAACGTGTCCGAATATATCCTATCCCAACCTTTGGAAGGGCGTCGTTACTTCACATTAATTATGTGGACGGTATGCGAGGTACTTCGGCTGTCTGACAACAGGCAGCGCCTAATTTACTTCTGCACTCGATCTGGATAATTACGGTGATAGGGCGATGTGGTTCTTTTCTGTGAATGTGTCTGGGAATATCCTTTCTCCAGCAGGGGCGTACCGATGAGCCTGTAGAAAGGTGAAATACGTATCTACGTCTCTGGGGATAGGATATATTCGGACACGTTCACAGAAAATATTAATAGTGAACCTGCATTTGTGTTCTTCACACCAGATTTTTAATAATATTTTATATTATTAAAAATACCTTTGTATTATACAAAACTGGTGAGGTTTACCTACTCATGTATGTTTCAATTATTCTGATACATTACACATGCGGTTAAGCCGTAGTATGAGTGAAGACACAAATAAAATGCAGTTTTCTAGAGAGATTGGCTGTGCCAACCTTTGGAAGGGCGTCGTTACTTCACATTAATTATGTGGACGGTATGCGAGGTACTTCGGCTGTCTGACAACAGGCAGCGCCGAATTTACTTCTGCACTCGGTCTGGATAATTACGGTGATAGGGCGATGTGGTTCTTTTCTGTGAATGTGTCTGGGAATATCCTTTCTCCAGCAGGGGCGTACCGATGAGCCTGTAGAAAGATGAAATACGTATCTACGTCTCTAGGGATAGGATATATTCGGACACGTTCACAGAAAATATTAATAGTGATCCTGCATTTGTGTTCTTTACACCAGATTTTTAATAATATTTTATATTATTAAAAATACCTTTGTATTATACAAAACTGGTGGGGTTTACCTACTCATGTATGTTTCAATTATTCTGATACCTATGTCGATGGTCAAATGATTACTGCTAACTTGTATTTGCGAAACAATAGGAGACAATCCTTGCCGGCCGTCGCGGTCTTCGCCGGCATTGGATCGGCTTTTCCATGTACATATTCATCGTATGTACTCATACGTATTCCATATGCGTAATGATATTTGACACATGCGGTATATTGCTTTTCCTGTATAGACATATATTTTTTTTTTAATTATTTTGTTGTCTAAACAAAAATTAATCGGATAATACTTAAAAATATTTACTCGATCAACTGTGTCTATACTAAATTGCTACATATGGGCAGTGTAAACATGACCTGCAATTAGCCAATCGTTAGTCTATATTTTGACGGGCCATTTTTAATTTTTCCTCTCTTATTAAAAAAACAATATAATCATTATATGTATAAAGTTAAGTTCCAGTTAATTAGAAGTTTTATATGTACGTTTTAATATCAAACATTTTCCGCAGTGAAATGTGTTAAATCAGTAGATTTAAGGAATTCTAAACATCGATAAAAATGCTATTACCGGCGTTATATCAAAAACATCAATTACAGTTGAAATTTTTGAAATCCCACGCGGAAAAACTTATATACATATGCTTTTATATCAGACACAGAATTCCCTAGACACGTTTGTACCTTAATAAATTGATTTCTTTACAATTCGCCTACACTGTACGCGCGCACGTGATATATAGATATTCCAAAAATTTCGCTTAAAAATTTACATGTTTCTTTTTCGGCTGATTGATTAAAAGCGCTCATGATTTTTTTTTGTATGTTCTTTTCCCAACGAGATGACAGAAGATATTCAGTCCGGCGACGTTGAAAAATCGTACGGCTTATATAAACCAAAATTGGATAACATCGCGCCTGTCAGTCATCTTAAAAATGAAACCATGTGTATTCACACGTCGTAACAGCAACAAAACATAAATTTCATCCTAGGGTCGCCCACATTCTTTTCTTTATAGTGTTGAGACGCAACGCAATGGTGTATATGATTGTGCTTTGAAAATGACAAAAGAAAATAACAATTTTTTGTTAACAATAGAGATTATAATAGAAAAATTAAAGGAAATTAGAAATTAAGAATAAATGATTGGGATAGGGTACGTTTCGCCGGGAATTTTTCCCCGGTAACGTTTCGCCAGCAGTGCATTTATAGATAGATTTATTGTCAATAAGCACATACAGTACGTGGACAGTAAGCAATATACACATACAATTACAGTATAAACACATAATAGTAAATGATTATGTTGCCAAAACAAACAAATACATGTCACCTAATAAAAAATACATGATCAAAGCAATATTTAAAATAAAAACAATTTAAAAATAAAAGCAAGGGATTCCAACGTCAACCCGCAAGGAACCCATCCAGCGAGTACAAAACCTGCCCGAGGAGCAGCACCTTTAATTTTCCCTGAAACTGATTTAAGCTTAAAGACTGCCTAATGTTCAGTGGCAGTCTGTTGAAATACTGCAAGCCCCTATAAACTATTGAATCGCGACTCGCACTTGTCGCGGGCTTTGGTAAATTTAGAAGTTGGTTGCCGCGTGTATCATACGAATGAATATCAGACCTATGCTGGATATTACTTTGCTTTTTAAAGATGATAGACAATGATTCGTATAATAACAATGAATAAACCGTCATGATTCCACTATCCGCAAACAACGGCCGACAGTGGGCGTCCGCTGCCGCCCCGCACAAGAGCCGCACCGCCCGCTTCTGCAACCTAAAAATCGAAAGAAGATTCCCAGCGGTCGTGAATCCCCAAAATGCTATACGATACCGTAGACGAGACTCAAACAATGAAAAATATACAGTCCTAGCCGTGGACTCTCCCAGGTTACGACGCACCACTCCAATCGCATAACAAGCAGATGAGAGCCTACACGAAAGGCGACGAACATGCCCGGTCCAACAAGGGCCTGGCTCCACAATCAGACCAAGGAACTTCACGGAGTTCACAGGCTCTAAAGTGATGCCACCAATCTCAATATTCGCACTTACATAATTGTGCCTGTGAATTAAAAGTTGTGTTTTACTTAAATTTAGGGTAATTCCATTAGCATTAAACCAATTCTGAAAAATCGGAATCTCGTCGTTCATCAGGCCCTCCAGAGATCGCGGGTCCGCAGCATGCCAAGTTAATGATGTATCATCGGCAAACAATGCAATGTGAGCCCTGGTGTCCAACAGTGCAAGATCGTTAATAAATAAGAGAAAAAGCGTCGGACCCAAAACCGAACCCTGCGGCACACCACATATAACATCCCTGATCCCAGACTCCACACAACCCGTCCCAAAGCCCAGACTAACATATTGTGTACGCCCATGCAAATAAGATCTCAACCAGTCATTCGCTCCTCCCCGGAACCCATAATATTCGAGCTTCCGGAGAAGAAGCGAGTGCGGAACGCAGTCAAATGCCTTCGCCAAATCACAAAACATGGTCGCGACGACCTGTTTTTCGTTAATGAAATTGTACGCATTCTCGAGATAATAATAAATAGCATCGGACGTAGATGTGTGGGGCCTGAAGCCAAACTGACAATTAACCAACAAATCCCCCCCTCAATAAAGTCACGAATTCTTCTGTTCGCGATCTTTTCAACTATTTTAGATAATACAGGCAATATGGAAATGGGCCTGTAACTATTTTTGCAATTTTTGAAACGAGTAGGAAATACAGAGCTCTGAAATGACAAGTTTATTAAATCAGCGAATGCCATAAGGGCCGAAGGAGGCAGCCACCGGACAATATTCATGGGAACACCATCCGACCCACCCGAATTCTCTTTCCTAATTTCCCGAATCGTATGTTGAATTTCAGTTGTATCTGTAGGGAAGAAGAAGAAATTTTTAGCCCTGTTAATTTTCATATAAGATAGAGGATCAATTGCGTGATTAATTTTTTGCGCTAAATCTGCAGCAATTGTTGTAAAATAATTATTAAGTGTCTCGGAGACAACTTTAGCGTCGCCCTCCAATATGCCATCTACTTCGACACATGTGACTTTATCGTTTTTTTTGGAGGTATTGGTCAATTCCCGAACCGTTCTCCACGCTTCCCTCGGTACATTATTGGAAGAACATATCCTGGCAGCATAAATGTTCTTCTTAGATAATCTAATTATCCCCTTAAGAATTTTTTTATAATTTTTAAAGTAAGGGACGAAATGTGGACTACTGAAAAATTTAGATATATAGTACAAACCTTTTTTATTGTTAATTGAAATTTTTATTCCTGTTGTCAGCCAATGCTTGGACTTTCGTAGCTTGATCTTAACAACAGGAAAAGAAGCCCCAAAATTCTCCACGATACTGTTTATGAACGACAGAAAGTTATCATCCACCGACACGTCACCGTTCACCGACCAATCAGTGTCAACGCAGGAATTGTAAAACTTGGAGAAGTTACTGCTACTATAAATACGGCCCTCGCTTCGGGACACAGGCAGAGCCCCAGCACGTACACGGAATGAGCAACAGACCGACTCATGATCGGAAAAACTGAGACTCAGTATCACATGACATTATATTTGCACCAATGTTGGTACACACGTAATCTAGTAATGTTCTAGAAGATTTTGTTATTCTAGTAGGTTCTTTATTGTGCACGCGTAAATTGTAACTCAACAAAACGTTATCAAGCTCAACGCGAGGGCCCGACAAGGACGACACTCCCGCGTAGTCGAGATTGAAATCCCCCATCAATACAATAGAATCTGAAAATTTAAACCTAGAGAGCAATAAATCCAATTTCTTTAAAAATATACTAAAATTTCCATGCTGTGATCTATACACACACACTACATAAACTTTAAGATCCGGAAAGTATGCACACGATCCCTCAAACTCGAATTCAGCATTAATATCATCACAGTAATCAATTGCACAATATCCAACATTTCGCAACGCGAGAATAACACTTCCCCCGCGAATATGTTTGGACCTGCCGTAGAAAGAAGCGACCTTGTACCGTTCCACGACACAAGATTCAAGCGCGTCGCACCAATGCTCCGTTAAACAAACAAATAAGGGAAAATTCTTATCTTGCAAGAATGAAAACAATTCGTCGGAATTTAAACCTTGCGTATTAAGTAGTAAAAAAGACGCTATACTTCCCAAAAATCCTGTCCAGTCCGAGTCCCAAGGCTCTCCAGAGATGACGCACCGGAAGACCCCTCACCATCGGCAGGCCGGACCGATGGCAGCACTGCGTTTCGGCAACCAGTCGTCACGGATCCTTCAACATTCACTTCCAATCCAACAGCATCTTCCAGTGCAGGCACAATTTTGATATCAGCGTCGCCGGTATCATCGCCAATCACAACTTTTATCAAGTTCCTTTCATTTATAAAATTAATTTGGTCCTTGCCGTTGACAAATCCCCTGCATTCAATATCCTTAACACTCTCTATTAAACGTTAAGCTAAAGCAGCTTTTCCGGCCCCCGTCAAATGAAGTCCGTGTCCGGTAAAATGCGAATAGTTGAGAAATCCATTCACATCCACAATGCACACATTATCCAATGACAGATTGTTATAAATATTTTTATTAATCTCAAATATTAAAGTGTTTAATACAGGGCGACTATGCCAATAAGGTACATATGATAAAATAACATTAGTTTTAAGAGCCAAGTTTTCGACGTTTTTATAAACACTGTCCTCAATTTTTCGTCCAGTCAGGGCATTGTTAATACCAGCCATTACAATAACAATGTCATTAAAATTTAAATCATCAAAAACAATTCCGACATTGTCAAAAACGTTCTGTAATGTAGCATTAGGCTTGCAAATGCAAAGTATGTTGTAATTTTTACTTAATTCAGGTTGTTGCCTCAACATATCCGAAAGGCCCCGTACATGACTATCTCCGACAATAATTATGTTTCTAGTTTTCTTAAAAGTTGCTCTATTTTTCTTATTATTATGCCCATTTGCAGCCAGCACTCTAACACACAACTCAATCATTACATCATTACTTACGACTTCGTTGGTTTTGCAAGGCGTCGTGTGTGAGACACCTGTCGCACATGCAACTCGCGAATTATTTGTATCGTTCCTATTACTCAATAATTCTGCATTTTGCATTAAAACGAAGTTCAGTTTGCGCTCCAACGCCTGTATTCTATTAATTAATGTCAACGTAGAATCAGTCTTTATAACTCCTTTACTAGTAATTAGTCCATTACAATCATTTAGTTCCTCCTCACCGTCAGTATATTTTACGTGAATAAAACTTGAATTAGTTAATTTTTTCAGTCTATGAGCGAGCACATTCTTTTTACCGGCATCGGCACAAGAAACATTGCGTTTTTTTAGTTCCTGTTTTATATCTTTAACTCTTAGATCTGATATTGGAACTTCAATCATGGCTATAATTCACCTATAATTACACTCAGACCAATGTCACAACAACCAAAGTCACACCGACCACGCCACACAATTCACTCGACAATTAGCGAAAATTTGGAGTTTATAGAACCACTACAACCGCTTCTTTTAAAGAAAATTCGGAGAGCAATACAAACTAAACCAATACTTTTTACTATGTTTTTATAATTTTATGAAATAACTCATTTCCACACAAGTATTTTATTTGAAAATATCTTAGAAAATATATTATGTACAAAAGTGTTATAAAAAAACTGTATTTTAGATCATTTCAAAATTGTGAGCTAACCCTCGCAAAAAATCTAATATATTTCTGTTATTAAAATCTTCTACAATTGTGAGAATCTGTCGGTCTGTCCTAATATAAACGTCTTTTTTTTTATTGGGTTCATTTCCAGCAACTAACTTTTCGTAGAAAATGTCCCTATTTTTTTGAATATTCTTCAGTTCCGAAATGAATTTCCAAATTGTGGGGTGCTGCGAGCCCAGTTGTGCTTGAATTCTTCTGTGCGCAGCCTCTACTATATTGTTAGTTTTCTAAAAAACACATCTTTTATTATTTTTAATAATTTTGGTTACATTATTTTACCTCTATTGCATTCAAAACCCGGTTATGCAAGTTCCAAGTTTCTGGTGGAAAATTTGGAATACGTCCCCTCCTATTGCGAACTCCCAAATAATTTGTTTCCAATCAGTTTGCGACAGGCAATAACGCTTCTTCCAGATGATCATAGAGTAAGTCGAATGAATCACTTAGATTTGGAATAGGCACAAAAGCCAATGTAGTGATCATTCTAGCTTGTAACGCAAAATCTCCATTATTTCGATATTCTCTAAAAATAAAAAAGTTAAATTTTTTTTTGTATTTGTAAAGTTACATACAAACCTTGTTAAGTGTTCTAGTCCAATTACTTTTTTCAAATTTTTCACAAGGTGGAAAAAGCATCCATCAATAGACATTCCTGGAAATATTGCACGGAAAGATTGTGTATTGCAAGCTCAAAATCGACTGACACTCTTGATGGATTTAATAAAGGCTCTAACTCGATCAGCATTTGGAGCATTTTTCCATAAGTTCTCTGTCTTTTATCTGGTAAAAGTATATACACGCAAGGATGGATGCCTCCATACTTTTCACCCATTATAACAAACACCTGGGCAAATAACGTCGGTGTAACGCTAAAGGTGCCATCAACATACCACCTTGATGATGTTTTTAAAATGTCAATTCCTCGGCGTCTCCCAAATATTAATAAGCGTGGTAATTCTGGGTAATTGTCTGCTAGTAAAAAACCTTCTGTTGTGTTGCCGCCGTCTGTGGAGTACTCTTTATATTCTTGAGGAATTTCTAGTTCTTCCAAAGAATTAGGTGCAACGGGGGCATGATTGATTACCTTCCGTGCTCTTTTTATTTGCATCTTTAAACTTCGATCAGATGGGAAATTCCAGTTGTAGAAATGGTAAGTGTTTGTTGACAGTTATTTATGATCACATTAGCAGTTTCTTGACTTTCAACTGCTCTCTTTTTAAGGGATGTAACCATTTTGGACACCTAAATTTATAAGATAAAGATGAATTAAATTATCTAGTTAAGATTTCATGATAAATCACTTATTTAAAAATGAAAGGATTTTACAAGTAACTAATAAATTAAAACATATTATATTTACCTCTACTTTGGCGGCTGAAGCATCATGTACGTGATGTCCAACTTTTTCAATTATTTAATGATAAGTGCACTCTCGCTTTACATTGTATATCTCTTCGTCGGCAACGAGAATATTGTTTTTCACCATTTGCACTCAAAGAATCAAAAATATACATAAAACCGTCTTCGCTAAAAATTCGGCCACTTCTTTTAGTCTCCATGACTGGCACTGCACTAAACTTGATGCAAAAGGTAACTAATAATTTTAGAAAAATTCTGCACTTAATGTAGGCGTCAGTAGGCGTGACTTACATTATATGCCCTCTAATACCATTTGTTGGATATCCCCTTTGTTGGATATCCCCATTTGTTTATCGGTTAATCCGACAACCCTTCAAGTAGAATAGAAAGTTTCTCAACTTTAATCTGATTTTGGGTTTGCAATTCGTTCTACCTATTAAGATTACTTGGAAAAAGACATTAACATTGTTATACAAGCTTAATTATACCTATTTATCCACCTTAACTCTGCTTGATGGTTTTTTTTTCTGTTGTTTCTTTCTGTTGTCTTAATTTGTGGGCACAATATCTGTGGAAGAGATTACTAAAGGAACCCACCGGCGTGAGGTCGGCGAATCGTGCTACCGGCGAAACATTCCCGGCGAAACATTACAGGCGAAACGTTACCGGCGAAACGTTGCCGGCGAAACGTACCGTTTCCTAAATGATTGCCCATGAAAATCTTAAATAAAGGCTCAGCTAATGTAAGGGTGCAGTCACGTAGAAGAAAGCTTGGAATATTATTATGGCCCGATGTAATCCCATTTTTTATTTTCTTCAACTGTCTAAGGACATCTTCTCTAGTACTAATTAATTCGCAAATAGTAGGCACTCTCAATTCTACCTTTCTTTCAGTAGATGAAGGAATTTTTTTAGCTGCGATGCGTCGCACAAACAAAAGCGTAATTCTAATAAAATTAAAGAATAATCCTAATAAAATAAATAAAAAAGGATTCTAAAAATTATAATAAATTGTACAAGAGGCTCAAAAATTCCTCCTTGCACAGCAAAACATTGTCCTAGGCGGTCGTAGAAATTAGCTCTTACATTTGCTAACATGTCAGCAGTTAATGAATGAAGCAGCTTCACTTATTTTTTTCGCTCAAGGCAAGTAGATTTTCTGCTGTACCAGCTTCATGAGTATAAACAATATTTTTTAGAAATCCTCACAAAAAGAAATCATTTGGAGTTAGATCAGGAGATCGCGGAGGTCATTTAATGTTACCTGTTCCAGTAATAAGACGGTCAGAAAAAGTATTTCCTAGAAATTCCTTTACCCTCACTGCATTATGTGCTGGACAGCCATCATGTTGAAACCAAACGATTTCCTGATTTATTCCAATGTTTTGAATGGCGGGAAGTATTTGATTTTGCAGTAATTCGAGATACTTGTCGGCATTTAATATACCATCAATAAAATAGGGGCCTATAGAATGGTCACCTAAAATACCTGCCCAAACATTTAGTATTTGGGGATACTGAGTGCGATTTGCAAAATGCCGGTGTTGATTTTCCGAAGCCCAATATCAAAGAACAGAGAGATTGTGCTTTCCGTGTAATGGAAAAGTTGATTCATCGGTGAAGAGAATATTTTTAACGAAATTTTCATCTCGATGTATCTTTTCCATAACGTCTTGACAAAACTCCATTCTCCGGAAATTGTCCTAGGGAAATATTTCTCGAGTTTTCGAATATTTGAAACATTTTAAACCATTACGTTTCCAAATACGTGAAATAGTTGTGTTACTTGTACCCAATTCCTCGGCAGCACTTCTAGAAGATCTCGTGTTATCAATTTCCACAATACTACAAATTAATACTCCCGCTGTTCTCTTCCTCAATTTTTTGTGGTGATACCTCTCTTGGTTTGCATTTCGTACAGTTATTGAAACAGAAACAAATTTCAAAGTTATTTATAATATTATAAATTGTTTGTCTGCAAGGTACAGAGTGGTCTGAAATAGTCAGCGCAAACAAATTCATGCTCTACATTGCAGACTTGCCAGCATAAAACCATTTTACTAACTGAAGCTTTTTAGCGGGGGCATCAAGAGCCATTATACATTAATTTTATTGTACGCTTTCACACTGTAACGGCCACAGCTAGATTGAATGCAAAATTTCTAGTCAATCGGTATCGGAGGCAATCGTTGTCGGACGCGCTGGCATTCGACTGGCTTTCTTATGTACGTATACATCGTATGTACTCATACGTTGATTCTCTATGCCTAATGATATTTAACACATACGGTATAATGGCATATGAAGATAGAGCTTTTTCGACCCTTCTGTATAAAAAGGAGATTCTCGAACTTTAACTGCAGGACGTTACCTGCAGAGCCTGCGAAACACAGAAAGAAAAGATGCATTTGCTCGAAGCGTGCCCTAAATATACGCCAACTTCATACAGGCTGTCCTTGAAACAAAGAGACAACGTATGCAAAATAAAAAGACGCAATTATATAGAATATGAATCCAAAAAATTATAAGTTAATTACAGCGCAAACACCAAAATTAAAAACCCACTGAAAATTGTATTATGTGCCGCTTATGAATTCAAAATGTCTATAAAAAATATAGCTACTAAATTTACATTCACACACATACTGCAATGTTTATATTTATAAAAACTCTCGAAGAGAACATTGTGTTCGTTAAAAATTTATACATGCATGTGAATTTAAAAAAAAGGTAAGATGTGTGCTCTACGGGGCATTTCAAGTCCAATTCGGTAACAATCTGCCTTTAATCAGTGACGTAATTTAAATAATATATAACGTATATAAGTATACATGTACACATGTAACGATCGATAACAAATTGATTCGGAATAAACACAATTTATATATTTAAAGCGGACCGACAACATAACATAAAGAGTAGTGCTTTTTTCTTTCTTTCGAAGGTGCCCTGTATATAAGCAGGCACAATTCGGCGTTGAAAGTTCTGTACTTCCGCCTGAGGCATAAATATGGTAACGATATCGGAGTGAACTTGCCGTATGTCGAGCAAGATGTAGCACCTCTTGTCACCAATGACAAAACGAAAGTCTTTTTGGATTTTCTCTTCTTTACAGCCACCAAAATTAATTTGTTTGGTAAAAGTATGATGCTGGGTTTCATAATATTTTCATATCATATTCCTTCAGAATAGAAACACTACTCTTGCATATTAAACAGACATTTTTGTTATGCAATGAAATAAAAAAGCATTTTTCGGTCCAAATATTTTGAAACTGTCGATTTTCATCTTCAATCTTACGACTACGTTTTTTACTGGGGCCTGGTTTATCCATATCAAAATTGATATTATATTGTTACGTAGGTAGATGCCAAGTTCGAACGACGAAATATTTATTCTTCACAGATTACAATTCAAATAATATAACGTAGGTAGTTAAAACTTAACTGTCCCGATAGCGGGCGATGCGTTGTATTTATACGAGTTACCTAACATCGAGAACCTACCACATTGTTCGGGGATAATACCGACGTGTTTCGCGAATCTTCGAGTAATCTAGTTGGTTCGACAGATTTCTAGCCTCGTAACAATATGCTTGGAACGACGAGGAGCATATCTGTCCTACGTAGTAAACCTGAACAAGAGAGTAGTAGGTACTTAAAGATACATATCTTACTAACAATTACAAAAGTTAGAATAAAATAAAAAGTTAAAAAATAATGATTTGAATGGATTTTTACCTACTTTTGTAGTTTTTCGAACAATTTTTAAAATTCGTTGGCGGCCGTATAAATATCGACAGTGGGCCGCATGCGGCCCGCAGGCCGCGGTATGTGCATCGCCGCCCTAGACTAACTAGATATCAATACCTCCTCGTATATGTACATCTACTAAATATCGTACTTCAGTAAGGACAATATCACAGAAAAGAAAGCTAAGAAACGGGGACCTATTATTTGAGCTGCGTAAATTATATACAAATTATAAAATATTGCAGTCTACTCATGTGTTAATGTCTATTGGCTGACCTGGTATATCGACATTAATATCAACATCCGCCCAAATATTTCTAAAATGCGTAATTAATCGCGTTCCGAATGCTGCTACTATGAATTCAACTAATTAGACGAACGTTTCTTAATTAAACATCCAACGATGATGGTTTTCCCAAAACAAGACAATGATGATGAAGCAATCGGGGAATTCGGTTGCGACCTTGGCGAAATTTCCCTAGATAAATGTGATATTGTATTCGTCATATTCTCAGGCGTATTAAAAAAAAACACAGGTACTGAATATATTAATACCATCTAGATGAAGGACGGACTTTCTAACATGGGAATTAGGTTCTTATCCAGTAACAAAAACGAATATTATTAGTGAAGTTATTTCTCTTTGGAAATAAAAAGCTATGCGTTCAACTGCTTTTATTATTATTTTTTTGTATATGAAAACTTCGGAAAGTAATTTTAGTCATAATAGAGATCACTTTTCATGCATAGTTTTTTTTTGGACGTGCCAATCTTTGTGTAACTTCTTTTAAAGTTTAACTCGATTTCGATCTCTAGTTATTCTCTTGTAGAAGGATTTGTATTTAAGAGTTAATCTTTTAAAAGTTAAGCACAAAAGCGTGACAAAATTTCTTGTAAAGATTTTCAATAATCTTACGATCTGTGGATAAAAGATCTGGGACAAAAGTTATGTTATAAATAAAATCCGAAGCGTGCGATTTTAAAAGTTCTAAATCTGTACAAAATCCTTGCAGAGCTATGAAATACTCATCTAAAAAGATGTAGGTTTTATATTTAAAAAATAATCTTAAAGTTGAGTGCCGAAACTGCGTTAACTCTTAAAATATCAATATCATCCTGATTTTATAAAGAAACGTTTTATTTCATAGAAAAGTATGGTTTGTTCTCAGTGTACATTTTTAAGTATAATCTAGTACTAATTAGTAGTGATATACCGGGTCCTAAAAAATGCCGGGTACCGGGTATCGTGTATTGAGAAAGAAAAAAAAACGTACTCGGACGTTATGTGAAAGTGTGCATCACGCCATCTGACGGAAAGGCTGCGTATGTAAACAAAACCGGGAAATCCGCTGAGTTTACACTGGAGCTGCCGCTGTTTTGTACTTAATATACTCTCAGTTCGCATTTAATTTCAGTTGCACATGAGTCGAATTACAATTTTTTAATTTCTTGCGTATGTTCCCTTTCAATAATGAGTTCAGTTTGGAGTTATTTTAAAGTAATTGAATTCATTCGGCATTTACTTGATGAAGATCCATAATTTAAAATACAAATAAAACTACGGTTCTAATCTTTACTCTAGGAGGTGCATTCAAGTTCTAAGGCCTCCGATTTTTTTTCTCCAGACTGGAAAGAGATAGAAGCATGTGCATTGTTTTAAACTGAGCGTGCGTTCGTTGTCAATACGTCACAGAGATGGCAGCACTGTACGGCAGATGGAACTGTAGCGGCAGCGTCGAGAATGAGAACTGTTTTAGATACTTAAAATGGCTACGTTTTCCTTACTTGAACAGCGTGCAATCATTCGTTTTCTGAATTTGCGTGGTGTGACACCAATTGAAATTCATCGACAGTTGAAGGAGACATGTGGTGATGGAGTTATGGATGTGTCGAAAGTGCGTTCGTGGGTGCGACAGTTTAATGAAGGCAGAACATCGTGTGACAACAAACCGAAACAACCTCGGGCTCGCACAAGCCGGTCTGACGACATGATCGAGAAAGTGGAGAGATTTGTTTTGGGGGATCGCCCAATGACAGTTGAACAGATCGCCTCCAGTGTTAGCATTTCCGTGGGTTCTGTGCACACAATCCTGTCTAACAACCTGAAAATGCGAAAAGTGTCCTCCAGGTGGGTGCCACGAATGCTGACGGACGACCACAAGGCTGCTCGTGTGGCATGTTGCCAAGCAATGTTGACGCGCAACCAAGGCATGAATGGGACTTTCTTTTCGTCGATTGTGACAATGGATGAGACGTGGATGCCATTTTTCAATCCAGAAACAAAGCGCCAGTCACCTCAATGGAAGCACACAGATTCACCGCCACCAAAAAAATTTCGGGTAACCGCCAGTGCTGAAAAAATGATGGTGTCCATGTTCTAGGACAGTGAGGGCGTAATCCTTACCCAATGTGTTCCAAAGGGCACTACGGTGACAGGTGCATCCTACGAAAATGTTTTGAAGAACAAGTTCCTTCCTGCACTGCAACAAAAACGTCCGGGAAAGGCTGCGCGTGTGCTGTTTCACCAAGACAACGCACCCGCACATCGGGCTAACGTTACGCAACAGTTTCTTCGTGAAAACAACTTTGAAGTGATTTCTCATGCTCCCTACTCACCTGACCTGGCTCCTAGTGACTTTTGGCTGTTTCCAACAATGAAAGACACTGTCCGTGGCCGCACATTCACTAGCCGTGCTGCTATTGCTTCAGCGATTTTCCAGTGGTCGAAACAGACTCCTAAAGAAGCCTTCGCCGCGGCCATGGAATCATGGCGTCGACGTTGTGAAAAATGTGTACGTCTGCAGGGAGATTACGTCGAGAAGTAACACCAGTTTCAAAGTTTTCGGGTGAGTAGTTAGTTAGAAAAAAAATCGGAGGCCTTAGACCTTGAATGCACCTCGTATTAAGTGTTTTCTGAAGACGAAACGAAAGCAGTGTGCAGTTTTATCCAGAGATGGCGCAAATACAAAATCCTACGGAACGTCAACGTTCTTGAAACATTTACGTTTAAAACATTCAGATGAGTTCAGTGATTGCGACATTGTTATTGTTAAGAAAAAGAATTTAGACGATCCGACACCGGGACCTTCACGCCCCATTAAACAACAGACATTGGTACAGTGTTTAGACAAAATTTTCACATGGGACATTAATAATATCAAAGCAAAGAAAATCCATGATAAAATTGGCGAATTGATAGCTGTGGATAACCAACCCATTGCAATAGTCGAGAATGTTGAATTTATTAATCTTTCGAAAACATTAGAGCCCCGATATCAAATACCTTCACGAAAATATTTCTCAGAAATTATTATTCCTACTACATACGGTAAATGTTGTTCGAAAATTTGTGATTTAATCGATATTGAAAAATCACAACTGAATTTGATCTCCTTGACATCAGACATATGGACCTGTTCTTAGAATAACGAAAGCTTTATAAGCCTCAGTGGACATTGGCTTAATGAAAAATTTGAAAAAAGTGCGTGGTTCTAAAAGCTCGCCTTTTTCCTGGAAGCCATACAGGTACTGCCATTAGTGATTCATTAAGCGAAATGCTACAATTCTGGAAATTATACGCTGAAAACCACATAAACGTATTGATCAGTGGATCAAATATTGCCCATTTGAGAAATGAGTCATGTTTTATTCATAGCATCCAATTGGTAATTCATGATAGCATATATTCTCAAAAATCTATTTCCGATATAATTGCAAAGTGTTGCAATATAGTAACCCATTTTAATCACTCCCAAGTAGCTAGTACTAAAGTTGAAAGAAATACAAACCAAATTATCGCTTCCACAATACAAATTAGTACAAGACGTAGTCACGAGATGGAATTCGACGTATCATATGCTCAAGAGGATATTAGAACAAAAAGATGCCATCGCACTATATTCATCTGATCATGATATATCAAACTTGCATGCAGCAAATTTGAAGTTAATTGAAAATATAGTTATCTCATTGGAACAATTTTACATCGTTACAGTTGAAGCCAGTTCAGAGGAAGCTCTTATTTCGATGGTAATCCCAAATGTAGTTGCTTTAGAGCGCTTTCTTTGTAAAAAACTAGACGACGAAAGAACAGTAACCATGAAAAAAGAAATGCTAAAATCTTTAAGGGCTCGATTTGAAAATGTAGAAAAAAATAAATTGTATGTAATAGCTACGGTATTAGATCCCCGGTACAAACTAAAATTTGAAAAATAACCTTACGTGATACAAAAAAAATAAAAGCAGATTTGAAATCAGCGCTACCCAATTACTAGAAAACAGTTAAAATTTTTAAATCAACTTTCAAAGTGTTGAAAAGTGCAGGCCTGTGTAATCGTATCCCAAATTCGATTTGGACAACTAAGTTGTCATTATCAGTAGGTCAAAACTAGTAATCAATGTTCAATACTTTAATTAGTTGTTTAGAATTTTACCATACGCTCTACTCATAATGGGTGATTCATTTAGAGATGCTTTTTCCAAAAGCAAAGAACAAATGAAAAAGGCCAATTTATTTAAGAAACTTGATTATCATACAAAAGAACCATTCTTTACAATTACTTTTTAAAGATTACTTCTCTCAAATGTTGGCCGCGACTGCGGTTAACGTAGTCTATTCTGCTGTTCCAATTTTCAATGACGCGTTCTAGCATTTCGAGTGGTATTTGTCCAATCACCCGAGTAATATTGGCCTCCAATTACTTTATCGACATCTGTTTTGGTAGTTAGATATTTGTGATACTTGTGATACTTCTCTTGTCCTCTATATCATCCCCAATATCTTCGTTCCACCAATACGGCTTTCTTGTTCCATCTCTAGATTCATATATTCCAGACGCTTCGCGAGCCGCTGCATGTATACACTCTTTAATATACAAATAGTGTTCTTGTGCATCGTTAAAATCATCAACTCCGAGTTTTAAATGTAACTTTTTCTCATATAATGTTCGCACTAATTTGACATTACCTTCTCCAAATAGTTATAAGCAGAGACCGGACACAACGGGTTGAAATGACGTCGTCATTACGATGGACGATATAAATAGTCTACAACATCTGTAAGTACATCACGCAGTTATTGAATGCATTATTGATATGGCTAGCGCGCACATCTGTTTCCATCGAGAATTGCGACTCTTTTTGTTGGATATTTACAGTTAAATTTCTGTTTTCATGGGCGTAGATAGAAACATGTGGAGTTTTAATAATCTAGTCTATTTAGATTATATTTCGTAAGATAAATAAAGTGTTGTGAGTTAGTTTCTTGTTTTCACAGTTTTAACTGTTAATTACATCGTAATTTTTGTGGTAGATCCTGCTTAATATCGTTTGATTGAATCTATTCCTCCCAATTATTTCGACGTATATGTGCATTGGATTTCGTTCAGTTTCAATAACTCTCGCATAAATTTTTAGTTTTCATTTATTTAGATCTAGAGCATTGTTTAAGTTACTTTTTCAGATATGATATGGAAGAACGTCGAGAACGGCATCGTAAAACAATGGCGAATTGGATTGACGGTCATACTGATTGTATGTCCATTGTCAGTGATTCCGCAATTTATTGCAAAATCTGTAAAATATTGTTAAAAAATTCTATTAAATCGCACGTACAATGTCACTTAGCATCACAAACACATATACAGAAATTAGGTCCGTTGGAATCTGACAATTTTAACGAAGAACACTGTGAAACTTTTATGGCGGCTAATATTCCATTAAATAAACATAACAATCCCACTTTAAAAATATTTCTCCAAAAATATACTGGTCGAAATGTTCCTGATGAATCCACCTTACGTAAATATTATGTTTTCTAAGTGCTACACGACAGCAGTAGAACGCATTAGAATCCATCTTTCAAATCAGTACCTCTGGATAAGTGCCGACGAAACTGTCGATACGTATTAGAACGTTATGTGGTAAATGTTGTAGCTGGTGTATTACATCCAACTATTCCATATAACGCATATGTAATAGCAACAAAAGTTATAAATACAGTTGATGCGGAAACAGTTGCTAAAACCATTAACGAGAATATTCAAAATATACTTCATTCTGACGACAGGTACAAAGAAAAAGTACTTTTATTTATAAGTGACAGTGCTGCATATATGTTAAAAACAGGCAGACTATTAAAGGAAACATATCCTAATATGCTGCATATTACTTGTGTAGCACATGCTCTCCACAGAATCTGTGAATATATCAGAGACACCTTTCCAGAAGTTGATAGACTTGTATCCGCTTTTAAAAAAATTTTCAGAAAAGTTCCATCGAGAGTAGATCTTTACAGGGAAAACATAGTTGGAAGCTACTAGTTTTTATGCAGCGAATTTCGATAGTATACAAAATTTCGTTGCATGCTTAAATGACGATGCTCGGAGTATTTTTTTTTTTGAGTGCAAGGAACTAACACTAATTCCACATTTAAAAAATCAGTTGTACTTTCTTCAGGAACACTTTGGAAATTTGCCAAAACTAGTCACTTATTTTGAAAATCGAAGTCTCAAATTAAATAATGGCTTAACGACATTAGATGTGGCTATTAATAATTTGAAAAGTATTCCAAGTGACTTCGAATGCGGCCTTTAGCAAAAGTTAGATGCAGTGTTTAATAGAAATCTAGATTTAATAAGATTGCGGCAATTGTGTATGGGGACAATGCCACATCTAACTGCAAAATACGCGGAAATAAAAGAATATTTCCAGTATGCACCTATAACCAGTTGCGATGTAGAAAGGACGTTTTCTATTTACAAGGATGTATTTCATTCAAAGAGAATAAATTTTAATATTAAGTAAATATTAATACTCCTTTACTCAATTTGAACTACAAAATGAACAAATAAAAATATATTCCGTATTTTGTAGCCGTATATATACCCGTTTTATTATTATAAGTATAATTGTATAAATAAAATTAAAAACTTTAAAAATACAAATATTCAATAGTACGCTCGTGGGCGATGAGTCATTACCTTTCGTGTCCGGTCTCTAGTTATAAGTAAAACCAATTGGGATTTAATATTATAATTTTCGTAAATAGTATCAATCAGTATCCATAGATGTCGCATAAAACAGGGGAATGTTTTTTTGCATGGTATGACTATTCTTCTTTAGAGATTTTCTGTGAGCATTATTATTGTTAACCCATCAGTACTGTACTATGAATTGATGAAATATCATATTCTCTTATTTTTATGTTAATTCTTCTTTTCTAATTTGAATATATATTGGTACATTAATATGTTATTCGTTGTTCCAATTTTCTTTGTAATGGCAAAATTTTATATTTTCTCTTTGAGCTTGTGTATACATCTAAAAATTGCAAGTTTAAATTGAGTTTTAATAACCTTTTTTCACACACTCAGCTTAAAAGTTTCAACACGTCCATATATTCTATAAATTAAATAATATATCTTTGGAAAACTTCTCAATAAACTTCTATAATTTGACGGGGGTTCCCTCGATGGTGGAACATTAAACAATACTTTCTAATTTATTGCACATACGTAGGAGGAAAACGCGATGGCGAAATTGAAAACGATCCGACTTCAAACCCATTGAAAGAGCTCTTAAAACAAATACACTCTCCGTAACGAAGATATTACAAAGTTCGTTATAAATGACATACAGGTACGACGTGTATCTCTGAAGGGTCTCATTAAATCTAGTCTACGTACTTGCACGTCGCAGCGGCTGCACTAGATATTAATATGTCTATATAGTCCTAGTTTGCAAAAGCTAGACAATATGGTATTTTGCTATAAAGGGATTATTATACAGGATAGATGTGGTGTGTAGAATTTGCTTTGATGTAGACATTTAGTCTATTTATTAAAACAAATATGTTTCTAAGCAAATAAGCTTCCTATAAAACAAATTAGAAACAATTAGCTTATTGCTGTTGCTAAACATTTTACGAGGTAAGCGCAATATGTTTTGGCTCCGACGTATAAAACAAAGTTTCGATACTTTTATTAAATTTTTGTTTTTCAATATAATCTCTAATTTCTAAGTACCAATGTTATGGTTGTACCCAGTTACTAAAATCACGAAAGAATAAATGTACTTTCATCTAATATATTTATTTACACTAAAGTTTGTCCACGGATTTAGTGCAAACTTCATAACAGAAAACTAACTAAATTCTAACTAACTATTTTTTTTTATTGTTCATATTTCTGGATATAAAATAATTTTACATTAAACCAGTTCACTAAAAGAAATTATTTATTATAAATCAGAGATAAGTCTAGATAGCCAACTCAATGCAAAATTTTATTTCGGCAAGATTGAACTGGTCAACTATATTTGAAGATGGGACAGAGGGCGCGGATAACGAAAATTCCGGGAAAATTGAATTAAGCCCTTTACTATTTTTGTATTTTTTCTATAATGATGTATTTTTAATAGATATTTAACCTGCGAAGTCAAAATCTATATGTATATATATATATATATATATATATATATATATATATATATATATATATATATATATATAGTGTTAATAAGAATTAAAATTTATTTCTTATTTATTTTATTGGCCGTGTCATAATATTAAAATAATAGACTTTTTCTTGGTTTAGCGACCTTTAATGAATTCCAATTTTTTAATACGACGTTTCGACTTTTTTATTCAGTATTTTTCAAGTAATTAGAACTTAAAAATTAATACAATGAAAGGTAAGAAATATATTTACATTTGTATGAATGAATTAAAATTAAAAATAAAATAATGAAATTAAAGTAAGGAAATTAAAGGATACAACACTCACCAATTTATTTCGTGTCAAAACACATATTTTGCGTAACATGTATGGCCAGACATGTCGAACCTTTTTATAAGGTCGACTGCCTTTCTTGGAATATTTAGCGTAACTAAATGTCTTTGTGCAGAAATGAAATTGTTTGTTTCGTTTTTAAAAATAGTTTGGTCAGAACATGTGTTTGGGAAAAATACAGTATATTTACAATGGGAAAAATTTTTTTTTGTGGTTGGGGTTGTCTTCTATTGTTTAATGAGCGGATAATAAAGTTTAGAAAGTCCATCAATCTCGTTACAATCGTTGATTGTTTTGTTGTTTTTGAATATATGAATCATTTCTAAGATCTCCCTGGCCTTTGTATTTTTTTGCTTAGTAATAATTTTTGTGTTTTCAAAATCAAAATTATGTTTTAATGTTATCTGGTGTTTTTTTAAAGCTGTCTGATTTTTGCGTATTTGTGTCCTTTTAATCTTTCCTGTAGTAACTGTTTTGTTTGGCCTATGTATACTTTGTCACAGTCTGTGCAGGGTGTATTATATATTGTATGTGATTCTTTAAGTGTTGGTGTTGAGTCTTTTAGTTTTGTATGTAGGAATTTTAGGTTTTTTCCGCTTTGATGTGCTATTTTAAAATTAAATGGTTTAAATATATTGTTTAGTTTTTCGGATAATCCAGTAATATAGAGTGTAGGGATATATGTTAGTTCATTGGTTGTTTTATTTTTGTTTTGACACTTAGTTTTGTTATATATTTTATTAAGTCTGTGTTTTATAATGTTTTGCATAAATTGTGGTGGATAATTGTTTTCTGTTAAAATTGTTTTTACTTTATTAAGCACTGTTGGTATGAAAGCTGGATTGGTGAGATTTAAAGCCCTGTCCACTAACGCTGTTACAACATTTTTTTTTGTGGGATAGGGGTTGGTTTGAATAAAAATTTACGTATCTGCCGGATGTGATAGGTTTAGTGAACCACCATGTTGTTTTGTATGTTGTTGTTTGCTTTTATTAGTGTTAAGTCTAAGTAGTTTATGGAGTTGTTTTTTTCTATTTCAATGATAAAGTTTAAATTTGGATGGAAATTGTTGAAACTATTTTGTTCATTTTTGTACATATTTTGTACAAAAATGTACAAAATAGTTTCAATCGACGCTTTCATCGACGTAGTCTGTTTTATCCATTAGATGTCACGAGGTTATCTAATGTCATTTGTTAGAACAAAATTCATTACTAGACCAGAAAGCGAACTTCAGTCGTTACTTCCTTCGAAAACTCGCACTGACAAAGTCGTTAGACAGAAACGCATGCGTCTGTGGTTGAAATTAACACTTGTAGTAAACACGTGCTGTTATGTCCATGTTTACAGGTACAGATTTGTTTTATGCAGGTTTGTATTATTTGTAACATTATCTCTGTTAATATTCTCCAACAATGGTAAAACAAAATTTTGTAACATATCCAAAAATTATTTTCGAAAAAAAGGGACCAAAAATTTTATAGAGAAATTTCACACTATACACTTACTTTCTTATAACGCTGATTTTTCATATATTCGTATTTTTTTTTTAATAACCAAACTTACTTTACGAATCGTTCTCGTATAAATACGGCGAAACTATTTTTTTTCTTATATTATCAAAGGCATATACAACGTCTATCGATAATAACATGTTTTTGTTTATCATAGAGTTTCGACTGTATATTCTGATCAGAATTTCGATTTAAAATTAACAAAGTTAATTAATAAAGTCTACATTGCAAAAAATATCCTTTCCAGACAGATTTGTGTTTCAGGCCATGACAATAACTTCTAACTAATAATATACAAATTGACGGCGCCTAGTTTGAGACTTACCTCACTGCTGACTGAATCACTTGTTCCAAAAAATTCACCCTAAATAACGAATGCAGAAACCGGATATACACGCATTTGTTTATTGATTAGAGAGCGCAATTCGATTTGCAAACGAAATTTATCCACACTACAAAACTATTACTCGAATTCAAATCGGGGTAAATATCCAGCATATCGAAAGGACAAACTCAGTTAGTTCAGACTTAATGACTAGTACAATACCTATAGGAAATTTCGTATGTTTCAACATAAGTTGTGAGATTACTTTACGGATGAGGAGGGGTGTGAGAATTTAGCGGAAGAACAACTTTTGCCATTAATCGAACAAACTGTATGTTATCGCGTTACATGGGAAATGTTACAAGTTTAATCGCTAACGAATTTCCAGTGATTTGCTGTGCATGGCTTCGATTTTAGCACAATGCTGCCGGCGACTTGTCTTTATTGAGGAAAACCAACGTGCACAAGATCAAACCAAGTACCGTGTACAATATATCTAAGTACACCATCTGTGTATTATAAATCGACTTACAAGTAGTCACAAGTAGTAACACGAGAAGAAGGAGATAAATAGTGAAAGGATACGATAAAAATGACCATAATGAAAATAATTATAATATCTATAATAACAACATTTATTGTCTAACATCATTTACGAGTACAATGTAATAATTATAAGATGGACAGTTGAAGAATTTCGGGAATCCGGCAACGCTGTTCAGTTTGATAAATGATGCATGTATAGTAAAATATGTCAAAAATATGACGTTTTAGTCTGATTGTCAAAATATCAGTCAGTTTGTGCAGAGCGCAGTTTTTTAAGTTTGCTAGTTTAGTTTACTAGTCAATCGGTTACTAAATTTTCCGTTAACAATAGAGAGATATGAAATAGAACTAGATTACATTGAAATATCGCGAAATATAATGGCTTTGACATAGAAATAATCAATAAATTAATTAGAAAAACGAAATTTAAAACAACAATCCGCGAATCCACAAGTTTGATATCTCTATCTAACCAGGAGAAAAAGTACATGTGTTTACCATACCATCCTATCACGAAAAACATTAATAGAATTGTTAAAGTGGCCTTTCGGTCCGAAAATACTATCAAAAGTCTCTTAGGGAATACCAAAGATAAAGTTAATTTGAATTTGAAATCAGGTATATACGAAATTAATTGCGATGATTGTAATTTTAAATATATAGGCCAAACAAAACGATCAATAATAACTCGGTTTAATGAACACATATCACATATTAAATACAATAGACCAGAAAAATCTAACGTGGCCAATCATTCCTTAAATACAAAACACAATATGTTGATTAAAGGGTTAAAACTTGTCAAAGCCATCAATAATCCCCGAGATCTTGACGTATATGAAAGTATTCATATCGTTAAAACCAAACGGAACACGATTAATGTAGACAATTGCATATTTTTTTGCCGATTGCATATAGTTGCCCCTTTTCATTCTTAGAAAAGCGGTAGAGAGGTTGAAGGCGCGCGAAGAGTGAATAAACACATGTGGTTACCATTTTCTTAAGAGAAGTAAGTTTCTGGAATTTTTAGCCGATATATTTGTATTTTAAAGTCAGTGTATACGTGGACGCCGTGTAAAGTTGTTGCGTTAATATATGTGTTAGTTTTACGGTGCCCCATGTGCGATACTTTGTTTAGTGGTTTTACCTACTGATGATGACAACCTAGTTGTCGAAATACGTATTTAGGATACGATTATTAATTGTGGTAAAGGGTTTTATACCTTTTTTGAGTTTTTACAACCACAGTCTCCAAAGATAGACTTTTCATAAACTCTAGTCTATACTTACATCTCTTCCTATACAAGCTGTCCCGCATCGTTATGTTCAAATTTTAGGAGTGTAATTGTGGTAAGGGGTTATATACGTTTTTTGAGTTTTTGCTAATCTTATCGAAAATGAAGTTAGCCCGTGAAAATGTTTGCGCTATGATTATTATGATTTTTTTTTTGTAGCTGTATGCCCGTAGGTTTCGAAATTACCTGTAACAGCTTTCAAATAACCTCGAACCGATTAATATTTTTACAAAAGAGACAAATATAGTCGATAAACATGTGGTGGGGTAGAAATTTTGTATGCCCGTAAGTTTCGAAGTCACCTGTGATAGCTTTTTAGCAACTTCAAACCAATTAATATTTTTTTAAAAAGAGACAAATATTTTCGATAAACTTGTGATGTGGAAAAATTTTGGATGCTCGTAGGTTTCGAAATTACCTGTAACAGCTTTCAAATAACTTCGAACCGATTAATCTTTTTACAAAAGAGATACATATTGCTATGAACTGTGGTGTTTATATTTATTATACCACCGTTCACGACAAATCTACCCAACTAGGATACTCAGTCGGTTTATTTCCAAAAATGGGACTGCTTTCTTCTCAGGGTTCCAATCAGAAATGTGGTTGTCTCTTCTACAAAATTTTTAATGCGCCAGTAAAAGAATTCACTACAATGTATCTTTATATTTTCAGAGTTACTTATTAAATTAGTTAATTAAATAATGAGCACAGTAAAATTTAAATGAATATTTAATACAAAAAAAAAAAAAAAAATCTTTATAAAGTATAAAGATTGTGTAATGTAATTTATTACACCCAGAGGTAAAAATTTCATTGATAATGACAGCTAAATGAAATAAAAAACCTTCTATGACTTCCGAACAAATTTAATTAAATCACAAAGACTATTTTTAATTTCTCCCCAGAGAACAATATAAAAATATAAACAAACTTGACACCTCGAACAAAATCTGCTACATGCGCGCACACATGTAAAAAAAAATTGCCCTTGACATCCAAACGTATAAAATTTTACAATTATATTTTTTTACTTAGAAATTTTAAAAATCCTCTTTGTCATCTATCTCAATTAATTAAGACTAAAACTCTGAAATAACAATGTCAATACAATTGAAATACAATACAAAAGATTGAAAATTTCGGATTGATGTCAAAGAAGCCCGTTGCTTTTGATTCCAGTTCATCACATTCAGCGACTACGATTTACTCGTGATCATAGATATTGGACAACGGGTTAATGGAACTTCGTAAGTATTGTTTTAGTCTGCGGTCACCAGAAGAACGAGAAGGTGTGTGGAGAAAGCCTGGTGAACGATTTTCAGCGTATTGTATATCTTCAAGAATGGCATTTGGGAGAGGCGTTATAATGGTTTGGGCTAGCATTTCACTGTATGCGAAAACTGATCTTGTTCTCATTGAAAATGGTATCATCACGGCCGTTAGGTACATCAGCGAGTGTTTAGCTGATCACGTCGTACCATTTGCTCCATTCGTAGGTGAGAAGTAGTGAGAACTTTACTCTAATGCACGATAACGCGCGATCTCACACCGCACTGGTGGTTGAACAATATTTCGATGCGGTTAATGGCCAGCTTCAAGCCCGGGTTTGAATCCTATCGACAATTTCTAGGATTCATTAGGGCGACGTGTTCGGCACCGACAACCCATACCGGTAACCAGTCGGAATCTTCGAATAGCGCTTCGTGAGGAATGGGAAAGGTCACCAACTGCATTCAAAGTTTACCACGCCGTATGGCAGAAGTCATTAGTGTTCGTGGAGGTAGTACGCACTATTAATCGCTTAAATTGTGTGAAAACATAGATGTAAAACCTAGCCGATAAAGCCAATGAATTTTACACAATTTACTGTTTCGTGACTTTATTATTGAATAAAATGTTAAGTACCTTTTTTTATTTCCCATTCTTACTTTGTAGATAATGTTGCATGTTTTATTAAAAAGAAAAGTTTATTATCGCTCAATTATAACATTATGTAGCAGGCGTCCCTCTATTTTCAAACTATAGGATGCTCGCTCATAGAGTATAATATACCGCATGTGTCAAATATCATTAGTAGAGTGGACCAATTCGGAGCGAAAGCAGAGGCGTGACTCTCAATAAACCTATTGACTAACTTTGATGTTAGCGGTTTTTTTACTGTACGCTCCTTCAACATTATTAAATACACAGAATACACTTTCCTGCTGCTATTACACGTGTACACACGATGACCGTGAACAACATACTAAGTAATCGTATGTGCGATGGGGCACGCGGGAACCAATTCGTTAGTCACCCCTCTGCTTTCGCTCCGGATTGGTCCACTCTAATCATTAGGCATAGGGAATACGTATGAGAACATACGATGTATATGTATATGGAGAAGTCGATCCAATGCCGGCGATGACCGCGACGGCCGCCAACGATTATCTCCGATTGTTTCGCAAATACAAGTTAACAGTAATCATTTGACCATCGACATAGGTACTTGTAGTGCGTCTAAAATAACATTTACGAATTGCAAGGGATTTGCTTTTCTTATTTCTTTCAGTAGATGCAGGAAATTTTTAAGCTGCGGTGCGTCGCATAAACAAAAACGTAATTCTAATAAAATTAAAGAATAATCCTAATAAAATAAATAAAAAAGGATTCTAAAAATTATAATAAATTATACAAGAGGCAAGACATTGTCCTAGGCGGTCGTAGAAATTAGCTCTTACATTTGCTAACATGTCAGCAGTTAATGAATTAGCAGCTTCACTTACTTTTTTCGCTCAAGGCAACTAGATTTTCTGCTCTACCAGCTTCATGAGTATAAACAATATTTTTTAGATATCCCCACAGAAAGAAATCATTTGGAGATAGATCAGGAGATCGCGGGTGCCATTTAATGTTTCCTGTTCCAGCAATAAGACGGTCAGGAAAAGTATTTCCTAGAAATTCCTTTACCCTCACTGCATTATGTGTTGGACAGCCATCATGTTGAAGCCAAACGATTTCCTGATTTATTCCAATGTTTTGAATGGCGAGAAGTATTTGATTTTGCAGTAATTCGAGATACTTGTCGGCATTTAATATACCATCAATTATAGAATGGTCACTTAAAATACCTGCCCAAACGTTTAGTTTTTGAGGATACTGAGTGCGATTTGCAAAATGCCGGTGTTGATTTTCCGAAGCCCAATATCGAAGAACAGAGGGATTGTGCTTTCCGTGTAATGGCAAAGTTGATTCATCGGTGAAGAAAATATTTTTAACGAAATTTTCATCTCGATGTATCATTTCCATGACGTCTTGACAAAACTCCATTCTCCGGAAATTGTCCTCGGGAAATATTTCTTGAGTTTTCGAATATTTGAAACATTTTAAACCATTACGTTTCCAAATACGTGAAATAGTTGTGTTGCTTGTACCCAATTCCTCGGCAGCACTTCTAGTAGATCTCGTGTTATCAATTTCCACAATACTACAAATTAATACATCCCGCCGTTCTTTTCCTCAATTTTTTGTGGTGATACCTCTCTTGGTTTGCATTTCGTACAATTATTGAGACAGAACAAGTTTCAAATTTATTTATAATATTATAAATTGTTTGTTTGCAAGGTACAGGACGGTCTGCAAAAGTCAGCGCAAACAAATTCATGCACTCCATTGCAGACTTGCCAGCATAATACCATTTTACTAACTGAAGCTTTTCAGTGGGTGTATAAAGAGCCATTATACATTAATTTTATTGTACGCTTTCAAACTGTAACGTCAGCAGCTAGACTGAATGCAAAATTTCCAGTCAATCGGTATCGGAGACAATCGTCAGTCGTCGCGGTCTTCGCTGGCATTGGACTGGCGTTCTCATTGTATGTACTCATACGTTGATTCTCTATGCCTAACGATATTTAACACATACGGTATAAAGTATCGTCTTCCAAAAATTAATTAAAGCATCATTTTCAATGGGAACTTAACACTATAACTTGCAGTGAATGTAAAAATACTACTTATGTATATATTTTTTAAATTCAAGTTCGTTTTATGTGAACTGAAATAATACATATACACATAATTGTATATACAATACTCGTAGTGTTGTATATACAATTATGTGTATTAGGTAGGTAGAGACTGAAGTGATTAAATGATTATATACGAACTGATCAATATCAACGACTTCACATATTTTTGTGAAGATATGGGCTGTCGGCACTCAATGATCCGTGTAAAATGAATGTCCGCTTTTAAGCACGGGTCTTCACCATCTATTTTTCTAAACGCTCGCATTATTTCTGCGGACAACCGGCTCCTTGCAATAAAGACTTCTATAAATACACTTAGCTTATTAAATACTAAAGTCTCAACTAAATAGCGTGGGCGTTATAATTACGCACATATTTATTTACATAACTCCGAAGTTTTGGTATCATCTTAAAATTTAATTAGTAAGTTTCCATTCGAGAAAAGTTAAATGTAATGAACACGTTTTAGCACTAAATTATTATCCAAGAATATACACAAGCAAACTGATATAGTTAAAGTTTGGGCTAATGCCGACTTCAATAATTTATGAAGGGATCGACTTGAGGGTATGTTCAATTTCGGAAATACATTAATTAAACAAGGACCGTATTTTGGGATTATAGATTTTGACGGTTACGTTATACAGGTTTGTGATAAAGTAAAAGATAAATTCAATAAAGTCAAGACCATCGATTCCATGTATAACTTCGGCAATATTTAATATAGTTGCAGGGAATACTTTGAGTGTTTATTTATTAAATTTGAAATTCTTGCACACATATACACACTGTACGAGTATAACACTGTTGCATAATATGTAAAGAGCACTTTGCTATTAATTTATGAAATATAACAATTACAAGTGATGAATTCACGAATTACTTTCATCATCACATGAGGCACGAGGCAAGTAACTAAAATATTTGAAACATATTAAAATATTAATAGATTGGGTGTATCGATGATACAGACTAGGATGAATATAGAAAAATATTACTTCCGTTGCATTTCTAGTCACTCATTTATAGCAGTGATAACTCTCGAATTTCCCGAAAACTTTAGATATATATATAAATAATTATTTTGTGACCTTTGTATATTATGTTTTTTTTTCGTTTAAGGCGAATGCCGACAGCTTAACATCTTAAGCCGCTCCACGGGCGCATAATACATAATAATAACTCATGCCTTGCCATTCTCCGTTTTTATTGTCTAACCATTCTTTGAATACTAAGGCATAATTTATTATTATTAAACTGGATGTATCTTTGAATAATTTTATCCATGACAACTACAAATGTATAAGTATGACATTAATATACTGTCATTTATATTTTAAATTCTTTGAGAAAGGCATCACTTGCCGAAACATGTAAGATTGTTTTAAATATATGCATTTTTAAGTAAAACCAGACCTTAAATCGCCAACTAATCTACCATATATATTTACAGATAATTATTTCGTGACCTTTGTATGTTATGGTAAATTCAATTTGATTTGTTGGCGATTTAAGGTCTGGTTTTACTTCAAAATGTATATATTTAAAACAATCTTACATGTTTCGGCAAGTGATGCCTTTCTCAAATAATTTAAAATATAAATGACAATATATTAATGTCATACTTATACATTTGTAGTTGTCATGGATAAAATTATTCAAAGATACATTCCAGTTTAATAATAATAAATCATGCTTTAGTATTCTAAAATAGATAGACAACAAAAACAGCGAAAAGCAAGACATGAGTTATTATTATGTATGCGCCCGTGGAGCGACTTAAGATGTTAAGCTCTCGGCATTCGCCTTAAACGAGAAGGAAAACCACGAAAACCTACTCGGACAGCCAGTCAGGAATCAAAACACGGAACTGTCAGCATGATAAGCAAATGTATAGATATTTAAATAACATAAGATATATAATAATAACAGCAACATATATTATGATGGTAAATCGCAGATCGTTACGTAATTAAGTTATAGTATATACTGCTTAAATTTTTTATATCACTTCTGTTAATTGATTTTTTGTCCTGTTTAATACTAATCATTTCTTTAATTTCCCTTTTCATTGTGTGTTGTTCTTTATCAATTATCTGTGTGTTTTCAAAATCGAAATGGTGATCGCATTGTAGTTTGTGTGTAGATAAAGCAGTTTTGTCTGTTTTAGAGTATTTGTGGGCTTGTATTCTTTTGTATAAAGATTGTTTAGTTTGGCCTATGTAGTAACTACCGCAATCGCGACATGGTATTTTATAGATGACATGTGTTTTTCGATTTTTTTCTATTTTAGGTTTAGGTTTTGAAAATAGATGTTTATTAGTATTACTAAGTTTATATGTTGTAGCTATATCATATTTTTCTAAAGTGTATTTAATTTTTTCTGATAATTGTGGAACATATGGAATCGTGATATATGTTGTGTCATTGTTTAAATTGCTATTGGTGTCTGGAGTGTTGTATATTTGGTGGATTCTTTTTTCAATTGTTTGGTCTACAAGTAGTGGTGGATAATTATTATCTGTTAAGATTGTTTTAATTTTCCTGATGTTATCTTTTCTTTGTTGAGTATGGGATAGCTTTACTGCTCTATCAGTCAGATTATTTATAATCATTTTATTGAATACTGTAGGTGCATTTGTGTGGTAATGAAGCTGTGGGTTTATTATACCAATTTGTATAAATAGTACCATATCTTAAAGAAATATTAAGAAAATTAATACTGTTATTAATTTCTTCTTCAATAGTGAATCTTAATTTGTTGTGAAAATTGTTGAATTTATTTAAAGGATATTTTATTTCATTAGTCGGAATACATTTTATGATGTCATCTACGTATCTTTTGAAGAAAATGGGTGGAAGTCTAATGAATTGATAACATTTTGTTCCAAATGTTCCATTACCAGATTTGCAATAGGAACAGCTAAAGGAGAGCCCATGGCAATACCAAATGTTTGACTATAAAAAGAATTTTTGTATTTAAAATATGTGTTGTCGAGACAGAAGTGTATACATCTAATAAATTCGTTTTTATTTAGTGATGTGTGTGGACTAATTTCATCCCATTTGGATTCTGTAATGTTTATAGCTAGATCTGTAGGAATGTTAGTACATTACTACATCAAGTGATATAATTTTGTAATTAGTTAGTACTTTTTGCTCCTTGATGAAATTATGAAATTGCCATGAGTCTTTGGTATGATATTTTCCGTTCTTCCTAACATCTTAGATATGCTATCACCTAGGAATTTTGCTATATTATAAGTAGGGGCTTGTATGTTTGATACTATTGGTCTTAAAGGGATATTATTTTTGTGGAGCTTTGGTAAACTATATATTGATGGAGGGTGGGAATTAAAAATGCGAAGTTTGTTTTTAGTGTTGAAATCTATTAGGTTTTGTCTCTGCCATTTATTTATCAAGTTATTATTTTCTTTTTGAGTTTTCTCTGTTGGATTATTTCTTTCTTTTTTATAGGTGAATTTATCGTCTAATAGTTTTTCTATTTTTTGCTCATATTCCTCTTTAAGAATGATCACTGTTTTATTGGATTTATCTGCTGTTGGTATTATAATGTGAGGGTTGTCTTTGACAAATCTTTTTGTTTCTTTAGTGAACTTATTCATATATAGATTTGATATATGTTTTTTTATTATTTATTTTCTTATGTTTATGGTTAGTGATTATATTACAGATTTTGTTACGTATTTCATACTGTTTGTCTTGTGGTAAATTTTATATTCCTGTTTCAATGTTAAGTATATAGTCATTAATGGATATTTTATTTGGTGGAATATTATATTTGGGTGCTAGGCTAAGTATGTATTTAACATTATCAGGAATATTTATATTGGTCAAGTTGATAATCCAGTTATTGTTAATTTTGTAAGTTATCTCTAAGTGTTGTTTTTTATTAGTTTCTCTAATTTGTTTTTTAATTAATTTTTGTTTGTTAGGAAATGATTATTGAAAATTTTAGATTCAATTTTTTCGAAGCTGTTTAAAATTTATTTACATTACTTCGCGAAAATACAATTGATTTGCATCAAATTTCGTTTGATATTTAGTAATCTTGATAACTTTCCTCTTAGTTGTACCTTCCAAAACTTAACGAAAGATATTTGGAGGTTCTGCGTGAGATTTTTATTATTTGAAAACGCCTTTCTTTAAATATTCGAATCGCATTTAAATATTATTGTCGGAATTATTTTGCGTGCCTTGCATTTAAGTTATTATTCTCAATTTTATGCATCCTGCTTCATAAATGTTTATATATATATTTTATATTCTAGCCCGCGCAGTAAATTTCAAATTAAAGCAATCACTGAAACGATATGAGGACGGACATATATCGTCAAAATTGCAATAAAACTCTTATAGACGCGTAAAATGAACTATCATAAAGAATATCGTAAAATATATGGGTATACTGTACACGCATGTATTATTTTTCTGGCAGAATTGTGCTGCGAACCGATCGGTATTATTAAGTCGTTATTGTAATTCCCTTTTTTATTTTAGTTGGCATACGAGGGAATGCTTTTAAGTTCGCGTAATGGAGAAAAAACAGAGAAAATAAAAATTCAAAATTATTTTTGTTGGAATTTAGCTATAATTTTTCTATTTTGTCAATTTTCATCATTACAATGTAGTTTTTCAACATAATCGCCATTTAATTGAATACATTTATCCCAACGATAAATAATTTTTTTTAAGTCGTTCTCAAAGAATTTTTTCGGTGTCTCGTCAATCCCCCTATTTATATCACGTTTTACGTCAGTTAAACTCTCAAAACTAACACTCCGTAAAGGTTTTTGTAAATCTGAGAACAGATGAAAGTCACTCGGTGCAAAATCCGATGAATAAGGTGGATCCGGAAGCAATTCCCATCGTAAATCGTTCAAAACATCCTTGGCTTCTTTTGCGGTGTGAGGTCTTGCATTATCTTGTTGCAATAACGGACGCTTATGGAACTTGCCAGGCCGTTTACTGATAAGTGCCTGCAGCAGTGATCCGGATAATAAGTTCGAAATATTCTCCGTTAATTGTAGTACCTTCCACCATATAAACTATAAAAATAATCACTTCGCAATCCCAGAATACAGTAATCATTACCTTTCCAACAGACGGAACTGCACTCGCCTTAAGTAGAGGCCCTTCTTCGGGTTTACGCCATTCTTTGGATTGATTTTTCGTCTCAGTATTGGTATAAGGCATCCACGTTTCGTCAGTGGTTACTATCCGTTGCCAAAATTCATCACCGTAACGGGGTAACAGCTCTTGAAGTTGACAAGTGTCAGACCTATTGAGTTTCTGTTCCGGTTTCAACAGCCTTGGCACTCAGCGGGCTGAAATCTTGCTTACGTCCACACAATCATATAAGATCTCATATGAACTTTTCGTGTACCTATTCCTAGGCGTACACTAATTTGAGAAATTCATCTTGTTATAAGTCGATTTCGACCTCTGTATATTTTCAGTATACTCTATAATTATTGCCAACTTATTGGGGTAATTAAAGTCTTAGTCTAACCATACCTTAATTATTAATTCTGTTTGTCATTTAATTTTTGAACGACTGTGTATCTTACGGAATGTTTTCGTATCATTTTTATACTTTCCGATTTGCTTTTGTTCGTATGAATATTTAACACAATTATTAGGACCATTCAATAACGGTTTTCTTGCTTTGTAATACCCGGAATAATGTATTTCTTGTAACGAACTATTTGTTGCATTATTAGTTAATTGTTAATTTACGTACTTGATCTAGAACGTTAGTTATATCTGGTAGCTATAACATATAATTTAAATTCCTACATTTCCGTTTTATTTTTTTCTGCATTTTTCTGCATCAACGTTTGTTTTCGGAAGGTTATATTTACAATTCTTTTAGTACATTGTAGTACATGGGCATTCTACAATTCATATTAAGTTAGAGGGTTAATTATATATTAGTTTATAATTACCTTCGTTTCTCTGCTGTCATTATTAGAGTTATGTCGTAAACAAACCAGTGACAACAGTCTTATATGCGCCTTCGATATCTTACACGGACATGGTATCTACGTATATGTGTGTGTACATAAGCATATTTATGCATGTCATTTTGTTTTATGAAATTATAAACGTCGTTTTTAATGTAGAATTTCTAATTGGAATGAATTCTAATTAATTATCGTAATTTTTGCAGACGTAATTTATTTATTTGGAGGTTATTTGCTGGTGTCCGAATAGATCGACATCTCTGAGTACTTAGTTGATATATAGAGTGTCCTCTTTTAGTAAGTTCTTCACGGCAGTAGTGTTTCTTTCATTTACCGACGTGCTCGGGTGACCACTGTATGGATCGTCTTCTAATGATCTTCTACCACTTTTAAAACGATCGATCCAACGATATACAGTACTTATAGATTCTGCCGACTCATCGAAACACTTTTTGCAGACTTTTCATAATTTCTAAAGTTTTGACACCCTCTTTCCACAAAAATAAAATTATTGCTCTTTGAGATTTAGTGGTATCTTTCATGGTTACACAAACAGTGCTATGAAATGCGTCTATATCGGTCGAACACCTGAATCAGACTGAACGATATTGCACTGGATAGCTGCATAAATATATCAAGACTTGTCTATCACCAATAGCATTGCCTATAAGTTCTGAATAATTTAATTAGAGCACAATTCCCAGAACTTTGGAAACATCCCTCGTATATGTCAGATATGAGGTTGGCCAGAACAAGCCCTTCTCAGGTATACTGTTCAGATTTTACTGAACAAAGTGTATATTTAAATTGAATATTAATCAGTTTTACTTTGTATGGTTCTATTTAGGCTTTAGTTAATAGCAGAACAATTATATCTTTAAACTTATTCATTTAATCTTAGTTTTATATTCATTAATTGTGAGAGATGTGTGAGATATTTAAGGGTTTAACCCTAATGGTCATAAATATTCAGATACAATTCATTCAAACTTTTATGATTTTACCAAGGACATAATTCATTTCTAGCTTTTCTTTAGTTATTCTATATATTTCCAAACGGGTGTGTATTGTAGAGACCGGACACGAGAGGCCCATGACTCATCGCCCACGGGCGTACTATAGAAAATTTTTTATTTAAAGAATTTTTAATTTTATTTATATAATTGGAAAACAAACGGGTGGTGATCAATAAAATACGTGATCACCAGTTTTGTATAATACAAAAGTATTTTTAATAATATAAAATATTATTAAAAATTTGGTGTGAAGAACACAAATACAGGTTCACTATTAATATTTTTGTGAACGTGTTTTTGTGTTCTTCACACCAGATTTTTAATAATATTTTATATTATTAAAAATACCTTTGTATTATACAAAACTGATGGGGTTTACCTACTCATGTATGTTTCAATTATTCTGATACATTACACATGCGGTTAGTCCGTAGTATGAGTGAAGACACAAACAAAATGCAATTTCTAGAGAGATGGCTGTGCCACCTTTGGAAGGGCGTCGTTACTTCACATTGGTTATGTGGACGGGGCAAGGTACTTCGGCTGTCTGACAACAGGCAACGCTGAATTTGCTTCTACGCTCGGTCTGGATAATTTCTGTGATGTGGCGATGTGGTTCTTTTTTGTGAACGTGTCTGAAGATATCCTTTCTCCAGCAGGGGCGTACCGATGAGCCTGTAGAAAGGCGAAATACGTATCTACGTCTCTGGGGAGGGATATGTTCGGACACGTTCACAAAAATATTAATAGTGAACCTGTATTTGTGTTCTTCACACCAGATTTTTAATAATATTTTATATTATTACAAATATCTTTGTATTATATAATGGAACATTTGCCGCCATTAAAGTTTCACAGAAATCTTCGTTAAAATTTTCAGATTCCAACTGGTCTAATTTCATTGTATGTGTTTTCGATGCTAAGTTTCGTTTTAGGTGCGACTTTGCAATAAATTTCGGAATCACTGCCAATGGACATACAATCAGTTTGACCCTTAATCCAACTCGCCATTGTTTTACGATGCCATTCTCGACGTTGATCCATAACATACCTGAAAAAGTAACTTAAACAATGTTCTAGATCTAAATAAATGAAAATTAAAATTGTATGCGTAAGTTATTGAAGCTTAATGAAATTCACTGGGCATGTATATATGTTTATTAACAATTAAAACAATGAAAACAAGAAACTAGCTCACCTACTTTATTTATCGTACGAAATATAAACTAATAAATAAAATAAATTATAAAAACTTCTCCCGCTTCTATCTACGCCCATGAGGAAAGTAATTTAACTGTAATATTGAAGTAATTGCATCACAATTCAACGACAAAGAACAGATGTGCGGTTAACCAAATGAATAGTACTATTGAATAACTGCGTGTTGTACTTAGCGTTGTAATAGACTATTTATACGGTCCATCGTAATTTCAGCCTGATGTGTCCGGTCTCAAGTAATTACGTGTCCCAGAAAAAGATGAAAGAAAGCTTATTGAAACGTCCAGCAGCTAAATATAGAAATTCGAAAGAAGCATTTAGTGGTTATATAGTATTGATGTAGTTTTCAGAGTGCTCTTCTGTGTGTTGATTAGGTCTTTGAAGCGCCTTCTATGATTATATCCAGGTTTCGATTATATTCAATATGTCTTTATCAGGGACTGTTGGCGTTTAATAACGCAATCAAATGCCAACACGAATCATCAAATCTACACCTTTTAAAGCATGCGACAGCTTGTAAGAGGAAAAGTGGACAGTTTTATTAATATGACTCTATTTAGAAGTAACTGCGTGTTGTACTTAGCGATGTTATAGACTATAGACTATTTATATGGTCCGTCGTAATTTCGGCCTGATGCGTCCGGTCTCTAGTGCATTGTTAACATTTACAATAGGTGTTTAACTTTCATTACTTTAATCGCTAGATGTGTTATTAACAAAAGATTACAATTTCTTGTATATTATTAGTTAGGGCGTGTCACATATTGTAGGATTTGTACCCTTATTGGTCTAAGCAGATATTTTATTTTACAATAGTTTACACGCACCGAAGCTATCTCGGTGTTAAAATTATCACGTAGAATCAGTTCTACGATATCTATCAACGTGTTAAAGATTAAAGTTTATTAACAGACACATCTAAGGGCTCCACCTAAATTACTTAGGTAAAATTTGTATTACAAGCGTAAGTTTAAATAAAGTAATTATTTTCAAACCTATTTTGTATTCATCAATCAAAGACGCAAAAACCCAGCGCCGCAAATCCTAACATCTATCCCGAAGACGGCAGTAGATTGACTGCCGAAATTTATTCAAATCCTACAAACGATGAACATAACCCAAACAACTACTCAATTCAATGTCAAGACGTAAATTTACGTACCCTAGTATATATTATCTAAGTAGTGTTAAGTTAGTATTAAGAAATTCTTTCATAACCATTTATTTATTTCGAGGTTTTGGTTTAAAGCAATCCGTTCGGTTTGAGCCTCACCTCGTGATTGTTTACATATAGTAGCAGGTTATTGTACTGTATACAGGGAGATTAATGTATTCACAATAAAGACATTATTATTATTAAAGAGCTGTCCCACTACCATCTAACCCTCCCATCCTGCGAACTTTAAAATGCTCCCTCGTAATTACGTCGAAATTTTGGATCCGTTCCAACTGTATTGATGTTGGGATCCAACTGTCTGGAAAAGCACATATAGCAGACTGGTGTGGCCGCAGCCCGTGAGTATCGGAAACGAAAACAATTGTAAATGCTACGAGATCGCCATATGTCACGGAAACGTTATTATTGATAGAAAACGGATTAGGTTCGAAATTGAATTTTAAAAATTTCACCGTCCGCCGTGTGCACTTTAGGAAAAATGTGCTTTAGAATCCTCTGTGTTATGCCGTGAGGATTTTTCCCAATTATATGCTAATATCTGCTCGAGACGTATCCTTCGAGTTTTCCTGAATGGAAATACTACGCGTATCGGATTCACCTTAATTTAATTTCAAAATAAACTTATTTATCGAAAAAACGAGACGAGATAAGAAAAAATTAGAACTACAGTAGACCTTCGATTTAATAAAGTTACTTGGTTCCGAAAAAAAGTCTATAAATTTAAAATACATTTTGACATTTATTTACGTAACGTGTAATCACTAGAGCTGAGGATGTTTGCGGTATAACCATGGTTATATCATGTAACCATAGTAATTTACTATGGTTACATGATATAACCATGGTTATACCGCAAACATCCTCAGCTCTAGTAATCACAAATGGCGGATCTGATAGTGGGTCCTAAAATGACCAAACACTGAATGCCTAAAGATACATTTTTAAAATAACGTATTACACACACATAGAGACACCACGTTGACGGCGCCAAAAATTGGCACGCTTATACAAAACACAATAATTCACAATAATAGGAAAACCCACAAGAACTAAATAAACCTACTACTTGGTAGTTAATTGTTTACATATATGATTCAAACAGAATTTTTGTGCCAGCCTGCTCAGTGGAGACGGTCATGTAGGTTCTTAAAAAGTTGTTGAGTAATAATAAATAATACCGTCGTAATGAGCGTCGAAACGAGGAACATGGACTCCACGTTGCCAAAGCAACACCAAACAAAAGCCTATTGTTATGTTCATAATAATATAGGTATAAGAATGTCTTTGTTGTAAGATTAGCATTATCTAAATGATAATTTACAGACAAAATTAATAAATTTTATAATACAGGGGTGAAGCGGTTGCCTTCACCGCATACTGAATGTACTTTGCTCTCCACATTCTAGCACTTCAATGACTGTTTACTAATTATTGGAAAGACTTACTCTTGTTTACTCAGGTTATCTTATTGTTAGTAGTGGACATTTGTCAAAATTTAGCAAAAAATGTCCACTCGTGCCAGGAGCTTCAAGTCCTATGTCATGGACATGTTACTTAATGATTGTTTACATTATTTCCTTGCACCTATTCTAATTATTTTACTAAAACCTTACGACATTCAGATATTAATTATACTGGTCAACAAATTTAAATATTTTTGAAATAACATTGATGAAAGTAAGTGTGTATAGAATAATTTGTGGTCCTAAATTTGAAATTGCCATGCTAAATATTGCAACACGTATATTGTTACAGAAGTTGGTGGTCGTAGATAAAAAAGAAGTTGACACATTTTCATCTAATGTTTATTTAATATTAACATGTAAAGCAAGTTAAAATCTAAGCAAAGACATTTTACTAGTGGACCACCGCTTAGTGGAGACGGTCGTGTCGGTTCTTAAAATGTAAGAGAGATACCTTGTGGAGTAATAATAAGTAATACCCTGTATTCTGAGCATCGCAACGAGAAACCTGGACTCCACGTAGCTAAAACAACACCAAACAAAAGCCTATTTAATCTAAACAAGTGAACTCTAAAATTATTAAAAATACATAAATCTTTTAAGAAAGGTAGATCAGAAACTCATCACATTGATATTTATATCTTAAATATGTATTTCGACTATTAAGTAGCTATCCTTAGCAAGAAAAAATAACAGTGTTGATTATGGGACGCAGTAAACCTAATACAAAAATCGCGAAATACTTAACAAAACATCCACGCGTACATTAAATGAATCGTACAAGCTTATTAATAAAAGTCTGCTACCGATCGAGAATATTAGAGGTTTCTACATCTTGGGATATGTTCAAATTTAAGCTCAGTAGGAGATAACCTTATGCTTATGCTGCTCATTCAGAACTAGTGATAAAACTAATACAACCAACAGACATCTACATAACGTTCTGACCTTAAATCACGCAACGGTTGATACAAATGTGCAAATAAAATTTCATGCCAGCAGAAATACAGAAATACATAATAACCAGTACAACCAGAATACCTATTAGTAATGGTAAAAAAATTGCCGACACTGAAACTGCACAGAAACTAACTAAGAGCTGGTTACTGATTTTGGCTAGCAAAAGCCCTAAAACTATAACAGGTGAAGGAATTAGAATAATCAATATACGTGCACAAGATGGAGGATGTAAAAGAAAATTGAGCATACCTTCATTTAACAAGAGACACAAAATAAATTTCCTAAAGCGATTTGACTATTTTTAATCTGGAGTTATCCGTTTTAGTATAACCAATCCATAAATATCAAGATTGACTAAATTAGCAATCAATAAGTCATATTTTATCCAGACAATTCTTAGTAATACTTGCTTATTGTTCAAACAACTAGTCGGAAGTGTCTTAAGTAAGGCCTATCGTAGGTCGACAGCTGAGATAGCCGTGCATGCCTTCTAAGTAGTAGGATCAATCACGTCTACCAAGAGCGAATTCAGTAAACGACACAAAAATCAACAGAAACTTATCTAAATTTATATAAGATTCAACTAAAGAATAATTAATTTAGACAACACCAAAATTAAACGTATCACAAGAGAAACTAAAAGGTAATCGCTTGACAAGAATCAGAAACTCTAATATAACAAGAAACGTCATGCTAGTTTGAATGAACTACAAAGGGTATACCTATCATACAAACTTAACCTAAACAAACATGAATTGGAAAGATATTGATTAAGACCAAACAAAAACTAACTTGACCAAAACAACATAAGATCGATAACTGGGATATTAGACTTTAGTTAAACAAATACGATTTCTAGAAAACACAAGAAAGTTAAACACACGATTGTTAGACACATAACAAGTGTTCATTTGAAAAGTCAATCTAGCTTACTTTGAAATTTTGATAGAATAAGACGCAAATATATTAGTATGTGCTTGTTGTACCGTAAACGTAAATCCAAATGACATTTGATAATGTCAATCACAAATATCAGTTAGTGCATAAAATAATCGTGAGTCGATTCTGGTTTAAATAAATTGCTTCTCAGTTTTAAAATGGCTTTCACTTTAGAACATAAATTTTTTTTAGTCCAGGCTTATTTTCGAAATCGTAATAAAATTGATGGTTTATGGGTTTATTCAGTTCAAGATTTCATGGTAGAATTTCAAGTTGAGTTTCCACATTTTGTAATAGATTATATACAATTTAAGAATACTTTTGATAGAACTTTAAAACTTTTTTCTGGAACTGGTAGTCTCTTAAGAAAATCAGGCAGCGGAGCAGCTAAGAAACGTACACCTCAAGTTGTCAATCGTGTTGAAGAAATAATGGAAAATGAACCACAAACATCTGTTCGACATTTGAGTCAACAAATAAACCTTTCTGTTGGTACAACTCACAAGTTATTAAAAAAAGATATGCAACTTTATCCATACCGTGTCACAGCAGTACAAGAATTGTTAGAAATTGATTACCCACGTAGACTACAGTTTTGTAATTGGTTTGTAAATATGAACAATAATGGAGAACTTTCGCAAAGAGTCATCTTTACTGATGAAGCATGGTTTTATAAAACGGGATACCTAAATTCACAAAATACAAGAATTTGGAGTAGTGAAAATTCACATATAATTAATGAAGAATCGCTACATCCAGAGAAAATTGGTGTTTGGGCAGCGATAAGCCAAAGGCGAATCATTGGACCAATATTTTTTCAGGAAACGTTAACTGCTGAAAGGTACCGTACGGAAATTTTACAACCATTTGTCAATCAGTTGCATGATGATGAACTTCAAAATGCATATATCCAACAAGACGGAGCACTTTGTCACTGTACTGCAGAATCTTTGGATTATTTAAGAGAATTTTTTGATAAGCGTATAATTAGTCGAAATACTGAAATTGCCTGGCCTGCACGTTTTGCGATTTAACACCTTGCGACTTCTTTTTGTGGCCTTATCTAAAAAATAACATATTTCGAACACCTATATTGAATTTGAATGATATGCTACAGTGAATCGAACAGAAATGCATGGAAATTAATAACATTCCAGTAATGTTGCAGAATATCATCAGAAATTTTGAGCGGAGGATTTTAAAGTGCATTGTTCTTGAAGGACAACATTTTCAACATTTGTTATAGTTTTCAATAAATACCTATTATTTGTTATTTGTTTGTATGTATGAAACTGTCAAAATATACGACTTCGTAGGTTAAGTAGTAAATTTTAATTTACGACATACTTCAAAATGTTCTCAGTAAATCACATGCTACTAGAACACTTGTTATAAGCAATGGTAAAATATATATGGAAAAAGCTTTGTTAAATAGAGTTACAAGAATTTACTAAGGAGTACATAAACTAAGGAAATGTTACAGGTTACACAGCAGGTTACTCATAATCAAAATATAGTGTCAAAGGAAGTAAATTCCACAAATTACACAATAAATCCTATGATAACACAAGGCTAAACAAGGCAGAAAGGAGGATATTACAAGACACAAAAGCATACACACTAGATGAAATATCATGACGGGGATTAGTAGATGTAAATATTAAGGGATTAATAAAGGCGTTACTCAGGGAAATTAACCAATGTTGGAGAAAATTTTGAAGTGATACAGAAGCTGTACTAGAAGAAACTAGATAATTAAAAATTTGTAGAGTTAATATACTAGGATTAGATCGGAAAGTTGCATAAGGAGGTCAGATTATGCTGTAGGTAATTTGGGATAAGTTGATAATTAATTAATAAGATAATAATAGATATAGTTATACGAATTGGAATATTTGAAACGTAATGCGGGGACAATGTGAAATTGTAATTTAATTTGAACAAAAGAATTATAAAAAGCTGTCTAATTATTTTATTTACACACCTAGTACACTATTTCTTTCAAATACACATATAAAAGCATAATTCGAATTACACAATATTCTACAACACCTAACTCCTCTTGGGTACTTGTGTTTAAAGTAAATAAGAAAAGGAAATTCTAAGAGTTAACAATATCAAGATTTGGGCAATGTTAAACGTGTTTCTAAATATTATTTAGATACTGTTTTTTCGTTTTGCCATAACTGTATACTCCCAATCTAGACGATAATTTAGTATGTAGGTCCCTATATTTACATTAATTCACTCTAGCGATTCAATATTCATCACAATATTCACGTTCATAACAGAACCTCCTATAATTTAATCCTAAAATATAATATATGACAATTTTATTCACAACAGTATCAACAGTTCAGCAATAAAACGCAAAATAACCAAATCATTATATATTCTTATCAGCTACGTATATCTATTTCGGAATAATCTCATAAATTACGTGAAATATTTGTTGCTTCGCATTACAAATAGACCAACTTCCAACCCCAAAGCATTTAAATTTACCACAAACGACCACATGATTATATGTGTATCCAGTTTGTCCTGTATACACCTCATACATATATTTTAATTTATTTTCCTTAATTTTGCAGGTCCGTTCTCGCAGTCTTAACCATTTGGATACGTTAGATATGCGTTATGGTGTTCAGTGCGCGTCGGATACGACTCTAAAGGACTCCAGGTCGGAACCTGACTGTACGAGACCGCTTCTAGCACCACCCGCGCCCAACGTCGAACCACCGTCTCCGACATTAGACGCTCCGATTTCGAGGAGGCACGTGCTTAGTAGATCACAAGTAAGTAACTTAAAATATTAACTTTGGAAGTTTGTCGCGAAGTTAGAGCAGACGTACATAAGTTTAGCTTAAGATAATGTTCGGGGTTGGGAAATCGCGCAGGCTAAAGAAGGGTCGTTTTAGAAACCAGAAGCCCTTTTCGCAGCGGTTGTGACATGGGACGGTTTTATTGAATTTCTGTTTTACGACTGAAATCTTTAATTAAGTATGGCAGACAGTTTTGGAATTGATATTCTCTTTTTGTTTTGGTGGAGGTTTTTGGGGTTCGTATTGAGTTTATAAGTAAGTTATAGACTTTTGTAATACGTGTATAGAATAGTGATTGAACAAGCAAAAACAAGAACGCAGGAGAATTTAAAAATTGATCAAAGATAAAAGAAACAATAAAAGACATATTTTCTGTTTACGATTTTATGCACTTAAAATGTTATTATTAGAGACCGACCACGAGAGGCCGATACCTCATCGCCCACGAGTGTACTATTGCAAATTTGTGGTTTTAAAGAATTTTTAATTTTAGTTATATAATTGGAAAACAAACGGGTGATGATCTATAAAATACGAAATACATTTTTAGTTGTTCATTTTGTAATAATTTCTCAAGGTTTTCTTCTGTAAAATTTGTTCTCTTTGATTGAAATGCATCCTTATAGATAGAAAACATCCTTTCTACATTGCAACTGGTTATAGGTGCATACTGGAAATATTCTATTATTTTGACGTATTTAGCAGATTTTGACGTATTGTCCCCATACACAATTGCCGCAATGTTATTAAATCTGGATTTCTAAAACTGTGCCTAACTTTTGCCGAAGGCCACATCCGAATTCACTTAGAATATTTTTCAAATTATTAATAGCGACATTTAATGTGGTTAATCCATAATTTAATTTGGGATTTTGATTTCCAAAATAAATGATTAGTTTTGGCAAATTTGCAGTGTTCCTGAAGAAAGTACAACTGATTTTGTAAATTTGGAATTTGTATTAGTTCCTTACACTCAGAAATACTTCCAGCATCGTAATTTAAACATTTAACAAAATTTTGTAAACTATTGAAATTCCTAGATAAAAACATATGGAAATACAGGGTCCGGCAAAATAACCTCCCACATTTTGCACCGCCACTGTGCCCGCTCCACTGAAGCGATGGGGAGCTTAGTGTTTTCAGTTGGTAGCACATGACTTGCCATTTTAGTTGTCATCATGATTTGGACGGGCGAACATCGTGCTGTCATTATCGAAACATTTTTGAAAAATGAATCTGTGATTACAACGCAACGAACTTTTCGTAATCACTTCGCACTGGGTAGACTTGCTCCGGTTCCAGATCGCTTTGGGTTTCGAATTTTAGAGCCACAGGTTCAGCCTTAAAAAGAAAACCAACCGGTAGACCCAGAAGTGTTCGGACACCTGCAAATGTTGCAGCTGTTAGAGAAGCTGTGGAACGATCTCCTACTCGTTCAGCTGTTAAACATGCCGCTGCTTTGCGTTTATCAGATCGTTCGCTGCGAAGAATTTTACAAGCAGACCTACACTTCCACCCATACAAAATAATGATCGCACAAGAGCTGAGTGAACGAGACAGGGAAAATCGTATAGCATGTTGCAACGATATTCTTTAAAACATCCCACAAAATGGGCTTTTAATAACCAGTGACGAAGCCCATTTCCATTTATCCGGCTGTGTGAACAAGCAAAATTTTCGCTACTGGGCACGAGAAAATCCACTGCAGCTCCATGAAAGGCCACTTCACAGCCCACACATTACTGTTTGGTGTGTTGTTGGGTCATTTGGCGTTGGGTCCCTATTTTTTTGAAGAGGGAGGCGTTACGGTTACCGTAACCGCCGATCGATATATCGACATGAAACGTAACTTTTTGGACCCAAGACTTAGAGAATTTAACCATGCGGATGTTTGGTTCCAACAGGATGGAGCTACGGCTCATACGGCCAGAAGGTCCATGAACGTTTTAAGGGAGATGTTTCCAGGACACGTAATCTCATTACGTGGAGATGTTGGGTGGCCTGCTCGTTCACCCGATCTTGCCCCATGCGACTTTTTCCTTTGTGGCTACCTGAAAGCGAAGGTCTTTGAACACCATCCCCGAACCATTGACGAATTAAAAGCGGCAATACGTCAAGTAATTGCAGGAATATTGCCTCAAATGACTGCTCGAGTAATGGAAACGTTCAAAAATCACCTTCGAATGTGTATCGAAAACAATGGTCGCCACTTGAAGTCTGTAATTTTCAAAACTTAATGAAAACAAATGGCATAGTATACATTTCCATTTAATTAAATAAAAATTTAAACAACATTTACAATGGCGTTTTTATTAACGATTAAAATGTGGGAGGTTATTTTGCCGAACCCTGTATAAGATGATTAGATGTGGAACGGCCGTTTTCGGCATTAAAACACGTTTATTCCGCACTAACTTAAGTAAAACAACTGTGGCGGTATATCTGGTGATTAGAATATTTAAAAAATTTTATCCAGAAAATGAATTCACTGATGATTCATAATGCGGCAAGTGTTTGTACACGTTTTGTAATTTTTGTCTTATAATTTAAATTAAATCTAAAATTCCATGCGTACGCCGCTGGCATGTGTGACGAATCTCTAGTTATTATCCATCTCTAGTTATTATTACACAAGCTCCCTTGAAGCAACTTAAGAGATTTGTCTTTTAAATAGATTCTAATTTCTCACTCAAATATTAATAACAACAAAAACTAAGAAATATATTTCGTCTAAATCAACCGCACAATTCCAGTTAGAAAATAAAGAAAAAAGATTTAAACAGCGATCTTGGTAGTAAGAAAATAAATGACATCTGCGTATATTTTAACGAAATATTAAGATGAAGGTATTAAATGAATTTTTATCAAACTAATTTTAAATAAGTCTGCATTGAAATTCGAAATATCAAGAGATCCGTAAAGCTGACAATTCCTCCAAATTCGGACTGAAATATAAATTTAACATAAAGGTAAAGAAGAGATAAAATTATCGACAATGCAGGCGAGATACGAATTTCTTTAAAATATAAATGTTACTGAATAAAATTTGGCGTGTTTATTGTCTGAAATCCCAGCTCTCAACTACCTATTGAATAATTTACAATTCAATTTAATACATTTGAATTTCAGCACCTGTCATCGTGAATATTTAAAAACCTTGGATGATTTTTGGTTGCTATTGGTTAATTTATAACATCGTCGGTATTTCAGTCGGAATTCAACTTTATTTTAATATTAAATTTAGAATTACGTAAAATGCTTGTTCGGTTTTCAGTTTTCATAACGAAATAGATACGTGTTTATTGTGCTGGAAGGTTTTGTGTGCAATACATCTCGAAAATCGTTCAAAGTGTGGGTGTTGTAGTTATTTGTGAATTAATTTGTTATAAATATGTTCATTGTTCATCAATATTCAAATATGGAAATATTTGGAAATATTTTAAAAGCTTAACGGGAAGTATACTTGTTAAATTGGTACGCTTGAAATGTCTGATTTGATGGGTAGAATTTAGTTTTTTGTTTTATAGTTTCCTATAGACAAATTTTATTAATTAAGCTTTGAAATATTTTGGTGAAAAAAATATATAAAGGGCCTACCAATTTGGGGCTGAAACTTAATTTGTAAGATACAATGCTAATTTTTGTATATATTACGAGGGTCACCTTTTATATTTTTACAAAATTTGGGAAGAAAACAAAATTTACGAGAACAAACTATTTTATTGTTTTTTAAAATATTCGCCTTACACTTTTGCATACGTACGAAGCAGTTCTCAAAACATTTTTTCCACTCTGAAGGTTGTATCTCAGAAACATGGTTTCAAAGGCTTGAACTGCTTCTTGAGGTGTCGAAAATCGCTGTCCACGCATTTTTTGTTTCACGGTTGGGAACAAAAAGAAATCATTCGGTGACAAGCCAGGTGAATATGGACAGTGAGACATTATTTCAACACTTTTCTTCTTCAAATAGTCAACTGTTAGACGTGCAGCCCGGATAGCTGTAGACTTGGGTTCGAGTCCCAACGTAGACCATATTTTTCAAATAAAAAAATTTCGTATGATTTGCTTTGTAATTTGTAGACAGCAATGTTTACATCCCCACTTACTCTGCAATTACATACATTTTAATTTGATTTTTGTAAATATTTCATATAAAAGCCGAAAAACTCCAATAATTTATCAATTGTTATATATATATATATATATATATATATATATATATATATATACAAAATATACAAAATGCATTTACTTTATACAGTGAAAAAATTCAAAATATTGAAAAAATATAAACTTGAAATTAATTATATCACCTATAATTAAAGTGAATACTTTGTCACACCACAATGAATATTTAATTATTACAATATATTCTAAACTTTGTTCTGTAAAGTGCGTTCTTTTATTGGACAGTATGTCTTTAAATATAGAAAAACTTCGCTCAACATCAGAGCTAGTGGGTACCGCATAGAAATAATAATCTTTAAATTTAATATATCTACCGATTTCCGTATTTTGAACATTACTACAAAAGCCTTTCAAGACATTAAAATCAGGGCTACGAGCGAATATTGCATCAATCGTATTATTAAGCGAAACCGACTCTGTCTCTGCGCCTGCATAACTCATTAGAGGATAGCGTCTGTTCCGCAGTCTATTCATTACTCACTGAGGCACGATCATGACGAAATTCTGCAAACCAATTGTAAACTGTCTTGTCTGATGGTACTTCATTACCAAAAGTTGACCGAAGCGATATAATGCATTCTTGTGGAGTTGGGCCTTTTTTATAATCGTAAAAAATCAACCAACGAAAACCTTCACGAGTAATCTCCATTGTTTTACAAACTCACTGTCTTAAAACTATCACTGTCAACAAACTGCTGACACAATTTCTAAGCTATCGCGGATTTCTCATTGGCAAATGTCAAACTTTAAGAATATAGTGATTACATATGTCAAAAGCACCATCTAGTGGTCAATTGTAAAAATATAAAAGGTGTCCCTCGTATAAGCTTTAGAGTGAATAGAGTGAAATAGAACATCATGAAAATATCCACCTCTTCCTCGAATGCAGGCACGCAATCGCCGAACCCAATTTTCAATTACTTTTCCCAATAATTCCCAATAAATTTTCAAGTCGTCAATCGTTTGAGGTGTGTTGGAGTAAACCATGATTTCACATAACCTCCATTTTCATTTGCAGTGTGAGATGTTCAACAAAACTGTTGAAACCAAACTTCTCCATATCCACTTATTCCAATTCCGGCAACAAAATTTTTTCTGTCATTGCTCGATATGTCTCTCCATTCACTATGACAGCATTTCCTTCCTAATTAAAAAAAATATTGTTCAATAATATCTCGAAACCGTAGCCGCACCAAACAGTCACTTTCTGTGGATGAAGGATGAAGACATCCACAGATTTTTTGTTTTTAATATGGACGTGTGGTTACTGTTGATATTAGAGTTAATACAAAATATCAGTCAAATATCCACCGCGGCTTCGTTGGCAGCTACGTGCGCTTTCGACAAAATTTCGGACGACGTTTTTGGGTAAAGGTGGCTGAACCTCAGGAATGTTGTATTCGATTTCTTTCTTTAGTTGTTGAATCATTTTAGAGAGGTTGGAATAAGTCCAAAAGGGTTAAATCGCAGCTTCTTGGCGATCAGTTTTTTTTTCGTCAAAAACTAGAGAGCACACGACCTTGGAACCTTGATTGCAATAAAGCTAGTGTCTTGGTTGTAGTGTGGAGGGTTGCGCGATCCTGTAGATTCCACATGTCATTTACTTTCATTCCATCTAATGTTCTAGACCAGGGGTGCTCAGACTTTTAGGGATTGCGATCTACTACAAAATATTTAGGTGGCAAGCGATCTACACGTACTACTACCGACTACTAGGAGTAGCCTGTTACAATAAAAGAAAACAGATTTCTGAAAATGATTTATTGCAATTACTTATAATATATAAATACAACGTATATTATACTTGTATAAGTTAAACATCTAATAAAATTGCAACGTCAGAAATTACGTCAGACTGGCATAGTGTCACGTCGTCGCAAATTTTATATAAATCTGACTAATGCGAGAAGAATCGGGAAGGGTCGCCGAACGTTGCGCAGTTGCATTGCCATGGGAATCTTACAAATTCCAATCAGAGACGGCCCAGAGTTGACGTTAGAGAACTCGAATTTATGGAGTGATTATATTTAATTTTTTTGCGATTGGCTCCAGAAGTTCTCGCGATCGACCGTTTGGGCACCCCTGTTCTAGACTACAAGTTCATCACATTTTAAGAAGTTTTGCCAAGGTTTTTGACTACTTAAATCTAGATTCAGATACTACTAATCTAGATGAATTTTAAACTTTCGTTGGTTTCATAATAACATGTATTAAGTTATTCAAGGCATATTTGACCAAAAATCACTAAATTAATTAGTGAAGTATTAAACACTTAGGCCACATATTTTTAAAAGTGTTAACGTTGCTATTTGTACAACAATTCGAAACAAAGTCACGATTAGCTTTTAGGAAAAAATGGATCTCACGTAATTTCAGTAGATTTATATTTTGTATCATGCAGTATTCCTAAAGTTGCGATAAAAAAGAGTCCCAATAGGCATAAAATTCCCCTCTCATAACAATTCACCCTTTAAATGGTTAATTTCAAGAGTGAATCTGATTTAACAACCGCCGACGAAGATAATTCCGACATCGAGGATTCCCTTTTTACGGAGAAAATTCCCTTTTACAAGAGAATTTACATCGGCGAAGGCACGACAGAATTTTCCTTTCTTCGACAGTTAAATTCGCTTAGATATCCACTTTAAAATGAACCGCGATCGACGACCCTGCGCCCCCATCAAGAGATTCTTCCCCAATCCATCCCCATTCTATTCGTGACAGCGTACGTGACTGCAATACCTTTATCAATGTGTCAGTCGAGAAGCAAACCAACTAATCTATCTAAACGCAATTTCCTAATTCGTTTTTCCTTTTTTTCTTTTTCATCCTTCAACTTTTTTTTCTGCATTTAGTCATCGCGGCGTACTTCAATTGCACATTTTATGGTATACTGAAAGTAGGACCGTATCAAGGAAGAAGTAAATCTCGAACACCATACAAACTTTTTTATTGTCCTTAATAACACTGGTATTCAAAGATTTTGTTACAGGAACAGTCCTCGCTGATGCCTATGTAAGAGGTCCATTCGTAAAGTTACGTTTAGTTGTTAAAAGAAACACCAATACATGAAGAGGTTTCTATTATATGCAACTTAAACCTACTACCGTCAGCTATTTTTTTTACATAGTTGCCATTAGATTGAGACATTTATTTATTAACCAGCTTTTTACTACCCTCTTCTAAGAATTTTGCCGCCTGTGAATATAGCCATACTGTAACACTGTTTCACAGTAGGCATCAGTGTTTATTGTGGTCTCTCGATTCAACAAGTCTACAAGAAGGACACCGTTCTTGTCCTAAAAGAGAGTGACCATGACTTTTCTCGTTTAAAAGTTTGACGGCACTTTAAAAGTTTCCTCGTAAACGAGTTAGAGCAATCCCACTGCATTGACTGTGTTTCCGTCTCAACGTTAACATAGGCGACCCAAGTCGCATCACATGTTACGATATGCCTAAGAAAATCTTCACCTTGAAGATCGTAACATCGTAAAATTAGTGCCGATCACATTCTCTTTGTTTTATGGTTTTCAGTAACAAGTTTTGGCGCCTACCGTGAACAAAATTTGTGGTAACTTAAATGTTTAGTAACAACCTCATACAAAACTGTACGTAAAATTTGAAGGAAAAAGGCACTCAGTTCTATGATTGTGAATCGTCAATTTTCTTCGATATTATTCATAAGTTCGTTCGACACAGTTGATCTTCCACTCCGTTCTTCATCACGGACATTAGTTCGTGCTTCTCGAAAGATACTGTACTATCTTCAAACCATATTGTCACTCATGATATTTTCACCATAAACAGAACAGTTCACGATGAATCTCAGCAACCTTCATGTTTCTTGCACACAGCAATTGGATAACATCACACAATTGCAGCAGCCATTTTAAACGACCAAACAGCGCGAAAGAATGTCAGAACGATGCTTCCACTGGCTCTGCCAGACTCTGCCAGATTTATCTTTTCAATGATATATGACAATGTGCACTTACAACTGTTAGTTTTGGTTTTATTGCAAATTTTGTTAAAATCTTGACAGTTGCAGCGTCTAACATTTTAAGTGTTAGCCTGAAAATGGGTGCAGTGCCTCACGTAACTCTTTTGTTACCAATTTATGGACTAACACGTTATATGTTTTGAGGGTAAACAACGTGACAACATATACAGGGTGTTAAATATGTCGTGCCAAAGTTATCGAAGTTTAAAGGCTATTTTCTCTTTTTTTTTAATTTAACCTTTAATTTTTTTATTAGTCAGCAAATTCCTTGTAAAATTGCCGTTAAAATGGTACCAATAACAGTACTTATTTCTAGTATTTTCGAAGTTATAACCCTTTAATGGAATATACCTATGTTTATAATATTCAATATGCGGTGCTGCATCTAATAGTTGGTTGGTTGGCCATTAAATAATATTAAGCAAAAATTGCTGTGTAACCAAACGTCAAATATCTACTTCAAATTTCCGTATAAAGTGTTTTTCTGTAATTCCTCTTTGCTGTAATCGCGTTTAATTGTTAGAATTTAAGTTCGGCTAGTTAATTATCAATTTCCGTTTCTTCCTTATTAGTTGTTATCTTATTGTCAATTATATCGTTTTGTTGTCATTATTTTTTATTTACATGCCGTAATAGTTTATAGTTGTGTTTCTTTAGAATGAATTTTTCGAAAGAGGAGCTAATAAAGATGGTATTTGTTCTTGGCGCTGGCAATAGAAATCCACTTTTAGCATCAAGAACATATGCTATGGAGTATCCTCACCGAAGAGCACCAGATATTAACACGTTTTGAAAATTTGTTGACAAGGTTTCTTCGGACGTGTTCAGTGAATTACGTCAAACATGAAAGAACTAAGACTATGGTTACAGATCAATAATGAAGTGACAGTCGTGCAGTCCGTTGTGGAAAATCCGCGCGTATCTACAAGGATAATTTCGAAAGAACACTGGATAGAAGTCACTGCTGTAAGGATTTTAAAAAAACATAAATTTCACCCTTACAAAATTTAAAATCATCAAGGCTTATTACAAACGGATTTAGAAAGGAGACTTGTTTACTGTGAATGACTACTTTTCCAATTACGACAAGATCTAACTTTTCTAGATCATGTGCTTTTCACAGATGATGCAACATTTGCTAATTGTCGAATAACAAACAGAAAAACTTCTCATTATTATGACACTAGAAACCCTCATTTTGTGCAACCCATTTTATACCAACAAAAATGGAGTGTTAACACCTGGGGAGGCATCTTAGGAAACACTATTATAGGTCCATTCTTTTTTAATACTACTTTAAATTGTGAAATCTACACAAATTTCCTACAAAATAATTTACCATTGCTGTTAGAAGGCTTACCAGATGAGGTCATAAGGAGTTTGTGGTACCAACATGATGGTGCACCTGTACATTATGGTGCTGCTGCAAGAGCACATTTAGATAAGGTATTCACCAATAGGTGGATTGGGAGAGGAAGCTTTATGAGCTGGCCACCGCGATCACCAGATCTAACCCCTTGTGATTTCTTTCTGTGGCCTACTGTAAAAAATATAGTTCACGAAACACTTCCTACAACGGCAGAGAACATGCAGCAATGAATCAGAAACACTTTTCTTCAATTATGTGAAAACAACATGGCTCAAAATGATAACTTTGGCACGGCATATTTAACACCCTGTATATGTTGTCACGTTGTTCACCCTCAAAACATATATCGTGTTAGTCCATAAATTGGTAGCAAAAGAGTTACGTGAGGCACTGCACCCATTTTCAGGCTTTAGACGCTACAACTGTCAAGATTTTAACCAAATTTGCAATAAAACCAAAACTAGCAGTTGTAAGTGCACATTGTCATATATCATTGCAAAGATAATTTGGGTGGGTATCATCATAATTACAAAAAAGTATAGCAATCTATTAAAAAAAAAATTGAAAGTGGTTGCGGAAATTTGGAACACCCCCTGTAAATATATAAATAAAAATAGAAAATGCACTGTAGCATACTACATGTGTACGTAAAATTTCATTGCTACAACTTTATTAGTTTTCATGCTAAGCTCCGCCGACACACGGTATACGTTGATATTACAATATATTTACTCAAATTTGACACTTGTAACATTATTTTGTCTTTTCGTATCCTTATTTTATAGAGTTGGAGATCTCTTTTCGGAGATATCAATTCTCCCTCGGATTTTGATTAATAAAATCGTTGAATATATTTTAGTTTTTTTATTGTAACCATGCCAATTTGTCACTAGCTTAAAACCCCAAACAAAATTTTGCCTATGATCCAATAAAGGAAAGAAAAATTTATTCTAGAATTTTACTAATCTTCGCCTAGAAAAATATTAGGGTTAAATACTCTTGCCGACTGGCATGTCGGTTCCCGTTGGATTCCGCATCTTGTGACCGAAGAGAAAAACTCGGCTCGCTTTAATTGGTGCCGAAAAACTTTGAGCCGTTTCAATCACGGAAACTCAAAAAACGTCTATAGCATCGTGAGTGGCGATGAATCTTGGATTTATTCCAATGAACCCGAAAATAAAAGTCAGTCGGGTGTTTGGGTGTTTCAAGATGAAGAGAATCCGACAAAAATTATCCGTTCGCGGATAACATTTGTCGTTCTGTCGAAAAAGATGGTCGGAACGTTTGTTTCAAAGTCAGATCAAGTAACTACAGTTCCTTTGCAAGATCGAAGAAGGGTTAATCAAACCGTTTGTTTGCCAGAAATAATCGCCCTGCTCCGAGAAACCAACCCACAACAGCGAATCATCCTGCACATGACAATGCGAGCTAACACAGTTCGAAAGACAATTGTGTTTGGAGCAGCAAAATATCGAATTATTAGATCATCCTCTGTATAGTTTCGGCGATTTTTTACGTTCCCAAAGATTAAGAATGAAATGCCAGGTCGACGATTGCAGTCGCCGGAAGAAGCAGTAGATGTAATTTTGACTGTTCCAACTAAAGACTGGAATAACTGCATTAACAATTGGTTTGAACGAATGCAGAAGTGTATCAATTTTTGCGGAAAATATTTTCAAACGTAATAAGAGGCACTGTGAGTCGATTGACTGTTTGATTTTAAAGCTATATGCAGCACTAATAAGATATCTTTCGTATCATCTGAGTTGTTAAAAGATAATGTATATTAATATCACGAAATCAACAATTGTACCAAACAGTTGTATTTTCTTATTAATTAATATAAAAATAAAAAGATTGATTATCACGTTTCGTTTAATAATTTATTTATGAATACAGTACAGTTCAAAATGATCTATGAATCATTTAGAACATCGACACATATTAAATTTATGACCAGCCGTAACAAATAATAATTCAATATGTTTTTTACTGTACAATTAATATCACGTCCTAGCCGTTTTAAATCAATAACACCATTACAGTGTATCTTATTTCATTTATCATGAAACTATAAATATTAGCCTAATTCACTTTGCGGCGGTATCAGTCCCCTAGGACAGGAGAAGTCACATCAATTACCCGATCCGATAACTTATAATTCCGAATGTCCCGTGCATTTTTTTATCCAAGATTAAATGCGATTTTTATAAATCGTGCCGTAATCATGTGGACATTGATTCATTACCTCACTCACTTTATGCGTGTGTGCGCGTTAAAATTCCGGACCGAAATGGTTGGTGTGAATTAGGCGATTGATGAATTAGCAAATTAATATTTTTTTCTCTGGACTATTTTTCAAGTTGTTCGTGGGCGAATTTTTTAGGTCAGCGGGTGTGGATCGGAATATAATGAAAATTAAATGACTTTTGATAGGTGTTTATTCCTCCTAGTTTGAAGGAATTTTCGATATGTGTCGACCGAAATATATGAGTTGAAATAATGCACTAGTTTTGAATAACACTAATTTATTTACAATATAATTAATAAATTGAATTTTGGAGTCCCGTTAAACTTAATATAAATGCATGAATCTGATTCTAATAGTAAAGACCGAGAACCTGGCTAATACATAATATTTTCTTGTAGTGAGATCGCTAAGATCTGGGTTGGAACTAAATTTTGTTTTAACTTATTTTTGCAAAGAAACTTTTGTCCCCCGCCAGTTACAAGAGAGGGAGAAAACAACTAAATTGGTTATACTGAAATTGCCATTCAAATATTTTACCGTTCAAGGAAAAGTATATGTTGTAGTTTACCAACGTCAAAAATGAATTAAAATCAACATATCCACATGGAACCTTAATTATAGTACTCGGAACTAAAATAAATATTAAAATCCTAAATACACAATACAATTGTTACAGGTATTATTACTAACTGAAGCTTGGCTAGGGATAATAATAATGAAATTATTTTATGACAATTAATTTGTGGTGCTGATGAAGTTCCTTCAAAGGTCCAGGACGTGCGTGATGATGGTTAATTAAAATAAATACACAAAGACTTAATAAATAAAATAAAACACAGTGGCGTCCTTAAAATTTGTATTTATATTTACACAATAATAAATTGAAATTCGTATATTTAAGTAATTGAAACAAAAGTAATATATACACGAGGAGCAGTCAATAATTAATTAAAAATTAACACACAAAAAATACTCTGAAAACGAACGTTAAATTGAGCAGTAAATTATGGGTTAATTAATGTATATAAAATAACCTTTGTATCGAAGAATACAGAGTTACCTTTGATTTGCGGCGGCCACGTGGTCTGAAGATATACTCGGACAAGTATATGTAGAGCGGTGTTGGCCGGAGGAATAAGAAATTAATTAGTTTAAATTAATATGAATTCGCTTAAAAGAATAATATATAGAACAATACAGTTTACCTTAGAAGCGGAAGAGCCTGGACGGCGTGGTGAGTTACATTGTGTACTGGAACAGCACGAGGAGTTGTTTACTCACGAAAGGTTCGAAAGAGAAGAAAGGACTGATAATTTTGCGTCAATAGAAAAGTCTAGAAACGGTCTGTTTTATGATCTATCGAAGAGAGGGTCGATATCTTGAATAATATTTAATTAGAAGCGCGACCTGAAGACGTGGCCTATCGATGTCATAAATATTATTAGAATAACCCTTGTGACATAAGCTTCCTAACGATATCAAACACAACATATAAAAGAAGAAGTATGTAATATTAATTAAAAGAATTTAAAAAATGGAATGTACTAGAAAGAAATTCGACCGTAACGTTAGATCAGGTAGATGACGAAGGGTCTCGTCGGTCAAGAATATAACAATAGAAATGCACTTTCTCTTTGTACGAATATGTACCGTTGTACAAATGTAAAAATGTCTTAAGTTTAATATATTTTAAAACGAGATATTCAAAGAAGAATATTATTTAAAATTACATCAAAATATTTCACATGCTAAGCGTAACAGTATTGAATGGCAATATACCAAGTACGTAAATTACAATAAACAGGAAATGGGCTAGAGATAACGAACAATATTCGAAGAATACAGGAAAATGCAATTAACCGAAATCCCTAAACCTATTGTAAAAATATGAATACATACATTAAATACAATACAATATACAAATACAATACGTGAAATATAACAATAAAACTTATGCTATTATAAAGGTTTACAACAGAAAACGAACGGATTTAAAAGAAGGTTGTACCTGTATTGAATAAATAGTTTTATGGCCGTAGAAAAACAAAACAATGCATAAAGCAATATAATACCTGACCAGACCTAGGTAATTAACACATTAAATATTTGAGAAACTCCAAGACATTTCTGTATACTTTATATTTACAACATATGAATTAATACGTAAAATAAATACAACTAAATCTATTGGATTATATTTAAATAAAACTAAAAATACAAATTAAATATATATTGACCGAACAATAGGAATTGATATTACGACAAACTCAAATGTATGCAATATTTACGTATAGGGTTTACAGAACTTTTAAGGTTTGTTAGTTAATAAATATTTTCCCCTTCTTGCTGTCTCCTACAATCACTCTCTAGTCTACAATCCGATTTTCTTGACATCTTCGCTTATTGCTTCTCTCTACTGCTTCTTTGATCTAATATTTTTTCCTCTTCTCTATGATAATATAAATAATAATTCATGCTTTAGCGTCCACTAACAACTAAACGCCAATTGCAGCAGAAGCCATTGGGCAGGGAATAAGTTATTATGACACTCGCGCCTGTGAAGCGACCTAAAATATTTGGCTGTTGGTATTCACCTTAAAGGGGATGCAAAACTACGAAAATCTTGTTGTACAGCAAACGCCGATCTCAGTGCTCCCGGCACGATAAATTAGATCTTACTACTGTACGATCGGTCGGCTATCTTGGGTGTTCTTGAATGAAAAGAATTATGGTGTCCCATAACTTATGAGCCATACAGCATTTGGAGATAACACGAGGGTTGTTCGGAAACTATGTGGCCTAATAAAGAAAACGCAGTTTTTTTTTTGACAAAAAAAGTTTTATTTTTCAATATATTCTCCTGGCCGCTCAACACACTTATTCCAACGATATTCCAAACTAGTAATGCCTTCATTGTGGGTTGATGAGTTCTAGTCCTCGAAATAGCTATTTACAGTGATTACCTCGGAGTTAGACGAAAATCTTACCGCTGAGACATTTTTTCACGCCTGGAAAGAGTTGATAATCACTGGGAGAAACAGACTTTATTTTATTACTGTAGAGAACGGATGCAATTTCCATAAAACGCAATCGGCAATTGGAATTGTGTATAACGTCGCTCAGTACATCCCGGCGTAATTCAATGAAGTATTTGTTTGACTTACTCAGCCACCTGGTCTCGCCGCGATATCAATGGACAACCCAGCTATTGTATTCGGAGATTATAGTCTTTTCAGTGGTGTCGTGTACGTAGATAAAATAAATAAGTTTATCGTATTTCGTAAGAGAAATCGTCGCCGGACGATGTTGTGCGTTTAAAATTAATTAATTGAAATGTTCGTCCGTGAGATGAAAAAGAAAAATTTTGTCTTTATTTAACTTTCGACGACGAGTGATTTGGGATCATAAAGAATTCGTGTTGGACAAGTAAAACAAAAAATACAATCCTTTAACGAGTAGTTTGACGGTGTAAAAGTTGTCGAAAGCGAAATTTAAAGTAAATACTTCTGTGATGATGCCGTTATTCTATTTATTACAAGTTATATGTAATTCTAGTGACCGATCTTTATAAAAAAGAAAATATTTCAAGTATTAATCGATACTAATTATGTTATTTTTTATTAATGTTGTTCAAATCATTCTAATCTATTTATAGCTTCTTCACGTATATAGTAGTAATATATACGAAAAACCGTTCCTACGCGAACACAGTATGTTTTCCAATTATACAGGGTGTCCAGAAACTCTCCTGACAAACGAAGACCGGAGATTCCTCTGATAATTTTAAGACAATTAAACGCAAATTCACCTAGTCCGAAAATGCTTCCTAATGGAGCTAGAGTTCTTTGAAGATGGCGCCTTGTATTTATTTTTTTTTAAATTCCTTCAGAACGCTTCTATTTAGAAAAACAAGAACTGGTATGCTTATTTATCCTCCAGAGATGAATCGATTCCATCAATTGCGAATTTCTAGTACCGGTCATAGGCGTCCGTTTTGGGTAGGTCAACGGTTATTTTAAGGCATAACTTTTTTGTCTTTAACTTTTAAGCATTTGTGACACTAGATTATTAAATTTTCAGGTATTCCAGTACTAAAATGTACTCTTACTTTAAGTCGGTAGGATACACCGTTTTCTAGAAAAATCGATTTGTAAATTTTTCGTTTTTTCTTCATTAAAGTTCAATTTATTATGTACCTACGTATTTTTAGCGACGAAGTTGGCTTGGACTATCAAGGCATGGATGAAAATTAATTTAATAAATTAAAAACAAATTCTTTATTACAATGGAACAAGTATCAAAGGTAGATTGTTACAAAAGTTGCTCGATGTGATGACCATTAGTCTCTATGCATAAGTTTACCCTTTTGCTTAGAGAACGCCGAATTCTTGCAAAAATTCCAAAGTTGTTTCTAAATTCGTTGCAAGCATCTTGTATCCTTAGCCAGAGTTGTGCGCGATTTTGTATCGGAACGGAATAAACAAATGCTTTTATGTATCCCCAAACACAATAATCGCAAGGATTCAAATCCGGCGACCTTGCTGGCCAAGCAACTGGACCGCCTCTTCCAATCCAATGGTCTTCGTAGTTATTATCTAGAAAGTCTCGTACATTCCTGCTAAAGTGGGCCGGACAGCCGTCCTGTAGAAACCATAAGTTTTGCCGAATATTTAAACGCACCTCATCTAACAAATCAGGTAAAATATTTTGCAGGAAATGTAAGTAATCAGCACCATTTAAACGAGCAGGTAATTCCACAGGTCCAAGTAGATAATCGTCAACTACTCCTATCCAGACGTTTATGCTAAACGTATGCTGATGCTTAAATTCTTGAACAACGTGGGGATTGTCACCAACGTACGAATAATAATGTGCATTATGTACATTAAAAATTCCGTTTTTTGAGAATGTAGCTTCGTCACCAAACAAAATGTTCCTGAAGAAATCTTCATCTTGATTTTTCTGATTTTGTAACCATCTAGCGAATTCTACGCGAGCAAGAAAATCTCCTTCTAGCAGTGCTTGCACCTTTGTAAAATGAAAAGGATATAAATTTTCTTTGTGTAAGATATTTCCTACGGAAGATTTTGAAATTGTGGGGTACATGGCAGATAGTCTTCGAACGCTAATTTCTGGATTTTTCTCAACTTCCATTAAAATAACATCTTCATGTTCTGCTGTTACATCATTATGTCTCCCTGTTTCATTATTTTTTGGGACCACTGAACCTGTTTCTCTTAATCGTTGATGAAGAGCTGTAAATGTTGAGTGAGTGGGATGCTGACGATTGGGAAATTTTTCAGCGTATCTACGATGCGCCGCTCGAGCGTTACACCTCATTTCGCCATAAACTAAATGCATATCGGCGTATTCCTCATTAGTAAGAACCATTTTTTTTTAAATTGAAATCGTTGTTTTTGAATAACACAAAGTAAAAAATGAAAAGATAAACTTCGCGAACTGACAAAAATTTGACAATGAAAAACGTAGGTTTTACTTCTGTTGGCAGTTCAGAGCTAACTATTGCAAAAAATAAAAAATTGAACTTTAATGAAGAAAAAACGAAAAATTTACAAATCGATTTTTCTAGAAAACGGTGTATCCTACCGACTTAAAGTAAGAGTACCTTTTAGTACTGGAATACCTGAGAATTTAATAATCTAGTGTCACAAATGCTTAAAAGTTAAAGACAAAAAAGTTATGCCTTAAAATAACCGTTGACCTACCCAAAACGGACGCCTATGACCGGTACTAGAAATTCGCAATTGATGGAATCGATTCACCTCTAGAGGATAAATAAGCATACTAGTTTTTGTTTTTCTAAATAGAAGCGTTCTGGAGGAATTTAAAAAAAATCTTCATCTTCAAAGAACTCTAGCTCCCTTAGGAAGCATTTTCGGACTAGGTAAATTTGCGTTTAATTGTCTTAAAATTATCTGAGGAAACTCCGGTCTTCGTTTGTCAGGAGAGTTTCGGGACAGCCTGTATAAATAAAATTAAAAACTTTATAAATACAACTTTTCAACAAATACATATGTATTTCGTAATTTTATAGATCACCACCCGTTTGTTTTCCAATTATATAAATAAAATTAATTAATAAATATGTATTTCGTAATTTTATAGATCACCATCCGTTCGTTTTCCGATTATATAAATAAAATTAAATATTTTAGAAATACAGCCTTTCGCCAGTACTGCACTGGGCTTTACGTCATGTGGTAAGCGTGTCCGTTCTCTATTTATTAGTACTTTCTTGAACGGTACGAATAAAATATTTGCGAAACACATGTATGATTTAAAATTAACAATTACGAAGACCTTTGATTTTATATAGAGTTATATTTTCTTAACTATCTAATTACATGTATCGGATGGACAGAAAGATTAGTAATATAAACTGCCATTCAATATTATGGACACTTGATATTTATTTATACTTTAAGGATACCTTAAAATATACAACACAAATTAAAAGAATTATTATATATTCATTATATATTGATCTTTTACTTATTACGAATAAATAAACAGAAGAATAACTCATTAGATAACAAAAACTACTTTCTGTTCGTAATAAATCTGCGTTTTGCATTAATAACACCATGAATTATTTCTATAACTGTTTTATCGTTATTTCCTCGATTTTTATTAAGCCCTGTTCCAGCTAAAAAAAAGTAGTTCCTATACAAGAACGAAACTATCACTATGCATTCGGAAAGCTATTTTATTTGTGCCCTTGAAAAAAGGCATGTGTTTTTGACTTCAACACCTCGTATTGTCGATTCTTCAGTCTATAAAGCTGTTGATATACCATCATAGAAATACATGTAAAAATTGCAGCGCTTATTGCCACAATAGACGTTAATATTTAGAATCGAGAATGACATAGGGGAATGACATTTTGTTGGTGATAGATATTAAAAAATATTGGCAATACCTGAAGTACCTTGAAATAATTTCTTTTGTGTTGTCTTTTTTAATTTATCGCGAGCTTCTGAAAGACGAGTATTTAAAAAAAAATATTTTTTTTTATAAACTCAAACTATTTCTTTACTTTACTTTATATTCCCTTCTTCTTTAAGTAACAATCAATTTCGATGTTACACATCTGCCAGGCATCCCGTGACGTAAGTTTTTCCTCCATTCGTGAAGCTTCCGCCCCTTTTTCCCTTCTGAGCCATTCCGGCTGCTCCACTTGCTCCTGCTGCTACGCCACTAGTACAACCGTTTTAAAAAATTGACGTGTATCATCGGTTGATAATGTTGAGCGATCCGGTCATCCATTGACGAAAAACACACCACAAAATGTGGCATAAGTGCATGATGCTATTTTGCAAAACTGTACGCAAAACCGTACTGCTTGTCGTACACAGAGCTGAATGAAACTGCCGAAAGGGATGCGACCTTTAAAATGATTACTGGCGATGAATCATGGGTGTGCGGATATGATCCCCAAACGAAGCACCAGTCATCATAAAAAGACGGCAGACTATGTGCCCGGTGCATGGTGACATGATTCATGTCACCATGTGTACTTAATATTATTTTTCATTCCTCTCGCTTTGTGTACATATCGGAGCAGAAAAACATATATTTAGTAGTTTCCTAAATATTTCCATACATGCATTTATCAAATAGATAACAGAATTTGAACATATATTATTATTTTTCATTCCTCTCGCTTTGTTTACATATCGGAGCAGAAAAACATATATTTAATAGTTTCCTATATATTTCCATACATGCATTTATCAAAAAGATAACAGAATTTGAACATATATTTTACAGTTCTAAATCAAAATTTAAAAAAAACATTATTTTGTATTTCTAACAATGAACGAAACATTTATTCTAAAGAAAAAGTGGTATTATTGGCAATAACAGATGCACCTTCAAAACATATTTATATTATAGTATCCAAAATAATATTTAGTACACATGCTGACATGATTCATGTCACCATGCACCGGGCACATAGTCTGCCGTCTTTAAATTCATAATGGAAGATGCCATCGTCACCACGACCAAAGAAACAACAGCAAGTAACGTCAAGTCGATGCGGATTTGCTTCTTTTTTCGCAAAGAATTTCTCCCATTAGCTGAAACAGTAATGGACGATTTTATTGATGTTCTTCGGCGACTAAGAGAAAACACTCGACGCAAACGACCTGTCAAGTAGCGCAGCAATTCGTGGATCCTACACCACGACAATGCACCAACCCACACATCACTTGTGCGTCAGTTTCTAGCCTCAACAAAAACTACAGTACTACCGCACTTTTCCTACTCCCAAGATATTGCTTCTTGTGACTACTTTCTGTTTCCGAAGTTGAAACTGAAGCATAAAGGGTGCCGTTTTGTGCGATTAAGGAGATGCAGACCGAATCGCAGGCAATGTTGAACATGTGAACACGCGTTGTAATGCTTCCAGTTATGGACAAGTCGTTAGGATCGGTGTATTTGGAAGAACAATTTATTGTGCTTCTTTTTCACATTTCTGGGTGGAATCTCTTACAGTTTAAAATAGCGAGATCCATACAATGTGTGTTCTTTAAGACTTTTTTCAATACGGCGAAACAGTGATATTATGACAGTTACTTTAACAAGTAATACCGCCATTCTATTCAGTATTATTTGAGATTTCATAATGCAGAGACTTACACCCGAACAGCGTTTACAAATTGTGGAAATTTATTTCCAAAATCAGTGTTCAGTAAAAAATGTTCACAGAGCGCTTCGTCAATTTTACGGCATACATCATCGGCCAACTGAGACAACTATTCGCAACACAATTGAAAAATTTAGCACTCAATTTACTCTTTTGGACTCCCGTCCACCAACGAGATTGTGTAGAGTGCACACTGAAGAAAATATCGTCACCGTTGAGGCCAGTGTTCAGAATGCTTGATCGATTCGTCATCGGGCGCAAGAACTTGGCCTGTGTCCATCGACTTTGTGTTTAACATTCAATTTTAAATTGGTGCCAACCGATCATCGTTTTCGACGGAAGATCAGTAATTGGGCGCATGACAAGCTTGAAATCGATCCACTGTTTTTACCGTAAAGTTGTGTTTAGTGATGAGGCTCACTTCTAGATCAGTGGCTTTGTGAATAACTGTCGTATTTGGAGCGACACTGATCCACAGGTAACTCATCAACTACCGATCCATCCCGAAAAATGCACTGTTTCGTGCGGTTTGTGGGCCAGAGGCATATTCGGGCCATACTTCTTCAAAAACAAAGAAAACCGAACTGTCACCGTCAATGGCGACAATGCTCAACGATTTTTTGTTCCAAAAAGTGCGTGAACATGGTCTGGAAGACTATTGGTTTCAGCAGGACGTTGATACATGCCATACTGCCCACGAAACAATCGATTTATTGAAGGAAGTGTTCCGTGATCAGATTATCGCCAGAAATGGACCTGTGCACTGGTCACCATGATCATGTGATTGGACGCTTTTGGACTATTTTCTGTGTGGTTATTTGAAGTCATTGGTCTACGGGAACAAGCCAACAACTATTACAGCCTTAGAAGCGAGCATCGGGCGCACCTTTCCAGCATTAATTTTTCTTACGGAACAGTCGAACTTTTTGCCTTTCAAACTACTTCCGGTTTCAGAAGTTTAAGTAATCAATATATTGGCTAAATTTCCTCGAAAGGCAACTGCGGGTGATGATTTAGTTCCTGGGTTTCTCGTGCATGATGCTAGATTTGCTTTGGCGAAACCCTTGATTCGTGACATAGGACCTCAAATGCTCGAAAAAATAGCTCCAAAATAACGTACCTCACACGCTCCCGTGGTGACCATATGCCTGGAATCATTTTCCATCACTAATGTCATGAAACTATCTACAAATTAGAAAAGAAAATCTCATTTCCCCAACACCTTTGTTTTTTATTTCAATTTATAATCCTACACCTCTGAAGAAACACACTTTAACATATTTTATGCATGCAACAAGAATCCCCCGTGCCCCCAGCCCCCGCAGACTTCAGAATTCAATCGAGCAATACCAACATTATTATAACTCGTGCAAGTATATTGTGCATATGAGGAGTATTTTTTCATAGCGCAACAAGTTAACTTTTTTCATAAATTGAGTTATAGATGGAAAAAGTTAACTTGTTGCGCTATGAAAAAATACATAGCGCAACAAGTTAACTTTTTTCATAAATTGAGTTATAGATGGCTTTACCTTCATTAAGATGTGAGAAATACAATGCCAACTTGCATTTTCGTCAACCTGCAATAAGTCCCATTTAAAATGTGTACCGAATTTGATGTGTTTCGAACAAAATGTTACAAGTCCACAATCTTTTTTTTGCAAACTGCAACAAGTCCGTCTGTGTAAAGTGTGTGACTCATTGTGTACGACAAATTGTGATCTCGCTAGTTGTTTTCTGTTTTGTGTGTGAAATTGTTATAAACAATTTAAAATATGAATGCCGAGAATAGTGATGAAGGAGTTAGTGTGGCTGAGAACAGTCGTGGAAGCAGAAAACGAAAGAGGACCCGGGCACAGGAGCGAATTGCAAAAAGGAACGCTAAGTAAGTTTTAGGTTAGATTTTGTTTCAAACTGTGTTTCATAATGTTTCGTAGATATGCTGCAAAGGATCTAGATCTAGATAAATGGAGACGCCCTTGCAATCATACCATCAATAAAAAATTGAAGTGTCAACAAATACCTATGTCAATTTTGATAGAAGTAAAAAAAAAGTTTTATATTGATAACGACAGAATCAAGCAGAATTCTAGGCTGATGAATTTAATTGAAATCCAGTTGCCAAAACGGCGTCGTGAGCGAAATGTTCCTGTGAAAAGATCTCATAATTTGCAAATAAGTTGCACAGTAAGTTATTCTACTTATATTATAAACTGTTTGTAACAAGCTATGTTCGTTATAATGCAGGTTCGTACTGAGAAACAACAATTTTTTGTATGTCGAGCATTTTTCGAAACGTTATTTGAAGTAAATCGTAGAAGAGTTTTATTAGTAGCTAGAAATATTAGAAGCGGAGAAGAGCAAAAAGAAAATAGGGGTGGGAAGATAAGCTTGCTGCAAAGAAAAGAAACGTAAAAGAATTTATTGGAAAATTCAAAGCATGCGAATCTCACTATAATAGATCAAAATCACAAAGACTTTATCTACCTGCGGAATTAAATATTTCGAAGATGTCCAAAATGTATAATAACAGCGCTGATGCCGAGAAACAGGTTAACCACACTTACTTTCACAAACTATTTTCTAATGATTTCAATCTGGGATTTGGTTCCCCTGCTAGTGACATTTGCAGCTACTGTGAAAAAAAATCAAATTAAAATTGCTTTCAATGTTGAAAAACAGAATCATAAACGTGACTTAAAGATACATAAATTGAGAGCTAAACAGTTTCACGCAATAATGAAGGAAGAAGTAGGGGGAACAGTAAGCTACTGTTTCGATCTCCAACAAGTGCAAAATCTGCCTAAACTACCAATACAGGAAGCGTATTATTCTTTGCAAATATCATTTTATGCATTTTGCGTGGTTAATTTAAAATCGACTAATCCATCATTTTATACTAGGTGGCGCAAAATTAATCACCCTTTCGGAAGATGTTATAACTTTTGCAAATGGCGTCGTACGTCAATCATATTTGACATTTGTGAACTAGACAGCTGCAGAATACAAACAGACAAACAATGGAGCGCTATACTCCGCAAGAGCGTGGAATAATTGTGTCGATTTTTTTTACCAATAATCGGTCGGTGGTGTTAGCGCAGCGTGAATTTCGTCGTCGATTTCATACTCGTGTCGCGCCAACTGGACAAACTTTACGCCGCTTAGCTGCTCGACTCGAACAGACTGGAACCATAAGAGATCTTCCAGGGCGTGGCCGCCACCGGCCTGGTCGTTCTGTAGAGAATATCGCGGCTGTGGCTGCTGATGTTGCTGAGAACGAAGAAACATCAACCAGACGACGTGCCACGCAATTGGGCGTCAGAAGACGGACCCTACAGCGAATTTTAGTGAAAGACTTACACATGTTCCCATACAAAGTGCAAACAGTGCATCAGTTAATGCCTGCTGACCTTCAGTCGCGTGTGAATTACTGTAGAGCCATCCTCAATCTCAACAACGAAGTGAACGATTTTCAGTCGAAAATCATCATGAGCGACGAGGCGTATTTTCATTTAAGCGGTTACGTCAATAAGCAAAATCTTCGTTTCTGGGGCACTGAAAATCCGCGTGTGATGCACGAAAAGCCGTTACATCCACTCAAGGCTACTGTGTGGTGCGGTGTTCACGCGGTAGGAGTGACTGGACCGTATTTTTTTGAGGACGCCATCGGCAATACGGTTACTGTTAATGGCGAACGCTACAGGGCCATGATAAACGACTTCTTACTGCCAGAATTGAATGAGCGGGGCTTGGTGAACATGTGGTTTCAACAAGACGGTGCAACCGCACACACAGCAGGAGCCACAATGGATATTGTGAAAGAAGCATTTCCTGGTCGCGTAATCTCCCGCTTTGGCGATTTGGCATGGCCAGCAAGATCGCCCGATTTAACCATCCCAGACTTCTTTCTTTGGGGCTTCTTGAAGTCGCGGGTTTATGCCAACAAGCCTCAGACAATCGCAGCCCTTAAGGAGAATATTCGACAGGAATGCGAACAGTTATCACCAGAAATCGTGCGGAAAGTTATGGAAGATGCGATAAAACGGGCACAAATGTGTATCAATACTGGCGGCAGCCACTTCGCGGATATCATATTTTCCAATTAACAGAAAAAATTGTAAAGGTCCAAATAAAGATTTTCACCACTCAAAAAAAGTTTTTTTAATTTACTAAAAAAGTTATTCAAAAATAAAATTGGATGATTAATTTTGCGCCACCTTGTTCGTGGACTGAAGATATAAGTGGAAGAGGTTCAAATGAGGTGGGATCCGCTCTTCTACATTTTCTTCGAAATCAAAACTTGTGACAAAAATACGACTTTTTTCGGATGGGTGTGGGGGACAAAATAAGAACTCCCATATTGTACATTTACTAATGTATTGGCTGTATAAGAAATCTCCACCAAATATTACCGAAATATGTCTAATTTTCCCAGTACGCGGCCATTCTTACTTGCCAGCTGATCGTGTTTTTGGCCGTGTAGAACGAAAATTACGGCATCACTAAAATACTTGTACCGGAAGAATATCAAAATTTATACAAACAATATGGCAACGTTTATGTTATGGACAAGGATTGGTACGTTTATGATCTGAAATGTCTCTTGGAGACATTTAAAAAAGTTGTGGGTATAAGCGAGCAAAAGAAAGTTTTTATAGTAAAGGAAAATTCAGAAGGAAGAGGAAAGACTGTTAAAATAAAAATGGAAATGAATTTCCGAATAACTGATCCCTCAAATAAATTTGATTCGTTATTAAAGCGAGGAAAAAATTTAAAAAACTTGGAAATACGTTTGAGCAACAAAGGACGTTTTCTGGCGGCAGATAAAGGAAAGGCCGTTAATAAGCTTTTAGAAGAAACGTTTGGTAAGGAGTGGTATCATGAAGACAGATTTAGTTGGTACTTCGAACTTTTACGCGACCACATTACGCATGATCCATTGCTACAATCAGAAGACGAGCCGTGTGTTTGCCTAGAACCAGAAGAAGAAATTAAATTATAATTTTTATTGTATTGCTTTTAGTATTAGTCTTATTTTTACGTTGGTTTTCAGAAGAAATAATAAAGAATTTTTGTTGGAGTGTTTTTGAATATATATTTATGAAATAAAGACTAATTTTCAAATTGATTTTCAGAAGAAATAATTTGATAATTATTTTACAGTATTTTTGAATGTGTCTTTAGAAATAAAGCGCTTATTTATACAATGATTTAAATGAAATTTCTTTTCAAATCGAAACATGTCCCATTTTTTTAACAAAATGCAACGAGTCCAAAACTTGTTTTATGCTATCGAATTAAATATATCACACATATTATATAATCCTTTTCTAAATTACATTTTAAATCATTATGAATAAGATTATAAAAGAAAAATATTGTTTCCGATATGTACAACAGCCGCAATTGTTTTTGACGGATTTCTCCAAAGTTGTTTAGATGGACATGTTGCGTTTTGAAAAAAAGCTCCTATATGCATTATATAGAAAATTGGGAGGAACGCGTATTACAAAATTCATTGCTTTATTTACTATTCTGGCTACCATAACATTGCCCTCAAAATACGAAACACAGCCCGAAATTAACAAGTTTGCCGTCCACGATGAATACAAACCGAAGATATAATTAGCAAAATCAGATTAAACTACGTCATGATACTAGGAATCCTTTACTATTAATATCGTTTGTTAACATTACCATCTAAGTACATACATCACAAAAATGATTACCCCGCAATGTAAATTTAGCTTTCCTAAACACTAACACAACATCCCCGACCTACTTTATTACTACTGCGTATATGGAAGCGAGCCACAATAGTCCTAATGTACAAAATGGAACAGACTAATGATGAAACTTTCGTCGTCGAAAGAAGGGGACGAGGACGATGCACACACGCGCACACAAAAGGAAAGTTTGAGATTGAAAGGCGCAAAATATATAATCGAAACAAAAAAAAAGTTAATGCGAGAAATACTTTTTCTTGACACGCATGAAAAATGATCTGAAGTTAATAATTTAACGATATACTTTTGACTTGTTAACTGTGACCGTTATTAGTTGACGTAACGATCCATGAAAATTTTGTAGTTCGTCGTTTATGTTATGGAAAAGTCGAACCCTTACACAAAATTAATGATAGCCAACCTTACTATTTATCATGCACATATACGTATGAGATCCTTTACGTATGAGATACTTTATTATTATAATGATCTTTTTCATGCGGATTGATCATTTTTGGAAGATTTTGCTGATTTTGAATCGAAGTAGCCTTTGCTTGATGGAAATTCATAATTAATTAAATAAAAATGTGGAAGACATATTACTTAATTTCCACTTTATTGAGGTAAAATCCCATTACAATTGTTTCGACACACAGTGCCTTCCTCGGATGGACTTAAATTGCAAACTAAATCTAAAGGATGTTGACAAATTTAAACTTAAATGAAAATTATAATGAAAAAAAATAATTATACTCAGAAGGATGGATCAATAACAGGCACTTTCTATTCAAGATGTAAACTTTATTACACAAAGGGACCAAAGTTTACCGAGTACAAACATAAAAACGGGAAAACCAAAATAAATAAAAGAATAATTTGTAAAATAGACCTAATAAAGGAGAATTGCCGAAATCTATATGATTGTTGAGTAAAAGGTATTTTTATATTTCAAAATTTCCATAATTTCCAGTAAATTTAATTTTTGCGATTTATTATCTGTGTGTAAAATTCTCTCAGATGTATTGTACAGAGTGGCCAAGATAAAAAAAAGGCCCGGTGGGAATACTGTAGTACAAATACTTACAGAAAAGTCAATTGCTAATATATTATAAATTTTTATTTAAAAGTAGTAAATACAGAATATTATGAATAACAACATAATGAACATTAAATAGTTCACATTTCACCATGAACTTATATGCACAAATTAGCTGGTCTCGACATGTTTTGAAAAACTTTTGCCAGTTCATTTGGCGTGATATCAGCAATTATATTGCGAATGTTAATTTTCAACTCTTCAATTGTATACGGGTTGTTACTGTACACTATACCCCTTAAGGAACACCACAAGTAAAAATCCCAGGTAGACAGATCGGGGGATCTGGGAGGCCATAAACCTGCAGAAACTATACGTTCTTCTCCGAAAATTACTTGGACGTATGACATTGAAAACCGTGAAGTATATACTGTGGCACCATCTTGCTGTGAAAACGCATACTCTCGTTCTTTCTCCGTCAGCTGCGCTACGAATGGTTGCAACAATTCTGTTACATACACTTCAGAGGTCACGGTGTTATTAAAGAAAATGGGGCCTACAATCCGTCGGGCTGAAACTGCACACCAAACGCCTATTTTCGCTTCATTCAGAGGCACTTCAAAGCGTTCCTTAGGATAGTTCGTTGACCAATAACGAGTGTTTTGATAGTTCACGTACCCGCTAAGATGGAACTATGCTCCATCTGTGATAAAGTATAGATTCAAATCCAGATAACAATCAACGACATGAGTGAGTATTTCGCAATAATGTTGTCGTTTTGCATAGTCCGTAGGTTTTAATGGTTGCATCACTCTTATTTTGTACGCAGTGAGTCATGTGAGTCATTCTTGTTATTAATATAACTTCGTTCATGTTCTTTCATTCTTTTAGAAAAGGATCTAACCTGTCTGGCCTATATAAAATTTAGGACATGAACTACATTCGAGTTTGTAAACTCCCAATTTATTGTTTTTATCTATTTCTTGTTTATTGTTTTTAATAATTGAGCCTGGTCGGTTTTGAAAGCTATGTTATAATTATTTCTCGTTAAGAATTTAGAATTTTTTTGAGATTGAGATTGAGATTTTTGTGAGATTACCAGTATAAGTCAGAGTTTAATATTTATTATTGATATCACGACTGTGTGTAGGGTATACTAATTAATAGTTTCCTTGTAACTTTGTTTATTCAGAATATTGTACATAATATCTGGTATCCATTGTTATAGGCTATTTGTTTAATGTAGTCAAGCTTGCTACGCTCAGTATGTCGAGACCATAGAAAAGAGAGGGACTCAAGTGTCGGGCGACGAGGATTACCTCACCTACCCGCCCCTGCCAACGTCTAGCGGCCCACCTGGCATTAGAGATCGCCTCAGCTCAAGGGTGAGGAGACCCAAAGGGACTTCCGGACACGAATAAAGGTGGTGTAGGGCGCCACCGAATTTAGAACCGCTAGACGTCGCAAAATTCGGAAATGATGATCAACAAAAGTAGGCAAGACACGCAGCTGGCAGGGACGCAACCAGGCCGTCCGAAACGTAAAGGAAAGAAAGAAAAAAGCAGATTTCAGCCAGATGTAATTAGACTTTATTTATGACACCAACTTAAAAATAATTAAAAAAAGAATTAAATTTGCTAGTTACAAAAAAAAACAAATTAAATATGTTAACAGACCGTTTGTTCACACCCCAGCAAAATACGGATTTCGTTGGTTCACAGATGATTTAAAACCAAAAATGGAAAGTCCGATCTTTTGAACAGATCCGGTACATATAGAGAGATTTTGTTCCATGCAAATATTGATACGTAATAAATTTGTGCAAATTCGCAAAGTTGTGGTCTGAGAATAATTAATTAAAGTTAAATTAGAGAAAAAAAAATTAAAAATTATTAATGAAAGCTTAAAATTAAAATGAAGGAATATGCAATACTAAAATTTTAATGTACAGATTTACAAATCTGGAAAACAAATTTTATTCACAAAATAATACCCACGTTTTCTACGCTAAAGAAGCAGCAAAAAAAAAACTTTCGATATTTTCGAAGCAAAAATAAGTTCTTGTCCCCGTGAGGAACAGATGTGTAATTTAAATAAACTCTGTCGAAAAAAATTTAACAAAAAAAAAAAGATACGTATTGCAATTTTAAATGAGATAAACTAATTAGAAAGGTTATTGAATTGACTAAATAAAAATTGAGAAATGATGTCTGAAACGACGCAATAACTAAGTTAAATAACTAAACAAAGAAAGAAAAAATTGAATCTAAAAAATTTCAACAAAGAAAACTAATTGCAAAACATTACAGTTTAAATTAATAAAGGAATATTTTAAAGTCTTAGCTGTGTCCGTCTCTTTCCAGCAAGCGGGATGTTCGTGAGCGTCATCGGTTTGCTTCCTGTTATTACTAACTAAGGGGTTGGCTAGGGATAATAATAATAATTATTCTAAGATAAATACAATAATTAGATGGTGCTGATGAAGTTCCTTCAAAGGTCCAGGACGTGCGTGGTATTGTTTAATTAAAATAAATATACAACAACTTAGTTACTAAATAAAACATGTTGTCCTTAAATTGGTATATTTAAATAAAAGACATTGATGTATGTAAAAGTAATTAAATCAGTAATATATACACAAGGGGCTATAAATTAGTAATCGAGAAATTAATATAAAATATCTGAAATAGAAAGGTGAAACAGTAATAAAACAAAGTACTATATACACGCGGAGCGGTGAATAAGTAGATTAAAATTAACACAAAAAATACTCTGAAACGAACGTTAAATTGAGCAGTAAATTATGGGTTAATTAATGTATATAAAATAACCTCTGCATCGAAGAAGACAGAGCTACCTTTGATTTGCGGCGATGGGCGGCCACGTGGTCTGAAGATATACTCGGACAAGTATATGTAGAGCGGTGTTGATCGGAGGAATAAGAAATTAATTAGTTTAAATTAATATGAATTCGCTTAAAAGAATAATATATAGAACAATACAGTTTACCTTAGAAGCGGAAGAGCCTGGACGGCGTGGTGAGTTCCATTGTGTACTGGAACAGCACGAGGACTTGTTTTCTCACGAAAGGTTCGAAAGAGAAGACGGGACTGATAGTTTGTGTCTATAGAAAATGTCTAGAAACGGTCGGTTTTATGATCTATCGAAGAGAGGGGGCGATATCTCGAATTATAATTAATAAGAAGCGCGAACTAAATATGACTTCTATCGATGTCATAAATATTATTAGAGTAACCCTTGTGCCATAAGCTTTCTAACGATATCAAACACAACACATAAAAGAAGATGTATGTAATATTAATTAAGAATTTAAAATAGAATGTTCTAGAAGAAATTCAACCGTTAACGTTAGATCAGGTAGATAAAAGGTCTCGTCGGTCAGTTCAAGATATATAACAAAAGAAATACTTTCTCTTGGACACGAATATGTACAGTTTGTACAAATGTAAAAAATGTCTTAAGTTAAATATAATTAAAATGAGATATTCAAAGAAGAATATGTGTATTTAAATAAATGAATTAAAACTTCTATACGCTAAGCGTAACACTGTGAACGACGTTATCGGGAGCACAACACAAAAAAAGAATGAACAAGAAAAGTATAATAATAAATGAATTACAAAATTACGTACCAGGATAATGTCTGATGGTTAACAACGCAATATAGTGTATCGTAGAGGAGTCAATCGGCTCTAATCGTCATCAAGAAATCCCCTGCCGGGTAATTGTAGTTACAATTAAAAATTGTAGCGACTAAATTATAACCTCGCTCAAACGAGAGGGCTGCCAAAATAAACAGAATACTACTTAAAGCAATCAAGCCCCACATTAAGCCGTTACAAAAGAATGACGAAATGACAACCATCGACCTCCTCTCTGTCGATAGCGATCTCGCCTCTTCCGTCTAGAAGTTATCGCCACACGATAATCGAGAGGAGAGGAAGACCACGAAGAAAAACTAATACGTAATTGTTGTATGTGAAGATATACGCATGCAAGCGAAAGTACTACAGTTCGGTTCAAAATAAACATAACGGAATCAAATAAAAGAAGACGCTAATTCGCAACCAAAACGAGGACGTAGCTACGAGCACGTAACAAGCTCTTTATTATAATTTTCTATTGATAAGGGAGTACTAATAAATCTATGAATTAAAGAATCGAACGAATCCATTTGATAATTACCGAATTATGATAACTCTAATGTCATTGATTTAATATACAAAAAATTGTGGCAAATTCAATCGGCGAATTGATGTTTATAATTTACTTACTTTAATAATAAGAACAGCCTGATACTCATGGCTAATTTGACGTCATATATACGAACTTTAATAATGACTTTGATGTAATTGAATATAGAATTTTACTTATTAAGTAGTGTGCGTTTGGGTTAAGTCCTTCCCTATTAGTTCTTCTACAGTCTTACTTGGGTAGTAGATTTTATCATGTTTTTTATAACCGCTATAAATTCTTTAAGTAATCGCCTCTATCTAGAGTCGCGCGAGGTTAAAATTTAGGTCCTCTTAGTAGCAAGTTAATCCAATTTTTCGCGAGCAACTTTGCTATTACTATAAGAATTTTGTACGTTCTTTAAAAATCGCTTCTTTCAAATTTTCTTTTAGAGCGGCATAATATGGTTTATAGATTAAAATAACTAATTAATAGAGATGTGATATTTAGACAGCATGCATGAGTGGCGAGCAAAGCTGGTTCGGATGTCTCTCTCCGTTTTACTAATTAATCATGCAAAAAATAATAACCAACATTAAGAAAATAAAGAATTTTTACGCACCTCTAAATCAAACTCTAAATCAAATTTTTAAAATAATCAGCGAAACGATTTCATCTGGAAAAGTACTGGATTGCATTTCCTTTTTCCTTCCCTTGTTCATTAAATTTTCAAAGTTTCTCTTCCCGCGCATACAAATGAATAATCGATATTCATACACAATGTTATCTGATGGCAGCGTTAAAATCGTGACGGGGAATTGCATATTGATATTACACAATAACGACATTATCATCGTGCCTGACAGGGAGTAATTATATTTCTATATGAATCGATATAAAGTAATAAAAAAAGCCCTCTTATTGAACATAATAAAAAGTACTGATATGTTTGCATATACACATGTAATGAGCTAACACAAAGGTTATATACACTCATCTGTTTGTACATATGCTTTTTCAGTATGATAAATATTTAATGTTTTTTTTTCTGTTTTCCATCAGTTTACGTTGAAAATTCTTTTTTAAAATCCATTTCTCGAATCAGATTCGATTTGCCATTCCGAGATAGAAGCCGTCAAATTTTTTATTTATGTTCGAGTATATAAATTGAATCGAAATTCGAAATTGAGCATTTGTATATTTTTTTTGAGAATAGAATTTAATGTTCATAATAATAATAAGCCAAATAATGATAACAAAACTATACAACAAGGAATCAATTAAAGAACTAACAATTATACTATCATTTACGTACCAGGGTACGTAAATGTATTTCTTGACATTGTGAAACTATGTGTGGAAGTAGTCAATATACTCTTTACTCCTTTTGTAAAATGTGATTGTTTCGATTGATAAGAGTTATTAAGTTCAATACATAAATAGTGTAAACGGATTTACAGCTGTACTTGCGTCTAAATGTAAGGGAGAGGAGCCTACTATGCTATTTCACGCATACTTACAGACAAAAAAGTAAATATCTATTTAAATCTGATACATTGGAATATTTAATATTTTAATGTCAAGATTTAAATTTACGTACCCTAGTATAATACGAGGGTAGTCTTTTATATTTTGCATATATAGAGTTGGAATAAAAGAGTAGATACCTTTTAAAGACTTAGTATTCTCCACGAAGATTATTGCACTTTTGCATGCGTTCCAACCAAAATTGCGTTTTTGAAGGCATCGACTGCTTTTTATGAAGACTGGAACCTTGGACCATGCATTCCGTCCTTGATTTTCGGAAAGGTAAACAAATCGTTGGGACATAGATAGGGATTGTACGAAGGATGGTATCACATTTTGACGTTTTGTTGCGTTAAAAATTCAATTGCCTTCCGAGCTGTGCGCGAACTTGCATTGTCTTGGTGGAGGATGATTCGTCATTGTGTGTTGGTTTCTCGAAGCTCAGCGATAACTTGCGGCAAACAAATCGTTGTATACCAATCGACAGTGACAGTTCTTTGGTCTTGTAGAGAAATTGTTGCTACATGACCTGCTTTCGAGACGAATGTCGCGATCATCTTTTTGAGACACTTCCAGAACGGATGACTTTTTCGCTTTGGAACACCCAAACAGACGACCGGCATTTTTTTTCTGACTCGTATGAGTAAATCCAAGATTCATCACCACTCACGTTGTTGTACTTGTTTTTAGAGTTTTCTGCATTGAAGCGGTATATTGTTTTTTGACACCAATTCATCCTAGCTGTTTTCTGTTCTCCGGTCAACAGATGCGGTATCCAACGGGAAACTACTTTTTTTTACACAAAATTCTTCCTGCAAAATTTGTTGAATTGAGGTCTTTGAAATCCCCAATAATGCCTCAATTTCGCGACAATCCACATGCCGATCTTCGTTGACGAGCTTGCGCACAGCATTGACGTTTTTCTGAGTAACTGCTTTTGGATCGTCGTTAAAACTAATCCGTCAACGTTTGAATTCTCCATACCAACGAGAAATTGTTGACTGATGTGGTGAGATACTCTTGTTGAGATAATTGTCTTAGACAATTATAGAAGGTTATTGCGCGAAAATTTTCACGGCTTAATTCCATTTTTCGACTAATTTGTCAACTTTGACAGTTCGTTGTAGTTATGTAGGTACAACACTATACTTATCGCACAAAAACTTTGGATTTAGGCTAACTGAAGATGAAAGCTAACGATTAGTACCGACATTTGATTAGTGGCGCCCTCTATGTCCCGGCATACAAAACATGAAAGACATCCCTCGTATAAAGTAGCTACATATATTTCACAAACTATTAACAGTTGTAATATTCAATGATACATAAAAATAAACGCAACACATTTCTGTTTATTTTGGTATACAATCACAAATATTTAACATGAGCCCTTCCCGTGACACGGAATATGTTTAGTCGGTAGTGCAGTACGCTATAGCGTATCCCCAGTGATGCTCCTCATATCACCAGTACTGCAATGTCGAAGCTCAGCAAGGGAAACTGATAGTGGTGGCATGTAAATCAGATCTGTAATGAGCACCCGCAGGAAAAATAGCACACTGTAAGATCGGGAGATTTCAGAGGACTGCTGAACAAAACCAAATTTTTAGCCCATCGCCCGATCCAGAGTTGAGGGAGTTCTTCATTAAGATAGACCCGTATGTGGTTATACCGAGAGATGGCAAATTCGGCACACATGCCAGTGACGTACGCATGCAATTTTGCATTTAATTTCAATTATAAGAAAAAAAATATAAATTCGCAATTCCTTCCATTCGTACGGCTAGCTGCCGATTTCAAACCCGATGACGCTGAAATATTTTCGGCTATTCCCAGCTATGTATGTGGCACCAATATACCATCTCTAGTTATACCAATGAATGAAAGGAACCTTGAATTGCGAATTAGTATACAGTTGTGTCGTGTATAAATATGCCACTATCGGTGAGCTCGCTTAACCGTCCAATGTGGAAGACAGTGCGTAAATTCTTTGACAATTTCCCGAATCTAAAATACGATGGATGTATAATAAAATGTACAGTGTGCAATAGAATTTTGATGTGTCGTAGGAGAAGAGATTGCGAAATACACGCAAACAGAATATTTAATTAATGTATGTTTAACTCTTGTTGCATGTAAATATACCGTTTGCTGTACTGGACCGCTATGCATTTATCTCCTTTTGTAATAATTACGAAAAGTCAGAATTGCCAAGTCGGACGTTAGGAAATTTTCTATTTTCTGCTCGCAAAGATATTGAAAAAAGAATTAAATCATAATTGAAAGATAAAGAAACTGTGGTTGTAGGTGGATGAAACGACGAATCGAAAAAAACAATCAGTGGTTAACGTTATGGTACGTACAATGGAACCTCATTAACTGTCACCTGCTATCTTACTTGCTTCCAGACGAGTTTAAAAGTGTATTGCCAATGAGATTTTGAATGTGGCGTTGAATTCATTGGACACACCTAAGAAATATTAATGTTTGTGAGTGACGGTGCGGCAACCATGCTGTCTTTAGGTCGATCTCTCAAAGAACATATATCTGCCAATATCTTACATGTAACGTGCAAAATCCATGCTTTGTATCTTGTGACACGAACGATTCCTGAATGTTATCCACGAGTATATGAGTTAATAGCTAGTACAAAGGTAGTGTTTCTAAAGTCCCCGAAACGTACTAGACTATTTCACAGACTGTGTTCCGAAGTACCTGAACCACCAGAGCCGATAATTACGCGTTGGACAACATCGCTGAAGGCTGCGTTTTGCTATCATCAATATTTTGATAATGTAATGAAGTATAATGAAACAGATATGCAAAATACATATCCGTCACTGTAAACATGGACAAACACCTCGTATTTTTAGCATTTACTTCTGTTCAATACATATGTTTCAGCCATCTAGGCCTCATCGGTTGAACTAGTGAAGCAATGTGTATACAAATTAATACAGATCTGTTAAACAACGGATCTGTATCTGTATCTACATTTACGCTAAAATCGTCCCCAAGCTATAACCAGTTTCGTTCTATCAGGCGACACTAATTTAATCAGTGACATCTGACGGAAGAAAGCGACTAGGCCAGAAAAGGCGATCTTCCGCTCGAATAGCAATGCTATTACGTAAAGCGGAAAAATACGTATATTGGTGCTGTCCATTAACACGCGCCAGATGGCGGTAAATATACAAAAAAGGGATATTTATCAATACGTTTTTGCCGTATTACGCAGTTGTTATATAATGAAACAGATATGCAAAATACATATCCGTCACTGTAAACATGGACAAACACCTCGTATTTTTAGCATTTGCATATCTGTTTCATTATATAACAACTGCGTAATACGGCAAAAACGTATTGATAAATAGAGCTGAGGATGTTTGCGGTATAACCATGGTTATATCATGTAACCATAGTAATTTACTATGGTTACATTTAGGGATATTTATCAATAGAGCTGAGGATGTTTGCGGTATAACCATGGTTATATCATGTAACCATAGTAATTTACTATGGTTACATGATATAACCATGGTTATACCGCAAACATCCTCAGCTCTATTGATAAATATCCCTTTTTTGTATATTTACCGCCATCTGGCGCGTGTTAATGGACAGCACCAATATACGTATTTTTCCGCTTTACGTAATAGCATTGCTATTCGAGCGGAAGATCGCCTTTTCTGGCCTAGTCGCTTTCTTCCGTCAGATGTCACTGATTAAATTAGTGTCGCCTGATAGAACGAAACTGGTTATAGCTTGGGGACGATTTTAGCGTAAATGTAGATACAGATACAGATCCGTTGTTTAACAGATCTGTATTAATTTGTATACACATTGCTTCACTAGTTCAACCGATGAGGCCTAGATGGCTGAAACATATGTATTGAACAGAAGTAAATGCTAAAAATACGAGGTGTTTGTCCATGTTTACAGTGACGGATATGTATTTTGCATATCTGTTTCATTATATAACAACTGCGTAATACGGCAAAAACGTATTGATAAATATCCCTTTTTTGTATATTTACCGCCATCTGGCGCGTGTTAATGGACAGCACCAATATACGTATTTTTCCGCTTTACGTAATAGCATTGCTATTCGAGCGGAAGATCGCCTTTTCTGGCCTAGTCGCTTTCTTCCGTCAGATGTCACTGATTAAATTAGTGTCGCCTGATAGAACGAAACTGGTTATAGCTTGGGGACGATTTTAGCGTAAATGTAGATACAGATACAGATCCGTTGTTTAACAGATCTGTATTAATTTGTATACACATTGCTTCACTAGTTCAACCGATGAGGCCTAGATGGCTGAAACATATGTATTGAACAGAAGTAAATGCTAAAAATACGAGGTGTTTGTCCATGTTTACAGTGACGGATATGTATTTTGCATATCTGTTTCATTATATAACAACTGCGTAATACGGCAAAAACGTATTGATAAATATCCCTTTTTTGTAAATGTAATGAAGGTAAAATTTAATCCGACAGAAGCTGCAGGTATCTAGAAAAACAAGGAATTATTTCAAGATTCTCAGGTTAAAGAAGATTTACAAACTGTACACAACAATTATTTCGGAAAAATTATAAATGTTTCGATGTCGTTTGTGGAATCTGTTCAAATTCTGAACGATATTCACGCACACCAATCTGTGGAAGGCAAAAGAAATTAATGTGTGATAGAAAAATTTGAAAGTGTTTTAGACAAAAATCCGATTTTCACATATTAATACTAGTTTTTAAAGGTGCGTCTAAAGAAACATTAAGTTCTTTCCAAGATTATTTTGAATATGCAAACAAAACATCATCAGATGTGGAACGGTCGTTTTTGACATTAAACCGCATTTATTCAGTACGTCGCACTAACTTAAGTGAACCAACTGTGGAGACACATCTGATGATTGGAATATTTAAAAAATCTTATCCAGATAATGAATTCACTGATGATTCATAATACGGTAAGTGTTTGCGCACGTTTTATATTTTTTTTCTTATAATTTAAATTAAATGCAAAATTGCATGCTTACGTCACTGGCATGTGTGCCGAATTTGCCATCTCTCGGTATAACCACATACGGGTCTATCTTAATGAAGAACTCCCTCAACTCTGGATCGGGCGATGGGCTAAAAATTTGGTTTTGTTCAGCAGTCCTCTGAAATCTCCCGATCTTACAGTGTGCTATTTTTCCTGCGGGTGCTCATTACAGATCTGATTTACATGCCACCACCACCAGTTTCCCTTGCTGAGCTTCGACATCGCAGTACTGCTGATATGAGGAGCATCACTGGGGATGCGCTACAGCGTACTGGACTACCGATTAAACATATTCCGTGTAACGGGAAGGGCTCACGTTAAATATTTGTGATTGTATACCAAAATAAACAGAAATGTGTTGCGTTTATTTTTATGTATCATTGAATATTACAACTGTTAATAGTTTGTGAAATATATGTATCTACTTTATACGAGGGATGTCTTTTATGTTTTGTATACCGGGACATAGAGAGCGCCACTAATCAAATGTCAGTACTAATCGTTAGCTTTCATCTTCAGTTAGCCTAAATCCAAAGTTTTTGTGCGATAAGTATAGTGTTGTATAGCAAACGCCAATTAAGTTGGCGCGAGGAGGGGTAAGTTCGCGCAGGATTAGAAGTAGTGGGGAGATTTATATTTGGTTTTACATCAAATGTCAGATAATTCTAACCTCTGAGCGTGTATCACTTTATGATCTCCTAGCAAAGACATTATGTTCCGTCAAACGTCAATGACAAATGTATTTTGACAATTAGTTGAGTAGTGGGGGAGGACGTTTTTAATAACGGCTTCTGCGCACCCCCTCCTCGCGCCAACTTAATTGGCGATTGCTATACCTACATAACTACAACGAACTGTCAAAGTTGACAAGTTAGTCTAAAAATGGAATTAAACCGTGAAAATTTTCGCGCAATAACTTTCTATAATTTTCGAAGACAATTATCTCATCAAGAGTATCTCACCACATCAGTCAACAATTTCTCGTTGGTATGGAGAATTCAAACATTGACGGATTAATTTTAGCGACGATCCAAAAGTCACTCAGAAAAACGTCAATGCTGTGCGCAAGCTCATCAACGAAGATCGGCATGTGGATTGTCGCGAAACTGAGGCATTAGTGGGGATTTCAAAGACCTCAATTCAACAAATTTTGCAGGAAGAATTTTGTGTAAAAAAATGAGTTTCCCGTTGGATACCGCATCTGATGATTGGAGAACAGAAAACAGCTAGGATGAATTGGTATCAAAAAACTCTATACCGCTTCAATGCAGAAAACTCTAAAAACAAGTACAACAACGTGAGTGGTGATGAATCTTGGATTTACAATAAGCACTATCTTGCTGGAAGATTAAATTGTTGCTATGCTCGTTAAATTGAGGAAACAACGTTATTAGAGAACATGACGTCATAATATATATATATATATATATATATATATATATATATATATATCATATTTTATATACGTCACAAAATATAAAAGATATAGAGAGAATGATACTAGAAGACGCGAAGGTACTAGAGGAATGGTGCATCGATAACCTTTTTACCATCAGTGAAACAAAAACAAACTAGTTAATTGACGAAGGAGATACTTGTTGAAACTTCATTATAACGCTAAGAAATAAGTAATTAAACTTCTAGTTTCAAAAATTCTTTTATTGTAAATACCACTACAATATTGTTTCGCCATACAATGACTTCATCAGGTGGATGAAATACAAACAAACTATACAATATTTACAAATACAAAGATAAGCCGAAACTAAATATTATTAATAATCGACGAAGGAGATACTTGTTGAAACTTCATTATATAGATATAATAAAACACAGTTGTATAGTTTCAAAATAATATATATTCAGTATATTCATCCACCTGATAAAGCCACAGTGTGGTGAAACATATGTAGTGCATATATATTATTTTGAAACTATACAACTGTGTTTTATTATATCTAAATATTATTCTAAAGAATAAGCAACTACAAGAAGTAAAAGTAACTACATATTTAGGCTTAACTATACAAAACAATATGAAATGGGATTCGCATGTCGATAAGATAATGAAACATAATCAGGAAGTAATAGCAGCGTTGAATAAAATAAAATATATAATACAGATACACTACAGGAAAACTATCTACCACGCGCTATTCTCATTACATAATATGTATTTAATAAATATATGGGGAAATACGTCAAAGAACAACCTGACAAAAATACAACGACAACAAAACAAAATTATAAAGACCCTTTATAAAATGGACTACAGAACACCAACAAAAACTATATATCAAATAATTCAAGAGCTAAACATCAAACAACTGATTACATTGAGCAACATATTAGTACTACATAAATAAAGCAGGAACAAAATAAAAATTAATATAGATTTACACAGAAGCAGGGACATACACAGCTACAGAACACGCAGGATATCCCACATCAGAACGGAAAGATTTATCCACCAAGGACACACACAATTACTAACTACAACAACAATAACATATGCAACAACCTTCTAAAAGCAATAAAATATTTTCAATACACAAAGTTAAAAATAGAAGAAATGTTAAAACCTAATGAAATAATTTGGACTCTGCTACCCATTTCTTATTTCGCTTTAATGAAAAACATGAGGCCCTCAACTCCAGTAGCCCGAGATGGTATCCCGAGGCGAAGAAGAGGGACGCATGCATGGCATTGTATATGTATATAATATATGTTATGTGTGAATAAAATAAAATTAAAAAACTCTTACCACAATAGAATTTAATGATTCTAAATACGTATTTCTACAACCACGTTGTCATCTTCAGTAGAAAAAACAGTGTAACACTTAAACGCACAAAAAAAACTCACAGAAGGATTGTTCTGAACGTCTTCTAGTTTAACACTAAATTCTTCAATCTTAAATGCTACAAAAATTACCTAAATTTTGGTAAACCCCACCCATTCATGCAAGAGCATTAACCCATTATTTGTAAATTCTATAGAAAAACCTTTTAAAAATATTATAAAAGCCGTAATTTAACATACATTAATAATCCAATTATGAAACTAATCCTTAAATTATGTTGAAATATAAATTTGGAAATTAATGTTGAGTCAGAATATTTTAATGGCAAATATTGTAATGAAACCAATTTAAAAATAAATTCCATGAATTCGAATATTTTTTAATGATTTTCCTATTTTTCTTGCTTTAATAACATCTAACTGTCAATTAACTCAACTAAAGAAGAACCTGGTATAGGACCCAAATCTGCGTTAATTACGTTATTCCTATTTTTAAAGATAAAAATACTCTCAAAACTATCTAATTCGCGGGGGCGTGTGACGTTTTTTATTAATCTCAGACAGTCAGATGTTACGTTGTGATCTGATTCAAGAATATGTCGGGCAACACTTGATTTTTCCGGTCTATTGAATCTAATATGCGAAACATGTTCTTTATAACGAGTTAGAATCGAACGTTTTGTTTGGCGGACATATTTTTTATCACAATCCTTACAATTTATTTCATAGATTCCAGATTTGTTGTTTACCTCAACTTTGTCTTTCGCGTTGCCTAAGAGACATTTTAGGGAGTTATTCGACCGAAATGCTACTTGAACATTATACTGTTTAAAGGTTTTACTTAAATTTTTCGTAGTTTCGTGAAACGGTAAACTAATAAATTTTTTGCTCGAATCAATTTGAGGTAGCAAACATGTGGAATCCTGAATTGTTTGTCTACTTTATGTTTTCTAACTAGCTTGTTTATTATTTCTGAATCGACACCGTTGTAACTCGCGATTTTCTTAATTAAAGTTAATTCCTTTTCATATCTATCCTTTGTCAATGGCATGCTTAACAAACGATTGATAAGAAAATTGAAAGAGGCACTCTTGTGCTGAAAAGTATGGTTTGAATCTGCGGTTATAAATCTGTTGACGTTGGTTTCTTTGTTATGTGTGTTGTAAGTATATTGTGTCATAAGTGTACTGAAAATGAACGTATTATTAACCCTAAAAAAAAAATAAACGTATTTAATTTTTTATTTTATAATCATGCCTTATATTTTGAAAAATAAAATATATTTTCACCCTAAAATAAGTATTTTATTGAAAAGTACTCTCTCGTGAAATTACATTCGTAGATATATAATAATTTCACTACTTAATGTTCATATATTACATTTATACCAACATAAATTTGAACACTTCTCCTACATTTTCTTAAAAACATATTCTCTTATCTCTTTCACATTCTACATGTCAAACCTTATTATCCACAGCGCATAACAAAAATTCGCTTTTATCGAAGATTTCCCTTTTCAAATGTAACCGATTTAGCGATATTTCTACGGTATATGTGGTGGATTCCTGATCCGACCTTTAAAATACCCGTAGTTTTCGGATTTCCTCTTTGCTTAAGGCTCTACGCTATACCCGGCAATCCCACACTGAAATGAGTGTATTTTTCCGGCCTTTTTTTGGCTTCAAATTAAAAGTTGAAAGACCGCTCGATGTATGTATGACCATGTATCAATAAAAACTAGGTAGGTATTTACGTTTTTTTCAAAATTTTTGTACGGTTTGACTTTTATCGATAAAAAACAGAAAATCTATCCGGACAAATTTAGAGATAACCAGGCCAGCTAATGGAGTTATGAAATGTTTGTGTTGTAGGTATTTATAATATCTAGGTAGCTATACAGCCCGTTTTTGTCTAGATGTAAAAGTTGTTTAGTTATCAATAAAAATAAAAGTAAAAAACAGGCATCCGATACTCAACGTCCCTGAAAATATGCAGCCCACATTACAGCACACGGTAAAATAGAGTACAAGGTAGGTAGGTACCAAGACGTCATGTTGAGAGGGTCTAGTCATTTATATGTGAACAAACTAATTTGCAGCTAATAAATTACTGCATTTACATAAGTAAATAGTTTGTATTTAAAAAAAAATAGAATAAAAAATAATTAGAGATCTTTTTTCATAATACTTCTTATAGATTGATCAGGGGTCAAAGGATTATGTAAATTGGCTCCACAGGCTTCTACCTATAACAATATTAACTTATCAACCAATAAATCGGCGTAAATATTGAAATAAATGCTGCAACTGGTTCAATGGCTAATTAAATTACCTTTGATTGAGTTTTAAGAGAATTTTGATCCATAATAATCACCGCAAATTAAGTGCGGATCGGAGACTAAACATCAAAGATGAATTTTCTAGTCATTTATATGTTAACAAACTAATTTGCAGCTAATAAATTACTGTATTTACATAAGTAAATAGTTTGTATTTAAAAAAAATTAGAATAAAAAATAATTAGAGATCTTTTTTCATAATACTTCTTATAGATTGATCTCTATGATACCTCGCGTCAATTATTTCTGGAAGCATTGCATTGATATAAAATTTTTCCAGATGTTCAATCATATGGTGATTCCAGAAACCATCATTTCGTTCTATTACTATATATTTCAAATCGTGTTTAGTATAAACTACGAAATAACATTTCTCTCTTTTGGTGATGTGGAGTTGTCCCTGCACTTGATACATACAATTATCAAAAGGTTTTAGCAAAATTTTGTTACTATCATTTGCATCTAAGGTGCAATAATTAATTAATTTTTCGTTAATGGCTTCATGTATTAATTTATCACGCGCTGAATAAGGACATTTTATTTCGACAATAGAATCGAATCCAATTAATCCGTCTGGAGTGGCACTAAAAATTTTTTCTTCTCGTCAATTAACAAACCGCATGCCTCAACTTTCAAATTTGTAATTTCCTTCCATAAATTTTTGCTTGGCCCTTTCTTCATTATCTATGCCATACTGTAGAGAATGTGGTAGTTTTTTATTATTGAATCTATTAGTATACAGCATATGTTTTATTGTACTAGCCGTGTCTGTTTTTTCTCTCATTTTACAAATCTTGCCAAAGTTACTTGCCGTTAATCTTATCTGTCTCTCTTTTTCCCATTCGTTGTTATGTCTCTGATTCACCGTCCTAATTTGAATATTATGACAATCAGATAACAATTCATCAAGAAATTGTTTTCTCTTGCTTTCGTATTCCGGAATAGGCATGTCAGGTACCACGATTTTGCACCCTCCGTAATCCGAATCAGCACTTTGAATTCGAATTTTATTTTGTTTGCTTTTCTTTTTTATTGCTTGATTTAGTTTAAGATTTTTGAATTTTTCCAAATATACACCGTTAAAATTATCCCCATTAGTTTTCTTAACAAATGTATATACAAATGTCTCTTTATTATTATAATTTATGGCTGCCGCAAAACATCTCCCTTGGTACGAGCCTCCCAGCGAAAAATTTATTCTTTTTCCTCCCACGAATTTATTCACAACAGAATTGAAGGATTCTACGGCGTTATTGTCTACGTCATAAAGTAAACTGGAGGATAAATTGGCTACTCTATTCAAAGACTGAAAAAATATATCATATAGAGCACTGCTTTTGAAATGTTTGTAATCAATAGTATTTGAATTGTTACCATTGTTACCATCTTTACTACAAAAATAGCTAGCACAGTTACTATGTTCTCCAAATATGTGGGCAGGTCCATTGAGAATATCATTTTTTAAGTTTTCAATTTTTTGTTGAAAAGAAACATTTTCATTTTTGCGGTACTTTATGGCACTAACTACAGCTGTTCTAAATTTAAGAATATTCTGCCGTAAAAAATTTCGTATACACATATCTGATCGAGGAGTTTTTGAAGTTTCTCGTATTTTCGTACAGAAGCACATGATTTCGACACTCAATTTTTTCAATAAAATATGTTGGTCCGTAAGGTTTTGCTGTTTGAATTTTTTTATATACACTACTATCCCCATTACCAATAATTGTTTTATATCGCAAATTATGCATTTCTATTGACATTCTAAACCCATCTAGAATAATAGCTGCTTCCATAGAAGTTGAAGAACTGTTCCAGTTTTGAAAACATTTATGAGACGGAACATTTTTTTTATCCCTATTTTTACAAAATTTGCACATTTTATTTTTTACTCCTACGTACAAAACTTTTTTACTTCTGGTCCCAATTACGCACCCAACGCCCGAGAGAGCGTTATAATTAGACTTGTAACTTCGTTTTGACCAAGCTCCATCCACTGTTACAGTTATAAAAGGTATTCCGTCGCTATCAATTTCTCCTGCTTCAATTGCCAACTTACATTCTTCCTTTCCTGCAGCTAGCATTTCTTTTAATGCTAACTCCTCTGTATTTTTTAGCACTTTTCTTTCTATGTGCGCATACGTTGCTGAAGACATTTGAGGAATGTCTAAAGCTGCGGAAAATTCTGTTAATTGTGAATGACCCGCCCCTATTGCAACAGTTCCACACACCGCTGCTTCATTTACTCCACATTTTTTATTTTCATTTTCAGTACTGAATGTATCGGTTATTCCACACATGTTGCATTTATACGTAAAAACACTTTTAAAACCAAAATGTTTTTCCGCTTTTATTTCTACATTTTGAAAAGCACAGCCAAACATATCATGTCGTATTCCTTTTAGAACAGTAAACAGATGATTTATATCAACAATCCTACGTCCAGCAAGAGTAAAATTTGCAATATTGTTTAAATTTTCTGTTTCAATAAAAACCTCATCTGATATATCCGAATCAAAACTGTCGTCGCGTGCCGAATTTGTCTCAGTGAAAACAATTTCATTATCTACAATATTATCACGTTGAGACACTATTCGATTTTTCTACTTTTCCGTTTTGCAGCGGTTGTCAATCTTTTTTGGGAGTGAAGTCCCATTGTTGTTTATATTTCAAAATTACAACGGTCACCAACACTAATATCATATCGTCATATCTTTATCGAATTATATACATTTTTCCAAGTAACCAGGTGATTAACTTAGATTAGAAAGGATTAGAAAGCCAGGTAATGCCGTAACCACTTTTAGAGGAAAACAAGTTAATACATTTGTTTGTCTTTTACTTTACACAAGCATGTAAGTATTTCAATTAGGTATGTATGGGTAAAATTGTGTAGCTTTACTACACTACTTATTTTATATTAGAACCTATTAAGTTACATTTGTTATAATAATACATCTATTCTTTATCTACGATTCAAAAAATTTTAGGCGGAAATACACAGATCATCTATCTGCTGAAAACAAGGCATAAATAAATCCCAAGTAGCTGATGTGTCAATAATCAAATTTGTTTGCTAATTTACATAATCCTTCGACCCTCTCAGCAGGGCGTCTTGGTCTGGTCTGTTGTAGTATGCTGTAATGTGGGTTGCATATTTCTGAAATCGTAATTTTTCGGGCACTAAAGTAGACCCTTAACGTCAACCGTTCAGCGGACTTCAGAATTTTAAATCTTTTATTTCGGTCTTGCGATAAAATCGATATCCGTCAATGATCTGGACGATTCCAATTTAAATTGCTTTGTGTTTGTTTGTACAAGGCATGACATATTATAAGCTCCACATACGATGACGAATATTTTACAGTGCGAAAATATATACTTTGATGCGGTGTAAATATTGAATTGTAAAAACGAATTTGCATGGAATTTTCATTGCTATAAGTTTCGTGATATTCAGAAATTATACAAGGTGTCTGCATAACGTCCGTACAAAAAGTTACTATCTATTCCTCACACCAAAATAAGCCGATTTAAGAAAATTTACTTTAATACAAAATTGCTTAGTTTAAACGATATTCGGCGCTGAACTTATAATTCTGAAATCTTTTTTTTTATTATAAATTTAAAAGGGCTCATGCTAAAATTTGGTACGTTGACATAGTTTGATGGCCTTTGACTCCGTGGACACTACAATACTTTTACCGAAACTGGACAGATACGACGTGCGAGGCTGCGCAAAGAATGCTGACAGTTTACTGGAATAATTAATATTATATATATTAATTATTGCAAAAACAAATTAGCAATATCTATGCGACAATTCACATCAAGCCTTGATACAAAATAATACAAATAATACAAAAACAATACATGGCACACTGTGTGTCTATGAACAGGGTTGGCCATTTAAGGTTGCGGTTTTTGAAGTCATATTAAACATACAAAACATTAATTTAAAAAAATGATTTATTTGTGCAATTAAACAACAAGATCTGCGGTTTAATAAATCAGGTTTTCGAAGTGAGAGCCTCGAGCAACGATAACATTTCGCAGCCTCTTCTCAAATTCTCCACAAACTGCCTGAAGTGTGGCGTATGGTATCGCTTCTATTCGCTGCCGTATTGCCATTTCAAGGTCATCCAGGGTGTCTATACCATCGCAATATATCGTATCTTTTAATGATCCCCACAGGTTGAAATCGCAAGGATTGAGGTCTGGACTATATGGTGGCCATGTTATCCCTCCGCCTGTAAACTGTTGAGCGTCAAGACCAATGATTCTGTTACCGAAATGTTCTTCAAGAATGTTGAAAACTTCTTCCGTGCGATGCGGACGAGCCCCGTCTTGCATAAACCATGCATTCTCCACCATATTTAATCCATGCGCCACTGAAATAAAAGACTCATTAAGCATTTCACAATATTTTTGCGAAGTAACGGTTCCATTGACAATCACGGGACCGATAATTCCTGTCGACAAGATAGCACATCATACAGTCAACCGTCGAGGGTGAAGAGGACGAACAATTGCTAGATGTGGATTTTCTGTCCCCCAATGTCTTCAATTTTGCTTATTCACATAACCGGATACATCGAAATGTGACATGTTGCCATTTTCAATGCGTTCGATGATTTCGTTCGCAAAATTGTAGCGTCGCTCCATATCAAACGGTCTCAACGGCTGATCGATCTGGATTTTGTATGCTTTCATCTTTAGATCTTGCTTTAGGATCCGCCTTAGTGTTGTACGGGGTATTTCAAGTTCTTGAGATGCTCTTGAGGTCGATGTTGAAGGTTGAGCTGTAAAGTGCTCCCGTACTCGTTCTATGGTTTCCGGTACCCGGATGGTCTTTTGACGTTCTCTAACAGTTGATCTTTCGTCTGCCGCAGATGCTGTTGCTTTAAATTTCACTACAATCCTAAGATATTGTCGGATTAGTAGACATGAAAACACGATAACGAATACTTGTTACTTTTCTAAATTCATCTTTTTTTCCTTACCTTTTTATAGTGTTTTCCGTTGGTGCGTTATCTCTCCCGAATAGAGTACGCAAGTGTCTTGCCGTAGCTGCAAAAGATTCCCCATTTCTACAATAATATTTTATTAATTCCACGCGCACTTCCGTTGGATACGACGCCATCTTGAAAACTGACAAGGCAAATTTTTCATATATTTATTGTAAACCGCGCTTGGCCCTCTAGTGTAAAAAATATATATTATATTAATTTCTATATATACAAGAGAATAGCGTGATTTTTAAAACCGCAACATTAAATGGCCAACCCGTTATTGATAGCGTCTAGCTTTGTCAACGAATTTATAGATACACTCCTTTAGCAAGAGTCTGTCGAACGCCTTTTATTATGTATAATTAGTACTAAAAAAGTCTTAGCAAATGTCTCTACTATTCTCTCTATAATTTTTTATTTACATTTTTATCACTGTCAAACGTTATTACACTTGTGACGAACTTCGAAAAAAATATTACAGTGCGGTAAAGTAATACATTACGATACTGTGTAACCAAGCAAGGAGGTATCATAATTAGTACTTTACGACACCGGAATAGAAAAAAATATTTAACAGTGTATGCATATCGGTGCGTATACACATAACATAATGTACATAACCTATAATAACACAAATTTATCAAAAATAAATATTGCATAGCTTACATACGGCTTTGCTTGGTGGTCCGCGGAAATAAAAAAAAAACTGTAGGTAGATAAAATTAAAAACGCCCGTCATTTGAATACGGAAACTAACTAAGTAAAAGCGACCGTAATCGAGTCCTTTGGGGTAAATAATTTGATAATTATTTTTTCATTAGTTTTAAAGTACGTATCTGATAATTATTTAGAAGTAATAAAATGTATTTCTTCAATATAATACGAATAGTGCGAAAAACATGGCTGATATACTTTTGAGCGGTAGTATATATTACAAATTTCCTGGTCGTAAAATTTATAAACGAAAATATATAGTTTAATCATTAAGAAATGTAAACAGAAACTTCTCGACGTAATAATAAATTTTAACGATTTTCGTTTTCTTCTTTTGTTGCAGAAATCCAGTAGCGAATGCTTTAGTGTAAATTTCGAAGTTGGAGACGAATCGACTTGGGATAATGAATTGTTTTATCCGGCTACACGCGGAGTTACGTTACTGTAAGTACGATAAATAAATTAAAGTTAATGGGGCCGAGTTGCCTACTTTCTGTTAGCAAACATACATATACAATCGCCCACACCATCCAGACTTCAATGTAGCCGTTCACTTTGCAGTAGGTACTTTACAGTTCAAACTGATAGATGGCATTATCCGGAAATTAGCTTTGCCTCTGGTCTTTGTGAAAGACAAACATGAAAGTGCAGGCGGTTATTTGCATTTTTTAATTAAAAACGAAATTCCAGCGACACTTTGTTTTAATCATAGTAAAAGCTTTATTCGTTGTATATGATTTTGCCGAGAGGGAAAAGATGTTTAAACATGCGGATTTTGTGTATTAGGTTGGCATCTTGATAGTTCAGGTTCGATAGGTAAAATTTAAAATAATTTCCATTTAGTAGGGCACATATCTGCCAACAACTAATGAATGCTGAGATGCCATTTAAAATAACCATAAAATAGCCATAAAGACCCAAATCTTTGGAGTTCCAGTATCGGTACTATACTTTGTTATTCCTGCCCGCAGATCCTTAACTTCTTCTAACCGTCCTTTTTTTTCCACTTCCTCTTCCTTCAGATAGAACTTATAAGGCTAGTTTCCTCCTGTTTTTCACATCTCCTACACCAGGGCTCGCTAACCAAACCCATGGTGTACAAATACTTCCTTAAAGGACAATGTCCGGTTATTAACCCGGTAATTATTTTAATTTCATTTTTGCTACTACGAATTAGGTTGGCTGAAAACTTTCCGTTCAGCCCCCTTAGTAGTGTTTTGGTATGGAGTTGACCTTGCGTTAACCTCCATTTATTTTTATGTTCTTTTCTAGCCATAACCAGATCTCCCTTTTAGCGGAATCCTTAGTGATTCCACATACAGGTTCTGGTCCTACGAAGTTCCTATTAGTACCTTCCTATTAGTACCTATTAGTAGCCAGTTTGTCGGGTATCTCATTGCCTTTAATTCCCTCATGTCCTGGCACCCATATCAGCGACACTGTATTGTCTTGTGCCAGGTTATTGAGGACCTGTTTACAATATTTCACCAGCCTGGTAGATGGGTTCATAATGGCTTTAATAGCCGCCTGACTATCAGTCATTATGTTAATTTTTTTGCTTGCGCAGCCGGCTTTCCGAATTTCATCGGCGCAGGCTGCAACTGCTAACAATTCGGCCTGGAAAACCGTAGTATGTTTCCCCAGACATATCGATATCTTCCTTCTAGGGCACATTCCGCATATGCCTGCACCTGCCCCCTGACTAGATTGTGATCCGTCAGTGTACCAGATGCCGGCGCCACAATCGATCGAGCGACTTTTTGCCTGTTCCCTGGTCGGTATAAGTATGTTCAGCTTAGCTGTGAACATAATTTCAGGTGCCATACTGTCCACCGGCATTTGAAATATCGGCTCTTCCAGTATAGTTCCTGTGATATCTGTATGACTCCCTACAACCTTGTTAGGACACCATACGTCATTGGCCTTCAGCCTCAGTATCGCAGCCATTGGCTCCGCCCTTATAAATAGTTCCAGCGGAGGGAGACCTACGATGGCATCCATGGAAGCGGTTCCCGTGCTGTTCCCGTGATTCCCAACAGGGCCTGTCGCTGGAGAGTCGTGAGGAGCCCCACCGACGATGTCCGCTCCGTCCTCCTCCACCAGACAACTGCTCCATAGGTAATCGTTGGTCTTATTACTGCTGTGTACAACAAATGTACCACATTTGGTTTTAGTCCCCAGGTCTTGCCAACAGCTCTTCTGCATCTCCAGAAGAGCTGCGCCGCCCTGTCTGCCACTTTGGCTAGGTGTCTGCTCCAATTCAGATTCGCATCAAGTGTTATGCCTAGATACTTCACTTCATTGGTTAGTTCTAACTCTTGTCTAAACAGCTTTACGCTTCCCAGATCATTTTGTTTTCTCATGTTGGTAAAGGCTACCAACTTGTTTTTTTGAGGATTGACAGTTAATCCCTCCTCAAGGCACCATCTTTCTACAATTCGCCGGGCATTTCGCATGATGCTCGCACTGTCTCCGGGAATTTCCCCTGGGACACTATGACAATGTCATCGGCGAACTCCTGCGTCCATATTCCCTGGTCATTTAATGTCCTGAGGAGATTATCCACTACTAGACTCCATAGTAGCGGTGACAATACGCCTCCTTGAGGACACCCTTTTATTGTCCTCATGGAGATCGTTTTGTTTTGCATTTGGGCATTAAGACTTAACTTAATACCACGAAGGTCGGAGCTCGAATCCCGCAATCATCCGCTGGCATAGAAAACGATAAGGGGGTGCGTTTTACTAATTGATACACTTTTCACCGTATCTTCTATGGACATTACTACATTTTTAATTGTTTTAAAATTGTCACTATTAAGAACACAAGCTTGTATCCAGGTACCCTATCTCGTAATAACATGTTGAAGAAGCAAACTTAATCCAGGACAAAGTTCTTTGTAAAATTGTATTTTGCTGAGAGCTTTTGAAAATATTGTTTTCGTATTACTAATAATTGTATTTACACCTGCGAACTCTTCCCGCACAAATTCACACACGCGATGCAAAGAATGTGCAAAACAAGTAACATGAACCATACCTGGTAAAAAAGTTTGTAAATTTATCCCTGCGTGGAGCATATAAGCTACAACATTAGTTACTAATAGAAGAGCTTTCTCTTTGAAAATTTATGGCAGACAAATCTATACTAGCAACTAAATGAGATTTTGGAGGTTTGGTTGATTCTAGCGTACCTACAATAACATTGCTGATTGAACGTCCCACTGTATCTCTAGTTTCATCCACTGACACAAAGATATTTTTGCCTTTTATGTCTTTTTTTATTTCCTGTATCTCAACCCAACTCCTCATATGATTGTTAACGTTAGTTTTTTTGAACGTTTAAAATCACACGAACAGACACTACATAGAATTGTCATTAAACCACCCTTAAACATCTGTAGATGTACACACATACATATACCGGGTGCGGCAATAATATGTCTGTCGGCGGAGCTTAGCATGAAAACTAATAAAGTTGTAACAATGAAATTTTACGTACACATGTAGTATGCTACAGTGAATTTTCTATTTTTATTTATATATTTATACGGTGTTCCAAATTTCCGCAACCACTTTCAATTTTTTTTTTAAATAGATTGCTATACTTTCTTGTTATTATGATGATAGCCACCCAAGTTATCTTTGCAATGGTATATGACAATGTGCACTTACAACTGTTAGTTTTGGTTTTATTGCAAATTTTGTTAAAACCTTGACAGTTGCAGCGTCTAACATTTTAAGTCTTAGCCTGAAAATGGGTGCAGTGCCTCACGTAACTCTTTTGTTACAAATTTATGGATTAACATGTTATATGGTTTGAGGGTGAACAACGTGACAACATATACAGAGTGTTAAATATGTCGTGCCAAAATTATCGAATTTTAAAGGCTATTTTCTCTTTTTTTTAAATGGAACCTATAATTTTTTTATTAGTCAGCAAATTCCTTGTAAAATTGCCGTTAAAATGGTACCAATAACATAGTACTTATTTCTAGTATTTTCGAAGTTATAACCCTTTAATGGGATATACCTATGTTTATAATATTCAATTTGCGGTGCATTTAATAGTTGGTTGGCTATGAAATGATATCAAACAAAGTAACTTTTACAAACACCTGTTTTTTAATTCTTCATTTATTAATTTTAGATTTACATTTTGTAATTTTTCCATAATAAAACAAAATTAATTTAAAATGTGTTCAAATATATGTCCATTCTGCTCTACACATGCTTTTAATCGCCTCTGCATCGACAGACTTACATTTTGAGCCATGTTGTTTTCACTTAATTGAAGAAAAGCGTTTCTGATTCATTGCTGCATGTTCTCTGCCGTTATAGGAGGTATTTCGTAAACTATATTTTTTACAGTAGGCCACAGAAAGAAGTCACAAGGGGTTAGATCTGGTGATCGCGGTGGGCAGTTTATAAAGCTTGCTCTCCCAATCCACCTATTGGTGAATACCTTATCTAAATGTGCTCTTGCAGCAGCACCGTAATGTGCAGGTGTATCATCATGTTGGTACCACAATCTCCTTATGACATTATCTGGTAGACCTTCTAACAGCAATGGTAAATTATTTTGTAGGTAATTTATGTAGATTTCACAATTTAAAGTAGTATTAAGAAAGAATGGACCTATAATAGTGTTTCCTTATGATGCCTCTCCAGGTGTTAACACTCCATTTTTGTTAGTATAAAATGGGTTGCACAAAATGAGGGTTTCTAGTGTCATAATAATGAGAATTTTTTCTGTTTCTTATTCCACAATTAGCAAATGTTGCTTCATCTGTGAAAAGTACATGATCTAGAAAAGTTAGATCTTGTCGTAATTGGAAAAGTAGCCATTCACAGTAAACAAGTCTCCTTTCAAAATCCGTTTGTAATAAGCCTTGATGATTTTGAATTTTGTAAGGGTGAAATTTATGTTTTTTTTAAAATCCTTCTTACAGCAGTGACTTCTGTCCCGTGTTCTTTCGAAATTATCCTTGTAGATACCCGCGGATTTTCCACAACGGACTGGACGACTGTCACTTCATTATCTTCTGTAACCATAGTCTTAGTTCTTTCATGTTTGACGTAATTCACTGAACCCGTCCGAAGAAACCTTGTCAAAAAATTTTCAAGCGTCTTAATATCTGGTGCTCTTCGGTGAGGATACTCCATAGCATATGTTCTTGATGCTAAAAGTGGATTTCTATTGCTAGCGCCAAGAACAAATACCATGTATAGCTCCTCTTTCGAAAAATTCATGCTATAGAAACACAACTATAAACTATTACGGCATGTAAATAAAAAATAATGCAGCAATTTTTGCTTAATAGCATTTCATGACCAACCAACTATTAGATGCAGCATCGCATATTGAATATTATAAACAGGTATATCTCATTAAAGTGTTATAACTAGAGCTGAGGATGTTTGCGGCATAACCATGGTTATATCATGTAACCATAGTAAATTACTATATATATAGCTGTAGTTATAACTTCGATTATATAACTCATTTGAAATTTAGCCAATAGCAATTACAAATTTTACATAGTTACCATGTATTGATAAGTCAATATACTCTTGACGACGTGATATAACCGTTTTGGTGTTTCGCTTCCTCCAACAATATGAATTTTGTCATGGTAACAAGTGTTTTGAAGTTTGTTGATAAACGTCAAAAATATATATAATACAACAAATATTTATTATAATAGTTGTACTTTTAATTTCAACCAATAAAAACATTTCGTTAGTTAATTCTTTATATAATCGTAACGAATACCACTCGAGCAAACGAAAATAATCCATTATATAACCTCTTCACTCGACGTATATCCTTAAAACACCACTCGAGCTACGCTCTCGTGGTGTTTCGCAGAATATGTCTCGTGACTCGGAAATATAATCGATTATTTTCTATGCTCTTGTGATATTATAACTGAAAATACTATAAATAAGTACTATGTTTTTGGTACCATTTTAACGGCAATTTTACAAGGAATTTGCTGACTAATAAAAAAATTATAGGTTCATTAAAAAAAAAGAGAAAATAGCCTTTGAACTTCGATAACTTTGGCAAGACATATTTAACACCCTGTATATGTTGTCACGTTGTTCACCCTCAAAACATATAACGTGTTAGTCCATAAATTAGTAACAAAAGAGTTACGTGAGGCACTGCACCCATTTTCAGGCTAAGACTTAAAATGTTAGACGCTGTAACTGTCAAGATTTTAACAAAATTTGCAATAAAACCAAAACTAACAGTTGTAAGTGCACATTGTCATATATCATTGCAAAGATAATTTTGGTGGCTATCATCATAATAACAAGAAAGTATAGCAATATATTTTTTTTTTAAATTTGAAAGTGGTTGCGGAAATTTGGAACACCCTGTAAATATATAAATAAAAATAGAAAATGCACTGTAGCATACTACATGAGTACATAAAATTTAATTGCTACAACTTTATTAGTTTTCATGCTAAGCTCCGCCGACACACTATTGCCGCACCCGGTATATATAGCAAGCGCCAAATATGATGGCGAGCGCTGGGGATGCTCCGTAGTCGTTTTTAAAAACTTACCTGCTACTTTATGTAAAACCAAATACAAAGTTTCCCACTATTTCTACTGCTGCGCGGACTTACTCCCTCCGCCCGCCATCTTATTTGGCGCTTGCTATACCGACGTACATACATACATATTTTAAAAGAAATATAGCAAATTGAAAGAAAATTTTTTTTTACATGTGTAGACAAGCGTTTCTTTCATTTAATGCTCCCTGAATGACTACTAGGATTTTTATGACTTTTATTTACGTTATAGTTTTGAATGCGTTTTTGAAAACTAAAATAAAATATGTTTCATAAGAAAAAAACAAGAAGTTGTTTCACCTATGAGTAAACAAGGACAAAATACGTGGAAAGAGACAAGTGGACCTAAAATTCCGGGCTCTACATATCACACAAGAGTATCTATACTTTTATCAAATTTTCCCCCATTATTTAGGCATTTTTTTGTTCCTATCATAATATAAATATTTTTTCTTCATGTAGATTTCATAAAATCAATAAATAGAATCTCGAGGACCGTATCCGTACCTAAATTGCGCTTCAATTATTTAATGATCGCTTATTAGAGCACGAACACAAACAAATATGCGACAACATTGTTACTCTATAATAACAGTGCTTCCCTCCCGCCCAAACAGCTTATTACGTAAGCAGAAATAGATGGGAGATGGGGACGACGCGCTAATTTTTCAGGAAGGCGTTACACATTTGCATAATTTCATCTCGTTAATTCGTCCGTAAATTACACGTCGGAATTACAAACTGCCGGGTCGTATTTCTTGGCAGATTCGTTTCTCACCGTCGTAACCTTTTCCGGACACCTTTTAATATGCAAGTCGGCGTCGACCCATGACACGTCGAAGGTGACCTGTGCAAATATTTGAAGGAACGGAGGTGGGTCTTCGATGGCACGAGACACTTTCATCAGGGAAAGGATAAAGGACGTTTTTCTACTGCGCAGAAAGAATATTAATGTTACCTTAAATACACGTATTCGCAGGTTGATGAAAAGTTACAATAAACAGCCAAGAATCGATCGGAAGAAATGTATATTTTCTATATTTGGAGGATTAATTGTAATTAATTAAATCAATAAATAGATTACAATTGATAGAAAATAAGCTTTTAATAGTAATAATAATCTTTATTGTTGGCAATTTAGATGTCAATATAAAATAAATACGGTATATAAAAGCAACGGATATTATAAAAACAATAGACAAACTAAACAAATGATCTGTAAATTTTGGTGCTCTGGGTTTTTCACTTCTTTTTTTTTAATCACGGATTGTAAAGCCGTGAAGACTAAAATAATATAATATAATAAAGAGTCTTTCTTTGGAGACTGTGGTTAAGTAAAAATTCAAATAAGTTATAAAACTCCTTACCACAATTAATAATCGTTAAACACAACTGTATGGGATAGGACTATTGTCCGAGTGAAACGTATTAATTTTGTTTTTAACGATATGAATGCTTTCCTATGCGTCGATATCTTTGGGGTTGTTATTTTTGACAAGTTTTAACCCTTTTATCGTGATGTTGTGATCCGAGCCCAATACATGGTTGACACTTGATTTTTCTAGTATATTAAATTTAATATGTTATTACTGGAGTGGACCAATTCGGAGCGAAAGCAGAGGCGTGTCTAACGAATTGGTTCCCGCATGCGAAACATTATTAATATCTAGAGATATACTATCACGAGCGGTGCTGTTATTATGTTAGATACAAAAAAAAATGTAAGACGGTTTTTCTAGATTATGAAACGTTCACGATGATACGTATAAAAAACAAAATTTAAAATGTATGTAATTAGATTATTAAAAAAAAACTTACCGTCTTATGCGTTTTCCGTAACTTGAAAATCTGGAGAAGCGTGATGAAATATTGTTAACATAAGGTGCGTCTCCAAAGTTATTTCTCGAAAACGCGTCCGCCGTGAGGAAAATATGTGCTTTTATAAAGAAAACGATCGCTCCACATCTAGTGATGTGATGTTTGCATAATTAAAATAATCTTTGAAACAACTTAACACATCTGTAGCCGAACCTTCACAAATTTGTCTAAGTCTGGCAAAATCTAAATCTTTATCTAAAACACTTTCAAACTTTTTTAAGTAAGCTTTTTTAAGTTAAGTACACTCATTTCTTGCGTCTTCTATCGAACATAGCTGTGCGTGTGTATCTTTCACAACTAGCACTGACTCCTGTAACGCTAGCGAAGAATTTTGTAGGTTTTCTAATGCTTGCACTATTCCGAAGTAATTGTTGTGAATAGTTTGTAAATCACTTTTAACCTGACTATTTTGAAATTTTTTCCGACTTTCTTCGATAGCGGCACTATCTTTCGGATTTAATAATAAAACCACTTTTTTTACATCCTCAAAATATTTATGATAGTAAAGTGCCGCTCGTAGCCATGTTCCCCATCGTGTCAGAATCGGCTGTGGTGGCTCAGGGGTACGGGGACACAATTCGTGAAATTACCGAATACGTTTTGGAGATTTCAGGAATACTGCCTTTGTACTCCATATTAACGCATCTACATTTGGGTAACATTTACGGATCCGTTCTTCTACAAGATGTAGGGCATGGATTTTACATGTAATATGTAAAAAGTTACCACACTGTTCCTTAAGCGACCGACCTACAGAAGGCACCATCTGTCACAAACATTAGGATTTGATCTCTGGAAATTTCAAATTTTTCCAATGTACTTAACACTACTTTTGAAATTACCCGCGCAGTACATTCTTCTGTTTGTCTGCTAGCTAATAAAATTGAGGATGGCGATTGATTTGGTTCCATTTTACGCACAATAACATTAAGTACAGATCTTTTTTTGCTATCAGTTGTTTCATCCACACTCAACCACACTTTTTTATTTTTCAGATCAGCCTTAATTTTATTTTCTAAATGTACACGAACAGATTTTAAATAACGTCGTAAGTGGGTGCAGCTCGGTAATTCTAATTGCCATATTTTTCAAGAAATGAAATAAACGAATCATGGCGTAACAAAGTAAACGGCAATTTACACACAACCATCATTGTACACAAATCAAATAAGAACATTTCGTATTTTGTATCGGCACCAGTGTCTCTATCTTTATGTCTTGCGCTATACACGTGGCGTTGCAAATTTGATTTTGTTAAATGGTTTATATATATATTGCACACTAATCATTTTACATTTACCCCATTGTAAGATAAACTAGGATGGTTCTCAATAAACCTATTGACTAACTTTATTTATAGCGGTTCTTTTACTGTACGCTGCTTCAACATTATTAAATACACAGAATACACTTTCCTGCTGCTATTATACGTGTACACACGATGACCGTGAACAACATACTAAGTAATCGTATGTGCGATGGGGCACGCGGGAACCAATTCGTTAGTCACGCCTCTGCTATCGCTCCGGATTGGTCCACTCTAGTTATTACTAACTAGTTGTTTGGTTGTATTGTGCTAATAATAAAAGGAATTTTTTGAAGTAAATCATTGGTGTGATGGTGAATTATCATCAAAGGTTTAGAACGTGTGTACTAATGCTTACATAAATATATTACAACTTACTAATTAAATAAAATACAACAACGTTGTCCTTAAAGTTTGTATTAGTATTTACATTAGAAATTGAGCGTTGATATATTTTAAAGTAATTAAATGAACGTAGTATATACAAGGAGTAGTAAATAAGTAATTAAAAATTAACATACAAAAATTACTGAAAATAATGTTAAATTAGGGAGTAAATCAATTATGAATTAATTGTGAGTAATATAAAATAACCTCTGTATCGAACAATACAGTTACCTTTGAGTTGCGATGATGTACGTTCAGGAGGTGTGTGTCATATACTTGGACAAGTAAGAAGAGCGATGCTTAGAAGCGAAGGACGCCGGACGGCGTGGCGTGTTGCATCATGTACTTGAACAGTACGACGCGTAAGATGTTTAACTTACGAAGGATCTGAACAGAAGACAGTATTTGTGTCAAACTGGTTTGTCGGAAAAAGTTTGTTTTATTACCCCTAAGTTGAGAGAGGGTATCAATGTTGTCGATGTCTTGAATAGTGAATTAATCAACAGCGCAACTTGAAAAGTTGTGATATCGATGACATAGATATCATTAAAATATCCTTTGTGAGACAAGCTTTCAAATGATATGCGACACAGTATATTATAGGAGATGAACTAATTAAATTAATAACTTAAGTTTAAAAATGAAATGTAAAATGAAATTCAAAGCAACCGTCAAATGCTTGTTTGACCGTTCAAATCCAGGTAGATGTCGAAGGGTTTATTGTAGTACGATAACAAAAGAGAGGCTTTCTCTTTGGAAACGAGTTTACAGAATATTGTCTAAGCGAAGTTTAATATTTTAAAATGCCGAATATATTTAAAGAAATAAATATAATTTAAAAATAGAATTAAATATTCTTATATATACACGAAGGTGTAACAATGTAATAAGTGTTCTTTAAAACTTGATACACGGAAATGTGAATTGGATATGTTAGTTATCAACTAAATTTGGAATGTCCGACTTTTACATTAACGGTGGAAAAGGAAAACAATAATAGGATACCATCTTTAGATACATTAGTAATTAGAAATAAGCATAAAATAGAACCGCCGATTCAAATCATAGTTTTCAATAGAAGACAGCTACTTTTAATTTCTGAGTCAATCGGTCTAGGCAATAAAATTAATTTCAATCTGAAATAACGTATGTACGAAATTAATTGCAGCTATTGTAATTCGAAATATATATATGTTAAACGAAACGTTCAATAATAACCCGTTTTAAAGAAAACATCACATATTAAATTTAATAAACCAGAAAAATCAAGCATCGCTAACCATGTATTGGACACGGATCACAATGTCGCGATAAAAGTGTTAAAACGTATCAAAAATATCAAAAACCCCCAGAGATCTCGATGCATACGAAAGCATTCATATCGTTAAAAACAAAATTAATACGTTTAACTCAGGCAATGGTCCTATCCCAGTTGTTTTTTTTCGTTCCTAGGAAAGTAGCTAGAAAATGTTGAGGGCGTGAGAATAAACACATTTGTGTTGCCGTTTTCTTAAGGGTAAGTTGACGTAATTGTAGTTTGCGTATTCGTTTAATTATCAGTATATACGTGGACACCATGTAAAGTTGTACGCGATTCTATGTGTTAGCATTACTGTGCCCCATATTCAACACTTTGATTTACCTACTGATGAAGACAACTTAGTTGTCGAAATACGTATTTAGGATACACGATTATTAATTATTGTGATTATAGTGATTATTTAAAAACATTATTTTAAACATTGTCAATTAATGTGTATGTAAGAGATATTGTCATGTTAGAAGTGAATACAGAACTTCTTTTGTTACAAAGAAATGGTTTAAGGTCCACTCGATAGGTTTTCAAAGAGACCGTAAAGGGGTGAACGGCAATAAAATTAAAATAATAAAAATGACGAAGCATATATTACAGGGTCAAAACTGAAAAGCCCTATGCCTGATTTGGTTAACAACTGTCTATATAAACATATTGGAAACGTTTAAACCATGGAATAGTAAATTCATTTTATGACAATAAGATATGCACAGTAACAAAGGTGCAGCAATAAAATAAACAGTTTATCTTGCTTGTAATAGCATACGAAAATTGCAAGTTCCTCTAAAACGTAATATTTATCTAAACCTTTGATAATCGAAATTATTAACGAAATGCATTTAGACAAATGAATAAATTCTTTACAAATGAAAGTAATAGTTTTCTCTTAGGTTTTCCGAAGTATTAAATAGATTTTTAATCCTAAATGTTTAAATAATTTATTACGCCGTAATAGCAAAATAAAGATAAACTAAGTTTAAAAAATATAAACAATGAAATGAAATGCACGTGTTTATTATAATCCGAACATGATCTATAAAAAAGAATTTAAAAAAATACATATCACTTTGCAGTTTAAGACAACACGTTAAAATCACAAATAAAATATTGTTCAACTGCATACAGGGATGACCCACAAGCCATTTTTCATCATAGCATAGAATCTAGGCCTATACCGGGTGCGACAATAGTGTGTCGGCGGAGCTTAGTATGAGAACTAATGAAGTTGTAGCAATGAAATTTTACGTACACATGTAGTATGCTACATTTCTATTTTTATTTATACCGGGTGCGGCAATAGTGTGTCGGCGGAGCTTAGCATGAAACCTAATAAAGTTGTAACAATGAAATTTTACGTACACATGTAGTATGCTACAGTGCATTTTCTAATTTTATTTATATATTTACAGGTGTTCCAAATTTCCGCAACCACTTTCAATTTTTTTTTTTAAATAGATTGCTATACTTTCTTGTTATTATGATGAAAGCCACCCAAATTATCTTTGCAATAATATATGACAATGTGCACTTACAACTGTTAGTTTTGGTTTTATTGCAAATTTTGTTAAAATCTTGACAGTTGCAGCGTCTAACATTTTAAGTCTTAGCCTGAAAATGGGTGCAGTGCCTCACGTAGCTTTTTTGTTACCAATTTATGGACTAACACGTTATATGTTTTGAGGGTGAACAACGTGACAACATATACAGAGTGTTAAATATGTCGTGCCAAAGTTATCGAAGTTTAAAGGCTATTTTCTCTTTTTTTTTAAATTGAACCTATAATTTTTTTATTAGTCAGCAAATTCCTTGTAAAATTGCCGTTAAAATGGTATAAATAACATATTACTTATTTCTAGTATTTTCGAAGTTATAACCCTTTAATGGGATATACCTATGTTTATAATATTCAATATGCGGTGCTGCATCTAATAGTTGGGTGGTTGGCCATGAAATGATATTAAGCAAAAATTGCTGTGTAACCAAACGTCAAATATCTACTTAAAATTTCCATATAAAGTGTTTTTCAATAGTTTCTCTTTACTGTAATCGCGTTTAATTGTTATAATTTAAGTTCGGCTAGTTAATTATCAATTTCCGTTTGTTCGTTATTAGTTGTTATCTTGTTGTCAGTTATATCGTTTTGTTGTCATTATTTTTTATTTCCATGCCGTAATAGTTTATAGTTGTGTTTCTTTAGAATGAATTTTTCGAAAGAGGAGCTAATAGACATGGTATTTGTTCTTGGCGCTAGCAATAGAAATCCACTTTTAGCATCAAGAACATATGCTATGGAGTATCCTCACCGAAGAGCACCAGATATTAAGACTTTTGAAAATTTGTTGACAAGGTTTCTTCGGACGGGTTCAGTGAATTATGTCAAACATGAAAGAACTAAGTCTATGGTTACAGAAGATAATGAAGTGACAGTCGTCCAGTCCGTTGTGGAAAATCTGCGCGTATCTACAAGGATAATTTCGAAAGAACACGGGATAGAAGTCACTGCTGTAAGAAGGATTTTAAAAAAACATAAATTTCACCCTCACAAAATTCAAAATCATCAAGGCTTATTACAAACGGATTTTGAAAGGAGACTTGTTTACTGTGAATGGCTACTTTTCCAATTACGACAAGATCTAAATTTTCTAGATCATGTGCTTTTCACAGATGAAGCAACATTTGCTAATTGTGGAATAACAAACAGAAAAAATTCTCATTATTATGACACTAGAAACCCTCATTTTGTGCAACCCATTTTATACCAACAAAAATGGAGTGTTAACACCTGGGGAGGCATCATAGGAAACACTATTGTAGGTCCATTCTTTTTTAATAATACTTTAAATTGTGAAATCTACACAAATTTCCTACAAAATAATTTACCATTGCTGTTAGAAGACCTACCAGATAACGTCATAAGGAGATTGTGGTACCAACATTATGGTGCACCTGCACATTACGGTGTTGCTGCAAGAACACATTTAGATAGGGTATTCACCAATAGGTGGACTGGGAGAGGAAGCTTTATAAGCTGGCCACCGCGGTCACCAGATCTAACCCCTTGTGATTTTTTTCTGTGGCCTACTGTAAAAAATATAGTTTACAAAACACCTCCTACAACGGCAGAGAACATGCAGCAACGAATCAGAAACGCTTTTCTTCAATTAAGTGAAAACAACATGGCTCAAAATGTAAGTCTGTCGATGCAGAGGCGATTAAAAGCATGTGTAGAGCAGAATGGACATATATTTGAACACATTTTAAATTAATTTTGTTTTATTATGGAAAAATTACAAAATGTAAATCTAAAATTAATAAATGAAGAATTAAAAAACAGGTGTTTGTAAAAGTTACTTTGTTTGATATCATTTCATAGCCAACCAACTATTAAATGCACCGCAAATTGAATATTATAAACATAGGTATATCCCATTAAAGGGTTATAACTTCGAAAATACTAGAAATAAGTACTATGTTATTGGTACCATTTTAACGGCAATTTTACAAGGAATTTGCTGACTAATAAAAAAATTATAGGTTCCATTTAAAAAAAAGAGAAAATAGCCTTTAAAATTCGATAATTTTGGCACGACATATTTAACACTCTGTATATGTTGTCACGTTGTTCACCCTCAAACCATATAACATGTTAATCCATAAATTTGTAACAAAAGAGTTACGTGAGGCACTGCACCCATTTTCAGGCTAAGACTTAAAATGTTAGACGCTGCAACTGTCAAGGTTTTAACAAAATTTGCAATAAAACCAAAACTAACAGTTGTAAGTGCACATTGTCATATACCATTGCAAAGATAACTTGGGTGGCTATCATCATAATAACAAGAAAGTATAGCAATCTATTTAAAAAAAAAATTGAAAGTGGTTGCGGAAATTTGGAACACCCTGTAAATATATAAATTAAATTAGAAAATGCACTGTAGCATACTACATGTGTACGTAAAATTTCATTGTTACAACTTTATTAGTTTTCATGCTAAGCTCCGCCGACACACTATTGCCGCACCCGGTATATTTGCAGGATGTTCCAAATTTCCACAACCACTTTCAATTTTTTTTTTAATGGATTGCTATACTTTCTTGTTATTATGATGATAGCCACCCAAATTATCTTTGCAATAATATATGACAATGTGCACTTACAACTGTTAGTTTTGGTTTTATTGCAAATTTTGTTAAAATCTTGACAGTTGCAGCGTCTAACATTTCAAGTCTTAGCCTGAAAATGGGTGCAGTGCCTCACGTAACTCTTTTGTTGCTAATTTATGGACTAACACGTTATATGTTTTGAGGGTGAACAACGTGGCAATATATACAAGGTGTTAAATATGTCTTGCCAAAGTTATCGAAGTTTAAAGGCTATTTTCTCTTTTTTTTTAATTGAACCTATAATTTTTTTATTAGTCAGCAAATTCCTTGTAAAATTGCCGTTAAAATGGTAACAATAACCTAGTACATATTTCTAGTATTTTCGAAGTTATAACCCTTTAATGGAATATACCTATGTTTATAATATTCAATATGCGGTGCTGCATCTAATAGTTGGTTGGTTGGCCATGAAAGTATATTAAGCAAAAATTGCTGTGTAACCAAACGTCAAATATCTACTTAAAATTTCAATATAAAGTGTTTTTCTGTAGTTCCTCTTTGCTGTAATCGCGTTTAATTGTTATAATTTAAGTTCGGCTAGTTAATTATCAATTTCCGTTTGTTGGTTATTAGTTGTTATATTGTTGTCAGTTATATCGTTTTGTTGTCATTATTTTTTATTTACATGCCGTAATAGTTTATAGTTGTGTTTCTTTAGAATGAATTTTTCGAAAAAGGAGCTAATAGACATGGTTTTTGTTCTTGGCGCTAGCAATAGAAATCCACTTTTAGCATCAAGAATATATGCTATGGCGTATCCTCACCGAAGAGCACCAGATATTAAGACGTTTGAAAATTTGTTGACAAGATTGCTTCGGACGGGTTCAGTGAATTACGTCGAACATGAAAGAACTAAGACTATGGTTACAGAAGATAATGAAGTGACAGTCGTCCAGTCCGTTGTGGAAAATCCACTCCTATCTACAAGGATAATTTCGAAAGAACACGGGATATAAGTCACTGCTGTAAGAAGGATTTTAAAAAAAGCATAAATTTCACCCTTACAAAATTCAAAATCATCAAGGCTCTTATTACAAACGGATTTTGAAAGGAGACTTGTTTACTGTGAATGGCTACTTTTCCAATTACGACAAGATCTAACTTTTCTAGATCATGTGCTTTTTTGTGCTCATTGTGCTCATTTTGTGCAACCCATTTTATACCAACAAAAATGGAGTGTTAACACCTGGGGAGGCATCATAGGAAACACTATTATAGGTCCATTCTTTTTTAATACTACTTTAAATTGTGAAATCTACACAAATTTCCTACAAAATAATTTACCATTGCTGTTAGAAGGCCTACCAGATAACGTCATAAGATTGTGATACCAACATGATGGTGCACCTGCACATTACGGTGCTGCTGCAAGAGCACATTTAGATAGGATATTCACCAATAGGTGGATTGGGAGAGGAAGCTTTATAAGCTGGCCACCGCGATCACCAGATCTAACCCCTTGTGATTTCTTTCTGCGACCTACTGTAAAAAATATAGTTTACAATCGCGAAATGAGCCTGTTGTAAAATGGAGTTCGTGGATATCACTTAGAATTAGCATATAAATATCTATTGTCTATTCCTCCAACCAGTGTAGAACCTGAGCGAGCGTTTTCAGCTGCTGCTTATGTTGGCAATAAACTACGAAGCAGGCTTGGAAGTCAAACATTGGATGCTTTGATATTTCTGCGATTATATTTTAAATAAATTCTAAATAGTTATTTGTATTGTCACTTTTGTTTCTTATTTTAGTATATTGTGTATTGTGTTGTGCAAAAATATTAATAAATAATTTTTAAGAAATTACATAAGTTTTTTTTTTCATTTGAGCCCAATTAGAAACCACATAGTCCCGGGATCCCGGGATTACGCTTCAAAAATCCCGTAATCCCGGGATTGGAAAATATGCTCGGGATATATATAGCTGTTTCCATGACCATTGTATTTTTTCGTTATAGAATTCGATTGTAAATATTTTTAGAGTTTTATTGAGAAATTTATATTTATAACATAGTATAAAATTCATATAAAATTTATCGTCTTATAACTAAACTTTGAGAGTTCAATCTTATATCATATTTCATTCTCTTCTATCGCCACGTAATACAAATTACCTAATTTCAATAGAATTTTCCCAGTATTCATTCATGCCCTCTTCATAAATTCCGTTTTATTACCATCTTTCCGGGCCGAAAGTTCTTTCTTATTACATTAGATAATAAATAAAATTTTCCATTCTTTCGTACTCGTACTGATACATTTTCTTTTATTTCTATCTTCTCTTTTGTTACCTATAGTTTTATTAAAGCGTACGGTCAACCGAACGACCACTTAACAACCTTTCGTGTTACTCCAATGTTACAAGGTATATGGAATTATTCACCGATAGACTTCAAATGCGAATATACGAGGGGAGATTTTTATATTATCTACCTAGCCATGAAAAAATTAAGTGGCCATAACAAGCTTTTGCTGTCAAATAGCTGTCACATTTGTATTTACATTAACCAAGTTTAGTTCAAATCCAGAGAGTTACAAAGTTTTATTTTACCAAAAATAGGTGAAATTCAGTTTGAGGATAGAAACGTGATAAAATTATTGACGAAAAAAGGAATGGACCCAAATATAATATTAATAAAATATTTATCAGAGGATGACTAGCGTGTATAGGGAAGATGATGTACAATCATATTTTATAGTAAAATTTTGGTCTGTGGAGTAGCGAATCAATTCAAAACGATCCAAGATCCGGAAGAGCTATCGAAACAAGAACTAAGGAAATCATGAAGTAAGTTGTGGAAACAAAGTCGACCTCGGAGCAATATAATACCCATAACGCCCTTGGTGCATAAATAACTAATATGTCATTATACATATTGCTATGAATAGTGGTTTGAAAATTTAGCACGCCACCATCCACAACTAGTTTTCCCAACTAGGTTTCTCAGCCGGTGAATTTTCAAATATGAGACTTCTAACTTCTCGAGTTCCACTTAGGAAAGCGTGTCTACAGAGTAAATTTAGCGCCAGTGAAATGTTACTTATATAAGTTAAGTTTAAACAGCAATATAGGCATGAGTACAATAAATCAAACGCAGGATAAAATTAAAATGAATATTTAATACAAAATAAAAAAAATAAAAAAAAATTCTATCTTTACAAAGTATAAAGATGCTGTATTATACAAAAATACATGAGGTAAAAACATTCATTGTAAATTGACAGCTAAATGAATGGAAACCATCCTCTTTATGAATCCGAACAAACTTATCTAAAAATAATTAAGTTTACTATTAATTTCTCCCCAGAGAACCACACTGTATAAACAGATTCTGATACACGAACAAAATTTACGCATGTGCAAACACAAAGCACAAAAAACAACCCTGATTCCCGTCGAACAAACTTTTCAATTATAATTTTAACAAAGAAATGTTAATAGTAAGCTTTATTATCTATATTTCTAATAATTAAATCTCTTAATTACAACCTTCCATACAATGGAACTATTATAATTTTAATTCTAGTTCCAAAAAAAAATATGTGGAGACGAAGAACAAAGAAGGTGCATAATCAATTTAAACATCAAATAACATACGAGAATTTATCTCTATAACTCTCTAATACATCTATAAATCACTCATCAATCAAATAACCGAATTAATTAAAATATATTTAAATATATTTCACTAAGCAACCTTCTAGTTCAAACTATATAATTTTGGTCTCTCCTAGAATTTACCTCGGCCTCTACAACACATTTCAATGCACGCCGGGAAAAAAAACAGTTTTTCTAAATCCATACTGTTAAAAGAATAAGTTTGTATATATTTTAATTTAATAAATTATTAATTTATTAAGTGATAGATGTGTAGTTTACGCCGCCTATCGTATCTTGCAATTTTATGTAAAACCAAATGTAAATCTCCCCGCTACTTCTAATGCTACGCGAACTTACTCCCACCGCTCGCCATCTTATTTGGCGCTTGCTACATATTACTAAAGAAATGTTGAATTGAAAGTTGTCTTTTAAATATGTAAACGATTGATATCGATTCACGATGCTTTTCAAAGTTAACGTCTTAATTTCCAATAAGTTGCTTAAGTGTCGCTTCTACATTGAAGGAAAAAAAAATGCAAGAAGTGACGGTAATATCAAATTCTGTATTAAAACATTTTTTTCAGGCTTTTCATTTATTACCTGGTTAATATCCACGTCTCTTGCTAAATCAGCGAGTAAAAACATAGCTTGCAATCTTTCTTGTGAGATCTTGTTTCTAGGATAGTTTTTAATTATCTTTAGTTTTGAAAAAGATCTTTCACTATTTGCGACGCTTTTTCGGGTAATGCTAAGTATAAAATAATGCCAGAATAATGTTCATAGCGCACGAATGGGGCGACCTTGCGAACACATTGCACTGGCTTACTCTTTTACTGAATACTGTGTTGCCGTTTATTATCGAAGCTTTCACACCAAGCTAATAGATATTTAACTTAACGATACTATGAAAATCGTCACCGGTACTGTTAGATCCACACCTAGTCTCTGGCTACTGATTCTTTCTAACATCCCCCCCTCCTTCCGAATTCAGACGTCTCGGTGCAGCAAGAATGATTGGGGTAAGATTACCAACAACATTGTTCTTCCTATACCCGATGATTTGGATAGCGTCCCCAGGAACCGACTGAAATCTAGGAGACCGATGCCTGGATACAGAAGTTCAATCCCCCATCAATGTGAGTAATTACTGGATAACCTTCCTCGAACAAGGCCCTGAATTGAGGAATAGAATACTTTTTAATCCTTTAGAACCTCTGCCGGACGTATATAGATTCCACGCAGACCACAGAAAATGCAACTCAATACTGCATAAATGTAAACTTGCAGATACTGCCCTCTGCGAGTGTGTAAATGTAGAACAAACTATAACGCACATAGTAAGCGACTACTCCAGAAAAAAATTTCCCTGGTGGCATCCACGAGCTAAGCAAGGCAACTCCTGCCGCATTGGACTGATTGAAAATTTAGGTATTAGTGTGTAAATTATTTTTATTTGTTGACAGTATCTGCAGGGAATTTCGTTCCTCTAAAGGAATTGTGTCTTTGTAATTCCTTAAGGTATGGCCCATCTTTCTATCCGTAGTAAAAACTACGTCTATGATGTATCTATGATGTGTCTATGGTTTTGAAGTATCTTGCCATCCTATCAGTTGTTTCTTTAATCTTTGGTAAAAGGACTTTTATTTTCTGCTTGCGATGTCTGTGCGTTTCTATTTTGTATGGCTTTGTTGATAAAATGCGAAGAATACCCGTTCGATAATAGTGACTAGCGTGTAGTTTCTGTTTTTTTCTGTAATATATTCTTTAATTTTAATTATTAAAATTTTAACTACAGAATTTAATTTAACTCAATTGAAGTGAATTTATTTTGTTGTCTTGGATTTGGCGCCCAACGTGGGGCATGCATACTCTATCAAAATGTCTACTCAACCATATAAAAAAGACGATACCGAAATGCAATGCCACATTTAAATGCATTACAATCTATCTTTAAGTCAATTATTCCATATTAAATTACTGTTTTTAGCCACCAAATTGGGACATTATACTTCATAGTATATATTCATTTATAATACATGCGTTATTTTTCTCATAAAAGTGATTTATACATTAATGATTTTCATTTTTTTTTCTCGCTTTTCATACGAAATAAATAAATCTGCAGTTTTGTATCAGAAACTAGCTAACCCTTTAACTAATATTTCTTCTTTTAAATTAGCAATTAAAATTATGTCAGACTTGTCAATTACATTTCCGTATCTCCAAGAATTGGAACGAAACCAATATTATTTTACGATCACGATCCTAACGAAGTCGCGCAGTCCCATTACGTTTTATGGAAACCTCTAAACATATTTCGCATTAGAAATCGGGTCGACACATTGTCAATGTATGTCCGTAAACCTACAGTAGATATGGAAATGAAACATTACCTATATTATTGCATCCCGGCTATTGTGCTTCTAAAGAACTGCTTTAACATAGCGGCACTTTTATTGCGGTACGCTCCACTCGGAGCGTAAAATTTTACACATTGTAAAGTCGTACGAATGTGACAATAAATGCGTGTTTCTATACCCGGCCGAATCAAAGCCAATCCATGTTGAAAGTCACTACACTCGAAGCGTGTTGACCTTTCATGCCAAGAGCGTACGTCTTTTGCGCCCGGAAATGGGAAAAAAAATCGTAAAGAGCTATATCCGGCGCTTACAGTTAGAGGGTGTGCGATTTTATATCTGTCGAGTTGATTAACTGTAATTTAAACGTCGTCAGAAAGGCTCTGAAATAAGTGTCCTCCTTTCTTCTGCTTCGTATGGGGTATGATCGTATACTTGATATTTTTCTTTCATGTAAAATGATGATAAGCATGTTACAGTATAATACGGAAATACTGTGTATTAAGTAGTTATAAGAGAAAAAGCACAATGAATTTGAATGTGTACAAAGGTTAAGAAGTAGCAATATAACATAACGAAAACGTAAGTGGATAGGCAATGGGTATTTGAGCGTAAAATCTCATGTATTTTCTTATGAAAGCTTCGTTTTGCAACTCAAGGTTATTCGACCCGTGATGTCACAGTTGAATAACGTAGCTAACTTCACGTTGGTGTTTACGTAACTCCCCACCGAGGCACAGTGCGAAATTTAGGAAGTTTAGCGAAGTTTTATTTATTGTTTTGTTAGGTAAATACCACGCCTCTAAAACCTCATACTCAGTTCGGGAATTTACCCTGCGAAAGAACCGCAAAATGCACCTGAAATTCGCATTACTTATTCAATCATACTTTTTGCCTATAGAAAGCTATTCGATTTGTTAAAGTTAATAGAGTGGTACATACAAATGGCAAATCAGTAGGCCATGATTTTTTCTTCATGTATTTTATTAGAAAATTGTCAATTATTGGCATTTAATTAATTGCACAATCTTTCCTTGCTCGTGTGTGATTTGTTCGTGGAAAAAGTGATTTTTAAGAAGTAAGTTAAATTTACATTTTTAACTTTAGTAGAGATTTTAAAAAGTGATACCACATAATACCAGCTTGAAACGCACAACATTTTAAATTTTTTTTTCCCTGTGTTGAAAACTCAAAAGATCTTCTGCGATATTTTGCGATCTCCTTTTAAATGAAACATTTTCCAGAATGACTTTGCAAGTTTCATATAACTGTATATTCCAAAAGTGGAAGGAAGAACCGACATCGAATGCCATCATTGGTTTTTGTTTTGGAAAAAATAGGCTCACCAATGTTAAGATCTGATGCTCTTTGCAGTTTAAAGGCAACTCTTCGCGCACTGGTTTGTAAAATACGAAAAAGGTGGAGGGCATCCAGTCGAAATTTAGCATCATTTCTGAATAGAAATGCTGTCTGGCTTGAAAATAATGTAAAGTTTTCAAATGCTGTAAGGGATGCATTGCCCAGTGGATCGAGGACCAATGCAGGCAGACCTAAAAAAGAATTTAGGTATTGTCATCCTAAAGTGCAAAACAGAAAAGTGCATCATCTTTTGAAGTCCGGTAGTCAAGACGAGTTAGCCAAAGCAACCGTAACAAAGCTATACCAATCTGGACAACGAAACTCTGCAGCGATTGTCAAGGAACTGGCATCTGCTTCTCCAGAAAGGGGAAGCAAAATCAAAATAGCTCGCATGTCTTCTTCAAACAGCCTACGAAAATTAGCTCCGGACCAGGCTCTGGCGCTACTTATTGATGCAAACTTATCGTCAAATCAATACAACATTGTTCGGGATCAAGCAAAACATCACGGTTGCACTTTGTATCCACCTTATTATGTTGTAAAGGAGACAAAGAGGTTATGCTATCCAAAGGACATAATAATAACTGAAGTTTCAGCTGAAGTATCAGTTCAGTCGCTTATAAATCATACCGCAGCAAGACTTTGTACAGGGCTAGAAGAGACTCTTAGAAATTTGTCAAACGTTAAAGCACTAAATATTATCGTAAAGTGGGGTTGTGATGGGGCGGAACAAGTTAACTATCGACAAAAGTATATGGACAAAAAATAACTCTGATGATAGTATGTTTAGTGTATCAATGGTACCAATCCAAATGTGCTCCGTAAATGACAATGGTGATAATTAGTCACTAATTTGGAAAAACCCTGCTTCTTCTTCCACACGGTACTGTCGCCCCATTAAGTCGTTTTTACCAAAGAAACAGTCAGTGTAATTACCTCATAAGTAAACAAAGTGAAATAACAAATATCTCAACTTACTCCAACCACTATACTTGTAGATGGCAAGCAATTTCAGGTTACAGCAAATATGATCTTTTGTATGATTGACGGTAAAGTATGCAATGCTGTATCATCCTGTGCATCATCACAAACATGCTACTTATATGGGGCTAAACCTAGTGAAATGAAGAACATCTGCGATATACCTCAAAAAAATATAAACGAATCCTTTTTATCCCTTGGACTATCGCCCCTCTATGCATGGATAAGGTTTTTGGAATATATTTTACATATATCGTACAAACTTGATATTAAAGCATGGCAAGCTCGTGGAGCAGAAAATAAAAAAAAAGTTGCAGAGAAGAAAAAATACATTCAACAAAAATTCAAAGAGGAGCTTGTCTTGCTTATAGATATGCCAAAACAGCAGACCGGAAACACAAACGATGGTAATACCGCGAGGAAATTCTTTAGAAATGCCGAAAAGTCTGCCGAAATAACTGGCGTTAACTTAGAATTGATCAAACGTTTTCATGTGCTGTTAGAGTGTCTAAATTGTGGTCTTAAAATTAATTCAGAAAAGTTCGGCGAATATGCAAGAGAAACTTTGGAATTGTATTTGAAAGAATATTTCTGGTACTCAATGCCCGTAAGTGTGCATAAAGTCCTTTGTCATGGAAAGGATATTATAGCCTCTTGCATTCTTCCGATCGGACAATTTTCTGAAGAAGCGGAGGCAAGAAACAAACACTGCAGAAAATATCGCGAACTTTTTACTGGAAAAACGTCAAGAATTGACACAAATACGGATTTATTTTATCGACTGCTTATTTCGTCGGATCCGTACATCGCTAGTCTTCGTAAAGCACCCAAAACCAAGCATAGTGAAGTTACGCCAGAAGTTTTAGTGTGTTAGAAAGATTTGCAGGCCCGTGTAATGATTGCGAGTCTTCAGACGATTACAATGAGTCTAGTTCTGAATAGGTGTTCAAAATGTTGTTATAATATGTATGTTTTTTTAATTGTTCTATAATAGAAAACACAAATAAACTCAAAAACTTTAAATAAAACATATTAATTTTTATTAAAAATTTTAAAAACCAACAAATAGAACTGTTTTACTGTTTTGAATAATTAAATTCCGGTAAACTCAAGAAATTTCGCACTGTGCGAGGCCGCTTACTTCGCCCTTCTCTCTAATAAGTATTGCAGAAAATTTCCTGTAACGATCAAAAACTGTTTCCTAGCGAGAGGTTTGTTGTTAATAAACCCTTTACTACGAGCAAATGTTTTTATGTTTTCACTAAAAAAAAAATTAATGATTTTTCTATATGTATTTGTCCAAATAAAAACATTAAAATGTAAATAATGATGTGTTCAATTATCCGGAAAACTCCCGGTCCCGGCCCACCCGGGTAACCGAGGCTCTACTGTAATAATAATAATAATATTATTAATATTATTATTATTATTAACTAGGTATATTGCCTAACATTGTTTATACACGTAGTCCTGTATCATGCTAATAATGTAAATCACTATTTTGCACTCATATCCAAGTCTACTTCACATGACAATTTTAATTTTTCATTACACAAATATTCAATTACGTACAAGGCAGTTAAACCGAGCCAAGTTAAATATATCAATCAGCACCTCTCTCAATACAGAGCGATGTGTTGAGTAATAAATGAGTAATATTAACTTAAATGTTTAGCTTTAGCGATGAATATTTAAATTCTCTGTGTATTCTCTTGCAAGTTAGAATTTTTTTTTAGACAAGAAATAGTTTATAGTATTTTGTATACATTTTTTTTCTATTTGAATTTTTTTTCCAAGATACAACTATATTCTTGCGATACATACTTGGATACCTACACACCGTAAAATTTTCTTTCCTTTGAATACGAAGACTATCCTTAAGTAAATATTATAATTAACCGGAAACATTACATTTTTTACTGCAAACGTGTTTATTTCCGATTTGAAAAGTTAACATCATCTTCAATCTTTATATCCTCGATAAACGTCTTATTATTATCATCATCTCAGCTCTGCAGTTAAATTCCGATGTCTTTCGACGTCTTTCAAAAACGTCATCAAATCCTCGAGTTTATTTTTCAATCTACGAAGTCGTTTTAACTAATACACGTATTCTAATCGTTAAGTGAACGGAACAATTTGGATTAATGGTGGTTGAAGGCGAACTCGGCGGCGTTAACATGAATGGTATTATCATGATTGCAATTATTTTGATTATTATTGTGACCATTACGGTATTGTTAATTTAATAGCGACGCTTTGGCGAATCAGAGCGAGTTGCGATCCATCGACCTTAACAACTGTGATGCCTGGCTGCAGGACAGAGAAAGCAATACGAACGCGTTGATCAGCTTTGCACAGGATACGGCGAATCTCGTTGGACGACATATAAGGATAACAGGTAAGTGTTGTTCTGTCTTTTTAATGTACTTCTAGTGTGAGATTTCTCTGTAATTTACTTAATTATGGAAGTGATAAAATAGCAGTACCTTACCGATATAAAAGATGTTCCTAATTGAACTTCTTGATTCCGGTTTCGAAAAAAAAAAACAAAATTTTATCATTTTCAAATACAAACTCAGCAATTATATATGAAAAATTATATCAGCCAAATTCACTCCACAACTCCGCTGATATGACACCATTCCTTTTAACTTAATGCATGTGAGAATTAATAAACATTAAAATCTCATATCACACGCATTTATCGCTTAATTTGTTGCGTTAATTCTACAATTTGATAAAATTACTTCTGCCGAAGAATGTAGACGCAACACGTCTCGACGTCAATCGTCCAGGTTGTGAGGATAAATGAAAAATGTATGGAAGCTACGTCTGTGTGCATAAACTAGCATTCTTTTCTCCGTACGTATTTTGATTCGAGTGTGAAAAATATTAAATCATGATTCATAATGTCCTCGCTCCGTCCCTGGCATTGACGTCATGCACCCCTGACTGGCAATGCCTAGTTCATCACCAAATGAAGCCTGACTGATAACCAGAGAGCGGACTCGAGCGATCGATGATTCATAGCCCATAGGCCTGGTCTGCCTTGTATTCGCATTAGGTTTGTTTCTGTAAGAGATCCGTGACTTTCGAACAATTTGATACGTGTGGTTAGCTGCATAAGTGGCACATACCTACATATACACTTAATATGTATCTGTCAATGCACAACAGAGCGAATGTAATAAATGGTTTGGTAACCGGCAGCAACTACTGCTGAAACAAAAGTAATGCTGACAAGCGAATTGCGTATTGAATTTTGAATCAAAATAATTTACAAAGAACATTTTCTATGAAACATTGAAAGTGTAAAACATTACTATGAGCAACTAAAATTTGTTCAGGGTGTTCCTGTGTTAAATTAGTTCTTTTAGATGTTAAAACGTCTTTAAAAATGGAAAATGTCCGTTTCACATCTCAACTTGTGATGGGTGTGTGATTAAAATGTTGCAAAAATGCACCATACTTCGAATGTATAGATTTTTCAATCGGCTTTGTGCAGAATTGATATAATATATTCAAATCTGAATTTCTACTAAATATGGCTTCAACTTTTTGTCTCAGCTTGTTTCCAAATTCAGAAGGCATACTTTTCATTCGATCGGTAACTGTTTCTAAGTTAATTATCGCCTCTTTTAGGTTAATATCTTGATTTTGCATGTAGGTAATCGTATCTGTAAGACACAGGAAATTAGCTTTAATAAAGTTTAGCTGGTTTTGTAAATTTTCAATTTGTATCAGGTGTTTACAATTAGAAATACTTTGCGTATCATCATCTTGAAGACGAAAAGCAAAGTTTTTTAATTCATTGTTGTCTTGTGAATAGAAAAATGTTGCTTCTAGCTATGTTCCCAACCTAATTAATACAGAAACTGGGGGTAAAAGCAAATTTGGAAATATTTCTCTATACAACGCCACTCGTGAAGGTGCTTTGAGACATATAATTTTAAATCATGAAACTAACTTATCAACATTTGAAAAATGACCCCTGATGTATTCACATACTCTGTGTAGTACATGTACTGCACAGGCAACGTGTAGCATATTTGGATAAGATTGTTTTAATAACTTCCCTGTTTTTAACATATAAGCTGCCGCATCAGTCAAAAATAATAGCATCTCGTCTTTATAGTTGTTATCCGATGACAGAATATTATGTGAATACATTGAACAATTACTTCTGCAACTTGGTTCACTATTTACGACTGGCAATACTGAAGTTGCAATTAAGTATGGTTGGTATGAAGTTGTCCAATTAAGAATACCAACAACTACATTTAACACATATCGTCCTATTACATCCGTTGTTTCTTCTGAACTTACCCAAAGATAATGACCAGATAGATTGGTTCGTATTTTTTCAATGGTTCTCAAATAACATTTTGGTAAGTGGTATTTACGTAGAGTAGATTCATCTGGTATATGACGATCAGTATATTTTCTAAGAAACCTCTTGAGGACTGGATTGTTAAGCTTTTTGAATAGGATATTGGTCGCCATCACACAGTTCTTCGTTAAAAGTGTCAGGTGCAAAAGGTCATATGTTATCTTGACCAGTTTTCGAAGAAACATGTCTCTGCACATCAACTTTTGTGGACGCCTTAAACTTAATGAACAGGTACTGCAATATATCTCGGTATCATTACGAATATGCAACCAATCTGTATGGCCTCTAATTCGTCCTACCATGCTTGCCCTACGAGAATTCTCTATAGTTAATGAAAATAAAGAGAAATACTAAGAACAGAAAGAAATGGACTAAAAAGAAGAAACGAAAACTACTCCAAAAATAAGGTAGTAAATTATACTTTATATTTATAAAAAATTATAGGATAAATATACAATATAACAATATAAAACGGATTTTTTTTTAATACTAAACGTTGTAACCAAATAACACTGAAACAAACGAAACCAGAAACAATCTCTTATAGAAGAGAATAGAAAATATACTATCTCAAGAACAATAAATACAAATATGTAAATGCATATACAGGCTGGCCCAAAATGACCGAAGGGGTTTGAGTTCATTATAACTTCTTATTTAAGACATAATTATTAATTTTTTTAAATTTTAAATACAGTATATTAATGGAGAATATTTTTAAAAAAATTATATCTCGCAATGGATCGTTGATTTGAGAAATAAAGGTCAACGATTTTGGCACGTTGTTCAATTGTGTACTGTTCCATTTTAAATTCCCCAAGTCTTCTTTACAAAATACTGAAAACAAAAAAAAATATAATAAAAAAGTTATAAGGAATTAAAAACCCCTTCGGTCATTTTGGGCCACCCTGTATAACATCATGTAAACAGGAGAATACACTTTGGAAATTAGCGGATATAATTTATTAAACGATTATATCAACGAAATCTAACGAAATAATATATAAATGTATATTCCGTCTTACACGCCACTGTTGAATTCAATTTATGAAGGAATACATACAATGTACTATTTATAACGACGGAAATAAAGACAGCTGCTCGAGGAATGCAATCGAGCAATCAAATAATGGGGCTGATATAACATGCATACAATATCTGAGACCGCCACAATGTTTTATCGGGGCAATTGGTCATTCAATCGCTTCAATCCGCTCTCTGCTGATAACAAACCGATGGAATTGACGAAGATATTTTATAAAAGATCATGCGATAAAAATACTAAATAAATAATATATTCGGCAAAACATGTCTGTAAACAATTTTTTAGAACTATGTTACATAAAGTAAGATCCTAATAAAAAGATTAAATCATAAACATAGTTAAATTTTTTTAGGAATACATTCTTGAAATTTTTCAAAGAACTCAGAATTTAAAGGCTAGGCTAAAATCTTTTGAAGAAAAACCCCTATTCAGACGTAAGCAACAATTGATGGAAAAGTGTCTCTCTTCTAGTAAAATTCAGCTAGTGAAATTGGGATTTCTCTTAAAATGTGGAAGTTTTTTCTGTTTAATCATTAAAAACTTTTCATTTACAAAGTTTTTTTTTAATTCTAATATCAGATCTGCACTTGTAATTTAACAGTAAAAACCTACCGTACCTTTATATATTCTTCATATATTTTCAACATTCTTTATATTCTTTTAATTTATTTGTCTTCGTACTACATCCATCAAAATATTCAAATAAACAATATCTATTGAACTTAAACATCTGCTACATACTTGATTTATATCCGAAATGATGTTGTGTGAATATGAAACGAAAGCCTAGAATAACGTTGGTGTTTTACTTTCGTTACGCCACTTCCACCCTTATTTACACTTGTAAAAACACTTCCCGAACATTCGAGACTGCCCTACTGAAATCGTGAAAATTCCCCAAAGGCCTCTACGATTTAAAAGTTTGTGCTTGATTCTAGATTATTAAAGAGAGTTTTCGAGAGGGTCCTATTATATAATAACTGTTATCGATTTTGTCAGTCTCGGTTTAAAAATTGTAAAAATAAAAGTTAGAATAGAAATTTATGTGTTAATACAAGAGAATCATAAGGGTAAAATAATAATATACAGGGTGAATCAATATTGACTCCCAAGCCCTCAGATATATGTTCTACAATTAAAAATAAGACAAAAATGAAGAATACTAAAAACCCGAAAGCAAACCCCTTTTTTGAAAAAATTTAAATAAAAATTAACGAACCATTCGATGACGGCAGTATAGACAAAACCACGCTCAAACGAAATTCATATTTATTGAAAGTAGATTTCCTTCCAAGGCCCATAAGTACGATAATAGCGCATACGGTACTGAGTAGCGTATTCTAGGCCCCCACTGAATCCAACGGCGGGCCAAAGCCGCACAAAGCAAGTGTTGATCTCGATGATCCGAGTTGCCATGGATTTACTTGACTTTGACGTTATTATGTGTATTTGGCTTGTATCATTTGAGGAACAATCAAGCAAAACTGCTTAAATCCATTTTACATGAAAAATAAATCAAGTATTTACTATTGGTCATAGCAGTCAGATAAATTCATTGGTGAACCCAGAATCAAGCAAATCGCAATATTTCCTGTTGAAGCTAAGGTTCAAAACGTAACATAATGCTCCGGCCCACAGATCAGCGATTTGTCAACGAATACTTGAAAAATTGGATGTGGAAATTATGGTTCACCCTCCCTAAATAGAGAGTAGTTTGGTGGATAGTTGTTGAAGTTTTCTAAATAAAAGTTTCATTTTTGTACTATAGCATCAGTTACGTTATTTTCTGATATTTCTTCGTACATAAGAATAATGCAATTCTGTTGGAATTGCAGTGTGGAGGGCTCGTGAGTTATGAAAGAGGGTGGGCACAAAAAAACTTATCTATTTTTTGTACATAGAATCCATTCTCCTATTTTTCATGCTGGAAAAGACGCCTATGACTTTATTGTCAAAATCCGGGATAGACTGGATGAACTTCTTTTCTATTGATAGGACCGCCAATGCGTTCAGTCGATCTTCTGACATTGTGCTTCTCAGAAAAGTTTTAATGCGTTTGAGGGTGGAAAAACATCGTTCACATTCTGTTGTCGACATGGGCGTTGTACAAATAGTATCCAAAACAGTTTGTATGTTTCCGTCAAAACCTTTTTTAGGTTGTTGTCTGTTATGAACACTAAAAGTGGAAAAACACCACCTACGTCACACATGTCATCGCGCTAATAAATTACTGAAACTTCACTTTTCAATATTACACTGTCCATCATAGGATACGATTTCACAGTTTCATCAAAATTTTTTTGTGGAAATGAATGACTATAATTTTTAAAATATTGAGAATCAAATAATTTTGCCGCACTTAAGTGATACTTAAAATCAAATCGGTCGCTAATTTGGCTTAAAATAGTGTCACATACTTCCTTTGCAATAACAGCTCTGTTATCTCCAACTGTCGTTTTTTGTCTTTTCCTTGCAGGTTCTTCATTATTGCGTTCTTGATTGTCATTATCAGTAGAATTTGTTAAACTTCTAATGTGAATAATTTGCTGTTGGAATTGTTCAATTGCCTTTTGCAGATGAGCACTGTCAATCCCGCGCATTTGAGTCTGATTAAATAATATTTCAACATGTGGCGTGATGAAATGAAATATTTTCAACCAGTAGAGAAATTCTGGGCAATTCAAATGTTTCAGTAACGACTTGCTTCACTAATAGTAACTGAATCGATCCCATCTTCGTCAATAATTTTGTCTAAAAATTCTTTGAAACAATCCTGATGTTCCAATAATGTGTTCACAGTTCGACTTTTGAAAATCCAGACTATTCCATCAAGAATTACCGTTCGTTTTGGCGATCGAGAAAAAAAAACTTAAAAATGACTGCAAATTTGCAAAGAAAATTTTTGCATTTTTATTTCATTTATTCATTTATAATTAAATTGATGCGCGTAACAGTGAATATAATGTGCCTGTGGAAATGTTCTTCTGATAATAGCGAGACCATTTGTCTTACCACTCATCATGGACGCCCCATCGTAACTTTGAGCGATTAGTTTATTGTTATCAGACCTAGAAGGAAAATTTAAAATAGTTTGCAATTCATTCAGCAATGTTTTTGCTAATACATCAGCATTATGTCCACCCAGCTTAAAAAAAGACCAAAAGCGTTCAAAAATGTGTCCATTCAACACGTATCGAATAATAACAACCATTTGGTGATTATTAGCGGTATCTGTAGTTTCATCGGCCACCAAAGCAATAAGATTTGCAGATTTAATTTCTTTTAATATTTCCTGCTTGTAAATTTGCCACATTGCATCTAGCAATTCGTTCTGAATAGTTTTTGAGGCACCTTTAAACACTTGTGAACCTTTCATATGTATTGTCAGCACAGCGTCTAATTCAACTGGAAAGTTGATTAATCCTACATAAATACCTGGATTTTCTGACGTCAATATCTTGTCATGGCCTCGTAACGCCAATTGAAAAGCTCCGCATAATTTTATACACATAATTAACCGGCGCAAAATATAACAATTTTTTTTCCACATGTTTGTTGTATTTATTTTACGTCGCAAATAAGCATTGTGTAACTGTTCACCTATATCCACTTTGCCTACAACACTAAAATCCACGCATGCATTCATGTGAGAAACGGAATTTTCGTGTTTCTTTGCCTTGGCTGCGATATGCTTTAAATCATTCAACCCTTATTTATTCCACGCACTAACCTCTTTTTTAAAAATTAAGCAGATAAAACAAAATTGTTTATTTTTTAGTGAAAAGAGTTTTACTTGTTGAAGTGTAGTTTATTTGAAGTTCAGGGATAGGTCTTCCTTTCTTCTTAATTAAAAGTTTTTCCTCAAATAATAGCGGGGTTTTTAAAAGATTTTGCACACTATTAACTTCCATCATTAATAATAAACACGTGCAGTAAGCGCCGAAAACAATACTATCACAATAAACGCAAGACGTTAACTGGAGTCGAGCGAGTCTGTGCCCCAAAACGACGTATAAAAACATATGGCGAAGATAAGCGATACCAGCCGATCCATATTCGGAATAGGTACTTTAGAAACCCTGCCCCGGAACATAGTTTTGAGCGTTTATGCGCTAGTGTCTGTGGTGCAGAAGGAAACTTTGCTACTATCGTTATAAAAATACGTAAAAATAATAAAATACAATAATGCACTGAATTACATGCGAATTTCTTTCTGTATTTATCTTGGTGGTTGGGTGGGCACGTGCCCTTGTGCCCTTTAGTACCAGCCGCCACTGTAGAATTGCAATATTCTTAATTAGATGTTTTGTTTCCGTTTCACTTAGCTCGGCCCAGATAGTTTTTACTTCTGTAATATTACAATAATTTTTTGTATTTGGATTTATTAAGAATAAACAAAAATTTAAAATACGTTAAGTTTTTATTTCAATCTTACCTGAAAACAACTTTTCTTTCGGAATTTTAGTATTCTTCATTTTTGTCTTATTTTTAATTATAGAACGTATATCCGAGGGCTGTAAATTGAATATTGACTCGCCCTGTATATTCTAGAACGAAGTAGTTACTTATGAAATTTATATTTAAATAAGGCAAATATATATTTTTTGTAATTTCAGCGAAGGACCATAGTAATAAGAGGCCGAGCTCAAACCAATTAAAAAAATTTTCCGGGGTTAGTATGGTCGAACGAACGTGAAATCCCGTTCGGTCGCTTATGTAGGTTTTATTTTCACAGAGCTATAAACCGAAAGCTTCCAGTTTCTTCAGTTCCAGTACCGAGGAGAACAACGCGTCAACGAATTGGCCTCAGGATACTACACGCCTTTCCTTTCAGGATGCCGACAGCATCAAAAAGCAGGGCAAACAGCGATGGTCCGGTTTTTTCAGCAATAATAAGGTAGATATGTCTTCTAATAATATAATGGTAAAGAATGTTCCTTTACTTTATGAAAAAATAAAATATAATTTCCATGGTGTATTCAAATCTTTTAATATTTTTTTTAATTATTTATTTATTTATTAATAAACGGGGTGAGCCCAATAATTTACACTCTTATATAATTTTTTTAGCGTTTATCATTAAACATAATTCATAGTTTCCTAGTCATAAACAAGTACAGACTTGGACAATTTTTTTATAGTATATAAACTAGTACCGAAAACATCAAACCACTCCATTCCATCGACAATCTCTCAATCATACCTAACCCCTGTCCATTTCTTAAAAGTTTTAATCTAAATAATACATTGCTCTGCCTTAATTGCCTGCTAGGCTCGAAAACTAAACAAGCCTAATATTTCTGGAGAATTAATAGTATTATTCAATATCTTGAAGGCCAGTAATAAATCAGCTCTGTATCTTGCGGACTCAAGTGTCGCAATCTTTAACTTTTGCCTTATATTACTATAATCATGATCTATATATTGCATTGGTTGTCCAATCCTCTTTGCCGCAAACCTTAAAAATATATTATTCAACCACTCAACTCTTTTTACGATTCCAAGCTCTGAAGGGTTCCAAACGGGTGATGCATATATTAATACTGAATATACATAGGAAAAATATATTGTTCTAAATGTTTTAATTTTTGAAAATTTACAAGAAAATCTTTTAACAAAATATAACTTTTTCTTTACTTTTAATTCTAGATTACACAGGCCTGCATAAAATTTGTGATGACGTGATTTTTGTTTGTTAAGCTCAGTTTTTATATAGCAATCACTAATTAAAATACAGTTGGTCTCTACCATCCACAGATTTTTTTTTGCACAAAAGAAAAAAAAAATCTTATAATAGGCGTTTTAATACATTTTAAAATGAATGTACTACTTCAAATTCTAGGTATTAACCCAAAAATGATTTTCTGTTGTGGTTTTAAAGAAATTTGTTAAATAGGCTCTCATTACCTGATGTAAATCTTTTATTACATGTATTAATTTTGGACAAGATTTCCGGGAATTTTTACCTGCAAAAGCCTATTTATTATGCTTTCACTTTATTAGTACTGCGAAGAAGGATTTCAAGTTTATCACTCCAAACAAAATGTATATTTTAATGTCATTTACTTCATTATAGCTCTGAGTGTCGATCAGTAAACAAGTAAAATTAATTTGTCTTTAGTGTTGTGCGTGGTATTTGATAAATAAACATTGCTTAAAAATATGTCTAGCCGGTATTGCAAAAACAAACCAGATGATTTCTGATATATTTGTGGATATTTCGTCTTGAAAAAGTTTAAGAGACCAATTGGTGAATTTGTGAAAAATGCATATTATGCTTATTTCAAAATCAAATTAGGAAATCAAGATAAAAATTGGGCACCGCACGTTGTTTGTAAGGTATGTGAAGAAGATTTAAGACATTGGACCAAAAGGAATAGAAAAAGCCTTCCTTTTGGAATACCGATGGTTTAGAGAGAACCGCAAAATTATCATGAAGATTGCTACTTTTGTCTTTGTGATATTAAGGGGCATAATAGAAAAACTTTGAAACATATTTTGTACCCAAACAATATTAAATCAACTATCAGACCCGTTCATCACAGTGATCATGTACCTATACCTATACCCCCCAAAGTACTACAAGAAGATATTGAAACCTCTTCAACTTCCGGCTCCGTACAGATGGATAGTGATTTTGAACCATAAACCTCAGGTCAAAACCAACCTCAGCTATTTTCACAAGCCGAACTGAATGATTTAGAGATTTGGGACTTTCAAAAGATCTTTCTATAGTACTGGGGTCTAGGTTGAAACAAAAAAATTTGCTTGCTCCTGAAACTACCTTCTCTTGGTATAGAAATCGTGAGGCTGGATTTGTAAAATATTTTGCACAAAACGGACCACTCGTGTACTGCCAAGCAATTGCTGATCTACTTACTTTCCTCGGAGCTCCTGAATACACACCTTCTGACTGGAGACTTTTCATCGACTCTTCAAAAAGGAGCCTTAAAGCTGTTCTTTTACTTAATGGCAATGTTTTTGCTTCTGTTCCGGTCGGCCATTCTGTTCATTTAAAGGAAAACTATGAAAATTTACAGGAATTACTTTTAAGAATACAATATGAAAATCACAACCGGGAAGTGTGTGGAGATTTAAACATTTTAGGCCTTCTCTTGGGTCAGCAGTCTGGATATACTAAATTTCCATGTTTCCTGTGCGAGTGGGATAGCAGAAATCGAGAACAGCATTGGATAAAAAGAGACTGGCCACAAAGGGTGACTTTAACACCTGGAACCAAAAATGTAATTCGCGAAAGTCTTATTGATCCTCAAAAAGTGTTACTTCCACCGCTTCACATAATAATGAAACAATTTGTTAAGGCATTAAACAAAGAAGGAAATTGTTTTAAATATTTGTGTAAAACATTATCGACTCTGTCAGAGGCAAACTTAAAGGAGGGAATCTTTGTAGGCCCGCAGATTAGGAGCTTGGTGAAATATCAAGAATTTGAAAATGTGATGGAAGATAAGGAAAACATGCATGGCATGCTTTTAACGAAGTTGTTCATAAATTTCTAGGGAATTATAGAGACACAAACTATGTTGAGATCGCTGAAAATATGCTGGAAAATTCAGGATTCTTGGTTGCAATATGAGCATAAAAATTCACTTTTTACATTCCCATTTGGACTATTTCCCGGGTTTATATTTTTCATTAGGATGTTTTCTGTTTAGGTGGCGTACCAACTTCGATGGCTTCATGCTTTCTCTTGACAAAGTTTCAAAGCAAATTACGCACTGCGGTTTATTCTCAATCACAGTAAACCCAAATTTCAAATAAATGTCGTCATAAAGACGTTTTTTTTTTATTCCACTACTGCCGCTAGACTTAGACGTTGATGGTTCTGATGATCTTTTGAGGAATTTATCCATTTTCAATTATAACAAACAACTCAAATAAATACGTAAAACAAGTGATTCGCGCTCTTCAAACAACTAAACAGCAGACGACACGACCACTTGCTTCGCGGTCTTGTACTCAACTGCCGTGGCCGCGGTCGACCGCCCTATTTATAGGCCAGCGCATTCTAGCGAGAATCATCTCGAAGCGTAACGAAACGTCTCGAAACTTGTGGACCTTTAGCGCGGGCCGTGGAGCGCGCGGGGGACTACCAGCGCCATCCGTTGGTAACACTCGGAACCTGTACTAGTTCCGAGTGTTACCAACAGATGGCGCTGGGAGTCTCGGCCCTAACAATATGTTTGTATTTGTTTGTTAGTTATCAATTGGCCACGTATTCGATTTAAAATTATATGTTTTACGTACTTAATTGTATATTTATATCCGAATCCTAATAACGCAAACGTCTAAAATTTTTGTATGGATTAAATATTTTTAACATACATGAAAAAAAAGGGTCGGGGGTCGGGAAATATTTTTTGATACTAGAGGGGTCGTGTCATGAAAAGGGTTGAAAAACACTGGTTTAAAGTATTAGAATCTATAGCTTTCACGAAATTTTTCATCAAATTTAATTGCATATGAAATGGCTATACAAGTATTTCATCAGGTTAACTAGTGACTTATGAAGTATATTTTTTTATCCAGGAATGCACTGACCCCTGAGCCCTGACTCCTCAGTCTTTAACAATGTAACTCTTTGCATACACTAGTTGTAAATCAAGTACAATTGCTACTACTTTTAGGTTTGCGGTGATATACCATTTGTACATTTTGTTGTTAATTCTGTCTAGAAGAAAAGTAATATTTTTATACGTTACTTTTAAATGGATTGCGTAGTTAACGGGGATGGGTGTATAAATGTTTCTTATATGAAGAAAGACAGCTTTCAAACTCAATTTCGAAGCATCGATAAAAAGACACGAATCCACAGGATAATGTTGGTGACCCAATGCCATCATCAAATCATCAACATTATTACAGTCTGAAAGATTCGATTGATATCGATTGAAAAATATTATGATAGTTCTTTCTGACGATTACGAAACACAGAAATATGTGCCTAGAGCTAACTGTTACCATCCCTGGAATCTTTGACAAATTAATATCTCGAGGATAAGATCATATAACTTTAATTGATTTATTAGGTGCGGTGCGTCCTCTTCAGATGGCAAATATTCATCGTCGCTGGTCGATAACTTGACACTTGCTTCTCTTCTGGTTCTGTAACATCATATTCTTCACTCGAATATGATGACTGAAACTAACAATAGTACGATCTGCTTCTGGATCTATAATTCTTTTTCTCCCGGATCCAGGCCGTCTGTCGCTATTTTCGGAATTTTTGCTATTATATATCGCAGTTCACATCTCACAAGTTTACACTTCGAAAAACCGACGTAAAATGATGTTTAAAATAAAATTACTTTCGAATATGTGAATAAATTTCTCTAAATAGCAAAGAAACACATATACTCCTAATTTTCTGGTAAAATGTATTTTTGTATTTATTTAGAAGTTTGAAGGTATTAGCTTTTCCTGGAATTTTGTTTCGGCCTGGATGTATGGGAAGAGCATTAATAAATTCTTGGAGACACTTATCGGAAAAGTAACGGGAAGAGGCTTAATAAAATGCTATTTTTAATTTAAAGAGGGCTGTTTAATTTTTGTTTGTTTGTTACATCCACGACATATTTTTAGTAATGCCTATAATAAATTTGATTCAGTAAATAAATAAAACTCGGATACTTAAAATATGCAAAAATGCTAAATTACTACAAAATATGCAAATATGCAAATTTATGCAAACTGCATATAATGCGGCCTTTAGCGATAAGAAACGAAATTGTACGATTACAGAGCCCTCTTTAATTGACTGCCCAATTGTATGCGATAAGGATGAAAAGAGTACATATTTTCAGTCAAAAATAAGGATAGAAAATCATTTGGAACTTACTGCAAGTGAGAATTAATGAATATTAAATCACATTCTTACATGTAAATGTCGACTTACTTGCAGTAAGTTCCAAATGTTAACTATATATACAGAAAGTATAGAAATGAAAAAGCAATGTCCGTCTTCGAGGAATACCGTGCATTGAAAAGTTCCAACCAGAACGAAACGCCGTCTGTACGTTTCCTCCCGTTGATTGACTTGTTTTTTTCAGTATTTCTTAATTCTTAATTAACCTAATTACCAGGAAGTTCGTTGTCGCGAAAGGGTGTGTTCTGCATACTGGTACAAACTTAGTTTGTCGGATTGTAGTTATGAACGCATCATATAAGTCGACATTTACATGTAAGAATGTGATTTAATATTCATTAATTCTCACTTGCAGTAAGTTCCAAATGTTAACTATATATACAGAAAGTATAGAAATGAAAAAGCAATGTCCGTCTTCGAGGAATACCGTGCATTGAAAAGTTCCAACCAGAACGAAACGCCGTCTGTACGTTTCCTCCCGTTGATTGACTTGTTTTTTTCAGTATTTCTTAATTCGATAGAAAATCAGATTAAATTTGCAATGATGTTGCCGGTCGCGTTGTCTACACTTTATTTACTAACATTTAAGCGAAAGAGAACACTACACTGAATGTAGTTTGTCTAACAACACAGGCTTTGTATTTAAAAAAAATCATAAAATTAGCATTTGTTTATATTAAGAACAGTACGAGCAACCGCTATTCTCTATTTAACTTCGTCGCTCTTGACATTCCAAACTTTTCATTCATAAAAAACTTATGGTCAGACCCAAAAATATTGTATTGATTTTGTGTCTTAGATCGTCAACCTTTTTGTTGAGAGAACTGTACAAGAACTGTGTTGACCAGTGTAATCATGGCTATTGTATTATTGAAATGTTATGTTATACAATTACTGTTTTGCTTCCCCGCTGATTTAAAACTTGAAGTTTCTAACCAATACAGAAAGAAAATAAGACAAAAATCTTTTTAATAATATAAAATGTTATTAGAAATCGGGTGTGAAGAACACAATACAAGTTCATATATTTGTGAAGGTATGTGTCCAGAGACGTAGGTACGTATTCAATCTTTCTACAGAATCATTTATGGAGAGATACCTTCACAAATATTTGAACTTGTATTGTGTTCTCCACACCCAATTTTTAATAATATTTTATATTATTAAAAAGACTTTTGTTTTATACAAAATTGGTTAGTTTTTACCTACTCAAGTATGTTCTAAATTATTTTCTTGGGCAAATAAGCCTTAATTTAGTAACCCCATAGTTTTTAAACCATATTTTTACTGTTACTCATTCCGTATTGTATAAATAAAATTAACGATTTGAAATCATGTAGTTAACCAATGAGAAGAATAAAAACATTAACTCTTGCAAGCTTTCAGCACTGTAAATTAATTAATTCTACCCCATTCAACGATTCCCTTATTGGTTCTTCCTTCTCGAAAATTATTATTACAATAATTTACATGCGATTTAGCAATTTCCAGAACTAGAATCGTTATTTTAAAGTCAAATTAAAATATAACTGACGCTGATGTACGAATTAATTTCTCACTTCATTATCAACCAAGAATAGTTCGTAAATTTAATTTTGCTCCTTAGCTATTAAATTATTATCGTTGATATTCAAGTTCTAACCACTCGCAACTTGTTAACTTAATTTTACTTAATAGAACTCGCAAATCTTCTCCACTTGACGAGCACAGTGTGTTGCTTATCTGTTCTTCGGCGCAGAGAAATTTCAACGTGGTCGTAAATCCTTTGAAGTTACAAGATAATTCTGTGCAATGCTCACACTTACTCCCTTATAGGTGTGCAGATAGTAATTATAGAGATTATCTCCACCGTTGTCTTATGTCTTTCGCAAATTCCAGTTCTTGTGCATAGTGCTAGATGTAATAAGAAATTCGTTTACTTTTTAATTTTAAAATTACGGATTATTGAAGCATTTATGTATCCTTTTTAATAATTATCTGAGGAAATAGTACTTTGAAAATCTCCTTGAGTGACAAGAATATCCTTTAATAACATTAATAATAATAACGTTAAGAAAATTATTCGAAAGAGAGTGGTTCAATTTATACTTCATAAATTCGTGTAATATTTTAATGGTGGCTTGCTTTAACAAACATGTATAAACACTCTTAATCCTTCTCTAGTCGTATAAAGTAAGTTCCACTTCTCGTAATTATTCAATATGAGAATTTATTATAGAAGAATTCTGTATTTCAATGCTATATGTTATAAATTGGATGGGGTCCGTTACTATCAGAAATCTTCATGAACCACTTAGAAGCCATTATTATAAATAATTTCCAAAGAAAGCAATTTTATCTTCTGGTATAGATATGTAGATGATATCATACCTTATTTCACCGGAATGTAAAGGCAATTAAACTTGCTCCTGGAATTCGTCAATTCTATTCACAAAAATAATAAATTTACCCTGGAACCTGAAGTAAACATTAGCATTAATTTATTGAATCTAACTATTTGAAAAATCAGCAACAAATTAGAATTTGACATTTACCATAAAGAATTCCATTCAGACATAACTCGTCTATACATCCCATACAATACAAATTAGCGAATTTCCATTGTTTCTTACATTGATTACTTAATTATCCACTAACCGATAGTAGTATATTATGGACCAGGCAGAGGAACCTCATGTTACAGCCGAGCATATATTTCACTGCTAAAGTGCTAGCCGAGGCAGTAAAATGTGCGTGACAATTTAAGCTTAAATAAGCTTTCGCTGCCGTCTATTATATTCTATTTTTTTCAAGCGTTTAATTAGGATACTTCTTTGGGATTTTGTAACATCCTTTTTTGGTTAGGTTCAAATGACAGATTACACATTTCCTACTCTTTATTAATGATAAAAGAATTTGATGGGATTAATGAATCTACTGTATTGTGGGCTCTCTCTGACAGCTGTGAAGGAATACACAACATTTCTTCAAGGGGCTGCGATATTTTACTGCGTTCGCTACACACAAGTTGAAATGAATGCATGTTGACGTTTGACGTTTTAGGTTAGTTGCGCAAATATCTGTCAGAATGAATTTACGATATATACTAGGGAGAATACATGGGAAGAGAGACGCTCTAACCATGTTATTTAAATGTATTTTCTTCAGCTCCGCCGTACAATAATAACGACAAACATGCCGCCGGACGAAAATGAAGTCTTTACAATATAAAATAGTGAGTAGTATAATATCGAAATTATTATACGCTTGGAAAAAATAGTGTATTATAGTCCAGACAGAGAAAGCTCCTTTTATAGGCGAGCATTCAGTTCACTGCCGAGGCGATAGCCAAGGCAGTAGAACATGTGCGAGTCAATTAATATACTTTCACTGCTGAGTATTATGTACTATTTTTTTTCAGGCGTTTAATTAGAATATTTCTTTGAGATTTTGTAAATTATTTTTAGGTTATAATAATAATATAATAATAAACTGTTTATTAACCCAACAGAATACATCCAATTATGGGGTTATAAATATAAATACATGTATATAAGCATTAAACATAACGTGCGTATCAATGGAAAAATTATCCTAAACTAAATTAAATCTAAGAAGTAAAACAAATACATTCTTTCACAGAAACTAAATACCTGCAGTAATTATCGCCAAATACATCTAAATTATAATTACATGAATTATATAAATGGCACATTCTATAAAGTTGGGAGTTTTTATATGAATTAGTTGCAGCCTGTCTGTTTAAGAAGTGGATCAGATTTGATTCCATTTTCAGTACTATGTATATAGCTGGAGTAACCAAGTCTAATGCTGGTTTTAATGGATGAGCAGAGAGCACAAAATCGATGCTTATAATAATTCGCTCCATATCTTTTATACATCTTGTGATAATGATTTTTACGCTTTATATCCTTAATAATAGCTCTATCAAACCACGGCGGAAAATGTTTGTTCCTATTTAGTTTAAGCTTGGGTACATATTTATCAATGGCCGCATACAGTATCCTATAGAAAACGTCACATATACCATTGACATCAGAATTCGTAGCATACATCTCGAGCGCCCCCCAATTAACATCAGCAATACAAGTATATAGGCCATTAAGATCGGCTTTCTTGAAGTTATATCGCCATATGACTTGACTATTAAAACCATACTCAGCAACGTTCCCAATTTGGAGTAAACACTCTAAAGGCGGATGATGTATATCTTCTTCAACAAGACCCTCCAGACTTTGCTCAACCTCGCAAATGTAGTCAGTCCCAACCAAAACAAGATCCAGAAGTCTATTGTTGTGATTCAAAACATTATTACATTGTTTTAAATTATGTACAGCAGCAAAACCAGCCAGTTGCACAGAAATATTATCGCCAATACCTGTCAATGTGGAATTATAATATCCAGGTACATTGAAATCACCAATCATACGAACCGTACCCATGGTAATCAGAGCCACATCAAGAAAATCGAATAAAGTATTGAATTTCGCTAAGTCAATACCTGGTGGAACATAAATCGCAACAAACACAAGAGACATTGATCCAGACTCAACGCTAACTGCAACAATATCAATTTCTTCAAGAGGCGGCGACACAATATTCATACCTGAAGAATAAAACTTATCCGACACTGCAATGACAACACCTCCTCCCCTCGAATAGCTTCTATCTTTCCTGAACACATTGAAATTACCTGGAAATAACTCAGAATTCTTTATACCATCAGTAAGCCAAAACTCAGTTAACACAACAACATCAAAATTTGTAGAACATATATTATTAAAAAAATTCGCGAGTTTTAGAGCGTAAGCCTCTCGTGTTTTGGTAATATAAGTAAAGTGAATTTGCACTATTGCTTATCTGATGGGCATTTATGCGTTTTTTGGCTTAACAATTTTCGGTATTCCCCGTAGATACTTGAGAATGATAGGTTCTCCTTGAGCTTTACGTTCCAAAAATTCCTTCTTGATTACTGCACTGTGCTCCCGCTGCTGAATGGTTAGGTCATGACGTATGTAAATATTCTTATAAGGTTCAAGAATCTGCAATTTTTTAGAACTACGCATGATTGTAGAGACAGATTCTTCATCCTGTAAGACTACTTTAATCGGTCGTGTGGCATTTAAGGTTTTCTGACCAAGACGTATAACCTTAGTTACGGTGATAGGCTGTGCAGAAATAGACTTGAATAAATCATCGACATACGTTAAACCAGATCCTTACCGTACTGACATCAGGCTATGAATATTGTATATGATAACATTTCTGGATCGCCTCTGCTATTCTCCAATTTCTTGGATTAAGTCTTCTCTCTCAACACAAGACGGACTTACAGCCGAAGTATTTGACATGCTCTTTATTGGAACCTTTAAATCCTTGATTTCATCTAATAATGCTGTAACAGTAGTTTTTAGAAAATTTATATCTGCTTCAAATTTACTACAAGCATTACAATTCCATCTGATATTTGATTTAGATCGCAATATTCCAGTAAAGTTATGCTTAAATGACAGATTACACATTTAATTCTCTTTATTAATGATAATGTTGGCGTGTGGCCTATAAGTAGTTTTATTGTTTGAGCCTTGTCTTTATTAGTAACAAATTTAACTGTGCTTTTTCTCCAAAACGCTACATATTTCACAAAATTGGCATGTAACTTTTTTGTTTGTATTTTATAAATAAATCGATCTGTAAATTTTAGCTAAAGCTTTCCCTAGCACCTGTATTTTGGATTTATTTTCGTTTTTATTTACCTTGGAAGTTACTTTTATTTGGTATTTCTTTCTCACTTTATTAGTTTTCTTAGTTAATTGAAATATCTTAGGAATATGTATATTGAATTATTTATAAATAGATTTAAGATTAGTTCGTTTAAATAATATAACCAGGATTGTGTTTATTTAATTTTATTTGTTACAATTGTTCTTAATATAGAAACTCTGTTGGATAATTGTAATTATTATTATTGCAACTCTAACACACCAATAAATGTTTTCTTTTACATTTACATTAAAAATAGAGTCAAACGGGAGAATATGGCAACAAAATTTCAATGGGTCACATTCTAACAAGTAACCGACCTAGCCGCAGGAAGACAGTGGTATCTTAGAGCATGTATATATGGATATGTGACATAAAATACTCGTTCCCGTATTCCTACTGACAAATATATTACAAGCAGAAATGTCGAATAATGCGCTATTGCAATATTACCCGTACCCGTGATTGAAGAAATCAAAATATTTCTGGCGGAAAAGAAAAAGGACGTCTCCGAACTCGACAACCCTGATTGGCTGTCCGACATAGCATTCCTTGTAGACATCACAAATCACTTGAATGTCTTAAATACGCGACTCCAAGGCAAAGATCAATTGATTTCGCAGTTATACTCTCATGTTTCGTCCTTTCAATGCAAATTGAGTCTTTTCAGGACACAAATCAATTCAGCCAATTACAGCCATTTTCCGAACTACAAAAAAATCATTGAGAAATTCAATAAAACTGATGTCAATTGCGCTTATGTTGAAAAAATTGATATTTTAATACAAGCTTTTCATGATCGTTTTCTAGACTTCATAAAAGTTAAACCTCTATTAGACATTTTCAGCAGACCTTTCAACATTTCACCCGAAAATGCACCGGAATCAATACAGCTGGAATTGATAGACATGCAAAATGATGATAATTTACGAAACAAGTTTAATGAAGGTAATTTACTCAACTTTTACCGTTGCGTTGACAAAACCGCTTATAAAGAGTTGCGAATAAATGCATTGAAATGCGCAAGCTTATTTGGATCAACGTATATTTGTGAGCAAACGCTTTCAGTGATGAAACTTAACAAAACAAAAAGTCGAAACCGTCTGGCAAATGAAAATCTGCAAGCAATTTTACCTGTGGCGATAAGTAATGTGGAGGCAAACATAAACAAAATTGTTAGGTCAATGCAATGTCATGCATCAAAATAATAAAACATGAAATATTACATTGTATAGATTAGATTACATTACGATTACATAATTACGACAAATATTTTTGAATGTTCTTTTATTTTTATCATTTGTAGTAATTCATACTATTTACAAATAAAAATATTTGTGTTAATAAGTATTCTTTGTAGTGGTGCGTCCTTGGCTTATAATTTTCCCGAGTAGCCCCTGTTCCCTATAAGTCTGTGCATTCCTGCTCTAGATTGGCGCCTGTTCCTTTGGAATAACCCGAAGACCTCCTCCAACATTTATTTCCGTCATTTCGAACATTATATCAGTTCGAATAATTTGCACTCACCTCGGTTCCTATTTTGTTCGGCCAATTTGAATTTCCAATTTAATATCCATCTTGAGGCATGCACATAGCAAAAGGAAAACACAACACCCAAAAACTCCCGTCGAAAATCAATGCGGATGTAAATCATGTGCCGCCTATCGAGATGGTTCGGTAGAAAATTCGCATTGTGGAAATTCAACGAATTTCCACAACAAATAAACAAAATCACCGCTCGCGATTTCACCAGTCCACCGGAACAGGGAGAGACAGAAGAACACGGCGGAATAAAGAGCAGCTTTATCGTAACGGAGCAGCCCTCTCGATCCTGTTGCCGCTGTTGTTATTTTGTGTGTTATTGAATGAAAAGAGCCCATGGCGTACTATGATGTCTTCGTAATTAGTGACTCGATTGAAATTCAGGTCATTCCATTATTAAAACCGGAATGAATCTTATTGTCTGGTAGTATAACATTCAAAATATTACGAAAGGATTTTATGATCGCTTATCTTCCATGGTAAATTTCATGAATATTAATTCACAACATTTCCTTGAATGCTGTTAATAAGAAAGTTTATGCGATTTATTTCTTTGTGCAATATATGAGGGTGATTTGAAATGCTTATTTTAGAGTACAAAAATATCAGGGTTATCTTTTATATTTTGCATATATAACTGGAAATAAAACAGTAAATACCTTTTAAAGACTTTATTGTTTTTAGTATATGAATATAAGCTATATTACGCGGGAGTAAAACTAGAAAAACGATCAGAAGAGGGAGTAGGAATAATAGTCAGTAAAGAAATGGACAAAAAGGTAGTAAAATCTATAGGCTATAAATCCAAGAATAGTAGCACTAACAATAAAATTAACAGAGTTGGTTAACATAATTCAAATATATGGACCAATAGAAGGAGCGCTGGAAGAGGAGTTAATAGAATTCTACTTGGATCTGCAGAAAACACTTGACGATTGCATGGAGGAAAGTGAAAGGACAATAATAATGGGAGACTGGAATGTCAGGGTAGGATGTGAACAAAATAGAGGAATGGGATGGACGCATGGGGAAACATGGAGAGGAAATAATTAATCGAATTGGAATAAAAATGATAGATTTCTGCAGGAGGAATGACCTGATAGTAGGTAACACAAAATGGGAACAACGACTAGAGGATAAATATACTTTCGTGGCAGAAGAAAGAAATGCAAAAAAGCATAATAGACTATACAAGCTGTCCCGTATCGTTATGTTCAAATTTTAGGAGTCTAAAGTAGACTTCATTTCAAGTAACAAAAACGCAAAACTTGTATATCCATTTATTTGTTTCAAAGTTACAAATCTATGTGTGATTGTCAGATTATGAAAAAAAATGTAATCCTAAAGTCACTAAAAACTGATTTTATTTAAAAAGTTCAATTAATAATATTTTCGAAATGTCCACCTCCTTGTTGAATGCAGGCTTGTGCCCGTAAGCCAACAGAAGAAGTACTTATCCGAATTTCATACTTGTTTTGCCGGATTTGCTCGGCAGTTAGGTGAATACGATCCAACAACTCTTCTCTTGTATTCGAAATTTGCGCGTAGACTACATTTTTCATGTACCTCCATAAATAAAAGTCAAGGGGATTAAGATCGGGTGATCTGGGTGGCCATGCAACAGGACCGCCTCGACCATTCCATCTTGGATAATTGACGTTAACCCAATTTCGGACAGCAATTCCGAAATGTGGTGGTGCCCCATCCAAGTGAAACCACATGTCTCGTCGAATATTCGGTGGGACATCCTCTAAAAGACCTGGAGCACTTCGTCAATAAGAAATTGAAGGTAATTGTCCGCATTTAACCTCCCAGGAAGAACGACAGGACCAATCAACAAGTCATCGATTAGGGCCGCCCAATCGTTAATAGAAAATTCATGTTGAAATTTAGATGGGCGTATAGCTTTGGAATTTTCTGATGACCACATGTGCAGGTTTCTCAGATTTGTAACACCACTTCTCGTGAACGTAGATTCATCTGTCGAGAGGACTGTTCTGCAGAAATTAAAATGAAGCAGTGACTGTCTTAATATCCAGGTAGAATAAACTAGAGGAGCATAGTGGTCTGCCTCAATCAAACCGTGTCACCTGCGATAGTGATATGGATATAAGCTCTCACGTTTTAAAATTCGCCGTCGTTGGTGGCACTCCTAGTTGTCTAGCGATTCGGCGTACACTGAGAGTTGGATCCCTTGTAACAATAGCTACTGCTTCTTCCTCTAAGTCTGCTGACAAATTTACTCCTCGGTCGAAAAGATAATCACGCAGTCCGCATTCCCGAAATTGTCTGTGTTATAGAGATTTGAAAATGTGATGAAAGTTGTAGTACCTACTGTAAACTTCATGAAATCACGAGGTCTCAATCACCGACAATTCACACAATTTCTCGAGGATATTGAAAGCGAATATGGTGATCTCCTGTTTTACACTGAAGTAAGGTGGCTAAGTCGTGGGTTGTCCTAGAGCGGTTTCTTAACTTGATTGAAGAAATCAAAATGTTTCTGGCCGAAACGAAAAAGGACGTCTCTGAACTCGACAACCCTGATTGGCTGTGTGACTTAGCGTTTCTTGTAAACATCACAAATCACTTGAATGTCTGAAATACGCGACTCCAAGGCAAGGATCAATTGATTTCGCAGTTATACTCTCATGTTTCGTCCTTTCAATGCAAATTGAGTCTTTTCGGGACATAAATCAGCCAATTACAGCCATTTTCCGAACTACAAAAAAATTATGGAGAAATTCAATAAAACTGATGTCAATTTCGCTTATGTTGAAAAAATTGATATTTTAATACAAGCTTTTCATGATCGTTTTCGAGACTTCAAAAAAGTTAAACCTCTATTAGACATGTTTAGCAATCCTTTCAACATTTCACCCGAAAATGCACCGGAATCAATACAGCTGGAATTGATAGACATGCAAAATGATGATAATTTACGAAACAAGTTTAATGAAGGTAATTTACTCGACTTTTACCGTTGCGTTGACAAAACCGCTTATAAGAGTTGCGAATAAATGCTTTGAAATCCGCAAGCTTATTTGAATCGACGTATATTTGTGAGCAAACGTTTTCAGGGATGAAACTTAACAAAGCAAAAAATCGAAACCGTCGGGCAATGAAAATCTGGAAGCAATTTTACGTGTGGCGACAAGTAATGTGGAGCCAAACATAAACAAAATTGTTAGGTCAATGCAATGTCATGCATCAAAATAATAAAACATGAAATATTACATTGTAATGATTAGATTACATTACGATTACATAATTACAACAAACATTTTTGAATGTTATTTTATTTTTATCATTTGTAGTAATTCATACTATTTACAAATAAAAATATTTGTGTTAATAAGTATTCTTTGTAGTGGCCCGTCATTGGCTTACAATTTTCCCGAGTGGCTCCTGTGCCCTATAAGTCTGTGCATCCCTGTTTTAAAGTTTAGCTATTTTGATTTAATTTCTAATTTTTGCAAATTAGAAAGAAGGTACTTTATATTTATTTAAAGTTTTTTTACATCGAAATTTCGCTTGGATACCTAATTTACCTAAATTTAAAGGATGGCTCCGTCCTGTGCCAAATTATAATTTAAAGGGGCAATGTGTATGGTGTAAAAATGAATTTGTGGCGGAATTGTCAAGCATAAAAAAACATACCAGTTCGGATAAACACAAAACCAATGCGAAAATTGAAACGTCCACGAAACATCCATTTTTCAAACATTGTTTAAATCGGATGTTTCTACGAGTAAAAGCAAGGATGAAGTCAAAGAGGCTGAAATTAAATTATGTGGATTTTTGGAACATACTATTTCATTTCGAACTATGAAACATCTATCATCTATAATAACCAAGGTGTTCCCAGATTCAAAAATTGCTAGTGACTTTGTCTATAAGAAGAACCAAAGCAAAGAAATGTAATCAATGTAATAGCAAAGACCCATAAATCAGAACAAGTTAAAAATCTAAAATTTACAAAATTTAGATTATTAGTGGATGAGTCAACCGATATTAGAGTAACAAAAATTGCCTGCACAGTAGTTCGCTTTTATTCAGAAGAACGTGGAAAAATTGAAACGTTATTAGGAAAATTATCCCTACATTTACAGAGGGTAGATGGGTACCTAGGGCAGAGCTCAACACTTATAAAATTTGATTATGGACACATTTGTGAAAAAACAAATTGACTGGTAGAAATTGAGTAGGAATTATAATTATTTATTGTAAATCCTTTTTGTATTTGTGAAAATTATCTTACATTCGGAATTTTTTATTTTAATTTTTATGTTTGTTAACTTTATTCTAATAAATTTACTTTAAAAATTAATATAAAATTTTTTGGTATCTTTTTTAACCCTTAAACCATCATCTTCATACAATAATTAACTTGTCTGGTACGGTATTTGAATGTGCGCTATAGGATAATACGCACTCGAATAGTTGGTAACCCTGCCACAGTTGCTTCACTTAAGTTAGTGCGACGTGCGGAATAAACGTATTTTAATGCCGAAAACGACCGTTCCACATCTAATGATGTTATTATACTTGCATATTCAAAATAATCTTGGAAAGAAAGTAACAGTTCTTTAGACGCACCTTCACAAATTAGTTTTAATATGTGAAAATTGGATTTTTTTTCTAAAGCACCTTTAAATTTTTCTATCGCCTTCTACAACACATATCTATACGTGAACATCATTCAGAATTTAAACAGAATCCACAAACATCGAAACGTTTTGTAATTTCTCTATTCCCTCGACTAGTCCGAAGTAATTGTGTATAGTTTATAAATCTTCTTTAACCTGAGGATCTTTAAATAATTCCTGACTTTCGACTAACTTGTCAACTTTAACAGTTCATCGTAGCTACAACACTACACATATCGCACTGAAACTTTAGACTTAGGCTGATTATAAAGATTGAGGTTAATTTTTAGTACCGACATTTGATTAGTGGCGCCCTCTATATCCCAGTATGCAAAACATAAAAGACATCCCTCGTATTAACGCAGAAACAATAAATAGTCTAGTTTAAACGATTGCCAAAACTTTATCAATCTATCAAATTTGGCGAAATTTTGACAGTAGGCATCTAACACATAGCTGAAGTGAGCAATATACTCACCTTGGCGAAAGTGCTGCCAACTGCCAAAGTCACCCTCGCATCAAATCACTCTCGTATTTCAGCCAGCATTTTGACTAAATACTTTTTTTAATTTTTATTTTAATTACAGGATACGAAAATGGAACAATTAACGGAACTTTTAAATAATTACACAACGTACGGTGTACCTAGTTCCCAAATTTATCCTCAAGGCCAAGTCGAATCCTTGGATGCTTTATACAAATTAGAAGACGATTGGCGAGAAATCATCAACCACAAAGGTAAGTAATATAAGCATCAAATATGTGAATGCACAAATCAATCTGACTTGTGATCATTTTGATTAACTGCGAGCCTGATTCAAATTTGACCTGCATTTTATTTTCTCCTGGTAAATACAAACTGCAAATTAATATTATATTTACATCATTTTTCTAAAAAAAACTATCCCCTTTAAAATACATTTGTCCCATCGCTCAGGTAGCTTCTGTATTTTCGTCGAAAAAGATTCTTGCGATTGATTACGTAGCCAATTTTTCATCCTTCACTTCCTCATTGTTTGCTTCCCAAGTACTTTTTGAGTGACCCAAAGAGATCATAGGCCCTCAGAACTAAGACCGGGCTATATGGAGGATAGGGCAGTACCTCCCAACCCAATTTAGTCAATGTATTGTTCGTTGGATGGGCTGTATGTGGATGAGCATTATCGTGTAGGAGAATAATGCCCTTGCTTAAGAGACCGCGTCTTTTTGTTCTTATGGCTAGCTTAACTTTTCCAAAAAGCTCGCCGTAATAAGCTGAATTAATCGTTGTTTTTTCTTCGAGAAAATCGACGTAAATTGGTCCAATAGCTACCCAGAATATTTGCGAGCCGATGGACGGAGCTGAGCTAGTACACATAATACGTTAAAAAAGTCATCGCCTTCATACTCGTCGTGAATCCGGAGTTCTCTGCCAACTTGAAATTGTTTCTACTGTTGCTCCGTGGAAAGTTGTTTTGGAGTGCACCTGGCGTTAACGTTACTAAACACTCCAAACACTAGTATTTACGATCCTAGCAATTTCCTTCACAGATTCTCCTGATCAGTTGTTCGACTTTTGAATGTTCTCAAGATTCACAGTAGATGCTGGACGGGCAGCATGCGGAAAGTTCGACACACGTTTATGACCATCCTGGAAGGATTTACACCACTCAACTGTCATTGGGGATGTCAGCTCTTGGAACCAAATGTTTACAATGAATCCGGTTTCTGGCGATTATTCTTGAACCCCAGTTGCACAAGTTGTAAGGCTGTATGCACTTTACTTTTTAAATCTTCGCTCACTGTTTGTTAAATGAATATATGTACTTTAATCTACATTTATTTACACTATATACATTTATTTTGGATCTACAATAACTTATACTAACATAAAACTGCTGTTGGAACTGATGTCTCTTGTTAAAGTATTATTGTTCTTTTCTGTGATTGCTTGTTATGATATTATGAATGAGACTGTTGTGTTAAGACTGTATTGCGAGTAGGTCAGAATATACCATTACCCCTACAAACTATTACATAATTAAAATACGCGGATTGTTTGTATTATGTGTTGTATTACGTCATAACGGGGAATTGTCTGTTATTAATTCGGGGAAATTGTGCCTATGGGCAACGATACCCAAGGCTTACGATAATGTGTAAAAAATATTATCTTATCTAATAAATAATAAAAAATCATTACTAAGTATTGGTGTTATAAATTTAAGTATATAATTCCGAATCCTCCCTTTTTAAAGCAATAAAATTTTTTATAAGAGGTTTCTCAATATGGACGATATGTTTCTAAAATTAAATAAAATACAAAATATTTGAGATAAAATCTTTTTCTTTATTTTATAGTGCAACTTATGACAATTATGTTTTGAATAACATGTCATTCAAATGTCCACCTCGGCTTCGTTTGCAGGATCGAATTCGATGAACACAATTTTCGGTGACTTTTTGCAATAGATCATGTGTAATTCCATTAATGCAGCGTTCGATGTTCAATTTCAAGTGTCTCTACTTCGAAGTTTGTTGACACAGACCAACAACTTCAAATATTCCCACAAAAAGATATCCAAAGGTGTTAAATCACAAATTCTAGGAGGCCAATTAACAGTTCCATTTCTGGAGATTACAGACTCACCAAACTTTTCTCCCAATTACTCCATAGTGGCATTGGCAAAATGTGGTGTTGCACCATCTTGGAAAAACATGTCTTGCAAATCAATTTCATCCAATTTTGGCCACAAAAAATCTGTTAACATTAATCGATAACGCTCACCATTCACTTTTACTGCATTGCAGTTTGCATTGTCTAAAAAGTAAGGTCCGATGATGCCACCGTGTGATAAACCACACCAAACAGTAACTTTTTCTGGATGCCAAGACTTCTCATAAATCTGTTGTGGATTATTTTCACACCAAAAACGACAATTTTGTTTGTTAACAAACCCGTTTAACCAGAAATGAGCATAATCTGAAAAAATGATTTTTTTTTAAATCAGGATTAATTTCAAGTTGCTCTAGAGCCCAATCAGCAAACACACGACGCTTATGATGGTCAAGTAGCTTCAGTTCTTGAAAACGTCGATTAATTGACCGATTTGCACCTTAACACTGGCTCTTACAACGTCAATATTCTCTTGGTTTCTTGGGTTTCATTGTCTTATTGTTGTTCTGATATCGTTTAAACTGAAATTTGTTTCGAATTTTTCAACGATTCAACGAATAGCAAGCACAGAATGACGATTATGAGGACTATAATGTTGAAACTCATCGAAGATCACGTTGAGTTTGAACTAAAGAACGATTATTTTTATAAAATTTTTGTATAATAACCAATCGTTGTTGAAACGCGTATTTTGCCATAATGAATTGTCAAACAATACTAAACACAAATGACAGTTATTGCTATCTCTACCATTTTAAATATGGCTGCCATGGCGTTTTAAAAACATATCGTCCCTGTTGGGAAACCCGTTACATATTTAGGGAACGTAATCTTAAGAATGAATATACAGATTAAACCCTTTGTTCAATATAATCCAAGGTAATAAAACAAGCGGTTTAATATATGTATAAACAATAAATAAATTTGGAAATGTACAATAAGACTAATAACCCTAGGTAATAAAACAGCGGTCTAATGTATAAAACAATTAATTTGCAAATATAAAAGATATCGCTTTCTTAGAACCCAAATAAAGTTTCGTAGTTTGAATGTGATAATAAAATTATGTTATACAGTGGTTGATATTCTAAAATGAACGTTAAATATTTATAAAATTGTAAATGTTTATGTTTGAATTCTATATCCTAGATTTACTTATATTTAGCCATAAAAAATGTTTGAAATTAAAATATTACAAAAGGATATTACACCTTTATTGAAAAGTAATTTAATGATAATACCTTTTACAACAGAATTTCACGATATTGTTCATACAACTGACAGTACTGACACAATCAAGTTGCAATCGTTTATAGCGTTAGCTAACATACCTACTTCGATAAATATAAAACCGCTTTGCAGTATCTCTTCAATTATGTTAGGAAAAACATAAAATGCAGGTCAAATTTAAATTGCCCATGTATTTAAAATAATCACTAAAACATCCATGCAGTGAGTCAATGTTGCTTGCACTCTCTTTATAATATAAAAGTTAAGTCACATAAGGTAGTTAGTTCTGTTTTTTAATCACTTTAAAACAGTTTAGAGTGATTGTTAAATTACTCAGTTTAGAGCTGAAATTTAAAATTAAGTTCAATCAAATTATTTAAATTTTTGTCTTGGTACGATCACAAGTTTTAAACACTCGCAAATTCCTATCATTTCAGAATTACCAGAAAGGCAACAGCAGCAACAAACCGCACTATGGGAACTAATAAAAACGGAAGTGGCCTATATAAAAACTTTGAAAGTTGTAACCGACGTAAGTATCATCTACGTTTACAGCCTCTTCGACTTGAACATTGCGATTACTTTGAACCCCCGTTCGATGAGTGTATCTTTTACAGCTTTTCCTGGCCTGCCTGAAAAATTTACAAGTGGAGGGCCTTCTGAAGGAAATCGATACTGAAAAACTCTTCTCGAACATAACGGAAATCCTGGACACGAACGTGCTTTTTTGGAGGAACAGTTTGTTCCCGATGGTGCGCGATATGAGAAAGTACAAACAACCGCCCTGCATCGAGACAATGCTTCAGGGATTTCTCAACATGAGAGACTCGTTCAGGGCTTATTTTCGGTACTGTGCCGAGCAGGCGAGATGTCAGCATTATTGCAGGGAAAACAATTTGCACAATGAATCGTTCGCCGCCTATTTGGCCTGGTGCGAGACCCAAAAAGAATGTAATAGGTAAGTAAAACGTAGATGAATTTACAGAATTTTATCTTTCGAGGCAACTGATGAAATGAAATCTCGTTTCGAGAAATCTACCATCATAGTGTGCGTACATTAGAAATAAATTCGTTGTTAATTTTGTTTATTTGTTTTTCTGTGATCGGAATTGAATTTGTGTCAATGTAGAAATTTGCAGTGCGTTTTTATACAAATGCATTTGGAGCAATTTGGAAATATTCTCATTTCGATTTCATTAACCATGTCTCTCCACTGTCTCGTTTAATTTTTTGTTTCATCTTCGTTTCTTATTTAATATCTAATTTGTGTCATTGTCGTAAATGCGAGAAATAGAAATAGGCCTATTTAACCTAAATGGCTCTATTTTAACGAAATTAGTGGCGCCATCTCTTGATGAGAGATTGATTCATAAAATGTCAATCTTACTGTAAAAATTTGATGTCATTTCGTTCACTAGAAGTTTAAGTCACAATAGATTATACGAGATGCTACCCAGAAATTCCTGAAACTTGAATATGTCGCGATGAGATGGCAGTACAGGTTTGCAGATTTTCATCCCGAACATATCAAGCAGCCCTTAGTACTCGGTTCTGGAGCAGTTGAAGGCAATTATAGTTGCTTTCCTTAAGTACAGTTACATATCTAAAGTCCGTATCCTCATTCTGGTTATACTTGGCACTGACTGACAGACCAATAATTTGTTTCTAATAGATAACCGGAAATATGTTCCTAGCAGCCAATATGTATATGTTTTTGTTATACATATGATTTCAAAAGTTATTGCGGAACAGAAAAAAACAGAGAAAAATCTTGAATCTCTTTTCCAAATTATAAAATGGCTTTTAGTTTCTGGTTGAAGAAGTAAACATTTTAATTTTTTTTATAATCTACTTTGGTTCTTTTTTTGCTTATTTTTGAACGAGAAATAAAATTTTTTATTCCAAATTAGTTGGGTTTTCTTACCACTTCAGCAAAAAAAGTTTTATTTCCCATAGCATTGCCATTCAAATGCGAGGCAAATGCGTTCAACACAGTTTGAAATGAAATACTACATGCAATGACTGTTGCGACGCACATGTGCTTCACACGGCGGTCAACGTGCTAAAAACATCTATATTGAGACAAGACTTGAGGTCCTCTGCAAGAATATTATAACTAATCGGAGATGCATACAAAAGATTTCTCAAACAGTGCGGAGCAGTGTAAAATTATCAGCCAATCGAAGTTGCCTGAAAAAACTAATTTCATTGACTGAACATGTAAGTAGAGCAGACCAATTTCCGTGGGCGCCATGAGCGCCGGTATGGGAGTCTAATTCGTAATATATTAGAATATGCGATAGAATAGGGACGCAACATGAGCTTGTTACCGATATAAGTATAGAAGTAGAGACATTTATTCATATCAAACAATTAAATATACATTTGGTTTTGTGCTATTAAAGCAATATGCATAAACAAACACACGAAAAATAAGAATAGTACATATTATAGCAGCGTTGTATGTACCTATAAATAAAGTGGAAAATGTATGAAATCAGTGATTGTGTGCACGATAGAGGATTTAAAAAAACACCTACCGTTTTAAGCGTCTTCCAAGGATTGACAAACTGGAGAAACTCGATTGTATATTTTCAACATCAGGTGCGTTTCTAAGGTTATTTCTGAAAAACATGTCCGCCGTGAGGAAAAAATATGTTTATATTCGGAAAACGAGCGTTCTAGTGATGTTATATTTGCATAATCAAAATACTTTGTTAAGCAACTTAACGCATCTGTAGACGTGCCCTCACAAATACGTGTTAATGTGTCAAAATCTACATTTCTGTCTAAAACACTTTCAAATTTAATTTCAACATTTCACTTTTTGCGTCTTCTACAGCACACAGTTGTGCGTGAACTTCTTTAACGATTTGCAGTGATTCCTCTAACGACAGCGACGAATTTTCTAATTTTGTTATTGCTTCTTCTAGTCCCAAGTAATTCTCACGAATACTTTGTAAATCCATTTTAATCTGGGCATCTTGAAATTTTTTCTGGCTTGTATTGATAGCTGCACTTTCTTTCGGATCGAATGATAAAACCACGTCCTTATTTTTTTCAAAATGTTCATGATAGTAAAACCCTGCCCGTAACCATGTACCCCAATCTGTCAGAATCGGCTGTGGTTGCTCAGGGGTATGGGGACACAATTCGTGAAATTTCCGAATTCGTTTTGGAGATTTCAGGAATACTGCCTTTGTACTCGATATTAAAGCATCTACCTCTGGATAACATCTACGAACATGTTCTGCCACAAGGTGTAGAGCATGGAGTTTAGAAGTAATATGTAACAAGTTAGGACAATATTTTCTAAGAAACCGGCCTACAGAACACATGGTTGCGGCACCATCGGTCATAAACATTAATACTTGGTCTTTCGAACGTTTAAATTTTTCCAAAGTATCTAATAGCACCTCTGAAACTTTTTCGGCATTACATTGTTCTAATCGTCTGGATGCTAATAAAATTGAAGACGTTGGTTGATGTGGTTCCATATTACGTGCCATCACATTAACTACAGATTGTTTATTGCTGTCAGTTGTTTCGTCCACACATAACCACAGTTTTTTATTTTTCAGTTCGGCTTTGATTTTATTTTCAACCTGTTTACGCACCGATGGTAAATTTCTTCGTAACGTTGTCGTGCTCGGTAATGTTTGGTTCGCGTATTTATTTCAAAATGAAATAAATGAATCATTACTTAACAAGGTAAACGGCAGTGTACACACAATCATAGTTACACATAATTCATGTATAAACTGTTGTCGATTAATTTTGTTAATATTGTGCTTCTAACTGCTTACGTGTTCTTCACAATGTGTTTTTGACAACACATTAGATATGTATTGCACACTAAACATTTAATTTTTGAGCAATTGTATATTAAGTTCGGGAAATATCCATAATAAACTTATTGACTTCGTCTGACAACGGTCATTTTCTCGATTTATGTGTCGACGACATTTTATTACGTATGCTTACACTTACATGCAGTCTAAGCAAGTACCAAACACATACTCAATGCTTTTTATTAGTTCTGATGCAATACAATCATCCTCACATCGGCGCACATGGCGCGCACGGAAATTGGTCTGCTCTACTCATATATATTTCTACCGAAGGAGAATATTTTGAATACATAAAATCATTTTTGTCAACATTTTATCAATTATTGTTTTTTTTTAAATAATTCTGGCTATCTTTGGAAGAGAGGATGAGTTGTAAGTGACTTTCGAAATAGCTTCAACACTTTTACGAAAATTACCAACGCCGTTTCATTTTACTCCGTGAAATATTTATATCTGGAGGGGATTAACTCGCGTACTTTCAAAAGCACCAGCGCTACGAAAAACCATTAACGAGACAAATCCGATCGGTTCGACAGCTTTTACATATCTCCCCTGTCTTTTCTCTCATTTTAATAACACATAGCTGTTTAATCGCGTCATTTGAATTTTCACCAAAAACCAACTCGATAGAAATAGCCAGTTTGCTTTATTTTAAAACTTTTATACGATTTGTTTCTTTTTATCTGAAAGCATATGTTCTCTATAAACGAATTAAATTAAATTAAAATGCAATTTTGCACACGTTCTGGGCAACTATTTTAATACACAGAAAGTAATTACAATGCCGCTGTAATATATTACATTTGTACACTAGTCCTGTACATAAATCTGTCTAAAAACAATTTCACGAATTTAATAACCAGTATTTGCTGGCAGTCGTTGAAATTAAGGTGAGAGACGGCTTAATTTTATAACTACTAAGGTACTCCTGTCGCGTCGCGCCGTCCACACGAGCCCGTTTCATCTTACGAGCGATCATCTTCATTCGACCCTCGTCTCTTAACTGCCATAAAATCGTATAATCTTTATGAGTACTAAAGACTTTATAGCGTTTTCCAGTTCAATTTTAGCCGTATAAAAATGACCTTTTCTCGGACGAATCGACGCCCGTATATCCATCACTTCATCCATTCAATTGAAAAGTTCAACGATTAACACGACTTTTATAATTTAACATTTGCGCAGTTACATTTATTATCATTATCATTTCTTAACAGGCTTAGATTAATGGATATATTAGTCCAGCCGATGCAGAGACTGACTAAGTACGGATTACTCTTAAAAGCTATCTTGAAGAACACAGATGAAGAGGTGGAAAGAGACAGTTTAGAACATATGGTGAGTTTTGTTTCTTTAAATATTTTGTAAATGGTTTTTCTATATAATCTTGCGCTTGTTGATATAAAATAATAAAATTTAAGAGACTCCTGGATATATTGAAAATATATTTAAAAGATAAACTTTATTTATAGTGTTACTATAAAGGTCACATGTATTCAAAGGTGTGATAATGCATTTAAAACGTAAAACGTATAATCGCGTGTTTCGACGTTATTAGGACTCGGTTAATGTTCCATATACAAAAAAAATTATTCCTATTTTGCAAAAATTATAAAGTAAAAACTTCGCTACAGGATTCTAGTTGTATACTGGATAATTATAACTTTATTTCAAGGTAATATACAATAACAAAATAGTTGTATACTGGATAGTTATAACTAGAGCTGGGGATGTTTGCGGTGTGCCAGGATAGTATTCAGTTAAACGCACGAATATAATGACCTTGTTTCGATCGGTGATGCATGCGTGATTTTATTGCTTTACATGCATTCGCTATTTATATCACTTAGGTATGTCAGTTATGTGTACTGTATATAAATAACACACTTACCTTATTTACGATTATTATAGCATAGAGCCAAGTGGATAAGACTTGCAGTAAGTTTGTAGCATTAGATACGTTTCCATATTTGTAGCGGTGAGCGATGTACGCCATGATGAATACATTTTTTTATATTTTGAGAAAGACCGCTCGACATCTACGGATGTAACACACGCACAATTAAAATAATCTTTATAGATAGAAACCGAATCTACACTTGCACCATTACTAATTTGTTTTAATCTGGTAAAATCAAAATCATTGTTTATCACACTCTCGAACTTTTCTATTACATTAACATTTTTGTTGTCATTTACTGCGCATAGCTGGGCGTGTACATCGTCCAGTATTTGCAGTGACTCCGCTAACGATAATGCAGTATTTTGAAATTTCTCGATTGCGTTAAACAATCCTATATGATTGTTATAAATAGTTTGTAAATCTGCATCAAGGGAAGGGTTTTGAAAGAGTCTCTGGCTTTCCTTAATGGCTACAGCTTCGGCAGGATTGAATTGTAGAACCACAGATTTTATTTGTTGGAAATACTTGGCATAATAAAATGCCGCCTTTAACCAACTTCCCCAACGTGTAAGGATTGGCTCTGGTGGTTCGGGAATACCAGGGCACCGACTGTGAAACTCTCGAATTCGTTTGGGAGATTTTAGAAACACTTTTTTTGTGGTTGCTATTAATGCATCCACCTCTGGATAACATTGCCGAATAGTTTGTGCCACAAGGTGTAAAGCATGAACTTTACATGTCACATGCAAAAGTCTCTCACAATCTGCTTTAAGAGAACGGCCTACAGAACGCATTGTCGCAGCACCATCGCTCATAAACATCAGGAGTTGATTAGTTGAAACTTGAAATTTTTGTAGCGTATCGAGCACTACCTTCGTAATTACTTCGCTAGTGCACTTTTCCAATCTTTTGCTGGCTAATAAAATGGGAAATGTTGATTTGACAGGATCTAGTACACGCACTATAATATTCACAATAGAATGTTTTTTTCGATCTGTCGTTTCGTCGACACATACCCATAACTGTTTATCATTTACTACTGCTTTCATTCTGTTTTCAATGTCCTCACGCACAATTGGTAAATAGGTGAGTAACGTTCTCCGTGACGGTAGCTTTATGTTGGAATTGTATTTATTCCAAAAGTCGTGAAAGGCTTTTTTATCTAGCAGGTGAACTGGCACATCGCAGACGTAGCATTGTCAATAAATCGAAAATGAATTGCGTTTTAGACAGCACATTATTTTCTTTGCCTTTGTGGTGTACACTTTCAACATGTCTTTTACAGTCGTATTTGTCCCAGCAAAGTAACTGTTTATCGCATAATTTACAAACCACTTTTGCTCCATTATAATACAAATCGGGAAAGTCTCGGATAAATTTCTTCACGTCGTTATACAATGGGCGCTTTCTTGGCTTGGGCACGTCCGTCATACTTATTAAATAGAGCTCAAGACAACACACGATCACGTTGCCAGTTCACGACTAACTAAAGTGTTTCGCTGCATCGTGTTTATACGCTGGTGGGGATGCACTACATACGGTCCTGCCGTACTGCAAACATCCTCAGCTCTAGTTATAACTTTATTTCAAGGCAATATACAATAACAAAGAAAAATAATCAAATGTAAGCACGACACATGTCGAAAATAAGCAATGTAAGAAATCATATTAGTAACTACAACACCAATACGTCAAGAAATCATCAATGTCATAGCAGCTAATATCTAATTAATATTTTTTAAGTGTTTTTAAATACGAGATTTTCAGTATTCTTAACATCGACCTGTAACTATTGCAGTATAACCTCCCAATAACGGACACCCACGGCGAATCCTAAAATATTCGATACGTTAGATAATAATCTTCTTAAGAAAAGGTATATAACCCCCTCGGCTGTCCATAATATACTCCTAGGAAATCTTGGTTCGTCGTTAATTTTATTCAAGTACCATTCGGCAAATTGAACTCTGTTGGGATAATCAACTGGATAATCAACTGGAATTAACGTTTGGGCTTTTTGAATGTGAAACGGATGCTTCTGGTATTTTTTCAATGCCCTCCAAACAGATGTGTGACTTGTATACATCGCATAGGCAATGGCACGAGTGCTTGTTTTCGGATTATTTTCAAATTGCTGCAGAACTTGGTCCTCAAAGTCAACATTTCGGACAGTACGATTTGCTCCTGAATCTATTTTCTTTGCTTGAAATTCACCAGCATCTCGAATACGCTGATCCAATCTTGAAAATGATGTGTGACGGGGAATGAGGATGCTGCTCCGCATAAATTCACCTTGTTTCGTTAGCATTACCGTAAGCTGGTCCGTAGGCAAGATCCATGTCTGCTAATTAAATATTTGTAAAATGATGCAATTTCAGTCAAACACTAATTTATCTAAAAGCAAATTAGCATATCGATGCGAGAGCTCGCGTCTGGGGTTGAATTTAACACTAGTAAATACGTGCTGTATGTAAGTGTACAGCTTCAGATTTGTTTTATGCAGATTTGTATTATTTGTAACAACGCTTGATATCGATATGCTAATTTGTTGTTGGTATATGGCGCCACCTGGCGATGAGTTAATAGACTGCGTATTTTTTCTTCTTCTGTAATAGCTTAGCTATTCGAGAATAAATCGCTTTGCATCGGCGTAGTCTGTTTTGTCACGAGATTATCTGGTGTCATTTGATAGGACAAAATTCATTTCTGAACCAGAAAGCGAACTTCATTCGTTATTTCGTAAACCCGTATTCATAAACTCGTTAGACAGAAACGCATGCGTCTGTAGTTGAAATTAACACTAGTAAATACGTCCTGTATGTCCATGTCTACAGATACAGATTTGTTTTATACAGATTTGTATTATTTGTAACTAATTTATCTAATAAAGATAAATTCGTGACACGTAAAATGACAATTAAACACACTACTCTAATAAGGAATAATTTGTGACAGACGTAAAATGACAACTACTAAAATGATTGTTGTTTTTCAAAGGTTGCTATGATTCAAATTTTATTTTGTATACCGCCGGGAAAGTCCTGGGGCAACAGCCGGTTTTTTCCATTTTAGCTCGATACTGAAAATATTCCGGACACTAGTTTATTAATAAAAAATGTTTATTTAAGTGCCCTATATCATTTCTGAAAATTCGGAATAGTTATTCTATGACACACTGTAGATATATCTAGATATATCTTGGGACTGCATACCAAATAACACAGGCCTACAGTGATTTTGATGTTTGAAAGCTGTTTGCTAATTTGTATATGTTTGGGGGCCCTTATTCCAAAAAACGCCATATTTTTGCTCTATCACGTAATTTTTTTTATAGCGCTCCATATCTTAAAAATGTTAATTTATTAATATACATACCTATGACAAGAATACGTTTGTTCCATGTTAGGCATGATTTTTAAATGAATTGATTTTTATGAAATTAAATGTGATTTGGCAACACTGGTTAATATTAGATTTCTCAGCAAAGCAACAGAGTCGGCGCAGAAGCGTCAATACAACGTTGAAACCTGCTTATGTGCAGTTTGGTTGTGTTAGTCGTCGTGCTACTGTGTCCGCGCGCTTGTTGTCTTCGTTGTTGCGTATTTTAAGTGTTCTAGAACGTATAAATATGGAAAGAAGACATTGTATGAACAATCCGAATAACTTTTGTTATATCTGTGGTAGTTATGTCATAGTAAAGCAGAGGCGAACTATAACTTCGTTTGTGAAAAATGTATACCACGCTTATTTTGGTGTAAAAATTGGCGACCAAGACAAGTCCTGGGCTCCTCATACTGTTTGTTCCGTTTGCGTTGAAGCATTAATAAACTGGCAAAAAGGTAGGAAGAAATGTTTAAGCTTTGGTGTTCCTATGGTATGGCGAGAGCCTAGAAATCACAGTGATGATTGTAATTTTTGTTCGTGTAATGTTCAAGGATTCAACAGAAAAAATAAGAAACAAATTGTGTATCCCAATCTTGACTCTGCTATTCGACCAGTTCCTCATGGACCAGATGTACCTACCTCAATACCTACCGCCCCAAAAGCACTAGAAAACGTCATATCGTCAGAATCAGAGGAATCTAATTGCGACCCAAATGACTCAGATTTCACACCAGATTTCAGAGAGCTCGAAGTGTTTAACCAGAGCGAACTAAATGATTTAATTAGAGATTTGCACCTTCCAAAGGATGCATCTGAATTGTTAGCCTCCCGACTTCGTGAGAAACATTTACTGGCACCTGGCGTCACATCAAGCTTTTACCGGGATCGCGAAAAAGAGTTATGTCAATATTTTACTCAAGACGGACCGCTAGTGTATTGCAACAATATTCCTGACTTAATTTCAAAATTAGGAAATGTGCCGTATGTAAAAGAAGAATGGCGCCTGTTTATTGACCCAAGTAAGCGTAGTTTAAAAGGCGTTTTATTGCACAATGGTAACGAGCTGGCCTCGGTTTCCGTTGCCCATTCGGTACATTTAATGGAAACGTATGAAAATTTTAAACTTCTTTTGAAGAAAATAAACTACAAAGAACATCAGTGGATGCTTTGTGGTGACCTTAAAGTGCTGTGCATGCTACTAGGACAACAAGGAGGTTATACAAAATTTCCATGCTTTATTTGTGAGTGGGATAGTCGAGCAAGGGATAGACATTGGACTCAAATAGAATGGCCCTCTAGACCAAGCCTTACACCTGGTAGCAAAAATGTATTAAGAGATAGCTTGGTTGACCCCAAAAAAGTTTTACTGCCTCCTCTCCATATCAAACTTGGCTTGATGAAGCAGTTTGTTAAAGCCCTAGACAAAAATGGACAGTATTTTAAATATTTGTGCGAGACATTTCCAGCCTTATCCGATGCCAAGTTAAAAGAAGGTATTTTTGATGGGCCGCAGATAAGAACATTATGCAAAGACAAGGATTTTCAAAACACAATGACCAATGTCGAGAAAAACGCCTGGGTTTCATTTAAAGAAGTAATTGATAAGTTTCTTGGGAACTCTAAGGACGAAAACTACGAAAATATTGTTCAAAATATGTTACAACACTTTCATCGTCTAGGTTGTAATATTAGTTTTAAAGTGCATTTCCTGTTTTCACACTTGAACTATTTTCCTGAAAATCTTGGAGCAATTAGCGAAGAACAGGGAGAGAGGTTTCACCAAGACATTAAGGAAATGGAACGGCGATACCAAGGCAGATGGAGCATAACGATGATGACGGACTACTGCTGGATGTTAAAACGGGATATGCCCTTAAAAACATACAACCGAATGTCCGGACAACGCAGCTTTCTGGCAAAAAGACAAAGATTTCACTTAAAAAAGACTGAGTAAAGTATTTTTTTCCACTTTTTAACTTGTATTCCACCTTTTTACTCAATAAACAAATAATTTTTTTTAGAAATATCGTTTTTTTTCATTTAATATTTGCAAAAAAACCTTACGTGATACAAATAAATGCATAGAATTTTTGAAATCAGCCTACCAAAATTATATAAAATCAGTTTTCAAAATAAAAACATCTGTCAAAAAGTTTAATTTTGTAGGCCTGTGTAATCAGATTTATTTTATTACAGCAACAAGCCACGCGTAGAATAATACTTACTCTACTGTAACCCTTACACGCATACTTTCTATTGCAGATTAAATCCGTGGACGACTTCGTAAACAACGTGAACTCGAGCCTAAAACAGAGACAGGACACGGAAAGACTGAAAGGACTCATCGTCCGTATAGAGAGCTATGATATTGTTGTAAGTTTAGAAGTTAGTTTACTTGAACTATTCTGCTAACGCCTATGTATGTTTGTGTTATTGTTCATCTCTCAGGAATCGAAGGATGACGACCTGGAGAAGCTGTTGCGGAGCTACAGTACATTAGACCTGAACCGGCCGATGATCAATTGTCCGCCGGAACGAAAGAGGCATTTACTACTCGAGGGTGACTTGAAACTCAAAGATAGCAACACGTCGAAGGTAAGAATTATGTTTGGAGATATTTCATTGCGTACGTTTTTAAGTCGAAAGGCGATCACTCGGCTCGCGTATTTTATCTCCTTGGATTTTCTTGAGAAAACGTTTCAATTTCGTATATCGTGTTTTTTTCTTGTGTGTGTTTGTGTGTGTGTGCGTCTGCGATTGGTGGATGAGTGGAATTGAGATGATTGATTATCGATAACTCGAATTAATTTAGAGATGGGTGCTCTTTACGTGATTATAACGGAAGTAACTGAATAAAAATAACTAAGTTTGCCAAAAGAGGATTCGCCTTTCCTTCCCTATGTCTACTTGATTATTATATTTATTATAATAATAATTAAGCTTTAGCAATATGTCGTGCGTACATACGTTTATTGTTGCGTGTTTACATATTAATAGTTTGGAAATTTTAATCATTAAAAGCTAAATTTATATAATTTTGTAGTGGAATTTATGCTTTGTGATAATGTACTGTTATTATTACTAGAGAACGGGCACGCTTACCACCCAGTGCAGTACTGGCGAAAGGCTGTATTTCTAAAATATTTAATTTTATTTATATAATTGGAAAACGAACGGGTGGTGATCTATAAAATTACGAAATACATATGTATTTGTTGAAAAGTTGTATTTTTAAAGTTTTTAATTTTATTTCTATAATTGGAACATTTTTATTTGTTCATTTTGTCGTTCAAGTTGAGTAAAGGAGTATTAATATTGACTAGCAATAGTTTCTCAAGGTTTTCTTCTGTCAATTTTGTTCTCTTTGAATTAAGTACATCCTTATAAATAGAAAACGTCCTTTCTACATCGCAACTGGTTATAGGTGCATACTGGAAATATCCTTTTATTTCTTCATATTTAGCCGTTAGATTTTGTGGAATTGTCTCCATACATAATTGCTGCAATGTAATTAAATCTGGATTTCTATTAAGAATTGCTTCAAACTTTTGCCGAAGGCCACATCCGAAGTCACTTGGGGAATACTTTTCAAATTATTAACAGTCACATCTAATGTGGTTAATCCGTCATTTAATTTGAGATTCCGATTTTCAAAGTAAGTGATTAGTTTTGGCAACTTTCCAAAGTGTTCGTGAAGAAAGTAAAACTGATTTTTTAAATTTGGGATTTGTGTGAGCTCCTTGCACTCACCAATACTTCTAGCATCCTCCTTTAGCAGTGTTACGAAACGTTTTAGACTATCGAAATTCTCAGCATAATAACTAGTAGCTTCCAGCCATGTTCCCCATCTAGTTATTACTGGAGTGGGAGGCAGTGACAGAGATGGCAATTTTTCCCTGAAAAGAGCTACTGTCAGTGGTGCTTTTCTGAAAACTTTTTTAAAAGCTGATACAAGTCTATCAACTTCCGGAAAAGTGTCTCTGATATATTCACAGATTCTGTGGAGAGCATGTGCTACACAAGTAATATGCAGCATATTAGGATATGTTTTCTTCAATAGTCTGCCTGTTTTTAACATATACGCAGCACTATCACTGACAAATAAAAGTATTTTTTCTTTGTACGTGGCGTCCGAATGAAGCATTTTTTGCATATTCTCCTTAATGGTTTCAGCAACAGTTTCCGCATCAACTCTATTTATAACACTTGTTGCTATTACATATGTGTTATAGGGAATAGTTGGATGTAGTACACCAGCTACAACATTTACCACACAGCGTCTTAACATATCCACCGTTTCGTCGGCGCTTATCCATATGTATTGATTTAAAAGATGGCTTCTAATGCGTTCTACTGTTCTCCTATAGCACCTAGAAACATAATACTTGCGTAAAGTTGATTCATCAGGAACATTTCGACCAGTATATTTTTGAAGAAATATTTTTAAAGTGGGATTGCTAAGTTTATTTAATGAAATATTAGCCGCCATAAAAGTTTTACAGAGTTCAGATGTGTTTGCGATCCTAAGTGACGAATTTTTGACGATATTTTACGGTTTTTGTAATAAATTTCGGAATCACTGACAATGGACATACAATCAGTATGACCGTCAATCCAACTCGCCATTGTTTTACAATGCCGTTCTCGACATTTTTCCATATCATGTCTGAAAAAGTAACTTAAACAATGCTCTAGATCTAAATAAATGAAAACTAAAAATGTGTGCGTAAGTTATTGAAACTGAACAAAATTCTATGCACACTCTTACGTCGAAATAATTGGTAGAAATAGATTCAATCAAACGATATTAAACAGGATCTATTACAAAAATTACGATGTAATTAATAGTTAAAACTATGAAAACAAGAAACTTACTCACAGCACTTTATTTATCTTACGAAATATAAACTAATAAATAAAATACATTATAAAAACCCCGCTTTTATCTACGCTCATGAAAACACTTTAAAAAAACACTATATTCTCCGAATACAATAACTGGCTTGTCCATTGTTATCGCGGCGAGACCAGGTGTCCGAGTAAGTCAAACAATACTTCATTGAATTACGCCGGAATGTACTGAGCGACGTTATACACAATTCCAATTGCCGATTGCGTTTTATGGAAATTGCGTCCGTTCTCTAATTATTACTAAGGCTGTCAAGTAATAAAAATAATAATACGTGGGATGTTTCCAAAGTTCTAGGAATTTAGCTATAATTTTTTTCTACGACCTTTTATAAAAAGACATTTTTCGTCACCGAATAATGCAGCGAAAATTTGATTTCCGTCACTTGTGAGAGACACTTTCGTGCCTAGTGACGAAAATTACCTACTAATTTTCAGTTGCGTCTAGTTGCCTGCTGTCGCTACGAGGGTTTTCCGTAAATTAAGGTCTCCAATTTTTTCACATAGTAAACATCATTTTATTGAACAAAGAAGTACAGATTCTGAAAGATTGGACTTTTAACTATTTTTCTACGTAATCCCCGTCACAATCGATGCATTTTTTCAGTCGCTCCAGGAGCTTTTTCATACCCGCGTCGTACCACTCTCCCGCCGACTCGCGCAGAAAGGAATCGACAGCTGCCTTCAGCTCTTCGTCACTGGAGAATTTCGTTCTCCCCCCAAGTTGAAAAGACACTTGTAGAAGTGTCTTTTCAACTTGGGGAATAAATGGTAGTCACTGGGGGCCAAATCAGGGTTGTATCGAGGATGGTCAATGATTTCCCACCCGAATTTGGCGATGAGATCCGTCGTAGTCCGAGCGACGTGAGGGCGGACGTTGTCATGGTGCAAACGAACTCCCTTTGTCAGCCGACCCCCTTTTTTGTTCTGTACAGCCCGGCGTAGCTTTGTTAGTATCTTTCGTCACTGTCTCGTCCGATACTGATGGACGCCCGCGGCCGGCCTCGTCATGCACGTTTGTACGACCTTCTGCGAACTCCCTACACAACTTTCGCACATTTTTTTATGTTCATGCACTTTTCTCCATACACATCGGTCAACTGGCGATAGATTTCAGTAGGGGGTGAACCCTTAAATCACAGAAATCTAATCACTGAACGCAATTCACACTTGGCGGGAGCGTCGATTTTCCCTTACATTGTTAACGGCTGCTAAGCCAAGACTGCGCGTCGCAGCGAGGTGGGGACCAGCCAGAATAGTCGTGGGGGAGCAAGGAGCACGGCGCTGTTGTTAGATTTAAGCTAGCTCGCTCCGTCGCAACGGGAGCTCGTTGGAGACCTAAATTTACGGACAACCCTCGTATATCTTGTCGTTCTTAAATCGCGTCAGTTTGTACTGTTTGTAGCTTTATCATGATTTCGAATTGAGAAAGTGATTTAAATATCAAGCTGAGAAAACCTATGCGGGCTTATTACGAGAAAAATCGAGAAAGAGGTATGAAGAAGTCTATGTAAAATTTATTGAATACAGGGCTGATAATAGCGTAAATTCATATTCGGCAATTGTACTGTTTGCGTATTTTGCAAAATTGTGGTAAAATTTGAAGCCATCGGCCTGATGGTCAATGCTTAAATCATAACTAATTTCAATATATAGTTTTGTAATTTTTAATTGAAAATAAAGTATTTGTTTACATAATTTTTTTAATGTCATAGGCGACGTCGTAGAAAAAGTATAGTGTTTGACACGTCGAAATCATTTTTTTAAGCTCGCGAACATTACCAGACTCGGCTACGCCTCGTTTGGTAAACTATTATCTCGTTTAAAAAAATGTTACTTTCGTCACGATATACTATTTTATTTTGTCAATCTTTATCAATATTACAATGTAGTTTTTCAATATAATCGCCATTTAATTAAATACATTTATCCCAAGGATAAATTAATTTTTTAAGCCGTCCGCGAAGAACTTTTTCGGTGTCTCCTCAATCCACCTATTTATGGCACGTTTTACGTGAGTTAAACTCTCAGAACGAACACCTCGTAAAGGTTTTTTCAAATCTAGGAACAGATGTAAATCACTCGGTGCTAGATCCGGTGAATAAGGTGGATGAGGAAGCAATTTTCTTGCGGTGTGCGGTCTTGCATTATCTGCATGCCGCAGTGGTCCGGATAATAAGTTTGAATAATATTCTGCGTTAATTGTAGTACCTTTCGCCAGATAAACCATAAAAGTAATCGCTTTATAAACCCAAAATACAGTAAGCATTACGTTTCGAACAGACGGAACTGCACGCGCTTTTAGTGGAGACCCCTTTTTTGGGTTTACGCCATTCTTTGGATTGACTTTTGGCCTCAGGGTTGAAATAAGGAATCCACGTTTCGTCAGTGGATATTATCCGTTGCCAACATTCATCACCGTAACGGGCGAACAGCTGTCGAAGTTGACATGTGTCAGACCTATTGAGTTTCTGTTCCGGTGGTCCCAACAGCCTTGGGCGGATTGAAACCTTACTTACGCCCTAACAATCATGTAAGATCTCATGAACTTTTCGTGTACCTATTCCTAGACGTACACTAATTTGATAAATGTCATTCGTATGTCCACTTTCCGACGTGCTCGGGCGACCACTGCATGGATAGGAATCTAATGATGTTACGTCACTTTTAAAACGGTCGATCCGACGATATACAGTACTTTTAGATTCTGCGGACTCACCAAACACTCCTTGCAGACATTTAATAATTTCTGAAGTTTTCACACGCTCTTACGCTCCACAAAAACGAAATTATTGCTGTTTCAGATTTAGCCGCGTCTTCCATGGTTACAGAAGCAGTGCTACGAAAATTAGTCTATATCGGTCGAATACCTGAATCAGACTGAACCGATTTCACTGAATAGCTGCATGAACATGTCAAGACTTGTCTATCACCAATAACATTGCCTAGAATTTCTGCGTAATTTAATTAAAGCACCATTCCCAGAACTTTGGACACATCCCTCGTATAAACTATAGAGCAGGGGTCGGCAACCTTTTTTGGCTGCAGGTCAAAATCAACCACAATGTGAATATTAAAGGGACGTTTGGGTCAGTGATATTTTCATTTTAACAGTCTTTTAGTGAATAATAAGATACATTTTATTAAGAAAATAATTACAATACGCTATTAAACTTTAATTATTATTAGAAAAACTAATAAAATTCTAATTATTATAAAAACAAATATAGTTGAATGAAGTTTATTTATAAACGTTCTCTTCGATATTAATGGTTCCCCTTATGTTGAACTTGTGACGTCAATTTAGTCAAGTCTGGTGTATAGTCAGTCGTTTTAAGACGAATACAAGCATCTGAATTTTCGGTAGTTAACCTGCTCCTGTTCTTGCTTAAGATAAATTTCATTTGTGAAAATATTTGCTCAAATTTATAAGTTGAACCGAATGTGGACAAAATAGCAAAGCCAATTTTTTTCAAAGATGAAAACTTCGAAGGAAGTGATGCCCAACACGTTGATATCATGAGGAAATGATTATCTTCTGTTTTTTCCAAATCTTTCCGCAATTCCTTGAATTTATCCGTCCATAACGTTGAATTTTTAAAATAAATAATTTCTAAACTAAAATTTTCAATTTTTAGATATTGAAAATACTGCAAATTTAAAACATTTTCGTCTATTTCGTCGGGCTTTATTATAAATGTAAACATTTCGCCATGGTTCTTAAAACTTTGAAATCGACTTTCATATTCACTTTTAATGACGAAAATCCAACTTTCGAACATATTTAGATTGCTTTGATCGATATTTTCTTTTTCATGTTCCCTTTTTAACAAAGGAAAGAAAATTTTTTTAGTTTTTATGTCAGTTTCAAATAATATTAATTTCGATGTAAAACCCTTCCATTCCTCATACATTTTCAAAATTGTATGGTTATTTCCTTGGAGTCGTACGTTGAAATCATTATAATGATTCATTATGTCTGTTAAGAACAAAAGTTTTAAAAGCCATTGTTTATCATTGAGTTCGAGATCATTTTCACCGATTTCGTGAAGAAATATTTGTATATCATCAAAACACTCTACAAATATATTAAGAACTTTGCCTCGACTTAACCATCGTATTTCAGAATGTAACAGCAAATCTCCATATTTCGATTCAATTTCCTCCAAAAAAGTTTTGAATCGCCTGTGTATTAATGCTGATCGTGCTATTATCTTGTTTACGATCTTAACAACCTTTTCCATTACATCCATAAGTTGTTGCGTAGATGCCTTTGCAAATAAATTTTCTTCATGTATGATACAATGAAACGATAAAAGTGAGCGGCCAAGTTCATTTTCCATTAGTTTTACAAATCCAACATTTTTTCCTCTCATACTTGGAGCACCATCAGTTGTTATTGAAAACAATTTACTTTTTAAATCCAATACTTGCCCATTTTTGAAATTTGTAAACTCTTGTACTTGAAAAATATCACTGCCTTTGGTCGTGTCATTCATTGAAGCAAGAACGCATAGTTCTTCATTGACTTTCGAATTATTTATTGATGCAAATCTAATAATAATTGCAAGCCTACCCATACTATTTATATCAGTACTTTCATCAAGTACAATGCTAATTATGTCACTAGATAACAAATCATTTTTGACCTGTTCGTCAATATTTTTGGCCATATCTTCAACGCGACGCTGAACTGTTCTAGCTGACAATGGCATTTCCTTGATTCTCTCGATTATTTGCTTTTTATTTGCGAAGTCGTTAAATAAGTGTTCGGAACAATTTATGAATGCGTTTTTCAAAAACTCGCCGTCTGTAAATGGTTTTCCGCAACAAAGCTGGCAGATGTAGCGTGATTGTAGCGGGTAACAAAACTCTTTAAGAGTTTATTTTGTTTTCCAAAATTTAATACACGTTTGGCAATGTATTCAGATTTATCTTCATTTGTCATTTCACTTACATCTATATGTTTTGAAGAAAAGTGTCGCTCAATATTGTAAGTCCTGGCGGTAATTACATCTGTACATAAAGTACATACCAATTTGCCTCCATTTTCGATACATCCATACTTTTCTTTCCACACATCTGGAAATAACCTCTTTTTTGCTTTTTGTTTGTTCATGGTAATATTTTTTTTAAATAATAATAATTATTTCACTTAGGTAACTGCTTAATAATTATTTAGCTGCGTAACTGCGTCACTCCGCTACTGAACATGTGCTACAACTGAGAGAACGATACACGCCGCGCCAATTTTGTCTCACGTCTCCGCCATTACTCTGCAGCGCGCGGCGCATGTCATTAGGGCGGAGACGTAAGGGACGAAATTGACTTGCGCGCAAAAACAAAGTATCTATTTTCAATTTTTTTTTTATTCTCAAAATATTCGTTTCATGTTTATGTTTTATAATTTATTTTTATATATTATACTTTTTTTCGGAACTAGAGTGGGTCACTTGAAATTAGTAAATGGGTCACTCGGTGACCCGCGGGTCATAGATTGCCGACGCCTGCTATAGAGAGTTTCACTTTCACTTTGCAGTATGGGCTTTATGGAGAAAGCGCTAATTAAGCTAATTATAATGAGCAAAATTCTTATTTATATTTATTTTTCCAATTAGAAATACAATATTGTTTATCAGCATACGGATTTGACCATGCACTTGATGTTAAAGCAGTCGACTGGATCTGTTAAATATATCAGCTTTGGAGCCATCTGTTGAACTAGAATCTATCGCATGTGCAATGTTTTATGCATCACAATGTTAGAGCAATAATTCTTGAATGTCTTTTTTATATTGACAGTGACAATAATATACACAATAGTACTTTATTTTTATAGAACTAAAAATACATTTAATTATTTGGATACAATTCATTTTTGAAAAGTTTAAATTACAATTTCAATGAAATAGAAAACACATTTGGTTTAGTTTGAAAAAATATATTGTATTATACACACTACATATATGTTTCACCACACCATGGCTTCGTCAGTCTATATATTTCTTTTAAACTAAACAAATTGTGTTTTCTATGTGATATAATGAAGTTTCATTATGTATCTCCTACGACGATTATTAATTTACAATTTCAATATCACGATGAATGGCTTGAACATGCATTTGATGTTCACGAAATCTTAGCGTAATCAATTAATTGGATCTCTTAATAAATCACCCTCGGAACCATCATTTGAACTTGATTCTTCTACATGTATGATTGATATTGAAATTCCTCAATATCATCCAGCAGTCCATCGACAATCTCATCTTCAATTTTTTTTTACATGTTTGATATAACTTTCCCAATTTTCAGCTGTTACGTATTTTTATGCATTTCCAATTAGAGATTGATGACATATATTTTACTTTAAATGTAGTATTGTTCATCTTTACATGGTTCTTTACGTGTGCTCAAGCCATCTCTATTGGATTTAATCTCTATTGGATTAAATTGGATTTAATTGAATTTAAATGATAGGGTGCTAAACGCAGAACTTCCCGGTGAGATTTTTTTGCCAAAACATCAATCAAATATGTCAAACTTGTGATACGTAAAATAACAAATCTCGTTTTAACAAATTATCTTCAACAGGTATATTCTTTTCCATATTATCGGGATAAAATAAAACAAAATTTTAATGAATTTCACTACTTTTTGCTTTACACAGTAACGATCGTTTCGCTCCACAGCAGTTTCGTCAGACATACACGTTTGGCCCGTTTTTACCTTAAATGCGAGCTACAAGTCCATGTATATAAACGAACGTAGTTGCCAAGTTAAATACACAAGTGCGCAAGTACTGTTCGAGAAAAGTAGTGGGAACCCTTAAAGACAGGTCGATACGATCATTTCGATCATAAGAGACCAATATTGTGCATGTTGGTGGTTGTTTTCTTAATTTTTATATTATTATTCACGTTCGTGATATTCTTAATAAGTATCTGAAGTTAATATTATAAGAATTACCTACTTCACATTTATTAATTTTATTGTTGAATTTAATTTGTTTCTAATTGGCAGTTATATTTTGTGTTATTTGATTTTGGCCTGTTTTTATAGTTTTTGTTCAATATGTTGGTTTATACAAACGAGGAAAGGATACAAATTATTAAGTGGTACTACTCTGGTAGTACTGCTCAAGAGGTAGTTGGGCGATTTATTTTTTCTTTCCAAAATAGACCTGTGCCTACAATACCAACAATACCAACAATAATGAGTATTGTTCATAAGTTTGAAGCTACTGGGTGTGTGCAAAATTGTCGAAAATGTATAAATAAGGTACCTAGAATGCGCGTATTGAATGAAGGAAGAGAAGAACGGGAAGTTTTAGTATGTAGCGCGGTTGAACATAATGAACCATGCTCATCGCGCCAAATTGCCGAACAAGTCAATATACCAGCGAGAACTGTAAGAAAAATCTTGAATAGGCAAGGATACCGTAGCTTTAAAATTCAAAGACGTCAAGAAATATTTCCTCACGATGAATCAAAACGCGTTGCATTTTGCGAACAGGTTATGGAGAAGGTCATTGCCAATATTAATTTTATTGCAAATATTTTGTTTACGGACTTTTATTTACATGGGCGTCATAATCCAATGGCTACAAGATATTGGTCTAAAGCAAATTGTCATATCTATCTACCTCTGCGTACCCAGTATCCCCAAAAATTGAACGTGTGGACCGGCATTTTGGGGGATCACATCATTGGTCCTTTTATTATTGACGGCACCTTAACAGCAGCTAAATATTTGCAAATGCTGCAAAATGAAATTATACCAGCTCTTCGTGCCCTTGAGGTTAATTTTGATGATATCTGGCTCCAGCAGGATAACTGTCCTGCCCATACTGCTCGTCTGGTTCAAGCATTTTTAAGGGAAACATTTCATGAACGTCTAATAAGTTCCGTTGGTACAATTGTTTGGCCGCCACGATCCCCCGACCTAGCGCCCCTGGATTTCTTTTTTTGGGGGTATGTAAAACAAACCCTGTATAGTCATCAGCACAATCGAGGACGTAATCTTGGGGAACTACAACAAAAAATTGTTGATTGTGCAAATACGATAACCCCGGAAATATTTTCGAATGTACGAAATAATTTTTATCATAGACTTGCGTACTGTCAGGAGCAAAGAGGTGGATTATTCGAACATTTGATTAATTGAGAAGTTTTAATTTGGTTTTTCAAGAATTCCGTTTATTTTAGAAGTATATTTTAATTTCCATTATTTAGAATTATTCTTTTAGTTTATCGTACTCTTCCTGTTTCCCCAGAAATTATATTTATTGAATTTTTTCATTTTGTTTTCCAAGAATTTTCTTTATTTTTTTTATCTATTTTATTTTAAAATTTATTGCCTTTAGAAGAGCATTTTTTTTTCTCTTACTTCAATACGTCTACTTTGGTAGTGTTATACATTTACTATTTTTTACAGCTTGTATTTAATGACTATTTACCTAAAAGATTCTCAAATTATGTTTTTTGCGCTCGTTGTTAACAATATTGTACATGTGCATAGCTGTATAGTATATCACTATTACGGAATACATTCATATTCATTTGTCAATTCTCCAACAAAGGTACTGGTAAAATTAAAGTACGTTGTCTATCACATCTGCTTCGGCAAACCACTAATCTAGAAGAACATTTTTATTTCTCTAAAGGTCTACTTGCCGGCTCTCGTATGTATATTTGTTAGGTAGGTACGGTTTGGCTACTTCTCACGCCTTATGTATGGGAAGCCGCATGCAAGATGATTGTAGACCGAACCTGTATAACTAACTTATGAACATCTTTATATAAATGTACCATAACAAACACATATTTTGAATAGTTGAAGGAATGGGTAGTTTTTATCATTTAAATGTCTATGAATAAAAACTTTCACTACGGTTTATACAATACTGTTCGTAAAGTGATAAAACTAATGGTCTACATTATGTTAAAGGGAGGTAAAGTAGAAATTCATTAAAATTTGTTTTATTTTATCCTGATAATAGTTATAATGGAATTTCATTAAGTAAAAGCCGAAATAATCCTATATTCTTTTCAAACAGCCAGTTTATTATATTTTCCTTCTTCCATGCATTTGAAGGAATCTTTTATCTTTTCAGTTTTTCTGTTGTATATCGCATTATCTAGAACAATAACAGCATTTTCTGAAGTGTTTCGCTTTAAACAATTGCATTCTTGCAATTATTTAAAGCGAAAAGGATATGTATAACGCGCCTTCAATAACTTTCCTCATTAGAGACGGGCTTGGTTTTTGATACATCGCTGTCGCTCTATCGTAGAATAAATCACCAAATTCACCAATAAACTTTTTCACTTGGCAGACACTTAAAGATTTTCTAGGCTTTCAGCTACCTTTCTACATAGTTACCGTTAAGATTGAGACATTTATCATAGCTATGAATCAGCTTTTTAATGCCCTCTTTATAGAAATCTGCCCCCTGTGAATTAAGCCATGCTGTAACACTGTTTATTGTGGTCCCGCATTCCGTAAAGTCTATAAAAGGGACTCCTTTCGCATCCCAAAAGATTGTGATGATAACTCGCAGAAAAAGTTCGACGGCACATTAAAGGTCTCCTCGTAAGCGAGTTAGAGCGACCCCACTGCATTCACTGTCTTTTCGTCTCAATGTTGGCATAGGCGACCCAAGTCTCAACACCTGTTACGACATGCCTGAGGAAACACCTTCACCTTCAACATCTTAACGCGTCAGAAAAATTAATGCCGATCCTGTTCTCTTTGTTTTGTGGTCTTCGGTAAGAAGTTTTGGCACCCATCATGAACAAGATTTATGCTAACCTAAATATTCAGTAACAACCTCGTACAAAACTGTACGTGATATTTGAGAGAAAAAGGCACTCAGTTCTGTGATTATGAATCGCCGGTTTTCACGAATTTTTTACTTCGACTTTACCCACAAGTTCGTTCATCGTAACAGTTGGCCTTCCATTCCGTTCTTCACCATGGACATTAGTTCGTCCTTCTCGAAAAATACGGCACCATCTTCCAACCATACTGTCACTCATGACATTTTTACAAGCAGAACAAATTTCATGATGAATCTCACCAGCCTTCATGTTCCATACACACAGAAATCGGATAACAACACGCAATTCACAATCGACGGGATTTTCAATTGCAACAGCCATTTTAAACGACTAACATAACACGAAAGAACGTCCAAACAATTCTCTCACTAGCACTACCAGACTCGTACTAAACCAGACTACACCGCAGCGCTGCGATCGCGCTGATATTCCCGCTTCTGTGCTCACTAGCTAGAAACGGAACTTACTTTACTAATCACCCCCTTATTTTAATTACGTAATTTCATTTTTTTAAATTAAATACCCTGACCTTTTATTATGTTATTAATTTAAGGATTACCTAGCTCCCTCAACGTTCAGCTTGCTCGCTTCCAGGGTGTATATGTATTCTATAATATTTTAATTACGTAATTTCATTTTTTTAAATGAAATAACTTGACCTTTTAATACCATATTAATTTGAGGATTACCTTCCTGAAAATCTCCAATTCAATTTATAATATCATTTTCTTAATTCTTTCACTCGAGAACAATTCAAAGACGATCTTTCGGATTTATGAAAATGATTTTACTCCGGTTTGGGCAGCCCGATGGAATTTATTAATTTTAAACTCCGCTAAAGAGATAAGCCTTCGTTCGCTAAAGCTCTTGAATGCAATTATTTTTGGCGGAAATAAATTTCAGTTATACTTTTTTTTCCTTTAATCCCACTTATGCTTGTAGAACATCAAAAACAAGAGTTTTGAACATAGAGATTTTTAAAGCGCCAGGCTTCTTGGGATTTAGACTTTTCGAAATTATTAATGGGAATTAAAATTGCTTAAACAAAATTCATAAGTTTTTGATCTTTCAGGGATTTTGTGCAATCGTTATTAGACTTTTCAAATACACGCATGTATTACCCCTAGGGTGTCTATACGTCCCGGTTGCCCTGATTTTAACTTTCTGGTGTCGGTATCCAGACCAATTCTTTCGGAACATCTAATTGTCCCGGTCTAAGTTTAACTTAGACTTTTCTTATTTTTTCATTATATTAACTCAGTATTTTATAAAATAGCACAGCGTTTTTCGTATGTTTTCATTACAATAATATAACCCATAACTTAATAAAGAAAATACACTTACATTGTTTAATTCTGTTAATAGGTTGATTTTATATTAAAATAACGACGAGTTATTGTATAATTGTTTTGTAAATATTAGTCACGAGAGTCAATCAGATATAATATCCATATACATTCTAAGCAGTTGTGTCGAACAAAGATTGCAGATACATGAAGTTTGTCCTCCATCTCTATATTTGAGGCGTTGTAAGCAAGAATATGAAAAATTTGTTAAATCAAATTAACTCCTCGTTTGCCTTTCAGCTAATTTGTTTTCTACTATTCTAGGTGCATGTTAAAATAGAAAGATTTGTCATTTCATTTGAAGAACTTACACAAACACTATATACAGGGTGAGTCGTCAGGAATCGACCAAACTGTAGGAGTGTATTCTACAGGTGAAAGTAATGTAAAAAAACTCAAATGTTGCTATCCGATTTTTATTTGTTTTCGAGTTATAGCGTAATTAAAAATAAACAAAATTTCATACATTCAAGTTTTTGTATTTTATTGGTATTATCGTTCTTTATAATATATTTTCAAAAATACCGCCATTCATTTCAAAACATTTTTTACATCGTCTACCAAGGGCGCTGGTTGCGTTCCTGATTGCGTCAGGTTGATGTTTAATATTGTCAGCAGCATTCATAATCCGTTGAATTAGTGCATCACGAGTGTCCACTTTTACTTGATACACTTCATTTTTTAACCAGCCCCATAAACAATAATCGAGTGGCGTGAGGTCTGGAGACCTAGGAGGCCAACCAATGTGACTACCACGTCCAATCCAACTCCCTGGAAACCTTTCAGCCAAATGTTGCCTGACTGCACGAGCGTAATGTGCAGGCGCTCCATCGTGCTGGTAGAAGATTTGGATTCTGATGTTTAAGGGAACATCCTCTAGCAGTCCGTGCAGTTAATTTTCTAAAAAATGTAAATAGGTGTCTCCTGTGAGGCGATTCTCAAAAATATAAGGACCAATTAAAAAACCATCGATCATACCACACCACACGTTTACCGAAAATTTATGTTGAAAGTTACTTTCGACTGTTGCGTGTGGATTTTCGTCTGACCATACATGCTGGTTATGACAATTATTAATACCGTCACTGGTGAATGTCGCTTCATCCGTAAACAGTATACGCGATACAAAACGAGGATTATCATTTATCCATCGACAAAATTCCATACGTCTACGATTATCATCTCGTTGTAGGTGCTGTACTCTTTGTACATGGTACGGACGTAAGCCATGCTCGTGGAGTGTTTTTATCACCCTTGTTTGTGGAATGCCCAATTGAATACTAATTCTCCGTGAGCTGGTAGTTGCGTCTTCTTCTACTACATCCAGAATATCTTCTACTTCTTGTAATTGTTGTCGACTGCCTCGTTCAGATATTACGTTTACACTGGGAAGCTTTCCGGTCGCGCACAATGTGTTGAATACACTAATAAATACAGTTTTATTAGGATGTCTGTGATGTGGAAACCGTTGACGATATTCATTAGCAGCAGCTGTAGCATTCCCATCACAAAATCCATAAACAAACACCATATTAGCATATTCTAAATTAGAATAAGTGTGTGGCATTTTAGTTTGTTACACTATAGTCGTACAAACGTCAAGTCAATGTCACAATACCCGAACACAATGTTATAATTTACTCCAAGGTTAGGGAACATTTTGCGCTATTCAGAGGTAAGAGTCATGTCTCTCTCGAGAATATTGTGTACTGACGAGTTCTAATAAAAACGAAATGCGTCTGCACGTTCCAGTATAGATGTGACTTTCGTGAATATTTCATTTATCCTAACAACCAGGAAGGTTGACCTCGCGACGTGTTGCGTGTTGCATACTAGAACAAACTTAGCTTGTTGAATTGTAGTAATTAACGTAACATATTAAGCGACAATTGCATGTAACATGAGATTTTAATAGTTATTGTTTCTCATATGCAGTAAGTTCAACATGAGAATATGCTATTAAAATTCTGGCACATGACATAAAGTGGTGACAAGACGTTTGTACGAGGATTTGGTAGAAATGTGTTCGAGTACCGTGAACCGAATCAGGTCTATAATACCTGGAACAATTTAAAAACAAACACAATACTGCAGGAAACATCCCCGAAATTCAAGGGAGGCAAGTTGAAGCGTGAAAATAGTAAGCCATGGTCAATGTTTCTTTCTGGATAAATTCGGTAAGATTGAAACTACGAATTTCTACTGCGCCATCTCCATCTGACGATAATAAGTACTGTGGATACCATATACAACTAAGCCGTATTCGATACGAGAACGAACCAACGAAAAGAAGAGAGTTTTCAGAACCCGTTCATCAGTTCATCAGTAAAAGTACCACAGTTTCCAATGATTAACAATTGTTTTTCTCGCTGGCGAAGTAATAAAATTAAGATGTTCAATGAATGTGAGTTTCACATCAAATAATACATTCAAGTCCCTAACCAACTCAACACCATCCAAACATAAATTATACAGTTAGTAATTAAAAACCATGCTCTCAGATCTTCTGGCGAAAGACATTATTTTGCACTCGTTCACATTTAAAGGAAGATTGTTGACTGCGCACCATTGAGACACATTTTCAAGATCACACTGAAGCAAATTGCAATCTTCCAGGTTAGAAATCACTCGAAATATTTTAAGATCATCCATAAAAAGTAATTTATCCGAAGAAATAGTATGTTCAATGTCATTAATAAAGATATTGCATAGCAACGGGCCAAAATTGGGGCCTTGAGGTACACCGGAAGTAGTTATGTAATCGGTTGATAAACAGCTACTGTAAAAAACATACTGCGATCGCTGAGAAAGGTAAGATCGGAATCTAATAATCGAATCAGTATATATTCAGACGAATCGTATTTTTATTGTACGAATTATTAATTATCCGTAAATAAGACAGTAAATCATTAATAACATCATTGAACGAAGGAGATCCGAGATTCAAGCCTTCTGGACACCAGAGTATCAAGGAATTTTAGATAAATCTATTGTACGACACATACCAAGTCCGATTGTTCAAGTAAGGTCGACTACTGATAGTGACAAAACCTTTCGTAAAATCCATGTACTTGATATTGACTTGTTGGCGCTTATCCAGGCAATAACTAAAAAAACTGAGTAAATTCAACTTCACTCAGATTGGTCACCGCAAAACGTTTATCCATAAAAATATGCTGTTTGGACTAAATAAAGTAAATGTTATTTTAAACCAATCTTTTTAATGATCATCATGTTATTTGATATACTTATTAAGAGACTTGCAACGCTTTTTCTCTCCAAATAAAAATAAACTTGATCGGACATCACGCGGACGAAAAATCTTAATTAAGAACCGCAAAAAAAGACGAAAATCCAATTTACACCGGCCAGCATTTCTCATTTAGTCAAATTATGGTTGAGGCAAATAACTTCGGTCTGACATGAAAGTGAGCGTAAACCGTTCGCGGAGTTCCTTCACCAGTCCCCGATGTCGATAATTAATGTTTATTCTCTTTCTTCGTCGAACTCGGCAATTAAAAGCTCTTTTAACGCCCCTACATTTTCTATGGTCTAACCGAAGTTCATCGATATTAATTGAAATTTCTATTCAATAATAAGCGATGTGCAAATGCTGTCATCAACGATTTTCAATATAACGATAATATTTTGCTACGCCGTCGTGGCAAATAGGATATTGATAAAAAATAAATATGGAAAAGAAGATAATATTTTGAAAAAAACGAGTTAGTTAATTAAATTTTTACACTGAAAAATGTTTAAAATAAAATGAAATCGTGTATTTATTTTTTCGTTTAAGACTGTAGAGAGTAGGGTTCGGATAATTATGCACTAAAAAACTTCAAAATATGCACTAAAAATTGAGTATTTAAAAAATAAATACTAATTTTTTATATTAAGACATTTTTATTTTTCCGGTATAATACACAAACAATTAACGCTAAGAAATAAGTAATTAAACTTCTAGTTTCAAAAATTCTTTTATTGTAAATACCACTACAATATTGTTTCGCCATACAATGGCTTCATCAGGTGGATGAAATACTGTTTCAGTATTTCATCCACCTGATGAAGCCATTGTATGGCGAAACAATATTGTAGTGGTATTTACAATAAAAGAATTTTTGAAACTAGAAGTTTAATTACTTATTCTCGGCTGTTGTTGCAGATACTTCTTGGTGAAACATTTTAACTTCATACAGTAAATAATAAAGAATAAATTAAAACACTTGGCTTGTTTCACTATGAGATTTATTTAAATTCTCTAACATCTGTTTCGGCTGTTATGCCATTCTCAAAGAGATCTATAAATCTAACTTAAAGACTATCGCACTTGTTCTTATATGTTGTCTGTTCTTGTGTGTAGTGGGGGTGGTACTATATTGTGTATTACGGTGTCTATAAAGGGTGTATTGGCATATTCTATCTGTGTGTTGGTGATTGATAGATTTTGTTTTTTCGCTAGTTTTATTTCTAATATTTCTAGGAGGTCCAATCTCTTGCTTTTTGTGATATTGTGTATTAAGTCGCAGTTATCTATATCGGGGAAGTGGTTGAGTTCTATACAGTGTTCGGCAAAGCCTGTGTTTTTCTCACTATATAAAATTGACTTTTTGTGTTCTTTAACTCTGTTTTTAATGGCTCGTCCACTTTGGCCGATATAGATAGCTTCACAGCCTTTACATTTTAATTTATAAACACCTGATTGGTCCATTTTATCTCTTCTATCTTTGTTGTTGCTAATCATTGTTCCCAAATTTGTTTTATTTACCCAGCTTATTTTGATATCTAATCCTTTTACTATTCTGTTTATTTTATTAGTGAGTTGGGGTATGTATGTAATTTTGTGCCATCTTTGTATATTTTCTGTTATTTTCGGGTATAGGTATTTGTTCTTATTATTTTGTACTTCTTTACGTTTTAACAGTTTTACAGAAATAAACACAATTAAATTAATCGCAAGAAATAATGGATATGACCCTAAAATCGTAGATAAACTGTTAAAACGTAAAGAAATACAAATACCTATACCCGAAAATAACAGAAAATATACAAAGATGGCACAAAATTACATACATACCCCAACTCACTAATAAAATAAACAGAATAGTAAAAGGATTAGATATCAAAATAAGCTGGGTAAATAAAACAAATTTGGGAACAATGATTAGCAACAACAAAGATAAAAGAGATAAAATGGACCAATCAGGTGTTTATAAATTAAAATGTAAAGACTGTGAAGCTATCTATATCGGCCAAAGTGGACGAGCCATTAAAAACAGAGTTAAAGAACACAAAAAGTCAATTTTATATAGTGAGAAAAACACAGGCTTTGCCGAACACTATATAGAACTCAACCACTTCCCCGATATAGATAACTGCGACTTAATACACAATATCACAAAAAGCAAGAGATTGGACCTCCTAGAAATATTAGAAATAAAACTAGCGAAAAAACAAAATCTATCAATCACCAACACACAGATAGAATATGCCAATACACCCTTTATAGACACCGTAATACACAATATAGTACCACCCCCACTACACACAAGAACAGACAACATATAAGAACAAGTGCGATAGTCTTTAAGTTAGATTTATAGATCTCTTTGAGAATGGCATAACAGCCGAAACAGATGTTAGAGAATTTAAATAATCTCATAGTGAAACAAGCCAAGTGTTTTAATTTATTCTTTATTATTTACTGTATGAAGTTTAATTACTTATTTCTTAGCGTCATAATGAAGTTTCAACAAGTATCTCCTTCGTCAATTAACTACACAAACAATTTTTTTAGAGATTTAAAATCATTGAAATTATAGAAAAAAAATATAATTACATTTCACTACAACGTGATGTAACAAATTTTCAAAAATAAATTTGCGCCTATTATCGGCTAGAATACTTTTGTACTGTGAAAAAACTCTCGACATCTCACGATACGGCACTATTGATACAAATTTATATTTTACAATGTCATTGGCATTTAAATCTTCATTTTTTTCATTAAGGGTTGTTTTATTTCGCAACACCTCACTGATATTCTTCAGTTGCCGATAGTCCTCTCGTGATCTCAATCCATTAGATTACTTGTTATGAGGCTATCTAAAACAGAGGGTGTATCTTACCCTATCTAGAAATTTGCAAGATTTGGCTAAAAGAATTCATGAAGAGATACAAGCATTTCACCAGACACCATAGCAAGGGTTACAAGAGAATTTGCAGAAAGATTGGCTTACTGACAGGAAGCAGATGGCGCCCATTTCGAAAATCTCATAAATTAGGTTTAATACTTTAATACAAAGGTATTTTTAATAATATAAAATATTATTAAAAATCTGGTGTGAAGAACACCAATACATGTTCACTATTAACCCCTTCGCTACCGGCTGCTAAATCGGGTGCGCCTCCAGTATACCGTTTTGGCGCGCTCGGAAGCAGTTATGCATCACAAGCATTTGGGAGTATTTAGGTTTAAAAGTAGACAGAAATAATAAAAATTGTGTTTACTAAATAAATATTTATTTTTTTTACAACATAAATAATATTCAAAAATAAAATGAATAATTCAAATAACTGAATAAACATGCTTCTAGGTAAATAATGAATCCTTATATGTAATCTAAATCGCATTGTGGTATTCTTCAAAGTGTGTTTGAGAACACAGTGAAACATCGCAACTTGAGCAAAAATTAACTCTATATTTATTTTTATTTTTATAAGTATTGTAGCAGACCCAGCATCTCCTTCTGCGCTGCTCGGGTTTTGGCAGACATATCAGCGAATGATCATTTACCTTAGACTTTTTCTTCTTGTAAGTACAGTCTTCTTTTATGCTTTTATAATTAGGGACGTAAGCATCCAACAACTCATCGCATAAAATAAGTGTAAAATCCACGACTGGTACATTTTTCTTTTTATGTGAAATACTGTACAAACATTTTGCATTCAACACCATTCTCTGCAAAATGTGAATGCCAAGTTTTTTGAACCAACAAAAATTCTTTCTTGCACAATTATATGGTTCAATATCTTGATCAATGGCATCTACTGCCCCCATGCTAGTGTTATAATGATCTATGTGTGTTGGCTTCTTGTAAGTTATATTAGATTTTTTCTTTACATCATATCTGGATTTTTCTTGAAATCCGGCGGTTAGTTTAGTTGTAAGCACGTAAACATCCCTCCTGTCCTTGAATCTAACTATAAGAGTATAATTTTTTCTGATAAAGCATGATTGGTGCTTTGATAAAGGAACATTTGTGAGATCTTGAGGAACTCCTCTGTTTACTCTTATAGTGCCTGTCACGCAAGTTTTTTTTGACAACCAAAATTCCCCTAATCTAACGGACAGATGCCAGTTATCTAAAATCACTTCCCTTCCCTCTTCAAAAACATTTTGTAAGAACTTTGCAACCACTCTTTCGGACATAGACAAATTTTCAGAGCCATATATATGGGAAACATCATATGAATCTTTTCCGGTATATAAAAGAAAATCATATGTATATCTTCGAAATTTTGGATCACTTGGTGATAAACAAAAAAGCTTTATTCCAAATCTGGCACGCTTTGTCTTGATGAATTGCTTGAAGTGAAGTCGACCTTTATAAAGCATCAAACATTCGTCCAATACACAAGTTTTCCCTAGATCAACAAGCACCGTTGTGTTTTCCCGTATGTATCCAAAAAACATAGTAAGCCTAGAGTGTGGGTTAGACCTAACACCAATAACAGGACTGGTAAATCTTAGTAACTTTAGAATTTGTAGGTATCTGAAAAATTGAAATAAAAAATGAATATATTTTCACTGAATGAAAAACTTAGTACTTACCGAGCTCTGCTCATGATTGAAGCTGAAAACGCAGGCGGACCGCCAAGTAGAAACTGCTTCCGCCAATAATCCGTGATTTTTGACATATGTGTTAGGCCCATAAGAAACGTGAGTGATATGAATGTATACATTTCAGGCAATTGAAAATTTTTCCAGTAAATGCCATGAATTTTCAAGGCAAAGTTATTATTTTCTTCAAGATACATCAGTGCTCTTTCATTTGTCCACCGATATAAGAAGCCTACTACTTTATGTGACACAAATGCTTCAAAAAAATCTTTAGCACTTTTAGTTTCATTCATATCGATAGCCGGGTGAATATCATATTCAAACTCTTTTTCGTAAATAGAAGAATCTCTTGTATCTGAAAATGGGTCAGTGATAATTCTCCACTCACCAAATTGACGAGCCTCAATCTCTTCGTCTTCATCAGAACAGGAAAATTCTTCTTCGGAATCACAAGAGTCATTGTCCGCTTGCACCTCGAAATCTGAGTCGCTATCAGTATTTGCATCCGAGGAAGACATTATAATCAAACAAGTACACCTTACCGCGTTGCCTATAAAAGCAAACTGAATAATATAACCTTAAATCAACGTAATTTCGTATAGACGCACTTGTAAACCTGACCGCCAGATGATTCGACGTGATCTAACTAGTTAGAACAAAAGGGCGTGTCCAATTTTATTGCAAATATGATGACTAACTTACTGTGCGCAATACTGTTGCTGTATATTTGTATCTAAAATGACACAGGCGGTAGCAACACGGTGTATACAATTGTACATCATGATGCAAACCGTATGCATCACTGGTATTTTACTCCATACATAGCGTGATGCAAACGGTTGCATCACGGTGCGGAAGGGGTTAATATTTTTTGTGAACGTGTCCGAACATATCCCTCCCCAGAGACGCAGATACGTATTTCGCCTTTCTACAGGCTCATCGGTACGCCCCCGCTGGAGAAAGGATATCTTCAGACACACTCACAAAAAAGAACCACGTCGCCATATTACAGAAGCTATTCAGCGTAGAAGTAAATTAAGCGCTGCCTGTTGTCAGACAGCCGCAGTACCTCGCCCTGTCCACATAACCAATGCGAACCAACGACGCCCTTGCAAAGATGGCACAGCCGTCTCTCTAGAAACTGTATTCTATTTGTGTCTTCACTCATACTACGGACTAACCGCATGTGTAATGTATCAAAATAATTAAGAATACCTTTGTATTATACAAAACTGGTGGGGTTTTACCCACTCATGCATGTTTCAATTATTCTGATAAATTCGGTTTAACTTTGTATGACTAGATTATTTTTTCCATACCAAATAATAATAAATAAAAAATGCTTTAGACCCTAATTATTTATAATTTGTTGAAATTGTGTTATGGAGAGAATTCTAAAATGTAAAAAATACAGGCTGTTCAATTTAAGAAGTATGACTTTAGTATGTTACATTTTTGAACGCTCTATATATTTAAAAATACTTCAAATGATGGCTCTGCGTTCCTAATTTCCGTGTTAAATATGGAAAAATAAAATAGTCTAAAATTGTCAAATCTGGAGAACTTGGAGGAAAATTAATAATTCTTGTATCGAAAAATTCTTGCAAAAAGACTATTGTTTCTCGATATTTGTACGCTGGTGCAGTATCTTGTTGAGAATATCCTTGCGTAAGTTCATCATCATGAAGTTTATTAATAAACGGCTCTAATAATTCATTTAGATATCTTTCAGCAGTTATGGTTTGATTAAAAAATGTAGGGCCAACAATTGGTCTTCTTGAAATTGCTAGCCAGGCGCCTATTTTTTGTTGATGTAGCGTAGTTTCCACAAATTCCTGAGGATTTTCTGCAGACCAACTTCTCATATTTTGCTTGTATAAATATCCTGAAAGATGAAACCATGCCTCATCCGAAAAGAAGCATTTTGTTACGGGCGCGCCTTCGTACCCGTTAGGCGCCTAGTGGTAGCGTAAACAACAGAGAAGAAAAAGAAAGAGAAGAAACACAACAAGGCTTCGGGCGGCTTCGATTGCCCCACCTACCCGCTCCTGCCAACGTCTGGCGGCTAACCCGGCTACTAAGCCTCAGCTCAGGGGTGGGAGACCCAGAGGTACAAAAAAAGGTGAAATAGACGCCGCAAATCCAAAAACACGATAACAGAAAAAAGTAACGGCACGCCACGCGGCGTGTAAATGGCGCAATCAAGTCGCTCGAAACGATAACTTAAAGAAAAGAACAGTTCGGGCAATAAGCTAAGTAACTAATCTTTATTTCAAAGCCGAAATGATAATTTAACACAACAACAACAAGATAAAGAAGAAACGAGAAGCGAGAATACAATGTATTAGATATGATATAATTATTTAACAACACACAATAAAGAAAGACAGCGAAAATACCATGTGTATATAGAAAAAAACTGAATTGCCTCTACACAAAACCCCCATCAAAATACGCATTTTTCTGGTTGACAAGTTGCGAGCGTAAGCCTAAATACAAAATTATAAACCGAATCTATTGAGCAAACCCTGTATATGTCTAGAGGCTTAACTATATGCTAAATAAAACTAAAGTTAAAATTAAAGTGAAAATTGGCGTACATTGAAAAACAAAGTTTGACAATGGTTCTATAATATCTTAAAAACGAATTGATTATTTAAATTAACCAAAACAAATAAAAAAAATATATCTGAAGTCGTAACATCTTAGCAAAGGAAAACGAGATTTTATTATAACTTCTATGTGTAAGAAGTACGTTATTTCGTTGACGACTTGCGCAAATAAAAAAACCTCTACGAAGAACACTAGATTTTACAAGCAAAGGTCGTTTTCTTTTAAAAACAAAAAAGTAGATGAATGAAATTTTACGTTGTATTCTTAAAAGTGGAATTATTTGAAACTTTTAAATATAGCAAAGAAAAAAACGAAATAAGTAATGTTGCTTTAAATTAATTTATAATAAGATTATGAATTTAAATTGCGTAGTATAAAAGAAAAGAAAAATTAATTAACGTTAACTCTGAATATTTATAACTTATCAATATATTAACCAGTAATTTCTCACACAAAGTATTTGAGCGGATCTACATAAGAAATTACGTGATCTTTTAAACTAATTAGGTACTTAAAGTGGCTAGTACGAGTACTTAATATTTCAAATTACACATAAAACAAGATAAAATAAAGAAAATAATTCTTAGCTTTCGTCCTCCGAACGTCGGAAGTGGGCGGTCCTAATTTCCACTGATTAATTTGGTTGATGTATCCAGGAATCGATTGTAGATTATATGACAGGCCGTAAAAAAGACTGTGGAAGCTTCAGTAGCCCATGAGAAAAAAAAAACACCTATTTAAGGGTGCAAACAAATGTATAAAAATTAAAAGAAATAAATTAACTTCGGAATTACATACCAGAATGTATTATTGGTTTAATTACACACAACTTATATGTCGGTAATGTGAAACGAACCCCTCTCGCCACCGTAAAATTCACTTCACAGGTAAATTGGTACTTCCAATAAAAATACGTGAAGCTTGATTAAATCCCTTAAGAACAGGAGAGCACGGAACAAAAACGATATCTCTTAATAAGCGATCATAAAGCCCTAAATTCAAGCATCCACGTGGTGAGGGAGAGAGGGAATGAATGCCGGATATAAGCCGGTGTCTGTCTTCGAACTGAGCGACAAGTACGCTAGATAAATACGAAGCATTACGAACAAATACGAAGACAGCGCTAGACAATAATTAAGTCTCTACGAACACGTAACAATTTGTCGAGAATGTCATTCTTATCTATGTTATTCAAAAACTATAGACAATACTGTGTTCTTGTAACAAGATCTACCTGTTTGAGTTCCGAAACTGCTTAAATTTTATATGGAAACAACTTTAAGTCCTTTTTAAAAATAGTATGACATCTTCCCACTGACAAATGAACTTGTGATAGTTTTACGATTGATTTTTGGGTGAGTTGTTCATTTTACGTCGAATATTTTGTATGCAATTCGCTGTTCGTTTTCTAGGTGCTCTAGGTGCTAGGTTTACGAGTTGTTACCCCTGTTTCACAAAATTTAATAACACAAGCTTGAATATGTTTTTGCAGTTGTGCGTAAGTGTCTGGCTGATTAGGATATTGTTGCAGGAAATGATTAGTGGAATAAACCCAAACTCCATTTTATAATTTTTGGCCAGTTCTATAGTAAATCTCGGTTTCCGGGTTGGAACCGCGTCGAGTTAGGCGTAATTGCCAACGTTTCGTCCACTGTTTCAAGGGACATCTTCAGCGCTGTACGTAGATGTTCGTCGTTTCGCAGTAGCTTGAAGAATGCTACGACGAACATCTACGTACAGCCCTGAAGATGTCTCTTGAAACAGTGGACGAAACGTTGGCAATTACGCCTAACTCGACGCGATTCCAACCCGGAAACCGAGATCTACATCTAGAGAACGCCCGCGGAAACCTACACCTACATTTAGTTCTATAGTAACTTTGAATAATAAATATTTTACAAAATAATTTGAAACATACATGAGTGGGTAAAAACCACACCAATTTGTATAATACAAAAGTATTTTTAATAATACAAAATATTATTAAAAATGGGGTGTGAAGAACACAATACAAGTTATATATTTGTGAATGTATCTCCTCTCCAGAGACACAGATACGTATTTCACCTTTCTACAGGATCGTCGGTACGCCCCTGCTGGCGAAGAGATACACTCAACCAAACATAACTACCTTGCTATCAACCAGAAATTATTAAGACAGAGCGTAAAAGAATATTCAGCGCTGTCTACATAATAACTGCCGAACTAAGCAACGTGTTCCTATAGACGGTAACAACCATATCTATAAAAAACTGTATTATCGTGTCTTCACTACTTGTCGGGCGAACCGAATGCGTATATTACAAAATAATTTGAAACATACATGAGTGGGTAAAAACCACACCAATTTGTATAATACAAAAGTATTTTTTTATAGATATGGTTGTTACCGTCTATAGAAACACGTTGCTTAGTTCGGCAGTTATTATGTAGACAGCGCTGAATATTCTTTCACGCTCTGTCTTAATAATTTCTGGTTGATAGCAAGGTAGTTATGTTTGGTTGAGTGTATCTCTTCTCCAGCAGGGGCGTACCGACGATCCTGTAGAAAGGTGAAATACGTATCTGCGTCTCTGGAGAGGAGATACATTCACAAATATATAACTTGCATTGTGTTCTTCACACCCCATTTTTAATAATATTTTATATTATTAAAAATACTTTTGTATTAAACAAATTGGTGTGGTTTTTACCCACTCATGTATGTTTCAAATTATTTTGTTATATACGCATTCGGTTCGCCCGACAAGTAGTGAAGACACGATAATACAGGTTTTTATAGATATGGTTGTTACCGTCTATAGAAACACGTTGCTTAGTTCGGCAGTTATTATGTAGACAGCGCTGAATATTCTTTCACGCTCTGTCTTAATAATTTCTGGTTGATAGCAAGGTAGTTATGTTTGGTTGAGTGTATCTCTTCTCCAGCAGGGGCGTACCGACGATCCTGTAGAAAGGTGAAATACGTATCTGCGTCTCTGGAGAGGAGATACATTCACAAATATATAACTTGTATTGTGTTCTTCACACCCCATTTTTAATAATATTTTATATTATTAAAAATACTTTTGTATAAATATTTTATGTTGTAGGTCTAACATTATAATCAAATGTTTAAAAAGATACAAGAGTTTATAATTTGAATTTGAATTTATATATAACAACTGATATAACAACCGAATTTGAAGTTTTCTAAAGCTTCGCATATGCACCAATCTTTGATTAGTTAATTACTTAAGAAACAGTCTGCTATAATGAGGAAAGTTTTAGAAAGCACGTTATTTATTTGGCCAATGGCGGCCAACTTTGCCAACTTTCGATGTTACTTGATATTTATCCGAGGAAGCTAAAGTGATAGAAACAAAATCTTATTGAAAAAGTAACCAAATCTTACTTTTCTTTATCTTTTAATATTGTTTACAATGTACAAGGTATGTAAATGGAACTATTTGCGATAATTAAAAATACTCAAAGTATAGATTCCCCCGAAAAGAAATTTTTACATAGCTTCTTTACATAGAGAGACGTTAATATTACCAGCTACCTATCGCTTATATTTAAAACTTTGTGTTTTATCTTAAATCCATTCTTAAAATATTCAACTCTTCTTTATATGGACATATAGCAGTTACCTTATATAATTTCAGTGACATTTTACAAGGTCCTTGCTCTTAATAAACTCCGACAAGCACCCGTTTGCTCTTAACATTTCGCCCTTGTTAAAGTTTTTACGTTGTCAGCAGGTTTTGAGAGATAAGTGCGTCAACGTTAGCAGACATTTTTTATAAAATACAGATCGAGATAATTACATTTGTTAGGATGTGAGCACAAATACGTTCAAACGGAATATCACAATTAAAGATTTCTTCTTTTTATGATATATACAAGGGACGTTTCTAAAGTTCCTGGTGAGGCATTTTCAATTTTCAATATAATTTGGATTTATCTGCTTACGTTTCGTTTATAATTCATAATCAAAACCGTTCTAATAATTTGCCTTATTTATGGTAATTTGTATTTAGAAAGCGATAAAAATGTTTGATCCATCGAAATTCTGCTCATATTGTACAATTCGTTAGTGGAATTAGGTAAAAATTTCAGGCTTGCGGTATTATTAGTGTGTAGTGTGAATAACGACGAAAGGAGCATCGAATATCCAAAATAGAGTATAATTATGTGATAAAATTTATAACAAACCAAAGTTAAATGCCACATCTAATTTTTCTTCATATTACACGGTAAAATAATGCATCAAAACGAATTTTGCATTTCTAACCAGAGAACTTGGTACTAAATCATAACCAGCTGTTAATTTGCATCTTCCTCAATAACAAATATTAAAGCAAGAGAAGGATGATTAGAAATCATGTCATCGGAAGTCGCACTATGGGAATGAGTGAAGATATTAGAGAAATTCAAAAGCATTAACAATATCTTGTGGTGATTCAAATATGGATAGGCGATAGAAATGTTTGATCCAACGGGATTCTTCCCATATTGTACAATGCGTTAGTGGAATTAGGTAAAAATTTCAGGCTTGCGGTATTATTAGTGTGTAGTGTGAATAGCGACGAAAGGAGCATCGAATGTCCAAAATAGAGTATAATTATGTGATAAAATTTATAACAAACCAAAGTTAAATGCCACATCTAATTTTTCTTCATATTACACGGTAAAATAATGCATCAAAACGAATTTTGCATTTCTAGCCAGAGAACTTGGTACTAAATCATAACCAGCTGCTAATTTGCATCTTCCTCAATAACAAATACTAAAGCAAGAGAAGGATGATTAGAAATCATGTCATCGGAAGTCGCACTATGGGAATGAGTGAAGATATTAGAGAAATTCAAAAGCATTAACAATATCTTGTGGTGATTCAAATATGGATAGGCGATAGAAATGTTTGATCCAACGAGATTCTTCTCATATTGTACAATGCGTTAGTGGAATTAGGTAAAAATTTCAGGCTTGCGGTATTATTAGTGTGTAGTGTGAATAACGACGAAAGGAGCATCGAATGTCAAAATAGAGTATAATTATGTGATAAAATTTATAACAAACCAAAGTTAAATGCCACATCAAATTTTTCTTCATATTACACGGTACGGTAAAATAATGCATCAAAACGAATTTTGCATTTCTAACCAGAGAACTTGGTACTAAATCATAACCAGCTGTTAATTTGCATCTTCCTCAATAACAAATATTAAAGCAAGAGAAGGATGATTAGAAATCATGTCATCGGAAGTCGCACTATGGGAATGAGTGAAGATATTAGAGAAATTCATAAGCATTAACAATATCTTGTGGTGATTCAAATATGGATAGGCGATAGAAATGTTTGATCCAACGAGATTCTTCTCATATTGTACAATGCGTTAGTGGAATTAGGTAAAAATTTCAGGCTTGCGGTATTATTAGTGTGTAGTGTGAATAACGACGAAAGAAGCATCGAATGTCCAAAATAGAGTATAATTATGTGATAAAATTTATAACAAACCAAAGTTAAATGCCACATCAAATTTTTCTTCATATTACACGGTAAAATAATGCATCAAAACGAATTTTGCATTTCTAGCCAGAGAACTTGGTACTAAATCATAACCAGCTGTTAATTTGCATCTTCCTCAATAACAAATATTAAAGCAAGAGAAGGATGATTAGAAATCATGTCATCGGAAGTCACACTATGGGAATGAGTGAAGATATTAGAGAAATTCAAAAGCATTAACAATATCTTGTGGTGATTCAAATATGGATAGGCGATAGAAATGTTTGATCCAACGGGATTCTTCCCATATTGTACAATGCGTTAGTGGAATTAGGTAAAAATTTCAGGCTTGCGGTATTATTAGTGTGTAGTGTGAATAGCGACGAAAGGAGCATCGAATGTCCAAAATAGAGTATAATTATGTGATAAAATTTATAACAAACCAAAGTTAAATGCCACATCTAATTTTTCTTCATAATACACGGTAAAATAATGCATCAAAACGAATTTTGCATTTCTAGCCAGAGAACTTGGTACTAAATCATAACCAGCTGTTAATTTGCATCTTCCTCAATAACAAATATTAAAGCAAGAGAAGGATGATTAGAAATCATGTCATCGGAAGTCGCACTATGGGAATGAGTGAAGATATTAGAGAAATTCAAAAGCATTAACAATATCTTGTGGTGATTCAAATATAGGGATGATGTATAATTATGATGTAACTTTCCAGGAATCCTGGTGACACCCTTTCTGAAACCTATCAAATTAGGAACCTCGCGAAGATAATTTTGAACGGAAAGTTTCAAAGTAGTCCATTCAAGGTCATTTGAGCTGTGACGTCCCAGTTGAGTAATTTAAGACAGGTATGAACAGGTAGTGAGTTGATTAACTTGTTCGTTATCTATATACCTGTTCTATACCTGGTCCGTGTAAATAATGAACAAAGGGCGCTGGTGTTCAACTTGGTGAAGTCAGTGCGGATTTTCAACACTCCAGTTATGTGTATTCCGTGGTTTGTGAAAGACGCCTCGTCGGAGAACAACATGTTGTTGTGATCGTTCACATGTCCACTTACAAAAAGTTTCCCGACTTTGGAAATCAACGCCATCAAAATCTCGATGTAAAGACACATGATATGGATGATATTTATTATCCCATTATTAAATCAGGATCCTCTGGATTTTATAGACAACAAATATTAGAAAATAGAAAAATATCCTTTAAACATACCAAAGTTTATACTAGTGTTAATCATGTATAAACTTTGCTAGTCGTATGTCTGGATGAAAGTGTGCATTTTTATTATTATTTGTAAGTATTTTCGAATACAATTTGATTATTTATTTTGTAAATAAAACGGAAGAGTGCAAAGAGGTCGATCGCAGATACAATTGTGTACAGTGTACAATTGCAATGCCTATTACCATACATAGCATTTATTGCTGCTAGGGTCGCATTGTAAATTATTGCTTCTCTCTCGTATTATCGTTGTTATCCAAATAAACGCAATTATTTCAAAAATTATCGTTTGGCGGCGCCACGAAACAGCGACTAAGTTAGTTGGCAAGGGTTGTGCGGAGATACATTGGGGTAAAACACGCTGTAGTACGAGGTGCATTCAAGTTCTAAGGCCTCCGATTTTTTTTCTAACTAACTACTCACCCAAAAACTATGAAACTGGTGTTACTTCTCGACGTAATCTCCCTGCAGACGTACACATTTTTCACAACGTCGACGCCATGATTCCATGGCCGCGGCGAAGGCTTCTTTAGGAGTCTGTTTCGACCACTGGAAAATCACTGAAGCAATAGCAGCACGGCTGGTGAATGTGCGGCCACGGATAGTGTCTTTCATTGTTGGAAACAGCCAAAAGTCACTAGCAGCCAGGTCAGGTGAGTAGGGAGCATGAGAAATCACTCGATGTGCGGGTGCGTTATCTTGGTGAAACAGCACACGCGCAGCCTTTCCCGGACGTTTTTGTTGCAGTGCAGGAAGGAACTTGTTCTTCAAAACATTTTCGTAGGATGCACCTTCACCGTAGTGCCCTTTGGAACACAATGGGTAAGGATTACGCCCTCACTATTCCAGAACATGGACACCATCATTTTTTAGCACTGGCGGTTACCCGAAATTTTTTTGGTGGCGGTGAATCTGTGTGCTTCCATTGAGCTGACTGGCGCTTTGTTTCTGGAATGAAAAATGGCATCCACGTTTCATCCATTGTCACAATCGACGAAAAGAAAGTCCCATTCATGCCTTGGTTGCGCGTCAACATTGCTTGGCAACATGCCACACGAGCAGCCTTGTGGTCGTCCGTCAGCATTCGTGGCACCCACCTGGAGGACACTTTTCGCATTTTCAGGTCGTCATGCAGGATTGTGTGCACAGAACCTACGGAAATGTTAACACTGGAGGCGATCTGTTCAACTGTCATTCGGCGATCCCCCAAAACAAGTCTCTCCACTTTCTCGATCATGTCGTCAGACCGGCTTGTGCGAGCCCGAGGTTGTTTCGGTTTGTCACACGATGTTCTGCCTTCATTAAACTGTCGCACCCATGAACGCACTTTCGACACATCCATAACCCCATCACCACATGTTTCCTTCAACTGTCGTTGAATTTCAATTGGTGTCACACCACGCAAATTCAAAAAACGAATGATTGCACGCTGTTCAAGTAAGGAAAACGTAGCCATTTTAAGTATCTAAAACAGTTCTCATTCTCGACGCTGCCGCTACAATTCCATCTGCCGTACAGTGCTGCCAACTCTGTGACGTATTGACAACGAACGCACGCTCATTTTAAAACAATGCACATGCTTCTATCTCTTTCCAGTTTGGAGAAAAAAATCGGAGGCCTTCGAACTTGAATGCACCTCGTAAATAGCGTTGCGCATCTTTAATATATATTCCTTCAATCAACGGTCGTACACTCTCCCCAATTGCGTTTTCTTTGTGTACAACATAAAATAACCTTAACATATGCCTTTATTTATATTTTTTTTTATTTGAGGCCTGTATACTTGTCCATTTTATAAACGAATTGGATTAATTCTATAATGTTTTAGTGTTGGTTTAAAATTGAAAAATTATTCTCTTAAATCGAACAATTTGCTGGCTTATTCCGTCCAAATTTTAGAAAACGCTCCTGCGATAAATATAGCGCGCGCTAACGACACGAAACGTTTAACCGTTACATGCATATTGATTGCATTAGTATTAAGTTTTTTTACATTCAATTCATTTACATCGCGTCCCGCACACAATGTAAAAAATAAATGTTCCTTAATGCGATCGCATGTCACAACATAGCACAAAGTTAACGCTTCAGTCGCGGCGACAATAAACGTCACGCACAGTTTTGTACTCCAATGGCAATTAACGACGACAAACGATTGTGTGTTTAGAACGAAACAGGAATAAAAGGAACCAAAACGACATGTAAAAGAAAAAGAAATCTTAATGTATATCGAAGCAGTTGGCAAATCACGTGTCAGTTTACAAAACACGGATTAATAATATTTTCTTTTGAATGTTCAGAAATAAAAGGGAATTTTAGAACTAATGAAAATATGTCAATATTAATATGCTTCAAACATTTCACTGGAATTGTCAGGAAACGTTAAATTGCGATTTTAATTAAACTTAATATAGATGTTGTTCCGTACACATCCTGATTTTAATAAAATGTATTTAAATATAAAATTTGTTATAATTTTGTTGGGCACCTTAAGAGATAATTAGATTATATAGATGGTAAGGAGGATGGCAGCTATTTTTAATATATACATTTAACTATACCAAATAAAACGATATTTCTAAATAAATTTTTCGTCTACAACGAACCTGCACCGAGTATTTTGAACGCGAAGTTAGAGAAACGTGGCAACGCCACACTCTCTCGCGTTTGTATTGTATGTTTGTCGGAATAGATATTTATTTCGACTTATTAATAGAGCAGACCAATTTCCGTGCACGCCATGAGCGCCGGTATGGGAGTGTAATATACTAGAATATGCGACAGAATAGGGACGCAACATGAGCTTGTTACCGATATAAGTATAGAAGTAGAGACATTTATTCTATCAGAAATAATTAAATATACATTTGGTTTTCTGCTATTAAAGTAATATGCATAAACACACGATAAATAATAATACTACATATTATTTCAGCGTTGTATGTACCTGTAAATAAAATGGAAAATGTATGAAATCAGTGATTGTGTGCACACAAGAAGATTTAAAAAAACACTTACCGTTTTAAGCGTCTTCCAAGGATTGACAAACTGGATAAACTCGATTGTATATTTTCAACATCAGGTGCGTTTCTAAGGTTATTTCCGAAAAACATGTCCGCCGTGAGGAAAAAATATGTTTATATTCGGAAAACGAGCGTTCTACATGTAGTGATGTTATATGCGCATAATCAAAATACTTTTTTAAGCAACTTAACGCATCTGTATACGTGCCCTCACAAATACGTGTCAAGGTATCCAAATCTGCATTTCTGTCTAAAACACTTCCAAATTTAATTAGAACACTTTCACTTTTTTCTTCTTCTACAGCACACAGTTGTGCGTGAACATCTTTAACGATTTGCAGTGATTCCTCTAACGACAGCGACGAATTTTCTAGTTTTGTTGTTGCTTCTTCTAGTCCTAAGTAATTCTCACGAATACTTTGTAAATCCATTTTAATCTGGGCATCTTGAAATTTTTTCTGGCTTGTATTGACGAAACTGTCGATATCATAGGACGCTGTCGATATATTAGGATGTTGTAGCTGGTGTATTACATCCAACTATTCCATATAACGCATATGTAATAGCAGCAAAAGTTATAAATACAGTTGATGGAAACAGTAACTAAAACCATTTGCGAGAATATGCACCAAATGCTTCATTCGGACGACAGCTACAAAGACAAAATACTTTTATTTGTCACTGACAGTGCTGCTTATATGTTAACAGGCAGACTATTAATGCAAACATATCCTAATATGCTGCATATTACTTGTGTAGCACATGCTCTCTACAGATGTAAGATGTAAGTTTTTGCCTGTAAAGAGCTACTCTCAATGGTGCTTTTCTGAAAACTTTTTTAAAAGCGGATACAAATCTATCAACTTCCGAAAAGGTGTCTCTGATATATTCACAGATTCTGTGGAGAGCATTTGTTACACAAGTAATATGCGGCATATTAGGATATGTTTCCATTAATAGTCTGCTTGTTTTTAACATATATGCAGCACTGTCACTGACAAATAAAAGTATTTTTTCTTTGTACCTGTCGTCCGAATGAAGCATTTGGTGCATTTGGTGCATATTCTCGTAAATAGTTTTAACTACTGTTTCCGCATCAACCGTATTTATAACTTTTGTTACTATTACATATGCTTTAAATGGAATAGTTGTATGTAGTACACCAGCTATAACATTTACGACACAGCGTCCTAATATATCGACAGTTTCATCGGCACTTATCCATAGGTACTGATATGAAAGATGGCTTCTAATATTTTCCACTGCTTTCGTGTAGCACTTAGAAGTATAATATTTGCGTAAGGTGGATTCATCAGGAACATTTCGACCAGTATATTTTTGGAGAAATGTTTTGAAGATGAGGTTGTTAAGTTTATTTAATGAAATATTTGATGACATTAAAGTTTCACAGAAATTTTCGTTAAAATTGTCAAATTCCAACAGATCTAATTTCTATGTATGTGTCTGCGATAATAAGTGACGTTTTACGTACGATTTCTTAGTTTTTAAACGATATTTTACAAACTTTGCAATAAATTTCGCGATTACTAGCAATTTACATACACTCAGTTTAACCCTTCATCGTTGTTCCATATCATATATGAGAAAGTAACTTAAACAATGTTAAGGAAAATAAAACACACTTGGTATTATTTTCCTTAATTTTTACAATGTTTCACCAAGAGATTTCCATCACTTCAGTTAATTCGTTAAACAATGTTGTAGCGAAGTATATAATTAACAGTTAAAACAATGAAAAAGAGAAACTAACTCACTACCCACTACTTTATTTATCTTACGAAACATAAACTAATAAATAAAATAAATTATAGAAACTCCTCACGCTTCTATCTACGCCCATGAAGAAAGGAATTTATCTGTAATATTGAAGTAATTGCGTCACAATTCAACGACAAAAAACAGATGTGCGGTTAACCGAATGAATAGTGCTATTCAATAACTGCGTATTGTACTTAGACTATTTATATGGTCCACCGTAATATCGGCCTGACGCATTCGGTCTCTAGTTACGACTCACCCTGTATATCAATACGCTCTTGTATTTTTCGAAAATTTTATAATAATATTCTTACTTATATTCTACTGCTGTAAGTAATTCATTCAAGAATAGTTTGGTATAATTAATTAATTATTTGATATAGTCATGTTAAGCTTTCTCTAAAATACAAAGATAAAATAATTTGTTATCTTTATTAAACTTCATTATTTTTGTAAGTAACTTTCATAGAAATAAAATAGAAAAACCTGATCTTATAAAAGAATAAAAAAGCAATCAAAATGAGTTTACTTTCACTTCCTTCCTAAGTTCATTATTCGCCAAATACTCAGATCGTAACTTTTCCGCCCTCGATATTCATTCACCCCCCCCCCCCCCCAGCACTATCCATTACTAATTCAATATTTTCTCTGTTTCCTCCATATAGATGGAAGTTCACTGCTTCCTGCTAACGGATATATTGCTAGTCTGCAAACCGTCGACGAAGAAGGGTGTCGCAACGATGCGTGTGATAAGGCAACCCTATTTGGTCGATCGATTGGACGTAACCGATCTAAATAAGGAGACGCCGACGTTGGCCCTAATTTACAAGAACGAATTCAACATGCCGGTGGCCGCTTTCATATTGCAGAACAACGACGCCAGAAAACTTAAGGTTTGTTGTCGGGAAATTGAGGCGATTTGTAAGCCTTACCTTTTTCCTTCGCCCATCCATCTTTTTAAACTTCCGGTACCGGTAGCGGTACATTTAACAATCGATTCTCACCTCTTACTGAACATTTCTCCGTTTCTATTTAATAGAGTTGGAAAGAGGGCATTGCCAAGGCTCAGGCACTGTACGCCCAGGCGAAACAACCGACTTATTTGGAGGAAAGTTTGGATGCTGATTATGGTTTGGGAGAGACATTAGAATCCGACTTTCATAGTTTGCAAATTGCACCTCGTTCACCCCTGGCTTCATCGTCGAGAGCTAGTAGAGTCTCTAGTCTGGCGCATAGTCATAGGTAAGTAATCTAAATATAAATTATTGAAATTAACTAAAACTGTGTTTCGAAAAACAGATACATGACCCACTTTTGTTTCTTTTCGTTTTTCACCTTTTTATTATACCGGGTGTCCACTCTCAAAGTCGAACATAGGCAGTTAACAGTATGATCAAATATCATTACTTTTACCATTTTTTCTATAAGGTGAAGTGGGGTAAACGCGAGGTAAATTTCACTAGTGTAACTTTAGATGTCAATGAAAATATTATTATTTTAAAAATTCTGTAAAAATTAGCAAACGTTCTTTGGTCCTTAACAAAATAATGCCTATAACCAAGCAAAGTGAATTCTTTTTAGGCTATTTGTTTTTAATTTTTTTTCAAACAGCGTCATTATATCACATTTGCCCCGTGAGTTGGGGTATATGTGATAATGGACTCTCTCCTGGTGTAGCGTTTCCAATAGAAGTATCTGTGGGGCAAACGTAATAAATATAATATTTCTGCGTATTTTGGTTTTTAAAATATTTTATTTCGTAAAAAAATAACGAAATTTTAAATTTTTTAAAAAAATATAAAAAAGATTATAACATTTTTAACTAGCAGAACATACTTATTTTTATAAAAATTTAAACATTTAGAAACACATTCAAGGTAACTAGAAGATATTATAACCATCGAGCTTCTCTGAAAAAGTAAATCCCCACCCTCTTCGATCCTCTGTTGGCTGTGTTCAGTATACTTGCGCTGTCTACCAAGTCATCTTGAACATTGGGCCAAACAAATTTAGATTTCTTCGATCTCAAAAACCTAACAAGCCATTCTTCATACTCCCCTTTCTGAATAATTTTTCCCACAAAGTATTTCAGACTTTTTTTGGTTGCGTATTGCACTAAAACCCACTTATCAACTTCGAGAGTATGACATTCTCTGGAATTTACGCTTTCTTCTAATTTTTGCAATTCCTGTAAACATTCTTCATCTTTATCTGAATCTTGATTAGCTATTGATTCGTCATTTGATTTACTAGATGAATCAGAAATACTTGTTATTGCTTTCTGACGAGTTCTTCGGTGCAGTAATAACTTGAGCTCCAGGAGCCAATTTTCTTTTTGTTATTTTTGTTGCGGGTTGATGTTGACGAACGCATTGTAGCAAAAGCTTTTCAAAAGTAACAGTTCCATTTGAAGGCGCAATATCGTCAGACTTTGTCGAAGGGCCTGGTATATTACAGACACGGACTGAGGTTATCCCATTTGAAGTATTTGGGAGCTGAATTTGTGGGTCATCAATATTTTCTGCAACACTGTTAGTGACTATAGTATTTTGGGAGTCCCATCGTTTTAATGCTTCGATGTCGAATTTTTCTCTTGCTACGACTCTGTCATCAAATGGCCCAATACCGGACTTTATAAAACCACTAATTATTACATAGGCCTCGATGTCTTTCCACGTTTCTGCAATAAGTATTGAAAACATCTTTTTTGATAGTTTGCGCCCAATATTGTATCTCTGCCACGTAACCAACTTGTTATCCCAGGTTGTTTTTAGAGATTTAAATACGGAAACGTCGAGGGGTTGCAACAGGTGAGTTGCCTGAGGTGGTAATTTTAGAATTGTAATATTTTGTCGCCTTGCCAAGTCAATAACTCGAGTGCTGACATGTGAGGAATGCTCATCGTATATGATGAGTACTGGCCTCTGTTCGCCCAAAGCAGGAATAACAGTGTTTTGTAAGTAGTTGAAGAAAATATCACCATCCATCCACTCTTTTTTACTGGCATCGTACGACATTCCAGGGAAGACATCGTCAGGAGCTTGCCATTGGTCCCAGACATTACCACCTTTAAAAATGATTAATAGTGGACCTTTTTCTCTAGAACCACTAGCCAATAATGAAACAGTTGTATTTTCACGACCAGGAGTACTAGTAATACGGGAGCTGGGCAGTCCTCTTTTGCCGACAACTTTTGTTTTACTAGGATCTATGGCGAAACTACTCTCGTCAAGGTTCCAAATTTGAGAAGGCCTCTCTTCAAGTTGTAGTTCGGCTAAAGTATCTTTCAGAAGTTTATATGGCTTTTTTTCTTGCAAATTCTATAGGTTGTGGCATCTTCACCTTCAGACTTAAACCATGTCTTTTCTTAAAACCAAGAAACCAGTCAGTCCCTGGCATGCCATTTTTAAATGGAGTATTTACAAGTTTATGCTCCTTTGCAAACTTGAAAACTAGCTGTAAAACTTCCTTTTTGGATACTCCAAATCCCCACTTCTCTAAAGTGGTACTCCCGCTCGCCAGTTCAAGCTCTTGATTGCAATCCAATGCAGTTGATCTGCCTTTCTTTTGTTTTTTTGCGCCCCGAAGACCTTTTAAACGGCTGTAAATGGTACAGTATGGAATTTTATAGGTTTTGGAGGCTTTGTAGATAGTCACTCGACCCGCTTGTATTTCCCGTATAGCTACTTGTAGGTCTTCCGCGGAGTAAACTGGGTCATCACGCTTTCTTTTATAATTACGAACCATTTCGATCTGTAAATTTATATGAGGTAAATGTAATATGCATAGGGGCAAATGTGATATGCCGTAAATCACATTTGCACCGTTGTATCATTTTTAAGGGACAAATGTAACATACGGTAGTATAAAGAAAGACGCAAATACCTCATGAAATGTAACATCCACAATATAAATTACACAGTTTTTGCACGTCAGACCAAATTTTTTAACAAGCTGGCTCTAAAAATTCCAAATGCTTCTGCGAAATCACGAAACATCTGTTGCACTCGTTCTCTAACCTCAAATACGTAGTTCCACGAATAAACAGCTGATTCAGTAGTCGGCCGGTAAAGTCGCATTCCAACAGGCTTAGAGAGATCAGGGATGTAAGTACTTTTGATAGTGTTTTGCTCAAGAAAGCAGTTTTGATGGAAATTTACGAAATTTTGACCTGGTATCACATTTACCCCATTTTGACAATTACCCCACTTTACCTTACTAAAACAATAAATAAGTATACCAAGTAATGAAGTAATATTTATCAAAAATGAAAACAATAAAAATTAATTATAGTATATATTCAAACAACCCCCCCCCCCCCCCCCCCCCCGTTCTGTGCTAAGCAATATTCTAATCTGATATAAAAATTACATATTACATTTGCAAATTGTCTGTCAGTAATTAACGCGCATTTTAGATTTTGGTGGGGATGTCTCCATAGGAAAAAATCACAATGTGCCAAATCAAGTGATCTTGCTGGCCAATTTATAGCACCACCTCTACCAATCCAGTGATTTGGAAATGAATTATTTAAGAAATTTCTAACATCTAAACTAAGATGCGCGGGACAGTCATCCTGTTGAAACCAGATCTACTGATTTTCTCTTGCAACTTCTTCTAATGCAGGTTCTACTTTCGTTATTAAAAGTTCTAAATATGTCCCTTTATTTAAATTTCTTACAATTTCAAATGGTCCAATAATGAAATTACTAAAAATTCCGGCCCTGATAGTAATTTTTTGAGGATACTGAGTTCTGGTCGGCAGAATTAACCGCTCACCCTATGTTTTGTTATTTTGTTGGAGATTTTCGTCAATTTTCGACATTAATTGACATTACATGACACTTTGACAGTATATAATTAAGTTAAACTGTCATTATCTGTGTATTACTGTCATTCGTACGCTTATTAGTAATTTGGTTCAAATTTGACTTGCTTAGTGTTAGTGTATTTTCGATATATTTTTTATTAAACTTAATTAGACTTGTTTAGTGTTAGTGTATATCTTTTCAAATCGGTTTAAGTTAAGTTCAAAAACATTTTTAATTCGCAACAGTGCATTTGAACGCAAACTCCGTAGCCAAGGCTGTGGTTCTATTCGATTAAGGTTACAGTCAACGTCGTATTGCTGTAATACTTGGTGCTGCCCGTGAGACAGCCAGAGATGCGATCAGGCGTTTTCGGGAAACGAGTTCTGACACCTGAAGACCTGGTCAGGGCCGCCATCGCTGCACTTCCGTGAGGGACGATCGTTTTGTTGTAAGCACCATTTTAAAAGATCGGTTTTGTACCGCCGTTGAACCCCGTAATCGTCTTGCTGAGGCAAGAAATGTGGACGTGAGCGAGCGAACTGTAAGAAGGTTGGCGGAAAATAATCTTTCAGCGAGACGCCCTTACCGAGCCGCATAACTTCGCACGCATCACAAAACAGCTAGACTCCGTTTAGCGCGGGAATACAGTATGTGGAATATGATTCAGTGGACGAATGTTTTATTCTCCGACGAGAGCAGAATTGCTTTAAGAAATCCCGATGGCCGCCAGTATGTATACAGACGTCCAAACGAGCGGTTTGCTCCTTGTTCTCTTGTTAAAACTGTGGGTTACCAAGGAGGCTCAATAATAGTATGGGGAGGAATTTCTTACGAGGTCGTACGGAACTGGTGATTTTTGATAGAGGCGATGTAGATGCTCACAGATATGTACAAGAAATTCTTCAATATCGTGTCATTCCGTTTGCGCCATTTATTGGAGACAACTTTGTTATAATGCAAGACAACGCACGCTGCCACGTCGCTCGAGTGGTTTAGCAATACCTTAATGAAGTTGACATCAGAACTTTACCATGGCCAACAAAGAGTCCAGACATCAATCCAATAGGACACATCTGGGATAATCTGAAAAGTGGGATTCGATCACAGAGACCAGCTCCAACTACCATTAGAGAGCTGAAAACTGCTGCGTTGGAAGAATGGGAAAACATGTCACAAGTTGACATTCAAAACGTCATGGATACACTTCCACGCAGGCTCTTTGATGTGATTAGGGCACGGGGTAGTAACCCTCATTATTGAGGTCAAGTTCCTTAACAATACTTTTTTTCCATAAATTTCGTGCATTGCTAATCTTGTTCAAAATTTTCAAAAACTTTTTTCTGTAATTTTTTAAGAATAAACAAATAATTTCAATTAATTGGCGTTTCTTTCCTTTTTCAAGATGTACTTCGATATTAAAAACTAAAAAAAGATTCAGAATTACAAAAATCTCCGAATTAATGACAAAACATAGGGTGGGAGGTTAATTTTGCCGCTGAGTGTATTAATTCTGGAGTTTCCTTTAGTCCAATACCTTGTATTTTGAACATTGGGTTCATTATTTAGGCAGAAAGTGCACTTGTCAGTGAAGCATATCGATGACAGAAAATGAGGATTATTGTTCGCGCGCTCTTGCATTTCGCAACAAAACGCACTCCTCCGTTCTTCATCAATTCCAAAAATTTCTTGATGACTGGTTTACAGGGGTGATATTTGAATTTTTCTAATAGCATCCATACCCGTCACTTAGATAAGCCAACTTCAAAAGCAATTTGCCTCAAATTATACGTTGGATTCGCATTTACGATCGCCAAAATAAATTCTTCTGTAACGTCAACTATTTGTCTATTTCCTGTGATAAGATTGTTATTTACAACATTTTATTCTTTCAGTACAGATAGCGACTAGTTACCACTCCTATGTTCCAATGCTACTGATCTGTTTGCAAATGTTTCGAAATTTTGCAAATATTTTTTAATGGTGCTTACAGATGGTATAAGGTCTATTATCAAAATTAATGGCAAATAGATCGCGAACTCGTCGCAAACTCCAGCCATTATAATATGTTTTCACCATAAAAAGTCTTTCTTCGTTTGTATAGTTTCTCATTGTTCCATGAATAAAGTTCAAATTGGTACTTTTACATATAAACAAACAGTAAAACACAAATTTGAATGAATGAAATGTCAGACTTGATGTACTGCTTAGAAATTTAAATTATTTAATTGATAGATCAGCTATTATGCTGGTGGTGCTAGGTAACGTGAGCGCATGATAAAGATTCCTATGTTCGACTTTGAGAACGAACAGACGGTAGGCATGAGTGAGATAATACAGGTACGTATACATCGTCAATGACGTAATCATAAAGAAAATTTCGGCCTCCAAAATTTCTGCCATTCTTAACAATAATCTATTGATGAAAATATCCATGAGTTATTCTCAACTAGTGTAACTGTAATCAATTAATTATTTTTATAATGTATAAAATCCACGGTTGGCTCTTGGTGAAACATAATGAATAATTTACTAAAGAAAACACTCGGTATATTTGTTTCACAAAATATATTTATTTATTAATTCTCTAACATATGTTTCGACTTTTCAGTCATTGTCAAAGAGTTTTTAAAAACTAAAATATAAAGAACACTTCTACCACTATTTATGAGTTTTTAAAGGACTTTATTACGGCATCAATAGTAGGGGTGTTGAAAAAATCCAGCTGTGTATTTGTGACACGTCTATTAAGATTTATGGCTTTTTTAATTTCTAATATTTCGAGGAAGTCGAGTCTTTTTTCCTTATTACAAGTATGTAAAAGTTTAAAATTATTGGTGTTTAACAAATGTGTATTTTCAATGCAATGTTCCGCGACTCCCGTATTCATATTACCATAAAGAATAGACCTTCTATGCTCTTTAATACGTTCTTTTATTGAGCGTCCTGATTGGCCGATGTATATCGCATCACATTCACTGCAACTTAATTCGTACACACCTGATTTATCACACAATTCTGTTTTTTCTTTGTTATTTACTAAAATATTTCCTAGATTGACTTTATTCACTTGGATGATATTTAACCCTAATTTATTCAGTTTATTAGAAACTTTATTGCTAACCCCAGGTATATAGTTGAGTGTGTGAAATGTTTTATTCGTTTTTTGTATATGTGTGCCCGTAGTAAAAATTCTTCGTAAGGATAGTACGTTGTTTTTTGATAATCATTTTATCTATAAATTCTGTTTTATATCCGTTGCTTCTAGCTATTGTTTTTATGGTGGTTACTTCTTTTTCGTAATTCTCTTTATTTAAAGGGAAATTAATCAGTCTATGTATAAAACTATGAAACGCTGCCATTTTTTATATTCCATGATTCACTGGAATTTGCCGGGATTACTGTATCCGTTGTAGTGGGTTTTCTAAATATATCAAACTCCTATCGTTTATCCGTTCTTGTTAATTTTAAGTCTAAAAAATTTAGTGTTCCGTCTAACTCTATATATATTGATATATTTAGAAAACCCAATACAACGGATACAGTAATCCCGGCAAATTCCAGTCAATCATGGAATATAAAAATGGCAGCGTTTCATAGTTTTATACATAGACTGATTAATTTCCCTTTAAATAAAGAGAATTACGAAAAAGAAGTAACCACCATAAAAACAATAGCTAGAAACAACGGATATAAAACAGAATTTATAGATAAAATGATTATCAAAAAACAACGTACTATCCTTACGAAGAATTTTTACTACTGGCACACATATACAAAAACGAATAAAACATTTCACACACTCAACTATATACCTGGGGTTAGCAATAAAGTTTCTAATAAACTGAATAAATTAGGGTTAAATATCATCCAAGTGAATAAAGTCAATCTAGGAAATATTTTAGTAAATAACAAAGAAAAATAAGAATTGTGTGATAAATCAGGTGTGTACGAATTAAGTTGCAGTGATTGTGATGCGATATACATCGGTCAATCAGGACGCTCAATAGAAGAACGTATTAAAGAGCATAGAAGGTCTATTCTTTATGGTAATATGAATCCGGTATTCGCGGAACATTGCATTGAAAATACACATTTGTTCAACACCAATAATTTTAAACTTTTACGTACTTGTAATAAGGGAAAAAGACTCGATTTCCTCGAAATATTAGAAATTAAAAAAGCCATAAATCTTAATAAACATGTCACAAATACACAGCTGGATTTTTTCAACACCCCTACTATTTATGCCGTAATAAAGTCCCTTAAAAACTCATAAATAGTGGTAGAAGTGTACTTTATATTTTAGTTTTTAAAAACTCTTTGACAATGACTGAAAAGTCGAAACATATGTTAGAGATTTAATAAATAAATATATTTTGTGAAACAAATATACCAAGTGTTTTCTTAATAAATTAATTAATTATGTTATTTTACATTACTTAATTAGTGATGCATCAATATAAATTATTAAGACTGCGTGTTATATGTGAAATTGGCGACCAGTAAAATATTGGTCCTTGGACGGGACCTTGAGGTTTAAAATGATCCTGGTGTTAGTACGAGAAGAATTTCTATACTTACTGGACAAACTAGGACGGATGTGCATGACACGACACGAAAGAAAACGGACTGCATCTTTATCATTACCAACTTGTACAAGAACTTCTCCCCACTGATCTTCCCGAAAGAGTTCATATTTGTGAATGGTGGAGCAATCAGCTGGATACTCTTTCAAGAACCCTTTTCTGTGACAAAGCTACATTTACAAGAGATGAAATCAACAATTTCTCCAATGAACATGTGGGGGCAATCGAAAACCCTCATGCAGTTCGAGAAACCCACTTCCAGTGAAGATTCTCCGTAATCATTTGGGGTGAAATAATTAATAATGAAGTTATCAGACCACATATCTTCGACGGAAATTAGAAAAGCGAAATGTGCCGGGCTTTTTGAAGAACGATCTACTCTACTACTTGAGGACATTCCTCTTCAAATCAGAAATGTTGTTTTTACATGATGGTGCTCCGGCCCATTATGGAAGAGGTGTCACTAATTTCCTCAATGAACAGTAGATCGTAGGATAGATCGTGGTGGTCCCACTGCTTGGTCACCGCGATCTCCGAATCTCAACCCACTAGATTGGGACTAGACATGGGGGGACATGTGAAGACATTTACCTATTCATCGGGAAAGCCTAATAATAGGAACCAACTCATCATATGAGGCGAAAAATAATATGGAGAACTACAACTACAGGATTGAGTTATGCATTGCACAATGTGGTGGTCACATTGAGCAGCTTTAATAATTGCACCGTCATTATGTTTTCTTAAAATAAACCACTTTTTTTCCTAAGCCCTCTAGTAATTTCCTTCAGCTTCAAACTACGATATTTCAAGAACCGTTGGAGATTCTGGAAAAATGAATAGAATCATTTTTGTTTAAAATTAGTCATTGAATTCATATACGAAGTATATCGGATACCTCGGCGGCCACCCGTACGTAATCATATTGAGGTTACTGAACCCTAAGTAAACACAGGTGTAGAGTTTTTATAACAACGACAGCCGTCTAAACAATGTTATCTTTTAGAGTTTCTATAAATGTAAACATTGCAATGTATGTTTGGGTGTAAATTCAACCGAGGTATTCCTTATTGACATTCTGATCCGTAGGCGGCCTGTAATTTTATTTTCAGAGGGTTTTTAATTTTTGGGTTCGCGTTGCAATTTACTCACAGATTTTTAGATGTATAATTGCATCTTTCCATTTTTCATACGTTGCGTTATTTCCAGGATACCCTGTATAACATTACGATAAGTCTATAAAACATTCAAATTCCGTCAATATTTTGCCCAAAAAATAAAAAATAAATGTTGACAATCGATGCCGAGATGGAGACTTCAGATATCTTCGAAATTATGCAAAGTTATTAAAACTTTCAAGACATTTCGGACAAACCTCAAACTTTACAAAATTATTTTTTTTTAATTTCAGCGGATCCGTTGAAATGAACGACCAGTCATCTGTAGGTTCCGGTAAAGATCACTCGAGAGCCGTATCAGTGGAAAACGAAAATAGAACGGCGTCGATCTCGAGCGACGAAGGCGTTCAACCCTTACCGCCCGACAGAAGTCCCGTCTCCCAGAAAAACTCCTTCAAAATTCGCCTCTTCAACAGAACTCCCAACACGTTATCCGTTCAACCGTACACGAATCTAGGTCAGAGTTTGCCAAACTTGGCACTGGGTTCGCCAAACGTCGGTACTTTGAACTTGAACTTAAATCAGAACACGTTATCCGTCCCCAATACGAAGAACGGCGGACACTTGCTGAGTCCGACGCATCGAGGAATTTCTTATCCGCCGCCGTCACCGACCAGGGGGAATTTGAGAAGAGGTCTCGCGATATCGCAAAGCAAGAATCCGCCGTTATTAAAGACCAGACATGTTAATTCCTCGACGGCAGGGACCTCGGGACAAGTACCGACCAGTTTCGATTTTGATGTTCCTGTAATTGCAGGTGAGTGAAAATTTCATTTTTCTAAAATTTTTGTAGAAATGTGTAATATACTATAGTCTATTTTTAAACTAAGAGGAGTAAATGGAAAAGCCACATTTACACTGTAAAAGTTGCCAAATCAATGACATTCTGAATGTTTTTTTAAATTTTCGTATTTTATTAGTTTTTCTTTATTCATTGAGCTCAAAGGCAACATTTAATTTAGCGTTATTTCCCGCTTAATTTTGAATATAAACTCTACATCAATAAAGTCACAACGTAATTAAACATTTATTAAAAATTATTTACATTAAACACAAAAATAACATAAATAAAGGATTTAAAAAAATCAAAGGCTCCGTTAACTACTTGTTACTTGCAAAAATTAAACAAAATAATCTATTCTAAATCTGAACTGTCTGAGAAAGTATCACTGTCACTATCAGCACCAATAGAAATAATAAACGGTTCGATTAGATCATCTACGATGCCATCTAGTGTGGCCATTTTTATTTCTTCCTTAATTATATGCTCAACACAACTTTTCCAATTAACATTTTGAACATTTTCGATAGCTTGCAATAACAGCCCCCTCACTTCTGTCAATTTAAATGTGATATTCTTCGATGTTACTTCATTCTTTATTTTTGCCCATATCAACTCTGTTGGATTGAGTTCACAATGGTACGGTGGCAACCTTAATAGAACTTTATTATTACGTTTTGCCATTTCATCAATCACATACAAATTATATTGTTCTTTATTTATTTTGATTAAATTCAGAAGTTCAGCTCGTACCATCTCTTCTCTGAATTCAATCTGCTTATTTCACAACCACTCTTGCATATCTTTTTTCTTTGATCCTGCTGTAGGAATTTTCTCCATTCTACGGCTGTGGTAAGACGCGTTGTCCATGACGATAACAGCGTTGTCAGGTAATTTTGGTTACACATTATTAAACCATTTCTCAAAAACGGCTGCATTCATTTCTTCATGATAATCTCCTGTTTTCTTACCTTCGAAAAGCAATAACCCTCCATCAACAAAGCCATGTTCGGATCCAATATGTAACACAATAAGCCTCCTCCCTTTTCCTGACGGGTTTTTTAGTCCTGTAGATAGCCCTTCGATGAATGTTTGACGCCGATCTCTTATACTGTTATCTATCCATACTTTTTCTTTTGTATGACCTTCATTAACCCACGTCTCATCTAAATAATAAATTGGTCTACCTTCTCTCCTAAATTCCTTCATTTTAAGTAAGTATTTTCTTCTCCATGTAATGATATCATCCCGTTCGATAAGAATACTTTTACGGTTTCTTTTCATGTACTTGAAGTTAATTTGCTTCATAAATTTGTACAATGACGAACGGGACATTTGTGGTAAATCTGGACGTTTCTTTATTTCCATCAAAATTTTGTCCAACGTAGGTAATTCATTTTTATAAAAGAAAGCATGCACTATTTGCCGCACAGACTGTTTAACTACTTCATCGTATGCAGCAACATTACCAGGTCGTCCTCCATAGTGTTTAGATGCAGTAACTGTACCAGTCTCATTATACTCTTTTATGGTGCGATATACTGTCGATTGTGCAACGCCTAAAAGCAGAACATTATCAAATTGGTTACATTATTCAATCCATGAAAACTTACCCACGGTGTTACTAATTTTAGAAACAATAACAGTTTTTTTAAGATTCGGTTCATCAGTTCGCAGCTGTTTATACATATTTAAAACACATTGCTTTTCAGCAACAGATAAATGCCCTATATCTAAACGTTTACGTTTTTTCGGAGGTGAAAATGATGCTGAACTTGTTGCAACAGTATCCATATTTATATGAATATTGAATAATTATCGATAACTACAGAAGGGTATCTTAAAGGTTTCGCAAATTCTAAAAAGAACGGATTTATTTACGTTAATACAACAATACAACTGAATAGAACAACGGGACAACAGAAAACGAAATTTGACAAGCGTTTGACATCGATAGGTCAACACGCAATTTTTGCATAACGTAATCCTACCTTTGAAGCAACCAATCACGCATAGTAATTTTGGCGCGATTAATTTAAAACGCTCCTCTTAGTTTAAAAATAGACTATAGAAAAGAATACCATGGAAAAAGAGATGCACTATGCTTAATTTTTATATTGTAACTAAGTAGTTAAAACAGACTTACACAAAATAATGCGTGATTATTAATGATTATATCACCTATTAATATATTAATAATTAAAACGACGTTTAATCGGCAATTTTATGAGCAATAAACAAGGCAATTTTATCAATATTAAACTATAAAGGATGTTACAATGAGAGTCGAAGATTTAAATTGCGCGCCATTTTCGCTGCCGCGATGCGACTGGTCAATAATTGTAATAGGTCGATAGTAGACAGATCGGAGTTAGTAAATATGCAGCGCTAGACGATACAACAACGCGTCCTTATTGTTAAACATTACTATCAAAATGGTGAATGTTTGATTGCTACAATTCGTAAAGTGCGTTCAATTTTAGGTAGAAGTAATGTTCCAAATTCATCAACTGTGAAAAGAATAATAGAAAAAATTCGTAAATAGTGGTTCAGTTATTGATGTGAAACACACGGCACGATCTCGTAATGGTCGTTCGTAACAGAACATTACGACAATTCGCGAGAGTGTGATCGAGAGTCTAAGGAACTCGCTACGTCATCGTGCACAAGAATTGGATATTTCAACAGCCACCCTTCACCGGATTCTCGCTAAAGATTTGCATCTCCATGCTTACAAAGTCCAATTGACTCAACAACTTCAGTCAACAGACCATGCACAGCGAAGGGAATTCACCAATTGGATAATTGAACACGCAGTGAATGCCTATTTTCTGGACAAAGTCACATTCGGCGTTGAAGCCCATTTTCATCCCGATGGCTTTGTTAATAGGCAAAATCACCACATTTGGGGCTCAGAAAATCCACAATTAATTCATGAGAAACAAATGCATTCCCAGCGTGTTCGCGTTTGCTGTAGATTATGGTCTGAAGGAATCATTGGACCATTTTTCTTTGAAAGCAAAGCAGGTAATGCATTAAGTGTGAATGTCGAAAGTTATAGTGACATGATAATCGAGTTCTTTGTACCCTAATTGGAAGATATTAGGCTTGTAGACATTTGGTTTCAATAGGACGGTATCACTTGCCATACCGTCTGTGTAACATTGACGGTTTTCTACGAGTCTTTTCCTGGTCATGTCGTCTCCAATTTTGGTGATCAGAATTTGCCGCCATGTGCATGTGATTTTATGGACCTTTTTTGAAGTCTCGGGTTTATGCCAACAAGGCCACGACCACCCTGGCTAGCATTGAAAGCCGAAATTGAACTATGTATCAACGAAATACCGCCAAATTTATGCCAAACCGTTATTGAAAATTTCGCCAGAAGAGTACGTAGTGCCACCATTTACCAGATGTATTGTTCTATATAAACTACTCAAAAACGAATAAGAAATTTTTACTTTTTTGTATTTTTTAGATAGTATCGGTAAATATTTATAGTGTATTATATTAGATACATAATTGTACACAACAATTTAAAATTTTCAAGTATATTTATTCAGAAAAATCGTTAGATTACTAAGAAATTATCAAAAATGAAATAAGCAACATTTTTAACAATAGCTAAAATAAACATTTTTCTGTAACAATTAATTCTAAAATCGTGTATAATGGCCACGGATATCTCTCACAGCTGTACATCTTCGGGGCATACTCATAATGCAATTATTAATGTGTTCTTGTGACACTCTTCTCCAACACAGCGGTAAAATTTCCCGCAAGTGTTGCACGTTAACTGGGGGTGGATTATGTTCGTTGAGCTGTTCTTGAAGTCTGTCCCTAATGTGCTCAATTGAATTCAAGTCGGGAGACGTTGGTGGTAAAGGTAGATGGTTAATATGGAGGTCATTTATTGCTTGCATTACAATTTGTGCACGATGAGGTCTTGCATTATCATCAATAAAAACCATGTTTTCATCCACAGCCTCACGAAAGTCGGCCACATATTGCTGAATAATGTCATCTCTGTATATATGTCCATTGACATTGTTTTCAAAGAGATGGAGGTTCGTACGTCCATTCAAACTAATGCCCGCCCACACCATGATACCACCGCCGCCAAAAGGCACCACAGCTTTTGTAAACTCGCGTCTATAACGGTCTCCTCGAGTTCTCCAGACCCTTACTCTACGATTATCACTAAATAAGGCAGAATCTGGATTCATCGGTGTATAAACCATGCTCCCATTGAAAATTTTCTGCTAGTCGTTGGTTAACCCAAGTTCTTCTAGCCATTCTATTGGCATTAGTTAATTTTGGGCGTCTCACAGGCCTGCAGCTATGAAGATCCATTTTCCTCAGACGGTTTCTGATGGTTTGATCCGAAACTCTAACTCCAGTGGCGGCACGTATCTGTGTTTGCAACCATACAGCACTTCTAAACGGATTCATCCTTGTCTGAATTCGTATGTAGCGGCCTTGTCTCTGATTTGTTTTCCTCTCAGATCCACTACCGGGTCTTCTCCTTGCAGATCCTAACTGTTGGAATCTTGTTAGAGCCCTACTAACAACACTTGGAGACACATTAAAAATTGCGGCAATTTGTGCTCCAGATTGCCCTCGCTGATGCAATAACGCAATTAAATCAAAAGTTTCTTTATTTAAATGACGTCTTGGCATCGTGAAAATATGAAATGACGTTTAAAATGAATAATACTTGTCAAAAAATGCGATTTTTATAATTTTGTATTCTAAATTAATTTAAGGTTAAAATACAAGATTTTATCACACAGAAAAGACATTTACCAAATAAAATGTCCACAAACGACTGTGGGCCTTCTAATTTATCTATAGTTTGAGAAAATACGTTAAATTTAATCGAATTAATTAGATCTGTTAAAAGAAGATCTAATTCCCTATTCATTTTTGAGTAGTTTATAATTCCCAAATGTCTACATTATTAACCAATAAATATTTCAATATTTTGCTATAGAAAAGCATGTTGTATTTAAAATTAAAATCTTACTCTATTATTGTAACACCCTTTATACAGAGTGTAAACGAAATATTTCGACATATTTTAATATGTAATAGCTGTAATAATATTAAGCATAAAATGCTAATACACGAAAACTCTACCTCGAACGAGATCAAAGAAAAATGACTCTGGTAAGTTTAGTATTCCTCTATAACTGCAGCGCTACAGCTACTGAAGCGTAATGGTGGGAGTTATAGACGTGATGATGCATAGTGTAAGTCAGAAGTCAATCTATTATCAACTTACATGAAGTATGGCTTCTTTAAATCACTAATGAACACATATCGTCTCACTATACGGCAAAACATATGGAAATATTAGAGCTACTACACGTAGATGTCGATCAAATAATTTAATTTTACAAACCGTGTATAGATTGAGAGATTCCGATATATTGCATCCAAATTAGGAAAGCCATGGCCGTAAAAGACGATCTTCGGAAACGTATTTTTCAAGCTGCGACTCATTTCCGTGAAGACCGAGCCGTGTTAAATCGTGTACTTCGCAAGTTTACCGATCGGTAAAACCTTGTATTTACGCAAATGGTAGTCATATTGAACATCTCAATTCCACCTGTTTCACACAAATCTGCTCTTTCAGGGTAAAGAAATTGTCATTAAAAAAAGAGGCAAATAGATCACATAAATAAAAATGACCATTCAATTAAAAATTACAAATGTAATTTATTATTTCTCGGCGTCAATTTAATACTAAGACAATTAAATTACAAATTCCATATCACCGCAAAACAGCTATACCGTTTAAAATTTTTAAAGAAACTAAGACAATTAAATTACAAATTCCATATCACCGCAAAACAGTTATACCGTTTAAAATTTTTAAAGAAACTTCATATTCAGTTTTTGGGGGGGATATTATAAAGGTCAGGTCATTGACCTACTTATAAATAACAACAGAACAGCTGATGCATCTAGGAAATGAATGAGTACATGTTTATAAATTTATCACACAAAGACGTTACGGAAATGTATACGAGATTTTTTTGGTGAGCTTGAACAAATAAATGCGTATTTGTTTGTTGAATCGACAACATGTAAACATATAATTTCTATTTCGTATTTAGATTCAATCTGAATACAGAACCCTATTTGAAGAGTTCGTGTTCCTAAATTTCCGCAACAATTAAAGTTTCTATAGAATAATTTTTTTTTGTAGAATTGAATTGATGTCTCACGTATCATATATTAGCGTACATCGGAATATTTCATTTACACCCTGTATACAAGTGCCAGCAAAAGTATATGTACATATTATTGCGCAGACTTTCACAGCTTAAATCTGTCAACTGATTCCTTCGAGTATTGCTCCGTATAGATATAGTTGGGTCCTGTAGCGGTCAATTCACTTGATAAGCTTCCAATAACCTCGCTGTTGTCATTTTCAAATTGTTGCTGCTGTTCTGTAATACAACTCAAAGAAATAAATCCATTTATGCATTATACAACGCGGCTCAAACCCGTATAATTGTTGTTACTCTTTCGATAATGAAAAAAGCAGCGATATTGTTATGGAATTGCTTCGTAGGGGGCAGCTCTGGGAGATCTCTTAATAATCGACAGAATTTTATGGATGTAAGGACTCCTTCGAATCTTGGAAGAGCATGTGATAACTCCAAAAATGGTCAATCAAATCCACTGTATGATATTGGACGATCGGCGAGTGAAGACGCGCGAACTTGAAGAGGCTGTAGGGATATCACATGGATCAGAGATTTCAATTTTGCATAAATATTTGGATATGAAAAAGCTATCCGTAACAACAAACGTAATCGTTTGACAACTTCAAAGGCGTGTTTGGCGATGTTCAATAGCAATCCGATCGAGTTTTTGCGCCGTTTCGTAACCATGGACGAGGCATAGATTCATCACAACACACCAAACACCAAGGAACCGTCTAAACAGTGGAATTCTTGTGGTGAATCGAAGCCAAAGAATGTCGGCCAACAAGGTCATAGCGACAGTTTCTTAGGATGCGCGCGATGTCATTCAAATCGATTACCTTGAAAAGGTTAAAACGATCACCGGCGCATATTATGCAGACCTGTTGGATCAATTCGACGCCGATTTGAAGCAAAAATTACCGTATTTGTCGAGGTAAAATGTTCTGTTCACCAGGACAATGCACCGCCGCACAAGTCCGCTGTCGCAAATGGCAAAATTGCACGAATTGCTCCCTCATCCGTCATATTTTCCAGATTTAGCCCCCTGCGACTATTTCCTGTTTCCAAATATGAAGAAATGGTTCGACGGTAAGATATTTGGTCGAATGAAGAGGTTGTCGATGAAACAAACGCCTATTTTGGAAGCCTCGAAAAATCGTATTATTTGGAGGGCATCAAAAAATTAGAGAACCATTGCACGAAGTGTATCGAACTGATAGGAGATTATATTGAAAAGCAAAACGTTTTTTTTTGCCGAATAGAGTGTACCTTATCTCAATTATCAGGGACTTATTAACTCACCCTCGTATTGTGTGTCGACATGTCATGGAACAGCTTGTTCCAAAGGAGTTTAATTTTCCTCAAATTAGCATCAAAACAAGTTTCTGAAGACATGCTTGAACAAGCCAGTACGAATCATACATTCATGAAACGCATTATGACGGGCAATGAGATGTGATTTTAGGGTTTTGATACACACAATCCAGCCGAACCTGAAATCGTATACTGAGTGTTTTCTGTGACTGTAGTGCTGTTATCCCCCCGGAATTCCTTTCGGAAAGACAAACAATCAACAAAAAATATTATTAGGCCACTATAAAGTATTTGAGAGAGGGTTTGGCGAAAATAGAAGAACAATAATGCGTCGCTCGACCCGTTGACCCTATTTCCCAAACAAGGCCCTGTGTAAGTTTTCCTATTCCCCAAACTTAAATTACTTTTGCAAAAGACGAAAAATCTACATTCGCAGAGGAAGTCGAAGACCATACCGAAAAGTGAATATATGAAATATTTTGATGACTAGATTATTCGTTAAGCGCGGCTAATTTGGAGGCAATAAAATAAATTTGGTTGATTAAACCAATATATTAAGTTTTATTCCGGTATTTGTTAGATAATTTACAGTCGGTATTATGTGCACAAGTTTATATCTATCATAATTAGTATAATTAACAGATGACAAGTGAAATTACTACTTATTAAAATAAATGTTGAACCCGTTCTCTCGAAGTTTAAATAAGACTTGCTTTAACTAAAGTCCTTAAAACTTATTTGTCGACCAAAGTTTTGAACCTAGTCCGAGATTTACTTTCAAGTAACTCATCTCCACCATAAAACTTCTCGAACCAACGTTTTACGTTGCTCGTGTACGATAATCTCTCCATGAACTCTGTTTAGCCGTGAAATAAAAAAAATACACATAACATTTTGACAACCGATGCCGTAAGTATACTGTTAGTGTTTGATAAATTTGTGACAATGCGTGTTTCGTAGGCAATTTTTTTAAATATTACCCTGCTCCTGATTAAGTGGAATTCCACTTGGAACGGGGATGCCGGGGAACAGTTATACCCCATGTATAATTTTATTAAATTTTGGGAACACAGAGCATGAGATTACGACGTAATGTGCATATAATGTTGGTACGCATTACAAATAGAAATAGTTCAGTTGGATTAGCCGAAATTACAACCCTAATCCACAAAAACAAGGAAAAATAACTGATTGGGGTACAGTTGTACACCTCTCAGGTATCGGAACGTTAAAGGAACGAGTGAGATTTTGCACGAAGAGCTTGATATGAGAAAGAGAACACGCCAGATTTTTTGCGCTGATTTGTTACTTGTAACGAAACATGTGTTCATTCATCATACATCCGAATCTAAGTAACAGTCAAAGATGTGGAACAAACGTGGAAAACCAACTCAAAACAGGCCAAGACAGTTTTATCGGCAGGAAAGATAATGACATCGGTATTTTGGGATGCAAAATGAATATTGTTGATAGACTATCTTTAAGAAGGCAAGACCGTAAACGGCGAATATTACGCAAATCTTCTAGATCGTTTGAAGACAGCTATCGCTGAAAAGTGTCCAGGAATTACTCTTTCACCAGGATAATACACCTGTCCATTCCAGTACGGTTGTTGCAAAAAAAAATTGAAGAACGCCTCAGACCTAGCTTCATCTGACTTTCATCTATTCCCTAAATTAAAAGATTTTTTCTGAGGCAATAAATTCTGCACAAATGAAGAGCAAGCTTCAAAAGCAGACGACTATTTTGGAGGGTTAGAAGAAAGTCGCTATCAAGACGGAATGAAGAAGCTTGAACACGGATGGACGGAATACCAGGGATGTCCGTTTCCAAAGGTACGTTTATGCGATACACCGCCTACGTCGCTCCCATCAAATTGAAACTTTTCACGCATTTTAGATACACATATTGCTATGAATAGTGGGTTAGTAGTGAGATGTACCACTATTCACACCAACTCTGTCCAGCTTAGATACTCAGTCGGTTACTTTCTTTAAATGGGACTGCTTTCCACTCCGGGTTTCCAATTGGAAAACGTGGTTTTTCTCTTCTACACAATTTATATTGCGCCAGTACAAGAGTTTAAACAAAGGTAAAAGGAAAGTCACAAAATTTAAATGAAATTTTATTACATTAATAAAAAAAAAGAAAAAAAAATGTCTTTATTAAATATAAAGACCAATATTGCATCAATAAACAATATTCTTAAGGCAAAAATATTATATGAAAAATTACTGGACCATATAATAAAAAATCCTTATTGACTCCGATCAAAGTTAAGAACTAATAAATTACAAAGACGTGTTTCAATTTCTCCCTCAATATTGAACGTGAATAAACTAGATGTGACAGACCGAACTAACCTCTACGCATGTGTGAACCACATGAAAAAACTATATGCCCTTGACTCCAACGTGCAAAATTTTATCGTTATAGAAAATTTTACTTAGAAACTTTAAAATACGTTCTTTGTCATCTATCTATATCTAAGATAAAATATATATCAAAATTACCACAATGCCAAAATACAAATCCATTACATACAAGCAAATAATAATAAAGATAATAAGAATAATTTCTTTTACTTACGTAAATAAAATTTAACTTTTTTATACGAGACACCAGAGTTAGAAGAACGTACAAAAATCAAACTACGAGTACAGCACACTCGTAAATAAATCGTAATTAAATAAAGCACCAAAACTAATTAATAAAAATCACGAAACTACTCAAACTAAGATAAAAAAATATCTTATAAATTCACGTCTTCACAACTCTGATAACAATAAGTGTCTCGTATAAAAAAGTTAAATTTTATTTACGTAAGTAAAAGAAATTATTCTTATTATCTTTATTATTATTTGCTTGTATGACATTGATTTGTATTTTGGAATTGTGGTAATTTTGATATATATTTTATCTTAGATATAGATAGATGACAAAGAACGTATTTTAAAGTTTCTAAGTAAAATTTTCTATAACGATAAAATTTTGCACGTTGGAGTCAAGGGCATATAGTTTTTTCATGTGGTTCACACATGCGTAGAGGTTAGTTCGGTCTGTCACATCTAGTTTATTCACGTTTAATATTGAGGGAGAAATTGAAACACGTCTTTGTAATTTATTAGTTCTTAACTTTGATCGGAGTCAATAAGGATTTTTTATTATATGGTCCAGTAATTTTTCATATAATATTTTTGCCTTAAGAATATTGTTTATTGATGCAATATTGGTCTTTATATTTAATAAAGACATTTTTTTTCTTTTTTTTTTATTAATGTAATAAAATTTCATTTAAATTTTATTGTGACTTTCCTTTTACCTTTGTTTAAACTCTTGTACTGGCGCAATATAAATTTTGTAGAAGAGAAAAACCACGTTTTCCATTTGGAAACCCGGAGAGGAAAGCAGTCCCATTTAAAGAAAGTAACCGACTGAGTATCTAAGCTGGACAGAGTTGGTGCGAATAGTGTTACATCTCACTACTAACCCACTATTCATAGCAATATGTACTACATAGGTGGCTATTGTCATTGTCAAAGGTTTAGTACAACGTGTGCAGTGACAGCCGTATAATGTCAGTTCCGATCCAAATATATTAAGTTTTAAGAACGAGCGGTAATTTTTTTTGCATGCAAATAATGAAACACCTACCGAAATTCATAAAAAAATACTTAAGATTTACGCAGAAGGCGTTATGAGTCGAAAACAAGTTAGTGTCTGGTGTAAATAGTTTCAAAGTGGACGCACAGCTCTGAACGATGATCCCGAAGGTGTACAAAAAGCCATCAACAACGAAAACGGATGAGAATCAATTAAATGTCGTTTCGCTGATTCGAGAAGGCCGTCAGTTGAAAATACGGGAAATTGCTTTACTGACCGGAATTCCTAAAAGCTCTATTCATGAATACGTATCTGAATTACGCTATCGAAAAGTGTCCCCAAGATGGGTACCAAAACTGTTGACCGACCAACACGAAATGCAACGAATGGTGGCGGCAATGGAACTTTTAACTCGCTATCGTCATCAAAACGGATTTCTAGAGTCTATAGTTACAGGAGACAAAACGTGGGTATACCACCATACCCACGAATCAAAAAAAGACTCGAGGACGTGAAAGCATCCGAGTCCACCAACATTGAAATATTTTCAAAGTTCAGCAGTCTGCAAAAAAACAATGGGAACTGTGTTCTAGAATATGCAGGGCATTTTGCTCATAGAATTTTTACCACCGAAAACGACAATCCGCAGCGATATTTACTGTCAAATTTTCGAAAAGCTACACCAAGCCATTCGATTGAAACGAAGAGGAAGGTTGACGAAAGGAATTAGATTGTTGCATGACAATGCAAGACTGCACATTTTAAATCAGACAGAGGCCTGGGTTCACAAACACAATTGAGAAGTTATTGTCCATCCGCCCCATAGTCCAGACCTGACTCCTTCTAATTTTGATTTGTTTGGGCCGTTGAAAGCTCATTTGTCGGGTAAAAGGTTTGAAGACGACGACGAACTTCAAGATGAAGTACGACAGTATTATAGAAATTTTGATCGCACCTTTTACGAAGAGTGTACACAGAAGCTTGTGCCTCGCTGGGATAAGTGCTTTAACATTGACGGCTATTATGTTGAAAAGTAGCTAACAGTCCATGCTTTTACTTAGTGTATGTTTGATTTCTATAAATTAATTTCTATAAATAAAATAGTCTGTATGTAATTCAAGAATATACCTTAGTAACCGGATATCCCTCGTATATCAAATTAATGTGGGATTATGTAGAAAAATAAAGTTCGTTTTTTTTTTAATTCATTTATTTCTGTACGATCGCGCAAATTAATAAACCCATCCTCGTATGTTACAAATTGTAATTACTAGAGCAGACCAATTTCCGTGCGCCATGAGCGCCGATATGGGACTGTAATTCGTAATATATTAGAATATGCGATAGAATAGGGACGCAACATGAGCTTGTTACCGATATAAGTATAGAATAAGAGACATTTATTCTATCAGAAATAATTAAATATACATTTGGTTTTCTGCTATTAAAGTAATATGCATAAACACACGAAAAATAGGAATAGTACATATCATAGCAGTGTTGTATGTACCTATAAATAAAATGGAAAATGTATGAAATCAGTGATTGTGTGACGACAGAGGATTTAAAAAAACACTTACCGTTTTAAGCGTCTTCCAAGGATTGACAAACCGGAGAAACCCGATTGTATATTTACAACATCAGGTGCGTTTCTAAGGTTATTTCTGAAAAACATGTCCACCGTGAGGAAAAAATTTGTTTGTATTCGGAAAACGAGCGTTCTACATCTAGTGATGTTATATTCGCATTATCAAAATACTTTTTTAAGCAACTTAACGCAGCTGACGACGTGCCCTCACAAATACGTGTTAAGGTGTCGAAATCTGCATTTCTGTCTAAAACACTTTCAAATTTAATTAAAACACTTTCACTTTTTGCGTCGTCTACAGCACACAGTTGTGCGTGAACATCTTTAACGATTTGCAGTGATTCCTCTAACGACAGCGACGAATTTTCTAATTTTGGTATTGCTTCTTCTAGTCCCAAGTAATTCTCACGTATACTTTGTAAATCCATTTTAATCTGGGCATCTTGAAATTTTTTCTGGCTTGTATTGATAGCTACACTTTCTTTCGGATCGAATGATAAAACCACGTCTTTAATTTTTTCAAAATGTTCATGATAGTAAAACCCCGCCCGTAACCATGTACCCCAACGTGTCAGAATCGGCTGTGGTGGCTCAGGGGTATGGAGACACAATTCGTGAAATTTCCGAATACGTTTTGGAGATTTCAGGAATACTGCTTTTGTACTCGATATTAAAGCATCTACCTCTGGATAACATCTACGAACCTGTTCTGCCACAAGGTGTAGAGCATGGAATTTACAAGTAATATGTAACAAGTTAGGACAATATTTTCTAAGAGACCGGCCTACAGAACACATGGTTGCGGCACCATCGGTCATAAACATTAATACTTGGTCTTTCGAAAGTTTAAATTTTTCCAAAGTATCTAATAGCACCTCTGAAATTTTTTCGGCATTACATTGTTCTAGTGGTCTGGATGCTAATAAAATTGAAGACAGTGGTTGATGTGGTTCCATACTACGCGCCATCACATTAACTACATATTGTTTTTTGCTGTCAGTTGTTTCGTCCACACATAACCACAGTTTTTTATTTTCAGTTCGGCTTTGATTTTATTTTCAACCTGTTTACGCACCGATGGTAAATTCCTTCGTAACGTTGTCGTGCTCGGTAATGTTTGATTCGCGTATTTATTCCAAAATTAAATAAATGAATCATTACTTAACAAGGTAAACGGCAGTGTACACACAATCATAGATACACATAGTTCCATGTATAAACTGTTGTCGATTAATTTTGTTATTATTGTGCTTCGAACTGCTTACGTGTTCTTTACAATGTGTTTTTGACCAACACATTAGATATATATTGCACACTAAACATTTAATTTTTGAGCCATCGTATATTAAGTCCGAGAAATCCATAATAAACTTAGTCACTTCGTCTGACAACGGTCTCGTTTTCTCGATTTATGTGTCGATGACATTTTGTTACGTATGCTTACACTTACATGCAGTCTAAGCAAGTACCAAACACATACTGAATGCTTTTTATTAGTTCTGATGCAATACAATCATCGTCACATCGGCGCACATGGCGCGCACGGAAATTGGTCTGCTCTAGTAATTACTGCCCGGTTTTTCAAGTTTAAATTCAAATTATATTGCAATGGCACTTATCTTAGGTCCTTCAATAAATTATGAGTAAACAAACACTTGAAATAGCTGTTGATCTCACATTTACAATAGGAATTTTTGTTCGAAGTTTCTCACAAATATCGCAAAATATTGCGCACTATTTCTACACAATTTAATTCAAACTTCGCGAATTTATATTTGTGTAGATTTAAGCTATTCTAATATCATATACATTTTAATATAATTTTTGAGTTCTTATTAATTTTCCGATCATTCATCCTCGGCGTAAATGAAATGTATTTCAGCAATCTATTTCTGTTTCCCACAGAATTCCCCAAGTAGTTATATCGACTCGACAAGCGAGGCAAATAATATCGCAAGACCACTGCTGTATTTGACATAATAACTCTGGAGACCTCCCCACGCACCTAAAACGAAATGAATTTCCTGACTTGCATTCCAGTCGGGCTTCTGCATTTTCGTCGGATACTCGTCGATTTATTATGACGAAAGCCGTTCGCAATTGCATTTCTTACCATTTCCCGTGATAATTTCTTGATCAACTCGTCTGGAAAATGTTGCAAAAGTGCTTTCGTTCTTTAATTATAGACGCTTTTACACGGAAAGTTTCGTTTAAGTTTCGGTTTGTTCTGCGTTTATTTTTAGTAATATTTCTACTCCCACGCTCCGCATATTCTTAATCATTTATGTTGTGACTTTATCACTTCCTGGTGTTTTTCCATTATTTAGATTTATTATTGTGTCCGTTAATTCACTCATTGTGAGTATTTCTGCCTTCCCTCTTCTTTCCCTCCGCTACCCTTTCGTTAACTTTTGTATTTTTCTTTTCCCTTCTCACCTACTGATTTATAACATAACACAGCCTGTCTCTGATTTTTTATACAGTGGTACCTTGATCCTTTCCTGATTTGGACTTATACCGAATAGGATGGATACCAAACCAACCAAACTATTGATGTTATAAGAAGTGAGTGATTAAATCAGTTATGTCTTAGATTGATTAAGTGATCTAACCTACATTTCGTACTATTAGTAATAGGTTAAATCGTAACTTGTCAATTTGCCTTATGATTACTTACAAATGACACTTAGTCAATTCTCTAAGCCCAGACGTGACTTATATGTCTACCTCAGTCTTTCACGGCCAACCTAGGATACAAATTTTGTGGCTCGCTTAATACCTACATTAATGGGATTGTAAAATAATTTAGACACTGTTTAAACACAAATAAAAAATGATATTTTATTATAGATTTTTAAATTTAAACTCTGCTTAATACTAAAATACAAAATCTAAAAAAAACTATTCTATTCTGTGGAAGAAAAGTCCCCTTGCAATAAAACCTGACATTCTGGTGTTATTTTTTATTAAAAATCTGTCCAAACGACTTTGTTTCTGTCTTCCTCTCAGGATGTTTCCAAAGTGTGACATTGTCTGGTCTTCCCAAACGACGTTATTGTGATTTGTTTAAACTTTGTTGGGGTGATATTTTCCTGAAAAATATTTTTCACGTCCATCCATTTTGTAAGGATTTCTTTAATTAATGAAGACTATGCTTCCTCTATCTCTTCCTCCTCTGAGTATGAAGAGAGTGTATCCATGCTACTCTGATGCTCATCATTATCCAGTTCCTGTAACTCCTCAATGGTTAGTTCTTCATTGTGCCCCTTCACTATTAATTCTTCCACATCATCATCACGTACATCCAGATCCATGGATCTGGCCAGTAAAACAATATCCTCCACTATAGGGGCACAGATTTGATATCCCTTTCAGTTACTGCTTGTGGCTACAAACTTCTCCAAGAGAAGTTTATCGTTCTGCGGGAAACTTCCTGCCAAGCTTCGTCAATGAGCGATAAAGAATGCGCGATATTAAAATGATGTTTCAAGAACTCTCTCAGGGTTAATTCTGTCTTAGAGGTAACTTGAAAGCCCCTATGGAATAATGCTTTAGTGTAATGTTTCTTGAAATTACTTATGATTAAAGTCCGGAATGACACTTAAAATATGCGTATGTTTTAGCCTAAATATGCACTTCCTTTTGAAAAATATGCAGGTAAAAAATACGAGGAATGTTAAAAAATGGAATACTGAGAAAAAAATATTCTATTATGTTTACTACAAGTTTATTTAGAACATTTTACAACATAATTAACTATGGACACAATTTACAATCACATATTTCTCAAAGTTTTCAACAGAAAAATTGTGACGCTTGTCTAAAACATGTATTTATATATTGAAAAGGTTCGTTCTACATCGATGCTTGTTATAGGAGCATATTTCAAATTAGAAATATCATCTATTGTCAGCTCAATATTTTTTACTGAATCACCACACAAGATTTTAGCAATATTCTTTAGCTTTTTGAAACCCTTAATTTTTACTATTACCCTTGAAAATTTTTCATACACGGACTGTCCCACTCCTCCTTTAACATCAAAATATGACTTTTCAAATTTGTTTAGTATTTCAACGCTCTCGATTAGCGACATAAATTGTTTTTCCAACTGCAATATGGAAGTGGAAATAAAACTGTAATTGGCTTTAAGAAACGCCAACTGTTGAGGTATTTCTTTACTCGAATACACCTTTTGGGCGTCTATCACAGATTGTGTTTCCCTATCAAGGTCCATAATAATTGTCTTTATTCCTTCATAATGATTTGCATGAAAAATAGCAGCCTCCAACCACGTTCCCTATCGTGTAATTACAGGTTGAGGAGGAAGCGGAACACCGAGTAGATGTTTGTAAAACTGAACTCGTAATGAGGCCTTTAAAAATACTTTCTTAACACTACTAATTAAAGTATTTACTAAGGGAAAATGGTTTCTGACTTCTTCTGCAACACGATTTAGTCCGTGTGCCAAGCAAGTTGTGTGAATTAAATTTGGGTAAAAGATTTTCAAGTTGAAAGCTGCCTTCACCATGTGTGGTGCAGCATCCGTTAAAACCAATAGAATTTTCTCTGTTGGAATCGATTCCGGTAAGAAAAAAGTTGCCAGTTCTTCCTGTATAAACCTTGTTATTGTCAAAATATTTGCCTTTTCCAACTGTTTGGATGAAATTAAATAAGATCTTGCTGGAACCGATTCGTTAACGATACCAATCATTAAATGAACTATGTATCGGCACACGCTATCAGTAGTTTCATCTACGCATATATAAAGATAACTGTTTGCATCAACCTTCTTAATGCTATTCAATGTTTCTGCATAGATACAGCGAATATATTTTTTCTGAACGTGCTCTCGTCGGGAATGTTATATTTGCTAATGTAGTTTTGCAAAAATAACTTGACATTTAAATTGTTTAATTTATGTAGTGGAATATCTGCCGACACAAACAGTTGACACAAATCTTCATTAAATTGTTCTTGTACCAATTTTTTGGAAATTGATGGCAAACATTGCGGTAATGTTTGCTGACTCTTCTTCGCCAATTTCACCTTTGTTAGTCTTGCAGCAGGAGATGGAGTTTTCATATGTTGGTCGACTTGGAACGTTGGGAATAAATTTCTCCGAATCCAAAGAAACACATATACTCCGAATTTTCGGGTAAAATGTATTTTTGTATTTATTTAGAATTTAAAGGTATTAGCTTTTCCTGGAATTTTGTCTCGGCTTGGAAGTATCGGAAGAATATTAATAAATTCTTGGAGACGCTTATCGGCAAAATAACGGGAAGAGGCTTAATAAAATGCTATTTTTAATTTAAAGCGGGCTGTTTAATTTTTGTTTGTTTGTTACATCCACGACATATTTTTAGTAATGCCTATAATAAATTTGATTTAGTAAATAATTAAACTCGGATACTTAAAATATGCAAAAATGCTGAATTACTACAAAATATGCAAATAATATACAAAATGCATGTTATGCAAATATGCAAATGAATACAAACTGCATATAATCCGGCCTTTACTTATGACCTTCTGATCCATGGACTGAATAAGAGGAGTCGTATTAGGGGGACGGAACTTTACAGTAATGAAGCCGCACTTGGGCAAGACATAATCCTTCAAACTTGGTGGGTGAGCGGGAGCATTATCCATTAGGAGGAGAGCGTTCAAAGGCAAGTCGTTCTCCTCTAAATAATTTTTTACACTTGGCCCAAACACAACATTGAACCATTCACTGAAATATTGCCTCGTTACCCAACCCTTGCTATTTGATCTCCACATCACAGGCAGCTGACACTTTTGACCATTATGTTTTTTAAATGCCCTCGAGTTTTCAGAGTGGTAGATCAGTAAAGACTTCATTTCGCAATCCCCACTGGTATTGCCACAGAACAAGAGTTAGCCTTCCCTTCATTGGCTTGTGCTCTGGCAATGATTTCTCTTTGTGTGTGTCATAGGTCCTGTTTGGGCATTATCTTCAAAAACAGGCCAGTTTCATCACAATTGAAAACTTGTTGGGGAATAAAACGCTCACTTTCCACAAACTAAAACTGTTTAAGACTAAAGACTTAAGACTGTTTAAGATTAAAACTGTTTAAGAAATTCATTAGCGGCAACTTTATCAGCACTAGCTCCTTTTCTATGCCCACAACACTGTTAATACCGGTCCTTTTTTTTAAATTCGCAAACTAACTATGGCTGGCTTTAAACAACTCGCTTTCGAGGGTAGTTCTTGCTTGATTTTTCATGAGATCGGCATCTATCATTTTGGTTTTCTCGAAAATAATTGCTTGTGATGCGCTATCGCCAGCACACTGTTTTTCAGTTATCCAAAGTAAAAGCAATTTCTCAACATGATCTAATGTCCCCGATCTTTGTTTAGAAATTAATTTAACCCTCTAGGCAACGTTAGCATATTTAATGTTTGTATTTTTCACGATTGTCGATATCGTCGTTCTCGTTATGTGGTATGCAGCAGTTAAGTCGCGGATGCGTTAGCCACCTTCATATTTTTCGACAATCTCCTTTTTTATTTCCATAGCGATTCTAGACATTTTTTAGTTTTGTGATTTCTTTCATTTGCCTTTTACAATTTATGATTAATCAAAATAATAAAATTAACAAAAAGTTATACAGCGAATGTTGTTTGCTTTTATCACACTAACCATACTGGCATTCAAGCGATTATCTTACTCGCGTCTATATACCAACCCTAGTCATCCATATTGCGCATGTGTTGCATTACGAAACATTAAATTTTCATCGAAATTAGATGATATTTAAAAATAATTATTTAAAAATGACGCAAAATTCACGCAAAAAATGTATGTCGTATACCGAGCAAAATTTGTCACGTCCAAACCGGACGTATTCCGAATTGGACGTATTCTAAAGCAGACATACAGGGTGGGGAAAAAGTACTGTATATCGCTTGTAACTTTTAATTAAAACATGTCTTATACAAAAGATGATTCACATAATATTTTGCATCAATCGAATTAAGCATTAGTTTCTTTGAGTTCACTCTTTTAATGCAAGGCCAACTAATTTTTTTCTCTTAAATAGCGTTATGTATTTTTTTTTACATATTTAAAAGACATTTTTCCCGTGAATATAATTGTATGCAATTTATAGGGAGTTGTTTAAGAAAATTTTCAAGAAAATTGCCAAAAACCTTTATAATTCCTAGTGACAGCTCAGTTAGTTGTCTTGATTTAATAAATTATTCTATTTTTAAATGTCAACATGACATAATATGAAAATAATTGACAATCACGCGTCATTCAATAACATTTTGACATTTATTGGGTTGTAAAACGTTAATTTATGTAAAAAATGGAAAAATTATCACAAAAAGAACGAATTGAAGTTTTGATTGTGGTTTATTACGGTAGTAGGAACCATTCGCAAGCTGAGGTACGTGATTTATTTAATAATAAGTACTCTGAGCAGATGTCAATTAACCAAACAAACTGTAAATCTTTCTTTGGAGACTGTGGTTAAGTAAAAACTTAAAAAAGGTATATAACCCCTTACCACAATTATTAATCGTATCCTAAATACGTATTTCGACAACTAAGTTGTCGTCATCAGTAGGTAAAACCACTAATCAAGGTGTCGCACATGGGGCACAGTAAAGCTAGCACAACTGATCACGTAATAACTTTACATGGCGTCCACGTATACACTGACTTAAAAATACAAATATATCGACTGAAAAGTACGACAAAATTACCTCTCTTAAGGAAATGGCACCTACATGTGTTTATACGCTTTTTGAACCGTCTACGACCTTTTTACCTCCTTTTCTAAGAATGAAAAGAGAGCTGTAGGCGATCGGTCCCTTGTCTCCGTTCATAGTGTTCTGTTTGTTTTCTAGCGATATGAATGTTTTCGTAAGCGTCAAGATCGCGGGGATTATTGATGGCCTTGACAAGTTTTAACCCTTTAATCGACATATTGTGTAGTGTACTTAAAGCATGGTTGGCATCGTTAGAAAAAAAAAGACCAGAAAAATCTAACTTTGCCAACCATGCTTTAAATGCACTACACAATATGTCGATTACAGGGTTAAAACTTGTCAAGGCCATCAATAATCGCCGCGATCTTGACGCATACGAAAGCATTCATATCGCTAAAAATAAACAGAACTCTATGAACGGAGATAAGGGACCGATCGCCTACAGCTGTCTCTTTTCATTCTTAGAAATGGAGGTAAAAAGGTCGTATACGGTTCAAAAAGAGTATAAACACATGTGGGTGCCGTTTCCTTAAGAGAAGTAATTTTGTCGTACTTTTCAGTCGATATATTTGTATTTTTAAGTCAGTGTATACGTGGACGCCGTGTAAAGTTATTGCGTGATCAGTTATGCCAGCTTTACTTTACTGTGCCCCATGTGCGACACCCTGATTAGTGGTTTTACCTACTGACGATGACAACTTAGTTGTCGAAAAACGTATTTACGATTAATAATTGTGGTAAGGCGTTATATACCTTTTCTAAAATGTAAGTCGTATTGCAAAATGGTTTCATGAGACGGGTACCGGTTAACCCGCTCTGAAAACTGGCCGATCAAGAACAGTAACTGACGGAGATAAGGCTCTGAACGTATTATTAGAGATGTTGCGGAGAATCCCAAAATTTCAACCCGAACTCTAGTTTCAAATATGTAATGATATGTGCTCCACCTAATTATGGAGATTTAAATCCTTTGGATTTCTTTTATGTGGGGCCATTTAAAAACTGAAATTTACCGAAATCGACCCAATAATGACAGGATTTACAGCTGGAAATTCAGACTGAAGTCAATAGGCTTTCACCAATTGCACTACAAAATGTTTTGCAGGGTTTTAGAGACCGACTAGGTAATTGTTTGGCAGTAAATGGTGCTCATTTTGACCACTTAAACAATTAATTTTGTCAAGTTACTTATTTTAATAGTTTTTAAATTATCACACTGTATTTTTTTGTACGAATTACAATAACACTGCATTTTAACAATGGTTTTTTTTGTTCATTTCATTAAAATTTATAATTTCACAAGAATAAAGATTTTTGACCACTTCCTTGAAAATTTTCTTATACAATCCCCTAGAAATTGCATATCAATATATTCACAAAAAATGCCTTTTAAATATGCAAAAAAATTTATGGCGCTATATGAGAAAAAATAGTTGGCCTTGCATTAAAATAGTGAACTCAAAAAAAAAACGAATGCTACCAAATGATGCCAAATATTATATGAATCACCTTTTGTATAAGAAATTTTTTAATTAAATTGCTCATTTAAAAGTTGCAAACGATATACAGTACGAAAATAAAATAAAATAAAACAATAACTTTGTTATATATACAATGTCATTATCAAACTGCAAAAGTTACAGGCCTACATAGAACTTATAAATGACACAAAAATATATGGGGGTGGTTTATGATGTTATTTAAAATTACTACTATATACTTAACTATTATATACAACATTGGAAAAGAGGTGTATATATATATACAGTACTTTTTCCCCACCCTGTATACCGAGGTACCTCTGTATTGTTAAAAGATTTTGTTTTATAAAAATTTTATTCCAATAATTCAACTTATTTAATTTCAAAAGCGTTGCCTTAACACTAAATTAGAAATGCAACTACTGTGTCTGAATTATAAATATATTTTATCGATCGCCCTTTTCACATTATACACGTGTACCATAATATTACAAAATTCAACTTGATAATGCGTAAACTTCACCTCATTTACCTCGGTAACCCTGATCGCGAAACGAGGGAGTTATCAAACAGTATCTCCTCCAGTTTAGAATCTCGAAAGATCAGAAATACATCGAGCAACGTACATTACCGCCTCTGGTGTTAAATTTATATTGGTCGCAATGGGAAATAGGAATATATTTGAACATTTAGATCAAAGGTAGGCAGCGACATTTCGGTGTGTTTGCGAGAAGTTTATTTGCGAGATACGTGTGAAGTCCCGGGACGTCTTGAAAGTATGTTTGTATAATTTTGTGTTTTCATTGGTTTTACATTAACGCCTTCGTTTAATTAAAGCTTTATATAAATAAACGTTTGTATATAGGACTTTGGTATAGTATTTATTACTATGGAAATTGCGGGAAATTACAAGAGAATTCTCTTAACTTTAACCAAACAATATAGGTATTTTCTCATCTTAATATTCCATCAAACAAAGCATTTTTTTAGTTAATTTACATCTAATATTTTTAAGTCCTGTTTATAATTCATTAGCTGAACACAGCAATGCTTTGCTCTTGCTAGATTTGAGTATATATATATATATATATATATACATATATATACAGTATGACTGAAGTTTCCTTTTGTTAACTTAAATAACATAAAACAAACTTAAAAACAATAACATTTTTTAATTAAAAATTTAAAATAAAAATATAAATTAATAATAGTAACAAAAACGATATTTTTAGGATAGTTAATACGTACTTTATATGTCTACAACAGGTGTTCGAAGTTTCCCCCACCAACTCGCACACACAACTCCAAACGTCGAATGAGTGCTTCGTTGACACGATGAAGGACATTTTGCTCCCGTATTAAAGTATTTGCTGCATTCACACGATTTTGCAATTCATCGATGGCATCTATTTCATTCACATACACCAGTTGTTTTAAATAGCCCCAGAAGAAAAAGTCCAGCGGATTTAAGTCAGGAGAACGCGGTGGCCATGCGACAGTACCCCCGGTTGTAAATTATGTTGTAAGAATTCTAAATAAGTTTAGCCATCAACACGAGCAGGGAGAATAAACGGGCCGACGATAAAGTTATCTATTATTCCCGCCCATAAATTTATTTTTGAACTAGCACTAAAGTAAAACTAACGTCTTATTACTACGAAAAATCCCGTTGAACTAATATTTTTTTTGCGAAACATTGCACGCATTGTTTTGGTTGACATCACTAAGTATACAAATAAACCGGGCATTTCATTCTAACACATGTTCCAAGTAAACTGCAGTCTAACATATTAAACTTGACCCTGACACAGTTCGATATCGTTACGGCCACTAATCGGTTACTGACCTATTATGTATGAAATTTGTACAGTGAAACTTCAAAACATTGGGCTGTTATAATTTTTTTTTGCGTTATTCGACAACTTTTATTAGAAAAAATTTTTACTATTTTATTTGTTGAATTTTTTGGAATATATCCCAAAAAAAAAACAAAATGAAACTTCAGTCATACTGTATATATAGAAAATTATTTCGTGACCTTTGTATGTTATGGTAAATTCAATTTGTTGGCGATTTAAGGTCTGGTTTTACTTTAAAATATATATATTTAAAACAACCCTACATGTTTCGACAAATGATGCCTTTATCAAGGAATATAAAATATCATTTGCCGAAACATGTAGGGTTGTTTTAAATATATATATTTTAAAGTAAAACCAGACCTTAGATCGCCAACAAATTGAATTTACCATATACACGCAACCCCTACACAGACACACGGACCGACCAGGGAACTTACAGGCACTCGGGCCAATTACACGAAGCCGCGCACGCATGACGTCAATAGTGGGACGCCCCCTCCTGACACAGCAGCATATAACAAGAGGTAGTACTAGGCGCACATTAGACGATCTCCAGCTCTAACCGGCGACAGACCGACTAGCATCGTCATCCTGAAGATGACGAATGCGATCTCGTTGAAACGTAGAGTAAATAGTCCTTTTCAGGACAAAACTCACACGCGGCCAAGAACCCGAGAAACTATACCTTCATATATATATATATATATATATATATATATATGGTAAACTTAATCAGTCGGCGATTAAAGGTCTGGTTTATTACTTCAAAGTATATATATTCAAAAAAACCCTACATGTTTCGGCAATTATGCCTTTATCAAGGATATAAAATATAGATGACAGAATATAAATGTCAAATAAATCATTTATTTGACATTTATATTCTGTCATCTATATTTTATATCCTTGATAAAGGCATAATTGCCGAAACATGTAGGGTTTTTTTGTATATATATACTTTGAAGTAATAAACCAGACCTTTAATCACCGACTGATTAAGTTTACCATATAATACCAAGGTCACGAATATATATATATATATATATATATATATATATACATATATAAGTAAAAACTAATTAACGGGTGAGCAGTCTGTCAAATAAAAAAAACTCATTTATTGCATTCTATATATTTCATAACGAATTTGCTACTTCTTCAGGAATGCAATTGAGAGTTAAAATCTAGCAAAGACGCCACTAAATATGTTAAAATCAATCAAATTTAAACATTAAATTAATTTCGTTTGTTTATCGGCAAACTTTTAAAAACAAATATACATGAATGATATTTTCATAGTAGAATCATAGCGAGTCATCAAAGAAATGCATAACAAAGGTAGACATTTCTAAAATTTTGTCAAAAATATACCATACGAGCTTTGAATTAATATCGATAATTTCACTAATACTTCCTGCATAGCGACATGGATTCATGTCAGTTTGACAATTAAATCACTCCAGCCCTACAGGCTGTCGTGATTTAAATACTTTTAAAACTGACACTGTCTTCGTCTCTATGCAACAAGTATTCGTGAAAGTATCGATAAATTCAAAATAAATTCAAATTATGGTATTACTGCAAAATATATACCCAAGATATTTTCCCAAAATTGCCTCTCATAAGCGAGAAAAAAATGAACAAAGATATTTCAAAAAATTGTGTTACGCTACTGTGCGACTGAATATATCATAAATACTATCAGAGACGAAATCTTAAAGATGACTCACAATAACAAAAAGAATAGTCTTGTTATTGGCTATCTCGTCCTCTACTGTTCATGAAAAATGTGTGGGTGCTCTGTCGTGCGTAAACCACATTTGCCTCCGTATATCAAACGGTACATCGTTCAGATAGTCTGGCAAAACGTCTTCCAAACATTCTGAGTAACTTGCCCTATTTAATCGCTCTGGAAGTACATGATGATGATGGTTTTAGAAGAGTATCATCTACAGTACATGCCTATACAGTCAACGACAAACGATGTTGAAATTGATGCTGTATTGCCACATGCGGATTAGCACCAATGAAGTGCATTATGATCATTTATAATACCATTTCTTGTAGAGCAGCATTCATCGGCAAATAAAACGTTAGCACAAAAGTTGACACCTTCTGCTACACGTTGACGAAACCAGGTGCAGAATGTAATACGCAAGAGACGATCGATTTCAGTCAATTCTTGTACAGACTGAATATGATACGGGTGTAATAAATTACTTCTCAAAATGCTGTGTGTCGTACCTGTCTTGCTGCATCTCGTGTATTTACTCCTAGATTTCTTCCAGCGATATACCGTACCTCTTCTTCAGCGCGTAAGACTCAACGCGGTCTTTCACGCCCGCGACCTTTGTAATTTGCTAATAAACTACCTGTTTCTCTTAATCGAAACACGACATCCATTGCATACGTATAAGATGGTGCTCCACGATTTGGAAAATGCTCCCTATATGTACGGCAAGTTTGACGAGCATTTCCACCTGTTTCACCACAAATTTAAATACGAATGTCGGGTTTAGAATGGCCCATGCAAGGGTTCGATAACTTGAGTCAGATGTTTATTTATATAAATTTATACTTGTAAATTCTTAAAGCTGATATATTGAAAGAACATGCGAGATGTGTGTTTTACATGCATTTAAGCTACAATCTATTACCTTTAATCAAAAAATTGTAACAATCGACAACAGAACGAACTTGAAGCGAGATATACAATAACAAGACTATTCATTTTGTTATTCTGGGACACCTTTAAGTTTCGTCTACGATAGTATTTATAATATATTCAGTAGCGTAACACAATTTTTTGAAATATTTTTGTGATTTTTTTTCTCGGTTATGAGAGGGAATTTTGGGAATATATTCCATATAATTTAATCTTAAATCTATTTAATAATATAACTGGTAGAATAAGAGCGAAATTGATTGAGGGCATTTGGCAGCTCTGGTTTATGTACAGTTAGGTGCATGGAATTTTAGGATAACCAATAAACTAAATATCCTATCCACATCGTCCTGAATACAAGAAGATTCATGTTTAAGAAAAATATTGTTATAATGTGTTTTTATTGACCTAATGATCATTTTATCGTTAAAACTAAATAGTATAAACTACTTAAGGTAATTTAAACAGTTTTTACTTTTCATCATGGTCAAAAATCTTAGTTGTAAAGACTCAAATTGTCGCCTCTCTACAAGATGGGTTAACAATTGCGCAAATTGCCCAGAATTATGCGGTCAGTAAAAATCCCGTTTTTTTTTATATTAAGAGACACTGGGAAGAACAAGGAAATTTTAACAGAAGACCAAGCTCTGGTGGCAAAAAATTTCAACTCTTGCAAACGATGAAGCTTTTGCAGCAAAACCCGTTTTATACGGCACAGTTTCCTGGGTCGAGGTACACTGCAAATCGCAGAATACCCAAGTCGCAGTCGAATAGATGCCAAGAAGGTTTTATTAACGGAACTTTGCAAACAGAGCCACTTACTGTTTTCATTTAAACGTCATATATCGTGGTTAGAATATTGGAAACATAATTTTTACTGACGAAAAGATATTTCAATTTGCCTACAATGGGTTTATCGTCCTCCCAATTCAAAATTTGACGAAAGATATTTACATCGATGCAATAGATATGGTCGTTATTCTGTTAATGTTTGGGCGTGGATTAGGAGCGTCTGCCACAGAATAATTGGTAGATTTCATGCAGAAAATTATTTAAATATACTGGAAAACACCATGTTACCTGCAGTAACAGAAATATATCATGAAAGCAACTTTATTTTCCAACAAGACAACTGTCCTGTCCATGCCGCACATAACGTGACCACATGGCTTTAACAAAACATTGAGCTAATGCCATGGCCTGCAAATAGTCCAGATCTAAACCCCATCGAAAATATTTGGGCTATATAACGAAACGATTATACACAAGAAATTTCGTGCCAAATAATTCTGATGAGCTTTGGCAAGAAATTAAACTTTCTTAGAATGCTCTCGAAGAAGATCCACATTTTATCAGCCTATTTATACTTTAAATGCCGCGTCGCCTAGAATCGGTGATTGAGAATAATGGGGGAGTTACAAAGTATTAAAATAACTGCTTAATTTCTTTAATTTTATTTAGTATATAATAGTTGTTTCTACTTTACATTCTTTTATACAATTCTACTTATTAAAATTTGACGTATAAGTGTATTGATTTTAAGCAGCTGAGTTTGCCAACTGTCAAAGGAAGTCCGCTTAATATAATAAAATATGAGAAATGCACTGTCACTATACATAAAATTTGACCTGGTTATCCTAAAATTCCATGCACCTAATAGTATATCCCTAAACATGCCACAATAATATTATAACAATAACAACTTCAAAGTTAGCAACGAAAACGTATTTTAGTCATGTAGCCAAACGTCCTTAATCAATTTTGCTCTCATTGTATAATCTTCAATTTTTCACACGTTGTCTTTTTATTTCAATCTTTTTATTTTATTTAATTTTTTAAATAAAATTAGCCTTTGCCAGAGTTACTTTCACATCATATTAAGAAGATTTAATTGAATCGGCCGATACTTGCTGGAAATCCATTATATGTAAATGGGATTTAAGTAAAACACTTATACTAATTTCCAGTATATATTACACTTTATTATATATTAATATATAGATGACATGTTTCGCTACGATGTAACTTCTTCGGATCTTATATTACTACTGAACACGCTCTTCACAAATGTATGGCTTTTTTCTAAACTATTTCAATGGGTTGCACTTGTCTACATTAGAATCGTCTCTTACCGATATATCGTCTAAAATTATTGTTATTTTAATATTTAATGAAACCAGTTTAAAAGTGGGTAATGATATTAGCTTGGCATTGTCTGGAAGTTTAATATCTTTTATTTTTTTCATTAGAGCTAGTTAACAAAATAAAAGATATTAAACTTCCATACAATGCCAAGCTAATATCATTCGACATTACAAATTTATTCCCTAGTATCCCGATAAAAGACACCATTAATTTGGTGGAGAATTTGTTAAAAATTCAAAATGTTAATATAGTTAAAAAATTAGATATCATAAGTTCTCTTAAAACTCTCTGTTTAGATCAAAACTATTTTGAATTTGACAGTAGGATATATTCATGTAATGATGGCCTAATAATGGGCAACCCATTGAGTCCGCTATTATCAGAGATTTTTATGGATAATTTAGAAAGTCAAATTAAAGAACATCCCAATTTTAAATATTTGATATACTGGCACAGATATGTAGATGACGTATTAGCTTGTTTCAGAGGCACAGATAGACAATTAAACCAATTTTTTGAACACATAAATAATCTACACCAAAACATTAAGTTCACCATAGAAAAAGAATCAGATCAAAGTATAAACTTCTTGGACCTTACAATTTCTAGACAAAATAATAAACATGTCTTTTCAATATATCACAAATCCTCACGCACAGATGTTATCATTCACAATAGTTCCTGTCACCCGGTAAGTCAAAAACTAGCATCATTCCATTGTATGATACACAGATTAATATCAGTACCTTTAAATAATGAAAACTTCTTTAAAGAATTAAATATAATTAAACAAATAGCGCAAAATAATGGATATAACCCAAATATAGTAGATAATTTTAAGAATAATAAAAGATAAACCAAGCAATTATAAATTATTAACATACATAGGACCGATAAGTGAAAAAATAGGAAAAATTTTACGAAAAACAGATATAAATGTAGCTTATAAAACTAATAATTCTTTAGGGAAATTCATAAAAAATAATAAATCCAAGACAAGCAAAAGTAATAAATCCGGAGTATACAAACTAACATGTAAAGAGTGCCCTAAAACATACATAGGCCAAACTGGTAGGAGCATTGAGAAAAGGAGACAGGAACATTTTAAAAGTTTTATTAACAAAAAGACAGATTCCAATTATGCAATTCATTTGTTGGAAAATAATCATAGTTTCAATAAAGATTTCGAAATTTTACAGTCACAACAAAAAGGATTAAAGTTAAATTTACTGTAATCCTTAGAAATAAATAAACTTAAATATGCAGATGTATTGTTAAATGACCAATTAGACCTTAATAATTCCCCACTTTCAAACTGGTTTCATTAAATATTAAAATAATAATTTTAGACGATATATCGGTAAGAGACGATTCTAATGTAGACAAGTGCAACCCATTGAAATAGTTTAGAAAAAAGCCATACATTTGTGAAGAGCGTGTTTAGTAGTAATATAAGATCCGAAGAAGCTACATCGTAGCGAAACATGTCATCTATTTATTAATATATAATAAAGTGTAATATATACTGGAAATTAGTATAAGTGTTTTACTTAAATCCCATTTACATATTAAGAAGAGTAAAAATTCAGATAAGAACTATTTTTTAATTCAATAATGCATAATCGAACTATACTAGGCATCACTGAATTTAAAAAACTTCGACACAAAGTTTAAAAGTAAAATAATATTAAGAAATTGTGCTTTTAAAATTAAAACAATTTATATTATACAACCACTTACCCTTTAATTCCAATTTTTTTGGCGGACACAGTATACACAAACATTTTGTTTTTACTTTTAGTTTTTATTTTGTGTGCTTTGCGTGTTAATTGCCAAAAATAATCTGACACTGTTTTTCTTTGTTCTCTCTCGTTTCATTTTAACGTTTCTAGAAGAAGAAAACTGGTAACAGTCATGTATCTCTTGTGAGTCTTTTTTGCTCTGAAAGTATCTACCAGAGTTTTGTAAAGTTATGTGCTACATATACTGCACGCCGTATAACATTTAGGTGAGCACGAAAGTAATTATTTATTTCATTTTGTTATACAGATAATCTAATTGCTAGTACTGTTAAACTATCTGCTTCAACAACTGGGTTGGTATATCTCAATTAGCTGTACTAAAATTCTTATTCATTATGCAAAATATTGAAACCTTAACTTTCATTAAAATTAAGAAACTACATATCATAGAAAAGGATCAGGAATAATTTATTTAAATTAATTTTAGGTTTTGAGTTTTCTTTCATAATTTAAAAATGGAAGCAAATTTCACAAAATTACTAATTTCGGATCAAATAACACTGTTAAACAACCATTGTGTGAGAAGGCATGGTACGCAATCCCTATGACATCAATAATAATACATGCCTTAGCATCTCTCAACAGCTTAACGCCAACGACTTATGATATTTGACTGTCGGCATTCACCTTAAACGAGGAGGAAGAGTCGCGAAAATCTTATCGAATAGCCAAGCCTCGCGTTCTGTATTAAAAATGGTAAACACTCCAAATGCATAAAATCGCTTATGGAAATAATCGTTTATGCCAAACATAAATCGTTGGCGATTTAGGGAACGCAGAAACAATGACAGAACAAAATGTCAAAAAGTATACAAAAGGTACAACGATTAATGTTGTTATCTTGGTCTAGTAAAGCGCTTGGTAGGCCGTACTCATCGTGTTCGCCTTAAATATAAGAACCAGGAAATTGACGATTATTGTATGATGATGCATCTTATCATCATTCATCAACTGTCTGATTTTTTTACCAAAAAATCCGATTTGGTTCCGTGCGACTATCTTTTATTCCCTAAGTTAATGAACGGAAATAATTTTGCATAAATTAAAGATATTCAATAGTCAACAGCGAGCAATCTTAACACCATTGCAATCAGCAACATAAAAAAGTCGTTGCTGAAAGAGAACATTTCGAAAAAATTAATTATTTTTGTCGAGATTTCTAAACAGTTTTTGACTTTTTGACTAAAGATTTCAGATATTTTTGAGACAGAGAATGTATGACAATATGAATAAGATAATGAACCAAAACACAGTTCAGGTGCTGATTTCGTATAAATTTCATGAATCACCCACGGATTTTTAGTAACAAGCATTTATATTTAGCAAGTATGAAACATATGCATATTGTACAACTTTGTGTAACGTATCAGCAGTGACGTGACGTATCGTGTTAAGAGAAGTTGTCTATTAGATGCAATAAGTACACACCCTCATTAGATATTGTACATTAGTAGGCATTTACTGGGATATGAAGTTACTGCATTTCCCATGTCGTGCCACGAACTCCGTTACTCTTGTGTTTGTGTACTATATACTTGATTTATTGCTGTACTGTGATTTGAGTGCGAATTAACAAGTAATTACAGTGTGTAAGCAATGTGCAAATGATGTTAACAGCTCTAATGTGTATTTGGAACTAACTTTTAAATCGCAAAAACGTACTTTCACTGAACTTGTTCGAAGAGTCTACGAACTTTACGAGGTGTGGCAATTAAGCTTCGGGAATTTAGTTATAACTTTGTAACTGGCAACACTGCATCGTTCGTAAATATATGTCTTCCTTTAGTTCTAGTCGAAGCTTAAAATCGATAGAACGTTTGGTTTGTGTTTTATGTGTTTTTCGAAAGTTTTTTAGTGGCGTCATGAAAATGAGTGGCTCACATTACAAGCAACGTGTTGTGATGCAATTTTTAGAGAAATCTGGTAAAAAACTCTTGGAAATCATTCGAAAATTGGAGGCGATGTACGGTGACGAGTGCATATCGAAAACGCACGTGTATGAATGGGCGATGCGGTTCAAAGAGGGGGGTGAATCTGTAGATGACGATCCGCGTGAAAGAGCTCCTGTCACTCGATCGTCGACTCGCGCTGATCACGTCTGACCGGCGCGTAAGTATTCGTGAGTTGCCTGACGAGTTAAACATTAGCAAAGAAACCGTTCGCAAGATGTTACACAAGAATTTGAACATGCGAAAGATGGTGCCAAAACTTTTCAGCTATCAACATCAGAAACACATGCGAAAATCGATCAGCGAAGATTTGTTGTACCGCATTCAGAGCGACGGCAGAGATTGGATGACTCGTGTAGTCATTGAAGATGAGACCTGGGTATTTGAGTCTGACCCCGAGACCCGTAAACAAAGTCTGCAGTGGGTGGAAAAGTGTGGGGAGAGGCCCACGAAAACGAGTTCATCTTTTTTATCGATATCCGTGGCATCATTAATCGTGAATATGTTCCTGCCGGTCAGACAGTGACTAGACAATTCTATGTTGGCGTCCTGGAACGGCTGCGCGCACGCATTTTCCATGTGCAGCCCGAACTCGCCGCGAACAGCTGGATCTTGCACCCCGCCAGTGCGCCGACCCATTCCTCGTTCATTGTGCAAGAGTTTTTGGCGAAAAAAGGCATTCCAACGTTGCCACACCCACTCCATAGCCCCGATATCGCCCACTGCGACTTTTCTTATCCCCCAAGATGAGGTCGCATCTAAAGGGAACTCATAATTGCGGCGTACAGGAGGTTAAGGAACGGGCTAACTTCGGATGCTTCCAATCGTGGGAGCAACGTTGAAATCCTCATGTTCAGTTAGAAGGAGACTATTGTGAAAGTCGTTAATAAAACTTTACTCGTAACTTAATTTGCTTGTGTTTTATTGACAAATTCCCGGAACTTAATTGCCACACCTCGTATTTCGGAGTTAAAGTAGGCGATCAAGTCATGGGGCGCTCACAAGACTTGTGTAACATTGGTAAAAGTTTGGTTGATAGGTACGAAATGCAAAATGCACTTTGCAGTACCAATGGTGTTGAAAGAACCGAAAGACGATGGTTACTTTACTTTTACTGTTACACAGATTGTTACTTTTGCCTCACTGACATACTGGGCATCGGAACGAAGTCCAAGCATATTGTGCAGTACCTCAATTTACCATCAGCTTTACGACACACCAAACATAGTGAAAAACTTTCTACCCCAAAACCACCAATATCTTAAAATTTTGACGAAGGAAAACCAGAATATTGCGCTGATCCAACTGATGAGATGCAATTCGCATATGAAATCGACCATGATTCAGTATTTCAAGAACCAGAATGTACGACAGAACCGCATCTGATTTCACAGGCTGACTGAATGATTTAGTTTGAGATTTAAAACTAGCAAAATCTCAGTCAGAAGTTCTAGCATCCTGATTAAATGGATGGAATCTGCTCGAATATGATGTACATACTCCTATAACTCACTTCCGAATATGTGATAAAAGAACTTCGTTTCGGTGAAGAAGAGGCATTGGTATACTGCACGGATGTTGATAATTCATTTAACACATTAGGACAGAGACATGAACCAAGCAATTGGTGGCTATTCATTAATTCTTCTAAACTTAACTTAAAAGCAGTTTCGCTTCACAACAATAATAAATAACCATCTGTGTTCATACCGTTCATATGAATCATACGAGAATCCGGTATAACTAGGAGTAATAATTCTGTACAGACCTAAAAATAATGTTGTTTCCTGTGTGAATGGGACAGCCGCGCACGAGATCGTCACTATGTGCAGAAGGAATGATGAAGCACTAATTGCGGCTCTAAAAAATATTACCAACGAAACTCTGATGATACAAAATACTGTTATTTCCTGTGTGGATGGGACGGCCGCGCACAAGATCATCACTATGTACAGAAGGAATGATGGAGCACTAACTGCGGGTCTAATTAAAAATATTACCACCGAAACTCCGATTCATCCTAAGAATACAACTACCACCACTGCATATTAAATTGGGTTCAATGAAAAATTTCGTTAAGGCACTAGATCGGAACTGAAGAGGGTTCTTGTATCTGAAATAGAAATTTCCGAGAGTCAGTATGGCTAAAATTAAAGGGCATACTTATAGGACCACAACAACGAGTAGTAATGAGATGGCGAATTTGACAATATACTGAATGAAGTTGACCTAGGAGCTTGGAGAGCTTTTAAAACAGTGGTGACCAATTTTCTTAGAAATGTCAAAGCTGAAAGATCATGTGACTGAATTACTTAGTGTCTACAGAGGAATAGAATAATGAATTTAAAAATTCACTTTCTGGATGCCCATCTGTATTTATTTCCGGAAAATTTGGGCACCGTATGCGACAAACAATTGGAAACAGTTACACCAAGATGGTGCAACCATGGAAAAGCGCTGATTACTGATGGGAATTATCGAGGATGCCCAAGAGACAAAATATCGCCGTAAAACATATAAGTGTAATATTAAGATCATGCCGACATGAATATATTTCAGCAGAATGCACAACATTTTATAGCAAACCAAGTGTGGGTGATAGAGAAAATCCAAGGTCATTGTCTGCTTGCTGGTAAAATTTTATCCATGTCACAACAAAGTTGATTTTTGTTTACCAGTGTAATAGGTCCTGTAAATTAGTGGTGACATATTCACATACAATTACACTACAACGTAAATTATTAATGTATGGATAGAAGTGGATCTTTGACAGTACTAGCAATGAGACTTACTGTATATACAAACTAAGCCTCAAAGAATATTATTTTATTTTCATCCTCCCCTCGATTAGACCACCCATTTTAGAGTAACTTAGACAGTTTAGATTGCCTCTTTATACAGCACGTCTATATCTGTTGAAAACGCTTCTTAAAATTCAGAGTGTATTCTGAGGCGCTAGATAATTACAGGACTTTGTAGCGCCGCAACTTAGAGATATTAAACCGCTTCTTTTTTCCATCGAGAAAATAAGAGAATTGTTTTTTTGTTGTGTTTTCCAGGTGTTTTGCCCACGGACCAATGCGAAAGTTTTAGTAGAGGACAACTACGACAAGCAATGGTCAAAAGAGGGCACAGAAACGAGAATAAGAGGTATCACACAGCGGGAGTTGTTGACGATATTAAGGTAAAAAAAAATATATTATTATACTTAAGCATTTTAACTCAATGTTAACTTATGCTTTATGACTAGAGCAGGGAAATTGTGCCACGGGCCAGAGGCTGACGCTTAAAATTTGGCGCATAAAATAAATAATAAATCGATAACGTCTATAGGCATGCGTCGACAGTGACCCATCCCGAGTGCCAGGTCCTTCTCGAAAATCGATCGAGCTAGAGCCATTTTGACACCGGATTTAATATTTCGGTGGGTCCCCGGTGAGCACCAAGAGGGCGGCTCTAGCTTTATCGGTTTTCGAGAAAGCGATGGCACTCGGGGATGAGTCACCGCCGCCCAACGCGTCGAATTATGTCTACAGGCGGTATCGATTTATTACTATTTATTTTAAGTGTCCGCCTCTGGCGCGGGACGCAATTTTTCTGCTTTATTTATAACATTAAACTAGGATATCTTGAATTTGCATGCTAACTAGGGTATTTTTTCTTTTTATGGCAATTCGTATGCTCCAATATCATTACTTACTTATATACTTATTATTAGAGCTGAGGATGTTTGCGGTATAACCATGGTTATATCATGTAACCATAGTAAATTACTATGGTTATATGATATAACCATGGTTATACCGCAAACATCCTCAGCTCTACTTATTATTGTACTTATTCGGAATAAGGCGCGGCTCGTGATGACGTATTTGGCAGGGCGCGTACAATGATGCGAGTGCTTCGTGTATTCTCGTGTACTAACTGTAGCGTTTTCTTAGTAAATACCGAAAACACACGAGGCACTCGCATCATTGTACGCGCCCTCCCAAATACGTCATCACGAGCCGCGCCTGAAAGTTATTCCTATCTTTTTAATGAAACAAGCGTGAACTTAAAACACATTAAAAAACTAATCACCTATGTGTTGCTTGTTATTTTGCACGACAACCTTTCATCTTTCACGCAGCTATTTTCTAAAACTTCAACTAGATATTTTCAATAAAATTAGATACCGCCAGAGCAATTTCATCCGAAGGAGGTTGGCAGAACAAATTTTCAGTTAGCAACACTCAGCAGTTGGCAGTAAGTAGTTAGGTGACTGAATAGTAAATAGTAAACAAACGTTAATTCTAATGTAACCTAACATCTTGTTGTCAAATAATATACATGACATACAAAAAAATATTGATGAAAGAATGGAATTTCTAATAGCTTTTTTTAATAAAAAACAGAACTTTTCTATTATTAAAGACGTCGTTAAGTAATAATTGACTACGTTTTTGATTGTATTTTTTGTTGTTGATTGTTAACTAATAATTTATTCAGTTCGGGATTACAAACATTTTAATGTAATAATTGAATGATATGTTAACTAAGGCAGGTAGGACACATTTAATCCAACAATTCTGCTTTAATATCATTTAATTTTAGTAAGAGTAGTTTATTATTAATTAAATCTTCATCGATATGAAACACATTATAAAATAAAACATGTAAACATGAATTCTATCAAAACAATACATAGAAATGAAACCACTTATAACACAATGTAAATTATCTTTTTGTTTAAACAAACGATCAATATTAACATATGTTTCGTGTTCAACAGCACATCTAGATTGCGAACTAATGGATAAAATGGCCTTACTTGGCACTACAGCAAATGTTCAAAATGACCACCATCATTGTAAGCACACAATTGTACACGTCGCTTAATGTTTTCAAAGACCTTACGAAGGGTATCTACACTTATATTGTTAATTTCTTGAGTTATTGCATTTTTTAACTCATCTAAATTGTGTAATCTTTGTTGAAAAACATTTTGCTTTAAGTATCCAAACATGAAAGAATCCAATGGTGTTAAATCTGGTAAGTGAGGTAGCCATATTTCTCTACTTATTAGTCTGTCATCAAAATATTCCTGCAGATAAGTTGGTGTCTGCACATCTGTATGTGGAGAAGCTCCATCCTATTGGCAGTACCCATGTTGCAGCCTCATCATCGTGTAGTTCATTAATAAACACACTGAGGATATTTTCTTGGTATCGTGCAGCATTTATTGCATTCTCGAAAAAAACTAGTCCTATTATATGTCTTCGAGATATTGCTAACCATATTCCAATCTTTATGGGATGTAAATCATTTTCTAGGAATACATGAGGGTTTTCTGATGACCATGTATGGCAATTTTGGCTATTAATATAACTGGAAAGATGAATACATGCTTCATCTGAGAGGAAGGTTACATCCAACTCATCGTTATTGTTAAGATGATCCATAAACCAACCTTTGCTCAAAATCCTGTGCAATGAAATATTGGTGTATAATTACTTTATACAGACGCATATGCAAATGCTTCTTCAAAGCAGTCCGGCAGCTACCATAGGACACACTTACAATTATCAGATAACATAATACAGTATTTCAAAAATATTATATTTATACCAGACTGGGCAGAGAGCTTGCCTAACGATTTTTTTGGACTAACATGCATGCGTTCTGCTAAGTCCTCTACAACATCCTCAGTCAAAACGTAAGCCTCATTAGCTCGCTTTCGCTTCCAAATACTCCATTTCAATGAACCTTGTTGCTAGTCTAGTATGATGCTGAAGAAACCTTTCATAAGCAATAGGTACATCAGGGAACTGGGCCATAAACTGATCAAGACAAGACTGGATGGAATAGGTCCATTGCCCATTTTCACCTTGAACACCACTATGAAAGTGAGCCATCAAAATAAAGGTGCCCTGTTCAACGGTGAACGGCATGTCGGCACGCACTTGCTACGTATATATGTCTTAAAAAAGACAGTACACTCGACAAAAACTATAAACTTGAAGCAGAAAATCAAACAAAAACACGAAAATTGATGGATGACAGTTGTAAATAATTAAATATACTGTGCCTTAAACTTTCATTGAAAAAATTGTGCCTAAGCAGGGATTTTGGTGCAGCCAACCACCTCCAGATAAAATTGCTCACATGGTATTCTAAAAATCGTAGAAAAAGCTTTTCTCGTGACAAAAGAACAATTGTTTATTTACTCACTCACAAAAATTACATGAAACTTTCTATGCTTGTCAAAGACAGTGCTATCAGCTTAACAACCTGAGTCTGATTCAATTAACAGCGCGGTTTAAATGAGTCCGTTCCGAAACGCACGGAATAATTTTATCTATCTATCCTCTGTATAGCGAACATAATCAATCACATGAACATTTGTGACGTTACAAAATATCAGCCGAAAACGTCAGACTTATATGTTCACTTTAAACTCCCTCAAAATAAACTCAGACAATGGCGCAATATCAAGTTTGTGAAGAACGCTATGACCTTGCAATATGTATTTATATTCGCAGAACCAAATAGAAAACGATCATGACCTTATTGTTACTCTGTATGTTTGTCAAACAGAGTATAGTCTTGTCATTACTATTATTATACCGTAAAGTTTAAAAACAGTTGTACTATGCCTTCCCTTAATATCATGACACTTATGCAACCAATTTAACAGATTGGTAATAGTTTGACATAAATGTTTGAAATGTCATGAAAATTTTGTAAGAAATAGCGTAATTTTCTTTTATGAATAAAACAAGACATTTTATTAATAATAAAAGGTAGAATTATATTATGATTTTTATTGTATAGATTGTATTTATTATTTATCGTAATAAATTTAATATTTAGAATAAATGTTGAAAATGCTATATTGATACCACGACAAACGTGCATTGCAAATTGGGTTGCTGTCATGTTACGATATTAAATGAAGGCACAGTAATATCGGATTCTTGTTTATAATTACTAGAGAACGGACACGCTTACCACATGACGCAAAGCCCAGTGCACTACTGGCGAAATGCTGTATTTCTAAAATATTTAATTTTATTTATATAATTGGAAAACATACGGGTGGTGATCTATCTATCTAAAATTACGAAATACATATTTATTAATTAATTTTATTTATATAACTGGAAAACAAACGGGTGGTGATCTATAAAATTACGAAATACATATGTATTTGTTGAAAAGTTGTATTTTTAAAGTTTTTAATTTAATTTCTATAATTGGAACATTTTTATTTGTTCATTTTGTCGTTCAAGTTGAGTAAAGGGGTATTAATATTGACTAGCAATAGTTTCTCAAGGATTTCTTCTGGCAATTTTGTTCTCTTTGAATTAAGTACATCCTTATAAATAGAAAACGTCCTTTCTACATCGCAACTGGTTATAGGTGCATACTGGAAATATTCTTTTATTTCTTCATATTTAGCCGTTAGATTTTGTGGAATTGTCTCCATACATAATTGCTGCAATGCAATTAAATCTGGATTTCTACTAAGAATTGCTTCAAACTTTTGCCGAAGGCCACATCCGAAGTCACTTGGAATACTTTTCAAATTATTAGCAGCCACATCTAATGTGGTTAATCCGTCATTTAATTTGAGATTTCGATTTTCAAAATAAGTGATTAGTTTTGGCAATTTTCCAAAGTGTTCGTGAAGAAAGTACAACTGATTTTTTAAATTTGGGATTTGTGTGAACTCCTTGCACTCACCAATACTTCTAGCATCCTCCTTTAGCAGTGTTACGAAATTTTTTAGACAATCGAAATTCTCAGCATAATAACTAGTAGCTTCCAGCCATGTTCCCCATCTAGTTATTACTGAAGTGGGAGGCAGTGACAGAGATGGAAATTTTGCCTGAAAAGAGCTACTCTCAATGGTGCTTTTCTGAAAACTTTTTTAAAAGCCGATACAAGTCTATCAACTTCCGGAAAAGTGTCTCTGATATATTCACAGATTCTGTGGAGAGCATGTGCTACACAAGTAATATGCAGCATATTAGGATATGTTTTCTTCAATAGTCTGCCTGTTTTTAACATATACGCAGCACTATCACTGACAAATATAAGTATTTTTTCTTTGCACGTGGCGTCCGAATGAAGCATTTTTTGCATATTCTCCTTAATGGTTTCAGCAACTGTTTCCGCATCAACTCTATTTATAACACTTGGTTGCTATTACATATGAGTTATAGGGAATAGTTGGATGTAGTACACCAGCTACAACATTTACCACACAGCGTCCTAACATATCCACCGTTTCGTCGGCGCTTATCCATATGTATTGATTTAAAAGATGGCTTCTAATGCGTTCTACTGTTCTCGTATAGCACCTAGAAACATAATATTTGCGTAAAGTTGATTCATCAGGAACATTTCGACCCGTATATTTTTTTCAGAAATGTCTTCAAAATTGGATTGTTCAATTTAAATAATGGAATATTAGCTGTCATAAAAGTTTCACAGAGTTCTTCGTTAAAATTGTCAGATTCCAACGGGTTCAATTTTTTTTCGTGCTTTAACGATCCTTCGTGACGTTTTACGGTTGATTTATTGCAATTTTTCAATAACGTTTCACACACTTCACAATAAATTTCGGAATCACTGGCAATGTACATACAATCAGTATGGCCCTCAATCCAACTCGCCATTGTTTCACGATGCCATTCTCGACGCTCTTCCATTGCCTGAAAAAGTAAGAATATTCTAGATCCAAATAAACGAAATTAAATAACGAAATTTTATGCACACTTACGTGAAAATAATTGGAAGAAGTTGCTTAAATGAAAAGAAAAGGAATGTACGTGCTATTTCTCTTACGAAATACGATAAACTTATTTATTTTATCTACGTACTCGACACCACTGAAAAACACTATATTCTCCGAATACAATAGCTGGGTTGTCCATTGTTATCGCAGCGAGACCAGGTGGCCGAGTAAGTCAAACAAATACTTCATTGAATTACGCCGGGATGTACTGAGCGACGTTATACACAATTCCAATTGCCGATTGCGTTTTATGGAAATTGCATCCGTTCTCTAGTAATGATTAGACTCGGCAAAGAGGCAATTTCCAGTGCAGTTCCGAGAGCAGCGTAGAGCACACTTGTTCAGTATTATCCCACTGGTCGTTGTGAGTGCATGTCAGTACTCACATACTTAGAAAATGTCGCATTTAGGTACGTTTTGGAAACGGCGTATTTCGAAGAAACTAGAAAACGTAATAGCGAGTATGCGGGATTTAGAATACGAAGACGATAGAATTAAATGTGTATGTAAGGGGCGACGATTATTTGACGCGTACAAGCAGGTGAAAGTATGAACGCCACCTAAAAAGTATAAAACACTGTTCTGCAATCCGTGGTAACCGAAACAGCGAACAATTAACATTTGATATAGGTGTTTGTTTTATTATATGTAATCTACTGTTCACTTTGCTAGACCAAAAAGTATTTGTCTCCTTCTGGACCAAGTATTCGGATTATACATTACCAAGTCGGACATCGATAAGAAACGCTATGCCATCTGCTCGTGACTATGTTGAAAGAAGAATTAAAGCAGAATCGAAAGATAAAAAATTGTTATGTTATTACGAAACAACCGATCGGCAAAAAAATTCTGTCGTGAATGGGATGGTACGTATAATGGAAGAATTTAAACCGTCATCTTCTATCTTACTTGCTTCCAAAAGAGTTGCAAAATGTACTAGCGATGAAATTTTAAAAGTGGTGTTGAGCGTATTAGACAAATTTCAAGTTTCTACAAACCAACTTTTAATGTTCGTGAGTGACGGTGCCACTAACATGCTTTCCTTAGCCCGATCTCTTAAAGAAGAGAATGGCAATCTGTTACATGTAACATGTAAAATCCATGCTTTAAACCTTGTGGCGCAATTGATATCTAAATGTTATCCACGAGTAAATGCTTTAATAGCTCATACGAAGGCAGTGTTTCTAAAGTCCCCAAAACGTACAAAAAAAATTCACGAACTCTGTCCCAAAGTGGTTCAAGTGGTTGAACCACCACAGCCGATTACTACGCGTTGGGGAACATAGTTAGAGGCTGCATTTTACTACTGTGAACATTTTGATGATGTAAAGTTACAATTCGATCTGAGACACGCCGAAGCCATAAAGAAAGGCCAGAAAATGTTTCGAGATAGACAGGTAAAAAGTGATTGAAAAACTATTCGCAAAAACTACTATGGACTAGCGGAGGGAATTAAAAAGTTACAAAATGATTCGATGTCATTTGTGGATTCTGATCAAATTGTGGATGTTGTTCACTCACACCTATGTGCGGCGGAGGGTGACAAAAATTAGAGTGTAATACGAAAATTTGAAAGTGCTATTGACAAGGATTTAGATTTTCTCATACTAAGACAAATTTGTGAAGATGCGTCGAAAGATCTATTAAGTTGTCACAAGGATTACTTTAAATTTGCAAATATAACATCACTCGATGTGGAATGGTCGTTTTCATCATTGAAAAATATTTATTCCGCACGCCCTACTCATTTGACTGAAACAAGTGTGGAAATATATTTAATGATTCAAATATTTAATAGATGCCATCCAGTTTGTGATTTCATTGAAGCTTTTTAAAGTAGTAAGTGTTTCAGCACGTTATATAATATATTTTTTATCATTATTTTATGTATAAACATTCATGGCTCAGCATCGTCTATGCTCACTCATGAAAGTCACGAACATAAATGATGCGAGTGCGTAAACGTTACTGAACGCTCGCCTTGATACAGCCGTTAGGCCCCTCCACGTTGTTTTCTGCACTGCACTGAAACTTGCCCCTATTTGCCGACTCTAGTAATGATAAAGAAAGAACCCGGTATGATCTAAATTATTTGAACATTAGAAAAATTTTTGATATTTTAAGGTAAACTTAGCTCTAATTAAACTTGCTTTTTCTCTTCCACAGCGTAATGACAATAGAGATGCCAATATCCACAAGCGGCTCTCCTTGAATTACAACAGTCAAGAGCCGACACCACCTCCGCCGAGTCCACACGAAGAAACCTAGCATAGAAATCTTACCTCACTCATTGTGGTCTTCTTGTTCTGTATACTCTTAGAATTACTTAAACTAAATCAAAATATTATGGAATAATGAAAAAAACCTCAGGTTGAACATTTCTCTAGTGGACCAAATTGCCACAATACACATTATATATTAATATTTGTGTCTGTAATTAAAATAATTATTAATAAACATTCCGTGTACATTCCTATTAAAAAAAAAATGAGATGTAGGGAATACTTAAACCTGAGGATAAACGAAAAGTATAGAGTTAGGTAAAAAAAAATGAGAGATACAAGAAATTATTGAGATAAATATCTGGCCTAATAATTAATAAATAACTTATTAATATAATAATTTTTTATAAGATATAATTGTACATTTTACGCGCCATTTTCTAGAAAAAGTATAATGGTGTTTTTCTAAAGCTTCGATGTCTAAAATATAAATTAGATGTGTCCGATCCGGGGGATTATTTCGTCGCAATTATTCGCCTATTTTCTATTTTTACTGTTTTGTTTGCATTTTGCGACGAATTCCCCCGCCAACACTGTGTAAATAGGTAATAATAAATGCTTTATTTCGTACTCTTAAACTTACTTAAAACAATTTAAGATTATTAAAGTTAAAAAGAGTAAAATTTAAAAAAATAAAGATTATAGTACAAGAATTTTTATATTTCAATGTTATATTTTCAATGTTAAGACAAAAAAAAGGAAAAAAACCGGAAGTAGCGTATTTATTTTTATTTTTTTCTGTTCACTTAGAAGTCTGTATTTATTTGATATATAATATATATATATATTAGATTATAAAATAGTAAACAGAAGAAAATTATAATAAAATAATGTGAATTCTAGGACAAATCTTATAAAAAAACATTTTTGTTAATATTTATTACTATTAAGTGAATAAAAATGTATAAAAAAGGAAGTCATACGAGACGAAAGTTATGCATCAAAAATTAATGAATTCAGTTTCGAAATAATTATTTATTTATTATTCTTTTTGCCCCCTCCCTTGCGTTCTATTAACTCTTGATGCTAACTATCGTATGTATTGTTTGGTGGCATCTAATCTTTTCACAACAGTCTTAAACAAATGTAAAGTTTTCGAAATACCCGTTCGGGTGTATTTTCAAATTATATACGCTGTCGTGTATTTTGAATGTGACATTGAAAGTGATCATGCCGTATAATTCTATGATTGTAAAATTGTTTTCTTTTTTCTCTGTTTGCGACATTTTAGTTACAACGTGTGTAACTAAATCGATGAAATGTGCTAATGAAATTTTTGTTGAGGAGGAAAAGAAACACTTTTCGAGATTTAAAAAAATATATAGATATTTTAAAAAGTTAATCGTGTTTATTTCTTTTATCCTTATAATACCTATAGCAACGAGCAATATCGATATGTCTTCTGGGTACCAGTACGTCCAATATTTTTAGGATAATGTGGCAGAAGGTGACTACCAAAAGAAATGGCCACACGCCGCTACATAAGTATCTGAAACAGAAAAAGTATTTTAACAGGTAAATTCATTAAACTAGCAATATTTTCCACTACACCACTACAAAATATTTTTTTAATTTAAATTACCAGGGATGTTTCCAAAGTTTTGGACATTTAGCCATATTTGTTTTTATTTTGTCAATTTTCATTTTTCATTGAAAAAAACGTCACATGTATCAACAGTAAGCACTAAAGTAGGGACGCGATAGCTAGCGTTGCACGTCATCAATGAAGTATACATGATGTCATATCTATATTAGCCCATTTGAAAACATTTTAAATGCAATATGTATTAAAAAGTCGTTAGTTTATTTGTTTTACATATAGTAGCACTACTTGGTTATAATTTATTACATTTTTGATAAAACAACACATGTTTCGAGTTGATTATGATTTTACAGTTTGTGAATATTTTTAACGAGGTGAATACAAGTATGCGACGTAGCCGATGTCAATTCATCAGTCACTGTCAATCTTGTTATTGTGTGTCACCTAACCTGTATTTTTTCTTCCCTGTTGTATTTCGTGTTTTTTTGCCTCCGTTTATTTGTCTGATATTTAAAAACAGTTTTTTTTTTAATTATAGGTGCGTATTATTATTATCGCAATGCCTAAATCCTTTTGTAAGCAATCGAAGCAATTAATTGCTTCACTGATAACCCTTTTTGAGAGGGAACGCGATGAAGGAGGTCCTTTCATACCATTTAACGCTGTTCAAGAGGTACGTACATGTATTTGGCAATCACTATAATGCAAAAATTACATATTTCCTTAACATTTCAGAGAGTTGCTGCAGCATTAAATATACATGTGTCTACAGTTTCAAAAATATCGCAGTGCATGAAGGCAAATCAACCTCTCACCAGTCCAGTGATAACAAGGAAGTAAGCAAAACCTATTCGCGATCTAGAACCTGGCACAGAAACATCGATACGTGATGTCATTTATGAAATGTATCGTACTAGTAAGCATATAGATATACAAGTACTACTTGAACGGTTATAAATATGATATATTTTCAGAACAGCATATTACTCAGAGATCTTTGTTACAACTCCTAAAGGAACGAAATATTTTTAATGGAAGCTTAACATCACTGGGTTTAGTTCTAAAAAATATAGGTTTCAAATGGAGGAAAGATGATCTCCGTAGAGGTCTAGTGGAACTGCCACGCATTGTTATAGCACGGGTAGCCTTTTTACAACAATATGTTCACAATATGAAGAAAAATTTTTGGCAATTGGTGTACCTCGATGAAACATGGATTTATGAAAATGGTTCTGTAAATTGTTCATGGCAAAACAAAAATGTTGAGACAGTTAAGAAAGTAAAAAGTGATGGTAAACGGTTAGCATATAGATACTGTAATTAATAACAATTACTACATATTTATTTTTTTAGATATATTGTAGTGCATGCTGGTAACATGGATGGTTTTATTCCTGGAGCTTCGCTTATATTTTCATCAAGCACAAGAAATCCTGATTACCATGGTGAAATGAATGAAGGAAACTTTTTAACCTGGTTTGAAAACCAATTACTAAAAAATTTGGAGCACCCATCCATGATAGTAATGGATAATGCAAGCTATCATTCTACTGTGGTGAATAAATCACCAACTTCTAGTTGGAAGAAGGGTGATATACAAGCATGGCTACATGACCAAGGTATTACCTTTGAAGACCATTTATTGAAACCACAATTACTACAGTTAGCTTTATAGTAAGTATAATAAGCCGAAATTAATTATTATTACTATTATTGTTACATTTAATTCTAGGAATAAGCCAAGAAAGGTTTATGCTGCTGATAAACTTGCCGAGGAGTATGGGCATAAAGTGCTACGTTTACCACCCTATCTCTGTGTGTTTAACCCAATTGAACATATATGGGTAATTGCAAAGACATATTACAATAGGCACATTGGAAGAGATGGGGGAGGTGTCACAAACTGTATCAAAATGTGGGAAGAAGCACTTTCTACAATCACTACAGAAACTTGGAGGAATACAATTAAACATACAGAAAAGTAAATACAAATATGGTGGGACAGATAAGTGGGCTTTGATAGGGATGAAGAACAGCAATTCATAATCAACTTAAAAGACGATTCTGATACAGATGAATGGGATGATGATGACGATGACGATGTAGACTGTGAAATATAAAACAAAATCACATGTAAAACATTTTTCTTAATACAATTTATAAATTTTTATCAAATGTATACACCTTGTATTAGTAACGTACACATTTAAATTCATTCTGTAACATCATAAATGTACCCAGTTAAGTTTATTATAAACTTTATGGCAAAAATTATCCGAGTTTCTATTATAGTATTTTTAACTTGAAAGCAGATTTTGTGTAGCATGTATGTCAAAAGCTAAGCATATTATGGCAAAAGCTACAAGAAATTTATAGTAACAAACTAATAAAGTTTCTTAATCTAAATACCTGACAAATTTGCTCATAGATGAGCTTTTTCATTCAACCGAGCTTAAATGGTGATTTTAACGTTCCTTAACATATTCGAACTGTTGTTTCAGCAATAAATAATATATCACTGAATATTTTTAATTCTTTGTAGCTAAACAATAAATTCAAGTACACCATAGATCATAAAATGTAAAACACTAATTGACATAGGTGTAAATAATATTTTGCGCTTAATTACCAATATTTTCAGAATACATTTGACATTATCATATAATGTAGGTGACGTTACATTACTTATTTAAATGTCCAAAGGATTGCGATTTTTATATAAAATTGTACTTTATTAGTCTGCATACTCTGCATAAGATTGATAACATTTATAGGTTATAGATTTCGCTGTTCGCTTCTACTTCTAACTTTACATTTGACATAATACATATGATCAATTTGCGGTTGTCAATTATAAATCGATCGATACGGCAATATTGCCCGGCTGAGACGTCGAAGTTGATTAATGACACATTTCGCTAGCTATCGCGTCCCGACTATACCTGTGAACTAGTGGTGTGCAAAAAGTATGTATTCGATACTTTTGTATCGGATACCTAGAGGGAGCAAATGTATCGTATACCGACAATGAAAAGTATCGGATACTATTAATAAGTACTCAACGGTTAAGTATTATAGATATGTATAGATGTATTTGTATTTTTCTTTTGCAATACTTTTGATACATATACTCGTTGATGCATATGGTATACATATATGTATACGATATGTTTATGTAGATCTATGTTTGTGTACAATTGGATATAATTTATTTTTTAGTCACGTTCTTTTTTAAAATAAATAGTATATCAATTGACTATTTACAAAGTATAGATATATGAATAAAGTCATAATATTTTTACTATTCAAGTGGTTCGATACCCATGTCAAAAGCGTGGCTCTATTTCCCTCATTCAATGTATGGATGAATTATAGAGTTCGAAATGATATATACACATAAATAATTATGTGTACATATACATACGTATATAATAAAGCAAAGATATTTTGATTTATTGTTTTGAACACTAAGTATATGTAGATATTGCACATATGTACATACATAATAAAAATTATAACGTCTAGTTTATGGCATTGATTTGAAGCATACCTATTAAAATTATGAAGTATACTTATTAAAATTATCTTTCTTAATTTACTATAAGGGTAATCATTGTACTGCAAACCAAAATACGTCATCACGAGCCGCGCCTGCTCGATTATCAGAATTAGCTAAAAAGTACCTGGGAATTGTGGCAACATCTGTTCCAAGTGAACGTGTGTTTTCTAAAAGTGGTCAAATTATATCTGACCGGAGAAATAGACTCAAAACACATGTTCAAAAATTAGTGTTTTTAAATGCAAATATGTAATATTATATATAAGTAGTTTTTTTTAGTATATTTGTATGTAATATATTTAGTTTTTCCTATTTATTTATTTCCTATTTACAAACATTTACATTTAAATATTTTTCTTTCATATTCATTACCGTATTTACTATATTTCATGAATAAATATTTTTATTAGTTATTCAACAATAGTTTAATTTCCCGCAACATCGCATAGTAAGTATTTATTTGATACAATTATTTAATTTGCATAGAAGTATATAACCGATCCTCAACGGTATCGTATTAAATGTATACCAAAGTACTAAAGTATCAAAGATGAAATATAAGTATAGTTATCGACTTGAGTTGAAAGAAAAGTATCGGATACAAGTATCCGATACAAAGTATCGAATATTAAAGTGTAAAGTATTGGTATTTATTCGATACATAAAAGTATCTATTTTGCACACTACTACTGTGAACACTACTATCAAAGATGTTTATATACAACAGTGACTGGGTTGCCTAAACAGTAAGAAATACGTAAAAATGTCTCCTTTTATTCCAAACTCCGTACAAATGCGCAGTGGATCATGAGGGGTATATTTATTTATATGTATGTGATTAAATTGCATTTAAAAATCACGCAAGTGTATTATCAACATGTTTAAAGGAATATTAAACTCTAAACACGCATTTAAACCTAAATGTCTGAATTTGCCTACTCAAGTATTAAAAGGAGAATTAACGCATGCGTATTTATGTATATGCATGTTTGTATGTATAATATTTTTCACAATCTAAGAAAATGATTTTGTGCCGTGCAAATACCTTTAATATGCCACCATGCGGGGAGGGTCTAGGCAAATACAAACGCTGATTCGGCATGGAAGCCAGAGAGGAGTATTAAGTAATTTTTATTCTGTACGACTAACAATGAGTGTTCCTTACGTTTATTTTTATAAAATCGAAACTGGATAGACTTTATTTTATTATAATTTGTTTAATTAATTATAATTAATTAATTAAATTAGAATTTTGAAGTGAGAAAAGTTTATTATGTTGGAATCCACGTTTGTGTAGGAAACATGTGCAACACACAAACTTACAAAAAAACGGAGAGACACCGATTTCTTTGTGATTTAAGTATGATGTTAAATGCATGTAATATACAGTAGAATCTCGAAACCATGAACACAAAAAATCCGAGACTGTGCATGTTATGGAATTTGTTCACGTTAGCGAGTAGATACTAAACATACACAGTTTTACTTATATACAGGGCAATCCAAATTAAGTGTTCACCATTGGTAACTTTGTTATTATTAAAGATACAAGATTGTTTAAATTAGCAAACTAGTAGTACCGCGATATCATAAAGTTTCTGGGTCAACGGTGGCCATGGGGTGAAAAACGTCTGTCTTAATTTATATCATCCTTTTGAGAAAAATCTGATAAAATTTTCAGGTTAAGTGTCATGCTGACGTTAAAATTTGTCAATATATTAATCTTAATGTCAGTATGACACATAACCTGAAAATTTTATCAGATTTTTCTCAAAAGGATGATATAAACTAAGACAGACGTTTTTCACCCCATGGCCATCGTTGACCCAGAAACTTTATGATATCGCGGTACTTTTAACGCTCTTTAAGATGGAAGAATTAAAAAAACAAATGAGAGGCGCGTTTTCGAGTTTTCCCGAAAAAGATGTTTTTTTCAAATGGAAACCCCTGTATATTATATCATTTTCTGTTAGAAATTCAATTTTTAAACAAAAAATCTTATAAGAACTTTTTACTGGGATTAAAAACACTTGAGTTATAATGTATAAACAAAAACAGCTAAATAATTTTTATAAACTTTATTTTATACATAAACATATTAAAAGAAAATAAAAATCACTGATTTTTTCATAGAAGATGTTCAAAAATACCACCTTGTTTGCTTTTAGTATGGTCCTACCATCTATTTGGTTTATCTTTTCACTAACTGCAATTTTTAGGGCGTTTACGTTTTCGTACCTTTGCTTATAAATTTCTGTCTTTAAATAACCCCATAAAAAAAAATCAAGCGGTGTTAAATCTGGCGATCGGGGAGGCCACTAAATAGGACCATTTGTTCCTATCCATGAATTGTTAAAAATAGTATTTAAAATTTGATGAGTACCTCTGTAGTTGTGCGCAGGTGCGCCATCCTGCTGAAAATGCAGATTCTGTCTACTTATGAGATCAATATCGTCTAAGAAATTATTCAAAATTTCAATCAAAAATTCTATGTACCTTTCACCAGTTAGAGTGGCCTCATAAAAGAAAGGACCAACAATCCTTGAACCAATTAAACCGCACCAAACATTAAAACTGTAACGGACTTGCGGGCGTCTTGGATGTACTAAAATAAGATTTTCCTTTGACCAGTAATGATGATTTTTTGTATTGTACATTCCAGAATTTGAGAAATTTGATTCATCGGTCCATAAAATATAACGAAAGTTGTTTACATTTTGGCGACAAAAGTTAAGATACCAGTGGCAAAAAAACATTCTTCTCTCTGGATCCCCTGGCAAGAAAACTTGAACTGGTTTGTACTTATAAGGAATGAATTTGTGTTTCTTCAGAATCCTATGCACAGTACCGTGACTCAAATCAGATTCCTTGATAATATGGAATTCTCACGGTTGGCCTCAAAATATGCAAGAACTAGAATTTCCGTGGCCTCGCTTATTATAAAAGTCCTTGTTCTTGTTTTGGCAAAAACACTCTCATTGCCTCTATATTTTCGGTACAGTCTCAGAAAAAATTGCTCATTTGGTTGTGTTCGGAGTGGATATAATTCAGCGTACTGTTCTTTTGCCCTCCTAGAGGATTTTCTGCACACTAAATAAGATTCTAACATATCACACTTTTCTGCATGGGTAAAAATCATTTTTTTGTCAAATTAATAACTAGCAAAATGAAATTTATGAGTGAAAGACTAATAAAACTGTACTAATATTTGACGTTTACTAGAAAGAATTAACGTCGTTATCATAGGAACATAGAAATGCACTTGACTTAGCTGTTTTTGTTTATTCACTATAACTCAAGTATTTTTAATCCCAGTAAAAAATTTCTTATAAGATTTTTTGTTTAAAAATTGAATTTCTAACAGAAAATGATATAATATACAGGGGTTTCCATTTGAAAAAAAACATATTTTTCGGGAAAACTCGAAAACGCGCTGCTCTTTTTTTTAATTCTTCCATCTTAAAGAGCGTTAAAAGTACTACTAGTTTGCTAATTTAAACCATCTTGTATCTTTAATAATAACAAAGTTACCAATGGTGAACACTTAATTTGAATTGCCCTGTATAAATCGTTTATTTAATAATATAAAACATTACATAACATAGCTAGTGATTTTTGATTGAATTTGTTTGCTAGAAATGCTGAGCAAAATTGCTTTCTCTTGCAATCGTTTTAAGTTCTTGTCTTCAGCATCCAAATTGTTTGTACGCGCCCAATCTAACGCCATATTTAATGCTTTCACGCCATCCGAATGCGGTACTTCAGGAATTTCAAGTTCTTGATTTTTGAATAATTTATCGTCTTCATCATCTTCATCTTAATCTTCGCTTTCATATGTAACTGTGTCTTTATTCCATTCTTCAATATGAGTCTTTGTGTATTGGTCTATGGTCGGTTCACTTTCAAGATTATTCAATAAAGTGATTGTTTCAGCTACAATTTCGGAAGTTTCTTCATACCATTTTCGTTGTAAAACACTTAAGGGGAGAGTGTCTTCTTCGTCAGATTCAGTTTTGTCACTGTCTGATAATATGTTATGCCAACATTTAGCGATAACAGATTGCTCCAATTTATCCCATGCAGCGACTAGATTCAATACAGCATCCTTTAACAACAGATTTTTAAGAGCTTCCTGAATATTTTCTGTACTGGAAATTATAGAGGCCAGTAAACTTTTCCTATAATAAAGCTTAGTGAGCCGTAAGACGTTGTGATCCATCAGCTGTATCAATGGTGATACGTTAGGAGGCAAATATTTTGCAATCAGTTGTTTTTAATTCTGCTTTCGAGGGATGAGAAGGAGCGTTATCAAGAAGAAGGATGGCATATTCTCTGATGTTTTTACTGCGTAAAAAAGCTCTAACCGAAAATTATGAAAATCAACTACGGTATCTTTTTTTTGTTTGAACTTACCTCAGGAACGAACTGGTTAAAAAACCAGTCTTTAAAAATATCTTTCGTGATCCATGCATTTGCGTTGTTCTTGTAGACAACTGGATTACAGAAATTTTTAAAGCATCTAGGCCGATTTGCTTTTCCAATTATGGGCGGCTTTAATTTGTGCGAGCCAACAGCATTTGTACAACCGAGGAATGTAATTCTTTGTTTCGCAATTTTCATTCCCGGAGCGTTTTTTTCAGCAAGTGAAACATAGGTCCTATCAGGCAACAGTTTCCAAAATAACCCAGTCTTGTCAGCATTATAGAGTTGATGTTCATTTAAATCAAATTCCGCAATTTTTTGGCTCAATTGTTGTTTAAAAGAATCCACTAGATGTGGCTGAGATGATAATTTTTCTCCGGTAATTTTCAAATGACGAATTCCGAAGCGCTTTTTAAAACGATGGAGCCACCCATAACTGGCATTAAATTTATGTGTACTTTGATTCACCTTACCATAAAAAAATTAAGCCCTTTGCCGAATTATTTCAGCAGTAACCGGAATGTTTCTCTGGCGCTGTTTAAGAAACCATCTGTATAGAATTTTTTTCATTTTTGGATATTCCGCTTCTCTTAATGCACATTTTTGCTAGATGTTGACGTACTAGCCAAAACAGCGACGATTTTTTTCTTTTTATTTTTAATTGAGCAAACTGTTGATTTTGCTACGCCATACTTTTTTGAAATGGCCGTTACACTCAAATCTGTTTCATAATCTTCTATTAGTTTACCTTTTCCACGTAAAGACAAACACAAACACACAAACTTTGCATTCACTTTTGTTATGTTACGACAGTTAACGTACCGCACAAGAGCATTCACTGAACACTGTGGCCTGCTTTTACATATTGTAGCATATCATACAGACAGGGAAACCCCCGATGACTTAAAAATTAAAACTAGTTTTCGAGTATGTTCGTTGTTCATACTACAAAGTATGCAATAGAAAATATTTTGTGTTCACGGTACTGAGATATTCACATAAACGAATTCTCACGTTAACGAGATCTTACTGTAGTTAAAAAAATCGGACAAAGAACGTTTCGTCAGTTATGGAACAAATACAATCTACCAAGTCCGAAGACGTGGAAACTAGCAAGTACGACGACGCTACGTAGGTATTTACCGACGATACGTGATGAAATAGAAATTATATATAAGACCCTAGCAAAAAATAAAAGATTCTGGCTTCCTATAGATGAAACTACAGATATAAAGAAAATTCCAATGTATCGATCCTTGTACGATCAATGACTTCGCAAGGACCGTCACACCATTATTTGTTAGTCTGTGAAAGACTGCAAGAATGTACTGCTGAAGCGCTTCATAATGTATTAGTTAGAACACTACACAACTTTGAAATTTTACCAAAGCAAGTATTTATGAAGATTACTGATGCTGCCGCAGTTATGCGTAACATGAGACAATTATTCTAAAAACTTCAGCTAAACTTACTACACGTTAATGTCTGCTTCATGTTTTACATCTTGTAGCAGACACTATACGAAACTGATATCCCGATGTGGATCAACTAATAGAACAGATGAAAGCGTTTTTTTTTAATCTCCAAAACGTATTCGGCTCTTTCATTCACAATGTCCTGACATCTCGGAACCATCACAGCCAATTCTTACACGATGGGGTATATTTTGATAAGATAAAATTGGTGACTTTACAACTAAACCCTAAAGAAGCAGCTGCAATAAGGCTCAGTCAAATGCAATTTCAAATTCTTCAAGTTGAAGCAGATTTAAAACTTATTCACGAGAAATACGTTCCAGTGGTTGACGCAATAAAAAAATTACAGAACACTTCGTTGTCCTTTCCGGATTCGATTGAAATTATTGCCCACTTAAAAGTTTGTGTCAGAGATTAATTTGATACTGTATTACGTAAAACTGTTGATTTTACTACATTAAGACAACTTTTTAACAGCATTGCGAAAGATCCGTTGTACGAATTCAAAGACCACTTTAACTACGCGAATATTACATCGCTAGCTGTGGAACGATCTTTTTCTGCGTATAAACAGATATATACACCGCAAAGGACAAATCTCGAGGAGATTACTGTAGAAACGGCTACGCTGCAGGTGTTCACCCACGCACATCCGGATTTTTTTTAAGCATCGAAGCATATTGGGTTGTTTAGTATATCTACGATAATTTTCTTCTAAATAACGTGCAGTTTTATTTCTGTAAACCCCACGCAGTGACGCCAATGTTGGCCAACCTGTCTCTATTCAAGACAATTAAGTTCAGAAGACTCGCCAAGTCCCAGAAATAATCAACGACCATAGTTTTATAAAGATCTACATTACAGTCCGGACTTAGCACCGAGTGATTAGTATCTCTTTCCTAAATTATAAAAGCATTTGCGTGGATGACATTTTCCTTCAGATAATTGACTGAAAAAAGCGGTGGAGGAGTTTTTTTTAAAGACTTACCCAAATATTTTTTTTATAAGGTACAGCGTTATTCGAAAAACGCAGGAATAAGTGTGTAATCTTTAGTGAATCATATGTTTAAAAACAAAATAGAGCTTGTCTTATAACGCCTTCTATTCATAGCTAGGTAGATAACATTAAAATCCCCCTTCATAAATTTACACCACCAGCAGTGATCTGAAATAATTTCTGAATGGTGGCTCAGTGTGATTTGTACAGATGTGATAAGTGTAATAATTCATAGTTGCCCCTTTATCACAAATTAATCAATCATAAAAACTAATACTTTAACCTAGCAAGAGCATGCTAGCTTGAATAATGCTCCTACATTACATGAGCATAAAGATCATTTTCACTGGATGCACATAAATTTCATTATCCGAACTGCCTCATCACAATAACAAACCAAATTAACCAAAGAATTCATACTAACTTTACCATACTGAAATGAATGGTGAGCAGTTAACATTCTCTACTTGTATCCAACAGCAAATTAATTGTAATGTTACATGCTTATGTTTGCTTAACTTAAATGAGATTTTTCTATAGTCTGTTTCACCCAAACTTCGAAGTATTGGGTCTTATGGAGAATAGCCTCTCTTATTAACTTATAGCGATGCTCATATAACTATCTTTTTTTAACAGTACGACGTTGCATTTATTTTGGCGCACTTTGTCTCTAGGGGAAAATTTTTATTTTGTGTTTGTTATATACTCCCTGTCACTTGAAATTTTCGATCTGTCATCTTTTGTGTATATTTCGTTTTGTTTGATTTTCTTTGATTTTTTCCCTTTATTTGTATTAATTCTTCTTTTTTTTTAAAAACTACTGCCAATTCAATAATATAAACTATTGTAAGCAAAATCGAAATAGTTAATTATTATCACATAAAAATGTAAACTTAGAGTTTGCAGGATGGAAGCCTGTAAAAGAAAGCACCAAGGCGAAACCTTTTCTGTAAGAGAAAAACTTATGATTTATAATTGCTTCACATACTTTGCGAACAGTATGAGTGTTTCCAAGGCAGTCGAAGAGACGGCAAAAGCTTTGGACTGTGGCAAAGGAATTGTGTATTCCATTCGCAAAGAAAAGGAAAACTGTCCCCCTGCATCTGTAGAAAAAACAAAATGTGCCACTCCCAAGAATACCCGCTTGCATATATACAAAGAACATGTACAAATGCTTGTGAGACGTAAAGTACACAGTTTCTTTTTACGCAATATCCCACCCACGTTGGATATGATATTAGGTGCTGTACGTAACGAAGAAGCTATACCTAATTTCTCTAGGTCAACGCTCTACAGATTGTTAAAAGATATTGGTTTTTCATTTGAAAAAATTGGCAAGAAGGTAATGATGATGGATCGAGATGATATTATAAGATGGCGTCATGCATATTTACGTAACATTAGGAGATATCGCAGCGAAGGGAAAAACATTGTATTTACAGATGAATCATGGGTGAATGTCGGACACTTTGTATCCAAAGCATGGACTGACACAACTGCAAGTACCTCTAGAAACGCATTCATTAATGACTTGAGTACTGGTCTAACTCCACCAAAAGGTCGAGGTCCACGATATGCTCTTATTCATGCGGGTAATGAGAAAGGATTTGTCACTGGTGCTGAGTACAACTTTCTCTGCAAAAAGAATACTTTAGATGCTCATGATGAGGTATGTGCAGAATTATATGAGAGCTGGTTCCTAGAATGCTTACTACCTAATTTACCTGCGAACTCAGTGATTGTGATCGATAACGCTTCTTATCACAGTCGCAAGCATGAAAAAATACCAACTACTGCCTCTAAGAAGCAAGAGATTTTCGACTGGTTAAGTGAGAAAGGCATTCCTGTTGAGGAAAGATTACTAAAACGCGATTTGCTACAAATTTTGTCGATACACAAGGATCACTATAATAAATATCTGCCTGCTTGATGAAGCAGCTGCTCAGGGGGGACATACCATATTACGTTTGCCACCCTATCATTGTACATTAAATCCTATTGAAATGGTATGGGCACAGGTTAAGAATTATATCAAGCACAACAATACTTCTTTTAAAACGAAGGAAATACCAATTCTCATAGAAGAAAGTTATAGAAATGTTTCAGTTTAGAACTGGCAAAATTATATCAAACATGTTATCAATGGTAGGGCAACTTACTTTTCTTATTACTACTTTTTCTTAATTTTTTAAAATTTTTAGTTGAAGACGAGATGTGGAGATTAGATGAAATGCACGATGATCCTAAAGAATTTATTATTCATTTGTCAGCTGGATCTTCTTCTGCTAGCTCTTCAAACATTGATGTATTTGAATTCATTGATTTACTAATTTGTTTATTTATTTTTGATTCACTTGTGAGAATAATATTGTCTTACATGAAAGTTGTGTACACTGTAAATGTCTCATATTTATAAAATAATCCAAAATAAAATTACATTATTGAATTTAAAAAAAATGTCGAAACGATTTTGTTTAATTTATGCACATCTACCTATTTTTGCATTAATGATTTTAACTAAATTGAACGTTTTGTAAATACAGATTTAAGACGAGAGTTTTCTAACCTAAAAGGTAAACAACATGCATTTTGAATGTCAAATCGATAAATCAATATCTTACGTATAGCCAATCTATAAATGAAATAATTGTTAGAAATTAGGCAACAACAAATGCAATCTCCATAAGAGCAATACTTCGAAGTTTGGGTGACATAGACTATAGGTGCTTTTTAATAATTACATAGGTTAAAATGAAATTGGTTGAAATGTTATATGATCTTCTTATAGTAATACTCAGACTCCGTTAATAGCAAGGAAATATAAATTTAATAAACTAAAAGAATCTCTAACCTTGCTAACTTTTGTGCCAAAGTATGCTGTTCTTCAGTGAATGTTTTTCTATAAACAGTTTCTGTTCTTACAGTTACATTAGGCCAATTATAGTATTCCCTAATTCTTCGGTGAATCTCATATGGACATAAAAAATTTCCACTGTTAAAGTTGAAAATTGCTTTTGTTAAACCTAGAAAATTATATAGAGAGAATTATATTATAAATGTACATAAAATTTATAAGTTTAATTTACCTATTACGAGAGACTCCGCTGTTGGTTCAGTTAAATAAATTAAATCAGGTGGTAAAACTTCAGGTATGCCACCTACTTCAGTCGATACTACTAAAAGACTAGTCGTAAACAAAACATGGTATTATCAATGTAAATAGTAAAGTTATATATTCATACCCACAAGAAGCAGCTTCAACTATGGCCATACAATATGCTTCAGTTAAAGATGTGTTGAGAAAAATATGTCCCTGATTCAAAACATCTCTAACTTGTGAATGTTCTAAACTACCTAATAGTGTAACTCTGTGCTGTAAACCTTGCCTTTCTCTAATTTCCTCCAATAGCCTAAAATGAAACAGAAAAGTTGAGTATGTACTATGCCAAACCTACTTCAAATATAAACATATACAAAATTAAATATAAAATAACCATCTTTTAGGTCCATCACCTCCAATCAAAAAGCTAATGTCCTCATATTTAGAGCATATTTCACTTATTACTTGAGCCATCAAATCAACACCTTTTCTATAAACTAAACGTGATACTATAACTACTGTAACTAAAACATAAACAGGCTATAAAAATATTCATTAATACAGCTTATTTTGTGAAATAATACAAACTATTAGATTGAGATCTTCTAGTAATATCAGGTGTAAAAGTATATGCATCAACAGCATTTGGTATTACAGAAACTTTATTAAAATGCACCCTTGCTCTTAAAACTGTATTTTCTTTGCCAGTATGAGACACACAAATACAGTGATTACAATCTGATAAAGATATTTCCAGAAGTTTGTTAGTTATCACAGCACTGCCATCAGCGAAACCAAATAAACTGTGATCAGTAAAGACTGTCTACAACAGTATAATATAAAAATAACAGTAATGGAGTTGGAGTTTTGCAGCTACCTTAAGACCCATTAAGCCACCAATCAACATAGCTTCATGTGCCAATGCAGAAAATGCTGAGTGACCATGAACAATATCAACGTTTTCCCTAATAAATATATACCTGATTAGAGGAATGTTACATATCATCGTTGGCAGTATACATTGGTTATAAAAGACTTTAATTGGCAGATAATAGACCTTCAATCCATTTGTAATATATCTAATTCCTATTCTATCTCCATAGCTGTGTGTCATTACAACAACTTTATGGCCATTAGCAATCAAGCATTGCGATAAATTATAGATATGCTCCTCTACACCACCCATATTTGGATAAAAAAAGTCAGAAACCATACTAAAATTGAATGATAAGCATGTATTTTTGCATTTACTACTACTTACCAAATTGTATAAACGGCCTTCATATTGAAAAACTACTTATCAAACTACTGCGACTATTTGTACTACTATATTTCTCATTTAGAAACCATTATTCCAATTTATTGTAATAAAAAAAAAAAAAATTGGACATTGTATTACTTAACCTGTATTTAACAATTTGTACTCTAGGATGTTGGTGCAGCCACCTAACGCCAGTAACTCTTTTAGTTATAATTTATGAGTGCGTTTAAAGATGTCGATAAACTACCTAAGTGACCTTTTTAAAAATTTATAAATTCCTCTGAATAAATAGCAGGTTTATAAGTAGGTATAGATGGTATAGTAATTTGACTTCTTTTCATTAGATCTCGTTTTAGAAAATTTCGTCTATTTCCGATTTAGGACATTTTCCTTTTCTACCAAAAAAGGGTCAAAGTTTGGGAAAATAGTAATCATTATTTATAGCTTAATTAATAAATGTAAACATTAATTGTACATGCAAAAGTAGCAAGCAAATCCAGAGTTCAAATCTTGCTCTTACAATAAAAAAAAATAACATACTTTTAACTGATAATTGATAATATAATAAGGAAAACAATCTCGTAATAGTAATTTGTTGAATAAATATAAAAGATGAGTATACTAAATTAAAAATTTGTGTATTATAAAACATATTTTCACCTAAAATAAGAAATAAATAAATCCAAAATATTAAGCTATTTTAGCATACTTTAGAGCTTATGCTATGTAACAAATGATGGTAGCACCTTGCAAGAAAAACAAATTAAATGTTTATATTTATTTGTGAATATTTTATTATGTGAAATATTATATACTCAATATACATACTTATAGCACAAATAAATAAAATAATGTTCAAACTAAATTAAAATACCAGTGAGTAAAACAACACCTGTACATATTTTATAGGTTATATTTTTGTTGCTTTTGTTTATGTTTATTTTACATCTACGCATCTTAACATTTACTGAAAGAAAGAATAAAATGTAATACAAATCATGATTTTATGAGTAAATTGCCTGGTGGACTTACTTCTTTACTTGTTAAGCGTTCATAGTACATAGTAGTCTATGGACTAAATTAAATTACTTGCTTATTGAAACAAATCTGTGGAACGTTAGCGTCAAAATATTTTTCTATTTTGCGTTCGTAATAAGTCACTAATAACTAATAAGTTCTAATAACTCATGAAATCCAAAATAGTATGGAAATGAGCTTCGTGTAGATACGCTTTTTTCATCTTTCAATGTTGGCATTATTTGAACACAGAAATATACTATGTATATTTGTATATTAAAACACAAGTTTCATAAGGCACAATTTTCTTGCATGAGTTGCTACAAATGATCTTATGAAACGAGCTTTTTTATACCATTTTTAATAAATTGATATTATTTAATTTGAAAGTTCAGAGTTTTATTTTTATATAAGGAATGCAGTTGGTCACATTGATCTCTGACATTTTCAAAATTATATGTTGCTATCCGTGAACTATTTTATTTATTAATTTTCAGTAACCTTACTCGATATTTTATGTAAAAATATAAACATGAGTGACATATTTTGTGATTTGTTCTTTAGAAAATTCGTGCGACGAAAAGTGCTTTATGAAACTTGTGTTTTAATATACTATTTGAGATTCCTTTTAACCGTTTTTTTGATGATAATACATATATTTAATAGTTGATATAAGCCAATAGAAACTCTAAATTTTGAAAAGAGAAACACGTATTAAGAATAATTGTCGGGAAATACAGTGAATTGGGTTAGCAATCAATAATAATGAAACCAAATGATATTTACGGAATGTTTTAAAAACAAGCAGTAGTAACGTTAAAATATTTTGAACGCTTGGATAAAAATATAAGTGTACAAAGTGTGGGGAGCAGTATACCAGAAGGAAAAAGAACAACGAGTGCCCTGTAACAGAATTTTGAGACTTGAACAATTGGAATTTAGAGAAAAATAGGAAAAGGACCAACTTTAGAACTAAAATGGTAAGTAATAAATAAGTAAAATAAATATGTACCTTATATGTATGTAGAACTTTCAACATTTCTTACTAATGATAAATTATGATGACTGGTTTTTGGTGGAAGGGTACATAAAAGTAAAATGTAACGAATTTATATTTGCATTTAATGTCGAAGTTATTTTTTATTAATTACAATTGTAACTAAAATTATGAATATAAGTTTTTCATTTACTTATGTTGCAATGCCAGAGAAGTGCGATTACATATTACAATAGTGAAATACTAGTTTTATTTCTACTTATTTTCTTTGCGATGATTATTAAAGTAACACAGTAAATTTTCAACTAACAGAAGCAGCAGCGCTAGTATATATCCATATAATAAAAGGAGAAAAGCTATTCTGGTCTCTATTAGACCGACACTTTCGAAACTTGCTCCCTTTGCGTGGCAAATAGCTTTGACGTAATTACGAATAATACTTCTTTGCGTCATGCCGTATTCGTTTACCTTTAAAAACCTAAAATGTAATAAATGTTTTATTAGATACTAACATGTTTTCTAGAAATAAAAAACATACCCCATTTTAAATATTTCTAGGTAAGGCGATTTCTTCTGAGTGGCTGAATATGATATAAGATGCTGTAAATATAAATATACATAGGTAGATTTTGCAGATTATAATGAAAAATAGAATAAAATAATTTTTAACAGGTTGACTGTCACAGCGGTCATTATGACCGCTACGATGCGTGCCAGTGACGCCACGGTGGTCAATTAGAAGACACAAATTCAAACTATCTGATCGCTTTAAACAAGTTTTTTTTTCTGTACAAGTGTCCCGTATCGTTATGTTCAAATTTTAGGTGTGTAAAGTAGACTTCACTTACATGAGTAATAAAAACGCAAAACTTGTATATTCATTTTTATTTGTTTCGAAATTACAGATCTTTGAATGTGATTGTCAGATCATGAAAAAAATGCAATCCTAAAGTCAATAAAAACTGATTTTATTTAAAAAAGTTCAATTAATAATATTTTCGAAATGTCCACCTCCTTGTTGAATGCAGGCTTGTGTCCGTAAGCCAACAGAAGAAGTACTTATCCGAATTTCATACTTGTTTGGTCGGATTTGCTCGGCAGCCAGGTGAATTCGATCCAACAACTCTTCTCTTGTGTTCGAAACTTGCGTGTAGACAAAATTTTTCATGTACCCCCATAAATAAAAGTCAAAGGAGTAAAATCAGGTGATCTGGGTGGCCATGCAACAGGACCACCTCGACCAATCCATCTTGGATAATTGACGTTAACCCAATTTCGGACAGCAATTCCGAAATGTGGTGGTGCCCCATTCATGTGAAACCACATGTCTCGTCGAACATTCAGTGGGCATCCTCTAAAGGACCTGGCAGTCGTCAATAAGAAATTGAAGGTAATTGTCCGCATTTAACCTCCCAGGAACAACGACAGGACCAATCAACAAGTCATCGATTAGGGCCGCCCAAACGATAATAGAAACTGCATGTTGAAATTTAGATGGACGTATAGCTTTGGGACTTTCTGATGACCACCTGTGTATGTTTCTCAGATTTGTAACACCACTTCTCGTGAACGTAGATTCATCTGTCCAGAGGACTGTTTTGCAGAAATTAAAATGAAGCCGTGACTGTTTGTTTTAATATCCAGGTAGAATAAACTAGACGAGCATAGTGGTCTGCCTCAAGCAAACCGTGTCCCCTGCGATAGTGATATGGATATAAGCCCTCACGTTTTAAAATTCGCCAAACTGTCATTCGTGGCACTCCTAGTTGTCTAGCGATTCGACGTACACTGAGAGTTGGATACCTTGTAACAATAGCTCCTCCTCCAATACTCCTCGGTCGAAATGTTAATCACGCAGTCTGCATTCCCGAAGTTGTCTGTGTACTTCCAGAAACGTTCTGTAATGAGGAATGCGCCTATCGGGAAACCGATGTCGGTATTCAATAACTGCTTGGCGTGCACTGCCGTTACAGTAGCCATACACAAAATGCATGTCCACATACTCTTCAGAAGAAAATAGGTAAGGCATTTTGAATAAAGAAAACGTGTCAACTCACTAATAAGCTGTTGTATGAACTGAAACGTAATGTAATCCTTTATTAAAAAATGTAACGTTAACAGTCATCTGAACATTTGTTTATTGTATGATATTCATGGTTCAGCACTTAAAAAATAAGTAAGAACTTTCTTTATCATAAATCAATTTCCAGTACTCTTTTTTGTAGATATCCAAGAAATTACTGTATCAACTACGACACGTGTTTATTTATTTTAGGATAATATTTTATTATGCGACGTTAACAATCACAGGCCTGTTATTGAATCGTATAACTTTTTTTTAATAAAATCAGTTTGTGTTGACTTTAGGATTACATTTTTTTCATGATCTGACAATCACATTCATAGATCTGTAACTTTGAAACAAATAAAAATGGATATACAAGTTTTGCGTTTTTGTTACTTGAAATGAAGTCTACTTTACACACCTAAAATTTGAACATAACGATACGAGACACTTGTATAGACCGCAGAGGCCTTGTGGACCATCAGGATATGCATAACTTTTAGATTTATCCTAATTTCTTTCATATATTCAGAAAAAACTTCAAAAAGTAACTTTATTTTTTAACCTTATTATTAAACTCAAAAAAACCAAAAAATGTGAAAAACACTACCTAAATTACAAATATTGGTACTTAATTTCTTTCGTGAGTCACCTGGACAGTTCAAGCAATAGTGTTTCATTTCATAGAACTCCGAAGAATAGGTACTAACCTTCTTTATCTGATTTTTTTGTTTTTTCGACTCAATTTTCTTCTGGCAACAGCCCCTGCAATATTTTCTTGTTGTCACAGCAGGTCCTTCTTTTTTCACCAAATTGTGTGAACGCAAAGATTTTCTGGTTGGGGTATCTTGACTAGGTACGGATGTTGTATCTTCTGCACCCTTTACTGCGAAGAGTAATTTTATCACCTCTTATCGGAATTGGTGATTATACCCAAACGTTTACCATTGTAGTAACTAGGAGAAGTTCGACTGCCAACTTCCTGTACCACTTTAGCGCTTTACGAAAGGGAAAACAATAACTTGACATTTGGTCTGACAAGTCAATTGAAGATTTGCTTTCGTTATAGTCGATGATTGCCTTAGGCTTACCTATCGTACCCCTATGGCGTTGAATTTTTACTGTTTCCGTTGTATGCTTGGTAGACAACATCAACACATCCCGCAAATTAATTGTAATTTCGCGAAGTAATGTGAATGTAAATATTGCTTTCTACATTTTACGACGCCGATTTTTCGATTTTCTTTTAATTGAAAGAATTCGCCCTTAAGCAGGATTCGAATCCACGTCCACGGTTTGCCGGACCACTGAACTATTAAAAACTGTGGTTCTGAATACAATGGGAAGATTTAAGTTACATTTTTTTCAATTAAATATTCGAATAATTAGCATCGTAAAATGTAGAAAGCAATATTTACAATCACATTACTTCGCTAAATTGCAATTTATTTGCAGCAACCGCCGACTACAGGCAAAATATTCACATCTGTTTCCCTAATGAGATTTAGGGCGTCCCAGTATATTTGGATCCATAATCCTTGATAGCTCAAGTATTAGAGCGGTGGTCCGGTAAACCATGGACGTGGATTCGAATCTCGCTTCAGGGCGAATTCATTTTTTTCAATTAAAAATTCGAGTAATTAGCGTCGTAAAATGTATAAAGCAATATTTACATCAACACATCCCGTTTATCGCGCCATTTCAATTTGAAAATGCCCGTAAACTTCACCATGTTCCAACATAGTGTGTTTCAGTATCGAGGAGAATATTTGAGACTTCCAGACTGGTGTAAAAGTTATCAGCAACGATTGTTCTTCAGGTATTCAATAGCTCTTTGGACATATTAATTACAACATTTGTTGGAAATGAAGCACCATCTCTTTCTTTTCCGGCATATATTCTCACGTTCTAGGTGTAACCATTCTCGCTGCATAATTTGAATAATCTTACCCCATATTTGTGAGTTTTTTGCGGTATGTACTGTTTCACTATCAAACGCCCTTGATAGGTACAATGGTCTCATAAATGCAAAATGTCTTTTTCAGGATATACACCAATTGATGATTTTTTATCAGTGTGTCCAATAAAGGTTTTACTTCGAGGAGTCGGTCACCTTCAGGACATTTTTTGTTGTCAGAAAAATGTCATATATGCAACAGCAGCTGAAAACGATTTCGTGACATGATTTTAGGAGTGTTTTTGTAAAAGGAGTTCCGGCGCCAATAATTTTCAAGAGATGGCATTTCAAAAATCTCCATATAAGAAATTATTCCAAGAAATTTTAACAAGTCGCCTCTATCTTCCGGCTGTCATCTGTGCAACCGAGGTTCAGCTCCTGTATCGTCACCATCTATCAATACCTGCGTGGCATAAAGATTTGTTTAGTAACCATATCGTCAACGATTTTATTGTCAAGGCTGCACCATATTGTGGTTTCAACCCCCCTTGCCCGATGTATTCAAACTCTCGATGGTTCCCCACAGGCTCGCTCCAGTTGTGGTCATGGACATTAGGCACCGGCGAAGTTTGGCTTGTTGAATTATCTTTTGCAACGACTTGCTGTGATTCATGTTATGTATCTTGATTTATTTATACGTCATGAGCCAAGCTGTACGTTGGATAGTCTTCTAGTCTGTTATCTGGTACATGAATTTCTTGGATCATTTCTTTTGCCAACGCACCAGCTTCAGGATGTGCTGACTCGCCAATATCACAAAACATTTTATTAAATTTTTCAATTTTAGCAATGCCATAAGTGACCACGAGATTTCCACTTGCTATTAAAATTTCCCAATGGTTTCCCATGGCTCATTCTACTATACTCTTCCGTTGGCAAACAAACATGTGTGAATACATAAATAAGAATTGTGCCACTCATAATAGTTCATAGCTTATAATCATACTTACTTGAAGATATCCATCTATTTCTTGAAGAGAGCATATTTCATAGTTAGTAAACGTTTCCAATATGTAATTATATGCTTCACTCAATGCTACGTGAAAAGCAAAAAATCCATTTTGCATTTTTTTCATGCCTTCTTCGAATTTGTAGAAACCGTTTTTTCCAATTTTTTTCTTATATAATTGTTGTCCAATGCTATCTCCATTTTCCTAAAGCAGACAATTGCAGTAATATACATATTTTTGCTAAATAAATTAACTAAGAAAAAACAGAGACATACAGCACCATAGAATTACGTTAGGAGTTAGGAGTAAAGACAAATTGAAGGTTCGGAATCCATATATTCAAAATTTGAAATCGTTCATGTGTTAAAGATCACGAGATATATGTGTTCTCCAAACTATTACGAATATTATTGTTATATATTCAAGTGCATACATTATTTTATGTTAACATTGCAAGAATACAGATATTATTTATTAATAAATTTATGAATTTCCGGATCCTGATTAAATGTAAGTATGTACTTATTGCATATATATTGCTTAGTCTGGATAATTTGTATTTACGTTTGTCTATATGTTATATTTTTATCTACATCTTACATACATATTATAGAGGCACAAATTGGGAATAAAACATAGCAACCATTCTATGATCTGTCACATTTAACTCGATGTGGGCAAAATATTGTTACTTGTTATGGGTTGTTATTGTTATGGTTTACCGAAAAATAATTGGTAATTGATGCGCTAGTAAAATATACTGTAATATAATAAGATTTTCAACACTGACAAGTTTACAGCCTGACACACATAAGTCACCGATAAGTGATAAAAAGTCGTGTAGTCTAAATAACGCTTTAAACACTAACAAGCTTGATGCCCTTTAAATTCTATACACACGCAAAAAAAAACGATTAGAAGAAGTGTGTTATCGAGGGTATGATTGTTTAAAGTAAACATAACCGGTCACCCACTTGAATTCTTTCTCTCGATAGCGATTAACTGATTGATTAATTATCAGTATCTCTAGTAATGTCGAATAATTTTCGCCGCCCTTTGATTTGGCCGCTTGTGTGCCTTGCACACCTGCACACAATTACGGCGCGGGACTGGACACATACAAATTACATAATTTTATTTCACAATCATTAAATAGCGCTAAATTTCGTCTTTCCTGTTATATTTGTGATTAAATTTAACGGCTAGGAGCGACAAGCTTTTAAAAGCACTTTAATCGCAAGTATTTCTTTTTGTGCGTCTGTTTCTTTTTTTTTCGTTTTTTTTTTTACTTATTTCTTCCGTATTTATTTGTTAATGTTTGTTTTTACTCATATTATTTCATTGTTATAAAAAGACAAGTTTTTTCACTGTTTTTTCTTCTCCTTGGTTGCTGTCTCCTGTTTTAGAAGCTGATCCTAACCGTTGCCTTTCTTCCCATATGTGTCCTCGTTTTTTCAAGTCCCAGCGACAGCCAGCGCTAGGATGAAGTATTCCTGCCTCTTTATTACTTGTTGCTACTTTTATACTGACCAGTTTATTATTATGTCCCCAAGTGCTTTGTCACCTTGTCACTGCTGCAAGGTTTCTGTTGAGTGGCGTTAAACGTTGACATGTGATATATTTAGTATCCAATTCGTTGATGTCACTATGTTTGAGGTCCGGGTTATTCGTTCGAAGCGAGATGGCCCGAGGTGTTTCTTGGGTATGCGTGCAATGTACCCAGATATCAAAAATTATCTTGGTCAACGGTGGGCATGGAGTGAAAAACGTCTGTCTTAATTTATATCATCCTTTTTGAGAAAATTCTGATTAAATTTTCAGGTTGCGTCATACTGACATTAAGGTTAATAATATATTGACAAATTTTAACGTCAGCATGGCACTTAACCTGAAAATTTTTATCCACCAATACCAATTCCAACAACAAACTGTTAGATCTCCAAATGGAATTGTAATATTCTGTTGGATAAAATGAAATAAAATAAAAAATAAAATAAATTTTAATCATATAATTCAGCGGTTCTCAACCTTTTAGTATTTGCGACCTAATTTTCAACCACATTTCTCCCCCCCCCCCCACTCCTCTCACATACAATAATTTTCACTGAAATTGTGCTGTAATTGTAATATTAGTTTCTATTTAATGTTGTTTACATAATCACATAATGCCATAATGCGTATGTCAATTCTACTTATCAATATTTAAAATATTAATGCATAGATCACTAAATCTAGATTGCCTTATAAAGTGACATTCTGTGGAAGAGTGAAAGATTATGTGAAAGAGAGAAAGGGCGAGAAGTATTAAATCAGGTCTTGGGTGTCGAGAGTGACCACATTTCTCACCCCCCCCCCCCCACTCCTCTCACATACAATAATTTTCACTGGAATTGTGCTGTAATTGTAATATTAGTTTCTATTTAATGTTGTTTACATAATCACATAATGCCATAATGCGTATGTCAATTCTACTTATCAATATTTAAAATATTAATGCATAGATCACTAAATCTAGATTGCCTTATAAAGTGACATTCTGTGGAAGAGTGAAAGATTCTGTGAAGGGCGTCGAGAGTGATGTCATGCGGAGAACGGCCGAAAAATAGACCCTTTTGTAGCACATCCTTGTCTCTTCCCGACTCGATTCTCCAAAGTGTATCTGGACACATTGCATGATCCACAGAGAAGCTCTGGTTCCCAAAGATGTGAGTCCTGGTTTGAATCTTGTCCTAACGACGGTGATAACCGTAGTAAATTATATAAAAATGAAACCCCTAAAGTCAAGAATCTGCACTTTGTAAAGACATGGTTGCAGTACATTCAGCGTTACTACAGTATTCCGGTACAAGATGGTTATCACGTGGGAAATTTTTGCAACGTGTTTATGAATTAAGAGATGAAATCGATATTTTTCTAGAAGAGAAAAACCAACCGGAAGCCGAGATGTTTCGAGATGACTTATTTCTGACGAAATTGAGTTACTTGGTCGACATATTTGCAAACACACATATGTTTAATACGAGTGATAAAGTTAATGCTTTTTTTAGAAAGCTGGAATTGTGGAGCAGAAATTTAAAGCAAAAAAAAATCTAAAAATGTTTGCAAATGTGGATGAATGTGTTAAAACTTACAAGACTGAAGAACAACATATGAAGTTGTTTTTTGTAACAATTGAAAATCACTTAACCATCTTGTCAAAGAATTTTAAAAAGCATTTTTTTGCTGATTTCAACTTGACAGCAAGTTACGAGTGGGTTAGGGACCCATTTCAAAATATTCTCGAAGATCTCTGAAATGCCAAAGAAAAAATCTTTATTAGACTTCACGCCAAGTGGCGAAATAAAAAGACAATTTACTAATACATCACTCTTTGAATTTTGGGCAGGGTTGGATGATGAGCTTTCTGCACTGAAAACAAGAGCATTTCGTATACTATTACCATTTTCCACCATTTTCAACAACTTACCTTTGCGAAGCCGGATTTTCTACGGTGGCTGCTTTGAAGACAAAATATAAATCTCAGCTAAATATAGAAAAAGAGCTTAGAGTGGTAATATCTAATATTAAGCCCTCTTTCGAAAAACTTTGCTGTGCAAGACAGGCCCAAGGGAATCACTAATAAGTATTAATCCTGTTTTTAATTTATTATTGATAAGTTATTTATTAAATATATTGTGCAGTACAGGTACAATCCTATTTATAAATGTATTATATTATATATCAGTGTAAGCATGTATTTTATTTTTTATTATGTCAGAATATTTTCAGTGAATTAAATAAATTTTTTTATAATATTTTTTGTCGATATATTTTTCTAATTTTTTCTCGATATACTTGCGTCCCCCCTTTAATTTTATCACGCGCCTCTAGGGGGGGCGCTCCACAGATTGAGAACCGCTGATATAACCAATTTATTCTCCAAGAAATATCGATGACTAGCACAAATATAATTAATAACGCTACCGAGGCAATATACTGACTATAATATCTATATATTGTATGTATACGTTTCATTAATGATGCTGCCATCTTCAGTAACTTCCAGATGGCAGCAATTTACGTGCAATTTATTCAATGCTAGCGAATATTTAAACCACCTACGGCAATATATACTCGGACATAATTTGTATCTTCTAATCCTACTTCTAGTTTACTTTCCAACAGTTCTTTCTGTGATTTTAATTCGACTTGTAATTGTAGTATGGCTACGATATTCGAAGAATATGCTACGAAAATAAACATGAAAGCCATAAAAAATATCACAGTCAAGATTCGACCAGAAAATCTTGCAGGATCTGTTGTTGTTCCTGCAATATAAAGCGTGTTAGAGGTAACATATACATGATAAACTAAGAAGATACCTTGCTGACAAAGAGCTTCTAGAGAAATAAGCGCAACGTCGCTTGCTGAAAACTTTGCCTTGTAACCTATCTGTAAACGATTATCAAAATGTAATTATGGATTGCATTATTTTCAGATGTAACTAACATTTTCTTCTTTCGCCTCAGTGTTGAGTACGTAATAGAAAACAATTGGAAACATACTCAGTACCAATACTATTGATATCCAAACAGGTTTAGTCAGTGCTAGCAGAAAAATATTTTTTACGTAAGATAACGGTGGTTTCTTCAAAACAAACCGTACTTCGCTGGGATTTTGGGGTGCTATAAAATCAACAACTTCAAGTCTTTGATGGGTAACTAATACCGATGGTCCTGAAAATGGAATAGTAATAATAATAATAATGATAATTCTTCGTGGGTTTTCACTTAGCGAAATCGTCTACGCCAAAATAGCATTTACTTCAACATTATGTGTAAAATACTACAATAGTTGTAGTATACTGTACAGGGCAAAATTACAAAATTAGATATACAGTGAAACCTCTCTTGGGCGGACACTTACGAGACCCTGAAGAAGTATCCGTTCAAGGGAGTTGTCCGTCCAAGAGAATATGCATAAGAGCGAAATTACACAACGTGCTATGATTTTTAAATTGATTTTAATAATATGTAATTATCTATGTACAGATGCACATTGATACTTTAAGACGTTTGCTTATGTTTAAAATATTCTAACATAGACGTTTTCCGATTTTTATTATTAACTAATGCATCGTGGAAATGAAGATCAAGCTTAGATATTAAATCAAAAGCAGATAGGTCACCATGATCTTCAACAAAACGTTTTAATTGCTGGGTTACATTAATTGCCTGTTGGTATGTAGTAATACCCTCTTCTTCCTGAGTTCAACATCTGACTCATCGGACACTATCTCTTGTGTGGTAACCTCCAGACATGCAGAGTCCTCCGTTTGTTCGAACATTAAATTATTGTCTACATTAAAAAAGTCCTCAATCTCATTATCATTTTCGATCCCAAATTTATCTTTATTCCCCAATATTTCAGCTAAAAGTGACAATGGAAGGTCTTAATTATCCGAGTTTTCTAGGTTGTCTCTTGTATTTTCACAGTTAATAGAGTGTGTAATTCAAGATTTGACGAAGCAGTTTTGAATTGTATTCTTTGTTACTCGATCCCATGCATTTTTATTAGGTAAATTGCATCTAAAACGTGTATTTTCTTTGATAATTCTTGTGCTGATGCAGCAGTATTTATGGCTATTAAAAGTTGTTTAACAATAAATATTTTATAAAATACTTTGAAGCTTTTAATAATGCCCTGATCTAAAGGCTGAACAACAGAAGTACAGTTAGGAGGCAAAAAAATCAATTTAATATTTTGTAACATTATGTCTCTTGGGTGTGAACATGCATTGTCAAGAAATAATAAAAGTTTTCGTTTTTCACGGACCATCTTCCTGTCAAATTGCATCAACCATTCTCCTATCAGTGTGATGTGGGCCGTTGGGTAGCCGCACGGGATAACAGGTAGGGCGACTTATGGTAAAGTAAGACACTCACGAAGTTTGGGTAACATCGTATAATTAATATTTAACACTTAGAACTGGATAACGATTATATACATTATGATATACTTATCATTAATATTATTACTGTCTATCAAAAGAGAGTATGAAAGAGGACATGATTCTGATTAAGAATCTGACTCTTGATTAAGACTGAATATGTGAATGTGAATGTGAATCTGAATGTGAATCTGAATCTGAATGAATGTCCCTTGCATTACTCTCGTTATATATACATCAGATCATCCTCGTACTACTTAGGGAATGTAATACAAACCCTGACAAGTAGTTGGTGTTTGCAAACAACTCGCGTTAGCGAGGACGTATTTGTAACACACGTTACAAATACGTGCACGTTCGTGGCAGGACGCCACGTGATGTTAGCCTGGTCCTGAGGGCTACATCGTTGAGCCTTCACGCAGATATCGTTGTCCCGTTAAATGATACACAAAGTTCGGGTAACATATAATTTAATACATAACACTTAGAACTGGATAACAATTATATACATTCTTACTAACTAGTATGTAGACTGAATGTGTGAATGTGAATGTGGTGAATCTGTATGATCTGAATGATGCTTCTTACTTACATTACAGTATATATACATAAGATAAGATCCTCGGACTACTTAGGGAATATTATACAAACCCTGACATGTAGTTGGTGTTTGCAAACAACTCGCGTTAGCGAGGACGTATTTGTAACACACGTTACACTTGCGTTACGGGAACGAGGCTGTGACCTGATTGAGATTGTTTGCATACACACAAACTGCATTGCGTTATCACATCAGTTCACCAGTCATCCATGCTTTTTTATTCCATCTCCAAGTAACAGGCAAATTATTCGTATTAATATGTTTAAAAGCTCTTGGTTTTGCTATTTTTCCTATTACTAGCGGTTTTTGCTTTTCTCATTCCATATTTACACAAAATAGTATAGTAAATCTATCTTTCGGAAATTTGCCTCCAATACATCTTTCACCTTTTAGATCTAATGTTTTATTGGGAACTGCACGAAAAAATAGCCCAGTTTCATCTGCATTGTAGATATTTTTGGGAGAATAGTTGTTTATAATCGATGGAATTTTGGTCAAAAATGTCGCTACATCATTAGAGTTTACACTCGCGGCCTCCCCACTTATGGCTTTGAAAGCGATATTGTGCCGGGTACGAAACTTTTCGAAGCACTGAAATTCCTATAACCTAAACCATCAGCGATTTCTTTGGCTTTTGTCTTTATTAATGTGCCTAAAAGGATACATATTTCCATAGTTTTATACTACTACCAAGCTTAAAACTACATACCTGATAATGGAATATGTTTGCTACGAGCCCGAGTGAACCACTCATAACATAATCTATCTATATTTCTTCCCTCTTCTTTTAGAAAGCTTCTTTTCTCATTCATGTTGATGTTTGAGTGAAATTTACTCAGTAAAAGTTCTTTATTTTTAACGATATCAGCTGCTTGTGTTTATCCTATTTCAAAGCATTTTGCTAGGGCACGTACACTAAGTTTTTTCCTATCAAAGGCTTCAATTACGTCAATTTTTTGTTTAAGTTAAAACTTTACGTTACGACGACATATCGGCAGTTACCGTAGTACTGTAGCTAAAGCTAAAATACTAAAAGCGATAAGCGAACAAAACATCCTGACGACGCAGCACCGGCGGGGAAATACCGTAGTATCGGGGGAATCCCAATCGCGTTGCCGCGCTATGTCTGCTCGTGCGCGTAAAACTTTTTCCGTGTCCGCTCAAGAGAGGGTGTCACCGTTATATTAGACCAGTTTTGGGTGTCCGTGTCCGTCCAAGAGAGTGTCCGTATAAGTATATGAGAAATTAATGTAATGAAATCGGGACCCTGAAAAAGTGTCCGCTCAAGAGAGTTGTCCGTCTATTAGAGGTGTCCGCAACAAGAGGTTTCACTGTACATAAATAGGAACTAGCCCTAGATATAAACAAAAAATTAATACAATAAAGCAAAATAGAACAAATGTAATCTTAAATTGTAAAGAAATTACAACGGTGTTCACTAGTTAGCAAAAGAGCATCGTTGGCATAGATGCCCATCGAAAACAAGCAATCACTTACCAAGAAATAACATAACAAGAGCATCGAAGGATGTCTCATAACTAAAGTTGGGATTAATCACAAATCACGTAAAAAGAAAGCATTTGCGACTGCTTTTGTTTTGCATGTCTTGCCTATAAATACTGTATCAGAATAATTGGAACATACATGAGTGGGTAAAACCTCACCAGTTTTGTATAATACAAAGGTATTTTTAATAATATAAAATATTATTAAAAATCTGGTGTGAAGAACACAAATACAGGTTCACTATTAAAATTTTTTGTGAGCGTGTCCGAACATATCCCTCCCCAGAGACGCAGATACGTATTTCGCCTTTCTACAGGCTCATCGGTACGCCCCTGCTGGAGAAAGGATATCTTCAGACACATTCACAAAAAGAACCACATCGCCATATCACAGAAATTATCCAGACCGAGCGTAGAAGTAAATTCAGCGCAGGCAGCCGAAGTACCTCGCTCTGTCCACATAATCAATGCGAACCAACGACGCCCTTCCAAAGGTGGCACAGCCGTCTCTCTAGAAACTGTATTTTGTTTGTGTCACTCATACTACGGACTAACCGCATGTGTAATGTATCAGAATAACTGAAACATGCATGAGTGGGTAAAACCTCACCAGTTTTGTATAATACAAAGGTATTTTTAATAATATAAAATATTATTAAAATTCTGGTATGAAGAACACAAATACAGGTCGGGCGTACCGATGAGCCTGTAGAAAGGTGAAATACGTATCTACGTCTCTGGGGAGGGATATGTTCGGACACGTTCACAAAAAATATTAATAGTGAACCTGTATTTGTGTTCTTCACACCAGATTTTTAATAATATTTTATATTATTAAAAATATCTTTGTATTCTATAAATACTGTTTTGAGCATATTTCATAGTTCATATTTTATAATTTGTTTCTAAAGTGCACCGTAAAATAATATATAAAACCATTTATTCATGATACATTAAAGTTACACTAACAGTCTGCATGAGCATTTCCGTACAGAGATAATCCGCAGATTTGTGTTTATCAAGTCGATGAAGTTCCAGTGAATTTACGAGCAATGGGGTTGAAATATAGGTCAATCATATCGCTAGTTGTGTTTAGTTAGTTCTCGAAAGTATATGTACATGTAATTTTACCTTCGAAATTTAAATTATAAATGATATTCTTCTTGACCTTTTTATATTATAGTAGATTTAGTTAGTCGGCGATTTAAGGTCTCTTTTACTTTAATATGTATATATACCGGGTGTATTATGAAAAATCTTTCGTAATAAATTATACGTCGAACTAAATCGTTTTAAAAACACTGTAACGTGATCCGCTTTGAATTTTTTTTACACTTTGTTTTTGACAGACAGCTGCAAACTTTTTTTAATTTTTTTTTTAAGTTTTTTTTAAATTGCACTATACTTTCTTTTTCCTTATTCAAATATATTACTTTTTCTGAATATGAAACTGTAAACAACGATATCTTTGTATGAAAAAGAATCGAGAAATTGAAGGGTTTTTTTTAGTTCGATTTATTCTGGTTTTTCCGAACACAGAGATTTCTTAAATGCATTTTAAATACTCTATTTCATTTTATTACCAGCAAATGTGTGTACCATTTAAAATCACTTACATTCAATACTATATAGCCCATTTACAGTGTTTATTTACAGTGTTTGTAAATTTTCGAAGAGAGCTGTGACATCTGTGTCAGTCACACATTCATTATAACATTTTCAACGATTTATTTCTAAATTTTGTTATTGAAATGGATAATGGCGAATGTGTGGATGCGATTCAAGCATATTTTGAATGCGGAACAAATTCTGCAGCTGCTTTGCGACTTTATGGAAATCGTTTTCCTGACAGACTGCGCCCAAGTGCCGATAAGTTTGGAAGGCTCGTGCGAAATTTACGAAATTTTGGATCATTCAAAAAACAGAAAATAAACGCACGTGTAATTCAAGATCAAAATTTAGAATTAAGTGTCTTGCTCTATGTGGAAGAAAACCCTAATACGTCTACGCGAGAAATTGCTCACTACATGCAGGTATCACATTCTACAGTTCAGTACATTCTGAAGAAGCACAAGTTCTTTCCTTATAAACCACGGAAGGTGCATGCTCTCGGTGAAAACGACCCTCAACGAAGGGTTCAATTCTGCACGGTTTTCATGAATAAACTAAGGGAAGATCCAATTTTTTATCGTCGTGTGTTGTGGTCAGATGAATGCACTTTTGGGAAAAATGGTGTATTCAACAGAAATAATCATCGCCATTGGAGCACTGAAAATAACCATGTTGTGATGCGACACAATTTTCAAATTCGGTTCAGTGTAAATGTATGGTGTGGCATTTTAGGCGATAGAGTAGTAGGGCCTTTTTTTGTGGAGGGTATTCTAAACCAAGAAAATTATAATAATTTGTTACGCATTGAATTAGGCGATTATTTAGATGAGTTGCCACTTGCTGAGTTAAACAGGGTGGTGTTCCAACAGGACGGTGCCACACCCCATAATGCACGAATGAATACTGATTTTCTAAATAATTATTTGGCGTCAGATGGACGGGCACTTACGGATCTATTCGATGGCCTGCTAGATCGCCAGATCTGAATCCACTGGATTTCATTCTGTGGTCTTACATTCAAGATCATGTCTATTTGACTCCACCTGATACCAGAGATGATTTAGTAAGAAGGATAGTACAAGTATGTCATGAAATAGCACCAAATCTTATATTAAACGCAGCAGTTGGAGTTAATAGAAGGTGTCAAATGTGTCTGGAACAAAATGGGCCAATTTCGAACATTTGATTCATTAAAATATATGATAGCTTGATTTCTGTAAATTTCGTAGTTTTTTTTTTAATAATAATAAATTTATCACTCAATTTAATGGAGGTGTCTTCAGGAAATAAATGTTTATTAGAATAAGTAAAAAAAAATATGTAGTACAATTTAAAAAAAAATTTACTACTGTCTGTCGAAAACGAAATGCCAAAAATTTTTTTTTTTTAAAAACAGGTTACAGTGCTTTAAAAACGATTTAGTTTGACATATCATTCATTAAAATCAGATAAAATATAAGGAAGCTACAGCCACAAAGGTTTTTCATAATACACCCGGTATATATTTAAAATAATCTTACATGCTTCGGAAATTACAGCCTTTTTTAAAGAATTTTAAATTATAAATATCATTTATATGTTTATTAGTATTGTTAAGTTTATATGTTGTGGCTATATCATATTTTTAAAGCATATTTTTTTTGATAATTGTGGAACATATGGGATCGTGATAGATGTTGCTTCATTGTTTAAATTATTATTGGTGTCTGCAGTGTTGTGTATTTGGTGGATTAGTTTTTTAATTGTTTCTTCTATAAGTTGTGGTGGATAGCTATTGTCTGTTAATATAGTTTTAATTAGATTGACATGCATTACATACATTTGTTTGGTTGAATAAACGTTGGAAAATACGAGATATATTTCCATGTGTACATATAGAAATATGTGTAATGCATATCTGTTCCATTTGTAACAAATGCATAATGCATGCTTAGCGTATTGATGTACTCGAATTTCTTTAGTGTAGTAATAATTTATTACTCTAAACAAGTGAAATGTGCTTAACGCTGTTCAGCGGCGACTGAAAAAATATATATACACGTAAGGACGAGCCGCCCGTGCAATGTTATCCGAATGAACCTCTCTATTATCACCTTATAAACTAGAAAATATTGCTCAGTTGTGTTTCTAGATATTAGGTAGGCGTTTTTTTATGAATTCAAAACTCAATTTATCGCTCCGTCCTACAAAGTGCTGAAATCATACTTAACAAATCGATATCAATTTTTTTGACAATAACCTCTTCCATTATTTCTCAAAGTACTCTCTCTTTGATATATTCTGCGTTCAGCAATGAATTTGTTTTTAGAACAGAAAAGTCAGTGAAAACTATTGAACTAAACTGAGTTAAAAGTTGAAATTATTACCAGTTAAATCTACTTCGTTTCTAATTATTCCACCAATAATACCATTATATTCTCCGGTAGTGTCATTTCTGTAACCAAATGTTTCGGAGGTTCCGTTTATAAAGGTTACATTGATGTATTCAAGTAGACTTTTAGTTGAACCATAGCATTGTTTGCTAAAGGCGTCAATCCTAGGATATCTGCAAGGAATGAAACATATTTACCTAAGAGTACATCTTCATTGATCAATACATTTAATATTAGTTTGTAGCTAGGTCAGTTATTGTGCAGTGCAATTGTTAAACTTGTCTCAAACAAAGAAATTTTAATCTAAATAAACAGGAAACAGATGTTAATATTTTTGCAATTAATTTGCAACAAAGTGCCGACTACAGGCAAAAATATTAACATATTGCTATGAACTGTGGTTTTGTATTAATTTTACCACCATTCACGACAAATCTATCCAGCTAGGATACTCAGTCGGTTTAATTTAAAAAAATGGGACTGCTTTCCTCTCAGGGTTCCAATCGGAAAAGTCTCTTCTACAAAATTTATAATGCGCCAGTAAAAGAGTATTGACAAATGTTATAATTATATTTCTTTAAGTTACTTGTAAACTTCTTGTAATAAGGTTAAATAATAATAAACACAATAAAACTTAAATGAAACTTTAATACAAAAATAAAAAAAATTAAAAAAATCTTTATAAAGTATAAAGATTAATATTGCCTCATTAAACAATATTATAAAGGTAAAAATAACGCATGGAAATGACAGCTGCATGCGTGCAAAAACCCTTAATGACAGCCGATCAAAATTAAAAATAATAAATTACAAAGAAACTTTTTAATTTCTCCCAAGAGAACAAAATCAAAATAAACAAACTAACTTGACAGCCCGAAGCAAACTCTAACGCATGTGCAACCACATGTAACAAAAAATGCCCTTGAGATACCAAACGTATAAAATTTTGCAGTTACAGAATTTTTTTACTAGAAAATTTAAAAATCCTTCTTTGTTATTTATATCAAATAACTAAGACTAAATCAATACGATAATTAACACAATAGAAAAATACAATATTCAATTCATTCAAAATAATAATAAGATATCTTTTAATAATATATTACTTACGTAAAAAATATATTCAAGACACGTGAGTAAGAAAGTGTAAAATATATCAATTACGAGATCAACAAACTCGTATAAAATATCGGTAATGAATTAGCACAGCACCAACCACAATAAAAACAAAAAATAACCCGAAGTTACTTAATAAAAAGATAAAGATTAATCTTTTTATAAACACGTCTTTCTTAACTCAGAGTACACTTAACAGTACACTGTGTAAAGGTCAAATCAAGCGCGCAGGCTTAGAATATAAAACCAGTTTTTTTCACAAAAATAATAAATTTCAAAAATATACACTTGCGTTCAAAATAACTGTTCAAAGATAAATACATAAATTTTAATCTTTTTTATGGGGAAAAGTCCACAGCAATATGTTTCCTTAATGTGACTTAAGACTTCCCAATGTATTCGAAACCCCACAGTCCTTAACAGCTTAGTGGTTGGAGCAATGGTCCGGCACACCATGGACGTGGTTTCGAATTCTGCTTAAGGGTGAATTTTTTCTATTAGCGTAATTAACGTTGTAAAATGTAGAAAGCAATATTTACATTCCCATTCCTTCGCGAAAATGCAATTAACTTTCTCTTTCATGTTAGATTAATTAGGACAGATTATACGTTAAATGGTGTTAAAAAGTGCACTGGGCTAAAATTATTATTAATTCCTAATTTTATATTTTACCTAAAATCTTCGAAATGATTCCATGTATCATTATTGGAGATTCTGAACGTTACCCTTAAATTTTCCCCCATAAAATCATGACGTCTTTCCGATGGTGACTTCTTTAAATATATACTTAAACCAAACTTTGACGACCAATATCCGTATTTTTCCCATACTAAAACGTATATTTAGTACATAAGTTGTTTTAAACAACCTTTCTTTTTTAAAAGCAAACACAAACACGCAAGATAGCATTTACTATCTTATTTGAATTTTATTTTTTAGAACTTATTAATGTCCAATTAGTAAGTAAAATAGAGTAAAAATGCTGAAAATATTGTCCAATTTTAAGGAATGAAAAGTAATAAAGAAAGGCATGTTTTTCAAAGCGCTAGTACTCAGCGAGAAGTGGAGTATTGTTCTTGGGCGACTACTGGCAGACAGCTCAGACAACATGGTTTTAGTTGCTATGGAACGTTGGAACGTAGAGCATCGTGGGTTTGCTGTCGAGCAGTTTTTTAGAAACAATGATTATACCGACATTTTTACCGTCGAAATATTAATGTCAAACGTCGAGGTGCAGTCTCTAATCGAAACACCTTACACTGATGGGTTCAAGCGTTTAGAAGTACTGGATCTATGATGAAGAAAAACACCTGGTCTTCCCCGTCAGCCCGAACTCCAGAAAACGTAGGCAGAATGGGAAGGGCAGCTCTTCCTAGTCCGAAACAATCCGTCGAGCGACAGGCTGTAGCGCTGGGTATGTCACGTTGTTCGCTTGATGGCATCTCAATGATCTCAAATTCTAACCACACAAAATAATGATTGTCCAGCAGCTAAGTGAAAGGGATTTTGTGCAACGCACTGAATTTTGTGGCATAATGGACGTCATTCTCACGGAAGATGCGGACGTCTTAATAATGATGAGTGCAGCTCATACTGCGAGAGCATCTGTGAAGGTGGTTCGACAAATGTTGCCTGGACATGTCATTTCACGTTTTGGCAATGTTTCTTGACTTTCGCGCTTGCCCGATTTATCGATCTGTGACTTCTTTTTGTGGGGGGTTACCAGAAATCAAGAATGTACGTGAACAAGCCCCGCACAATCGATGACCTGAAAATTTCCATTCGTCAAGAAATTGAAGCTGTGTCGAATGAAATGAGAATCCAAGTTTGCGTTTAACAAGAAGGACGCCATCTGAATGATATACTTTTCCGAAACTAATTAATGTATATACAGTCGCGAGCATGGAATTCCAGACAACTAGGAGTATCGGAGTTTTTTTTTAAATATTTACTATTGTAAACGGGTATTTTACTGTCACTTGCTGCTTTAGGGTATGTATCAATGCCATGCGTGCGTAAGTCATAAACAATTCAATAAAAATTGTATGTCAAGATACTGAAAAAATTGAATGTTTAAATAAGTATACAATTGTATCAGTATTTTATTGAAGCATCATTATGATCTAATACCAATTGTAGTCGTCTCCTCATTGTTTGAATTAAGCTTCTTGTTCATAATTTTCAGTAGCATCTTGCCAAGTATCTTGAACAGTTTGCCAAAGCTCGGTTCTATTAATCGGTTTAGAATGATTTCTATATAGCTTTTTGACGATATATCCCCAAACATTCTCAATTGGGTTCAAGCCAACCATTCCCTAACGGTTATGGCGGTATGACATGGGCAATTATTATGTTAAAATATAAAGTTACTGTCTGGAAAACTTTCCAAGACCGAAGGTAGCATTACATTTTCCAATAAATTTATATATACAAGTCCCGTTAATCGTTCTTCAATTTGATGGCAAATCCCTAATCTTTCAGAAGTTATCCATGCCCACACGTTAACGGAGAATCTGCCGCTCGATCGATCTTGCTGAACGGCTGGGCACTAACCTACCTGAAATTTTAATCTCGTTGGTAATTCGGGCACTAGCTAAAAATGTACTCGCAGAGGGTCTATGTAAACTGGGCACCGTATAAAGCAAACAAGAACAATAATATAGAAATAGTGTATTTCAAGTTGAAGTACAGCAAAAAGATAGAAAATAAAAAATATGTACTCATATGAAAACAATAATAAAAGCAAATACTTAATTATATAAAAACTATAATAAAAAAATAGTGTATTTGAAGTCATACTGATGAATAAAATGATATACACTTCACAAAGTGTAATCGTGATATTGTTCCATTATTTAGTTGTTCACACAGTTCATTTAGAGTTCTTAATTTTTGTTTTGCGCGTGTGTCTTTAACTCTTGCTGGTGTGTGTACACTTTGAATTTTAACATAAGTGTCTATTTGAAATTCTTTAAGCTTTTCGATAAAAATATAAATAGATGGATGTGTTGAATAAAATGACTCATTTAGTTTGGAATGAAACGCTTCGCATGCGTTTGTGGTGTTAGTGATCGATGGAGTTGCAGTAGCCCACAGATGTGGAGGAAAAGGAGCATCGTCTTCTATGTATGTCTCCAATAAATAATCGGCGTATTCGTCAGCCTGTGCATGAGCAGGTTTTTCGGCAAACAAATCTAAGGTGAAACAATCGCCTACTTCGTCAGGATTCAAATACGTTAATCCAAATGTATATCGCAGCCATTTTCCTACTTCGGAATCTGTGTTCCTAAATTCTGCTGTTAAACCCAAACTTTGGATTTTCCTGAACCACGATTGGTGCAAATGGAAACGACAGCCATAGATTTGCGCTGATGGCCATATAGCGCGAACCGCTGTGTGAATGCTTTTCTCAAAATCTACAAAAACTTCAGCTGGTCGTAATATTGTAGAGTGACGTCGAAAGATTTCTTTTGTTAGCATTTCAAATAATGTTGCATACGTTTCACTGCGTTTATCAGGCAACAAACAAAACATCAATGGAATATAATGTCCATTATTAAGTCCGTGGATTGTAAATAATTGTAAAAAATATTTTGTAAAATACGAAAATGTACCGTCCATGTACGCTTTACGCATTCCACATACACTTCTAACATTCGTTTCACAAGAAAACACTATGATATTGCTCACTGGACAGTTTATAAAAACGAAACTTTCATCCTTGCTTGTTTTAAAATTAGGAGCTTCCACTATATCATGGACTTCTGTCTTATTTTGTGGTAACGGCCCAGGAAGAAATTTTCTCCTTGCATTGTACAAATTTCTTCGGATATAAGTGAAATCTGTTATCGTAATTGTTTCCGGCAGTTCCTTAGCTAGTTCACAACGAATAATTTTCGCTGGTTTTTCGGAAATATCATCAACGGCTTTACGTTTACACGCATTTGAAATCACTTTTCGCACTTTAAAGCGATCATTACCCGAACGGTACTGGTGCCTAGATTACCTGTAGGATTAAGTAATCCTTTTTGCAGGGCAGGTAAATCCATATACCTGGTGCCCAGTTTACATCCGCCCTGCTGAACATATCTTTCTTAATACCGAGAACTTGGAGGTCTGTAAACACGTAATTTCCCATTATATCTAGAGCTAAAAACTTTTTCGTCGCTGAAAACAGCAGTACTCCAAAAATGTTTGTCACGATTTAAATAGAAATTAGTGAACACTAAACATGCCTCTTTATTTATACCACTCAAAAATAATTTCTTGGCGGCAATTTCGCATCTTAATCCTTGCTCCTTTATTCTTCTCCGAGCAGGACACTTAGATCCAGGAAATTGTGTTAGGGATTTCGCTTTAACAACTGAAAAGGATATTCTCTCATATGGTTAATTAAGGCGAGGTCTTCGCCTACATTAATAACACGTCGACCACCAGAACCTGGAGTTCTTTGAACCGCGTGGCAAAGCTCCTAGCGGCTTTTATGTGTTCTATGCAAGACTTACTCACATTAAGGTGCGTGGTAACAGCTCTTAAAGACCATCCTTCCTCAAGTTTTGCTATTGCTCTTGATTTCTGCGCTTCGTTACGAAAAACTCTATTTTTATTTTATTTTTAAATGTCAATGGAACATTAATAAATGTCAATAAAACTCTATATGAAAGGTACATATTTGAAGTAGCCAATTATTTGTGTCCTTGCTCCTAGCTCTACATTTCAAAGATGTAATAAAAATATTATTATTTATTGTAAAACTTTTTTCTATAAACAAAACAGAGGAAGTTATTCAGTAGTAAAAATATGAGCTTTCTCAGCTTCACCCTTTATGAGACTTACCTAATTCTGTGTTTGCATTAATTCTATACACTTGATGTAATTTAAAATTAGGATCATCTTGTTCTGCAATGGTAACGTCACTCGATGGGTAAATTGTAAAATTGCGGAAAACTTCAATACTTTTTAAGTCGTCTACTAAAAACAAATATTTTTTTGGGAATCTAAATGAGTTAGTTCGATTGACCTGTAAATAATATGTAAATGTATTAAATAAGTAAACAGTTCCTATTATTATAAAATACGAAGACAGATTGACATACAAGGTCTTCAACAACGCCTTATGCGAGTAGTGAGAAACAAGTTCTGACCTGCAAACGGTAATTTCGATTATCTTGTCTTATTGTGTAAAGTTTCATTTTCCTGTGTACCGTCGTTGAGTAATAGTGTCGTTCATCATTACTTCGATGTCTGAGATGCGTTTGAAAGCTATCTATGGCAATGATTGAAAGGATGTTAGGAATGTTCACCAGGGTTTGACGTGCAAAAGCCTGTCTTAGAAATGAAGGTGTTCGACGAAAAGCGATCACCTTCAGCCACAAAAGATGAACCAGTATCAGTTACGCATGAGAAGAATCAAAGACAAGTGAATGCACTGGTTCAAGGAAATCACCGAATTACGCAAAAGCAAATTGTTCGACGTTGAATTTATAGAATTGCACCAGATGTGTCCAACGACAATTAATGGATGTCATGAAAGAGCAAAGAAAAAATAACAACAATACAGTCCTGATTTGGCACCTTCAGATTTCTGGTTGTTTCCAATAGTTGGAGGAGGTAATTAAAGGTCAACATTTTTCATCACTAACGCTGACTTTGGGGCTGCTATTCGCAATTGGATCAAAAGTAAACAAGTTTTTTCATTGTCGGAATGAAGAAATAGATTCAGTGTTTGGAGAAATGTGTTGCACTAAATGGTAATTATGCAAAAAAATAATTATGTCCATTGCTAGTATAATAAATTTTCTTCATTTTGAGACTGGTTTCATTATTTTGTCCGTTCTTATTCTTATTTTATATAGTTGAAAACCTTATGTATCAATCCGCCTTTGTAGTTTAATAATAAAATAACAAAGTTGCTTTTCATATTTCATAACTTGAAATGCATTGAAAACGTTTAGCATGTCATCACAGGTTGTGTAACATTCTTAAATATGAGAGAATATATTCAAATCGAAAGGGATGTTGCGTTGGGTAGCACGATAATAGCAAAATTATTTCTTGATAAGTGAATCTTGGCAAGTGAATGTTGCGAAAAATATGAGTACCTGAGTAACTTTTGACATGAAAATAATTAGTAAAAAATTTGCCATCTTAAACATGGAATAGTAGGTGAATATAAACTTGAGAAATTTGGTATATCGAATTCTGTGTGAATCTTTAGCAAATAACCTTTTTGGTCAGATCCGAATAGAGCTTATTAACAGTGTTTAATACCCCTTATGACGGGTGCTTCTTAACCAGTACTATTGCAGTACTTCGTCATTATATCATTGTAACATTTGTAGATTTATGTAGATAGAAATTTTGTGAATTTTAGTGCATGGATTCTACTAAAATTTTTGCAATACTTTGACCACTATATGGTCATCAATGTGAACATTTTTCCCCACAGATGGATTGGAAGACGAGGAACCATTGAATGGCCAGCCCGTTCGCCAATAGGCGTCAGCTGTTTGTGTGGTCTAAATCTTTTAGAGACTGAAGAATTTGCGTTATTTATCGCCTGGTAAGCTATGGCTATGTGTTTTCGGAATACTCAAGTTCTCGTAGTTGATTCTATAACTGTATTACTTGCAAATACCGACTTTCTGCGTAGTGATGTCGATTTGTTGGAAGTAACCTTTGGATTGGCTGTGTATCTACTCCTCAAAAGCCTCTGAACTCAAACATTTGAGTGGCATCTTTTCTCGCCTACGATACTTTTAATGATTCACATCGGCTTGGGCACTAAAAAAATCAACTTAATGACTGATAGTCAGACGGCTGTTAAAGTGATTGTGAATCCATCTACAGATCTAAACTGGTGAAACATTGCAAACAGGTTCTCAATTGCCTAGCACAAGACAATACTGCGTCGCTGATATGGGTGCCAGGACATAAGATGAAAGGCAATGGAACTTTAACAAAGAATTTAAAATACTATACATAGAAAATAAGGGCAAAAAGCTTAATTTATTAGAGTCACTTGAAATTAATAAATTACAGAAAAGTAAAATGATCAATTATAAATTAATAATTAATTCACCGCTACCTAATTTATTTATCATATATTGTATTTCCTCCAAAGTGCTGTTCAAAACATATGTTTGTTACGGTATATTTATGTAAAGAAATGTTAGGATCATAAGCTAGTTATATGTCTGACGAAGTTCCTGTGTGAGTGAAACGGTCGTAGCTTAAGTAAAATGTAGTGAAATTAATTAAAATTTGTTTTATTTTATCCCGATAATAATCACATTTGTCTTTCAGTAAATATATAGAATGAGATAAAATAAATGCTTCGAGACCCTTACTTCAAACAGTAGTGACCAAGCTGTTTCACAGTTCCGTAAATCCATTACGACAAGATTGTTGTGAAAATTTGAGATTTTTGATAAATTTTTGTGTGTGGACAGAAATTTTTTGTAATTTATTTTGACCAATTCTTTAATTGTACCTAGAATTAAAATTATATTTTCATTAAACATTAAATTCTTTCGAATAGAAAACATATGAGATACCAAACAGTGATATCTAGAGTTGGCACTGCGAACGTTCAGTTAGTAGCGGGCATCTCGAAAAAGTGTACGGGTAATAAATGTAAATAAATACACCATTTTGAGTGAACTGAAAAATCGGAGACTATGGCTTTTAAGCGAATAAAAAAAATTGAAAACCCTTACCACAATAGCTTTTAACAATTCTATATACGTATTTCGACAACCACGTTCTCATCCTCAGTAGAAAAAGCAGTGTAACACTTGAAAGCACAAAAAACACACAACACTCATTGAGCGCTATATTGCACGGCTTCTCGTTTAACACTAAATTTTAAAATTTTTAAAAACCTGAATACTACAGAACTTACCTTATTGGAAAAACCCTACTTAAATACGTACATGCATTAAGAGACAATTAACCGATTAATGCTTTATTCTATAGAAAGGCCCTTAGAAAATTACACAAAGGGGACACCCTAATTTAATATACATAAAGAAACCATTATAAAACTCATGTTAAATTATATATGTCATTTAGAAATTAATATTCAGTCATAATATCTGTTAAAGGCTAATGTTGTAACGAAACGAAATTTAAAAAATTGTACATGGAATTAGATTAATTTGTTAATGGTTTTCCTATCTTTTTTTGGTTTAATAACATCTAACTGTCAATTAACTCGAATAAAGATGAACCTGGTATAGGACTCAAATCTGCATTAATTACGTTATTCCTATTTTTAAAGATAAAAATTCTCTCAAAACTATCTAATTCGCGGGGGCTAGTGACGTTTTTTTATTAATCTCAGACAGTCAGATGTTACGTTGTGACCTGATTCAAGAATATGTCGGGCAACACTTGATTTTTCCGGCCTATTGACTCTAATATGCGAAACATGTTCTTTATAACGAGTTAGAATCGAACGCTTTGTTTGGCCGACATATTTCTTATCACAATCCTTACAATTTATTTCATAGATTCCAGATTTATTGTTTACCTCAATTTTGTCTTTTTAAAAATTTTAAAATTTAGTGTTAAACGAGAAGCCGTGCAATATAGCGCTCAGTGAGTGTTGTGTATTTTTTGTGCTTTCAAGTGTTACACTGCTTTTTCTACTGAGGATGACAACGTGGTTGTCGAAATACGTTTATAGAATTGTTAAATTCTATTGTGGTAAGGGTTTTTATTTTTTTTATACCCTTTTGAGTCTTTCGTTAACACACTACATATCTACTTTAACAATCTTTAAAACAACTTAATAGTTCTGTTGATGTACCTGCACAAGTTTGTCTTAAGGTTGCAAAATCGGAATCTTTCTCTAAAACACTTTCAAATCTTCCTAGAACACAAACATTTTTCGCGCTTTTAACTCCGCATTGCTGCGTGTTAATATGGTGCACTATTTGCAGACTCCACTAACGACACCGAAGGATTTTCTAATTTCTCTATTGCCTCTACTACTCTGATATAATTGTTCTGAATTGTTTTTAAATCTGTTTTAACATGACTATCTTGAAATTCTGACTGGCTTTACTTGATAGCTACAGCTTCTTTGGAATAAAATTTAAAATCAATGTTCTTAATATTATTAAAATATTTATGATAGTAAAACGCTGCCTGTAAGCGTGTTCGCCAATGTGTAAGAATATGCTGTGTTCAGGAATATCGGGACACAGTCTGTGAAAGTAGGCGAACATGTTTTGGGGATTTGAGAAACATAGCCTTTGTACTTACAAATAATGCATCTACATCTGGATAATATGTATGAATAGTTTCTGCCACCAGTTGTAAAGCATGGATTTTACACGTAATATGTAACAAGTTAGCACAATTTTCTTTAGAGACCGGCCTACAGAGAGCATGTTTGCAGCACCATCATTCACAAACATTAACACTTTATCTATTATCAGGATAAAATAAAACAAATTTTAATATTTCACTTTTTAATTAACACTGTAACGATCGTTTCGCTCCAACCTGAGCTTCATTAGACATATAACATAGTTATAATTCTGATGAGCCTGAGCTTCATCAGACATATAACTATGTTATATGTCTGATGAAGCTCAGGTTGGAGCGGAACGATCGTTACAGTGTTAATTAAAAAGTGAAATTCATTAAAATTTGTTTTATTTTATCCTGATAATAGTTATAATGGAATTTCATCAAGTAAAGGCTGAAACAATTATACACTTTATCTGTTGAAAGTTCTAATTCTTTCAGTGTATTTCACACTAACTATAAAATTTCGAAAGTACATTGTTATCCTCTTCTGCAAGCTAGTAAAATTGAAGGTGACCATTAACGTGGTTCCATTGTACGTATCATAATACTAACAACCGATTTTTTTTACAATTTGTTGTTTCGTCCACAGATAACCAGTTTCTTATTTTTTAATTCGGATTTAAAAATATGTTCAATACGTTCACGGAGGGATGAAAATTTAGAAATCTTTTCCGGCTTGGTAACGTTCCTTTACCGCAGTACTTCCAAAATGGAAGAAATGATTCGTTGTCTATTAACTTAAATGGTAAATTACACAATCTGAAAGTTACACATAAATGAAACAAAAATGTGTCATTACTTTTTTTGCGAATATGCATGACACTATGTACGTGTCTTTCGTAACGAAATTGCTTTGAACACATTAGCGGTATATTACACATTTTACACTTTATTATACTGCCATTATACATTAAATTCGGAAATCGCTTTATCAATTTATGAGCTACGTCGTAAAACGGTCTCTTTCTAGCTATTTGTGACATTATAAAATTATTATTTATCACTGTAAACCAGCAAAGTGAACTGAATGCTGTTCGGATGGCGACTGACAACATATTTATACGCGCTAGGACGAGCCGCCGGTGGGAAGTTCAAATGAACTTCTCCACCGATAAACTTCCTGTACTGCGTAAACCGCAAGTCGTTTTATCGACGTCCGTAATTGCGACCTTGTTAAACTGAACCGAACAAAACTCCTAACCCAATAAAAACAATCGTATAAGCGAGGCATAGATTAGATGATTAGATTATCGCTTTATTCAGAATTACAAGTACAAGTGTTAAAGTGTTAATAAATAAGCTAATTACAAGAAGCAATATAGGACGTGTTAGCGTCACAGCAATTTGAACACATAACAAGTGTTCATTTGAAAAGTCAATCTAGGTTACTTTGAAATTTTGATAGAATAAGACGCATATATATTAGTATGTGTTTGTTGTTCCGTAAACGTAAATCCAAATGACATTTGATAATGTCAATCACAAATATCAGTTAGTGCATAAAATAATCGTGCATCGATTCTGGTTTAATTGAATTGCTTCTCAGTTTTAAAATGGCTTTCACTTTAGAACATAAATTTTTTTTAGTCCAGGCTTATTTTCGAAGTGGTAATAAAATTGATGGTTTATGGGTTTATTCAGTTCAAGATTGCATGGTAGAATTTCAAGTTGAGTTTCCACATTTTGTAATAGATTATATACAATTTAAGAATACTTTGGATAGAACTTTAAAACTTTTTTTCTGAAACTGGTAGTCTCTTAAGAAAATCAGGCAACGGAGTAGTTAAGAAACGTACACCTCAAGTTGTCAATCGTGTTGAAGAAATAATGTAAAATGAACCACAAACATCTGTTCGACATTTGAGTCAACAAATAAACCTTTCTATTGGTACAACTCACAAGTTATTAAAAAAAGATATGCAACTTTATCCATACCGTGTCACAGCAGTACAAGAATTGTTAGAAATTGATTACCCACGTAGACTACAGTTTTGTAATTGGTTTGTAAATATGAATAATAATGGAGAACTTTCGCAAATAGTCATCTTTACTGATGAAGCTTGGTTTTATAAAACGGGTTACCTAAATTCACAAAATACAAGAATTTGGAGTAGTGAAAATCCACATGTAATTAATGAAGAATCGCTACATCCAGAGAAAATTGGTGTTTGGGCAGCGATAAGCCAAAGGCGAATAATTGGACCAATATTTTTTCAGAGAACATTAACTACTCAAAGGTACCGTACGGTAATTTTACAATCATTTGTCAATCAGTTGCATGATGATGAACTTCAAAATGCATATTTCCAACAAGACGGAGCACCTTGTCACTGTACTGCAGAATCTTTGGATTATTTAAGAGAATTTTTTGATGAGCGTATAATTAGTCGAAATACTGGAATTGCCTGGTCTACACGTTCATGCGATTTAACACCTTGCGACTTCTTTTTGTGGCCTTATCTAAAAAATAACATATTTCGAACACCTATATTGAATTTGAATGATATGCTACAGGGAATCGAACAGAAATGCATGGAAATTAACAATGGAATAACAATCCAGTAATGTTGCAGAATATCATCAGAAATTTTGAACGGAGGATTTTAAAGTGCATTGATCTTGAAGGACAACATTTTCAACATTTGTTATAGTTTTCAATAAATACCTATTATTTGTTATTTATTTGTATGTATGAAACTGTCAAAATATACGACTTCGTAGGTTAAGTAGTATATTTTAATTTACGACATACTTTAAAATGTTCTCAGTAAATCACATGCTACTAGATTGACTTTTCAAATGAACACTTGTTACATAATATGTTGTTGTACATAATACAAAATATTGGATAATGTAATATGCTCCACGCAAAGAACTATAGCTGACTAACGGTCCCCCGAGCATAATATCTGCTAAACTCCTTCCCCTTTTTCGAAACACGCGCTACTGATCGAACGCTCGAATGGCCAACTGTAGCGATAATTTAAAGCAAAATAAAGTAATGCAATCATTTTAAAAAATCAATGCGATGATCGGCAAAGTTTATATTTGTGAAAGCGCCAAGGTGACTAAAATATCTCAAAACGTCCTTTGCTGTCTATTGTCTAAAATGTGCTGAGTGTGTTCTTTATTAAAACTCTAGTAGTGTTTACTTGGTGAATTTAGTGATTTATTAAGTGACAGTGTTTATATTATTATTTATTATGAAATAAAGATTACCCACTTTTGTTCCAGCAATTGTATAGTGTGATGATAACATTTTTTGTATTTGTAAAATCATCCAAGAATTGTATAACATTGCTACCTTGCAAGTTCTGCGCAAAATTCAACAGTAAAATACCCAGCAAAATAAACTTCATTCTGTCTATCGTATTTTTTTCTCAGCACAAGTTTATATAAGGCAAGAGTTTTTAAATAAATAATTTCCGTTTACGTACAAGATTTCATAGCAGGTTGCTGTAATAATAGGAGGAATTATAAAATGCAAAATAAATTGTATGTCTCGATTTGCAAATATCGTAGATTTGAAACTGTGGGGAAATATCAGGCATTGGAACGATAAATTATTTATTTAGATGACCTACATCGTAGTACTGATTTTATTTCCAGGCCCGTTACGATAGTTGCTAAAAAGGGCTCTATAATATCTACAAATTGGTTGTGTAAACTTGAATATACCTTACAGGCAGGCGCGGCTCGTGATGACGTATTTGGGAGTGCAAGTACAATGATGCGAGTGCTTCGTGTATTCTCGTGTACTAACTGTAACGTTTTCTTGGTAAACACCGAAAACACACGAGGCACTCGCATCATTGTACTTGCACTCCCAAATACGTCATCACGAGCCACGCTTGCTTACAGGGTATGATAAAAACAATATATAAATAAAATTGCTTTAACTTTTGTTACAATATTTAATGAAGATTGATATACGAGGTGTGGCAATTAAATAACGAAAAATGTTCCCTGTAGATTTTATTAAGTAAAATTACATGGCTTTAAGCATCTATCCCTTCATAATAGTCTCCCTCGAGTGTGCTACATTTGTTACAGCGGTTCTGTCATTGCTGAAAGCATCGTCGAAAATCATCTGAAGAATCCCTTCAAAACCACTTGGATATCTTCAATCGTATCAATACGGTGGCCTTTCAGCGGAGTTTTCATATTGAGAAACATGGAAAGTCTGTAAGACTCAGATATCTAGACTATCGGCGGCTGGAGGGGGGGCTGAGAGGAGAGCGCTAGAATATTATTTTTTTTCGCTACAATTGCTGCACAATATATGCAGTGTGGGTATGAGTAGGGGCGTTATCGTGATCCAGAATCTATCCATTCTTGACTAGGTCTGGTCTCACCTGAGCCACACCGAGCAAGGTAATAGACACTCTTAACAGTCCTACCCTGTGACACGAACTCTTTTGCATTACGTCCCTAATGTAAAAAAAATTACCATTATCTTGATTTGAGACTGTGACATTCTGGCTTTTGTCGGACACTTTCCTTCCTCTTCTACCCACTACTTACTCTGTCTCCGAGTTTCGGAGTCATACTGGAACACCCAACTTTCGTCTTCCTTGACAATGGTTTTCATCCAAGCTCGCTCTTCTTTTTGGATGCGTTCAACGAAATCCTGGCAAATCGATACATGCAACTCTTTTTGCTCCGCTGTGAGTGTCTGTGAAACGAGTTTAGCACACAACTTCAGCATTTTCAAATAGTTGTGTAACATCTAGCGCACCGTTTCCTTGTTTATGCCTAGTTCTAGAGACAACATCGGAATGGTTAGTCGACGATCGGAGTGCCCTAGCACTTGCAAACGTTTGATGTTTTGATCTGTGTGCACTGTGATTAGTGCTTCTCTTTCACAGATTCAGGACTGCCTTTAAATCGCCTGCCCACTAGTAAATATGTACTTGTGATAGACACTCATTGCCGTAACTAAAAATTTGATAACAACTCTTTGGTCCATTTTATGATCGCACATTTTGCCGACGTTCAGTCAACTTTCAAGCTGTCTACGGCATGTGAAACGCATCCTATTATGACGTTGCACCGTTGCTGACATGCGCACAATCTATGGAACTTTATAACCAAATCATCAGCGTTTGTCCATGGCGTTCTTCGCAAAAATTCTCGTTATTTGATTACCACACTTCGTACGAGAGATATTTGAAGGGAAGATGACTATTATATAAAAACTATTGCTTGTCCAAAAAAAAGTTTTCGAGTATTTTTCTACGTAATCGTTTTCCAACTCCATTGTAATGTAACTTAATCGATGACGTTATCCACTGTGCACGCTAACACGTCCTAGGTTTTCCCGAATAGACCAAACATAGAAGAGTCGAGAAAATCTCCGAGGCCTATAAAAGCGCTCAAAGTAAAGCAAAACTCATTCAAGCAGGGATCACCGCGTACTTCATTTCGTAGTAATAAATGTGTATATAAATATAAATATTTCATTTGTTAAAATACTTGGAATTTCGGAATTATATTAAATATTTAAATTGGCAAGTTATTTCGCGAACTAATGTGAAGGTAAATTTTCCTATCTACAATTACGACGCTAATTATTCGAAATTTTTATTGAAAAAATGGAAATTGTGTATGGGGACAATGCCTCAAAATCTAACTGCTATATACGCTGAAATAAAAGAATATTTCAAGTAAGCACCTATAACCGGTTGCGATGTAGAAAGGAGGTTTTATATTTACGAGGATGTATTTCATTCAAAGAGAACAAATTTTATAGAAGAGAACCTTGAGAAAGTATTGCTTCTTCTTCTTCTTTAGGTGCCGTCTCCGCTTCGAAGGTTGGAAATTATCATAGCAATTCTTACTTTTGAAACTGCAGCTCTAAACAGTTCATTATTATTGCATCCAAACCAGTCCCTAAGGTTCTTCAGCCATGAATTCCGTCTTCTTCCTATAGATCTCTTGCCCGGGATTTTTCCCTGCATAATTATTTGTAGTATTTGATATTTTTCTCCCCTCATGACATGTCCCATGTACAGCAGTTTTCTTCTCTTAATTGTCGGAATCACTTCTCTCTCCTTATGCATACGTCTCATCACTTCTACGTTGGTTTTTCTCTCTACCCATGAGATCTTCAATATTCTCCGGTATACTCACATCCCAAATGCCTCCAGTCTCCTCATGTCGGTTACCTTCAGCGTCCAGGCCTCCATCCCATAGTATAGTATAGACAGCACATAGCATCTCATCAGTCGTATTTTTAAGTCAAGGTTTAAATCTCGGCAGCAGAAAAGCCTTTTCATCCTTGTAAAGGTGCTTCTCGCCTGTTCTATTCTGACTCGTATTTCTTGGGATCTGTCATTGTTCTCATTAATAATCGTGCCCAGGTATTTGTATTGTCTTACTCTCTCAATAGGCTGGTTCTTCACATATATCTTACGATTATCTTTAGTTGTTTTTGTTATCAGCATATATTTTGTTTTGCTTATGTTCAACGTTAGTCCATACTCTTCGCTTACTGTGACCATTCTGTTAATTAGCGTCTGTAGGTCCTCGTGTGTTCCAGCTAAAATAACTGTATCGTCAGCGTACCTCAGATTATTTATTGTCATGCCGTTAATCTTAATGCCCTTGTCCCGATCATCAAGTGCTCTATTTACTATGTCCTCCGAGTACAGATTAAAGAGGATTGGCGACAGTATACACCCCTGACGAACACCTCTTCGTATTTCTATTTCCTCTGATGTCGTGTCTTCTATTCGTACTGCTGCTTTTTGGCCATAGTATAGGTTTGAGATTAATCTTATGTCTCTGAGGTATATCCTTCTCTTGACCAATGTTTCTATGAGTTGATCATGTCTAACTTTATCAAATGCTTTATTGTAATCTATAAAGCAGGCGTATATGTCCTGGTTTACGTCTAGGCATCTTTGTGATAGGACATTTAGTGCAAATAGTGCTTCCCTTGTTACCAGGCCCTTACGGAATCCAAACTGACTATCGCTGATATCTACATCCAATTTCCTGAATATTCTATTATGGACCGCCTTCAACAGGACTTTCAATGTGTGAACCATCAGGCTTATTGTGCGGTAGTCAGAGCTAGGTAGTCAAAGTATTGCTAGTTAATATTAATATTCCTTTACTCAACTAGAACTACAAAATGAACAAATAAAAAGTTATTTCGTATTTTATAGATCACCACCCGTTTGTTTTCCAATTACATATATAAATAAAATTAAAATCTTTTTAGAAACACAAATTTTCAATAGTACGCCCGTGGGCGATGACTCATGGGCCTCTCGTGTGCGGTTCCTATTTATAATATAATCTACACGAAAACAGCTTACATAGTGGACTATTTTAATTGGATTTCCAAACGAAATAATCCATAAAAGCGGAAGAGATTTTTGGGTTAACGCGGTATTTGTATTGTCTATAAATATTATAAACTAATAACTAACTAATTTCGTATACATAATTCCACAATAAAATTTAATAAAAAGATATTTATTTTATTTGCTAATATTCCTAGACACGCCCATTTAAACGCGATGCTTAAGGAACTGCCTATATAAGCCGTACGCTGTAGATATCTAGCGTACCAGGTCGTTCATTCAGGTGGATATGTCGCGTGATTCGTCGTCCTTTGCTAACGTCAGCATTTGGAATCGACATGGGCGCGCTTGAATTAGTAATATTAGGTAATCATTCAATATATAATATTAAATTTTAATATTAAACTTTTTTATTTATACAATGTATTTTACATGGTTCATGTAGGAGAATCTGTGCTTCCCTTGCTTCCATGGTATCACGCCACTAGTGTATATGTATCATGTATCGAACTAAACAGCGTTGCCAGATTCACAAAATTTCCCGACTGACCATTGTATCATATGGAACGCAATAGCGAGAATATTGATCATATTTTCTATCTCAGAAATGCTGAAATTTGACTTATTTCTAGTTTAAATTGCTGAAATTATCGTCTATTTTTATATTTAAAGCAGCTTTAATTTTCAGTATCTTTCGTCTTACCGCATACAATTCTAATGTTAGGGAAGTTGTCATTAAAGTTAGCTGTGGCCTTGAATGGTTTTGAATATCTAAAAATAGAATAAATAGAAATCGTATCTATTTTGTATATTGAAGAAAATAAAATACACAGGCAGAACGGCACTGTATCTGGATGTAACCTACAGGATCATCATATTTACTCAAATTAACTGTTCATTATTTACAAAGTTTGTGACGGCAACTAGCGAAACACGCAAACAGCATTAGCGTTACAACTGTATAGTGTATTAATTGACAAACCCGTCTGTCGCATTGTAATTGTAATTTTAAAATACATGGATCCTCTTGAGAAAAGGAACGGTCTGGTCTGGTTTGTTTTCCATAAATCCATTTTGATTTAAATGGCCATTGTTGGCGCTGGAGACATAAATTGTTTAATAACATTAACTCATGAAGTTCGGAATGCCAAGTCAAAATAACAACTGTTACTTTTTCTGAATTGAATCCTATACGCGAGTTTGCGATTGTGTTACAATGCTCGTTTACCCTCTCATGATTTGTTTAAATTGGTCTTTAAAGCACGTACCATTTCCCAAAGTGTGGAAAACTAGTAAAAATATACCTTTGTTCAAGAAAGGTGACCGTTCAAACATTGCTAATTACAAACCTATAAGTATTATATCTAATAATAATAATCTCTGCACTAGCCTCCCGGGCCTTTGAATTACTAACATGGTAGGCTTGTTACAACGTTATTTTTCCTACGCCTGTTCCTGGAGATATTTTTTTGCTCATTTTGTCAGATGCAGTACTATACATGATAAAGGCCGGGCAAAATTTGAAAATCTTTTATTCCGAACTTGATACATGTAACATGTGTTGGTCATGCTTTAAATCAGGTTGCTAAAGAGATTAGGAAACATTTTGCTCTTGTAAATAGTTTAATTTCCAACATGAAAAAAATTTTCCTAAAAGTGCCTATAAGGGTTCAGTTCAATTCTATAAAGAAAAACTACCAAACACTCCTCTTCCACATCAACCAGTTATTACAAGATGGGGCACTTGGTTGGAAGCCGCTTTTTTTATTGCGAGAATTTCTCTCAACTAAAAGATCTAATTTCAGAATTGTCTGACGAATCTTTCTAATTCCTCGCTGATGCTAAGCAATTATTCGAAAACAAAGAAATAAAACAACTTTTGTTAATAAAAACCAATTGTACCTTAGGTTCTAAAACAATAACACAATTGGAGGAATCTAATTTGCCATTAATCCGAAATGTAGAACTAGTAAAACAATCTGAGGCAGCTTTTCAAAATGTCGCAGGCAAAGTGGCGGAAAAATTTTTTCGAAAATTCCAAAAAGTTATGGAAAAAAAATTGTGGATTCCAGTTTCTTAGCCAAGCAGTAGGGAGAATTTACTGAATGCATTGATTTGGATCCTGTAATATTAAGCAATTTTAAAAATGCCCCTATTACATCGGTTGATGTGGAAAGGAGTTTTTCCATTTATAAATTTTATATTCAGACAGGAGACAAAATTTTTGAATTGAGAACCTCCAAAAACATTTAGTTGTTTACTCTTTTTACAACTAACGACAACCTGCTTTGTGTAATAAATGCATATTTAGGTTTAGTTTAGTAGTATGTAGAAAAATTAAAATGTCTGTTTATTTTTAAGTAAATCAATAAATTTATGTATTAAAAGTATTATTTTTCTATTTTGCGTTCGAAATGCACTCATTATGACACCCAAAACAGTATCGAAATGAGCTTCATTTCGATACGCTTTTTTTCATTTTTAAATGTTGGCGTTGTTCGAACGCAGAAATAAATATCATTGCTGTCATTTGATTTTAAGAATTTAAGTACATTTGGCAGATATGATATATGTGCGTACTCTACATAAACAACGTATATTGTATACAATTGACAACAAGATAATATTAGTTTCTATGTCACTCATGTTTATATTTTTGAATAAAATATTAAAAAATAAGTAATGTTAACGAAAATTAATGAATAGTATGTAATATAATATACTTCGCAAATAGCAAAATTGAAACTTGAAAATGTCAAGTATCAATGTTACCAACTGCATGCTTTATATAAAAATAAAACTCTGAACTTTCAAATGAAATAATTCCAATTTATTATTGTAAAAAATGTAAAATAGAAAAAATAGTAAAAACTCGTTTCATAAGGCCTTTTGTAGCACTCGCTCTTTAGAAAACGAGCCGCGATAGCAGTCTGATCTCGTGCGGCAAAATGGTGCCTCATGAAACTTGTTTTTTAATATGCTATTTTATTCGCATATTTTCAACATTTTTATGCATATTTTGTATAAATGATTTGCGTATTTTTACGCATATTTTTGGGTTTTACACTTGCATATTTGGGTTTCCGTACATATTATTATACCTGGCTTATTATGTTCATACTTTGGGGAATTGCAAAATGAACTGTTATGATCAAAAAGTATCAGGACTGGTTCAATTTAAAATTACGACTTGTATTACTAGGATTATGTCCTGTCTAACTTGATCACTTTTTCCATATACGCCTTTACTATTACTATAAAATAAGAAGCAATAAAAGATATGAATTTCTTCTTAGATAGTATTTTAAGTATCTCACAACAAAATGACAGAAAACGTAGCGATTTCTGCAACGGACTTAAGTACACAACTGGCAATTTCAGGTTTTTTTTTACCTGATAAGGGTCGTTCTACTCGTTCTATAATAAAATGTGAATAATTTCTTAATCTTCTTTTCTAAAATAGGGAGTACATAACAATAATACTGAGAAAGGTTTCTTGAAATTCATAGTTTTTTTTGTTTTTTTTTTTGCCAAGAGGGACAATTTAATTTCTTTTATATTTTAGTCTGGATTCGGCAAAGAGTAATAAGTAGAGCTGCGGTATTTCGTCTGTACAACAGAATCGGATTAGACGATTCGTTTACGGTTTCCGAGTAATTCTAATATGCACAAGTAAAAAATATAATAATAAATAGCTACTTATGCGTTATACAGGCTGATTCATTTTCGGCCCTCACCATGCGGATCTCGCTTATTATTGGAGATAGAGTATAGGTTTAAATTTGGCAAAGTTGTTAAATTTTGTGTTTGTTATAAATCCGTAAAGAAAATAGACCTGTGACAAATGACCTTCGTTATTAAAAAAAAAAAACGCGAAACCCCATTTTCTTCTTTTGCCTGTAGCACCGACATTTGGCCTTGTAGAGAAAAAATAAAAACACATCCTTGCGGCCATTTCTAAACCTCTATCCAGTGGTGTACTCTAAATTTTTATACGACGTTTCGTTTCTTTCTGGCTATCATCAACTATCTAATTTCTTATAGGCGCCATATTGGATTTAGACATCTTCAGAAAGAGTTTTTTTTCTGATTTCAACCATGTACCACATGCTGACTATAGTTTTTGACATTAGGTTTTATTTGAAAGAATAAATTATAAGATTAAATAAAGTAGCCATGGAATTTCAATCTGTCAAACATTTCATTTATTGTTCATTAATAATACAAAAATGTCATACGCTAACGAAGAGAAACGAGATATGATAAGTATTTTTTATTCTTCGAACCGAAATTCAATAGTAGCGAGTACAAGATATCTACAATTATATCCAGAACGACAACAGCCTCATCGTACCATTTTTGTAGATCTCGACAGAAATTTGGTCGAGAATGGATCGTTTACTAAGCCGCGTAATGGTCAAGACAACAGGAATTTAAATGAAAATCGACAAGATATTTTACAAATGGTAAATTAAAAGCGTGTTTTCAAATTTCATGTTAATCTTGTATTTTTATAGATAAATAATAATCCATCAATTTCTATACGCGAAGTAGCGTCAGAATTAAATTTGTGCCAGTCCAGAGTTTGGAGAACTTTACATAAAAGTAGGTTTAAACCATACAGGCTATGTTAGTCACTCTTTACTGCCTGGAGATAATTTGAGAAGGCTAGAATATTATAATTGGTTAATGGGAAGGATAGAAAATGACGAAAATTTTTTAAGCAAAATCATCTGGTCAGATGATACAAAATTTACAAATTCTGGAATGTTCAACAGAAATACGGAGCGCTATTGGGCAGTACAAAATCCCCGACAAAACAGGGCTAGAAGACCACAACATCGTTTTGGAATAAACGTTTGGATGGGTATTTTGGCAAATCGTCTCTTAGGACCAGTTATGTATGAAGAACATTTAAATGGAGAAAGATATTTAAACATTTTACGTACATACGTATCTGACTATCTTGACGACAATATCCCATTAAATCAATTACAATATTTATGGTGGCAACAAGATGGCGCACCAGCACACAATGCAGCTGTTGTTAGAAATTTCTTAAATCAAGAGTTTGCAAACCGTTGGATTGGAAATAGGGGAGTTGTTGAATGGCCTGCGAGATCACCTGATTTAAGTCCGCTAGATTTTTTTTTATGGGGATATGTTAAAAATAATATTTATAAATTAGATGCGCCACAAAACATTGAAGAATTACGAGACAGACTTCAGAATGCCTTCGATGCAGTTCCTAGAAGAACTATACAAAGGGCAGTACAAAATGCCAGAAGGCGTGCCCAATTGTGCATTACCGAAGATGGCCAGATAATTGAATATTTACTGTAATTGTTTATTGTTTACTTTTCTATGTATTTTTATTAATGTTTTTGTTATCTTGTACTCGCTACTGTTGAATTTCGTTTCGAAGAATAAAAAATACTTATCATATCTCGTTTCTCTTCGTTAGTGTATGACATTTTTGTATTATTAATGAACAATAAATGAAATGTTTGACAGATTGAAATTCCAAAGGCTACCTTATTTAATCTTATAATTTGTTATTTCAAATAAAACCTAATGTCAAAAACTATCGTCAGCATATGGTACATGGTTGAAATCAGAAAAAAAAACTCTTTCTGAAGATGTCTAAATCCAATATGGCGCCTATAAGAAATTAGATAGTTGATGATGGCCAGAAAGAAACGAAACGTCGTATAAAAATTTAGGGTACACCACTGGATAGAGGTTTAGAAATGGCCACAAGGATGTGTTTTTATTTTTTCTCTACAAAGCCAAATGTCGGTGATACAGGTAAAAGAAGAAAATGGGGTTTTCGCGTTTATTTTTTTAATAACGAAGGTCTTTTGTCACCGGTCTATTTTCTTTACGGATTTATAACAAACACAAAATTTAACAACTTTGCCAAATTTAAACCTATACTCTATCTCCAATAATAAGAGAGATCCCCATGGTGAGGGCCGAAAATGAATCAGCCTGTATACTTTATAAATAAAGATTACGTTTATATAATAAAAACGGGAGAATCAAACCATATTTAAACAAATGCCGTAAACCAGCGATTCTCAACCTTCTTACCTCCGTGACACCCAAATAGTATATGTAAATAAAATTAATATTTCGCGATTTTTGTCGGTATCAGGTGGCATCAGATAATCCCATGACATCTGACGGACAAATGGGACTACGCCGATAATAGCGATTTCCTCTCGATTACGAGGATGTATTGAAAAAATTTTAGGTTACTATAGAAGCAAACAAAACTTTAAAGTTAAAATATTTTATTATTCAACATACTCTCCTTCTAATTAGATACATTTATTACAGCGAACCTGCAACGCCTCTAGACCTTTCAAAAAGAAATATTTATCTTGGTCTGCAAATCAGGCCTCCACAGCTTCTATCACTTCTTCGTTGGAAGAAAATTTACGACCTTTTAAGTTTTTTTCAATTTAGGAAAGAACAGATTGTCAGACGGAGCCAAATCTGGTGAATAAGGCGGATGTTCCAGTAATTCGAACCTTAAATCACGAATTATTTGAATGGCAACATGAGCTTTGTGTGCAGGGGCATTGTCCTGCAAAAATAGCTTTCCGCATCTTCTCTCCATAATTTTTTCTCGTAGAGTGGTCAGTAAGAAGCAAGAACTTTTCCAGCAGATTTTTGACCGCGAAACTTCTTAGGCCTTGGAGAACCAGAGTGTCTCCATTTCATGGATCGTTGCTTTGTTTCTGGGTCATAGAAATGGACCCAAGTTTCATCCGCAGTAACAATACGGCTTAAAAAGTCTGCACTTTCAAACCTACTACAAATTGAAAGCGATGCTTCCACCCTTGCACGCTTCTGGTCAACATTCAGAAATTTGGGGATCCATTTTGCTGACATTTTTCTCATGTACAAATCGACGGGAACTATATGATGGACTCAGATATTCGTTGTAGCTCAATTCGACAGTCTGACAAAATCATGTCATGAACTGCGTCAACATTTTCGGGGACGGATACAGAAACTGGCCTTCCCGATCGGTGTTCAACTTCAATGGAAAATTTACCCCTTTTGAAGCTTGCAATCCAATTTTTCACGGTCGCATACGAAGGCCATTGATCGCCAAGGGTATTAAGCATATCATCGTAAATCAGCTTACGTCTTAACCCCTTCAAATACAGGTACTTAATAATGGCTCGATACTCCAATTTTTCGAATTTCACAATTTCGATAGATATTCTTGTTTTAAAATTTGATTGCGCAACATTGGTTTGATTTTTTGACGTGATACTTTACACTGACACTTCTAATATGGTATTTTTCGATGCTATGGTATCGCAATATTTTTTTTATCCACGGAACCGGTCTAGGCTAATTAGACATCAATACACCCTCATATCTATGCTAATACATAAGAGGAACAATATACGTATTTTTTCTTGAAGACATAAGCCATTTTATTTTAGCAGAAGTCAAGAAATCATTGGAAGCCAGATCTGGCGAAATGGTGGATGATGCATTAATTGGTAACACTATTCGACAAATTTTGTTGTAATAGCGGACGAATGATAAGATGTATTGTCGTGCTGGATCAACACTCTTTTCTTCAACAAATGCAGTAATTTTTTCTTCAATTCTAATAATATTAGCCAGTTATTTTTTTCCTTTTTTAAATAATCGATAAAAATAACATTTTTGGAATTCCAAAAAACTGTGACTCTCCGAAAAACCGGTTTCTTAGAGGCACGTTCCCCTGGAGAAATCCATTGTTTCGACTGTATCTTCGTTTCTGGAGTATAATGATGTACCCAAGTTTTATCTACTGTGACATATCGACGGAAGAATTCCCTTGAATTACGTTTGAAGATAGCCAAACATTTTCCTGATATTTGGATGCGCGTGCGCATTTGATCCGCGTTAAGCAAACGTGGCCCCCATCTCTCGGCTAGCTTTTTCATATTTAAATGTACATGCAAGATATTGCATACCCGTTCTCTTGAAATGTTTACTTCATTGTACTTTCAATCCACGATCGCGATTTCCAAGGCCATGGACTTTACCATGGCATATATCACGTCTAATCTCCGTCTTCAGTTTAAGAATTCTTCGTGGATTGTTGGTATACCGGGGGGTCCATTTATCGTGGCCCCCCAAAAAATTTGGAAGCAGTCAGTTTTTTGAAAAAAAGTTTCAAGTAAAAGTTTTACTACAAGAAGTGTCCTATCTGATGGTTAAGCAGTCGTACACCAAGGAGAACGTATGAGGATCATACGAAGGTCAATTTTTTTTTAAATAGAACATGGAATTATTTTTTCAAATTCTGAAAAAGCGAGTAGAAAAGTAAAATTAAGATTCAGCGAAATATTCAAGAAATACACAAAAAAATGATAAAAATTTATTAAAAGAATAACATAAATAGACACAAAATATCCGATCACCCCCGGGCTACACTAATTTAATTTAATCGGGACAATTGTTTCAGAAACTTCGGACTCATTAAAGTAAATGTTCAAAGTGTTGACCTTCAACCTCGATACACTTTAGAATTCTCCGACTAAACGAATCATGGACGTTTATTAGCACGTCTTCCGTAATTTCTGAGCATGCATTTATTATCCTTTGCTGCATATCTTCCGGTGTTGTTGGGACAGTACGGTACACTTTCTCTTTCATTGAACCCCACAGAAAATAATCGAGAGGGGTCAAATCTGGAGAACGAGCAGGCCAAGATGTAGGTCCGCCGCGTCCTATCCAGTGATCGCTGTAATCCCTGTTTAATATTTCTCGAGCCGCGTGTGAATAATGAGCTGGACACCCATCATGTTGGTACCACATTGTGGCTCGCCGCTCTAAGGGTACATCTTCAAGTAGTGGCGGTAACACATTGTGTAGAAAGTCGCTATACTTATTACCATCTAAATTGCCAGTAATAAAGAAAGGTCAAATTATTTTCATACCAATTATCCCACACCAGACGACATTCCACGGATGTTGCCGGTCTACTTGTCGTAACCATTTTGGATTTTCCGTTGTCCAATAATGCATATTATGCCTATTTATCTGCCCATGATTCGTAAAAGTGGATTCGTCGGAAAATAGCACATTGAGAAAAAAGTTATTGTTATCGCGAATTTTTTGCTGAGCCCATTCACAAAATTGTACACGATGTTCAAAATCAGTTCCGTGAAGGTCTTGATGCATCGATATGTGGTATGGGTGAAATTTTTTGTGTTTCAGTATTCGACCAATACTAGTTCGTGAGATTCCAGACTGGCCGGCAATTTCTCTAGTACTGACATGTGGATAATAAGCCACTGCCGCTAGAACAGCAATTTGCGCGTTTTCATTGGTAACACTCTTTTTTCGAATTTTTTTCTTCTTCACAATACTTCCTGTGGTAGTGAACTGTTGTACAACACGACGAAAGGTCGTACGACTCGGCTAGTGTCTATCAGGGTATCTTACAGCATACAAACGACACGCTGCGCGAATATTTCTTCCCGCTTCACCATAAATGAAAATAATATCAATTTTTGCACGTGTTGCTGGATCCATTCTTGATATTCAAACACTGGTAGTTTTATCACAACGATACAAGTAACATTAAGTCAGTTACCTAGCTTGTGAGGTATTTATGCAGCTTCAAGGGATTACGAATAGAAAGTTAATTGGCTTTTGCGATGGTATTCCCGGATTAAGGGGCAACAAATAACCCATTATTACAACAAGCATCTAATTCATACGACCTATTAATATCCAATTATAAAGAACAAACTTATACCCATATTTATGCAGCTGCAAGGGATTACAAATAGAAAGTTAATTGGCTTTTTCGATGGTATTCCCGGATTAAGGGGCAACAAATAACCCAATATTACAACAAGCAACTAATTCATACGACCTATTACTATCCAATTATAAAGAACAAACTTATACGTAGGTAATTACTTTCTAATTACCTACAACCGCTATTTCAAATATGACTTATCTGTTATTCATTATTTTGTAATACGTCCACATTATTGCTTTGAAAATACTATGTTTTTCATGTATTGTTTCCAATTTATATTTTGTTTTTCTTGAATATTTCGCTGAATCTTAATTTTAGGCCACATGAGTTTTAGTACTTTTCTACTCGCAATTACATCCTTTTTCAGAATTTGTAAAAAATAATGCCATGTTCTATTTAAAAAAAAACTTGACCTTCGTATGACCTTCATACGTTCTCCTTGGTGTACGACTGCTTAACCATCAGATAGGACACTTCTTGTAGTAAAACTTTTACTTGAAACTTTTTTTCATAAAACTGACTGCTTCCAAATTTTTGGGGGGCCACGATAAATGGACCACCCGGTATACACGAGATTTCACGCACCCCCAAAGAAATAAGTCGCACTGGGTCAAATCGCACGAGCGTGGGGGCCAATTCCGGTCGCCACTGCGTGAGATGATTTGTCCAGGAAAATTTTCTCGCAACAAAACCATTGTTTCGCGAGCCGTGTGACAGGTTGACCCTTCTTGTTTAAACCTCATTCCTTTGATATCTATTCCATCCAGCAGTGGCCACAAAAACTCCCTAGATTGTTGCGATAGCATACGCCAATCATTGCTACTGCTTGTTGAGCATCATTTTCGAAAAAGTAGGGACCTATTATTCCGCCAGACCAGAATCCACACCAGACAGTAACTCGTTCTGCAGGCAATGGCTTTCCATGAATCACTCGAGGATTCTGCTCGCCTCAAATCCGACAATTTTGAGTGTTCACGTACCCATTAAGTTGGAAATGCGCCTCATCGCTAAAGATGCTTGACTTCGAAAAATCTTCGTCCTTTTGTTGGTTTTCCAACACCCTATTAACAATTTCTCGACGCTTCCCATGGTTTGCTGGCTCGAGTTCTTGTAACAACTGTATCTGCATATGCAAATCTTTGCTGAGTATTCGGTACAGGGAGCTTCTCGAAATGTCTAACTGTTGTGAACGACGACGAATCGATGTTTTCGGATTTTCGGTAACACTTTCACGCACTACTGCAACATTCTCGAGAGGTCGGGTGGTACGACGACTTACGGCTACTTTTCCGTTAACAGTAGAACCAGTTTCCACGAATTTCTTAATTAATATTTGAACTGTTGAAAGATTTGGTGCATTTCGTCGATCGATAACTCCACGAAGCCTGCGAACTGTTTCCGCATAACATACTTATAATGCGTTTTCACAACAATAATGTGTTCCCTCGTATAAAATGCTCCATGACTACTGATCGCAACAATGACAAATGAAGGATGCTATAGTTTCAGTGCTGCTAACCTAACTAAACGAACGTAGTCTTGCAATATTAATGGGACACCTTTACAATGAATATTTCAGGAATATTTGGAACGAATATAGATACTGTTGAAGCTAATAGTACACGTGACAGATATTCTGAAGATATGTAACTGTCTGTAATTGCGAGCTGCCGCTGGGTATTTTGCTTAGCTATGGTATTTACAACCTAAAAGGAAGCGTTGTTATTTTGTTGCTCAATAAACTTTTTTTTGAGTGCGTTTACCATATCATGCAATGTACAGAATGTATTGTAGTTCACTCTCATAGAACTTTTGTATCTACCTCAATTTTCAGATCTATTCTCAGGTCACTCAGAAAACCTTCAATTCTAAAAATTTGTCTCTTTTGTGGTGTTCATTTTACCCAAATTTTCCTCATCAATCTTTCACGCTAAATATTATTGCGTTTTTTAATTATTATCAATAAGACCATAGCTTAATTCGCACGTTTTTCCTTACTTCGAGCCATTTTTTAAAATACAATATCGTATACGATTCTGCTATAAATGTAAATGTCAGGTGCTGCTCGTACCTACGATTTAACGTATACGAGTACTCGTAAGAGTAAAACCTTACACTGGCCATGTGAACGGCAATGGTTGGTTTGATATTCATGATACTGACATTAGTCGATGAACGGTGCTGAGTGTGCCTCCATGCTGTCTTTTGTGACTTGATTGTATGTAGTAAGTAGGAGTTTTTTTGTCGTGAATTTTGTCTATTTCAACATCATGTACTGACGAGTCCAATTGTAGGACGAAACACGTGTCTGTATGTCTGGATAGCAATTTTCACGCAAATATCAACTTCTATGCCTTGTAAAGTATTTCGCGATTCTTTTTATTGTGCCCTGAGGATAACAACTTAGTTATCGAAATACGTAATTAGGATACGATTATTAATTGTCGTAACGAGCTTTATATCTTTTTATAGTTTTTACTTAACCACAGTTTGCAAGGAAAGATTTTTGTATTGTGTTCTCCATACTCGATTCTTAATAATATTTCGATATTATTTAAAATCTTTTTGTTTTATCCAAAAAAATTTAAACATTTTGAACGGGTACTGAAATATGTTTGAAATTGTTTTTGTTAAAATAACAAATTTTTGGCAAAAAAAGGCTTAAAACAGAGCAGGGAGTGTTGCAGTAGTGCCAGGCGATACCAAACTAGAAGTTTAATTCTGAGCGCATGCCCCACCACTGTACATCTGTACTCCGAGCGAGCTCTCGCATATTTTTCTAGTCTGTTACGAGCGATGATTGTATGAGTGTCGCCTCAGAGTAACTCGGTTTTATTTCACTGCGTTCGTTCAGTCAACAGAAAACGGTACAGACGTACAAAGACACCCTCGGTCTTGCATCATTCGAACACGAACAAGTCGTAGGTGACAGAGTTCAAGTATTACCAAGTAGAAAGAACGTCACAAATACATTATGAGTCCCTCGAACCGGCGTGAAATAACTTTCTTTGCGTTTGCGATTTTGTGTTTGTGCTTGGTGTCCTGTAGGAATACGGAAAGTGGTAGACAACGGAGGGATGCCAACGAGGAGAGAAACTGTAGTAGTCTCGAGAAGATGCCCATCTACAGTAAATTACCGCCACCGTTGGCGAACGGATCTAAAGGTAGGAAGAAATGATTTCTTTCCTGACTGACATGACGGAGAGAGGATGTTATTGTTTGAAATGAAGAAGATATTGTTTGGTTTCCGAGAAGTTACGAGTAAAGTGTTTGGAGGAGAACACAAATCGAATTTAAAAATAAACCTACTCCGTACATGATCCGTACTGTAGTCTGACGTTTTCGAAGCGAAAGTCTTAAAACTAAAGCGGTTTTGAAATTTCGTGTTTTTATTTGTCAATTTATTGGTAAATAAAGTGGTTTTTGTGTTTATTAATTTGAAATTAATAAAACAACATTTTAATATATTTTCACCCGATATATGCAGATATATATGATGAAAGTACGTATATATTCACCCTATGTATACAAATATATAGGGTGAGTTCATAAAATTGTTAAGGAAGTTTGAATAGTACTTTGTTGATCAAGAAATTTAACGATGATCTTAAAAACCTAAATGGTATCAGATATAACATGTAATAACAGCTGTAGCTATAATTATAGCTCAGCTACATAATATCTGAATAAAATTATCTTATTTTGCAAGTTTTGAATATTAAGCGCTTGAACAAATATAGATACTTGTTTCAACTGCATGAATCAAAAACTAATAGAGTCAAAATTATAAAAACCTATAGTAATATCAGTATTTACCCAAGCAATACTTTAAAAGGGACGGACTAAATATAAATCTAATAGAATTGCCAATAAAGTGTTAATATTTTCGTCTATAATATGTAGTTTTTTTAAACTATTAAATTTTACATTTATTCTTTGTAAATCTTCATTTATGTTTTCTAAAATTGTACAGTGTTTTCGCGTTTCTCTCAATAATGACATTTCAAATTAATTAATAGATTTTAATGGAAACTTAGTTGAAATTACAATTAAGCTATAATATGACAAGAAGTTAAAGTTTTGCTTAAATTAATTAATTAATATAGTAATATCAGTATTTAACCCAGCAATACTTTAAAAGAGATGGACTAAATATAAATCTAACAGAATTGCCAATAAAGCGTGAATATTTTCGTCTATAATATTTAGATTTTTTGAAACTTTAACTATCAAATTTTATATTTATTCTTTGTAAATCTTCATTTATGTTTTCTAAAATTGTACAATATTTTCGTGTCTCTCCAAGCTATGGTATTTCAAATTAATTAACGGAGTTGAATAAAAACTTATATTGAAGATTTCAATTAAGCTATAGTACAACAAGAAGATAAAGTTTTGTTTAAATTAATTAAACTTTTTGATGTATATTTGGGTTCGTTGTGATGTTGAAACTGAAAGGCTCAATATAAAACTCCGTCATATTCCCTGTGCAAAATATCATTTCTTTTAATATATTTAAATGAATATCCCTCTACATCGGTTCTTTATTCAGTATACGTATATATACCAGGTGATTCAGTTTGGTATTCGCCCACCTGTAACTTTTTTACCTTTAGAAAAAAGTATAATAAACCATATATATACGTTAATCCGATGGCAAAGCCTATTGGATGGGATCAACAATTTATCTTTGCAATGACATCTGTCAAAAAAGTGACTGTCAACTTTTTTTTTTCAAATGACACCCTGTATATTTTTTTGTACCATTTAATAGGTATTTTATTTCTAATTACAAATATGTATCACTATGATAAAATAATAAAAAACAATCACAAAAATAATAAAAGTTTATTCAGATGCGTAACAAGTAGATGACGATGAAAACAATTGTTAGGAAAATTTATTTAATAATTTTAGCAAAAAAACTTAGTTCATCAAATGCTCGAAATGTGCACCGTTCATCTCAAGACACATTTCAGCCCTATGTAATACCTCCTGAGTACAGACACGCAAAAGAATTTCTTGAGTCAATTGACGACATTCATGTTTTATTATATTCTGCAGATCTTCCAAATCAACTAGAGGTGTTGTATAAACCCTCTCCTTAAGATATGGCCACAGAAAGAAATCAAGTGGCGTGAGATCCGGAGATCTGGGGGGCCACTTTACTTCCACACTACGATTTCCAATCCATCTCCCAGTATAAACTTCATTTAAATAATTGGTGACAATTCTACCGCCATGAGCTGGTGCGCCGTCTTGTTGTAATATCAGATTTGATCGTATTTGTAACGGAACATCGTCCATATATTCGTATAATTCCTCCCTTAGAAATTGTAGATACCTTTCCGTCGTGAGTGTGCCTTCATAAAATTTTAGTCCAATAATTTTTCCATTAAGGATGCCACACCACACATTTATTCCCCAAACATTTTGAAAATTGGTTTCTCGAAGCCAGTAAGGATTATGTTCTGACCAATAGTGGCAATTGTGGCGATTCATTTTTCCATTGTTATGAAATCGAGATTCGTCTGACCACATGATAATATGTAAAATCCCAACTTCGTGGGCATAGTTCAGCCAGGCTATAAAGTTTACCCCTTCGTCGTAATCTCGAGGAAGCAAAGCTTGATGTACGTGAATTTTAAATGGATGCAGTTTACTATCTTTCAAAATCCGTTGAATTGACGAAAAAGAAATATCAGTTTCATCGGCTATTTGCCGAATGGATATGTGGGGATCAACACTTACTCGAGCTAAAACTGCAATTGCATTGTCTTCATTTCTTGTAGTCCTTGGTCTAAAAACACTTCTCTTCTTCTTGAAACTCCCAAATGCACCCAAATTTCTTGCTAGTTTTGCAAATAATTTGTCAGATGGCAATGATCTCTCTGGATACCGTTGTTGGTATATTCGTCTAGCGACCTTACTATTTTTTTGGCATTCCCCATAGATTAAAATCATATCTAACTTCTCTTGGTTTGAATACACAGCCATTTTTTAAAGAAATTACAACTAAGTGACGCGCCGTGATATTTGTTGTTGACAGTTAAAAGTGAATTGAAATTATTTTCATGGGTAAATATTTTTTTCTTAGAACTTACAATATCTCCACGATTTTAGTGATTAATTCTGTTACTCTATCCAAAAGTAAAGAGTGTGATACATATTTGGAATTAGAAATAAAATACCTATTAAATGGTGCAAAGAAAATATACAGGGTGTCATTTGAAAAAAAAAAAGTTGACAGTCACTTTTTTGACAGATGTCATCGTAAAGATCAATTGATCATCCTATCCGATAGGTTTTACCATCGGGTTTACGAATATATATGGTTTATTATACTTTTTTCTAAAGGTAAAAAAGTTACAGGTGGGCGAATACCAAACTGAATCACCTGGTATACGCCCGATCCCTTTTAGCGGAAATCATCTTTATATTAGGTACCAAGTTACCTACGCCATATTTGAAGTTTCTTTTGTAGGGCTTCAAGTTTTTTTAATAGACTGCATTTTTATTTCTAATTAATTTTTATTTTATTATTCTATAAAATTTAGGAAATATTAATGAATTCGAGTTTTTACTATTTAATAAAAAAATTTTTGTCTTCTGCTATTAAATAATTGGGACATTTGTTGGATTACTTCGTTTTACAATAAAGGTACTAATATCTGAAGTTAGAAGTACTTCTTTTGCGTAACATACTGGGATTAAAAATCTTTTTCCTTTTTTTTTCGATAAGTAAATTCCCTAATTACTATTTTTAATTATTTTAATAAATTTTGTATATGTCTACCTAGCTTCATAATTGTGTTCTATTTTCTATAGTTCTGCTTGTGATTTATAGAATGTGTTAAATTTTGGAATAAAAATATTCGAAGAAACAGCTTTATTTCACGTATTCTTGATTATTCTTGGACAGGAGATATACATGATAAATTTCGACTTGGAAAGTCCATGTGTGATTTTCAATGAATATACGTCAATATCAGTTCTGTTCTCGCTTAAAGACAATGTCTTTTGCTTTTCTCAGTAGCTGTCTACTACCCAGGATAGGTTAATAGTAGAAATAATGTAGATTCAACTTATAATGTCCAAGTTAATTTTCAGATTTGTCAACTTGAATATACAAATCCAGATTTAGAGAGTATTTTATCTAATCTTCCCTTTTACATTGACGATATGAGAATCTTAAAGCAGAGATATATATATGTTGTAGAGGGAAATAAGTGTATAATATTGTTTTATGGTTTTCCTTCTAATGTTAACAGTTTTTAATGATATTCTTAGTTTATTTCAAACGAAGTTATTGTAGCTATTCATATAGGCGGATATATTTGATTTCTTTTTCAATAGTCGTATTAGTCTATAATCTATATTATAGTTTTTATAAATGTTGTTCCTGAATTAGCAAATATTTTAGCAAAGAACTTTTTGGAAAGTGTTAATCTGTGGAGGTTTTAATTATATTTTAATTACATAGAAGTAAATTCTCTAATTACTATTTTTATTTATTGTAATAAATTTGGAATATATCTTCATCTTTCTGCTCTATTTTCCGTAGTTCTGCTTGCGATTTATAAAATGCGTCGTATTCTCGAATATAAATATTCGACAAACAGACTTATTTCACATATTTTTGGACACTTCCATATTGTTGTTTGATTCAATATATATATATATATATATATATATATATATATATATATATATGTATATATATATATATATATATGTATATATATATATGTATATATATATATATATATATATATATATATATATATATATATATATATATGTGTGTGACACCTTCTGACTTCGAAAATCCACTTTTAATGAGAAATTTGGTGTTAATTACCGATATTGTAAAGTAAAATTATTTAGTATTTTGATAGAACATATGAAATAGAGTTATTTAGGTTATGATTTCATTTTAGAGAAGCTTTTCTTAATTCAACGCTTAGTTTTCTAAAAACCGAAATTACTTTCACGTTGATTTTGTTTATACTAAGAGTAAAATATAAGTTTGCAACACAGCATAGATTTTTTTAATTTATTAGTCTTCGGAATCTTAGTCTCGCTAATATTTCGTAGTAATTTTAAGAATTGTGTACACATTTCACATATCGGTACATATCGGGATAATTTAAACAACGAAACATACTATAATTTGGTTATCGTTATAGGTAAAAAATCAAACGGAAAATCAAGAAAGTTTTCTTACATGCAGAACTGCATTTTAATATTAATTTGATGCAAGCTTGGGCATTAGTAGATTACAGATTTTGTTAGTAGATGCAGCTTATTTTCTATTTGCATTTGGTGTTTTTAAATAACTATTTTATGAGATTGACAGAATAAGGTGGATTATTATTATATTCATTCGATATAGATGCGTTGAGAATTGCCCTTGAACAAAGTTTAATCTGGTTATAGTATTATGATCGGAAATCGGAAATATTGCACAAGTAATTCTTTTGAAGTGTGTCGTTTTCAAAGAATATGGGTCAATATGAGTTTTATTCTCGTTGAAAGACAAGGTCTTTAGCTATTATGAGTAACTTTCTATTTACCAGGATGGGTTCATAGTGCCTGGTGGTTCTACAACTTTTATTTGGCTAGAAATGATGTAGATTCAGCTTATAATGTCCAAGTCAATTTCAAATTTGTCAACTTGAATATACAGATCCGGATTTAGACAGTATTTTATCTTATCTTCTCTTTTTACAGTGGTGATACGCAAATCTTAACGCTGGAGAATGCTTAGGTCGTGGAGGAAATTAAATAAATAATATTGTTTTAGAGTTTTCCCTCCTATTAATAACCGTTTTTATGATACTCTTGGGCAACTTTTTTCAAACGAAACTGTTGATGGGAAGTCATTCATATAGGCTAATATATTGTGATAAATGTTCAGTTCGGGTTCGATTAATAAAACACACGGTAATTAAAAATAACTATATTAATAAACAAAAATAAGTAACATTAACTAAAAGTAACAGTATCTATATTTATGTACTACGATGTTTAGTTCGCGGCGATCACTAGTTGAATGAATCATCCTTCTCTTGAGCGTTTGCTACTCCCGGGAATTTCTGCATTAATTCGGGTCTAGAATATTCCGGGAGTCCCATGACGCGCACAGCCGGTGACGTCATCGCTAGGTCGCCTTACAATATTTTTTGTCCCCATTTCTATTAGTGTACTCTTTACAAATGTTATTCCTGAATTAACGGTTAAAGCTACAAATACTGCAAATATTTCAGTAAAAGGCTCTTTGGAAAATGTTAATGCGTGAAGGTTATTGTTTGTATTTTAATTACAATAAAATAACAACGGTTATATTTTATATAAGGTAGAATGGCATATTTATTCAATAATTTATTTACCCGTTAATACTTATCGCCTTTTTAAACTTTGTTGGATGTATTTTTTGGTTTTCTTCTGTTTTATTTCTTTCTATTTTATGCCTTTCTTCACTGCTTACTTCCTAACGTGTTCACTGAAATATTTATACTCCTCGTCAGGAAAGATGATCCCTGCGTCACAATAAACATTGTATGATTCAAATCAGTACTTCGGCGTCATATTAAATACTGTAAATTGCAAAATGAATATGGAACTTAACTTCGTTTCCGGGCCAAATATATTCGACTAGTCGGTCGAATTTGTAGGTAATATGAACATATATAATCGAATTACATCATAAGTTATAGTAAAATTACTATAAATTGAATAAAGCTGCGTAAACAGCAAATCAAATTAAACTATAACACCACTTGAAAAATAAAATGAACTTTGAAATATTTGTCGTGAACTAAAAACGACGTGTAGCACGTACGTTGGCTTAAAACAATAAAGAAAACAATAAAGAAGCATTTGACACAAAACATAATTTTGAACCACAATGTAATACAACATATCGCTTGCCCTCGTAACCGCCAGGTTTACGCACACTCTGCAGATTATTATCTTGCCGGGTCTCATCAAGCAATACCACTTCTCTCTGAACAGAACAACTCAAATTCTTTATGTAATTCCTAAGAAATGTCAATCTTATCTCTGCAATGTTGGATCGTTCCACTAATGCTCTATGATTATTATCCTTTTTATATTTAAATCCAATATTGTGAAGTACACGATTTAAACGGCTGCTACACAGCTTTAATGCGTTTTACTGTAACTAATCCCAAGCACAATGCATCTGCCACTCGCTAAACAAAAAGTTTATTAAAATCTAAATATATTATGTGCACATGTAATAGGTATTAACACCACCATGGTTTTTCTCTCGTTCAAAATATTGCAACGAATTTAAAACAAGTTGTCGTGATTGCTGCCATTATAGTTTTGAAAAAATAAATTTCAAAAAATATATATTTATAAAAAGAAAATAAATAACAATTCCATCAAATATCAACGAATGTATGTTGTCAAATGTCAACGAGTAACGACAGAACTACTAAGCGGAAATGTGTGTATTTATCACAGAATAGGTAATAATCCCGTCTTTGTCTTACTCAAATAAATTGCTTGAGCCGCATGTCTTTGCTAGAAAACACATACTTTCGTTCAAGTCATCTTTGTCATACAAGTAGGTACTGTTTGTTATTCGGATGTGGAGATTATTCTTTGAATGTCGTTGATAGAATTATAGATCAATGACGCAGGGATTATCTTTGGTGATTTGGAGTATACTAGGTTTTAATTCTGATTTCTTATGTGTTTTTGCTCTGTTCTTTCCACCACTTCATCCACTCCCATCCTAATTATCTACACAAGCTATCACAATTGTCCATTCTTTATTGAGGAATTGATTTTATCTAATTATTCCATTTTTATATCGAGTTTATTTTACCAATGTTTGTGTTTTTTTTTCTATAGTCCCGAGGAATCTAATTTAATATTTTGTTTCTTTGGCCTTTCGTGTCATCCATCTATCAGATCCAATCGTAAAAATTTATTTCTACTATTTTCTTGAATATTTACATTTTCGTTCGCTTTGGCTATTCTTTCTTAGCTAGGAATGTGTGTTTGATTCTGTCAAAAAGCTCCTTGCTGTTCTTATTTCAAGTAACGGGTGTTCAGAAACATTCGAAGTCAAAGTAGTCCTTGAAAATATGAAGTCATGTCTGAGATAGATTGATTTTTGACAGACAACAGTTGATATTTAGTAATTATTACAAATCAGATACTTAAGTAAAGATATACGATTTTTTGTTCAGAGCCCACTTGACTTCGAATGTTTCTGAACACCCGTTATTTAGAGCTCTTAGCTTGTTAAAACCTCGATCTACCTATTTTGATTTTGGATTTTCAACTTTGATTATAATCATTTGATTTTTGTTTTCGAAAAGGGCCTTAACATCCTTTTTTTTAAGTTACCCGTATAATATTAATGATTTTATTTTTGATAAACACAGTATAAAAAGGTATCCATGATGTGTAGGAGATGCATTTCGATTTGAAAAAAATCGGTAGTATTTGTTCAGCATTTATGAAGTAAGTAAGTAAGTCATTAAAGTATAAGGAGTGAGTTATTATTACTATTATGGCGTCGACTTATGTTATACTTCCTCAGTATCTAACCGGAAAACATTTTACTCTACCCACATCTTTGAGTACGTGGCTGATGTTACAGTATTAGTATACACCATATAACGGTATTTACTACAAGTTCTATGATGTTTCATGATTCTTGAGATTAAAGAAGTTTAATCGGGGTCTTTAATCAGCGATTCGAATTTATTCTGTTTGTAAAATTTTAGAGACTATACTACATGTATTAAGTATTTTTGATCCCTGTATTAATTCGTCGTCTTTGAATGGTAATTCTAATTACTTGAGACTCTTAGAGAACTGATGGAGTGTAATTCCGCTGACTGATATAATGAAGAGGATTGTATATACGCTTTCTATTTTGATATAGATCGAAGTTCCATTTTCAGTGCTGCGTATTTTTCAATTTTGTTTGAGTATTTATGTTATTATCTGCTGGTACAGTACACCGATTTTCATGTGGCCGGTGCGAGAATTTGTACGTGCGTCAAGTAAGGGTCAGTAGATAGAGACAGTATTCGGAAAAATGAAATGCAAACTCTTTGCTAGCTACACTTAACGGTAGAAAGGCTTAGGATTAAGTAAAACTAGAGGTTCCCCTACCTATGAATTTCATGCGCATCTCGAGGGCGGTACTTCTAACCGGCCACATGAAAATCGGTGTACTGTACAGTTATGTCTATTAAGTATGTGAAGAATGATGTTTGGTCTATTTGCCGAAATTTATTTGTCTGTATGCATATTGTGATATTCAAGAATATTTCAAGAATTGTTCTGGTGTATATTCATGGTAGGGTGTAGATATATCATTAATGAGTAAAGACCAGCATTCTCGGTTGGCTCACAGAGGCGCGGACCAGCGATAGGTTCGAGAGTTTTACCAGCGCTTCGTGTGCTATGTTTATGTAGTACATGAATACGTGAACAGCTATCATAGTTTGAAGTTGTTTATAGTCGTATTTACGAATACACGTAAGTGTATTTCGAACTGAAAGTATTTTTCTAAATAACGCGCATTTTTATTTCAGTAAACCCAACATACTAACGTCGCTGTTTGCCTACCAGTATTTTCTGTTCCTGCTAGTGTTTTGCATCCTGCAGTAATATGATCTATGATTTCAGGATGTAAATTGCAACTTCAGCAATTATTAATATTATTATTATTAAATTTATAAGTTAGACAGTTTAATACACCGATTGAGTTTATTAGACGTTAAACCGACTTAGATAGGGCCTTTACGCCCTATTACAGGGAAATATTATTTGTAAAAATTAAAATTTTACCCAAAATATATCATAAAATAGCAGTGCCAATATTTAAAAAATATTTTATTCATAATTTTTACAAACATTCCTAAGCACTGTATATTATTCAATAGAATTAAATAAAACTGATTACTTAAAAAAGGAACTAATAAAAAACATTTCTAGCATTAAGACCAATTAATTTGGAGCGTTCAGAGGCTGTTTATCAAAGCTTAGTTAGACAACTTAACTGCCCGGCTTAATTGATTAGAGGATCTGGGAAACTACGGAGTGGTTATTATTGTTAAAAGTACTGGCGATACTTAACATTAAATTCTAAACTTTAACGTGATTAAAGCCATAGTTAACTTGCTTAACAGAGCGTTGACAGACCAAACTACTCTGTATTAAACGAGTTAACCGCCAATTTAAAGTACGTAATTCTTTTAAATTTAGAAATTAATTTATTGTTCATTACTTTGATGGTTGTGTCATTGGTAGCTGTTAAGAAACCTTTAATAGAGTATTGGATATTTGCAATATTAAAATGCTCTCAATATATAATAATATTATGACATAAAATGTATTATACATGTGCTTTAAAGAATCATGATAAATATCAAACGTACGAGAAAGGAACTGAAGCTATCATTGCAAATGCCACAAATTTGTTACTTTAATATTAATGAATGCAACCTTGAATTAAAACTCGATACACGAAAATTTATTTGACTGTATTTTCTCCCGAAAGTGTAAGGTATACAGTGTAATTTCTTTTCTCGTAAATGAACTTGAGCCTACTGTTTTTTTGTATCGTGATAATTCTTGTGCTTCTCTCCACGTAGTAACTCTCTTTTCTAGTACAGTTGTTATCTCATTATTCCAAGTTTTCTTGGCTCTCTCTCTCTGACTCTTCTACTGCTATTTTCGCTTCCCATATATTTTTCACTCGTCATCTTTCATCCTATTCATATTGCTATGAAATCTCCCATTGAAAGAAATTAAATAAAGTAAATGAAGTATTAATTAATCAAACCTGGATTGAATAGCATAAACAAATTAAAACGAAGTCAATACACAGGTCGTGTTTTTGAAATGCCCCTGGTATATAACATGACAATTTTGCATAAAACACATGATGCAAATAGTTTAAAGGTTATAGTGAATTTCGACAATAATTATAATCTAATTAGATATAAAAAGCATGCTTACACACCAAGAATATACCGATAGGTCCAGCCCGCTACGGGCCATAGGCAACAATATACGTATGGAACGTAATGCGATGTGGCAACGTGTGTACGAAGCCACTCCGCGCGCGCAACATAAGTCCGATGGTCGAATGCATATAAAAATATATGTTCAATTAAATACATTTGAATGTGTTTTCATCTTTTTGTAGCAAGTTTTGCGAGATACATTCGACTGCCTTATTTGTTTTGGTTCTAATCTTCTGTTAACTTTAAATTTTTAATATACACAACAAATTCAAATAATTTGGTGAAGACAATAAATAAAATAACGATTGTTTGTATATATTATATGTTTCTTATAATAAATCTATAACTTAGTGCAAGTACAATACTTTGTTTGCTCTAATTTAATTTTTGAAAGTTCAATTGCTAAACTTTATTTTTCTTGCTCCACGTCATATTCCTTTTTCAAAATTTCTCTCTGTAATCGTACAAGTTCTAATTTACTAGCAGTCAACAAATAATTTCGAACCAAAAAAGACATTTCACAACAAATAAGTTTGTATTATGTTAGTGCGATTTCAAATATTTATACCAACCTTTGTGCAAAACTCAACTTATCTATTATGACAGTGTTAAGTTATACTGCAATATATTCCAAATTTTATTTAAAATTAGGCACTGTAGAAGTTTTAACTAGAGATTAACTAAACTTTATCCTTATTCGGGTTATTCGACGATATAATTGATGGGTTAAAGTGTATTGTAGAACTGTCCCTTAAAAGTTTAAAATTGTCTGGAAATGTATTTGATGTAAATAAATTGTTTATTTTTTTAAAGCAAATATACATTTTTTATACGATGTTTATAAAACTGTCATAACAGTGAATATGTAATTACAGTTATACAAAGTAGATACTCTGGTCTATTGTATGGTTTCAATTCCAGTAATAATGCTTTTTATCTTTTAGAAAACGTTATTGTTTTTTTATTACTTAAAATTACTTTTCCGTAGCAGCTAAGAATACAATAATAATAATAAACTGGACCTTATTATGTCTGAAACAAATGGGCAAATTACGTATACAGAACGAATATGCAAACGACTATATTCTGGCGCGGTTTAAGTCTTACTAAATTCTTAACTGCAATTGAAGCTGCGGCGAGTAGAGGGGATACGCTGTTGCCACTCATTGTTGACTATGGCCCGTTTCGAGCTGGTCCTATCGGTATAAAAAGGACACAAAAATAAGTTTTTCTTTATGTATTAGTTACATTATTAGTAATATTTATCTCAGATTTGGTGATATTGTATTAAGAATGTTCATTTCTATGTAGAAACTTATAACGTCGAATGCATTTAGAAATAAGAGTAAATCCATGACAACATCTGGTATTTACAACAGAAGTAGTTTAATGTATCAGAATAAATGAAACATACATGAGTAGGTAACCCAACCAGTTTTGTATAATACAAAGGTATTTTTAATAATATAAAATATTATTAAAAATCTGGTGTGAAGAACACAAATACAGGTTCACTATTAATATTTTTGTGAACGTGTCCGAACATATCCCTCCCCAGAGATGTAACTGGGGAGGGATATGTTCGGACACTGAAGTTTTTTACTGAAGTTTTTGCAAACTGCATCGTTAAAGTTTCGTGTATGGTAGTTAGTCTTGGAATTTCTGTTCTTGAAGCACAGATTTCGGAATCACCACATCTTTTCCCCAATTTTAATACGTTCTATAATAAAGTGATATTACGGTAGTAAGATTATTTGCAAAATTAACTTGCTCGACATAAAAAAAATTATTACTTTGCTTGTCGACGGTTCGTTGTTTTCTTTCGCAAAATTTGTAAAATCAGATAGAATAGGTTTATCTTCTTCTTTAGAGCATGGTAAAGTCGAGTCACATCTTAAATACGAGATGTCTCATCTATTTCATGTATTTGTTGTTCTTTTGGGTAACCTAATGTTTTAGTACTTGAAAACGCGTTTTCGACGTTAGCTTCATAATCTGAAGAAGATGAAGAGGATGAATCATCAGACGGAACGTATTCAGATTTATTTTTCCTAATTCTATTCTACCAGAATTAGGCAAAGTGCATGAGTCAGATAGGCTGACATTTTTATTTTCAAATTCAGAATTGTATAACAGCCGATAGTTTGTAGAGGTAGATTTCGCGGCAACACGCAACTGATCAGTAGCGATTTCAGCTGGAGTTGAAACTGTAGTAGGTGGTATTATATTTGAATCGATCGTATCTAGGGCAAACACTCTTGAAACACTAGGCATATTAGGTATTATATCGTGAGATGTAGAAGCATGTAGTAAGGGTATTTCTGATGTTTCAAGACTAGCATGGCTTGAAATTTCCGTAACAACTATATCTTCAGAAACAATTGCTAATTTATTTTCCATAGCCAATCTTAGCAAAAATTCATTGCGCGTTATTTTATTACACGCTCTTAATATATAATTCACTTTTTAAGTTTGATAAAATTAATACTTATTTTAGAGAACGGACACGCTTACCACCCAGTGCAGTACTGGCGAAAGGCTGTATTTCTAAAATATTTAATTTTATTTATATAATTGGAAAACGAACGGGTGGTGATCTATAAAATTACGAAATACATATTTATTTGTTGAAAAGTTGTATTTATAAAGTTTTTAATTTTATTTATATATGTAATTGGAAAACAAACGGGTGGTGATCTATAAAATTACGAAATACATATGTATTTGTTGAAAAGTTGTATTTTTAAAGTTTTTAATTTTATTTCTATAATTGGAACATTTTTATTTGTTCATTTTGTCGTTCAAGTTGAGTAAAGGAGTATGTATTAATATTGACTAGCAATAGTTTCTCAAGGTTTTCTTCTGTCAATTTTGTTCTCTTTGAATTAAGTACACCTTATAAATAGAAAACGTCCTTTCTACATCGCAACTGGTTATAGGTGCATACTGGAAATATTCTTTTATTTCTTCATATTTAGCCGTTAGATTTTGTGTAATTGTCTCCATACATAATTGCTGCAATGTAATTAAATCTGGATTTCTATTAAGAATTGCTTCAAACTTTTGCCGAAGGCCACATCCGAAGTCACTTGGAATACTTTTCAAATTATTAACAGCCACATCTAATGTGGTTAATCCGTCATTTAATTTGAGATTTCGATTTTCAAAATAAGTGATTAGTTTTGGCAATTTTCCAAAGTGTTCGTGAAGAAAGTACAACTGATTTTTTAAATTTGGGATTTGGGTGAGCTCCTTGCACTCACCAATACTTCTAGCATCCTCCTTTAGCAGTGTTACGAAATGTTTTAGACTATCGAAATTCTCAGCATAATAACTAGTAGCTTCCAGCCATGTTCCCCATCTAGTTATTACTGGAGTGGGAGGCAGTGACAGAGATGGAAATTTTTCCCTGAAAAGAGCTACTCTCAATGGTGCTTTTCTGAAAACTTTTTTAAAAGCTGATACAAGTCTATCAACTTCCAGAAAAGTGTCTCTGATATATTCACAGATTCTGTGGAGAGCATGTGCTACACAAGTAATATGCAGCATATTAGGATATGTTTTCTTCAATAGTCTGCCTGTTTTTAACATATACGCAGCACTATCACTGACAAATAAAAGTATTTTTTCTTTGTACGTGGCGTCCGAATGAAGCATTTTTTGCATATTCTCCTTAATGGTTTCAGCAACTGTTTCCGCATTAACTCTATTTATAACACTTGTTGCTATTACATATGAGTTATAGGGAATAGTTGGATGTAGTACACCAGCTACAACATTTACCACACAGCGTCCTAACATATCCACCGTTTCGTCGGCGCTTATCCATATGTATTGATTTAAAAGATGGCTTCTAATGCGTTCTACTGTTCTCGTATAGCACCTAGAAACATAATATTTGCGTAAAGTTGATTCATCAGGAACATTTCAACCAGTATATTTTTGAAGAAATATTTTTAAAGTGGGATTGCTAAGTTTATTTAATGGAATATTAGCCGCCATAAAAGTTTTACAGAGTTCAGATGTGTTTGCGATCCTAGGTGACGAATTTTTGACGCTATTTTACGGATTTTGTAATAAATTTCGGAATCACTGACAATGGACATACAATCAGTATGACCGTCAATCCAACTCACCATTGTTTTACAATGCCGTTCTCGACATTCTTCCATATCATGTCTGAAAAAGTAACTTAAACAATGCCTAGATCTAAATAAATGAAAACTAAAAATGTGTGCGTAAGTTATTGAAACTGAACGAAATTCAGTGCACACTCTTACGTCGAAATAATTGAGATTCAATCAAACGATATTAAACAGGATCTATCACAAAAATTACGATGTAATTAACAGTTAAAACTATGAAAACAAGAAACTTACTCACAGCACTTTATTTATCTTACGAAATATAAACTAATAAATAAAATACATTATAAAAGCCCCGCTTCTATCTACGCTCATGAAAACACTTTAAAAAGCACTATATTCTCGGAATACAATAGCCTGGCTTGTCCATTGTTATCGCGGCGAGACCAGGTGTCCGAGTAAGTCAAACAAATACTTCATTGAATTACGCCGGGATGTACTGAGCGACGTTATACACAATTCCAATTGCCGATTGCGTTTTATGGAAATTGCGTCCGTTCTCTACTTATTGTACTCAATGCACTATCAACTATCACACAAAATAAGAAACAAGTATGAACTATTCAACAATTTTAAACGTTTTCAATATAAAATATTTTGCAGCTGATGTAACAATGCATTCTATTTTTTGTTTAAATTTTATCGCAATAAAATTGCACGTTATTTAGAAAAAAATATATAATAGAAGTAACCAGAACGCAAAGAAAATACAGTAATCCCCCGATTTACGAATAGGATACGTTCTGTGAAAGTAGACGTATATCGAATATTCGTATAGCGGGTAGTATGCCATTCTACTGAAAATAAATAGATACGTTCCAGGGATAATAGTATATTAAAAAACGAGTTTCATAAGGCACCATTTTGCCGCACGAGATCAGTTTAGAAAACGAGCCGCTTGCGGCGAGTTTTCTAAAGAGCGAGTGCGGCAAAAGGCCTTATGAAACGAGTTTTTTATACTATTTTTTCTATTTTGCGTTTTTTACATTAATAAATTGCTTAAATTGGAATTATTTAATTTGAAAGTTCAGAGTTTAATTTTTATATAAAGCATGCAGTTGGTCACATTGATACTTGACATTTTCAAATTTAAATCTTGCTATCCGCGAAGTATATTATATTACATATTATTTATTAATTTTCGTTAACATTACTTGATATTTCATTTAAAAATATAAACATGAGTGACATAGAAACATATATATGTTGTTGACAATTGTATACAATATACGTTGTTTGTATAAAATACGGATATATATCATATCTGTCAAATGTACATAAATTCTTAAAATCAAATGACAGCAATGATATTTATTTCTGTATTCGAACAACGCCAACATTGAAAAATGAAAAAAAGTGTATCGAAATAGAGCTCATTTCGATACTGTTTTCGGTTTCATAATGAGTTCATTTCGAACGCAAAATAGAAAAAAAATATTTGTAAAGCGAGATCCATATTAGTATAAGTTTGTATTAAAAATACATAGATGTGTACCCAAAATGTTCGTTATGCGAAACCCATTTTTAAAAACATTTATAACAAAATGATATGAAAAGAAATTTTTCGTTTTAAAAATAAAATACATAAGACATTCATTAAAAAAGCAAATTTTACATTAAAAAAAGAACATTTAATTTTAAAATTAAAATAATAACTTAACATTACATATTAAAAAATTATTAATTATAAATGTTATATCTATTCTGATGTGTTGTATGAGCCCTCGCCTAAGCTAGTAGATGATCCTTCATCTAAACTGGCATCGGAAATAGATTCTACAGATTCTTGAATATTAGGAGCTGCAACACTTTTTTTAGGAAAATAAGAAACTAATGAGGTTTGCTTCGCACATTTATTTTTATCTTTGTATAATTGTCTATAGCAAAGAATTGAGTTTTCTATTTCTCTGGAAACCTTAAGACTTCTTTCTGCAGAAGGATCGTTTTCCGAAAATATATCGATAGCTTCCTGGATAAGAGAAAACGCTTTTGACATTTTTTGCGATGTCAAAATACGAGAACTTTCGCAATGCGTAAGACTCCCCACATTTTCTGCATCCGTGCTTCCTTCAAGCATCGCTATTAATTCTTCATTTGAAACATCTTCCTGTCCCGATCCAAGAACTTCTGCCACATCTTCATTGCCCACTTCATCCATACCGACTTCGTGTGCCATAGCAACAATTTCATTTTGAATTTCTTGAATGTTTTCTAATGAACTACCGAAATCATTAGTGCATTCGGGCCCTGTTTCCTTAACTTCATCCCAAGATTTTATAATGTTATCAATAGCATTAAATATATTAAATTGCTTCCAAAGTTCTGTAATAGTTGTCCGGTTTGGACCATCAACATATTTGATAAGATTCTTGAAAACGCGGCGCAAATAATAAGCCTTAAAGTTAGCAATTACACCCTGATCCATTGGTTGAAGTATAGGAGTAGTATTTGGTGGTAGGAATACGACTTTGATGTTGTCAGGTATGAGAGTTAGCTTATGGCTAGGTGCATTGTCAATAATTAGCAATATTTTGCTCTGAATTAAATTTTCTCACAGAACTTGCAAAAAAATTATTCAACCAGTCTTCAAAAAGATTTGCTGTCATCCACCCTTTTTTATTTGATCGCCAGATAACACCAAGTTCTGATTTGTTACAACCTTTGAAGGCTCGTGGATTTTCAGCATGATAAATAAGCATTGGCTTTAACTTATTATCTCCTGCAGCATTCCCTCCAAATAAAATCGTAATACGGTCTTTAGCTGCCTTAAACCCTGACGCAGATTTTTCTTGTTTGGAAATGAATGTTCTAGATGGCATTCTTTTCCAAAACAGACCTGTTTCGTCTACATTGTATACTTGCTGTGGCACTAAAGAAATTCAATGAATGATAGAACCTAACTTATTGCTTTCGGGGAGTTCCCAAATTAAATTAAAATTGTACAATACACAACTTGCGCTATGGTGAAATTACTATAAGGTGGCAGCACTTGGTGTTGTTCTGCCACCTTGTAGTAATTTCACCACGACTTGCACACGTTCGTAATAGCAAATTTTTCATCCGTATAACGAATTTTATAATTTAATAATAATGTTCGTAACTTCGAAATTCCGTAAAGCGAGCCTTCGTAAAACGGGGTAATACTGTATAGTAAACATCATAGTCAAATCACAAAGAAGCTCATTATACGGTCTGCGTACGATTTTTTTAAAAGTTCTTCTCGCTCTTCCACGATACTGTGAGCGGGCTAAGAATGGTGGTCTGTTTCTATGAACCTATCTCGAAACCAAAAAATAGTAATGTTTCATTGTGGCAACATCGCTGGGCTTCCTAAAATCGGCAAACATAAGCATATACACTTGGGCTTCTAAAAGACCGTTACACATACCGGGGGACTCACAAGGCTTAACAAATCTATTCAAATTTTTATTTTACCTAAATTTACCCGTCTCGCTACCCTTGCCATTGTTGGTAATTATAATACTAGGAAATGCAAAATATACAGCTTCATTTTTGAGTTTAATCCCGGGCCGCAGGAGATCTGCACTATATATCGGGCTGCGTATCATCCGTTAGGTAAGTACATATACCGGTAGGTCCAGTTCGCAACGGGCCATATCAGCAATGTGTGGCAACAGCGAATCGAATCCCCTCCATGCGCAGCTCCTTCGACCTTCGATTGCAGCACATTGCATTGCAGTTAAGAATTTAGTAAGACTTAAACCGCGCAAGGATATAGTCGTTTGCATATTCGTTCTGTATACGTAATTTGCCCATTTGTTTCAGACATAATAAAGTTTATTATTATTATTGTATTCTTAGCTGCTACGGAAAAGTAATTTTAAGTAATAAAAAAACAATAACGTTTTCTAAAAGATAAAAGTAAAAAAATCAATAATTCTGCAAAATAAATTTGAATTTTAAGAAAGTCACTCAATATAGGCATCGTACACACGTTGCCACATCGCATTACGTTCCATACGTATATTGTTGCCTATGTCCCGTTGCTAGTTGGACTTATCGGTATATATATATATATATATATATATATATATATATATATATATATATATATATATATATGGAATATAAAAGACAACCCTCGTATTGTATACATTATATCGTCCTAATCTTAAACACGAAATAATAATTTTCATTGTTAAGATAGTTTAGGAAGAATTTTAATAAATTTTCCAAAAACAACTTCAACTTTATTTTGATAATTCTCAATAATTCTGTACTTATATGTTTTGTAATACATTTAGAAAGAACGTTTTATGTTTCGGACAGTGTGTCTAGCAATATGTAATTCATTAATACGTTTTGCCGTACTTTATTACCTATCAGGTACTAAATTCGATAACATTTAGTATTTGATGAAACATACGAGATTTGAAACCTGTTGATGTTCAAGGCGAGGTAGATAAGAGACTTAAGTAAACTATCATTTTGTTCAACGACATAAATATTTGTAATTCGTGTTTTATCTACTAGTTGACTAGATTTAGAATTTCTTAATAACATCGATAGTTAGACACGTAATTTTATCGACTCGAAATCGATTTTGAATTCGGATATTTATAGCTAAATATAAACCTAACAAACTTAGTATTAAATATATAAAATATATTCGTTTAGAAACTAGATTGTAGATGAAGGAAACCGAGTTAGGTCAAAGAAAGTATCTTTGAAATTTCATAGATAATAACTATAAGAATAAGCTGTTTAATTTGAGTATCTTCAAATAATTTTTATTGAAGATTTTATACTTGATGAAATGAAATTACATTATATTTTGCTGTAGACATAGTGGTAATGAGATTTTCATTAAGAATTTTAATTGCAAAATAAAACATAGATATCGTGATATATTTACGATTATTTTTACTTCGGCGTAATGTAAATTTAATTGTGGTATTTGCTGTTGTTCTTTATTTTGTTAACTTTTTACAATTTCATGTTCATCTTCAATTAGCTTCTTAAAGTATTCCCTTAATCTTTCCATAACTTTTTCTTCGTTTGAGAGTATATTTCCGTTTTTGTCTTTTATATTTCTTAACATGTTTGTTTTTGGTTTTCTCATTTGTTTGAGCGTGCTATAGAACAGTTTTTGGTTTTCGCTAAATGTTTTTGTTAGTTTATTGCCGAATTCTATCCATGATTTGTTCTTACTCTCTTTTCTAATTTTTTTAACTTCAATTCGTTTCTGCTTGTATCTGCCATAATTTTCTTGGAATTTATGCATTAGGTATGTGTTCCATAACTGTTTTTTATCTTTTACAGTTTTTTCTATTTCAACATTCTCTTTCTCGAGTCGCTACTTATTTTTGTAGCGCCACAACTGTCTCTTGCTGAGTCATTAGGCATTGTTTGCAATCCTCCCATCTGTCTTCTATATTTTGGTATGTTGTTCTAGTTCTTATATACCTCTTCAGTTGTTCTTGGTACTTTTCTTTGACTTTTTCTTGTTTTAACTAGTGACCTCTGATTTTTTATTTAATTATTTTTATTTTACGTTCTTGCTGTATTTTACCTTTTATTTTTAAGGTCATCCTAACCAGATAGTGGTCACTGCCTACTTCTGTACTTCTTTTCACTTTTATATTCTTTACCAGATTCCATATGTCTATATAGAGCAGGGATGCACAGACTTATAGGGAACAGGGACCACTCGGGAAAATTATAAGCCAAGGACGGGCCACTACAAAGAATACTTATTAACACAAATATTTTTATTTTTAAATTGTATGAATTACTACAAACGATAAAAATAAAAGAACATTCAAAAATGTTTTTTGTAATTATGTAATTGTAATGTAATCTAATCATACAATGTATTATTTCATGTTTTATTATTTTGATGCATGACATTGCATTGACCTAACAATTTTGTTTATGTTTCTTGTCGCCACACGTAAAATTGCTTTCAGATTTTCATTTGCCAGACGGTTTCGATTTTTTCTTTTGTTAAGTTTCATCACTGAAAACGTTTGCTCACAAATATACATCGATCCAAATAAGCTTGCGCATTTCAATGTATTTATTCGCAACTCTTTATAAGCGGTTTTACCATCATTTTGCATGTCTATCAATTCCAGCTGTATTGATTCCGGTGCATTTTCGGGTGAAATGTTGAAAAGATTGCTGAAAATGTCTAATAGAGGTTTAACTTTTTTGAAGTCTAGGAAAACGATCATGAAAAGCTTGTATTAAAATATCATTTTTTTGAACATAAGCGAAATTGACATCAATTTTATTGAATTTCTCCATAATTTTTTTGTAGTTCGGAAAATGGCTGTAATTGGCTGAATTGATTTGTGTCCTGAAAAGACTCAATTTGCATTGAAAGGACGAAACATGAGAGTATACCTGCGAAATGAATTGATCTTTGCCTTGGAGTCGCGTATTTAAGACATTCAAGTGATTTGTGGGTGTCTACAAGAAACGCTAAGACGTCCTTTTTCTTTTCCGCCAGAAATATTTTGATTTCTTCAATCAAGTTAAGAAACCGCTCTAGTGACAACCCACGACTTAGCCACCTTTCAGTGTAAAACAGGATATCACCATATTCGCTTTCAATATCCTCGAGAAATTGTGTGAATTGTCGGTGATTGAGACCTCGTGATTTTATAAAGTTTACAGTAGGTACTACAACTTTCATCACATTTTCAAATTCCAATAATTTTGAACAGAGGGCCTCTTGATATATAATGCAATGAAACTGCATTAATTCCTTGGTATCTATGTTTTTAGTTTGTAAATACTCTTTTAACATAGTTATTATCCCAGATTTACTTCCAACCATTGAAGGTGCTCCGTCAGTAGTAATTCCAGATAATTTCGTTAATTCCAAATCCATTATAGAATATTCTTCCAGAAGAGCTTTGAGTGTGTCACTCCCCTTGGTTTGTCTCAAAGAACTCATACCAATCAGTTCTTCACTCACTTCAAAATTTTGCGTTACACCTCGTAAAAATATTAAGAGTTGAGCAGTGGAACTTATATCTGTAGATTCGTCGAGTGCTATAGAAAAATACTCAAAACTTTTCGATTTCGTAGCTAATTGCTCTTCTATATTAGCTGCTAATGTGGTAAGTCTTCTTTGAACAGTCATCCGATTTAGTGGAATTTTCTCAAGCCTCTTTGCATCTTTCGGACACATTTTTTTTGCGGCGATATCTAAACACTGCTTAACAAACTCACCATCTTTAAAAGGCTGACAAGTTTTCGCTATTATTCGAGATATTTCAAAGCTAACTTCAGTAGCTGTTTCAGCATCTTGAATTGGTTTTGTAAATATAGCTTGCTGGCCTATTAGTTCTCCTTGTAAAGTGGAAATTTGTTGCGTTAGATTTTCGCCGGTTAATTTGGTAAAAGTATGATGCTGGGTTTCATAATGCCTTTTTACATTATATTCTATCGGAATAGAAACACTACTCTTGCATATTAAACAGACTTTTGTTATGCGATCCAAATATGCGGTCCAAATATCTTGAAAGTGTCGATTTTTATCTTCAACCTTACCACTGTTTTTTACTGGGGCCTGGTTTATCCATACCAAAATTGATATTATATTGTTACGTAGGTAGATCTCAAGTTTAAGCTCCGAAACGAACGACGAAATATTTATTCTTCACAGATTACAATTGAAACAATATAACGTTCGCTTGTCCGTAGTTAAAACTTAACTGCCCCGATAGCGCGCGATGCGTTGTATTTATACCAGTTACCTAACATCGAGAACCTACCACATTGTTCGGGGGTAATACTGACGTGTTTCGCGAATCTTCGAGTAATCTAGTTGGTTCGACAGATTTCTAGTCTCGTAACAATATACTTGGAACGACGAGGAGCATACCTGTCCTACGTAGTAAACCTGAACAAGAAAGTAGTAGGTACTTAAAGATACATATCTTACTAACAATTATAAAAGTTAGAATAAAATAAAAAGTTAAGAAATATTGATTTGAATGTAGTTTTTCGAACAATTTTTAAAATTCGTTGGCGGGCCGCATAAATATCGACAGTGGGCCGCATGCGGCCCGCAGGCCGCGGTATGTGCATCGCTGATATAGAGTAAGTAGTACTCAATTATTGAACGGGGGAACGTTCAATAATTACTCTTGACTTCCTGTGTGTACTTATGTACATTTTTATGTGTAAACTTCGAATTTCCTATTATTAGATCATTTTCAGTACATAGATTTTCAATTCGAGCCTCATTAGCATTTCGCAGTTCTAAAACATTTATTTTTAGGAACCAAAGCAAACCTGCTGTATATTATAAATATTTTCTATTTCTAGAGGTGGCGCTGTATACATAACTTTACTTAAATTATTTAAAACGTAATAGTTATTTGTGTACCTATGGCATAATGAGGATGTTTATATTCGAGGGCCACAGTTTACAAAACCGAGGGCCTTCGGCCCGAGGTATTGTAAATTGCCCGAGATTTATAAACATCGAGTTATGCCAAAGGTTCATATAACGTTTTATTTTTCACTTTAAAATCAATTATTAATTGACAAAAAGCGTATTAATACAAACGAAGTCTACCGCAAGTCTACTTTATATTTGTACGTTGACGTATGACGATTGAGTGATTTATTTATTTCATGAAAAATAAATTGCGAAGTGTGTTACAACGTATGTGATAGAAGAAGAAATTCCGGAAGTAATACACGAACGTGCATTAAAAGCTGATGGGGAGTTACTCCCCAAAAAATCCACTTTATGGGAGAGAACTTGACGACTGGAGAAGCTAAAATTCTGTCAAAACTGTCAATGAAACAGGTCTAATATTCAGATTGTTGTATTTTCTTACTTTTTATAAATGATAGCGGGTGTTATGATAACGCCCGCTTATTATGCCCTAGGGCGAAATGAATGGAGTTATATATCGCATATCACAGATATAAACAACCAATTATAGGCAAGTGAAAAATAAAAATATTTGTGAAAAACTTATAGTCACGCATGTTTCAGGCATAGATAGATTAAAATACGTTAAAAATATGGAAATATGTGTAGATTTTTATCAACACGTTTTTAAATGTGTATAACTAAAGGCTATAAATTTTTTTAACATATTTTACCTTATTTTAGACAATTCTCACAATGTAAACTTCCATTTGTTATAATTAACTTTTATTGATTTTTTTTTGAATTTATCAAATTATTATTGTCAATTTTATTTAATCACGCCCACATTAATTATACAAAGAACCAGAATATTAAAAATTCTCTTTAAATTAGTGCAACCTAACATCGAAACGTGAAATGAAATTACTTTTAAACGTATGACTTTCATATTTTTCCGGTGTTCATCCTAGGTTAGTAATGGCCGAACGGGACAAGCTCATAGATGAGAGAATAAAATAAGTGTCATGAAGCCGTTTATTGTGTGTGTGGGGTACGCGTGCGCGCCCGTCTCACGTTTATGTACAGACCATCATCTATGAGGGACAAACCTATGTGCATTTATGCGCAAAGAGGGAAAGGAAGAAATGCCGTTTCCTGAATATAAATTACTTTATTCCTTTTATAACTTTCTAAGAATACCTGTGAAAAATGGTTTTCTGACCTGTTTTAAGGAGATGGGGGCACGGTGAATAGTCACTTTTACAGCAGGTTCTTTACGTCTGGCCGGTCGATCCGTCGTTTCTCTTGTGTGCGTGTGTATAGGTGTGTGTGTGTGAGAGAGTTGAGGATTTTTTCGTTCAGCGTTCTCTTCATTTGGTTTCTTTTCATCGTCAGGGACGGGCGAGGCCATTCAAAATATTCTGATACCTTAACCAGGAATGCATGTTTTGTTATTAATGATAGAAAAAATGAAAAGTAACGATTTTCTAGAATCTATATACAGGGTTAGGCAAATGTATGGTTCCATTCAAATATCTTTGATATGGCTACTTAGATTTTAATAAGACTTTCCACAATTAATTATTATTATAAATGCAAATCGGTGATTCCATGAGAATATTTATATCCGAATCCTACCGGTTTAGCCGGAAACAATGTTAACTTTTCTATTTTAAATGAAACACTGTATATTTTTACGAATTTCAATAGAGCTCTGCTCTGTGAATTCAGCAATAAGTTTTGTTACCCTTTTGCTCAACAACGACAGAGATATTTAATTAAAACTGATATTTTAAAATCATGTTTATGTTTAGTCATGGAATTCAAATTCAGAACTTGATTTCAACTGCCAGAATTAATTTTGTAGACATTTAAATATTAATAATGATTAACAATTAACTGAAAACGAATGTATTAAAATTCTGATGATGATTGGTTTTGGTGACAGCGTCAGAACTCATGAAGAAGTATGCGATTTATTTTACAATTTGCATCAAGATCAGCATCCAATATTACGAACTGTCATTGATAAAACTTTGCGAAGGTACAACTTGACCGGAAAAGTTTAGATTGTTGTTTGGGAATGCTTAGTTCTAAACTGGTATGTCCAAGTGATTTCTTTGGGCTGCGAATTTACATCTCGCGTATTTGTTCGTTTGTTCCTTTTGAGACTCAAAGTCTACCTTGACATTTTGCCCTGTCTCCTACACAACCAGTTTCAATAAACTTATTATACCATGCAACAATTGTCGGTTGCTGTGGTGGTCGCTTGTGATATTTCATTCTGAATTTTAGTTGAACACAAGTGGCTGATCGCGATTCATGAAATAACAAACAGCAATAAGCGCTCTACACCTGAATCCGACTCCACCATTACTGACCAAATGATTAGTAGTAGCAGGATATACGCGTACTCTAGTTGACGTTTAGTGAACTTTAGGATATGGCGGAACTATTAAAACTCGTATATCGCGGTGTCGCCGGCGACACCATGTTTGTGTTCTAGGTTTAAGAATTCTAAACAATATGTCCATAGCTTTTATTTCAAGAAAAACCGTATGATAATATTGAAACCTCTATAAAATAAAAAGAAGAAGTTATTTTAATCAAATTCAACACTTTGACGACTTGAACATGAAATATATTATCATATATAAAGCCAGACATTTAATTACATTGCAGCAAAAGTTGTTATTCCTCCTGGTTTGAAGGAATTTTCGGAATGTGTTTGACCGAAATATATGTTTTGAATAATACACTAGTTTGAATTAACACTAATATATTTACAAGATAATTATTAATAAATTGAATCTTGGAGTTCCATTAAACTTTAATACAAATTACAAATGAAACAGACATGCAATATACATATCTGTAACTGTACACATGGACAATACACCTCGTATTTTCAGCATTTACTTCTGCTTAAGACACGTGCTTCTGCCATCTATAGGCGTCGTCAGTCAAGCTAGTGAAGCAATGCAATACAAATGATACAAATCTTTTTAAGAACAGATTTGTATCTGTAATATACATTTACGCTGTATATACGCAAATCGCCTACAAGATATAGCAAATTTGGTCCTATAAGGTGGCACTATTTAATAAGTGACATCTGACGGACGAAAGAGACTATGCCGAAAAAGGCGACCTTTCGCTTGACCAGCTATGCTGGTACATAAACGAAAAATTACGTATAGGTGTAGTCCATTAACACGAGCCAGATGGCGGTAAATATACAAGAAGGTATATCAATACGTTATGCACGTATTACGCATTTGTTATAACGTATTGATATACCTTCTTGTATAGTTACCGCCATCTGGCTCGTGTTAATGGACTACACCTTTACGTAATTTTTCGTTTATATGCCAGCATAGCTGGTCAAGCGAAAGGTCGCCTTTTTCGACGACGCCTATAGACGTCAGAAACACGTGTCTTAAGCAGAAGTAAATGCTGAATATACGAGGTGTATTGTCCATGTGTACAGTTACAGATATGTTATATTGCATGTCTGTTTCATTTGTAACAAATGCGTAATACGTGCATAACGTATTGATATACCTTCTTGTATATTTAATACAAATGTATGTTCTAAATAGTAAAGACCGAGAAACTGGCTAATACTTTATATTCTTGAAGTGAGATCGCCGAGATCTGGTTGGAACTCATTATTGTTTTTACTTATTTTTACAATGAAAATTGTACCCGCCAGTTACAAGGGAGGGAGAAAATAACTAAATAATTGTAATAGAATTGCGATGCAAAAATCTTACCCTTCTTCAAGGAAAGGTATAGGATGTAGTTTACCAATGTCATAAATGGATTAAAATAAACAATATGCACAAGAATTCGTAATTATAATACTTGCAAATGAAATAAATATTAAAGACTAAACACAAACAATACAATTGTTACAGGTGTTTAATGGAAATGTACCGAGTACGTATATTACAATAAATAGCAAGTGGACTAGTGATAACGAACAGTATTCGAAGAATACAGGAAAATGCAATTAAACCGTAATCGCTAAACCTTATCGTAAAAGATGAATACATTGTAACCTTCAATATAATAAATACAATAAATGAAATATAACAATAAAACTTATGCTATTATATAGGTTTACATCTGCAAATGAATGAATTTACATAAAGGATTATACCTGTATTGAATAAAGAGTTTTATGACCGTACGAAACAAGACAATGCATAAGCAATATAATACCTGACACGCTAAGTAACAAATTAGATATTTGGGAAACTCCAAGACCTTTCTATACATTTTACATTTACAATAGTATAAATTTAAAACCTATGATTGAATACGTAAAATAAATGCAACTAAATCTATTTGATTACACAAGTTTACAAATTCCGGTCAACTTTTGGATCAGAGCAGATGAGAACAAATCTTGACGTTATTTGAGGTGCTGAATTCAAATCCGGGTTTCGTTTTTCAAAATTGGTTCTACTTTGTGAGTTCGCGCATGTTGCAGCACTGCGCTATCATAATGACAGTCAGCTGTTGGCGTCGCTAGAAACAATATTTAATTTGTATTTTTAAAGTTTTTTTTTTAATCCAAAACGTATGAAAATGCAAAGACAGAATTGTAAAGTTGATTCAAAGTGTTTTTGTTATGTTTGCGGATGTTATATGATCAGAAAAAGTGGCAAAGTTACTACTAATGTGATCAGAAATGCATATTTTTATTATTTTGGTTTCTCTGTATCAAACACTCACAAGCCGTGGATACCTAAATTGTTTTGTAACGCGTGTAGCACAATATTATATAAGTGGTCACGCGGTAAAAAAGTATGTTTTTCATTTATTGCCAATGTTATGGAGAGAGCCGAAAAATCATGTAGATGATTGTTACTTTTGCTTGATTAATGTCGTCGGTGTAAATGCAAAAAAACTATCAAAATATAAATATCCTGAAGTATCATCAGTGTCTAAGCTAGTTCCCCGTGCGAGCAATGATCCTTTGCCAATTTGTCCAGGTACGAGTGCAAATTACATGGAAACTTGTAGTTCATCACCGACGAACAGTGGAAGTGATTTTAACATGGAGGAAAAACATGTAGTTTCGCAAGGTGAACTCAATGATTTGGTTCGTGATTTGAATTTATCGAAACAAAAATCAGAATTGCTCGCATCACGGATGCAGGAGTGGAAATATCTTGACACTCAAACAAAAGTCACTGTATATAGAACCAGAAATGAGGCGCTTTTACCGTTTTTCAAAAAAGCGGAGAATATATGCTTCTGCTATGACATCAACGGTTTGTTTGATGCGATGAATACACCATACGATGTAAATGAATGGCGTTTGTTCATAGATGGTTCAAAATACAGCCTGAAAGCTGCTCTGATACACAATGGAAATATAAAACCATCAATTCCGATTGCTCATGCAGTACAAACGAAGGAATGCTACGATACAATATGTAAAATTTTTACCAAGATAAAATATAAAGAGCATCAATGGAAAATTTGTGGCGATTTGAAGGTTTGAAAATAAATTTCAATTCAATTTTGAAGAATAAATGATTTATATACTATTCCTACAGGTTATTGGTCTCTTGATGGGGATGCAATCTGGTTTTACCAAATTTTGCTGTTTTTTGTGTCTGTGAGATAGCCGTGCAACTGACCAACATTATGTGAAAAAAGATTGGCCAAGCCGTACTAATTATGAACCAGGAAAACAAAACGTCTCTTCTATACCACTTGTGAACCCACAGAACATTTTCTTGCCACCTCTCCACATAAAGCTTGGCCTTATCAAAAACTTTGTCAAAGCGCTCGACCGTGAAGGACCGGCTTTTGAGTACTTGACCAAGTTATTTCCCAAGTTGTCGTACGCCAAAATCAAAGAGGGAATATTTGTCGGACCTGATATTCGAAAATTAATGGCCGACAGAAACTTTACAAAATTTTTAACGCCCAATGAAGCAGCAGCATGGGTATCATTTCAAGATGTTGTTCACAACTTTCTCGCTAACCGCAAATCTCCGGATTTCAAGCAGATAATCGACAGTTTGTTGCAAAATTATTGCAAGATTGGAGCTCGAATGTCTCTCAAAATACATTTTCTGCATTCCCATCTCGAATTTTTTCCTGAAAACTTGGGTGATACAAGCGACGAGCAAGGAGAGCGACTACGCCAAGATAATAACCATAGAAACAGCTTTTGGTTGCTTAGATCCAAAACCGTGTATACTTGTGTTATAGGCAAATAAAACTGGAATACAAATTAAATCTATATGGACCGAACAAAAGTAAATACTAGTTACAGTGTATATATGCCAGAAATTTCTATATTTTTAACAAATTTCTGGATAGTCATTTTTATTTATAAAATGCACTAAGAATAGTGGCAACAATTTCATAATTAATCATACATTTTATACTTATCTAGATGTAAATGTGACTCAAGTAAAATAATGAAATATTAAGAAAATATAGACAATCACGTATTTTTTATCACGTGCTACGTGTCTGGGTTCGTCACCAAGGTAGTAGAGGTAAAGATTCGACCAGTAGCGACAAAACACCACATACTAATAAACTGTTAAGGAAGATTCCTCAATAGATCTCAATTTAACACAAGATTCTAATGCCAAATAATTACTGTAATATATTATTCTACTAAGTGGTCATTGCATCATCTGAATTCAATATGATTTATTATTTGTTAATTTTAAATTTGCCCAAAGTAGCAATCATTTCAAGTTAAAAGTTCTGTTTTAAAACTTGTTTGCAGAGTAGTATAAAAACTTCTTTTATATCGCGCAAAATATCGATGAATTCGTGCAAGAAGAAAAGACTTATAGCAGTTACTTTGTTAAAAAAAACTTAGACAAGCATTGTTACTACCAAATCTAAAGATGAAAACGAAAGTTTGTATAGTGTCCTAGAAAAGTACGAGTATATTTTATCTTTTTTTGACATCATTTATAAAATTTTTTATCCACAACTTTTATCAGCTTGACAACTTCTTGTGGTAGACAAGAAGGTGTCAAGCTGGTGTTAAGAAGGTGCTTAAAGACTCAAATACATGAAGTACGACAGGAGCTTTTTATGTTATCTACCTAGCTATGACAGAAACGAGTTAGAAAACAAAAAAAAAATTTCAACGTAAGAACCATTAAGACTAACATACTTATTCCAACGTTTCTTTAATAACACTACGCCTTAGAAAAAAATTATTTGGGTAATTCAGCAAAATACGACACCACACCGTTTTCCATGTAGTTATTCGATAAAGCCAACGCCCTCTTAAATGTTCTTTGAGTTTTGGAAAGAGATAATAGGCACAGTAGGCGAGGTCGCGACTGTAGGGTGGACGTTGTAATTCCCCAAAGCCGCATTCATTGATTACTGCTTGAACAATTTGTGACTTATGCACTCTGCAGGTGTTGTGCAGAAGCAGAATTTTCTGAGCAAAATTGTGTGGTCTTTTTGTGTTCAAGTTCTTAACTGCGTCTTTGTAAACATTTCCCGATATTGTAGTCGTTTTTGGCACACACTTAAGAGAATCCCCTCTGTGTCCCAGAAACTGGCGCCATCACTTTATCCGCAGAAAATTGCGTTTTTGCCTTCTTGGGCGATGGAGAGTCTTTATGAACACACTGCATGGACTGTTGTTTCATGGGAGGATGTCAGTGGTGTACCCAAATTTCATCTCCAGTTACAATTCTTACAATTTAAGAAGTTTTCATCTTGAAATATAACAGTCAAATTCTCTTCACAAATTTGTCGTCTACAATTTTTGTTCGAGACTGAGCAGCTTGGGAATTCATCGTGCCGACACTTTCCTCATTCCAAAATCCTGGTTTAGAATTTTAAAAACACTGGATATTCCTATTTCTATACCAATAACTGAAACTTTTACTCGAGGGTCAGTCAACACCAAATCTTCATCTTTGTTGATGATTTCTTCAGTTCCAGCTTTCAGAGGGCTTCCAAACTTCGGGTTATCATGAATGGATTCCCTGCCCCATTTGAACCGCTTACACCAAAATTTGACTTGGAAATAGGACGGGATATTTTCTCCATACATTGCCACCATTCTCTCATGACTATTTTTCGGGCTACTGCCTTCTTTTGGTAAAAATTTCATTACGCTTCTATGTTCTAGTTTCAAATCACTTATTTTCTCTTCTTTAAACCAATGTAGAAGTAGCAAATATTAAGCGATTCGAGCTAACCTAGGAGATGACACTATAAAATGTTACAAAAACTTGACATAAGAAAATTTTCATGATAGCATATTGTTTTCATAGCTAAAAAAACTCCCAATGTACGAGGGTATATCAGATATAAACGAGGCTGATTTTTTAACACTATTAACGCTTTATTGAACAAGGTTAATACAAATGTACTATTTTTCTACATAATCTCCCGCCCGCGCAATACATTTTTCTCAACGGCTTGGAAGCTTTTTAATCCCGTTATCGTAAAAACTTTTAGGCCGGTCACACAGCCACTGGAGCACAAATGTCTCTACCGCTTGATCGCTGTCGAAACGCTGGCCTCCAAGAGCTTCTTTTAGAGGTCCAAACAAATGGTAGTCACAGGGTGACAAGTCTGGACTGTAACCAGGATGTTCCAAGATTTCCCAGCCGAATTGTTCCACTTTTTGCCTCGTAATGTTTGCCGAATGTGGTCTGGCGTTGTGAAGGAGAATGACATTTTTAACGGATTGCGTCTTTCTTTTTCGTCGTAAAGACAATTTTGCGGCATCCAAAACGTCGCTATTTAAGCGTCTGTCGTCCTCCAGAAGATTCCGAACTGCCTCAATGCTCGTCCGTGGGCGTCGAACGTGGCACTGGTTTTCAACTTTCTCCCGGCCTCCAGAAAATTGTTTATGCCATGCAAACACGCGAGGTCGTGAACGGGTGTTCTCCCCGAACTGTGCGTGCAATCTGCGTAAAATGTCTGTTTGATTCACCCCCTCATTGGTCAAAAACTTAATAATTATCCGCTGCTCCACGGAAACGTGCACTGCTTGCTCACTCATGGTCACTGCACTACTGAACGGTCTCGACGGAATTTCAGACGTTGCTCTCCCCACCCTAAGTGCTTTGTCTACATAGCCACCTACTTCGCCGATTCAAAAAACTTTTGTACGAGTCATTAAAAAATCAGTCTCGTTTATATCTGATATACCCTCGTATATTTACCTTTTTTTCTGTCCCATCGAGGCGTTTTGAAATAAACTAGTTTCTATTTATCTCGATAGTTAAGTGATTTTGCTAATTTCAATAAAATTGACGTATAGAATTTGAAACAGATTTCATAAATCATCAGTTTGGGTCCGCTTCGAAGTACCTCGACTTTTTTCTTACTTGAGTTCTGCTAGAACAACCAGCGACAATTATACAAAATAATGATTTAAAATTATTACTATAATCATTCCTTTTTCGCTTTTAACCTCTTTGTTATAAGAATTAACGAAGAAATATGTTTCTCCCGTTTTATATATCTACAATGTCAATGTCAAAGTTACTGAGAACAATGAAAAAATACTAAGGATGTTTGGTCGTTGTTATTTACATGTGTAACTTTATTACACACATGGTTATTTGCGTTAACATGCGCGCAATATGTGTACTAAATACTTAAATACAATGTAGAGAAATGGATCAAATACCAGCACGTTCAACTTTGTTTTTGTTGAGTCTTCTGTGCTTATATTATTACATACAGCAAATTATAATACTGATTCGTACAAACATCTTCGTAAATTTAAATTAAAATGATGTGAAGTAATTTAGAATGACAGATTTGAGATAAACAAATGGTTGTGTAATTATCGTAAAATGTTCTTTTTTTTTAAATACAGGAGGCAATGGCAGACTATAATTGTAAATAAAATTAAAAATATTTCTTGGTTTCACAGTTATTGCTAATAGTAAAATCTTCATTGTTAATTCTGTTAACAACTAAATAGATTTATAATAGATATTAAAAAATAATGATTTATGCTTAGATATAATTCTTATGTAGTAAAATTCTTAATATAAAATCTCCTATGTGCGGTATCAATCACTTATTATTTTATTTAAAATTTGCTACATCACATCAGAACTTTGAGATATTTTCCTAGATAGTTTTTTAAAAAAACGCATTAAATTTTACAAAATTCCAAAGTTACTTTTATATATGAAAGATACTAAAAATATAGTTCTGAGTGGACATGTCTGAACATGTTCTTGCATGTTTCCTTCATCAGAGCATTTAAACCACGCCTATTTTTGCTCTGGAACCAATCAAATTCAGAATTGGTAAATATCTGGTTATGTGGGTATACCGATAGGTCCAACTCGCAACGGGCCATAGGCAACAATATACGTATGGAACGTAATGGGATGTGGCAACGTCTGTACGATGCCTATATTGGAGTGACTTTCTTAAAATTTAAATTTATTTTGCAGAATTATTGATTTTTTTACTTTTATCTTTTAGAAAACGTTATTGTTTTTTTATTACTTAAAATTACTTTATATGAAAAATAGTATACCATAAAAGTGTAAACAAAGACAGTATACATTGAAACGAATATTCATTCAATTGTATTGTCATGAAATTGAATTTGTCAATCGTTGTTAAATTTGTTATAATGAATAGATATTTATATTTATCGGAAAATACTAATACTTAAAGCAAACAAATTCCATTTCTTCCTGCATATTGATTATGCAGCTGATGCTTTCGTAATATGCTCATATTTGTATTTCTACTATTATCGTGATGTTATTATAATACAGATACCAAAATCTCACGTAATATTTCCATCAGCCTTTTATTAACAATAAACAAGTAAAGTACAACTTCGTAGGTCGACAAACGCTCCAGTCTTCATTATCACTGTATCATACATGAACTGTAGGCTTAGTTTTTCGTAGAAATTGAAGTACGTGTCTGTTCCTTTGTAAAATTATAATAAGGGCAGGGGTTAATTTTATTCTGGCATTTTTAAAAATGCAGAGATCAGTTTTGCGACAGCATTCAGCTAATTACAATCTAAAATAAGCAACATTGTAACGTATTTTGGAATTGTGAATATCCGTAGGTAATAAAAAAAAAGGAAATATAGTTTAATTACAACTGTAGCTTCCTCCTGGTTTGAAGGAAGTCGATATGTATCGACCGAAGTATAAGTTGAAATAATACAAATATGAGCATACTACGAAAGCATCAGCTGCATAATCAATATGCAGGAAGAAATGGAATTTGTTTGCTTTAAGTATTAGTATTTTCGGATAAATATAAATATCTATTCATTCTAACAAATTTAACAACGATTGACAAATTCAATTTCATGACAATACAATTGAATGAATATTCGTTTCAATGTATACTGTCTTTGTTTACACTTTTATGGTATACTATTTTTCATATAAAGTAATAAAAAAACAATAACGTTTTCTAAAAGATAAAAAAATCAATAATTCTGCAAAATAAATTTAAATTTTAAGAAAGTCACTCAATATAGGCATCGTACACACGTTGCCAAATCGCATTACGTTCCATACGTATATTGTTCCCTATGGCCCGTTGCGAGTTGGACCTATCGGTATAAAGAGTTACACACGGCTCTTTCGATTCAATGTAAATCGGTTTTTTAATAACTAAAATAAGAAAAATATAATATTAGTTATGCGAGTCTGTCCTCTGCAATTCGTTCAGTTTCTCCATTCGGTAGCCTTGCCAGTACCAAGCACCGTAGGTGTTTCGAGTGAGAAAACAGAAAATCTATGCAATTATATAGTACTTCTTAATTAACTTCTTAGAAGTTACCATAAAGTGGGCTGTAACATGAGCCAGCTGTAAATACATTTTTTGCACTTGCATCTGGATTATTCTTCCGAACCTCGGCTGCGTGATCGATGAACACGGTGAAAGGTTTCGTCAAGACATTTATTGAAAAGCGTTATCAGGGCAAGTAGAACAGTGAAATGCTTGCTGATTATTGTTGGACATTGATATCAGGAAACGCCGAAGAATAGTATAAAATAATAGTAAAAAAACATTTTAAACAGGATGATACCATACAGCTTCATGTAATGTACATACCCAATTAATATTATTTTATTTATTTTTCAATATTTTATTTGCAAAACTTGACATCCCAGAATACATTTGTTGTTATTACTATTGTTAGAACTATAAAAAAAAACGAAACTTTTACATAGTTTCTAAAGAAAAAGTTAAAAAGATTAAAAAATTTGTTGACTGATGTAATGTATCCTAAAACTTTGGGGTATGTTAAAACTATAATCTTTGAAAATCAGAATTAAATCTTAAAAAAACAATCCTCTGCATTACTGTGTCAATCGCTTTTCATTACAACCATTTTTCAACCATTTTGGAACTGGCTTTCACTGTTTATGTATATATTTTAGTGTTTATAATTTGTATTATTGTTTTTTTTTTTTGTAAATGTGCTTAGAGTATCGATTATAAGTTCCTCTTATATTTTTATCTTATCTAAACGATGTATTTATAATAATACTCTTCGCTTACGTAATAATCAAGTTATCAAGCAACACACGAACATAACGTGTGTTCATTTGAAAAGTCAATCTAGGTTACTTTGAAATTTTGATAGAATAAGACGCATGTGTTTGTTGTTCCGTAAACGTAAATCCAAATGACATTTGATAATGTCAATCATATTTGTTATTTATTTGTATGTATGAAACTGTCAAAATATACGACTTCGTAGGTTAAGTAGTAAATTGTAATTTACGACATACTTCAAAATGTTCTCAGTAAATCACATGCTACTAGATTGACTTTTCAAATGAACGCCCGTTATATACACATGTGTATCTTTACATATATGTACATATAATGTAAATATACATATATATATATATATATATATATATATATATACATATATATATGGCAGATACGTAAACTTTTATTCAAACCAACCCCTATCCCACAAAAAAAATGTTGTAACAGCGTTAGTGGACAGGGCTTTAAATCTCACCAATCCAGCTTTCAGACCAACAGTGCTTAATAAAGTAAAAACAATTTTAACAGAAAACAATTATCCACCACAATTTATACAAAACATTATAAAACACAGACTTAATAAAATATATAACAAAACTATGTGCCAAAATAAAAATAAAACAACAAATGAACTAACATACATCCCTACACCCTATATAACTGGATTATCCGAAAAACTAAACAATATATTTAAACCATTTAATTTTAAAATAGCACATCAAAACGGAAAAACCTAAAATTCCTACATACAAAACTAAAAGACAACACCAACACTCAAACAATCACATACAATATATAATATACCCTACAAATACTGTGACAAAGTATACATAGGCCAAACAAAATAGTTACTACAGGAAAGATTAAAAGGAAACAAATACGCAAAAAATCAGACAGCTTTAAAAAAACACCAGATAACATTAAAACATAATTTTGATTTTGAAAGCACAAAAATAATTACTAAGCAAAAAAATACAAAGGCCAGGGAGGTCTTAGAAATGATTCATATATTCAAAAACAACAAAACAATCAACGATCGTAACGAGATTGATGGACTTTCTAAACTTTATTATCCACTCATTAAACAATAGAAGACAACCCCAACCACACAAACAAAAAAAAATTTTTCCCATTGTAAATATACTGTATTTTCCCAAACACATGCTCTGACCAAATTAATTTTAAAAACGGAACAAACAATTTCATTTCTGCACAAAGACATTTAGTTACACTAAATATTCCAAGAAAGGCAGTCGACCTGATAAAAAGGTTCGACATGTCTGGCCATACACGTTACGCAAACTATGTGTTTTGACACGAAATAAATTGGTGAGTTTTGTATCCTTTAATTTCCTTACTTTAATTCATTATTTTAATTTCAATTTTAATTCATTCATACAAATGTAAATATATTTCTTACCTTGCTTTGTATTAATTTTTTAGTTCTAATTACATACTTGAAAAAGACTTAATCAAAAAGTCGAAACGTCGTATTAAAAAATTGGAATTCATTAAAGGTCGCTAAGCCAAGAAAAAGTCTATTATTTTAATATTATGACACGGTCAATAAAATAAATAAGAAATAAATTTTAATTCTTATTAACACTAAATATTTAATTTAATATTCATTTGACATAAAAAATGTTTTTTTTTCTCTCCACGGAAAACTAATTTAAGAATTAAGTTATAGGTAAATCCTTCACAAGTGTATAACTGGTTGTATACTATGCCGCTAATGCATTAACAATTTTCTTTTTACAGTTACACATAGGAAAACTGTATGTGTAATAATAAAAAAAGAACCCGGTATACATCTTTCCCATTAATGAGTTCCCAGGAAATATCGTAGCATAGGACGTTTATGTTGAAATTTATTTGCTGAAAAATCGGAGACTGTGGCTTTTAAGTGAATAAAAAATTAAAAACCCTTACTACAATAGAATTTAACAATTCTATATACGTATTTCGACAACCACGTTGTCATCCTCAGTAGAAAAAGCAGTGTAACACTTGAAAGCACAAAAAACACAACACTCACTGAGCGCTATATTGTACGGCTTCTCGTTTAACACTCAGTGGGCCACGTGTATACACTGTATACACTCAGTGTTAAACGAGAAGGGTTTTTAATTTTTTATTTGAAATTTATTATTGCAGGAAAGCCTTCATATAACGTTTTTCCGAATATTGTACCTATTTAGCATTATCTTTAGATAAATCTTAGATCAGCCTTTGGTGTAGTTACTTATGTATTTTTGAATTTTAAACTACACCGCCCAAAAAAACATTCCTTCGTCCGGTGTGCCGCAGGGCTCAAACTTGTGTCCTTTGTTATTTAATATTTACTTTAATGATTTGCTCAACTTCTTAGACTGCGAGTTCTCGCTTATGCCGATGATTTAAAGATATTTTCTGAAATCAGCAGTTTCAGTAATCGCGAAGTGCCTCAGCGCGATCTTATAATTATAAGCATATAATATATATGCATAATTGGTCTTCAGTTAATAATATCTAGCTGAGTATAGACAAATGCTCGGTAGTAGTTTATAATAAAATATCGAAGCCTTTGTTGTTCGAATATATACAATATCATATTAACTAGAAGAAGTTAGGTTAAGGATCAAGGTGCTTTATGTGATTCTACACGAACAACACTTGACAAATATCATGCAACAAAAATACCTGGGGCGGTGTAATCTAAATTTAAAAAATACGCAAGTAACTACATCGAAGACTGACCTAAGTTTTATTTAAAGACAATATTATAAATACAATATACGGAAAAAACGTTATATGAAGGCTTTTCTGCAAGTAATAAATTTTAACATAAAGGTTCTATGTTATTTATTATTAGTGATTACAATACCGGTACAATGGTACACCGAATACCCGCATTTCGTGCTATTTTCCAATTTCATGAAACCGGTATTTTCAGTATTAGTTATACATAGTAAATATTTCTTTTTATTAAAGGAAGTTTATTTGGTTTAAGTTAACTTTAAGTTTAATTGGTGAGTTCCTTTCCCAAAAATAAGTACGCATTATGTATTATATTTTATTGTTCAAAATATTTATATTTGTACATGTTATCAGATTTATTATTTATCCATATTGAATAATAATAATTTTAGAGAGTAAAAAATCTGTTGATGTTCAAGGATATAAATATTGCTTTCTACATTTTACGAGGAATTATTCGAATTTATTAATTGAAAAAATTAATTTGCAATTTGTCGACTTGTTCACCGATGTGTTACCCAGATGACAATCTTTCACCAGGCAGTCAATTACTATTTGCCACAAAAAATTTTGCTAAGTTGAAATTGAAGATCTCGATGAAGACAATTTCGCCGTCAATTTTTCCAATCGAGAAATTTTGCAATATTTGAAAATGAAAATTTGAAGGCACTGACGGCTGTAGGTCTTGGCGATTTGATAACAATTGAAGGATTTTTTACAGATACAGCTATTGAAAGGTAGATAAATTGTTTAAATCATGAATAAGTACAACAAAGATGAAAAGGCAGCAATGATAATGTGGTACCAGAAGAATATTAATTTAAGAACGGTCAGGGACATGTCTTCCGTTAATTATCCTATAACTTGTGCAAAAATAATTTAAAATATTTTTAACAAATTCAAAGAAGACGGTTGTTTTCGATATTCGCACAAAATCACGTGTTAACAGTTAAAACAGTTAAAGTATCGTACAATTTTGCAATAAATTAAAAAAGTTTCATGTAACAAGTGTTCATTTGAAAAGTCAATTAGGTTACTTTGAAATTTTGATAGAATAAGACGCAAATATATTAATATGTGTTTGTTGTTCCGTAAACGTAAATCCAAATGACATTTGATAATGTCAATCACAAATATCAGTTAGTGCATAAAATAATCGTGCGTCGATTCTGGTTTAAATAAATTGCTTCTCAGTTTTAAAATGGCTTTCACTTTAGAACATAAAATTTTTTTAGTCCAGACTTATTTTCGAAGTGGATGGTTTATGGGTTTATTCAGCTCAAGATTGCATGGTAGAATTTCAAGTTGAGTTTCCACATTTTGTAATAGATTCACTGATACTGGCATTTTACTTGTTAGAAATTGATTACCCACGTAGACTACAGTTTTGTAATTGGTTTGTAAATATGAACAACGGAGAACTTTCGCAAAGAGTCATCTTTACTGATGAAGCATGGTTTTATAAAACGGGATACCTAAATTCACAAAATACAAGAATTTGGAGTAGTGAAAATCCAAATGTAATTAATGAAAAATCGCTACATCCAAAGAAAATTGGTGTTTGGGCAGCGATAAGCCAAAGGCGAATCATTGGACCAATATTTTTTCAGGGAACGTTAACTGCTCAAAGGTACCGTACGGAAATTTTACAACCATTTGTCAATCAGTTGCATGATGATGAACTTTAAAATGCATATTTCCAACAAGACGAAGCACCTCGTCACGGATGTTCGGATGATTTTCACACTTGCACGTCCAATCTCCATATCAAATAGTTATAAAAAACCAAGATTAGGAACCGGTATCAAAAACCTTACAGAAGTTATTGTATGCATTAGGACAAGCGAACTACGTAGATTGTGACCAAGAAATGTCACAAAGAAAATTTGCGGGAAAAAAACACTCACCTACAATTTCGGGGGTACAATTTAACCTGCGGCAAGACAACAACGCTAATCCAATAATATAAATTGAAGTTCAACAAACTCTGTATGCCGCTTAGTAAACCACCGATTTCGGTGTAAATTTACTCTATACCAATAACCGCACAGCGGCAACAAACAAAATACAACAGGTCCCGCCGAGGTTTTCAACGGATGTGCTCGAAATCCACGCCAACTCCTACTATCTCTGCGACGCTAGCCACTCATGTTTAATAAGTTAGTTAAGCCGCAACGGATATACACCGCTCACTAGAAACTTGTAACATAATAATGTAATATTTTTGAAATAGTATTTCATATAAAACGGGACCAATAGTAAAAACAAAAATGAAGAAGTATCAGGATAACACGATAACGAAATAATATAATTTAGGACGTGACACTGGAATTTTGTAGTAATATTTGTTTGTTTAATACTGGCGGCAACTTTCAAAATATGAAATGCACTAAAAGACGCGGCAGGTATTTAGAACTACCCTCAATAATTTAAAGTCACACTGTAATTTCTTTAATTACGTTTTCTACGTAAATGGAACAAATGGTTCTAGCGACTTCTTATGCATTAACTACTATGTTGAATTCGAACAAAAACATAATCCTTTGTTCGAATGGAAATGCTCGTTCTATTTCTTTTGTACATAATTAATACAATGTTTGCACAAATTCACAAATTCAAATAAGACCAATATAACTGTAGTAATTTACTATTTTATTATAACAAGCGATCATTAAAATTTTCACTCGTAGCTGGCCGTGTATATAAAAATTATGTCGTAGCTTTAGTCATTAAGATGTTATTTCAAACATCTGTCAGTGTCAAATATATATTTTAAAGTTTCATCAAAAGAAAAAGTAATGGCCTTTAATGATATGCATAAAGCGTTTATGGTAGAATGTTACTTCCTGACATCTCAAAAAATTGATGGTATTTGGCAGCATTCAATAGAAAATTGCCTTGCAGAGTTTGAAGAGAGATATCCAAATACTGTTCCTAGCTATAAAACTTTCCGTGATACGCTAATGCATTGTGTAAATCTTTTTCATCAAACAGGCAGTATTTTAAGGAAAAAAGGAAGCGGTCCTCCTCTCAAGAGAAGTCGCGGCGTAATTAAAAATGTCAGACAAATTATTAACGAATCTCATCAAAGATCTATTCGCAGAGTTTCGCAACAAGTAGGGCTTTCGTATGGAACATGTCAAAAAATTTAAAAAAGGACTTGCGCATGTATCCATATAAATTAACTTCTGTACAAAATCTATTACCTACGGATTATGAAAAAAGAACACAATTTTGCCAATGGTTTATTCAAACAATGACAGACAATATTTTAAATAATACTTTTTTCACCGATGAAGCTTGGTTTTATTTGAAAGGTTATGTTAATTCGCAAAATATGCGTATGTGGTCCAGTGAAAACCCTCATTTCTACAGAGAAGTTCCTCTACATCCAGAAAAAATAGGCGTATGGGTAGGTATGAGTCGTCACCGATTAATAGGACCAATATTCTTTGAGGGCACGATAACATCGGAGAAATATCGTAACGAAATTCTCAGTGTTTTTACTAATCAATTGACTAATGATGAACTCCAGGTCGGATATTTTCAACAGGATGGGGCTACATCTCACGTTACACTTGAAAATATTCAGTTTTTGCAACAATTTTATGGCGATAGGATAATAAGTAGAAATACAGCGATTCCATATCCACCACGATCGTGTGATTTAACAGTCACGGATTTTTTTCTGTGGCCATATATAAAGAATATTATTTATGAAACACCAATTAATAATCTACAAGAGTTAAGACATAAAATCATAGAAAAATGTGAACACATCAATAACTCACCGCAAATACTGATCAATGTTTTCAATGCTCTACGAAATAGAGTGCGATTATGCTTGGTGGAGAATGGTCAACATTTTACACATTTTTTATAATATTCTATTACGTTGTATAAAAAATTATAAATATATTTAATATAAAAGTCAGCATTTCAAATTATTTTTTAACAATCATGACGTTTGAAATTATAATGACAGATCTCCTCTAATAACTTAAGTTAGGACATACTTTTTGTATACATGGCTTACTTGAGCGAAAATTTTAATGATCACTCGTTATTATTGAAAATATGTAAGTAGCTTATATTTAGAGAACAGCAAATGTAAAAATCGACTTTTACAATTTAAAATCACATAAACAGAGCAAGATTGATGCATAAGATAAAGTAAACTGTCCGATTTATCAACACAGAATGAGTAAATGTAATTAACTGAATATTACTAATAATCCAATGCTACCATATTTCTAACAAATAATAAGTGTAGTTCGTGGATTCTCATGAATGGATAATTTCGATAAACCCGGCGTCGTTGTGCATATGTTTTGTGTCTAATTATCGCACAGTCATTCACATGCTGACAATACGGTTTCCAATCAATGTACATACATGTAGGCATACGTATACAAGTGAATTTGTTTATATTTGACAACAACAATGCATTCCTGTGTTTTGTATAATTATTATTAGATAAAATATCTATAAATAGATTTCGTATTTTTGTCGAAGGCGCATTTCGTAGAGAGGTGCAAATTGAAAGGTGTAAATTGAAAATAATTTTGTGATCTGTGTCGTTTTTTAATGCTAATTGGGCATCTAATTTTTTAAATACATAAATGTAATACATACGACAATGGATGTTTGGGACTCACGTGCTTTTTTTCTGAAAAAATATGAATATAATATTGCGTTAATTCTAAAAACATTCTAAACGTATATTTATATAACGTGTGTTCATTTGAAAAGTCAATCTAGGTTACTTTGAAATTTTGATAGAATGAGACGCAAATATATTAGTATGTGTTTGTTGTTCCGTAAACGTAAATCCAAATGACCTTTAATACTGTCAATCACAAATATCAGTTAGTACATAAAGTAATCGTGCGTCGATTCTGGTTTAAATAAATTGCTTCTCAGTTTTAAAATGGCTTTCACTTTAGAACATAAAATTTTTTTTAGTCCTGGCTTATTTTCGAAGTGGTAATAAAATTGATGGTTTATGGGTTTATTCAGTTCAAGATTGCATGGTAGAATTTCAAGTTGAGTTTCCACATTTTGTAATAGATTATATACAATTTAAGAATACTTTGGATAGAATTTTAAAACTTTTTTCTGAAACTGGTAGTCTCTTAAGAAAATCAGGCAGCGGAGCAGTTAAGAAACGTACACCTCAAGTTGTCAATCGTGTTGAAGAAATAATGGACAATGAACCACAAACATCTGTTCGACATTTGAGTCAACAAATAAACCTTTCTGTTGGCACAACTCACAAGTTATTAAAAAAGGATATGCAACTTTATCCATACCGTGTCACAGCAGTACAAAAATTGTTAGAAATGATTACTCACGTAGACTACAGTTTTGTAATTGGTTTGTAAATATGAACAATAATGGAGAACTTTCGCAAAGAGTCATCTTTACTGATGAAGCATGGTTTTATAAAACGGGATACCTAAAATCACAAAATACAAGAATTTGGAGTAGTGAAAATCCACATGTAATTAATGAAGAATCGCTACATCCAGAGAAAATTGGTGCTTGGGCAGCGATAAGCCAAAGGCGAATCATTGGACCAATATTTTTTCAGGGAACGTTAACTGCTCAAAGGTGCCGTACGGAAATTTTACAACCATTTGTCAATCAGTTGCATGATGATGAACTTCAAAGTGCATATTTCCAACAAGACGGAGCACCTTGTCACTGTACAGCAGAATCTTTGGATTATTTAAGGGAATTTTTTGATGAGCGTATAATTAGTCGAAATACTGAAATTGCCTGGCCTGCACGTTCATGCGATTTAACACCTTGCGACTTCTTTTTGTGGCCTTATCTAAAAAATATCATATTTCGAACACCTATATTGAATTTAAATGATATGCTACAGAGAATCGAACAGAAATGCATGAAAATTAATAACAATCCAGTAATGTTGCAGAATATCATCAGAAATTTTGAACGGAGGATTTTAAAGTGCATTGATCTTGAAGGGCAACATTTTCAACATTTGTTATAGTTTTCAATAAATACCTATTATTTGTTATTTATTTGTATGTATGAAACTGTCAAAATATACGACTTGGTAGGTTAAGTAGTAAATTTTAATTTGCGACATACTTCAAAATGTTCTCAGTAAATCACATGCTACTAGATTGACTTTTCAAATGAACACTTGTTATTACGTTTGTTATAAATACATATTCTTACTGTGTACCTTCGTAAGTAGTTATGTAATGGAATGGGTGATCCAAATCCAGTTTCTTAATTTTTAGTGAAGAAAAAATACACAAAATTTAACATTATGTTATTCTTTTTTATTAATCGAATATTATCGCTGCATTTGTTGATCTTTCCAGTGCCTATGACACAGCCTGGAAGATTGGAATGATTTTTAAATTCCAAAAAATCATCACATGTACTAATTTAGGCAAATTTATCCAGAATATTCTGAGCAATGGCCGAATCGTAATCTGGCTAAACAGTCGAACTAATAAAATGGCAAAACCTTGAAAAATGGCCTTCCTCAAGGATCGGTTGTGGCTCCTTTAATGTTCAACATTTACATCAATGATCTCCCACTCATAAAATCACGAAAATTTCTATATGATGATGACTTGACTTTATACTTTCAAACCAAGAATTTAGAGAATATGGAGTTTAATTTGGGTAACAAGGAAACCAACAGAGGGCTAAACGTTGAATTTGGTGGCAGTCGGATTAACCACAACCCCCACCCTAAATATTCGGGCGTAACGTTAGACCGGTCTCTGATATTCAAGCGACACCTTTATAAAACTGTATAAAAAATATGTATTATTGTTATAGATAAAGCACGTTATGGTACACATGCTCCTTCCATGTTGTATGTATTGAGACTTAATCAAATATTTTGTCCGTGTCTGGTCAAGAGAATGTCGGTTTAAAAGATATCTTTTCGTTCGAAAATGTCGGTTGTATAAAAAACGTCCATTGAAGAGAGATGCTCGTCCGTTCTAGAGGGATTTCACTGTACTGTAATCGGTTTATTTCTATGTGTTCCACTTAATAGGTAGTAAAACGATATCTAGAAGTCTCATAAGGTTCCTTTGCATAATAATTAATTAATTTTTAATATAACATGACAAAATATCCGGTATTTAGTAATATAAAGCATTAACAATGACAGATATCGGAAGATAAAGATAATTCCATTATAAATCCTCTGATTCATTAATTCATTCATTACTAGCAGATAAGAGTAACCGCAAATTCTATCGTTGCGGTTAAAAATAACGAATTAATAAGCCTTTAACTTCTACTATAGTTACACTACGCCAAATGATAAAGCTTAAAATTTAAATGGGCGCTTTATAAATCCAGTTCGTTGCGGTATGGAGAAAATATGGACAAGACCAATTAGTAATTCAAATTATTTACAGAGATTGTTAGGCGATTTAATGCTAATTTCGGACCGAAATGTGTTCGGGATAGGCTGACCAATTACAAATTACGCCGGCTGAAATTGCCGCTCGATTTATATTACTGGGTTATCTCTTCGGATATTATAACTTGAGGGTTGATTATGAACTAGTTTCTATTAAATCCACCGGTTGTTATATTATATAGTTAAGGCTGTTTCAATTTTAATTTAAAAATGTGTTACGAAAATGTTAGTTTAATGCAATTGTACATATTCTACTAGAATTGCGAACTGTGGAATTTTTGCAAGAGATTCGGACTCAAGTCTTAAGTAAGAGACAATTGCAGAGCAAGTATATTTTAAATTTATTTGTAATTCATCAAAAATTTCCAAATTTTTAGGCCCAAAATGTAGTTTAAGTCAGTCCATTTCTTTGTTTATTCTATATTTATCGAAATACTGTAATGAATAAAAAATATAAACATTTATATTTTTTATTCCCTTGACAAAGGCATCATTGCCGAAACATGTAGGGTTGTTTTAAATATATGTACTTTGAAGTAATGAACCAGACCTTTAATCGCCGACTTATTAAGTTTACCTTATATATATATATATATATATATATATATATATATATATATATATATATATATATATATATAATTAAAGTATTAGGGAAGACTTGATACTGAAAATATATTTGTCTTTATTTCATATACAACCTTAGTTTTGTATCGCGACAAAAAAAGAGGTGAAAAATACATATTCTTAGAAAAACCTGTTTAACAACTTGCATTGGTACCTATACATTAGCCGTTTTTTGCTTGAACAAAATCATCTGAGTGATCAATTGTATTTTTCAATGGTCTCTGATTGTCTGATGTTTTAAACACAATCTAAGCTTTTTAATAATAAATGTGTCTATAAACAAACGTAAGGGTCGAAAAACAATCATTTTATCAGATATTTATACAACCTAACCAAACGTATGACAGCAAAACATATGTTCTACTTGTTTATAGTTACAAAATTTATCCTGTATAAATTGCACTCAGCCTAAAGCGCCATCTGCTCTTTCCTTAGTCTGAATGCGGTATAGATGGCTTAAAAGAATTGAAAAGTGGCAGGTCTAAGTGTGTATATTGAATGGGATTGGATGTTGAAAAATAAAATAATTTTGTTTATCCCAAAATAAGTATTTCATGGAAAGTCCCTATTCCGCCAAATCATCTTCATTATAATTTTTGGAAATGTATTTATTGGGCATTAGTTATAACTTGTTGTTCAGAAAAACCTTTTATGAAAAAGAAAAATATTTTTTACTTAATTTACAAGTTTATAACTCAGCTTAGGACAGGATGAGGTGTAATAATGGCATTAATGAGTATTTTTTAACTAACTAAGCTAACTTGATATTTTTTTTGCATTTAAGGAATTTTTTAAAACCAAAATTTCTTTTCATTTCAACAAGTCATTACAAATTTGTAACAAAATATTATACAACACGTTAAGATATTAGTTATTATAATTTTGCCGACATTTCTGATGTTTATAAAAGCGATATTGTTGTGAAAATTCTCCCCCTGTATATCAAAAAATTTGCATATTTTTCTACATCATCCTGTAGAGGACATCAAACCCTATAATTTGACACCTCAATCATCAAAATCCGATCAGTAGAAGCCGAGATACACGCTTCCGAAATTCCAACACTAACGCCGGTTATATATATGTAGTATATGTATTATCAAATAATATGCAATAGGCGACCTGGGCGACCAGTGGAATAACCAACCTAATTCGTGCGATCGCTCACTTGTTCCTTATCTGGTCCACACGTACGGGCGCTCAGAGCTCTTTCCAACACCCGCGCGCACCGCGCTACCCCCGCGCATGTCTAAAACCAATGGGTGATTTTATAAGGCATCTGTCATGCATTCGCTCCAGCGCTGTCGTGTGATTTGGTATAGGTATTAAATATTTTCGCGTGTTTTTTTACTGTGCGGCGAGTTTTACGTAAAAACAATATTAGAGTGCGCGTGCTTGTTTGTGTTTTTTGTTGACAATTTATATAAACTCTGTGTATTATGGATATTTAATTTTACTAGTAGTTATTCCTACTAGTAGGAAGGGCCGCGATTTGGCCAGACAGACGCTTGGCGTCCCAGAAGGACGCCTGCCGTCACATATTAATGCATGTTTGCATGTAAAGGTGGCGCACTTGAATCTAAAAGCGGTCACCCATCCACGAACCGACCCCGGCGGATGCTGTTTGACTTCGGTGATCGGACGGGAACCGATCTTTACTAGCGTGCTACGGCCCTTGCCAATTGATTTTATTTCTACTGCAAATATTAACTAAACTTACAAACAATTTTATATAAATTTGCATATTTTCATTAATTATAATTAGTAGTAATAAGTAATATATTAGTAGGAAGGGCCGCGATTTGGCCAGACAAACGCTTGGCGTCCCAGACAGACGCCTGCCGTCACATATTAATGCATGTTTGCATGTAGTAGGAAGGGCCGCGATTTGGCCAGACAGACGCTTGGCGTCCCAGAAGGACGCCTGCCGTCACATATTAATGCATGTTTGCATGTAAAGGTGGCGCACTTGAATCTAAAAGCGGTCACCCATCCACGAACCGACCCCGGCGGATGCTGTTTGACTTCGGTGATCGGACGGGAACCGATCTTTACTAGCGTGCTACGGCCCTTGCCAATTGATTTTATTTCTACTGCAAATATTAACTAAACTTACAAACAATTTTATATAAATTTGCATATTTTCATTAATTATAATTAGTAGTAATAAGTAATATATTAGTAGGAAGGGCCGCGATTTGGCCAGACAAACGCTTGGCGTCCCAGACAGACGCCTGCCGTCACATATTAATGCATGTTTGCATGTAGTAGGAAGGGCCGCGATTTGGCCAGACAGACGCTTGGCGTCCCAGACAGACGCCTGCCGTCACATATTAACCGGTGTGGTCATGCTTAGAATTTCCTGTTTGACGATTTCTTGTATAATTTGTCGAGATGAAGGCTTTTATGGGTCGGGACGATTTATATTTACTTTTAAACTAGGCGTTAATTATCATCATTAATCAATCAAGATCAAATGTGAAACTAAGTATTTGATTTATCTATTTATCTAGTCTTATTTATTTACTCTTAAGTGTCGATGTGTTCTGTTCTACCTAACTTCTTCCATATGTTCCTATCATTAGCCATTCTCCTAGCTTTCTTACACGAGCTATTCCTTATTTATAAAAGGCATCCTCTTGATTCCTCGTCTTTACAGGGTTGCAGTGTATAGTAGTTGTGCGTAAGCGTTTATCTTACTTTATTGTGCCCCGTGTGACTTTAATTAGTAGTTTTTACCTACTGATGATGACAACTTAGTTGTCGAAATACGTATTTAGGATACGACTATCAATTTGTGGTAAGGGGTTATATACCTTTTTAAATTAGACTATACTAGTTAATTGGTCAAAGATTCAACCTGTCCCTGGAAAACAAAGTCTTTGCTTACAAAGTAACATTATAACCCGTTTGGAGATATGGAATACAGTTCTGGGGGACTGCTTCCATATTTAACATTGAGATACTGGAAAGATTTCAGGCCAAAGTACTCCGTATGATTATCAAGGCTTCTTAGTAGGTACTAAATAGCATCATAGCCCATGACTTGAAAATAAAATCAGTGAAGGACGAAATCAAAACTTTCTCTGAAAAATACGCAGAAAGTAATCACCCCAAATCTCTAGCAAATACTTTAATTACTCGACTCATCAAAAGGCATAGACACAAGCGGTTCAACTCTGACCTGACCACTAGATTTTAATTTTAATCTCCTAAATGCACCATAAATAATACTTTTCCTTAATTAAATTGTAAGTTTCCTACATGTTCTACTAAGAATTTGCAATTTAGAATTTCCTGTTTGACGATTTCTTGTATAATTTGTCGAGATGAAGGCTTTTATGGGTCGGGACGATTTATATTTACTTTTAAACTAGGCGTTAATTATCATCATTAATCAATCAAGATCAAATGTGAAACTAAGTATTTGATTTATCTATTTATCTAGTCTTATTTATTTACTCTTAAGTGTCGATGTGTTCTGTTCTACCTAACTTCTTCCATATGTTCCTATCATTAGCCATTCTCCTAGCTTTCTTACACGAGCTATTCCTTATTTATAAAAGGCATCCTCTTGATTCCTCGTCTTATTCGGTCTACCTCTTGTCTTCATCTCATTCCGCATCCCACACTTCCTTTACGTAGTGACCATTTTTCATAGGTGTAAGATGCTCGAACCAGCTCAATTGTCTGTCTTCCGCTCACTCGATAACTGACCTCATTACAAACCTCTTTCTAATGTCTTCTTTTCTTATATTGATCTAGTTACATGACCCTTTTTATTCTTCTTAGAAATCTCATTTTAACACATAGGAGATTCAATTTGAACATACACAACGCTTATATTACGCATTGATTACTTCTATGTATGTCTATGTATGCGTGAAATATGCATTGTATATATCTATCTATACATGTACAGATGCGTTTTAACATTTACGTATTACTGTATCTTTTACATGGTATATTGGAGCCATCTATCCTATAAGTAGTGGACTACATAGTTAAACGCATAGTTTTCTTAGTAGTAGCTTAGCTACTTAAGAAAAGCGTTGCCGGCGACAATTTTCTAAATTGAAGGATATGTTTTAAATTGTAAAGAATTCTGAAAACATACTTGAAGCTGAAAATGTAAATGACCAAGACGCTGATCGATCCGATATTGCTAATCCAATATCTACATAATTACACTATCCAAAATAATGTGAGAAGTAACCAGTTTGTCAATCATGAACATATTTCAAATGGTTGTTTAGAAAATAATCATACAAGATCCTCGAATAAGGAAAAAATAAAGAAAAACAAGCAAATAAAAAGTTAGTGAATGCTAATGAGAAACAGGAAATGAAGTTAAGAGCTGAATTTCAAGGGAAGAAAAGAGAATTGGAAGAATTCATGTGTAAACACAAAGCTGCTTCTTTAAACTTAAATCGAGATGCCCAATGTGAAAATAAATAAGATATTGAACCCACAAACTACAGCTTGTATGAAGGAACTACGATTTCTTGGTATCCAATGCATCTAATTTATATCACCTACCAAATTCAAGGTGCTGAGGACGATATAAACGAGTTTTCAGAATATAATTCTTTTGGTGAAGCAAGCAATATTCAAATGGTTTTTAGCCAACGGCGTCTTTAAATTACTCTACTTCAAATTGTGTTAAACACAAAAAGGTTGAATCTTGTTTGGAAGTTCCAGAATATTATATTAGAACTTCTTCCCATGCAGTTAGTTAAACATCGACATGCTGTCTTTTACATTGTATATTGGAGCCATCTAGGCTACGAGTAGTGGACTACACAGTTAAACGCATAGTTTTCTTAGTAGTAGCTTAGCTACACAAGGAAAGCATTGTCGGGGTGCCCCTCTTGGCCGTCGAGACCCCTTCTCATAACATATGATGTACAAATTTGGGCTATGTTTATTGCCAACGAAGTAATTGGCATGCTTCTCCATGTGCACTGACGGAAACTAAGACGAGATCGAAACAGGTTTCTGTACGTAGAAGTAATCAACGGGTAATATGTGTGTCCATGTATAATATATAAACAGATATGTTTTTTAATTTTTGGTATTACTGTATTTTACATTAGATGTTAGTTAAACATTGATATGTTATCTCTTACATGGTATTGAGATTAGTTGTATGTCAGATTCGTTTGTGGTTATTTTCATTCTCAATAGTTTTGAGGACGCGTACAAATTCAAGAAACCCAGGTGGTGTATTAGTATTTTCGCTTTTTGACCGTTTCGAGTGGTAGACACTTAAGTCAGAGAGTAAAGTTGTGTTTTTGCTCTGGGACAGATAGTTCATGTCAATTCTTTGTGTTGAAAGAATACAGTTATATTGGTATAAATCGGTTTTCGGATTTTAAGGGATTCCTTCTTTGATTGGTTAGATTAGATGCTATATTGGTTATTTCCTTGTTTGATTGGTGATTGTTTCATGGTAAATTATAGCCCGCAATTTTATGGATTCGAGCGTCCCTATCTTATTATGAATAAACTCATAGCGTGAAAAACATGAATGGATATAGAATGGGGAAAAACAATCTTGACTATTTTATGCTACGCAGACGATACAGTGGTAGTCGCAGATCCTGAAGACAACCTACAGAGACTTCTCCATCGATTCGCAAAAAAACTGCTTAAATATCCAACATGCAAATATCCACAGAAAAGATAAAATCGTAAGTGGTCGCAAAAGAGCCTAACGATGTCAATTAGAAATATGCAACAAAATCATGGAACATGTCGTGCCTTTTATGTACTTAGGGGTAGAAATATCGGCGAACTACAGAAACGTCAGGCGATAGACCATAAAAGTAGCACAAGTGTCTGGATATCTAAGACATGTCACCTGTAAAGATAAAAACCCCACAACAGAGAGTAAAATATAAATATATAAAACCATAGTAAGAACGATAATGACGTATACAGCTGAAACCCATACCGATACAAACAGAATTAAACAACTAATGCGAACAACCGAAATTATCACTTTAAGAATAACAGTGGGAAAAGACGGTGATATAGAATTAGGAACTAAGCTATATGAGAAGAATGTGGAATCGGAGATGTCGTTAGATTTGTTAGAGAAAGGAGAAAAGGATGGAATGGGTACGTCCAAAGGGCGGATGAGACCAGATTGATAAAAATAGCAAGGGATTAAGAACCAGTAGGAAAAACAGATCCTGGGAGACCGTTATAAAGATGGAAGGAAAGCTGGCTCACTATTTTCACTGAAACGCCATTATGGATGCGAGAAGAAAAACAGATTTTGACCTAAATAAAAGAAGACGAACGTCCTAGGTGACGAACTCGGCTTAGTTGCTCTTTCTATTCAAGTTTTTGTATCCGTTCATCTAACTTTCTTAGTGTATTCTTTGTTCCTGCGTTTCATCTAAAACTTACGTGTGAGTTAACTTCGCCTGACGGTCACTCAACTGAACTATTATTCCTTATTCCCTATTTCAAAACAATAAGGTGACGTGCTTATTATAATAACTTAGAATTCGACCGTCTTCACTGGGCAGACTGGCAACTACCTTGTGTGTCATGTATTTTTCAACTTTTAAAATTTAATTTTTTTACTTTTTATTTATATTTTCCTAAACTATTAGTTTCAAATTATTACTTTCCAATACTAATCAGAATAAACAAATGCGTTATGATGAAAACTGTTTAACATATTTTTAGAAATATATACGTGCATTATGCCATTTCCAAAATTGTTTCCAAATATTCATCACAAAAAAAATCCATAAAACTGATATAGAAAAGGATACACAAAGGAGAAGAAACGTTTATAATTTTTTTATATCCTGGATCTGAAATATTTGTACGAACTTTTAAGATGTTTCGAAGAAACGTCCTGCAAACGTTTTTAGTGGTGAATTTACGTTCGATGGCGTACTTTTACGTCTTCCGAAGGAGTTTTATAGTCACATATTCCGAATCGCGGAGGGAAACTGTTTAAAGTCATGTGTATTGGGAACGCAGCCCTCGCATTTATTCGTCGAGAATGCAGCAAATTCAGTTCCAGACATAAATTCGACTTCTTGTGTATGGAGTCATGAATTATTAATGGAGTGTAAGGAATGGGCATTTAAATGAATAAAATTATATTTTATTTTCGTGGTAAAATTGTCTATCATCAAACAGAGATTGGTGTTTTATTTAATAAACATTAATTCTAGTTCTAATTTAATTCTAATCTAAGTCAGTTGTACAGTAAGTTATCTATTGGTAAATATACAACGTGAACCGCAATATTTATTGAGGATTATTATATTTTGACAATTATTCGGCAACAAATAGATGTATCGGTAAATAATAAATATACTCTGTTCACTGTAAGTTCCGATTTTTTAAACATAGCTTCACCTCCACATTGTTGCCGGTTAACTGACAATTACAGAATAGGTTATGCCTGATGTCACTTAAGTGGAATATGGGTTATGTTTTTGTATTGATCCATGCTGATCGCGTAATAATGAAGTAAAGAGCTGTTAATGAAATTTAGAAGCTATTCAAGTAATTTATAACTACGTACATAATATATCTATCAAATACAAAAGAGCTAATATTGCTACCCATATCTTTTTGCACACGAAACAATTTATAATCAATGGTACACGAAATAAATAGGAAAGAGATGGTATTACTTTGCTTGGATGATTTACTGCATATAATTAAAGTAGAAAAGGAACAGCATAAACATTATAGGTGTCAACAATAATGTATGAGCAGAAAATAATTCACACTCGAGAATATACGAGTTACTCATAGTTACTTATAACAGCTACTATACTATAACGGTTACTAGAGGCAAGTGTCTTTGGCTAACAAAGTCATGGTGACAGTTTTTTTTGGAACGCAAGTTGCATAATACATATCGATTACGATTAAGGGAAAAAGAATGAACGGAGAATATTACTACCACTTATTGGACCGGTTCAACAGCGATTTGAAGAAAAACAACTCCATTTGAACAAGAAGAAGGCGTCCTTCCATCAATCCATCAAGAGAATGTGCGGATGCATAATGGGTAGTCGGCTGAATTCTTCGGACTTCGCTCCCTCTCCCCCTCGCTAAGACTATTTCCTGTTTCGAAACCCGAAGAAACAACTCGGCGGAAAGATATTTGGCTCCAACGATGAAATCATCGCTGAAACAAACGCCTATTTTGAGAACTTCGATAAATCTTGTTTTTTGGAAGAAATAAAAAAATTGGAGAAACGTTGAACGAAATGTATTGAGCTCAAAGGAGACTATGCTGAGAAATAAAATGTTTTTTTGCCGAAAAAAATATCTTTCATTTAAAATTTCACGGACATAATGCTTCACCGTCGAATCTTCTTAGGTTAGTCTATTATCTTGGCGTGAGTACATCAGATTTTGCTAAAGTATTGAATCGTCGCTAAAGGGTTGGTTATATTACCAATAGTTAACGAGCGTTTCCCAAATCTAAATTTTATTTTCCAGCAAGATAAGTACTCAGTTGATAAGTGCAGATATGTGTATAAGTGCTTAGTGGAAAATTACGAGAAATGTACAGTATTTATTGTCCCTAACATATAAAACAATATTAGTTTTCAACATAGTCACCCTGCACTTGAAGGCACTTATTCCACCTAAGTTTTAACATATTTCCACCTTTTTGAAAAAACTCGGGGTCTTGATCACAGAAGAATTCTTCAACTGTGCTGTCATAGCCTCGTCATCGCTATTAAATTTGGTCCCCCCGAAGACTTTCATTTAGTTTTGGAAATAAATAAAAATCTCTAGGAGCTAGGTCAGGTGAGTATGGTGGACGGTCCATCCGCTCGAAACCTGCATTGTTAATTAACACTTAACGAAACAAAGCTCTTATGCACTGGAGCATTATCCTGATGAAATAAAATTCCACGCGCCAACTTTCCTCTTCTTTTTTCTTTGATGCAATCACGAAATTGATTAATTAGTGTAGCTTAACACTGGACCGTGATTGTATGTCTTCGTTTCAGGTAATCAATTAATAAAATTCCCTTGGCACCCCAGAAAATGGTGGCCATAATCTTACTCGCCGAGCGTTGGACCTTAAACTGGCGTGGTGGTGGAAATCGTCAATGTCGCCACTCCTTGCTTTGGACTTTCGACTCGGGATCGAAGTGGTGAACCCAGGTTTCATCAACGGTAACAAAGCGATCCAAAAAATTTTTTTGGATCACTGATAAGCAATTTTAAATTTACATCTGAAGTCGCGACTCTCTCTCGCTTTTGTTCAGGTGGCAACATTCGGGGTAGCCATCTTGCAGACACCTTATGAAGTCCCAGTTAGTCATTGATTATTGTTCCAATTGTACCATTTGAAAAGCCTGTTATCTCTGCTAAACGTCTACTAGTTAACCGACAATCTTGTTTAATCAAGTCACAGAAACGATCAACATTTTCCTGAGTGCACACAGTTTGGGACCGACGAGCACCTTTTGCATGTTCGCAAGTTGTTCTTCCACATCGAAATTTTCAAGACCAATTCTTCACCACCTGATATGAAGGCGCATCATCTCCAAGTACGCTAACCATATCTTCATAAATTTGTTCTGGCGCTAAACCTATCCTTTCCAGATATTTAATGACAGCGCGAAGATCGTTTTTCTCCATTTTTCAAAATCTTCGAGCAGCTTCTATTTTAACTCAAGACAACTTTTTAACAAATACAGCTACACGACTCAACTTTGGCACTTTGTTTGACAGATAAACAACGGATGAATGGTGTTGTTGTGTAATGTTTATTTCAACGCCTACTATATTAGGGACAGTAAACACTGTACATTCCTCTTATTAATATGTTTTATTGGTCTGCAAGAAGCCCAGATTTGAATCAGCTGGAAAATATATGGTCTTAATTATTACTAAAGTTTCACAGTCGGGAATTTAGGCTGCAAAACAGAGACGAATTATGGGATCTATTCAGCAAGCTTAGCAAGAAATTCAAAAGAAAACAGAAAATTCAAAATGTTTTGGATCGATGCCGAGCTGCTACAAAATATTGAACCCTGTTTCTATGTTATTGTTGCTATCTTGTAATTAGGTACTTTAATTTCACAGATTATTCCCAATAGAATTTGATTTTGAATCTAAAACACACCTTTTCAGGTTTTATTGTTATGTGTCAATTTCGACCCTTGTATATTTTAGTATCTGCTGGATTTATTTACTAGTTATCGTACTACTTGAATTCCTTAAATTTAAATTAGCTCATTTTGCAGTTAGATTTGTTGGTTATTATTGAACCATAGGGTATATATAATAGGCTGCTGCTATATTTAATTACTACCTTATCGTACTCCGCAATTCTTAAATTTAGATTACCTTATCTTGCATTTTGGTTGTTAGTTGTTTTTGTATAACTAGGTATATATTAAAGGTTCGCTAATTTTATTCCTTTGCCATTTAAGTACATGCGATTTTCGATTTGCACGTAACGGCGAACCTGCATATGGATATTATTCATATTATATTAGAGGGTTAATTAGAGGTCAATTTATAAATACCTTAGTCAATTGGGGCATTCTTTTGCGTGATTTTTAGTATATTTAAATTCATTTTTCGATGGTTTGTTTACAAACATCAGGCTAAGTACAGTATCCGCCAGAATAAACAGTACCGAAAATAAAAATTATGTAAACTTTTCAATTTTTTTTTAATTTAAATGTTCCAAATGTTCACCATTACGGACGCAAACAAGCTTCATATCGATTTTGTAAGTCACTAAACATATTTATAAAAACTGGTTGATGTAACTGCCGGAAAAGTGTTTGTATTCTTTCTCGTAGTTCTGCAATATTCTCCGGCGGATTTTCTGAGCGAAATATTTTGTCTTTCATATAATCCTAATGTATGCATCAGGTGGCGTCAGATCCGGAGAATGAGAAGGATATTCGAAGTCTGTTCTCCGGGAAATGATTCTATCATCAAAATGCTGAAGGAGTAAGTTTAGGGTTCCCGCAACTGTATGACTCGTTACACCATCTTGTTGAAACCACTGTATGCGCACCAATAGATTTCGTGCACGGCAAAGTCTCTCACAAAAGGTACAATAATGTTCTCTCTGTACAGTCCTGGTTGACAGTAAGTGAATTCTGATTATCGTCTTCGACGAAATATGGACCAATTATCCCATGACCAGAAACCGCACACCAAATGGTAAATCGGACACTGAGAAATGGTTTCTCTACAATAACATCAAAACGTTAAAATCCAAGGAATCGAGTTGTTTGTCGATTAATATAGTCGTTAAGATGAACGTGACTCTCGTCTGAAAACCATATGTTTTTCAAGAATTCGGAATCCTAGTAAATTAACCTCAATATGCGACCACACTAAATATCCTTTGCACGTTTGTTCGCAGCGTTTAGTCACTGTCCAACTTGAATACGGTTTGGATAACCGTTGATTTGAACAACCGACGTGTAGATGTTTCACTGATGTTGTGTTTACATGCAGTTCTTACAAGACTTCTTTGTGGTGAATGCACAACTTGGACAAAAACACACACTGTTTTTCGACAACCTGAAGAACATTTACGTTGACACAATACACTACCAGTGCAACAAAATTTCTCAACAGCAGTTAATATCACACTTTTACTGGGGGCAACTTTATTAAACTGTTGATATATTACTGACACTTGCTGTAAGCTTGGCCCTTCATTGCCAGCATTTCCGTATGAGGGAAAATAATGTTCTACCAAGAACACTTTTTCTGCCGTCGCTGGAAGCATTTTTAATTTAAATTCAACTGCGGCATAACTTGGGTATGTCAACTAATGACAATTAAGTCAATAATGGCAAATGCATATTACGTAAGCAACTCCATAGTATCCTAAGTTTCGGTACTGTTTATTCTGACGGATACCGTATATTTCTTATACTGTCAAGTCCTTTACGCATGCGATTTAGAGTCACATAGACATAGAATTTGCATCTGCGTGCGTTTACTTTATTTCTGCAATGTCATTTTGTTCTATAAATTAATAAACGTTGTTTTAATTTAGTATTCCCAATTAAAATGAACTCTAGGTAAATATGAGAATTCTTGAGGATGTCAGTTTTGGCTTTTAATTTTTATTTCGTATGGGATTTGAGAATTAGCACGTCATCTATTAGTATTTATTTGTGATATAGTACGAGGGGTTATTTAGTCAATTTTACCTTTGTTTAGCGAAATTTAAAAGGAAAGAGATTGTAAATTAGTAGTAGGTTGTCTTTGCGGTCGATTTCCTTTGTGAAATTATTAAATATAGAATAATTGAAATATTCTTTCAAATATTGTTTGTTTTATCAAAAACTAATCTAACCTAATGTTATGGCATATTGTGGAAGTTTCCATTATATTTAACTAGCCTTTCAATAAATTTATAGCGTAAAACCTCCTCTTACACTGCGTAAAATTATAAAGAAACGTTAATTGAATGGTGTTTCGATTATTTTGGCTACGATGGTACATGGTAGCTTAAACATTAATATTATGAATATTGGATACTGCGTGTAATAAATACAAGTTATTTGCTACTATCCGAGTGAAAGACTTTAGTTATTTATGTAGTGTTTATACAGTGCTTTTGACAGATTTCTAAATTTAAAATATTATTTTTTCATAATCCATGGCAGAGAAAACCCTGGCCCTAACTCCAAAGTCAATTCCCTTGTACCTTGAAACATTTAGTGACCATATCCCATACCTTTGCGTCAGCTCTTTCGATCGATCATTCAGAAGTTTCGGTTTCAATTTAATATGACTTGAGGGAAGCCCTTCGTGCACACCGGACGGTGTGAAACTGAAGGAGTGCTTGTCGCACGTGCGAATACGGAATACTCAAACAGCATACGCAAAATATATATTGTTAATTTGCACTTTCTCTTCAATCGATATCCCATAATATTTAGGACATGAAAAGAACCCTTGTGTTAATAAAGAATGCCGTCGATAAATCCTTGGGGGACGAACTCTCCATGAAATAAAGTCCCCGGTCTACATTTAAGTAGCAGTCTTTTGTTTGGGGTAAGTTTTATAGGTTACGAGAGCAAGGGTACTGAGTATGAACTTTATTATAACATACACATCGTTGTGTATCTCATTTTCTTTCGACCCTCGCTGTCTGAAGAGGTATTATTTGGGGTTTGGGCATCTTAAATTTTTTTTATGTTTACGATGATAAAGTGGGTCGTTTTTATAACATTTTATATTAAAGAAAGAAGTAATAGATTTTGCTTTGAAAAAGAAATTTTGCCGAAAGTTTTCATTAAAAATTTATTGGTTGAATATGTCATATTACTTTCGCATTTAGCTTTATTTGTTGTAAATTTATGAATAAAGTTATCGAAATGTATTTTATTCTCCGATTTTCATTTTTATTATTTAAATATATAAGTGAAAGATATTTCGTTTACCTAGACTTAGGGTAAAGCTAGTAAATTAAAAAATATTCATTGATTTTTAAAGTATTATTATTTAGTTACACCGGGTTCTTTTTTAAATATTACACATACATTTTTCCTATGTGTAACTGTAAAAAGAAAATTGTCAATACATTAGCAGCTTAGTAGGCAACCAGTCATACATTTATGTTACGACGAGCAAGAACCATGTGCTGCTACATATCAATTTTGATGCAAGTAAACTATTCTGTAAATCAACTACTCTTAGTTCAAAGGATCTACAATTACTTTTTTTTTTACTGAAAAATTAAATTTTGCAGCATAACAAGTGTTCATTTGAAAAGTCAAGTAGCATGTGATTTACTGAGAACATTTTGAAGTATGTCGTAAATTAAAATTTACTACTTAACCTACGAAGTCGTGTATTTTGACTGTTTCATACATACAAATAAATAACAAATAATAGGTATTTATTGAAAACTATAACAAATGTTGAAAATGTTGTCCTTCAAGATCAATGCACTTTAAAATCCTCCGTTCAAAATTTCTGATGATATTCTGCAACATTACTGGATTGTTATTAATTTCCATGCATTTCTTATCGAATCTCTGTAGCATATCACTCAAATTCAATTAAGGTGTTCGAAATATGTTATTTTTTAGATAAGGCCACAAAAAGAAGTCGCAAGGTGTTAAATTGCATGAACGTGCAGGCCAGGCAATTTCAGTATTTCGACTAATTATACGCTCATCAGAAAATTCTCTTAAATAATCCAAAGATTCTGCAGTACAGTGACAAGGTGCTCCGTCTTGTTGGAAATATGCATTTTGAAGTTCATCATTATGCAACTGATTGACAAATAGTTGTAAAATTTCCGTACGGTACCTTTGAGCAGTTAACGTTCCCTGAAAAAATATTGGTCCTATGATTCGCCTTTGGCTTATCGCTGCCCAAACACCAATTTTCTCTGGATGTAGCGATTCTTCATTAATTACATGTAGATTTTGACTACTCCAAATTCTTGTATTTTGTGAATTTAGGTATCCCGTTTTATAAAACCATGCTTCATCAGTAAAGATGACTCTTTGCGAAAGTTCTCCATTATTGTTCGTATTTACAAACCAATTACAAAACTATAGTCTACGTGGGTAATCAATTTCTAACAATTCTTGTACTGCTGTGACACGGTATGGATAAAGTTGCATATCTTTTTTTAATAACTTGTGAGTTGTACCAACAGAAAGGTTTATTTGTTGACTCAAATGTCGAACAGATGTTTGTGGTTCATTTTCCATTATTTCTTCAACACGATTGACAACTTGAGGTGTACGTTTCTTAACTGCTCCGCTGCCTGATTTTCTTAAGAGACTACCAGTTTCAGAAAAAAGTTTTAAAGTTCTATCCAAAGTATTCCTAAATTGTATAAAATCTATTACAAAATGTGGAAACTCAACTTGAAATTCTACCATGCAATCTTGAACTGAATAAACCCATAAACCATCAATTTTATTACCACTTCGAAAATAAACCTACACTAAAGAAATTTTATGTTCTAAATTGAAAGCCATTTTAAAACTGAGAAGCAATTTATTTAAACCAGAATCGACGCACGATTATTTTATGCACTAACTGATATTTGTGATTGGCATTATCAAATGTCATTTGGATTTACGTTTACGCAACAACAAACACATATTAATATATTTGCGTCTTATTCTATCAAAATTTTCAAAGTAACCTAGATTGAGTTTTCAAATGAACACTTGTTACATGAAACTTTTTTAATTTATTGCAAAATTGTACGATACTTTAACTGTTTTAACTGTTAACACGTGATTGTTTTCTTTGTGCGAATATCGAAAACAACCGTCTTCTTTGAATTTGTTAAAAATATTTTAAATTATTTTTGCACAAGTTATAGGATAATTAACGGAAGACATGTCTCTGACCGTTCTTAAACTAATATTCTTCTGGTAGGTACCACATTATCATTGCTGGCTTTTCATCTTTGTTGTACTTATTCATGATTTAAACAATTTATCTACCTTTCAATAAAATGTATTTAATTTAATATTCATTTGACATAAAAAATGTTTTTTTCTCTCCACGGAAAACTAATTTAAGAATTAAGTTATAGGTAAATCCTTCACTAGTGTATAACTGGTTGCATACTATGCCGCTAATGCATTAACAATTTTCTTTTTACAGTTACACATAGGAAAAATTAATGTGTAATAATAAAAAAAGAACCCGGTATACATCTTTCCCATTAATGAGTTCCCAGGAAATATCGTAGCATAGGACGTTTATGTTGAAATTTATTTGCTGAAAAATCGGAGACTGTGGCTTTTAAGTGAATAAAAAATTAAAAACCCTTACCACAATAGAATTTAACAATTCTATGTACGTATTTCGACAACCACGTTGTCATTCTCAGTAGAAAAAGCAGTGTAACACTTGAAAGCACAAAAAACACAACACTCACTGAGCGCTATATTGTACGGCTTCTCGTTTAACACTGAGTGGGCCACGTGTATACACTCAGTGTTAAACGAGAAGCCGTACAATATAGCGCTCAGTGAGTGTTGTGTGTTTTTTGTGCTTTCAAGTGTTACACTGCTTTTTCTACTAAGGATGACAACGTGGTTGTCGAAATACGTATATAGAATTGTTAAATTCTATTGTGGTAAGGGTTTTTAATTTTTTATTTGAAATTTATTATTGCAGGAAAGCCTTCATATAACGTTTTTTCCGAATATTGTACCTATTTAGCATTGTCTTTAGATAAATCTTAGATAAGCCTTTGGTGTAGTTACTTATGTATTTTTGAATTTTAAACTACACCGCCCAACAAAACATTCCTTCGTCCGGGGTGCCGCAGGGCTCAAACTTGTGTCCTTTGTTATTTAACATTTACATTAATGATTTACTCAACTCCTTAGACTGCGAGTTCTCGCTTATGCCGATGATTTAAAGATATTTTCTGAAATCAGCAGTTTCAGTAATCGCGAAGTGCCTCAGCGCGATCTTATAATTATAAGTGCATAAATTGGTCTTCAGTTAATAATATCTAGCTGAGTATAGACAAATGCTCTGTAGTAGTTTATAATAAAATATCGAAGCCTTTGTTGTTCGAATATATACAATATCATATTAACAAGAAGTTAGGTTAAGGATCAAGGTGTTTTATATGATTCTACACAAACAACACTTGACAAATATCATGCAACAAAAAAACCTGAGGCGGTGTAATCTAAATTTAAAAAATATGCAAGTAACTACATTGAAGACTGACCTAAGTTTTATTTAAAGACAATATTAAATACAATATACGGAAAAACGTTATATGAAGGCTTTTCTGCAAGTAATAAATTTTAACATAAAGGTTCTATGTTATTTATTTTAGTGATTACACTGATTACTAGAGCTGAGGATGTTTGCGGTACGGCAGGACCGTATGTGGTGCATCCCCACATTTAACTATTTATCTAAATATTCTCTGAAATGATTTGCCGGATCTCATAAATTAATAGAGTGATATTTTAGTATGCACTGGATATTGTTATTATACAAAATCATAATAGCCATTTGTATTTATGGATCATAAATAATAATACGCATGTATTTGTATTTGGTTGTGAATTCAATTTAAACTTAAAACGAATCGTAATATTTTAACGACAAGCCGTCCTTACAATACATGCATTCGAGACAAAGCGTGCAACTCTACGAATAACTTCCATAATTGATCGAAAATGGACATTTTGGAGCTGAAGTAAAGCCCCTATTCTTAGAAAATTTTATTGCTGTCGTTAAGAACTATTATTATAAACAACAAAGGCCTTTTATTAGTGTTGAAGTTTTAGTTTCATTGAATTTCCATGTTGTAAGTAGTCAATTGTAAAGTGTTCATTCACAATATTCTAAAACAAGGTGTAAATTTAACTAAAATCCAGAAAAACACATTCTGATAATATATTACTAGATTAGAAGCTGTGTTTATTATTATTTATTATATTATTTTTATAACCAAATGCAATAAAAGCTACGAAAACAAAAGAAACCTCGATTTATTAAAATCTTGTCACACAGCCTTTCAAAGCCTGGCAGCACATATTTTGCATATATTTTATATATAATACCTACTTGAACTAGGTGAATGAAGTTACTGTGCTGCCAGGCTTTGAAAGGCTGTGTGACAAGATTTTAATAAATCGAGGTTTCTTTTGTTTTCGTAGCTTTTATTGCATTTGGTTATAAAAATAATATAATAAATAATAATAAACACAGCTTCTAATCTAGTAATATATTATCAGAATGTGTTTTTCTGGATTTTAGTTAAATTTACACCTTGTTTTAGAATATTGTGAATGAACACTTTACAATTGACTACTTACAACATGGAAATTCAATGAAACTAAAACTTCAACACTAATAAAAGGCCTTTGTTGTTTATAATAATAGTTCTTAACGACAGCAATAAAATTTTCTAAGAATAGGGGCTTTACTTCAGCTCCAAAATGTCCATTTTCGATCAATTATGGAAGTTATTCGTAGAGTTGCACACTTTGTCTCGAATGCATGTATTGTAAGGACGGCTTGTCGTTAAAATATTACGATTCGTTTTAAGTTTAAATTGAATTCACAACCAAATACAAATACATGCGTATTATTATTTATGATCCATAAATACAAATGGCTATTATGATTTTGTATAATAACAATATCCAGTGCATACTAAAATATCACTCTATTAATTTATGAGATCCGGCAAATCATTTCAGAGAATATTTAGATAAATAGTTAAATGTGGGGATGCACTACATACGGTCCTGCCTTACCGCAAACATCCTCAGCTCTACTGATTACAATACCGGTACAATGATACACCGAATACCCGTATTTCGTGCTATTTTCCAATTTCGTGAAACCGGTATTTTCAGTATTATTTATAAATAGTAAATATTTCTTTTTATTAAAGGAAGTTTATTTGGTTTAAGTTAACTTTAAGTTAAATTGGTGAGTTCCTTTCCCAAAAATAAGTACACATTATGTATTATACTTTATTGTTCAAAATATTTATATTTGTACATGTTATCAGACTTATCAGATTTATTATTTATCCATATTGAATAATAATAATTTTAGAAAGTAAAAAATCTGTCGATGTTCAAGGATTTAAATATTGCTTTCTACATTTTACGAGGAATTATTCGAATTTTTTAATTGAAAAAATTAATTTGCAATTTGTCGACTTGTTCACCGATGTGTTACCCAGACGACAATCTTTCATCAGGCAGTCAATTACTATTTGCCACAAAAAATTTTGCTGAGTTGAAATTGAAGATCTCGATTAAGACAATTTCGCCGTCAATTTTTCCAATCGAGAAATTTTGCAATATTTGAAAATGGTGAAAATTTGAAGGCACTGACGGCTGTAGGTCTTGGCAATTTGATAACAATTGAAGGATTTTTTTACAAATACAGCCTTAGTCCAAAAATGCTAGTTTTGAGATTTACACAGTTTTGTGTAATTCCGAGTGCACCCGAATAGCTGATGATTCAGTATCCTTAAAAAACAGCAATAGTCCGGAGATAAAGCAATGTAAAATATAGGTGTTTCTGCAAAAGCGACCATAATCCAATGATATTTCCAGCAAAAACGGTTAAATATGAAAATTGAACTGAGGCTGTTTTTGTAAATAACCCTTCAATTGCTAGCCTAATTTTGGTAACATTCATTGGGTCATCAAAGAAGCGGATGGTTCAGTGTTATCGCACTGACAAATAATTGTTGGATTGAAATTGGTTGCTTTTGATTGTTACATCCACGGTCTTTGATTTTTGACAATACTAGGAATTAATGGTTCATCTTGATTGTAAAAGTTCATAATGAATAGGATCTTATTTATCTCATCAAATTCACTTTTTCGCCATAATTTCATTTGAATACAAATACGGTTTGGAAATTGTTGGGGCTGGAATTATATATTTTTTTCCTTTATTGTATTGTAATATTGTAATGGTTTATTTCTTATATTATATTTTTTGTTTCTAATATCATAAATTATCATTTTACTGCTCCTGTTAGTAATATGTATTTGTTTATAACTAGGAACCGGACACGAGAGGCCGATGACTCATCGCCCACGGGCGTACTATTGAAAATTTGTATTTTTAGTTTTTAATTTCATTTATATAATTGGAAAACAAACGGGTGGTGATCTATAAAATACGAAATACGTTTTTATTTGTTAATTTTGTAGTTCAAATTGAGTAAAGGAGTATTAATATTAACTAGCAATACTTTATCAAGCTTCTCTTCTGTAAAATTTGTTCTTTTTGAATGAAATACGTCCTTGTAGATAGAAATCGTTCTTTCTATATTGCAACTGGTTATAAGTGCATACTAGAAATATTCTTTTATTTCAGCGTATTTAACAGTTAGATTTCATACACAATTGCCGCAATGTTATTAAATATGGATTTATATTAAAAACTGCGTCTAACTTTTGCCGAAAGCATCATCCGAAGTCACTTGGAATATTTTTCAAATTATTAATAGCCACATCTAATGTGGTTAATCCATCATTTAATTTGAGATTTTGATTTTCAAAATAAGTGATTAGTTTTGGGAAATTTACAAAGTGTTCCTGAAGAAAGTACAACTGATTTTTTAAATTTGGAATTTGTATTAGTTCCATGCATTCAGAAATACTTCGAGCATCGTCATTTAAACATGTAACGCAATTTTTTAAACTATCGAAATTCTCTGCATAAAAACTAGTAGCTTCCAACCATGTTCCCCATCTAGAAATTACTAGAGAGGGAGGCAGTGACAAAGATGGAAGTTTTTCCCTGTAAAGAGCTACTCTCAATTATGCTTTTCTGAAAACTTTTTTAAAAGCGGATACAAGTCTATCAACTTCCGGAAAGGTGTCTCTGATATATTCACAGATTCTGTGGAGAGCATGTGCTACACAAGTAATATGCAGCGTATTAGGAAATGTTTCCTTTAATAGTCTGCCTGTTTTTAACATATGCAGCGCTGTCACTGACAAATAAAAGTATTTTTTCTTTGTACCTGTCGTCCGAATGAAGCATTTGGTGCATATTCTCGTAAAGGGTTTTAGCTACTATTTCCGTATCAACTGTATTTACAACTTTTGTTGCTATTATATATGCGGTATATGGAATAGTTGGATGTAGTACACTAGCTACAAAATTTATCACACAGCGTCCTAATATATTGATAGTTTTGTCGGCACTTATCCATAGGTACTGACTTGAAAGATCGCTTCTAATGCGTTCTACTGCTTTCGTGGAGCACTTAGAAACATAATATATGCGTAAGGTGGATTCATCAGGAACATTTCGACCAGTATATTTTTGAAGGTGGGCTTGTTAGGTTTATTTAATGGAATATTTGCCGCCATTAAAGTTTCACAAAGATATTCGTTAAAATTATCAGATTCCAACGGATCTAATTTCTATGTATATGTTTTCGATGCTAAGTGACGTTTTACGTGCGATTTCTTGGAATTTTTTAACGATATTTTACATACTTTGCAATAAATGTCCTAATCACTGGTAATGGACATATAATCAGTATGACCCTTAATCCAACTCGCCATTGTTTCACGATGCCATTCTCGACGTTATTCCATATCATACCTGAAAAAGTAACTTACACAATGTTCTAGATCTAAATAAATGAAAATTAAAAATGTATGCGTAAGTTATTAAAACTTAACGAAATTCACAGGGTACTTACGTCAAAATAATTGGGAGAAGTAGATTCGATGAAACTATATTAAACAGGATCTATTACAAAAATTACGAAGTATGTAATTAACAGTTAAAACAATAAAAAAAAAGAAAGTAACTCACCGTACTTTATTTATCTTACGCAATATAAACTAATAAATAAAATAAATTTTAAAAACTCGCGCTTCTATCTACGCTCTTGAAGAAAGGAATTTAAGTGTAATATTGAAGTAATTGCGTCACAATTCAACGACAAAAACAGATGTGCTGTTAATCGAATGAATAGTGCTGTTCAGTAACTGCGTGTTGTACTTAGCGATGTCATAGACTCTATGGTTCATCGTAATTTCGGCCTGATGCGTCCGGTCTCTAATTATAACATTTGTTCCCTTATTTTATATTTGTACATAATAAAATTGTTTGTCCACGGTCGGGAGTAGAAATCAGTTTCTATGACATCAAAATTAAAACAGAAGTAGTCGATTATTCCCAAGGGAGTATAATGCTCCCAAGGCAGTTTACATTATGGAGAACGTTTGTGATTCATGCAAAAAACATTGTAGTTATGACAATAACTCAACGACTACTAAATAAATGCTCAAATCCGAATACAATAATTCTGGTGCTACTTACTTCATAATGACAAAATATGTGTTTTTAAGTTAATGAGACCGTGGAAAAAATAGTATATACTATTCGGGAGAGATGCTATTTTGTCCTCGGTGCATTATAGCCCTCGGGCTTCGCCCTCGGGCTTCATATTGCACCTCTGCCAAAATAACGCATTTCTCTCCCTTATAGTATAATGTACTATTATATGTTTTATAGTTTACGCATATTTGTATAAAACTAGTAAATATGGCAAACATATAGCTGTGTTTTTTAGATTTCTGAAAAATTCCTAACACCGGTGTTTCGGTATGACATTTAAAAAAATACCGAATACCGATATTGTAATTTTGGTCCGGTATTGCAATCACTAATTACGATGTTTCCTGGGAACTCATTAATGGGAAAAATGTACACAATTAAATAACTGTAATAAATAAATTAAGAACAAATCTAAACAATAAAAGGACTTACAGTTGAATTCTAGTTCTAATTTAATAGTTTCATGTGGGTGTAACAAATGCATTTAAAAATTAGAACATATTTTATTTCTTTTTTATTGCGTAATAAATTACAGTCACAACAATCTTGCTCGTAATTCTTAGACAAACACAATCAACTCCAATTTAATCCATTATAAGTGCATATAGCGTTTTGAGATTCTACAATTTCTTTCAGAGTTCCTTTCACATCCAACATGTTATAACGCGTTTAAACAAGGATTTCCTCCATTTGAACGATCGCTCAGTTAACACCGGTTATATAGAATAATACTCGTGTTAATTCTTTCAGCGAGAAGATAATTCTGAGAATTATTTTGACATTATTAGAGTATCTAGGTGCGCTTTGTGTGTACAATCATGGTTTTGGAACGTATCGGCTCGGTCCGAACGAATTACGTACGCGTTGAAACGTGTTCATTTTGGTTGAAATTCTTGCGGCGTTCGTAGGCGAACGGATGCCTCTCGATGTGACAGGTATATAATGCACAGGTAAAATCGAGCTTGACCCTTCTAATTCTCATCCGCCGACGAATCTCAAACATTACGGTGAGTGTAATTTTTACACCAATGATTCATTCAAGGTTTTGTACAGCTATGAAACTCATTTTTATGGCAAAATTAATGATATACAAATACACACACGTGCTATGAAAATGTCAGAATGCGATGCAAACTTGGTAGCAAGACGTATTGTCATTGTGCAGATTTAGTTTTTGTTTTAGAAATTAATTAAATCTAAATTTAAATAATATATAGAATTTCATCTTTTTTATGTATACAGACTGTCCCGTAAAAAACGCCAACATTCATAATTCCGTTATTTATTGTCCGGTTTTATTTAAACAAAAAGTAAATTTAATAGCATCAAAAACACTATAAGATAGCAGTGTTTTATTTGTTTTCAATTGTTTTCATTAATGTCAAACGACAGTAAAGTTTTTTATTTTAAATGGCAACATATATATTTTTGGCCCAGTCCACTAGCATTATGTCAATGTGCCTTAAGTGTCAGTTTGACTTTATTAAGTTTTCTGTATTATCCTGTTTGAACGTTTTGCCGCAACAAAAAGCGTATTTTCGTTAAAAATGAATAACAATGAATTAACGGACATGTTACAAGTGTTCTTTGAATGTAATAAAAATCGCCTTCAAGCAGTTCGGCGGTACAGTGGTCGTTTTCCGGACAGAGAAGTTCCAGGTTCGAAAATATTTCAGAGAATTGAAAAGAATTTAAGAAATTATGGATCATTTACCAAACCAAAAACACAAAAACGGAAATTCTCCGAAGATAAGGAATTAAATGTTCTTCTTGCAATACAGCAAAATTCACGAACTTCGATTCGCGAAATTGCACATAATATTGGGGTATCAAAAACTACAGTTCATGGTATTTTAAGAAAACACAAACTTAAACCGTACATAGCTCGAAAAGTTCATGCATTAGAACAAAATGATCCTGGCCGAAGAATCCAGTTTTGTCGTTTTTATTTAAATGCATTAGAACAAGACCCGAATTTTTACAGAAGGATAATTTGGTCTGATGAATGCACTTTTAGCAACAACGGTATTTTTAATAGAAACATACATCGACAGTGGAGTGCAGATTTGTAATTGAAAATAATTTTAAAAGACGTTTCAACGTAAATGTTTGGTGTGGCATTTTAGGTGATCAATTAATTGGGCCATTTTTCATAGATGGTTGCTTAAATCAAGAAAAATACTACACTTTATTACACGAAAATCTCCAAAACTTTTTAGATGAATTACCTTTGGCAAATTTAAATAGAATATTTTTTCAACAAGATGGGGCTCCCGCGCACAACGCCAGAGTAAATACTGATTTGTTGAACACCCAATTTGGAAATAGGTGGATAGGAACATCCGGTCCTATCGAGTGGCCTGCGCGTTCACCGGATCTTACGCCCCTCGATTTTTGGTTGTGGGCTTATCTACAAGATCGAGTTTATTTAACAACTCCAGAAAATGTTGACATTTTAAGACAAAGAATTATTAACACTTGCCAAGAACTACCTGCCGCTTGTCTTTTAAATGCGACCTTTGGAGTAATTAGGAGATGTGCGATATGTGTTGAACAAGGTGGCGGGCAACATTTATTGTAAAGTGTTTTGTTTCTTATAATGATATTTATAATACTTACATTTCCAATGTTTCATGACTAGAGCTGAGGATGTTTGCGGTATAACCATGGTTATATCATGTAACCATAGTAATTTACTATGGTTACATGATATAACCATGGTTATACCGCAAACATCCTCAGCTCTATTCATGACACATTCGAATATTTATAAATAATGAAAGACAAAGATGAAATTTATAAAGTTTTTTTTTTACAATAAACGTTTATTAAAAATAAACATGTTATATATCGTTGAATTCAGAAAAAAAAAACCAATCCGAATATAGCCAAAAATATATATGTTGCCATTTAAAATAAAAAACTTGACCGTCGTTTGACATTAATGAAAACAATTGAAAACAAATAAAACACTGCTATCTTATAGTGTTTTTGATGCTATTAAATTTACTTTTTGTTTAAATAAAACCGGACAATAAATAACGGAATTATGAATGTTGGCGTTTTTTACGGGATAGCCTGTATACGAGGTGTGGCAATTAAATAACAAGAATTTTTCCTGTAGACGTTATTAAGTGAAATTAGATGACTTTAAACATTTATAACTTCACAATAGTCTCCTTCGAGTGTGATACACTTGTTCTAGCGATTCTCCTATTGCTGGAAGCATCGTCGAAAATCAGTTGAAGTTAAACCCTTTAGAACACCCCTCATGCGTTTTGGATATCTTCAATCGTATCAAAACGATGTATCAGATCGTATCAAAACTGTGCCTTTCAGCGGAGTTTCCATATCAGGAAATATGGAAAAGTCTGCAGTTGCTAGTTATGTTCTGTAGGGAGGGCAAGAGAGCACTGGAATATTTTTTTTTTCGCTAACAATCGCTACACAACGAACGCAGTGTGGGCAGGGGCGTTACCATGATCCAGAATCCATCTAATCCATTATTGGCCAATTCTAGTCTCACCCGAGCAACTCTGGCACACAAACCATGTAGAACTTCAAGGTAGAAAGCACTGTTAACAGTTCTACACTGTGGCATGAACGAACTCTTTATTAATGTCAAAAAATCAAGTTACCATTGGTTTGATTTGGACCGTGGCATTCTGGCTTTTGACGTACGCTTTCTTCCCTCGTCTACTCACTGCTTAATCTGTCTCCGAGTTTCGGGGTCACACCCAACTTTCGTCTCCCGTGACAATGGTTTCAATTCAAGCTCGCCCTTCTTTTTGGATGCGTTCAACGAAATTCTAGAAATCCAACTAGTTTTGCTCCGCCACGAGCGTTTCGGAACGAATTCACCATACAACTTCCGCATTTTTACATCATTGTGTAACATCTGGTGCACTGTTTCCTTGTTTATGTATAATTCTATACACAACATCCGAATGTTTAGTCGGCGATCGGAGTGCACTAATACTTGCAAACATTTGATGTTTTGATCTGTGTATTGTGACTTGTGGCATTTATCTTTCTTTGCCTTTCACAGATTTACTACCGGGTTTAAATCGCGCTGTCCATTCGTAAACACACGCTTCTGATAGACACTCATTGTCGTAAACATTTTTCAATTTAGTTGAAACTTCCGATGGTTTTTCCCCTGATTTCACTAAGAATTTGATAACAACTCTTCGCTCCATTTTATTATGGCACATTTTATCGTCTTGCAATCACTACATAGTCAACTTTGAAACTATCTACAACGTCCTATGACATTGCACCGTTGCAGACATGCGCACAAATAGTCGAACGAAGTCCTCAGCGTTTGCCTACGGCGTTCTTCGATAGAATTCTCGTTAATTAATTGTCACACCTCGAAGAGCATATTGGATCTTCTAGATTCCCGAAATATTCACACACCAGTAAATCTTCGAAGATTTTGTTCATCCCGTGTATGTTACTAGGGCCTTCTTCTTCTTATTCTAGGAGTTCCGTGGATCTGTTCTGTAACCGATTATTCCTATCATCCTACGATATTGAATTTCAGCTGCCTTGCCATATTTTCGGTGGTCTTCCAGGTGGGCGCTGTCCTTTCGGTCTTCCTTTCAGCGCAACACGGACTATGCCATATTCATGCCATTGTCTTCTTCGCTGTCTTCCCCACCTTACTATGCCTTGAAATCTGCATGTCTGTCTAATGTAATCGTTTCTCACTCGATTACAAAGAGCACAGTGAAGCTAATATAGAGAACCTTGAAACACTTTACAAGGCGTCCACGTATACATTAAGTTTACGTCAACTTATACCTCTTAGAAATGGTACGCATGTGTTTTTTTTATCACGCCTTCTGTTTCCTAACTCTTTTCGAATTCGAAGAGACAAGTGGATGGGACAGGACCGTCCCGTTTGTTGTCCGCGTTTGATGTATTATTTTTGTTTTTAACGATATGAATACTTTCGTATATATCCAGCTCCCTCGAATTGCTTATATTTTTGATAAGCTTCAAACAATCTACCGTGATGTTATGATCGGCTTCTAATACACGACGTGCGACCCTCGATTCTTCCGATCTATTGAATTTAAAATGAGATATATGTTCCTTCTAACGGGTTATTATTAAGTGTTTCGTTTGACCTATATGTTTCAAATTATAATGGCGGCAATTAATTTAATTTATATCCGCTTTCTTGTTTAAATCTACTTTATATTTGGTATTACCAAGGAGAGCTTTAATTGTGTTTTCGGATCGAAAAGCAACTGGGAAACCTTGGTCTTTAACAACTCTATTTAGGTTTATCTTGATTTGATGGTTTAGTAAACACATGTATTTTTGCTCATGATTTTCTTGAGATAACATACATGTGAAGTCGCAGATTGTCTTTTTTAAATTAGTCTTTCTAATTAATTTATTAATTATTTCCGTATCAAAACCATTCGATTTCGCAATATCTATAATGAACTTTATTTCTTTTCAGTATTTCTCTTTCGTTAAGTTTAGTAACCGATTGACTCGAAAATTGAAGAAGCCGTCCGTTGTTGGACATCTAAATTACCGTTTGCAAGTTAGAACTTGTTTCTATCCCCACTACTCAGACAATGGTGTTGTTGGATACATTATATATCTATCCGTCCTCGTACATGTTCTGTAATAGGGAATAACATGCCTCCAAAAACTTTCCTCGTTAGAGACTGCCATGCTATTGGTTAATGGTTGGTAACAGTGCACGTGATCTGCCATCAACGTATAATTTTGATAGTTTGGTTATGTCATGTAAATATCTGTAATATTGGTAATTTAGTTTTTGAAAAAATACTTATTACAATTGTCAAAATTTAAAGAAAATAATACTAAAGCAGATGTGGGAAATGTTGACCATTATTTTAAAGACAAAGTTGAAGTCTACGCTTTATGCTTTCCAAGCCATTTATTAGGATTTCTTGGGTTGTGTCAGCACAATAATTCACAATAGCATTATGAAGCTATTCGATTCTGTGATGTCTGGTTTTGGTATAGTATTCTTTAAATATGGAAAAATAAAATAGTCTAAAATTGCAAAATCTGGAGATCTTGAAGGAAAATTAATAATTCTTGTATCGAAAAAATTCTTGCAAAAGCAATTGTTTCTCGAAATTTGTATGCTGGTGCATTATCTTGCTGGAAATATCCTTCCGTAAGTTCTCATTATCATGAAGTTCATTAATAAAGGATTCTAATAATTTATTTCGATATCTTTCAGCAGTTTATGTTATTCAAAAACCATAGGGAATAGTGTGTTCTTGTAACAAAATCTACCTGTTTGAGTTACGAAACTGCTTGAATTTTATATGGAAACAACTTTAAGTCCTTTTTTAAAAATAGTATGACATCTTCCCACTGACAAATGAACTTGTGATAGTTTTGCGATTGATTTTTGGGTGAGTTATTCATTCGACGTCGAATATTCTCTATGAATTTGCTGTTCGTTCCGCTAGGTTTACGAGTTATTACCCCTATTTCACCAAATTTAATAACGCAAGCTTGAATATGTTTTTGTAGTTTTGCGTAAGTAACTGGCAGATTAGGATACTGTTGCCGGAAATACTGTAAGCACTGATTAGTGGAATAAACCCAATCTCCATCGAGCGTTTATAATTTGAATTTATGTATGACAGCTGTCAGAATTCGAAGTTTTCTAAAGCTTCGCATGTGCACCAATCTTTAATTACTTAATTACTTAAAAAACAACCTACTATAATGAGAAAAGTTTTTGAAGGCACGTTATTTTGATAAAATATAATAAAATTTTAATTGTACAATATTAAGAGAACACCTTTGTATATACTCATACAGCAATAAATCAATTGTTAAAATACTGACGTAAAGTGGAGAGAAATATCTTTTTTTAATTTCTTTTTTCTCGAACCAAAAATTAAATTCACGAGGACAACGTTAAATATTTTTGAAAGTCATTACCTTGCTTTGTCTGTGCTATTTAAATATTTTGGCATGACAATGTCCAAATTTACACACATACATGAAACGCCTTTAGAATTTACATGTAATAATCCTTCGAGTATGTAATCAATAAAATGTCCCTGTTAATATAAATCATTTAATTCTAGAGTTTATTTTTACATTATTATTAAATCATCATAATATGCACTTATCGTATAATAATTATCAATATCGTATTATAAATTTACAGTAAACACACAGCTACTTATTTATAGATACATAGATATAGTACATGGTAATATATGGGTCTATAAATTTTATTGTCCCACCAATTACCAAATATAATATTTCATTTCTCGCTTTATATGTTTTTTATTGCCTTGTACATGCGAGTATGGAATTAGAAGTTTCAATGCGAGAAAGCGACGTACCAATATATTATATGTACAATGTACATATACATCAATTACCTTGTTTAATATTTATTAGGTGCATATATGTCCAATGATGTTCATTGTATGCATGTAATTGAAATGCGCGCACAATGAAAATGTTGGCGTTTACTTTATTATATTATTGGAACGTAGTGTCGTATCGACTTCTGTCGTATCTTATTTGCGACAGTATTATTTTAGTATACCTAGGACGGGTATTATAAACGATAAAAATCTGCAGATTTTATTTCGTAAGCAAGTAAATTTAATTTATTCTATAGATTGAGTATTATAAATAGCGAATAAGTAAACTAAACAAGTAAATCTACTAATTAATTTACAGCGTAGAAAATCGTGGTATTAAATGTTATTCATTGGCTAAATGCAATCAGCTCTTTGATCCACTGTGCTTCAAATAAATACGAGGGTGGTTTGATAATTAACTTGGTTTGCTATGAAAGAAAACAATTTGAGTTTTGCAATGTACTTTATTTTTCGACATAGTCCCCTAGAAGTTCAACGCACTTGCCCCAACGTTTCTTCAGCTTCGCGATTTCTTCACGGAAATGAATTGCTTCGATGCTTTCAAAATACTGGTTTACTTTCTGTATGACATCCTCATTAGACTCAAACTTTCGTCCTGCCAGAAAAGTTTTTAGTTTCGGGAATAGATGGTAGTCCGAAGGAGCTAGATCTGGCGAATACGCAGGATGCGGAAGCAGTTGAAATCGTAGCTCGGCCAATTTTTGCTGAGCGACACGACTTGAATGCACGGGGGCATTGTCATGGTGAAACAACACCTTTTTCTTGGCCATTCCCGGGCGTTTCTCTGTTATTGCCGCCTTTAATCGGTCCAAAAGTGATGCATAGTATTCCCCGGTAATGGTTCTTCCCTTTTCAAGGTAGTCAATTAGGAGAATTCCCTTTGCGTCCCAAAAAACTGACGCCATGACCTTTCCAGCGGATGGAACGCATTTCGCTTTTTTCGGAGCCGATTCGCCACGGGCAATCCATTGTTTCGACTGCTGTTTAGTTTCCGGGATATAGTGGTGTATCCAAGTTTCGTTCATTGTCACAAAACGGGAAAAAACTCAACTACATTCTTCTGAAATACTTGCAAATTGTCGGCAGATATTCGCATGCAAATTCGCTTTTGCTCTTGAGTGGGTAAACGCGGCACCCATCTTGCGCACAGTTTTTGCATGTGCAATTCTTTATGCAAAACGAAGTGAACTCGCTCAGTTGAGATGCCTGTGGCTTCCGCTAACTCGCGCACTTTCACTTGTCTATCGGCTAAAATCAAATCATGGACTTTATTGATGATTTCGGGGCTCCAGGACGTGGTACATCTTTAATGCTTGTTCTGCCACGCTTAAACTCATTTACCCAAAGTCGAACACACTCATAAGAAGGACATGAGTCACCCAATGTAGGTGAAATTCTCTCATGAATCTCCTTCGCTGTTTCCCTTCCAGATAAAAGAATTGAATCACACCACGAATTCCAACTTTATCCATTTTTCGCTATTGCTCGAAACACTTTTGTTTAAGTAACTGTCAAACTACGAGTTACTGTCAGAATGACTTAAGACCAGAGAATATTAACTCTTAGGAATGACACTTTATGACTACATGTACAGATTACATTTGCGCCCTCTATTAGTGTGTGAACCAAGTTAATTGTCAAACCACCCTCGTATAACCTTATTTTTAGAAGTTTATATTTTGTATGTGTTTGATAACTTGAATTTTAATAATGCCATATTTATGGGTTTGTATTTTACAAATATAAATAAAAAGAAATCGTAAAGAATTAGGATTTTTTTTTATTTTCATTTTATTCAGTGGTTCCTTTATCGAAACGCTAAACTACAAAATATATAGCTATTCAGAGTTATTGTTATATTATACAAATATTTATTTTACTTCCATGCATTTTTTATAATACCAGGCTTCAATTTATTCGTTCAAAAAATTAATTCGTCAAGTTGTTATTCAGAGATTTATTCTCTGTTTATAATACCGGCCCTTATTTATGTGAATTTGTCGATGTAAGAAGAGTGATATAATCTTAAAGAGGGAGTTCATAGGACTAGAACTTGTATGTGGAATCGCCTAGGATTCTGCTAGAAGGGAGATCTGCTTATGGTTAGAAAGAGAACATAAAAACGAAATAGAGGCTAACGGAAGGTCAAGTCCAGACTAAGACACTACTAAAGGAGCTGGACGCTAGGCTTTCAGCCAACTTAATTCGTACCAACAAAAAATAAACTAAAACTATTACCGGTTTAATAGCTAGACATAGTCCTTTAAGGAAGCATCTATACATCATGAGCTTGGATAGCGAGTCTTGGTGTAGGAGATCTCAAAAACAGGAGGAAACTAGCCTTCATGTAATATGTACTTGTAAGGAACTGAAAGGGCTCAGACAGAAACATTTCTCAAAAGTTCTATTGCATCCTACTAGGGTATTTCTCCTGAGGAGGAAAGCGGCTTTTATCGAGGATACTAGACTAGAACAGAATGGATCTGAGAGATCTATTGGAGTGATACAAAGAGCATTGTACTCAAGTGTCTTGACTTACTGCTGTTAAACCCTAAAGAATTATAATAGATGGTTAATCATCTACACGCATAAAACATTTTATTTTTAAGCCTAATTAGAAGTCCAATACTGCTAAAAAGTTGATAATCGTTTGAGCAAAGTTTTATGGTCTTTTTTGCTGCATGGCAGTTTTTGAACTCCGTTTCAGAGACTCCAAATTAATGACGTTTCTTACAAACCTTACCTTAGAGAATATATCATCATCGATAGTCGAGAAAGTTCAGGTCAGAGCTACTGGACAGTCTGTTGGTAATCTTAATAAACTCAGGAACATTGTTTTCCAGCCACATATGGTCGTTTTCGTTTTTTGAGCGGGTGCCGAATCTTGTGACATCTATTTTCTTTCTCTAAACAAGTAGTCTGTGAGAGGCTTCACCGTAATTTCCAACACAGTTTCTCGATACACTCGCTGATGTTTTTTACTCCAATCTCGCAAAAATAAATAAAAGAAACACCTTCGTAAGAGACACGTCACCAAACTATTACTGAGATCGAATCGGACCATATTGAACCGGTGTCACGACTTTCTGTAAGTTCCCCTAGAAGCCCAGAAGGGGCTTCTAGGCGAACTTACGTACATCTTATCATTGTGTCAATATCTCCCCAATAGTAAATATTTTATTTTTCGGGAATAGGATGTTGCGGTATTTTCTTTTACTGTAAAAACGTAACTTTCTCGCTTTTTCTATTCTTATGTGCCTCATGGCTGGCTAAAAGAGGCCGTTTGCTCCTTTTCAAACTTTCGTGCCTAAATCTTCTTCAATAATGACAGAGAGTGTTCTAGGTGTGATTTTCATTTCACAGGACAAGATTTTTGCATGAACGTTCGTTAATATTAAGAGACGAAAGAAGAACTAAAATCTGTCACACATTCTTTATCATTTTATACAATACAATGATAATGATGCTGTTATGACATTCGGACCACTTGATAGCATAAATGGTGTTTACTGAGTGGCTACCAAACGAGTATTAACATATTAAATATCTCAGACGATACGTTTATGCTGTTATGAAATTTTCTATCATATAATTTCGTACAATTGTTCAACATGGACAGTATTTATGATTAGACTGTGTATTTCTGAAAAATACTTTTGTATCTATAAAAGAACTTATGCTTCCCTAAATACTTCTCCTGTGGAACCTTTCTTCATGTAAAAATTCTTTCAATGGAGACTGTGGTTAAATAATAATTTAAAAAAGGTATATAACCCCTTACCACAATTATTAGTCGTATCCTAAATACGTATTTCGACAACTAAGTTGTCATCATCAGTAGGTAAAAAATCAGTAGGATAAATCAAATGTCGCAAATCACGCTTTGAGCACACTACACAATGTACCGATTACAGGTTTGAAATTGATAAAAGGAATTAATAAACCCCATGAACTTGATGCTTACGAAAGTATATTTATCGCGAAAAATAAACACACCTCCTTGAATAGCGATAAATCTCCAATACCGTTCAGCTGCCTTTTCACATTTTTATAAGTGGGTGGGGGATGTAACATCAGAAATATTGACATGTGGGAATCCACACACGTGAATTAATGCAATTACCTCCTAAACAATGGTTGTTGAAGCACTCGGTGTGTTTGTTTCGCGAAATGTGAAATATGTTTCGCGTTTTGTGAAACAGATGTATCGGGTGTTTTGTTTATTAAATTATTTATCATGTTTCACCCAGAGCCTACCGTGAATTCTATACATTATTTTATATTGCTTAACTCCTTAACTAGGACATGCCATCTATTTATAATTAACTTTTAAATTAAATACCTACAATATCCAATTATTCTATGACCCTTTTCACGTGTAGTGATTCTCATTTAATATGCAAAATTACCTCCTTAACATACCCAGAGACTACCGTGAATGTTATTCGCATTTAATATAATACAACAAGCCAGATGTCTAGTTTTTCACATATAACGCCTCTTCTTAATTTGTCTTTCTCAGTATTTACAATGAGAGTTCGGCCTTTACTATATATATATATACGACTCTTTAACCATTTGTTAATGGAAAATTTTTTATACTCCTACCCAAAATAGATTTTGTCACTACCTGCGTACTCGAATGAACACGTTTAAATAATAACCATTAATTTATACATTGCACAAGAAATGCTCATACAGTTATATATACTAGTGGTTTGTGGAAATATAAGGTGTTTCATTTAGTTTATTAGTAGGTCACCGTAGCTTTAAAATCGTTTTTAATAGGCGCCTTCTTTAGAGAAGAATTTTTGCCGTCCCTTTGTTCGATATTTCAACACATGTTTTTTAAAAACCTTTTCCAAGAGACAAGTGCGTTGTCTCGTAGTTTGAGATGTGCATGGTAAATTTAGTCTTTACAGGGTTGCAGTGTATAGTAGTTGTGCGGAAGCGTTTATCTTACTTTACTTTATTGTGCCCCGTGTGACTTTAATTAGTAGTTTTTACCTACTGATGATGACAACTTAGTTGTCGAAATACGTATTTAGGATACGACTAATAATTGTGGTAAGGGGTTATAAACCTTTTTTAAATTCTTTCTTCATGTATTCAATTAACAAGATTCCTTTTGAATTTGGCGTCTTAGCCTGTCTGCATGGATTATTGTTTTGTCGGTGGTGATACACCCGTCTTACCGCCAGTTATAATTTTCGAAAGGTTTTTATCGTCAGCTGAATCCCTAAGGTTTTCCTCGCGAATTTTTTGCCGATACAATTTTTGTTCGTTAGCAATCTGGGAATCCATCGTGCTGGCACTTTTTAATACTGTGGCTTTTGATATTTCCCACTTCAAGAGCAATAATTGAAACCTTCCTTCTTCGACCTGCTAAGACCTGTTTCTCGGTTTTCTTGATGTTTTTCTTAGTTCATGCTTCGATAAGTCTTCCGCATCTTGGACCATCTTTAATTAATTCCCTAGCCCATCGAAACTGCTTATATCAAAATTTTAATATAAAATATTACGACGAATCTTCCTTATATACGTTAGCCATTCTCTCATCAATATTTTTAGGTGCATTTCCTTCTTTCGTCAAGAATTTTATGGTAGATTCTATCCTGCAGGACAGTAACCTCTTCTGGTGGTAAATATTACTACTAACAAATCATTTACAAATAAATTAAATAACAGTGGGTTTAATATACAAAATTTTTCCTTTGGTCAAGGTAACTTCTCACAAGATTTAACAGCGCATTTGGCAAGCCAAAACTGATTAATTTTCAATAAAACACTATGATCAAGTCTATCAAATCCTCAACCGAAATCAGTCCATTTGTCCTCAGCCTCTTTTGTCTAGTTCACTGAAAATATCTAGTGTTATAAGTTTCAAAATTATTTTTGCTTTATCATCTTATGTATATCTTTACAAACAAGAATATATTACAAAATAGAATCATACTGTATATATGTGTTAATCTTTTCATTATAATATTAGAATACATACAAGGACAGTAATAAATATACGTGTACATGCAGCAGAAAAATTCTTCTCGCCAATATTTCAATGTAATGGAGAGCTTTAAGACTAGGCGATCTAACCGAGACCTTTGCCAAGTGGGACATGGAACACAATTGTGCTTTCTGCGATATAGATAATGCTCCAGTTAGATCAGATTTATACGAAAACTTTATGTATGTATGTATAACATTACTGCATGTACTGAAGGTCATTAGGCAACGCGAAATGGGTTATATGAGCGCTTCTATCTCTCGAAATAAGCAATAAAATCCGTTCAGGATTTGGAAATGTTATTAAGGACAAGGTTTACATTTATAAGTGAAATATTTTATGGACTTTTTTACGTGCGGAAAAAATAATTTAAATAGGGCGTGTGTAATATAGGATGTGCTAAAAATTAGCCTTGGATTTTATTTTGAAATTAATTTTGGAATGAAATAAATAGAGACAGACGAAATTTTGTTTGGAAAATTTAAACCTTTACTGTGTGAAGGAAGTAGATCATAACAGAATAATTTGAAACATGCAGGAATGGGTAAAATCTCACCAATTTTGAATAATACAAAAGTATTTTTAATAATATAAAATATTATTCAAAGTAGATTATATTCATATATTAATTTTCAATATTCATGAATTATATTTTTTTAAAAGTTGCTACAAATATATCATAAAAATACAAAAAGTACAAAACGACTTAACCATAATGATATTCGTTTCCTAAATACGTATTTCGACAACTAAATTGTCATCCTCAGTTGGTAAAAATAATAGCGCTGAACACGAGACACAGTAAACTTAACGCAAAAATCGCGGAACATTTTACAAAGAGCCCACGTATGCACTATCAGTGTTACTTAGCTTGTTAGTGCCTTTAGCGTAGAATTCAAGTGGTTTTGATATAAAAAATTTTGTATACTTTGGAACCAGGATGTTCTTAGAGAAATTTCTCCAACAATCTATTTTACTGATCATAATTAAATCATACAAAGTCGGTTGACTATGGCGGGTGAGAAAGAATAGGTCAGTTAAGCCATAAATTTTTTTCCTGTGCTACTCTTGTTGTACGAAGGACTTGCCTTGTCATAAAGGGACCGATATTTTTCCGATTGTGAATGTTTTTTTCGATCAAATTTTCATTAAACGCTGCAGTTGATGGTCGTCTAGATCTGGGCTAAGTGTTTTGCCATTTAGAAACGTCAAGTAAATAATACCATGATAATCCTACTACATACACAAATATTTTGGGGTCGGTCCTGGAGATTTATCTTCGTCAACTCACTGTCTGCTTTAAATATTGTCATGCGCAGCCCATTTTCACCACCCGTTATGATATGTTTAAGGTGTTAGTTCTTTTGTCGCGAAAGAAGACTTGTATAAATTGTTCCTTCTTCCACCAAGCATTTGTGGAGTTCTTGCTGCAAGAAAGTTTTGAGACACTCTTGAACTTGGATGTAATTACGGAAATTTTTCTCCACCAAACTATTTTGCAGACGATGCATGGTTAGTTAAGTATGGTGGGTGAGTTAGAGTAGATTAGCTAAGCCTAAATTTTTTTGTTGCGTGGAGGGCTAGCTTGTCATGGAAGAGACCAAGATTTTTTATTTTGCTGAAGTAACCAATAACGTAGCGGAAATTGGACAGCAACTTGGTTTCGAAGAGTTAGATTTTGTCAACATAATTGATTACATTGAATCGAACACTAATGAATTAGATAATGAAATGCATATTAATATAGATGAACAACGAGCTTATGAAAAACAGGAGGACAACTTGGACAACAACGACTGTCTTGAAATTCCTACAAGAGAATTAACAGCTGAACAACTATCAAAAACTATTGGAATGGTTGTAAGCGTATCAGAACATATTACGGAAGTTATCGAGCGTAGCCTTATAATTTGCCTAATGATAAACAATGCAGTTTGTTGTTACAAAGAAATTTATGAAGAGAAAAATCAAAGAAGAAAAAGGTGCAGATATTCATATTGCAATTTTTAGACACGAAAAAATGAAATTGCCAATTTTTGTATATACGCACTTAATTCCTCGATTAGTCTGATTCCAAACAGTCCGGGAGCTCATTACACAGGCTTGCAACCAAAAAAAAAAAACTGCACAAGATTTTAATACCGCTCCTTATATATTTTAGCTAAGTAAAACCGGGAAAAATACTCGAAAAATTCTCGCCAGGTTTTCCTGCAAAACTCGTTTTTGTAGTTTCATTTAGAGTGATTCGCCCGTTTAGCAAAACGTAAGAAATCATTTTAGCTGGGTTGAGTATGTTGATACATGTTTGCCAAGGTGTTAGGAATGAGTATAAACAAGCATATTTGATCATGCTTCAACATGGTAAATAAGTTTAGGAACTTGATTGCAGAATAAGCCACATTCAGTTTGCATTTTGCATTCAAGCGTGACTGTACTCGTGTTTTTAGTTATATATTATGGCTCCAGGAGGCTGTGTTATTTCGCCTGACAACTTTTGTTTTATTTGTGGTGAATATACTGTAAGAGTCAAAGAAACTGTTACCTACAAAAGGTACAAGCAATAAAAGTCCACGAAAAACTGGCTGGTTAATACAAACACCCTCCTGGGATTTACCTTACGTGGGTGGGTTGAACTTAAAGTAACAAAGCAGCCAGCCAGTGCCAACGGCGTAAAATTCAGTGATATGGTCGTGCGATTCTTAATGAAACGTTGTTATACTTACTATATATTTAAAAAATAGCGCCGCTGTGATTAATGAGTTGCTTGTCGTCGAGATTATACGACACGTAGAGTTCGTATTCATGCCCACCACACCACAGATAGTCTTAAGAAGTTGCGAAAAAAAATCAGAAGGTAATAACAAATAAAAGAAAATGTTCCACATTAAAGGTAAAGAGACAAGTTTATTAGAAGAACGTGGTGAAGCTGGACCCTTCTCTAGCTATACAAACGGAAGGGAACATGTAAAGGAGCTCCCACGAAACTAATAAAGGGTGAGACCCTATATATAATTATTAAATTAATTAATACCAAATTTACATGAATTGTTTAAATACAACAGAAACAAAAATGCCTAATTCTAGCGATAGTGTAGAAACACATTTTTGATATAAGCATTAAACATCAGACAAAAAGAAATGTACTAAAGAATTACAATAACCGAAGCACGAGTACATAAGATCCTAAGTAAATCGTTCACAAAATAATTTCTTTCCGCTTAATTACATAAACTTAATAATGCATAATTGGCAACGCAAATAAATTATTGCAATAACAAAAGATTTGCGTTATCATGCCCAAAGTTTTAAAACAAATAAATTTAACAAATTTAATTACGTGAAAAGTACTCAATAATATTCATATTAAATTAATCTGATAATTTAAAGGTAATGTGAACTAATTTAATAAAAATATTCGTACATAAAAATTATGGCCAATAAAACTAAAGAAAGTAAGAAAGGAAAAGACGATATGGCTTGGCGAATTTAAATATTTTATGTAGCTAATTTGTTTTTTTCCCTTATTGACTTATGGCTCCCCGCAAGTTTTTGTTGTTAGACGAATGACCAAACAGTTTCGAAGTAATTAAGTTGCAATTTTTTACTTAGCTGCTCTTGACTAATGCTGTCAGGTTTTTTTTTCAATCTGCGTATAATGCTCCTTCTGCAAAATGGAGTCGGATCCGGAACACGTGAATTGTAAATGACGATCTCAACTCTCAACTCTTGTGGTGCTACGACGACTCAGCAGCATGTAACAGACATGATGCAGCAGAACGGATGGTCGTAAGGTACAATTAATATACAGCATTTAGAATTGCAGTAGCACAAACTCCGCAGACTCTAATAATCCATCTAATTCAATGAAACATATTCAAGCTGCTGTGATATCGTGTACGCACACAGATAAAACACTAATCTCCCAGACCCGATGTTCTTTGTCACAGTAGAACATCGTGCGTATCTCCTTCCCTAAAAATTCTTCCCCAAAAAGCCGATGACCTAGCGATTATATTAAAGCGGAATATATCAGGGCCGACCAATAAATCGCTAAAAACTTGTGACCATTTATTAGTGATTTCGTGAAGAAAGTGTATTTTGTTTACTGCAAGTTTAAACTTGTTGATCAAGACAAGCTTGAACTCTTCCTAAGGTGTGCAGAAGATCTTCGTTTGTGGTAAGAGTAATAAACACACATTTCGTTTTGACATTCCTATGATGTGACGTGAATAGCAACATTACACTACTGTGTGCTTCGGTTTATGTGAAAGGTTTCAATACTACAAAATAAAAGGGAAATGTCTTACCCAAGCCTTAATTCAACTATTCGTCCAGTGCCTTATAGCTCTGAAATACCAATTTCACACCAATCTTACAGTTTGGATGATATCTTGAGCAATTCTGAGGATGGAGACACATATTCTCCCTCCAGGACGAATCTAGTTCAGATTTTTCTGTTGATGAGCGACCCTATCTTTTTCTCAGTGCGAGCTCAATGAGCTGGTTAGAAACTTAAGCCTTTTAAAAGACGCTGCTGAATTGCTGGGGTCAAGATTAAAAAAAATAAAATCCTGCTAGCGCCCGGAGCCTCATCTTCGCGGTACAGGCAACGAGAGAGAGAATTCACTAAATGTTCCTCCAAAGAGGAAAATCTCTTTTGTAGTAATGTTCAAGAGCTAATGAAGTGTTTTGAAATAGAATATGATCATCTGAGTGGCGCCTATTCTTTGATTCGTCAAAAACAAGCCTCAAGGCAGTCTTGTTATAAAATGGGAATAAATTTGCATTTGTATTTTGCAAAGAAACTATACGCGATAGAGGGAAATCTCGATTATTTTTTAATTCAGCAGATTAGACAACATAATATTTACTAAAAATATCACATGCAGCTGAAAATTTTTTTTTTTTGCTAATCTGTGTTATCCGGACTATGCGAAGTATTGCTGTATTTGCGAAACAAGCCTTATACGTTTCGCCTGTTTCTCTAAATTTGACTTTTTAAAATATTCTAATTTATAATTGGCGTAGCGATATCGATAATAATAAAAAAAAGATTAAGTTCTGTATAATCTGAGCATTTAACGACATTGTAGGATTAATTAAAATACAGGTTTTATGTCACTATATTGTTGTTATTATAATAATATATTGAGCAGCCGCCTTATTAAAATATGCTAATGAACTCTGCGATCAGATTAAAATCTAAAACTTGCTCCGTTGTACTTTACGTAGGTGTTTCATACGGAATAAACCCGATCGGATTAAAAACACCGATTAACATAAGTTAATGTGATTTAAAATGAAATTTCGTCTTGTTTATATTTATCAGATGGTGGCTTCATGCTTTTGCCTTTTGCGTCTCGCGCGCCCGGAAAGCCTCGATGTTTTGCCATGTTACGCGAACGCCTAATGTTCCTTACACGTATCTACGACCCTCCGGTGGGATATGAAACTATCTATGTTCGAGTTTTGCATTTAAATTACGTTTGTACTGTACATATACCTGCAATAGATCGTATACTGTTACATTATGCATAGAACTTTAAAATTGGGGATACGAAATATTATTTTGTTTTATTTGTTGTTATTAACATTAAAAAATGTATGTATTTTTTTGCAAATAAGAATTAATATATGACAGACCGTATGAATCTTAAGTAAAGGGCCACGCTTTACGAATTTACTTTATTAACTTCAGTGTCTCGAATACTAGAATTTCTTACACTACTGCCATCTTTATCAGAATTTTCAGGAGTTTCACGCTATTCAATCCATATTTCTCCAGGACAAACTCTTTTCTACATACTTTCCGTTCCTTGAATGGAAGTACTGGAGGAGTTGCACAAATCTTGGTCTCTAATAGGTCTATGCGTTTCTAGGATCGTTACTGTTTTGCGAGGAAATTCTTATCATTCTACACTTTGCTAAAACCTTTTCAAGTTTTGACACCGCTTTAGTCTTCATTAAAATTTGCAGGGGTTTTCAGCTATTCATTTGATTTTCTTGCCTTGGATCATTCATTGATCTTCTTGCTCTGGGTCAAACTTTCTTATTAGACATCCCTCGTGTTCCTTTAATGAAAGATCTTGATGACGCCCTAATTCATGGTTCCGCTAGAACTTAGCTCTTAACATTATTGGTCTCCTGATAGATGATCTAGGATCGTTATTCTTCCGTAAGGAAATTCTGATCATTCTGCACTTTACTAAATAAATCGTCCTCTTTCTGTGTTCTTGACCAGAATATCAAATCTAGCAATTTTATATCGTAATAGCAAGGATTTTTCGGGGCACTCAGACCTTTTGGACTTGCAATATCTCATATGACATATCTCAATAGAAAAATCTTTACGAACATCATTTCTGATGAGATTTTCGGATTGCTATTCTCATCATTCTGCATTTAGTTTTTGGACTCTTCTTCTTTTTGTGTTACTGGACAAAATATAAATGTAGCAATTCTATATCGCAATATCTAGCGCTTTTCGAGACACTTTGTCCTTTAGGGACAGTTTATACAATACCAGAAGTTCTGATACCACTTCCATCTTCATGAAAATTTGCAGGAAATTTCAGCTATTTATTTCATCTTCTTGCGGGACAAACTTTTATATTAAATATCTCGTTCCTTTAATTTAACTTCTTGCTGACGACCTAATTTCGTTAAAACTTCTCTAGGGCTATGACATTCTAGGATCGTTAATCTTTTATAAATAAATTTTGATCGTTTTACACTTTGCTAAATACTCTTAGACTACTGTGACTGGACTAAATATCTAATCTAGTAATTTTATATTGCAATACTTTTCGGAGTACTTAATCCTTTTGGACTTTTTCATATGACATTTCGCAGTGGAATAAGATTTACGAACTGTGGACTTTTTCAGTTTGCACAATACTAGAAGTTCTGATATTACTTCCCTCTCCATCAGAATTTGCAAGATTATTCAGCTGTTCAATTCATCTTTTCGACGAACATTTTTTTCTTAAATATTATTCATTTCTTAAATGGAGATTCTAACGCGTGGTTTCGCTAAAACTTAGTTTCTGATGCATAGTTTCTATGCTACTATGACTATGAGATTTTAGGACCATCATTCCTCGTCTTCATCGTGAGGAAGTTCGGATTATCCTGTACTTTGCTAAAAGCTCTTAGATAGTTCTTCTTTCTGTATTCAATATCAAGGGCTTTTCGAGAGAATTAGCCCTTTTTGACTTGTATCTTGCAACTATATGACATTTTGCAATAGTTCTCATGCAACAATTTAGAGAGCCGAATTTTTTTCATGAAAAATATATTTTTGAGTTGCAAATCGATTTTTTTGTCACGAATTTTCTCATGGGCTTGCTTCAAAAGGCTGCGGTAGTATTTTGCGCTTAGTGTTTTAGCTTTCTGAAGATCATCAATAAATAAAGTAGCTTTAACATCCCAAACAACATTGATATCAAGACTTGTCCAGCTAATGAACATATTTTTCTCAACAATTATTCATTAGACACTTACTCATATCCGCACCAGGATTAAAGCGTAATATTCTCCAGTTGTGGAAACGCTTTATCTTCGGTAATCTATTAGCATGATTCTTTCTGAGCCCCAAAAAAACGCAGACGAACATATTTTTCTCAACAATTGAACATTAGACACTTACTCATAGCGTTTATATTTTCGTGTACTTTATCCTACTGATCTCCTTATATCACGTCATGCAGTTGTTCAACAATTTCTGTTTTTGCTCTACTTTCTTAACGTCTTCTTAACTTTCTTCATGTGAATTATCCTTAATGGTAGTGTAATTACATTTAATCGTGGCAGGCCGTTTTTAACTCTTTAACAGGAAGGGGAAAGGTTTTCATAAACCTGGAATGAAATTTCGTTTTAATTATTTCCTTCTCTGAAAAGGAAATGGTTACTGTATTAAGTTTTCTACATTTTTAAATACACATATTCTTTTTAAACAATGGCATTTCACAGAACAATTTTAGTTCTTGTATTAGTTTAGACAAATATGTACACTTAAGATCAAAAAGACATACCTAGGCGACAGCAATGCCATCTATGCTTAAAATTATGAACATAAAAATTCACGACATTAGTGTCTTACAATTAATGGAAGTGGTTTAATATTACTTCTAGTTGCTGATATCTCACTGTATAGATGTATACAGTAAAATATTTCTTAATTTTACTAATAAATGTAAGCTAATGACGTATTTTAATCCGAATTTAGCTAGACAATATCGATCACTGATACCAAGTTATAAGATTATATAATTGAGTGCAATGCAATTGATTATGATTTTGTTATTTTTGTTAATTAATTTAATCAAAATTATTAAAACAGTAAATTTAAATATCAGTTTACCATCACTAAAACTAAATGAAAATAAAAATCCAACACAAAGCAAAAGGTACACAATCCTATTACATCAGTTTACGAATCTCTACTGTGTTTAGTAATTTTGTTGTGGAGTGTGTACTGCCGCCTATTCAGTATACAACTGTATGTATTGATCGGAGGAGCTTTTAGATGTGCTCTGCACGGTTTGTGATAGTTGTGATGTTATACGATACATATCTATCTCGGCGGTTTTCAATTGGGAATACCACAATGAATCACTTCTCCGTGTTGTCCATATACATGGACGTGGAGTGAACAGTAATGATTTGATGGTTTCACGCTAATAAGTTCAGAAGTTTTGTTTATATATTCAATTATATTTAAAATATTCCGATTTATATATGGTTGTTTTACAATTGTGCTGCATCTAGGCACGAGGAAATGTTTGTAAGTTCTCTGATTGGTGGAAAAGGAGAAAAAAGGAAATTAATTTTCTTTTTCAATATATTCGCCTCCAGCATTAACACATTTTTCAGGTCTTTCAATTAGTTTGTGTATTCCTTCATAAAAAATGTTTTATCTTTGTCTGAAAAATCTCTCAATTATCTCGTGTATGTCTTCATAAAAAAATACCCCGAAACTCCGCCATTTACTTCTTCTTCGTTGGTAAATTTCTCCTCGCAAAGTACTTTTTTCATTTTTGGGAACAGATAAACATCTCCCTGAGCGAGATTTGGTCTATAGCCTAGATTATTCAAAATATCGAAGCTTGCATTATGCAGGGCAACCAACTCAACTCTTCTCTTGTCGACGGAAGCATTGTCGTGCAGGAGCAGGACACCTTTTGTCAATTTCCCCCTTTTTTGTTCTTTAATGACTTCTTTTAGCAGTTCCGGGCTTGGAGCGTAGTATTCTCCAGTTATGGAAATGTTTTATGTTTGGTAATCTATTAATATGATTCTTTATGAGTTCTAAAAAATGCCGCTAAAAGTTTTCAGGCCGACTGTTACATCTTAAACTTCTTGGGTGGTGCCTTTTTCATGCCAATGCAGAGTCTTGTTTGGACTCAGGTTCATAATAATAAATAAATCCAAGTTTCATCCCCAGTAACAATTTGACTCATTACACCATCCCTGTCTTCCATACAGAGGTCCAAAAACGCACGGCAACATTCGCGCGCTGTTGTTTTTGTGACGGCGTGAGCATTCCCAGCACCTATCTTGTGCAGGCAGTCATGCCAAGACGATCATGAAGAATTTAAGGAATCGTTTTATCGGATACATCAATAATTCCTGCGAGTTGTGACTTCTTTAGTCCTATTAAAGTGACCACTCACTTCAGTAGGTCGCCCTGGCCGTGGGTCGTCTTCAAGCGGTTCCCTATCTTGCCTAAAGAGACTGTACAACGTATAGACCATAGTTTTCCAAGGCAAGATTCCAGATGACATCTTTTTAAGTATGGCCTGAACAGACTTTTTTTATTGCTTTGTAAGGAACTTTTTAACATCGCGAAACTCGATTTTTTCCATATTTCACAGTTTCTTCCCGTTTAAGTTGCTTGGTTGATGATAGTTTAATCATTATACTGACGCAATGAACACATTTTGACACGAGAGAGCCCTTCAACTACCTTCCAACGCCCCCCCCCCCCCTTATTCCGCAAATTTAGAAACGCTCCCGCATAGACCATCTTTGTTCAAATAGTAGTATACATTGTTTTGTGGTGTGCAATTAAGCAAGGTTTGATGATCTAGTTGCATCCGGTTCGTAAAAGACCACTGTTGAGGGATGTCGGCTCGTGGAACCAAATGTTTGCGATGACTACGGTTTCTGGCGGTTATACTGTAACCCCGGTTGCTAGAATCAAGACCCCAATGTTTGATTCATCGTGCACAGATTGTAAGGCTGTATACACTTTACTTTTTAAATCTTCGGTGACTGTTTGTTAAATTATTATATTTATACTTGCATAAAAGTGCTATTGAGACTGGTGTGCCTTGTTAAATGATGACTGTTATCTTGATGTTTAATCTAAGACTGTGTGTCTTGATGTTAATGTATGACTGTTCTGTTGTTGAGTTGATACTGTGTTACAAGTAGATAAAAAATACCAGTACACCTACAAATGATTATATAATTAAATACGCATATTGGTTAACGGGGAAATTTTATAAGATAAATTTGTCGAAACGGTACCTACGGACAACAATACCAAAGTTTACAATAGGGTCTTAAAAATATAATCTTAACTAATAAATACATAATAAAATATAATTACTAATTAAGAATTTAGTTGGTATTGTAAAATCAAGTATGTCGTTCCGGGTAAATTTCCATTGTTCAGTATAGTTATTTTTATATTAAGAGCGCAAAGCATGGGTTCTTTGAGTTTGAGAATGTTGAGTTAAATTCATTCGAAAACTCAAAAACTGCTTTGCACACGTAACATAAACAACGTTTTTTCTCCATAAAATTGTATATTAATAAATTAAAAAAATGTCACCTACATAATTACGGCGGCTACGGCAATTACGTTGTCTTAGTTACGAGTGTAAATTAAAAAGTGTCAAGATATTTGTGCAAGTCGGTTAAAGTTTGATTGCGAAATTTGTGTCCCAATGTAATCCAGCGATACAAGAGAAAACCTAGAGGTGGATGAAATTACCAATCAAGCAATTTCTAGCATTTTGCCTGTCAAATCTACCCCAATATGAAAACAATTTTACGATGAAAAAAAGGTTTTTTTAACAGTGAAAAAAATTTTTTTTAACCGTTAAAAAATCACACACTTTGCATACTGAGATTCATGAAAAAAAAAACACTTTTTTGACACTTTGTTCACTATGACCCTAGGTAATAAAATAGCGGTCTGAACTTGAAAATATACGTTGAATATCTATAAAATTGGAAATGCGAATTCTATATCCTAGATTTACTTATATTTAACAATAAAAAAATGTTTGAAATTCAAATTTTACAGCAGGATATTAAATGTATTTTCAACACAGATAATAAAAAGAATTTCTTCGCCTTAAGTTTGTAGAGAGTTTTATTTAACAACTACAATTTTCAGTGGTTATTGATAAATATTGTAGGTTCTTCATTATCGAGCAGAGTACTACACCTCTGATTTTAGTATTTAGCGTTCCGCTGTTTGTAATTTTCTTTAGGAAAGAAAAATTAAGTAGTCTAGGGAAAGTTGTTCACTAAATACATTTAATACATTCTGAAAGAATCTAAATCTAAAGAAGAATAAATTTAGAATAAAAGAAATTCTTCTGTTCTTCTACTAATGAAAGATTTTATATTTTTACTGCTTTGATTTATGTTCGGGAAGGACAAGTCAGAAAGATTGTGGAATAAAAATTAGAGACAAGATGAGTTTATTAAAAATGTTATATACCGATAGGACCAGCTCTCAACGGGCCATACCGAGCAATAAGTGGCAACAGCTAATCCCCTCTACGCGCAATAGCTTACATTACCATACATTGCAGAGTTATGAATTTAGTAAGACTTAAACCGCGCAAGGATATAGTCGTTTGCATATTCGTTCTGTATACGTAATTTGCCCATTTGTTTCTGATATAAAAAGGTCGTTATATCTCCAAGTTATTATTATTGTATTCTTAGCCGCTACGGAAAAGTAATTTTAAGTAATAAAAAAACAATAACGTTTTCTAAAAGATAAAAGTAAAAAAATCAAGAATTCTGCAGAATAAATTTTAATTCTAAGAAAGTCACTAAATATAGGATTCGAAAATACCGCCCTCTCTCCCCAAACAATAGCCGAGCCTATTGTAAAACTCCCGCCTCACTCCCTCGAGATTTCTAGGGGTTATTGTCTCGAAAATTCTAAACAGTTGAACTTGCAACTGTTGCAACCTTTACATTTGCACAACTAGATACGAATGACGGGCAATCTATTGCTCTCGATCATCGGACTTATGTATGCGCACGAGGAGTGGCGTCGTACATACGTTGCCACATCGCATTACGTTCCATACGTATATTGTTCCGTATGGCCCGTTGCGGGCTGGACCTATCGGTATAGGTGTATTATGAAAAACCTTTCGTGCTGTAACTCTTTTATTTTTTATCCGAATGTAATAAATTATACGTCAAACTAAATCGTTTTAAAAACACTGCAACGTGATCCGCTTTGAATTTTTTTTTACACTTTTTTTTTGACAGACAGCTGCAAACTGTGTTTTTTTAAATTGCACTATATTTTTTTTTTTTCGATTTATTCTGGTTTTTCCGAACACAGAGATTTCTTAAATGCATTTTAAATACTCTTTCATTTTATTACCAGCAAATGTGTGTACCTTTTAAAATCACTTACATTCAATACTATATAGCCCATAAAGGATTACAAACCAATGTTATCAGTGAGCGGTGGGTCAACAACAACATTTACAGAGTTTATTTTAAAAATTTAAAAATCAAGCAGTCATATTGAACGATAAAAGTGCATTCCAAATTTTCGAAGAGAGCTGTGACATCTGTCAGTCACACATTCATTATAACATTTTCAACGATTTATTTCTAAATTTTGTTATTGAAATGGATAATGGCGAATGTGTGGATGCGATTCAAGCATATTTTGAATACGGAACAAATTCTGCAGCTGCTTTGCGACTTTATGGAAATCGTTTTCCTGACAGACTGCGTCCAAGTGCCGATAAGTTTGGAAGGGCCGTGCGAAATTTACGAAATTTTGGACCATTAAAAAAACCGAAAATAAACGCACGTGTAATTCAAGATCAAAATTTAGAATTAAGTGTCTTGCTCTATGTGGAAGAAAACCCTAATACGTCTACGCGAGAAATTGCTCACTACATTCAGGTATCACATTCTACAGTTCAGTACATTCTGAAGAAGCACAAGTTCTTTCCTTATAAACCACTGAAGGTGCATGCTCTCGGTGAAAACGACTCTCAACGAAGGGTTCAATTCTGCACGGTTTTCATGAATAAACTAAGGGAAGATCCAATTTTTTATCGTCGTGTGTTGTGGTCAGATGAATGCACTTTTGGAAAAAATGGTGTATTCAACAGAAATAATCATCGCCATTGGAGCACTGAAAATAACCATGTTGTGATGCAACACAATTTTCAAAATCGGTTCAGTGTAAATGTATGGTGTGGCATTTTAGGCGATAGAGTAGTAGGGCCTTTTTTGTGGAGGGTAATCTAAACCAAGAAAAGTATAATAATTTGTTACGCAATGAATTAGGCGATTATTTAGATGAGTTGCCACTTGCTGAGTTAAACAGGGTGGTGTTCCAACAGGACGGTGCCACACCCCATAATGCACGAATGAATACTGATTTTCTAAGTAATTATTTTGGCGTCAGATGGATGGGCACTTACGGACCTATTCGATGGCCTGCTAGATCGCCAGATCTGAATCCACTGGATTTCTTTCTGTGGTCTTACATTAAAGATCATGTCTATTTGACTCCACCTGATACCAGAGATGATTTAGTAAGAAGGATAGTACAAGTATGTCATGAAATACCACCAAATCTTATATTAAACGCAGCAGTTGGAGTTAATAGAAGGTGTCAAATGTGTCTGACCCAATTTCGAACATTTGATTCATTAAAATATATGATAGCTTGATTTCTGTAAATTTCGTAGTTTTTTTTTAATAATAATAAATTTGTCACTCAATTTAATGGAGGTGTCTTCAGGAAATAAATGTTTATTAGAATAAGTAAAAAAAAATATGTAGTACAATTTTAAAAAAGAATTTACTACTGTCTGTCAAAAACGAAATGTCAAACAATTTTTTTTTTTTTAAAACAGGTTACAGTGCTTTAAAAACGATTTAGTTTGACATATCATTCATTAAAATCAGATAAAATATAAGGAAGCTACAGCCCCAAAGGTTTTTCATAATACACCCGGTATATAACTATGTATTTTTTTTTATATATTTTTTTTCTGCAATTTTCTTCCTATGTCTATTCTGAAAAATCTGGACGCGATGAGAAAAACTGAATACATATTCGTAATCAGCACATCAAAATACTTCAGAATGAGTCATCGAATTTAAAAGGGCACGTCATGACTCCAAATTTGCAGGCCTATGTTATTGGTGATTTATCATTTGAACTCTATTTATAAACGATGAAGAGTCAGAATGTGTGATATATTTTATAAACCATGCAATTTTCCTTCTGGTGAAGATATATTTACTCTTATTTTGCTCAGTACTTGTTTTTCTATACTTATTTTGATTTGCATGTAAAAAATGTTAAATTGGGATTCATGAAGTCCTCTCTCCGTCCCTGGCACTGACGTCATGGACCCCTGACTGCTGATCCTTAATAATGTCACTTTAAATTCCCGTGAAACTGTTTGAAATTATGAAAATAAATGATTGTATTTCGAATTCAGTATATGTGAATACAAATGTATTTAGAAATTATTTTGAACAATAGATTTACTACAATATGAATCGAAAATTAGAAAAGTTATTTGATTGAATTGTCGATGGAATAGCTTAAGTCATGCTTGTTACCTTTAATAAAATGACAGTGGTTAAGAAAACAAAAAAGCAAATATTAACTGTTTTATTAAAGTTTTTACAAAAAAACATTCTTACAGTAAATTTTACACAATTAACTAAGATATGTCTATATTACAAATAGTAGTTTTGTGAATCCGCATTATCTGCAAGCGGATTTTTTATAGATGTAAGAGATTCGTTTTTTCTACATGTATTATATGTATACAATTAAACTAAAACTTTTTGTGCGTAAAGACTTCTTTCGCATTTCTCCAAATAAAAAACAGGAACTGACAACAATCTAGGAGTGTACTTAATAACTTTTGTTACAAAAAATAAACATTATAACAAATAATCACGCATACAGTCAAGTGAAATAATAAATACGAGATGGAGAAAGTAGGATCACTATTATTTTGAAACTCGATCACGAATCGAGTACCTTTAAAAAAGGCAAGGGTAACACTAAAAAGACACTGTCCCTTAGCACTATTTACAAAGTTGACTTAGAAGAATCCATCTCTTGTCGGATCATTCACCCATGGATAATTATTCGGGCATCTGACGCATGTCTGTAAATTGATGGTTTCCCCAGGAACTTCTTTTAATGTGAGTTTGCAAGAATGCGGTACCCAACAATTTGGTATTCCATCAACTACGCACTTCTCCCTCTATTGTTCGAAATTTTTGGACTCTGATACTGTCCTCGGATTTTGAATCCATTGAATAACTTGAGTCATGGTCACGAAATACACGTCACTATGATCTTTCAGAATTTCATCTATCCAATACAAGAAAGCGTCTAAGAAATCTGGATTGTGCTTCAACCAAGCAGCATTGAAGTATAAACCAAGAGGAGCACGGTTTTCTTCGGAATGTCGTTCGAAATTATGGTTAAGGAAGTTGTAGAATTGATCGCCGGTCAAGATATTAGAGCATGAATCGACCATAGCGCAACCGGGTAAATACTCGTCGTTACTGGGATCTTCTCTTCTGTCCAGTTCGTTGAGAACCATTTCCCAAACTGCGTGACCAGTCCAGACATGGCTTCATGTGATTATCTTTTTTTCCAGCGCTTAAGTGGAAGTTGAAAGGTTAGTATTACAGAACAGTAGACAACATTCAAAGAGTCACCACGCAGGTTCTAAATGACTTATAAAAGAATAAGACTTCTGGAATTGTTACCAGGAATGGAAAATCGCTGGAGACGCGGTGTGTATTTCCAAGGAACATACTTTGAAGGGGAGAATGTTAAATTGTAGATACAGTCAATAAAATACTTTAAAATAGATCTTTCTCATTACTTCTGAGACATATCACGTATTTCTGTGATCGACTTTTAAAGCTTTCGCGATCAACCGTTTGAGCAAAATAAAATCAAGAAATCCATTAATAGAAGGATATATGAAAAATCGGTTTTTAATTTAATTTTCTTTATTAATATTATTGAGACAATGTAACCAATATTTGCAAATAATGTATTTTGAAACACAATTTCCAGACTTATCAAAACACTTTACCAACAACAATGATAACACACTGCATTACCCCCGTTGCTTTGTCCCGGTTTCTGAAAATAACCCAATGTAATATATGACGTACATATATCATTGCGCAACCTATTTACGGTAGATTACACGTTATTCTCTTTTTTTCAATATAAAATGAACAATGACATCGTGGCCTTTTTACTTCTCGGAAAAAATAAAACATTCCATATCTGATCGAAAACCGGGGATATTAATGGCGAAAAGGTGAAATGGAAATTTCGATTGTGAAAATGAGTCTACACCTATTTCATTCTTGGTTATTATCACACCGATGCAGTAAAATTTACGCACGCATCGCTACATACGACACCAGTTCTTTTTAATATATTAAAAAAGGTAGATCGTATCGATATCCATAATTACAGGTTTGTGCGAAAGCGCTCGAATTTCTTGTGACAAATTTACAAATTGCTTGAAACACTTTTCATCTCTGATTTACTGTTTAACGCGGTTATTGTTAACCTCAATTATACAGTGTTATTCTGAATAAGTGTGAGATAATTTAATTTTAGATTAAACATGTTAATTAATATTTATTTTTAAATAACTTATCTAAAAAGTCCGCTGGGTTAATTTTATTTTTATTTTTAAATTATTTAATAAAACTGTTTTGGAACTACACGAAATACTCACCTGTTGTATCGAGAGTAGGATAAACCTAACTAAATCGTAGATACCGCATATTTATAACTTACTTATGTATAAATCCATTCATTATAAACAAACCGTATGTAAACAAATACGTCAAGCGATACGGAATATGCGGAGGGATTACACATAATTATATCTTTCCATTTTCCATACGTTGGCTTATTATTTCAAGGTCACCCTGTGTATATATTACGAGAAACGAATTATAACCAAAATTATTTATACATACTTCAAAATGCGCTATTTCCTGAACATATGTCTCGAATATCGATTGTTTAAGCAATACTTCATTAATTTCTGCGGAAACACGAAAAGTTGTACAATTTAGACACCGTTCTTGCAACCGTGAACAAAGGTAAATCTACCTAGATAATCTCCATCCACACGAGCATTTAAGCGTTGGTAACGAGAGAGCCCTGTGACTCACGGAATTTGAACACGTTTGATCTCATGACATGAACCGTAGATGCCCTATTATTTGTCGTCTTTGTTCCATTACATTGTACTGGTATTGTTTGAATTTAATATTTTGTGCATTGAATAAACTTGTAAACTATAATTATTTTACTAATTAAGTTTACGGATCCCGTTAAAGAACAAAATATTAAAATACCAAAAAGATCTTGTCGATGTTAATACCTCGAAAACAAATGTTAAAACGTGAAGTCAAGATGTTAACATTAAAAGCGATATAAGTATAAGAAATAATAAGAATATAAAAGGAAAAGTAAAACTTTTAATTCAAGAATGTTAATAAGAGTTCAGTATCACCATTAAAAAGCATTAAAGACGGCATAGTTTATAAGAATTATTGAAATCAATGTGTGTACATTGACCTATTTATAGCGTCGAGATATGGAGTCTCAACCAAGAATTAGAAAATAAAACGTAGAAAATGGTAAAGAGAAACTAACAAGATAAAATTGAAATCATTATATGCGAATTATAACTGTAATCCTGGACAAACGAAAGGATATACGACACGACATTATTGTATCTGACTTGTGTACATTGTAGCAATTGGGATAAATATATTTTTCTCATAAATGGAATTTCTGTAAAATACTGCTCTATTGTGTTGTGATATTAATAAGAGTTGTTATTTTTCCCCGCATTCAGTGTCGTACTCAGTACAAGTTAATATGTACAAATGTTTTCAATATACATCGCGTACTGGTATAGATCAACATATTGATGTGTTTATAACATCACAAGTTCATCCGCCTCGCATTAAGATCTACGCTTAATCAAAATATAAACATATTGCCGGCAAACACGACCTAACACAATGCATACAATGAATCTAGTTATCTTCAAGTTCGCAATCTTTCTTTTGTAATTGGGTGCGTCTCGTAAAAAAAAACTTTTCGTAAACATCTCGTACAATAAGTAATTTCTTTTTTGATACTTAAATCTTATCGGACTCTATATATTAACAAAAATGACGAGTTGTAATTTCATACGAACACGTGTTCTTTATAAAATCTGATGTGTTTTGAAAACGTTCGTATGTACCTATATATTAACTTATACTGAGTAGAATTTTAGAATGTGAGGAAAATCTGACAACTCTATATATTAATATTTCGACTCGTAATCTAGGATACAGTAGAATCATTCAATTCGGATTGCGTGTTCGAATATTGGCAAATCACGGCACAATAGAAGCATTCAATTTAAAAGCGGTATTTTACAGAAATTTTGTTCGTGGGTAAAAAAAATATGTATTTGTTTGGATTGTTACACGTACAACATGTAACATACATAATGTCGTTTCCCCTTGGTTTGTCCAGGTTTAATTATAAGACGGAAGAGTCACAAAAGTAATGGACTTATAAGAACTATGTGAGTGTAGAAATACGACTGAAATTTAAGTTCAGTTGTACGCTATTTTTCGTATTTTCCTGGACTGGGAAGTATTCAAGATTGCTTGTGAGATTTTGGGATCGAACCGCGTCCTTGGTACGGCTTCCTTCATGGCCGACATTTCATCCATTGTTGCATGGGCCATATTCAGGGCTACTACTACAGTCGTTGGACTGAAACTGTATTTGATGTGGGAACTATCCAATTCTGACAATTTTTGATGATTTTTTTTAAATTATATATAGCTTGGTAACCCATATGCTACTTTATTAAGTAATTGCAGGATTGTGTTGATGTGCATTGTTAGTTTATCAAAATGAATAATATAAAATACAGAGCCGTTGCAAAATAAGCAAAAAAAATAATCTTTGAAGAAATCTGGACTGTATAAGGAAATGAATTGCCTTTCAAGTCAGCTCTTAGTTGGTGATCAAAACTGTCGAAACATTCCAGAGAATCATTAGATTACGATCCGCGTCCATGACGCTCTTCAGTGTGATTATTTCAAATGTTAAAAGAACCAAGTGTTTAGTAATGGAGGGCGAAAGATTGAAGAAACTGCAATTAGCATAAATTTAATAGAATTTTGAACTTATTGCAAATGAGAATTAATGTCTATTGAATCTCATTTCTATGTCAATGTCAAATGTCGCCTAATGTGTCACGTTAATTTCTACAATTTGACAAATTAAGTTTGTACCAATATACAATACGCACACGTCGCGATGACACATTTTCACAGTTGTTAGGATAATTAAAAATTCGTGAAAAGTCATACGTTGACAAGCTCTAATAAGAGCGAAATGTAACTATGCGTCCCAGGAATAGGTGTGACTTTTCACGCAGTTTTAATTAATTTAATAGAAGCTGCCGTATTAGAAATTCTAATGAGTACCTGAAAAGGTTGTGCAAAGTGTCTTCGTGAATATTACTACCATTCCAAATGACTGAGTAAAGACACTGAGCAATCTTTGATTACTAGAGATGAAACATTGATTCACATAATTATGATGGTTCTAGCTCAAAATCCCATGTATTTTTTATGGCGCATATTTTTCAGTTCAAGATTCTTGAAGCTGTGGCATCATAGTTGAGTAATGCAGAAAAATTTACGTTGGTTAAGACATGCTGATTCTAGCGCAAAGTTCCATGTATTTTCGTATGGAGCTTCGTTATACAATTTAAGATTATTCAAGCCGTGACATCATAGTTGAGTAACGCACCAAACTTCATGTTGGTTAAGACATACGTCATTGAGGTCCATTTAGCCTTGCCCTCCAACGCCTTCTTTCACTGCTAAGTAAAGGCCAAAACTTCATGTCGGTTTTTAAAATGTAAGTATACGCATTTTGAACCGATCTTCCCTCTTTATAAGCAGTTTAATAGCAACTTATTTTCTATTTGTTCAGATGTTCAATGATTTGTTTTAATAGTGCTGCCACTCCGGCGCAGCAACCCTTGATTTAAAGTTTGCGGAATACTGTACACTGTTAAGATAGCAGTCTCACAGAATAACAGAAAGGACAAATAATTTTTGTTGTTAATTTATATTTTTATGCGCCGAATCCAATCCATCGAATCCATCATCCAATTTATTTAAACGCTAAAGTTTTTTAACAGAACTTTAACTTCTCAAAAGGGTAAAAGTGTTAAATTAGATATATTAAAACATTTATACACATTGAAATAATAAAGCATCTATAATCAAATGAGTTTTAATGCTTTTAGTTTCCTATTCTTATTCCAGGCTCTACAAGAATGTATATATATATATATATATATATATATATATATATATATATATATACAGGATGTTCCCTGAGGTAACCGACAAACTTACACAATGTTTTCCAGAGGTGCTTCTGAACTAAAGAGTCCATCTACACTTTAGCTTATTTTTGTTTTTGTTTTTTGAATTTCAACAAAAGAAGGAAACTGTTTCAGTAATGTACTTATTCATGAAATTACATAACAAACTAGTAAATTAAGATTATAACAATAGCTTGAAATGTTCGCCTCTTCCTTCTAAACATGTTGCTAGTCCTTGGGCCATATTTTGTTTCCAGTTAATATCTGTAAGTTCATTTCGTAAGGAATCAACATCTGCAATTATTCTTTCGATCAATTCTTCTTGAGTGTTTGGCTTACCGTTATAGTAAGCACGACAACTCCAAGAGAAAAGTCCAATGTCGAAAGGTCAGGAGAACGCGCAAGTCATAATACAGGGCCTCCTCTGCCTTTCCACCGTCCAGGAAAATGTTGATTTAGAAAGTCAATAACTTGCCTACTAAAATGCGGTGGAGCGGCGTCATGTTGATCAAACATGCCGGCGCTCAAAATACATATTTGTCATTTTATAAAATGACTGGCAACATGTTTAGAAAGAAGAGGCGAACATTTCGAGTAACTGTTATAATATTAGTTTATTAGTTTGTTATGCAATTTCATGATTAAATACGTTACTGAAACAGTTTTCTTCGTTTGTTGAAATCTAAAGAACAAAAAAAAATTAAGCTAAAGTGCATATGAACTTTTTTGTCCAGAATCACCTCTAGAACGCATTGTGTAAGTTTATCGGTTACCTCAGGGAACACGCTGTATATATATATATATATATATATATATATATATATATATATAATGTTCATTCGGAGATTTTCGCGGCAATAATTTGTGTTGACTAAATTTCTGGAATTGACCCGTGTTGAGGAGTCCGTGAACGGACTAGTTTCTACTCGAGCTTTCGGCAGATTCGCTGCTGCCATTTTCGGGAGGTAGTTCTCGGAGTGCTACTTGATGTAGGATTCTACATCAAGTAGTGATGCCAAATTTTTTTATAATATATATTTCGAAGACAAATTTGTCTTAAAAGCAATTTTGTTCATACATATTCTAGTATATTTTGTAGATTAGTATGCAGTCTCTAGAATTTTCTACAAATAAATAATACTTGTCTCAAATATTATAAATAAATAAAACAATACTATAGTAGCTGCTATAGTTTAGTGTATTTTTATTTACAGTTATTTTAAAATAAACCGCTTAAATATCGTAACATAATCTTAAAATGGCGACAGCATAAACAATAGTTTCAAGGTCATGAAAAATAAACCCTAAAACGTCAAAGGCACCACGGATTTTGTCCTTTCTGTTTACTCTGTGGCAGTGTGGTCAGTCAAGGTTGTGTTCATAACTAAATAAAAATTAATTACATCCCGCTTATGAAATAGCTTTGTTAAAGAAATGTTGTAAACGAAGATGCGATCTGGAAAGAAAATATTTTTAGAACAAAATGTTCGGATTCCACAACATTAAACAAATAAAATACCCATTAATGATAAAACAAAAAGGTCAAATAATAATGTGTAAATTACATCGTGTTGTGAAATCAATTTAATGAAATTTTGTTGATATCACAGTTCTTTTAACACAAATAAATTCCGAACAATGACAATATTTGAAACACCAGATATAAGTGACCATTGTGTGTATCTAAATTACCAAGAGGTTAAAGATTATTTTTTAATTTGTTGCCTGAAAACGGAAATAGCATATGTAATTGTTTTTTTTCAGCGTTTTAGTCTAGTGCGGGCAATATTCTTTTATAATGAAAAATAAAGCCTTTTGTTGAAACCGTTTCATCATACAATGGCTTCAATCAAAGGGATGTACACTAAAATACAAAAATTATCAAAACGCAAGGTATACGATCATTAAATAAGTGTAGAAGAAAGTTATTTAAATGATTTATTTATTAAATTGTTGAAAATTAAATATAAATTATACTTTTTTATGAATTTTCTAGTAAGTTAAGTCGTTTTGACGTTTATCTCCATGAAAATATAGCATGCCGAATATGTCGATGTTAATAACATAAAGTGCGTATATACAGGGACATACATAAATACACAAGAGTAGTAAAAACAAGAAACGAAAAATCCATTATAGACTATATCCTTATAAACAAAGCATATAGAAAAGAGGTACTGGATACCAGAGTGAAGAGGGGACCCGAAATATATAGTGACCATTACTTAGTAGAGACAAAAATAAAGATTGACCAAAAAAGACGAACATGTAATACAAGGAAACCACAAACTAAACCAAACGAGGTAATTAGAACACACAAGTTACAAGAAGAGCAAATATCTTGCAGATACAGAGAATTAATAGAAATAAGAATAGAAGAAATAAGAAATGCTTGGGTCGAAATGGACTTAGAACAACTATGGAGCAATTTCAAAAACATTATAATATCAGTAGCGAAAGAAACATGCGGAGTAGTGTCCAATAATAAATGTAGAAAACAAACAAGATGGTGGAATGATCACATCAGGGAAGAAGTGAGGAAGAAAAAGAAACTTTGGAAGCAGCATTTACGAGATGGTTCAGATCAAAGCTACACAAAATATAAGCAAAAACGAAAAGAAGTAAAAGAAATGATACTAAAGGCAAAGGCAGAAGCATGGGAAGAATTTGGCACGAAAATGGAAAAATATAGCCAAGAAAACCAGAAACTGTTTTATAAGGTAATGAAGAACGCAAGGAAAGATAAACAACATACAATAAGACACATTAAAGCAAAAGACAATAGAGTATTAACTAGTGAAGAGGAGAAAATGGAAAGGTGGAAAGAATACTTCCAGGACCTACTGAACACAGAGGGAGAAAGCAGAGCGGAAATAGATGAAGAAACGTGCGTAGAAATCGACGACGAACAAGATAGCATAGCTGAAGAAGAAGTGATAGAAGCAATAAAACATATAAAAAGAGGGAAAGCAGCAGGACATGACAACATCAAGCCAGAACTGATAAAAACATTAGGAACTAAAGGCATAGAAATGTTGACCTTTATATTTAACAAAGCATGGAACCAAGGACGAATACCGAGGACTGGACGACTGGCATAATCATTCCAATATACAAAAAAGGGGACTCTAGAGACTGCACTAACTACAGAGGTATTACACTACTTAGTGTAGTGTCAAAAACATATGAACTTATTTTAGAGAAAAGATTAAAAGATGTTATAGAAGGGCAATTAGCTGAAACTCAGAGCGGATTTAGGAGGGGCAGAAGCACTCAGGACCATATTTTCACAATTAAGCAAATGATCGAAAAAACTAGAGCAAACGAAGGAGAGTTGTACCTGGCCTTCCTGGACCTAGAAAAGGCTTTCGATAGAGTGTCACAAAAACAAATTTGGAAAGTATTGGCGCAAAGAAATGTCACTAACAAACTAAGAAGAGGTATACAAAGTATATACATGGACAATAAGAACTACATAAGGAAAGATAATGCGCAGTCTCGGGTTTTCCATATCAATGACGGATTAAGACAGGGCGGAGTAATGAGTCCAACACTATTCACGCTGATTATGGATGACGTCATAAAAGCAGTGAATAACAGAATACGAGCAGTCCATGTTGGGTACCATAGACTCCAGCCAGTATACTTATCGAATTGCGCCTTTGCAGATGACCTAATGGTATGCGCAGCGAAAGAACAGGATCTGCAAGAAAATTTACAAGTCTGGGAAGAAGAATTAAAAAGAAGAAGGCTCAAAATAAATATCACTAAAACAAAAGTAATGGTAGTGGGTAAAGAAAATAGAATAACGAACATAAAACTAAATGATCAGAGAATAGAACAAGCCAATTTATATAAATACCTAGGAGTAATTCTAGATAGAGAAGGAAATATGGAGAATGAAATAAACGAAAGGATACATAAGGCGGCAAAAGTGTACCACTCTCTGAAAAAGACACTGATCCAGAAAAAAGAAATAAGCAGGAAAACAAAACTTACGGTATACAAAACCATCTACAAGCCGATTCTAACGTACGGCAGTGAAAGCTGGATAATAAATAATGTGATGAAAAGCAGACTACAGGCAATGGAAATGAAATTCCTGAGAGCAATCAAAGGAATCACGCGCAGAGACAGAGTGAGAAACGAAGTAGTAAGGGATGAATTAGGAATTGAGCCGATTCTAAAGTGCATAGAGAGAAGTCATCTAAAATGGTTCGGTCATGTGTGCCGCATGGACGATAAAAGGCAAGTCAAAATAATATGGCAAACAAAAATGACAGGCGTAAGAAGACGGGGACGACCAAGGAAAACGTGGAATGATGAAGTTGCTGCGACATTGAAGAGAAGATATATGGATTGGGCACAAGCTAGAAGAATGGCAAAAAAATAAGAAAAATTGGACAAAATTTGTACATGGAGATGACATGCAAATAACTTAAGTTAGAATTTAAGAGAAAAAGAATGTAAATGTAACACCTCACACCTAATGGTATAAGAGGTTGTTTGATTATTTATATATATATATAAGAAGATATCTGTATACACAACGCATATTTAAGCAACGGTTACTTCAACGTACAGACATGCATTTTCATCTCCTCTTAGATTTCGTCAGTGTACGTGGAGAAGCATCCATTGCCAGTGGCAGTCGCTAAGTATAATAACACACGCGTCAAATGTCAAGAGAAAACGTCTCGACATCTGACGGCTAAGAGAGGAACGCTGACAAGCGCTTTCCCGCGAGCAGCCAAGTCTTACAATGTATAGGACTATGTCGATATTGGTTCAATAATTTGGGATTAAAGGTATCGTAGAAGGAATGTTAAATCGAGTAATTGTTTGGGCTATTTCCATCGTTTGTAGGATTTAAATAATCCATCGTTTCGGTAGTTAATCTATTGCCGTCTTCTTAATTTGCAAAATGTACTCGTGTGAGATTCGAATCTGACATGTTTTTAACTGAATCAAGCACGCTAACCACTAAACTATCTTGGGGGCAAGCATAACGCATTTAAACTATCTTTGGGACAAGCACAACGCATTTTTAAGCAATAGTTACTTCAACGTACAGACATGTAGTTTCATCTCTTAGATCTCGTCAGTGCATGTGATGAAGCATCAACTGCTAAGTATAATAGCACATTCTTACGTATCAAACGTCAAGAGAAAACGTCTTGATATCTGACGGCCAAGGGAAGAACGCTGATAAGCGCTTTTCCACGAGAAGCCAAGTCTTTTTACAGTGTACGGGACTATATCGATATTGATTCAATAATTTGGGATTAAATGTATCGTAGAAGGAATGTGAAATTGATAGTTGTTTCGGCTATTTCCATCGCTTGTAGGGTTTGGATAATCCGACGTTTTGGTAGTTGCCGCCTATTGCCGCCGTCCCATTTTTATTTTAATTTGCGAAATGTACTCGTGTGAGATTCGAATCTGGTCCGAAATCACTGGCGTAGCTAGGGAGGCGTCAGGGGTGGTCCGCCCCGGGTGCTACCTGTTTGGAGGTGACAGCCGGCCGTGGAAAAAATAACCAACAATCACGTTTTTCTATGATAAATCACTTACGTTTGAGGCCATTTTAATTAAGTTATCCGTACTAGATAAATTAATTTATTAATTGTGATAATTTGTAAATGCACGTAAGCTATGAATGAAATAAATAATTATTTACTGCAGATTTAAATGTTTACAAGTGGCAGTTCTACAATTACTAGAGTTTTGCGAATTTTATAGGTGGCAGTACTGGTGTATGGTTCTGATTTTTTTTTCAGTGTATACACTGTCTGTCGTTTTTGTTTCTCCAAAAATCTCCAAAAATATTGTTTATTTTCGTAGTTACAAAATGAAAGCGAACCACGTAAAATTTGAGCTTGTTAATGAAATTAAATCTGCTAAATATTTTGGAATTACATGTGATAGCACACCTGACATTTCACATATTGATCATGATGTCGGTCAAGTGATTCGTTATGTGGAAATTGATAATGGAAAAGTGGAAGTTAAAGAAGTATTCTTTTGATTTTTTCCTTTGCATGGAAAAAAAGTCCCTGTTTTATGTGATGAAATTGTCAGGGTGATGAAATTGTCAGGGAGCTCTACAATGACCGTTTAGCTATTATTCTATGTGGTTCCCAGAGTTATGATAATGCAGTTATTACGAATGGCATACATGGAGGAGTGCAAGCTATTATTAAAGAGAAAAATAACAAAGCAATTTTTCTTGGATGCATAGATCACTCAATAAATTTACATTTTTCGGTAGAGACAATTTTTGCTTCTTAAACTCAGTAAAGCATGAGTTAAAAGACTCTCAACAACGCATTGGAGTGCTCATTATGCTGCAGTGAAAGTGTTAGCTGAAAATTTCGATGGCATTGTGGCTGTAATTGCGGAATTACGTGATCGACAAGAAAATTTAGACAACAGAGGTGCTGTGCAGAACCAATTGTGCTCAGACTGCATTGCAAAGTAAAGGCTTGAGTGTTGATCAATTAGCTATAAAAATAGAGGCACTTCGTCTTTATATTGAGGAGAAACGGAGTCACATTGTAGAAGAGGCAATAGATCTTACTGTAAAAAATCAAAGGACTACGACATTCTAATAGAAAGACGAATTCGCCCTAAAAAACGAATGGCCGGTGAGTTAGCCACCGATGCAGGTCTGACACCGAGAGCTGAACTTCAAAAGGATATGTTGGAATGTCTTGACCGATCCAGTATTGAACTCCGAATTAGATAAAAGTCCGTTCAAGATATGACTTCATTGTTTGAGGTTGTGCAGACAAATACTTTGCATTTGGCAAACAATGAAGAGTTGAAATTAGTTGTATCAAAATTTACTTGTTTTTATGATGAGGTATCAGAAACAGGACATCTCTTAGAGATACCAAGGTTGAGAAGACATTTAAAAGCGCCCAATGTTGTAACTAAATTATTAATGACTCATTTGTATTTATTAAAAATCATACTTTACGTTTATCGGATTTTTAATAATTTTAAAAGTTTCGTTCTTTGGGTGACATCTCAACATCCATCCCGGGTGCACACTTACCACTAAACTATCTTGAGAAGCACAACGCATATTTAAGCAATGGTTACTTCAACGTACAGACACGTATTTCCATCTCCTCTTCAATGTCGTCAGTGTATGTGGTGAAACATCCATTGCTAAGTATAATAACACAACTTTGCGCGTCAAATGTCAAGAGAAAACGTCTCGACATCTGACGATCAAAAGAAGAACGCTGACAAGTTTCCACGAGAAGTCAAGCCTTTTCACAATGTATGGTACTATATCGATATTGGTTTAATATAGACTCGTCAGTCCATGACGCTGGTAGTAAGGAAGTTGTTGTGAATTTTGTTTATCCCAACATCATCTATAGTCTCTGAGTCTATAACATGACGAAACACGTGTGTACGTCTCTGGATAGCGCAGCCCATTTTTAATAATATTTTTATATTATTAAATGCGTTTTTGTTTTATACGTATTTCTTATTTTTAAAATAGTCGTCAATAAAGTCTTTGCTCAACATAACACACCCTTTTTGATCGTGATATTTTAATGGTGTTACTTAAATGATTATTGTAGCTTAAAAGAAAATTTAATATTTCGCCAGATACTATTTCAAATGTGTTTTGCATCATTAAAAATAATGACGCAGTGAATAATCAAAATTATGTGCAAATATTGAATTGCGGGCTCGGTAACGGTTTTAATACAAACTATATTACAGTGTAGTACTGACCAAACTTGATGTATACTAATTACTTTAGTAATATAACCTCCGATGCGTAATAATTCGCTTAATGCCGAGCTTAACATCAAACACTATCACTAATTGGTATATTCGATTGTGTGGTAGGTAAATTAGGGCTTTGAAAGATAATACAGTAGTAATACAATTATGCTGGTCCCTTGTGTAAACTGGAATTGTGTATTTGAAAAAATTCCTTGGCGCTTAAATTGCTTTTCTAATTATGTAATACTTTTATTTGAAATTGCCAACGCAAAAAAAAAGGGAATAGAATAAGCGCAATTTAACTTTATTTATTAAAATTTTGTTAACGGTTGTTTGTTTCTCCTTTTCGTATATTTATTATTATTTCCGTTGATACAGATTTTATATCTAACTTTCGCTTCGACAAAAGCAATTTGTTATTACGAGGGATTTCTTTAGTGTTGCATATAGCCTCATAAAGGGCGCCAATAATAAAAAGTCAAGTGTCAAAATTAATATCGATCTTTCGTTAACCTAAATTAAAGTTTCATCAATATATGGCAAATGATGTAGTCATAGTAAATTTTTAAAGTTTATATAAGTTGGTCGAAAAATGGCATTGTGCATTGTCTTGGTGGAGGACGATTCGTTGCTGTGGGTTGGTTTCTCGGAGCTCCGCGATGACTTGCGGCCAACAAATAGTTGCATATCAATCGGTAGTACCAGTTTTTTGATCTTGTAGAGAAATTGTTGCTACAGGACCTGCTTTCGAGACAAATGTCGCGACCACCTTTTTGGAGACGCTTCGAGAACGGATTATGATGTCACCTGGTCCCGGAGGTAACTTGCCGAGGCAGCTCCATTTATACAGCAGGTTTATCAGGGACACAAATAATAAGCACCGGAACGGTTAAATAATATCATATAATTCAATAACGATAACAACAGTAAATACTACATATGGTAAATATGATGCACTAGGCCGGTACTCACTCTGGCTTTTACAGTGACTTTGCTCTGGACTCTCTGGAGACTCTCTCGTTATATACCATTTGAGTGTGTCCCCTTAGCCTAGTGACCTGTTACAAGATGTTAACAATGTGGTGTAAGCTAGTAACTTAACAAGGTCATCTTGATGAAATGAATAAGTCGGATATTATATGTTGTATATACCGTGTGTCCCAATTTCGATGCTCACCATTGGTATCTCGGTTATTAGAAGATATAGAACAACGGTTAAATAGGGAATGTTTTGCAGAATTCAATACTCGCGGCAAATCTCATTTCAAATTTGATCTAACTTTTTAAATTTTTAAAATATTTTGAAAAATCAAAAATTTGAAGATTTCGTTATTCCTCAATAACTCGATAACGCTTAGTCTGACCTCTTTTAAAGTTTTACATTGTTGAGACACTTTTTTAAAACAAATTATTTGATACAAACAGAAACCCCCGATTGTCATTTGTTTTTAAGTTATTACCACTATCTTTTGTTTTCCATATGGCGGCCATATTGGATTTTGGGTTTGTTAAGTAGTCCTCAAAATGTGCTTTTCAACGATGTATAACATGCCTGAAAAATTTTTATTTATAAGGGAAATTTTAATAAAAACCTAAATTAATCTTTAATATGAAATTAGTAGGCTGAAAAATTAAACACCAATGTCAAATGAAAGTGAAGAAAAGATATTCTAAGTATAGCAAACGCCAATTAAGTTGGCGCGAGGAGGGGTAAGTTCGCGCAGGATTAAAAGTAGTGGGGAGATTTGTATTTGGTTTTACATCAAATGTCAGATAATTCTAACCTCTGAGCGTGTATCACTAGCAAAGACATTATGTTCCGTCAAACGTCAATGACAAATGTATTCTGACAATGAAACAAAACGATAATCTGTCAAATTACAATTAGTGCTGCAGAGATAAGTTAATTAAAACTACTTGTAGTTAGTGATAAGTAATTATTGTCAAGTATTAAGATTTATAAGTATTGATAATGGCACATACATATTCAAACGAAGAAAAAGTTGATATGTTGGAAGTGTATTTCAAAGCAAATAGAAACACTAAAAATGCGTGCACGAGTTATGCAGAGCGTTTTCCAGAAAGACAACAGCCACACAGGACAATTTTTAGAAGACTAGTTAACAACGGCTTCATCAGGTGGATGAAATACAGTATTTCATCCACCTGATGAAGCCATTGTATGGCGAAACAATATTGTAGTGGTATTTACAATAAAAGAATTTTTGAAACTAGAAGTTTAATTACTTATTTCTTAGCGTTATAATGAAGTTTCAACAAGTATCTCCTTCGTCAATTAACTATTCAAAACATAAAAGACATTTCTCGTATGATTCACCATATATCGGACTACGCTTGGAAGAGCTGATTTCGTGTATCATCAGGTGACAACAGGACGCTCGCTTATAAAGGGTTTTCCAATAAGGACTTGACAACTTTGAATTTAAATAAAACGCAAACCATTTGAGATTTTTCCAAAACTTTATAATCGACTTGAAGTACAATCAAAACATTTATGAACGGAACTCGACTTCGTTCATATGGCCACCGCGGGCACGTCGGCAGCGGTCGATTCGTTGGACCCAATTTTCGATGACTCGGTCACACATTTCTGGCGTAATGGCCGCTATTTCGCGTTCAATGTTAGCTCTGTGTTCTTCCAACGTCGTCGGCTTGTTGGCATACACCAATGATTTGACGTAGCCCCAAAGAAAAAAGTCTAGAGGCGTTAAATCGCACGAACGAGGCGGCCAATTGACTGGTCCATTTCTTGAGATAACACGCTCACCAAACTTATTCATCAATAAATCGATTGTAACGCGTGCTGTGTGGCTTGTGGCACCGTCCTGTTGAAACCACATCTCGTCCAAGTCCATGTTTTCCAATTCGGGCCAAAATAATCGGAAATCATGGCGCGATAACGATCGCCATTCACAGTAACGTGACGATCGTTAATGTCGACGAAAAAATATGGCCCAATGACGCCGCCGGCATGCAAACCGCACCAAACAGTTATTTTTTGTGGATGAAGTGATGATTCATGAAGCACATGTTGATTTTCACCATACTCTATTTTTAAAGTAGAGAGACGAATTTCTGAACAGACCACTTTGACAGTGAAATCTCATTGGTTGAAAGCAATTTGGCCTTGCTTTCAACCAATGAGATTTCACTGTCAATGTGGTCTGTTCAGAAATTCGTCTCTCTACTTTAAAAATAGAGTATAAACCAATAACGCATATTTTGCTTATTGACGAACCCATTGAGCCAAAAATGAGCTTCGTCACTGAAGATGATTTTGCGATGAAATTCATCATCTTGCCGCATCTTCTCCAGAGCCCAATCGGAGAACGTACGTCGCGTCAAATGGTCCATCGGCTTCAATTCTTGAGTCAGCTTGATCTTGTATGGGTGTAAACCAAGATCCTTACGCAAATTTCGCCATAAAGTGGTCTTGGCGATGCCCAGTTCTTGAGAACGCCGCGGAATCGACTGATTTGGATCGTTTGCTACGGACGCCTGAACGGCAGCGATATTTTCGTCACTTCGACCAACCCGTTGTCTCACTGGCACGGCAGCATCACACAATGAATATGTAGACTCAAATTTTTGCACTAAACTTGTTATTGCTTGTCTACTGGGGCGAGAATAACGACCGAAAATTGGAGTTAACGCTCTTAAAGTTGCGGTCACCGACTCCGAATTTCGGTAGTACATTTTTAAAATTTGCATACGTTGTTCCTTCGTGTACTTTACCATGATGAAAATGTTGAGTTTACTAAAAAAAATGAAAGAAACAGTTAGATGATCAGTGATATAGTGCGTTCACAAATTAAATTTAAAGTTGTCAAGTACCTATTGGAAAACCCCTTATGATATAAAGCGCGATTTTCTAATATCAATTGTTGAGTAAATAAAATCTTTTATAGCGTTACCATTTCAATTGGCCGACTAGACTAGATAATGAGAATTCCATCATCTTCAAGGGATTCTTACCACAAACGTAAACATTAAAAAGAATGTGGATGCATTTTTTATACGAAAAAATGTTATTTACTATTAATAATACGTGCATGTATAAGTGTGTATTTGTATATGTATGCATATATAATCACTTATCTCAACAATTTTATTTACATATTTCCTTATCTTATCTGACAGTATACACCTAATAATATTTTACCAATAATCGAGATTTTCCATCATGTATTTCACGTTATTTTAAATATAACATTCGAAATATAAACAAAACTTTAAAAATATAACCATTGGTTTATACAGATAAATGCATTTATTAAATAATAATAATGATAACAAAATGTAATATCAATAGAAGGTGTGACAAACTAGTCTGAAAAATATGCTTTATTAAAAACGTATTATGAATACAGTGATTTTTAATGATTGACAATAGTTTGGTACATTATTTACAAATGATAATTTATACTTTCTATGTTTATTCCAGTGACTATCGCATACAGGGTTGGAGAGGTGTTAGGGGCCCTATACATTTGTGTAGGACCTATTTGTGTTGCAGTAAAAAAATAAATACCACAAAAACTAAGGAAAACAATCCCCAAGCTACTTATAAATATATCCCAACACCTTATATAAACAGCCTATCATAAAAAATAAACAAACACCATATATCATAAAAGTAGCTCATAAAAATTACAATAATCTCAACAGTCTACACTCAAGACTAAAAGACAAAATACCTACATTCAAGAAAACACACGTTATTTAATAAATTCTATGTAATAACTACGAAAGAATATACACCAGCCAAACAACACAATATCTGGAAATGGACACAAATTTTCAAACAATAGTAGAATCCTTAAAAACTATATCAAACAAACAAAACACACTTTAAATTTCGATAAAACCGCAATAATTACATCTGAAAAAAACAGTAAGAAAGCATCCACTTACAAAAAAAATCAAATAATAAATGACCGAACAGATTTAAATAACTTGTCAGAAATATACCTACTCATTATATAAACACTATATAACAATATAAACATCACAAAAATAAAATAAAAACGAGATGTCCGAGAACAGTTAAACCAAGCCCCCCCCCCCCCGCCCCCGTCGCAAAGTGTTGACAAAACTAACATTCTTTCCACCCGTCAAAATAAACACATGGCCGAAAACGGTCTACCTGCTAATACAAAAAGTTTAGTTTTATTAGAAAATGCAAAACAAATACGTTGAGTATATTAACAACACAAAAATTTAATGTCAGTAGATTTATTATAATATCGTCTCTTACCCATTTCTACAGTTTTTGAAAGAGATACTATATAATTAAATATTGTTTTAATTACCCGGTCACTGCTCTCAAAAAAATATTACTTTTACCTCGCATATATATATATATAATATTTTCGTGACCTTGGTATCATATGGTAAACTTAATCAGTCGGCGATTAAAGATCTGGTTTATTACTTAAAAGTATACATATTCAAAAAAACCCTACATGTTTCGGCAATTATGCCTTTATCAAGGATATAAAATATAGATGACAATATAAAAAAAATATTTGATTTTTTTTATATTCTGTCTATATTTTATATCCTTGATAAAGGCATAATTGCCGAAACATGTAGGGTTTTTTGAATATGTATACTTTGAAGTAATAAACCAGACCTTTAATCGCCGACTGATTAAGTTTACCATATATATATATATATATATATATATATATATATATATATATATATAACAATTGTTATATTTAATAAACGGCTAAGAAATTATCATATATATGAAAAAATGTGTGAAAGCCGTATCCATCCGGGATGTGCAGACGTCGACGTTTCATAGTTATTACTAATTGTCAATACAACTTACCCAGAAAACCGGATGGCTACGGCTTTCACACATTTTTTCATTTTCCCGGACAATCTGGACGGTTGACGCCGTGACGCGTTGCAGCTACATTCTTAGACAAAGGTGATTTTGTCATGTGTAGAAATTGATGCAACGAATTAGAGCGGCAATGGCATGTATGTGAGAATTCAATAATTATGTGTTCTCATTAGCATTACGTTTAACATATATATATATATATATTTGGTAGATTCATTTGCCGAAACATGGAAGATTGTTTTAAATATATACATTTTTAAGTAAAACCAGACCTTAAATCGCCAACTAATTGAATCTACCATAACATACAAAGGTCACGAAATAATTGTCTCATGGGTGTCTCAACGGGAGGTTTGTTTTTGAAGTTGCAATTAAGCACATTAGATTGTTGAAAATTGTCAATGTTTTTAATTCATGATAAAGTACAGACATGGACATTACATGTGGAACACAATATCTGACTGAGTGGCCGCCGCGACTACGTTGACAGATGTCCATTCTGTTGACGAAATTTTGTATGACTCTGGCACACAATTGCGGCATCATCTCAGCAATCGCGTTTCGAATCGCGTCTTTCAGCTGTTGAAGTGTTTGAGGATTGTTAGCATAAACCTTTCCTTTCAAAAACCCCCAAAGAAAAAAGTCCATCGGCGTGATATCGCACGATCTTGGTGGTCAATTTTGATCGCCATAACGAGAAATTACACGGCCTGGAATCCTTGTGCGCAATAACTCAATTGTTTGGGTCGCTGTGTGGCTGGTGGCACCATCTTGCTGAAACCAGAAGTTATCCACATCCATACCATCCAACTCAGCCCACAAATAATGGGCTATCATGTCACGATAACGATCACCAGTGACGGTTACCGCGGCACCAGCAGCGTTTTAGAAAAAAATGGTCCCATTACACCGCCGGCCCAAAATCTGCACCAAACAGTGACTCGTGATGGGTGCATAGGTTGTTCTTCAATCACACGAGGATTCTCAGCGCCTCAAATTCTGCAATTTTGTTTGTTAACGTAACCATTAAGTTGAAAATGAGCTTCATCACTTAAGATGATATATGTCGCAAAATCGGGATTATCCTGTTGCATCGCTAACACCCAATTGCAGTACTTACGGCGCTGTCCATGGACGGTTGGTTTCAATGTCTGCGTCTATTGGATCTTGTATGCGTGTAAGTGCAAATCCTTGGTCAAAATACGCTGGAAAGGTCTAATTGCTGTGCACGACGACGAATCGAGGTGCGCGCATCATCGGCCACACTTTCTTCCACTGCGGCTATGTTTTCAGCCGAACGACCGCTGCGAGGTCACAGAGGTGTTTTTACGTCTGCCACAGAACCAGTGCGTTCAAACTTTTCAATTAATTTCGTAATCGCGGTCTTACTTGGGCGATTATGAATACCAAAATGAACACGTAAATTGCGAAATGTACCCACGATAGATTCTCCATTTTGGTAATAGGTTTTCACAATAAGTACACGTTTCTCGTTTGCATAGCGTTGCATTCTTGAAATGTCAAGACTTCACAATGGTAACTGTCAAATCTCACCGCTGTAGTACAACTTAACCATATTTCGCGCGAATTTCAAAAACAAACCTATATATATATATATATATATATATATATATATATATATATATATATATATATATATATATAGTATAATATAGCTGATTTAGATATTTGGCGATTGAAGGTTTGTTTTACATTAATATGTATTTATTTAAAATAACCTCTTACATGTTTCGGTAAGTATTACCTTTATCAAAGAATTATAAATGACAGACCTTCAATCGCCGAATATCTAAATGTGTGTGTGTTCTCATGGAATGGGTGTGACTAGTAGATATTCATTTATATTTAAAGTGTTGACATTACAAATTTAAATAGAAAAATCATCAATAAATTATATGATAAATCAAATAGTATTTTGAAGTAAACAGCAACCTTCACGGCTAGAATACATTTTCCATTTCAATAATGTATTTTGGGTGATTCATATTTCTTGTCTTCTTCTCTGTTTGCTCAAAATTTGCGGAACTTTAGAATTTATCTATGTGTATGCAAATATATCTTTCATTTTAACGGCAAATATTTATTGCATTAAGCGTGACAACACAGTTGGGAAAAAAAAAAGAAAAGAGGAACATATATAACCTCTCATACCTACGGATATTGTTCTATATTTACACTGCGCGAATATTTTTAAACGATGACCGCTGGGTTTGTGTGTGTTTTATGTCGCATATTTTTGCATGTTCCCTCAGTCATTAACCTCTATAGACCAGATGGAAAAAAAACGTAATAAATCAGTATATTCTCTTTTTAAAATTTACGAATTTGACATTTCACATTACGTAGTAAGCACCCACGCATATGGAAATTTAAAGATTTATTTTCTTTACTTCATATTGATGTCCTCAAACTTTTTTTTCAAATCGCTAGTGTATGTATAAAATCAGCTGCGTACCACTAAGCTACTAAAAATTTTATTAGAATAGGGATAAGAACTATAAGGGAACGTTTTTAAGTTCGCGAAATGGCGCAAAAGAATAGAAGATAAAAATACAAAATTATTTTTCTTGTTAAATATATTGCCCTGCAACGGTAATACATTTTTCAGATCTTTCAATTAACTTGTGTAGGCTTTCATCAAAAAAATGTCGAAATTACGTTTTTCTACGACAACATCGAAAAATGTTCATATCAAGAGTGTAAATTGAATCATAAGAAGCTACATTTTGTACTGAATTTCATTTTGCATCGGTTGCTAGGCAAGTTGCTAGACAACAAATGCAATTTGAAATATTTCGTGTGCGGTCTGCTGTTTTTGATAACAAAAAGTAAGGTGGCTTAGAGAATATAACGCCGAACGACAAATGTCATCAGTTTGTTACAGTTTGTGCATTACAAATAATTTCGTAGTTATTTCAAAGAAACCAGATAATTAATATGGAAAGTGATATTAGTGGAAAGTGGAATTAACACCTCCAAGTATAACAGAAGCAGCAAATTTAACAACACTAAATTTATTGCCGGAAACATCGAAGAAAATGTACAAACGGACTTATAACCTATTTTTGGAGTGGAAAGGAGATCGGAACGCCAAATCGTTTTCCGAGAACGTCTTAATGGCGTATTTTGGCGACTTGGCAAAAAAATTCAAAAGTTCCACATTATGGACACAATACTCAATGCTTCGAACGACTCTCAGTATTCATAATAATATAGATATTGCAAAATACTTAAAACTGAAAGCATTTCTTAAGCGACAGTCCGACGGCTACAAACCCAAAAAGTCGAAGATCTTTACATCAAATGACATCAATAAATTTATTAAAGAAGCCCCAGATGAGATCTATTTAGCGACAAAAGTAAGTAATTGTCAATATCAAGAAAATTTTAGTATCCAGCATTCCACAAGTTCTCCAAAATGATTTTCATTAATTGCACATTTAACTTTAACAATAAATAAAATACGTAAGTAGGAAGTTATTTCATAGTTCTTCTTCTTAAATGGTTGGACACTGTCCAGGCTCTGCTAATGAATAGGTAATTTCGTATTTTCATGGATCCAAAGCAATAAATAAAATATTTTCATATTTATTTGTATCTATTTTTATAATTGTCGTTATCGTAGAAAAAGTATAGTATGCAACGCGCACAAAATAGCAATTTTGCACTCGTTTCAATTGCAACACTCGCCTTCGGCTCGTGTTGCAAACTTTGAAACTCGTGCAAAATATGCATCATTTTGTGCTTGTTGCATAATATACTATTTTTACTTCTTCATCGTTCGAAAATTTCTTCCGACGCAGTTCGTTTTTCATCTTAGGGAATAGGTAAAAATCACTCAGAGTGAAGTCTGGATTACAGGGTGAGTGATTGAAAGTATCGAAGCCATCTTTATGCAGGACAGTTAGCACAACACGACTCTTCTGCACGGGAGCATTGTCCTGCAGGAGTAAGACCTTTCATCAATTTTCCCCTTCTTTCTTCTTTAATGACTTCTTTCAGTCGCTCCAGAATTGAAGCGTAGTATTCTCCAGCTACCGAAACGACATTATCTTTCCCATCTATTACAGGATTCATTTTGAGTCCCAAAAAAATGTCGCTATGGGAGTTCCGGCCGACTGTAACATTTTAAATTTCTTGGGTGGTGGTATGTCTTTTTGATGCCACTGCACGGAGTCTTGTTTGGACTCAGGTTCATAAAGTTGAACCCAAGTTCCATCCTCAGTAACAATTTGACTCAATCCACCATCCCTGTCTTCATTACAGAGGTCCAAACACGCTCTGTTGTCGCGGTGGCATGAGTATTCTTGGCACCTATCTTGCGCTGAGCTTAGTCATTCCAAGATGATCATGACGAATTTAAGAAATGGTGGTATCGTCTTTTGAAACAGTCAACAGGAGGGTATTGTTGAAGAAATTACCTGGTTTCGGTATTAAAGACATTGTTTATAGATGGTTTGAATCTTATCTCGCTGGAAGACAACAAAAGGTGGAGTTTAATGGTGTGGTGTTGTCGGAAAGGAAAACAATCCAAGGTGTACCACAGGGAACAGTATTGGGTCCCTTACTGTTCATTTTGTATATTAATGATTTTAGTAGATGCTTTAGAAGTTGTGAAGTGTCCATGTGTGCTGATGATACGATGATTTATGTTTTCGGAAGTAGTATTAATGATATGGTTACAATAGTTAATAAATGAATTAAGTGATTTTTATAAATTGTTGTGTATAAACAGTCTATCAATTAATGTAAGCAAAACAAAGTTCATGATTGATGACTCGAGTGCTAATTTAGGTTAATTAGATCTTAATGATGTGAAAATTTATGTTATCAATAGAAAGATAGTTGGTGTGAATATTTTCGTGTACAATACATACATACAATACATGGGCATTAGACTGTTGTTATATCAATCCTTAATTGTTCTTCATTTTAATCTTTATGCGACCATGCTATTCAGTTTGACTCAGGGTAAGCTCCAGGGGTTGCAGGTGTTGCGAAATAGAGCTATGCACATTATTTTGAAATGTAATAGATACACTCCTATCATTTTAATGCTTGACTTTCTGAAAAAATCTTCAAGGAGATACTGTCAAACGTGAGCAATCACAATATAAATAAATACTTGGAAAACTTAATGGCAACCGAAGCAACAGAAGATTCCTTATAGAAAGCCACACGAAGACTAAAGAATCCGCCTATTGAAATAATACCACCAATCAGGAAACCTGATGAAAGCTAGGTTGGGGATGACAGTAAAAAGTTTTTACATTTGATGAAAGCTTTACAAAAGTCTTCCAACCATGCCAATTCTACCCGTCTTCAGAAAAAAGAAAAACTAACAAATGAAACCCTTTTTCACTCTACCAAATGTCACTATAAATCAAACCTATAAGAATGAGAAAAAAACTTTAAAAAGCATTCATGAGCTGCTGTTCTACAGATCTGGTCTTTTCTTCCTCATTTTTCTGAGGCCACACTTTTCAACTGGACTCAGGGTGAGTTCCGGGGGTTGCAGGTGTTGCAGAATAGAGCTATGCGCATTATTTTGAAATGTAATAGATACACTCCTATCACTTTAATGCTTGACGTTCTGAACATTGAATATAGAGCAATATAATGAAAAATTCGTGAAAAGTCATATCTATCCCGCAATGTGTGGATCTATTTCGCTCTTATTGAAGCTTGTCAACGTACAGTATCCTGGACGAACATGCCCCTTCCCTTCTATACTTCGCATATATATAATTAGTATAATGAACTTACTGTAAATGAAAACTAATCAGTATTAACTCTTACTTTACATGCAAATGTGCTGCGTTAATTTCTACATTTCGACAAACCAAATTCATACCAGTATGACTGGTAGCACCGTCTTGCTAGAACCACGTAATCTCTGGAAATCGAACCAATTCTTGCCTCAAAATGTTGTGACCATGTTTAGACCATTTAGAATTCGAGAGAATTCTGTGCGAACAATTACGCGAACATCTCGATTTAAACAATCTTATGCCTAACAGTCAGTCGGGATTTACGCGCGGTCACAGCTGTGCTACGGCATTGTTAAGGGTAACCGATGACATACTGCAAGCTCGCGATAAAGGCGAATTAACTTTGCTTGTCTTGCTGGATTTCAGCAAGGCATTTGATACCGTCACTCATGAGATTTTTCTGTCTATACTGCATTATTTGGGTTGCGATGCATCAGCTGTGGAGATGCGGAAGTCTTACTTGCAGGGACGATCGCAGACTGTTCGTCTGGGTAGCAGTGTTTCGCGGCCTCTACCAGTTAATCGTGGCGTGCCTCAGGGCTCGATCCTGGGGCCGCTTTTGTACTGCGTTTATACACACTTACTGCCAGAATGTGTCAAATTCTCGAATATGCAAATGTATGCGGATGATACGCAAATTTATCACTCGTTTCAGTCGGCAAATATCCAGTCTGCCTTACATAAAATTAATTCTGACTTAGATAATATTAAAACTTTCGCGACGCGTCATTCTTTGTATCTTAACCCTAGCAAGAGTAGCGCGATTTTGTTTGGGGGTTTGTTGGAGGTTGAGAGGTGTGTGCAGCAAGTTGCAGTACGAATCTCAGATGAAAATATACCTGTTGTTAGAGAGGTGAGGAATCTTGGGCTAATTATGGATAACACATTTAGATATAGAGCACATGTGTCTAATGTTATAGGAAGGGCTTACTATCAACTTAAATCTCTGTATCCGTATCGTTCGATATTTACTAACAAATTAAAGGCGTCCTTGTGTCAGACACTGGTCCTGCCACTTTTCAATTACTGTTTGGTTGTTTATGGTCCATGTTTGGATTTTGTGCAGGCTGGTAGGGTACAGAGGGTGCAGAATGCTTGTATAAGATATATTTCTGGCATAAGAAAATATGAGCATGTTTCACATAAACTAAAGGATTTGAATTGGTTAAACATGCGTGGGAGAGTCTTTATCATCTTTATCTTATCTTTATCTTTATCATAAAATATTGTATCACAGAAAACTTTTGGATAGGATTACTTTCACAACGGATGTCCACAACATCAATATAAGAAATAAGAATCTTATTACACCGCCTGCTCATAGGACGGCATTGTTTGAGCGATCGTTCTCTTATAATATCTATTTATTATATAACTCTGTGCCGGGTGAACTGAAAACGAAAAATGTTGCGACGTTTAGGCGTTTAATGTACAATCACCTCATTCTGCGTCAATGAATTCTTTACTACAAGCGAATGATACGTAGGCATCTTTTGTTTTAAGTTGCTTATGCGGTTGTATTATATATATATTTGTTACATGATTGGTATCTTTGATATATACTTCTTTCATTTTCATTTGACATCACACACAGAATTAGATTAGGTTAGGTTAGTTTACTAGGCATTTAATTAGAATTAGGAGAATGTTCTTCATTTGTTATTAAAGTAAGGGTTCAGTGGAAGAGCAGCTAATAACATTGTTATTTTGCTGAACTGCCTCTTAAGGTTTTCACAACTTCTTTCTTGATTATTTAATTTTAATACTTTGATTTTAATTTTTATTCCTGTTATTTGTTTATTATATTATCACCGGTTTCTGTATTATTATTATAATTTCTTTTCTCTAACCCATATTGTTCGATATATGAAAATGTATTGTTTGGGAAAATAAAGGCATTATTATTATTATTATTATTATTATTATTATTATTATTATTATTATTATTATTATTATTATTATTATTATTATTTTGTTGGTCGTCTTCAAAAAAGAATGGGCCAATAATGCCAGATAATGAAAGACCACACCATACTGTCACGCAAGGGTTTCTCATGTAACCGAAACGAGTTTTCAGCGCTCCAATATCGGCTATTCTGTTTATTTACATAGCCATTAAAATGAAAATTGGTTTCATCTGACATAAACACAATTAAATTTATTAAGTTGGATTAAGTTTTCATCCCTACCAAACGCCGCAACATTTCTTGACTAAAATTCATGCGATTAACCAAATTAGCATCTTTTAATTCTTAGACAACTTGAATTTTACAGGGGTGAAAAATTAAATCCTTATGAAAGATTTGACGCATCGATGGTTCACTGATATTCAATGCTAATGCATGTTTAATTGCAGAACGTTTTGGACTTCGTGTTATGGCAGTTTGAACTTTATCAACATTTTCGGGCGTTCTAACACTTTTTGCTCCTCTATGTTTTAAATTTACAGTAGATCCAGTTTTTTAAAACTTTTGTACCCACAAATTAATTGCGTGAATAGACGGAATCCGCCTATAGCGGGGAATATTGTAGTTATTGCGGAATAACCTTGCCGCGGAGTCACCATTTTTATAAAACGATTTAACATAGTAAGCACGATGAATACCAGACTACTAGTACGCAGAAACGCTACACGTCACGACGCCACCTTCCTGGTTGTTAGGATAATTAAAAATTCGTCAAAAGTCACATCTATCCCGGAATGTGTGGATGCATTTTGCTCTTATTGCAGCACACACTTATTCCGGGATAGATTAGATTTTTCGCGAATTTTTCATTTTCCTAACAACCAGAAAGGTGGCTTCGCGACGTGTAGCGTTTCTGCATACTGGTACAAACTTGATTTATCGAAATGCAGAAATTAACACGGCACATTAGGCGAAATTTGCATGTAAAGTGAGATTTAATACTCGTTAGTTCTCATTTACAATAAGTTCATTATAGAGCAATAGGTTTTTTATATTATTTTCAAGGTAAAACTGGGCAGGTTCCCAAGCTATTTAACAGGGAAGTTGAATTATGTGCATCATATAGAATCTAACAGGAAAGTACAAACCATAAAAAATGTTTTCACGAATGGTCTGATAAGGTTTAATGAACCTAATCATGTAAAACAATGCGAAAGTGTACGTGGTGTTAAGGCCGTAGTTATAAGCTATGTTAAGAATGTACTGTAGATTGTTGTTGTATTGATAGCCGTAGCTAAATAAAATGTTATTATTATTGTTGTTCATATATCCAGTCGCATAATTTTTAAGTATAAAGTAATAGGAATGGTGATAAACTGTGTATTATTAATCGAACTTCGTAAACGCACGTGTACTTTAAATAAACAAATTCCTAATCTCCAAGCAAATATAACACCGCGCGTATTCATAACAGTGGTGCATCGCAATACCTCCATACCTATTTACGAAATTGTTATCTCCTCTGACATTTGCACAGGAGCATCGATGCTTTCGACAGTAGATCTTTTCAATCTGTCAGCATTTAGATGAACGAACAATAGTATACAGCATGGGGAATTATGTTGGAACTAGTCAATTCAAGCAGTAGCATATCCCAGTTAACTTATTCATGTAACATCACTACCAGACGATGATGCTGTCTGTCGATTCTCACCTAATTTGCATTTCGCTGTTTCTCGATAATTTTGAATTGATAATTTATTAGTTCATCGGATGCTCTCATCTGTTTGTATCATATCGGCGATAACGGGTTTAGATTTCTATCACAGTTAATCGAGTGTTTGTATAATTAGTGGAAATATCAGAATTGATTTTGCGAAGTAGCAGTTTCATGATACTTAATAATAATAGTTATAAACAGTGCTTTCGAAAAGTTACTGTACACGAAGTGGAATACCGGCAACGTGTTTGCATTTTATCTTCTTGAGTTGATATATTTAATCACTGACTTGTAACTGGTTGAAATATAGGAAATTTGTAATATAAATGGCATTTGATTTTGTCATAGTCATGTTTCTGTCAACGAAAATAATGGATCAATTTAAATTTCAATTCGCCAACTCCTGCGTACAATTTATTTCCACTTGAAATATTTTACTTTAAGAGACCTGCAATATATTTGTTAATAGTTCGTTTCAACTTATTTTAATTTGACTAAATAGAAAGTTTGTATCTTTATAGTATTCTCTGTTATAAGAGTGCGATAAGCTAACGATAATGTAAATGAGATTCAGGAACCCTGGATCATAGATGCGCAGAGGTGTATTTTGTAATAAGGGATTACTCTACCACTAATTTAATTATTAAATTATGCTATTAAAGTATATGCCAATTCTGCTATTTTTAATTCAAAAAAATTAAAATGAATTAATTTAAATAGATAAATTTTTAGTACCGCTGTCGTCCTGATTCACGCGATATGTGCCGTCCGTATATTCCAGATATATGCTTTGTTTACAATGAATGAATTTATACGTAAATTAGTTATGAACGAACCTGGACGAAGCAATGGGAAAAGCAGTTTAAGTTTGCCGGCATAAATAGATGGAAAGAAGTCTTTTCAGGTTTTGAAATAGAATATTCATTGATCATTCGCTCATAGGTGATTCATTGAAATAGGTTATTCATTGATCACTGACACATTAAAAAATAGGTAATACATAAACCGACAAGAATTTTAATACATGATACATTTATTTGATTTACACGTACGATATCTACGGTTTACTAAGGTTCATCGAACTCGTGATACAACAGCTGACTATTTCATGCGATCCCAAAACGATTTTATTAAATAATTTAAAATTAAAAATAAAATTACACAGCTAACTTTTTAGATAATCTTCTTTTACTAAATATTAATTAACATGTTTAAACTAAAATTAAATTCTCTGACTCTTATTCAGAATAACATTGTGTATATACAGGGTGTTTGTTCATTCGTTGATTTTTTTTCAATTATGTTGATTTTTAAGAAAAAGTCAACGTTTTTATGTTAGATAGTATACATTGTGTTGAGGTTGGTAAGTGATAAATTACAAGAATTCGCTGTTTAGTTAGTTCAAACACACAATCCAGTGACCTGTACAAAAAAGGAAACGTAGTAAATAAATATGCCTTTGTTTGCTTTTTATTATTAGACTGGTCATTCATAAAATTATTTCTATTTACAGCCTAATAGATGTGCAATAACAAAGATTTGGTAAGGTCGATGCATGTTCGCTTTATGCAAACACATTCATCAATGATAAATAAAATACCTACCCACCTACTTCTTCAGATATCCGATTACAAAATATTAAATTAAGTAGTTTTTCTTCGTCCAGTATCTCTTAATCGTTGAACTAATTGTGCAAAGGTAGCTTTCGCGGGCAATTGTCTATTAGGGAATTGTTCCGTATATCGTCGCCGGACTCTTTTAGCATTCTGTTCGCACTTATCATACATTAACACCGTATCAACTAATTCATTATTATTGTAAGTCATATTGATGTATGGAGACAATACAAAAAAGAATAATAAAATGATACAATATTTGCCAGACACAACTTCAGTGGTCTGTATAAATACGAACATCAAAGTTTCAGCGGTAAATGTCTTAATATGATACTGTAAGCACAATAGCGTCATATGTTCGACAAGTGTGTCTATTGTTCACAGTTCAGCATTTTTCCTTTAAATAACAGTTGATAGTTGATAGCATAAAACTTACGTAGAATGCACACATACACATATTTACACTATGCATGCAGATTTTCTTTTTCCGCGTTTATTTGAAAACCTTTTTCTACCCGATTTTTTTGGTAATACATTATTCAATTTGGGAACTTTATACCCCCAAATTATGCATATGAGTGACTAAACACCCTATATATATATATATATATATATATATATATATATAACATTTGGTAAATTATTGGAGTTTCTCGGCTTTTATATGAAATATTTACAAATATCAAATTAGAATGTATGTAATTGCAGAGTAAGTGGGGATGTAAACATTGTTGTCTACAAATTACAAAGCAAATCATACGAATTTTTTTTATTTGAAAAATATGGTCTACGTTGGGACTCGAACCCAAGTCTACAGCTTGCCGGGCTGTCGCTTTTACCACTAAGCCACAGTAGACCCAGGTTCAAGCTATTTAGAAATGCATTATAAAGTAACAGTGTTAATGAATCAGATGTCAGTTATTGAATGTAGATGTCAAGTTGAAGGCAGATGTCTGATTTGAAAGCAGGTGTCAGTTATGAAAGCAAACGTCATATTAGAAAGCAGATGCCTATTTTGAAAGTAGATGTGAGTTATTGAAAGCGGATGTCAGTATTTTGAGAGCAGATGTCAGATTTGAATGTTGGAGATGCTAATTATTACTCCATAGCTATATGAGTGATTAGATAATTTCTTAGCCGTTTAAACGGCTAAGAAATTATCTAAACACACACATATATATATATATATATATATATATATATATATAATAACTTCGTGACCTTGGTATGATATGGTAAACCTAATCAGTAGGCGATTAAAGGTCTGTACATTACTTCAAAATATATGTATTTAAAAAACTCTACTTAATTACTTGACATTTATATCCTGTCATTCATATTTTGTATTCTCTTGAAAAAGGCGTATACAGCCGAAACATGTAGAGTTTTTTAAATACATATATTTTGAAGTAATGTACAGACCTTTAATCGCCTACTGATTAGGTTTACCATATCATACCAAGGTCACGAAGTTATTATATTTATATATATATATATATATATATATATATACATAGACTTGTAAGTATTATCGACCGTGCTATATTAGCGAATAATTAATTGAACGGGTAATCAGTCTATCGAATAAAAAAAAACAATATTTATTTCACTCTCTATATTTCGTAACCATTGGTTACTTTTTGAGGAGATCAATTATAGAGTTAAAAAATAGCTAGTAGCTAGTCAAATTATGTTCTAATGTAGATAATCAATTTTAACATGTTCAGTTGTGTTTTTGTTAAATTTTGCTATTGATTTTGGCTATATTTTCATTTTGTTTTCTTATCACATATTTGAAATCCATGCTTACTTGGCCTTTTTTATATAGTAATAGTGCATGAAATTGGCACCGTTGGAAAGATAATTTTTTTCTGAATTCAGTGATTTAAATATAGTATTTTTTTTCCAAAATAATTTAAAAAAAATGGATAAAAAGTGTTTTGGTTTCTTATGTTTGTTTCCCAATATATCGGTGTCTTATTTTCATTGCAAGCTCTTTTGAATAAATGTCTTAGCCATGTTTCTACTTCTTATCCTATTCAATCCTATGCAATTAATTTAATTATTGCGTTCAATGTTACCTTCGCATATTAGACAACTTTACACCTAGGTATACTGTACTAGATTAGCAAAATTAGCACAATAGGTTTTAAATTTTCAGTAATTAATATATAAGTAACCTCTTGTTTTTCACTAATTAGAGCTTTCCGGTTTTGAAGTAGGTATATTAAATAATTATTACACAAACTCACCTTTATCAGCATTTACCATAGTGTGTTCACAAATTATATCATTTGGAATTATTAAGACATAATTGGAATTATAAATCGACCTTCATATTATAACTTCTTTACTGTTTATTTAATCCATAATATCCGCATTACGGGGAATAGCTATTTTTCATATTATTGACAGAGGCGCGCAGAAATCGATACAACCTAATGTAATGTGATATAATCCATTAAACCTACATATATGAGAGATATTTTTCTTTCGATAAAACTAATATTACATAATACTTTTCCGAGAGATGAGATACCTGTAGTCATTATATATATTTCTTTTAGTAATAATGGAAAAGGTTTTAGAATATTGAATGCATAAATATTAGATTGGTAGGAATGGAAATTTTCTGGTAGAATACTAGAGTAGATAAATCGTACTTCTTTAGATACAAAAAGAATTTTTAATAATTTAAAAAAATATTATTAAAGAATCGTGTGTAGAGTACATAATACACTTATTTATTTTTGTGCAAGTTGCTATCCAAACATGCAGACACGTGTTTCGTCCTACTATTGAACTCATCAGTGTATTTGGCATGAGGATGGCGCCGGTTGAGTTGTCATTTGTGTTGGTGACATTGGTCGGTAGACGGCGCTGAACTTTTCTGTACATACAGTCTTTTACGTCTTGAATGTATGCGGTGAAGTAGTGCAGTTGTGGATTTTGTCTCCGACATCAACCACGATGAGTCCAATGGTAGGATAAAACATTTGTTAACTTTTTATAAATACAAATCAAGTGGATAATCCGTATATATCAAATCACAAATAAGAACAATGAAACATAAAATTAATAAGTTCTTTTAACTGAACTGAAACAATAAGAGACTATAATACGAGTACACTATCAAAAGAAATAAAGAAACTGACATACGATAAATTCAGGAAAAATATTATACAAAAACTAAAACGGGGGGAATTTGAGAAAGAAAAGAGCATCACAGAAGAAAATAGAGTCCACAATACCGATAGAACAAGACGGGATATTTTCTACGTCTTTGTTTCCCTGATATTAGGCCGCAGACAAATGCCTACAATACAAGGATGTATTGAAAAATTCTTAGCCTACTATAGAAGCAAACACAATTTTAAAATAATTTGTTATTTAACATACTCTCCTTTTAATTGTTTGCATTTATTACAACGAACCTGCAACGCCTCTAGACCTTTTAAAAAGAAATTTTTATCTTGCTCTGCAAACCAGGCCTTTACATCTTCTATCACCTCTTGGTTGGAACAAAATTTACGACCTTTTAAACTTTTTTCCAGTTGAGGAAAGACATAATAGTCGGACGGAGCCAGATCCGGTGAATAAGGCGCGTGTTCGAGTAATTCGAACCTTAAATCACGAATTGTTTGCATGGCAACGTGCGATTTGTATGCTTGGGGCATTGTCCTGCAAAAAGAAAACACCTTTGGATAACTTTCGGCGCCTTCTCTTCATAATTTTTTCTCTTAGAGTGGTCAGTAACTTCGAATAATATCTCCCAGTTATTGTTCTACCCTTATCCAGAAAATCAATCATGATTACTCCATGGCAATCCCAAAAACCTGAAGCAAGAACTTTTCCAGCAGATTTTTGAGAGCGAAACTTTTTAGGCCGTGGAGAACCAGAGTGTCTCCATTCCATCGATCGTTTCTTTGTTTCTGGGTCGTAGAAATGTACCCAAGTTTCATCCATAGTAACAATACGGCTTAAAAAGTCTGCATCACTTTCAAACCGAGCACAGATTGAATTCATTCAGACATTTGGGGATCCCTTTTGCAGAAATTTTTCTCATGTCCAAATCGACGTGAACTATATCGTGGACGCGTTCATATAAAATATTCAGTGCCTCAGATATTCGTTTTAGCCCAATTCGACGGTCTGACAAAATCATGTCATGAACTGCATCAACATTTTCGGGGACGAGCACAGAAACTGGCCTTCCCGATCGGTGTTCATCTTCTATGGAAAATTGACCGCATTTGAAGCTTGCAATTCAATTTTTCACGGACGCATACGAAGGATATTAATCGCCAAGGGTATTGAGCACATCTTCGCAAATCTGCTTACCTGTTAACTCCTTCAAATACAGGTACTTCATTATGGCTCAATACTCCAATTTTTCGAATTTCATAATTTCGATCCACATCATTTTTTTCAAATTTTATTGCGCAACTTTGATTTGATCTTTTGACGTGATACTTTACACTGACACTTCTAATATGTTATTTTTAGTTGCTATGGTACCGCAATATTTTTTTTAATCCACAGAACCGGTCTAGGCTAACTAGATATCAATGCCCATTCGAACTTTACATTTCTGCATGATATGTAAATGTCTGTGTATCTTGTATTTTTGACTTATTGTTGTCTGGTTAAATAAATAGTAAAACTTACAAAGTCATTTCAACTTAATAAACGAAAAAAACTTTTTGAAAATTAATATTTTCGGCAAATAAGTTGCCATCGTTAGTAGAACAATCTGAAAAAGTCTTTGTTTGAAGATATGGTCAGTTGGATAATACAGTGTTATCCCACTGGCCATTCAGTTAATAACACTATGTTCTTTGTCAAATTGTTTTACTGAAGATGGTAAGTAATGTTATGCTGAAGTTTAAAGGAAGACTGTGTCTGGTGCTGTTGCTTGTTTCACTGTTACAAATTAGACTGTTGTATTAAGACTTGTACTGATGTTGAGTTCATACTGATCTATTCTGTGCTGTTTTACAAGTAGGTAAAAATATACCACTACCACTAATTATTACATATTAAAAAACGCGAATTGGTTGTACAGTATATTGTTTGACGTCGTAACGAGAATTTTTGGGTTATTAATTCGTGAAAATTCTGCCTACGGACAATACCCAAATTTTCTATAAGGTCTTAAAAATTTAATCTTCTCTAATAAGTACATAATAAAATATCAGTACTAATTAAGTATTGGTGTTATAAATATAAATATGTAGTTCCGGATCGTCCCTTGTTAAAATAATAAAATTTATTATACATATCTAGGAACCGTCATCTTAATAATGGAATTTCTTTCTTCCTATAACCCAATGTAATAGAGCAGTGGTCTGATGTAACGTGTGTTCATTTGAAAAGTCAATCTAGGTTACTTTGAAATTTTGATAGAATAAGACGCATATATATATTAGTATGTGTTTGTTGTTCCGTAAACGTAAATCCAAATGACATTTGATAATGTCAATCACATTTGTTATTTATTTGTATGTATGAAACTGTCAAAATATACGACTTCGTAGGTTAAGTAGTAAATTTTAATTTACGACATACTTCAGAATGTTCTCAGTAAATCACATGCTACTAGATTGACTTTTCAAATGAACACCCGTTATAAAGCAATAAATAAATTTGTAAATGTAAAAGATTCTTAGAACTTAAAGAAAGTTTTACAATTTAAACGTGGTATGAAAAGTATAAAATACAATGGTTTCAGCTTGAAAATACACGTTGAATATTTATAAAATTGGAAATGTTTGAATTCTATATCCTAGATTTGCTTATATTTAACAGTAAAGAATGTTTGAAATTAAAATATTACAAAAGGATATTAAATGTATCCTCAACAATGTCTTTTTCTTCATTGTATTGAATATTTTCTCTTCCTATTTCATTGATTTGTTTCCTTCTGTGTCCCTATTTTTTCTATAATCGTTCACAAATACTTATAATCAGGCACTTGTTCTGTCATTTGTCCGTTCAGTTTGATATGTTTTATTTCCTTTTGTTATTATCATGCTCTTTGCCTTTTTTATGTTTATTTCCCCTACTTATATTGTTTAATTCGATTTTGAAGGATATCTAGGTTATCTCCCAGTGCCCCGTCATCTTTGTTTTTCTTTTATTACTTTGACGATCATTGCCTAAAATAGGAACGGACTCGACACACATCCCTGTTTGACACCTATTTCTGTTTTCAATTTTGCTGACACGTCATCTCGTCATCTTTGTGCATTTATACTTCAATTGATTACATTCTCTCCAATGTATTCCACATATCATTCTTTTTTCTCTATTGAGCGCTTTTTATAGGTCAATGAAACTAATGTTTAAGTCTACGTCTATTTCAGTGTTTTTTTACTGGTCTATCGGATAACAAATATAGGTTCTTGAGTGCTTCTGCCAGTTATAATGCTACATTGTATATACACGGTGATGGGTAACTCTATCTGCGCCGTACCCGTATTTAGTTACCTCGATTTTGATTGGGTAGTATACTTCCAGTTCTCCAATCTCTCGCTATCTCTATTTGTTATTGCTGTATTTAGGATTTCTAGTACTTCTCCATGTTCCCACTTCCTAGGTACTGCATCATTACTGGGGTGCATTTTTTTACAATTATTAATTCCTGGTCAAGCCAGACTTTCTCTAAATTAAATAGCAAAAGCTTTTTTCAATATAATAATATGTATTGGTTTTGAATAGCGAATTCTATTTTATTGCTAGGAATAATCGTTCCCAGCATTTACATTAACGCATTTATATTCATTAACAGTCACTGTTGTGGCACTGTGAGCGGTTACAAAGGCCACCACATTTACTATCGACCATTTTTAATCGCACGTATTTACGATACTATTACAGATAAAACGCCGCATATACATGCACGCATAAATGAATTGTGCATTCTGTTCCCAATAGCGCACTCCTCATCGCGGACGGAGATGGAATGCGCTGAAACTTTCAGTTGTAATGCACACAAAATGTACTCTGCTCAAACAAACAAAAGTGAATTATCGCCAGTGATGTTCGTGAAGTTAACGCGCAATACCGTTACCTAGGAGAAAATAGTTTTGCACCGGGGGATTTCTAGCGAAGAATGCAATTGGGAAAAATCAAATTGTAAATTGAAAAATATTCTCGAACAATTCTTTGGAGGACTCCGGTTCAAAGTTTAAGAGACTGTTATTGTTTCAACATGTTTCCTGTACATTTCCTTGAATTGTATTTCTCTTTTATTCTTAAAATAAATATATCATCCGTTTATGGAATGATATGCCTTGATCTTTTGTCCACTTTGTCTTTATAATAATATGCATTAGAAACAGTTGGATATCTGTGTATTTATAAACGTTTCAAAGTTAATAATTCAATTAAGAAATACTCATCGTTTTTATGAAATTCGGGTCAAAGCTTCAAAGCGTTATCATTGACTTCAAAAAATTGTTTTTTATTCCAATAACTGCAATATTTACATATTTTACAAATAACTTCATGTAAGATAATAAGAATCAATTAATATGAAACTCTAAAGTGTACAGAACAACCTCCAACAACAACGAAACATCTATTATTGCGAAGACCGCATAATAAACCATAGAAAAACATTATATTTCAGTGACATCGGCCGTGAAAACCTATAGAATTTCTTACATAGTTACGATATTGTTGTGTAATAGCCTGAATATCAAACCACGTCGTATCATATTTTATTATATAGCTTTCACATAGAGTAATGAATGATATTGTTCATACATAAATGAAAGAGTTATGTTCGTTTATATGGGTAGTGTCCTTTATGCAGCTAGACGCTTTTGAACAGTTTCGACAGGTTTTAAATAACTTGATCAGCTTTTGAACGAATTTAAGAGCTATCACCATGTTTATTACCTGAACAAATGTAAAGTTGACTCGAATGATTTCGAAATGCAGTTCCGTAAGAAAATACTCGAAATTTTGAAATAGAATCTGCATAGTTTAACTACTTAATTAACCGTCAATTGCAACACACGTTGAAGAACAGAAACGGAAAAATGTGAAACATTACGCAATGTAATCTTAAAATGTGTAATCTTAAAAATGTGTATCTACCTCCGCTACATATCAAACTAGAATTAATGAAAAATTTCGTCAAAGCCATGAACAATACTCCTGGTTACATGTATTTAAAACAGAAGTTTCTTAATATTAGTAATGCAAAAATTAAAAAAGTATTTGTGGTCCACAAATACGACCACTAATGCCTGACGAAAAGTTTGAGGTACTATTGCATCCACTGGAGCAACCAGCTTCAAGTATTCAAAAATTTTACTCACAGTTTTTTGGAAAATCGAAAGGCACAAAATCAGAATAATTTGCCAACGATCTTATAACATCTTATACAAATTGGGATTGTAATATGTTCTTACTTCCTGCACTCGTATCTAGATTTCTTCCCGCAAAATTTTGGCGTAGTGAGCAATAAGCACTGGGAACACTTTTATTAGGAGATTTAAACTATGGAAAAGAGGTATCAAGGCAAATGGAATCCTAATATGTTGACCGATATTGTTGGACCATCAAGAGGGATAGTGTTCATATGAAATATAGCATTTCTTACTTCCTAGGTGGGTCGGAATGTTTGAATATTGCATAGTTAAGAATGGAGAAAGTGTTAAAATGTTTGAAATTATAAAAGCCTGCCTCTCGAAAACCTTACGTGATGAGCAAGAACCGATGTTATATTTAAAATCAAGATAAAAAATGCTATCAGAATCACATGTTTTCTTTTTGAGACAAAGAAAAGTTTCTTTTTTGTTTCTGTGTTAATTTACTTCCACCCATCATGCATAAATTCTGGAAATTCACCGATAAATTTTGTACTTTGTGAACCGATGATAGTTTTGTCGTCGTAATTGCGACATTATTAAACTGAACTCCACAAAACTCCTACCACAATAAAGATAATTGTACAAAAGATGTACGTGTTAGGCGCGAGGAACGATGGCTAACTGACGGTCTCCTGACTGTATCATCTGCTAAATTCCTGCCACTTTTTCGAAGAACACGCTACTGACCAAACGCTCGCAAGGCCAACTCCAATTCGTACGCATATTGTGGCTCTAACTACTATGTTCCTATCATAAATGGTGTTTTAGTTTAAATATTTACTTTTACTTCTTTTTTTTTATGTTAATTTATGCATACTTTAGAAACTTCAACCACTAAGAATTGGCTATATGATATTGGATCAGAGTAATTTCATTTGTGTCTGTATACGAGGGATACATTTTATATTTCGAATAGAAACTAAAATTAATCATCGTACATGGCTTTGTTGTTTTTTAAAATATTCTCCATTAAGGTCAATACGCTTTTGCATGCGTTTGAACCAATTTTCGATTGTAGTCCCCCCAATCGCGTTTTGAAAGCATCAATCGCTTCTTCAGGCATCGAACAACGTTGACCTCGTAATTTATTTTTGATTTGCGGGATTATAGAAAGAAGTCCTTGGGTGCCAAATCAAGGCTGTACGGTGGATGACCCATCAGTTTCAATTTTCGGTTGTCAAAAACTCTCTTGTTTGAGTCGATGTGTGGGAGCTCGTATTGCCCTGGTGAAGAATGATTTTCGGCGGTTGGTTTTCCTTATTTTTCCGAATACTTCGGGCAAACAAATGTTTATTCAGAATTGACCGTCCGATGTTACACGAATGGTACAGTTGCGGCATGTCATTTGCTCCAAAGTGCGTCGTGCGCCAATAAGTTTTGTTGGATTTGGCTCATCTTGAAAGACTCATATAGTCGACCGCTGTTTACTTTCGAGTTCATACGCGTAGATTCATGATTTGTCACCTGTTACGATGTCATATACGTGTTTTGAAGCACACCGATCGTGTTTTTTAGCATTTCTTTCGGTCAATCGACACAAGCCTTTTTTTGAGCCATTGTTAAATTTTGTGGGATCCAACGCGAACAATGTTTTTTGACGGCAAATGTTCATGCAAAATTGAATATATGCTGATCTTGCAATATCAGTTCATACATAGCAGCAATGTGTTTCGAAACAACAAACAATTTTGGACGACCTTCACAAGATTCGTCAGTGAGCGAAGCGCGATTACGATTGAGTTCAGTATACCACCGATTTACGTTGGTTTTTGATGATAATCCACGTCGAAAGTTATAAAAAATAATCGCACGGAAATGTTCACAAGTTAATTCCATTTTTAGTCCGAAATGAATTATTTAAGTCGTCATAAGTAAGACGGCAGACTATGTGCCCGGTGCATGGTGACAAGAATCATTTCACCATTAGTACAAAATATTATTTTTCTATTTTGCGTTCGAAATGAACTCATTATGAAACCCAAAACAGTATTGAAATGAACTTCATTTCGATACGCTTTTTTTCATTTTTCAATTTTGGCGTTGTTCGAATACAGAAATAAATATCATTGCTGTCATTTGATTTTACGAATTTAAGTACATTTGACAGATATGATATATGTTCGTACTCTACACAAACAACGTATATTGTATACAATTGACAACAAGATATACTAGTTTCTAAGTCACTCATGTTTATATTTTTAAATAAAATATCAAGTAATATTAACGAAAATTAATAAATAATATATAATATAATATACTTCGCGGATAGCAAGATTTAAATTTGACAATGTCGAGTATCAATGTGACCAACTGCATGCTTTATATAAAAATTAAACTCTGAACTTCCAAATTAAATAATTCCAATTTATTAATGTGAAAAATGCAAAATAGAAAAAATAGTATAAAAAACTCGTTTCATAAGGCCTTTTGCCGCACTCGCTCTTTAGAAAACTCGCCGCTATCGCGGCTCGTTTTCTAAACTGATCTCGTGCGGCAAAATGGTACCTTATGAAACTTATTTTTTAATATACTATTTTCATTCCTCTTGCTTTGTTTACATATCGGAGCAGAAAAACATATATTTAGTAGTTTCGTAAATATTTCCATACATGCATTTATCAAAGAGATAACAGAATTTGAACATATGTTTTACAGTTCTAAATCAAATTAAAAAAAAACATTATTTCGTTTTTCTAACAATGAACAAAACATTTATTTTAAAGAAAAAGTGGTATTATTGGCAATAACAGATGCACCTTCAAAACATATTTATATTATAGTATCCAAAATAATATTTAGTACACATGGTGAAATGATTCTTGTCTGTCTGGCACACAGTCTGCCGTCTTTAGTCATAAGAAGCGACACAAATAGCACCTGTACGTCAAAACGTTCTGAGTAAGTATTTTGTCAAAAATGGCGAACTTTATGATAAAGAGATCGGTTGTCAGATGGCAGCACTAGCATTGCCTATTCCCGAAATACAAAAAGGCATCCCTCATACAAACAACTTATGTAAATAACTTCAAATACTTTTCCTAACAATACATAAAAAAATATAATCACGTATTTATATGCAGTAACGTCTTTGTATCAATACCTTGAGAAACCTTGGGAATTATATTGCAACACTTACCGATTAGATCGTAATTCTTCATTTCTATCGTCCGCGTCGTTTCTGCGAAAATAGAGAAATAAGGCGAAGAGAAAGCAAAAAACTTACATGAGGTACGGCTCGTTTATTGTTTACAACGCTTTAGTGGCTCCGTAGATGCGCAGGTAGCGTTCTGTCGAATCAACGAGTGGCTAATTATGAATATTTATCCGACATAGTTCTCCCATGACAGGATAACTTCTTTCGGTCGCGTACAATAATTCATCATATCTCGCCGCATTGAATACAAATCGTTCATATGCACGTTATGTATACAAACAAATAAATGAATATACGTATTGATACATGTATTCGGTAACGAAGGAACGTTATCTTGAAATGTGAAGCAGGAAGAAGTTCATTGTTAGTAGAAGTGTTACTAGACTGGTAAGGATGACTTGTATCTGTCGATGTATGCTTCGCGAATATTCCCTGCTCCATTATCTTAGTGCAATTGAGGTCATACTGAGAATTACTACAGCGTGAAGGAAAAAAAGGATGGAAGAGAAATGAACGATGCGAGTACTTGTTGGTCATGCATTACATTCTATTTCTATCCAATTTGTATAATGCAAACTATGCACTAATACACTTTTTATACTCATAATGCTAGGTATAAACTAGACAAATTGAAACAATTTTTTTTTTAATTTTTTTCCTCAATTTAAAACATAAAGTGTATCGCAAAAAGTTATTCAAATATCAAGGCTGGCCCATCGCACACACCCGATTTAATTTTAAAATGAAGTAGAGTTAATTGTTATTTCATTGAGCGATTTTTATTGTGTTATTAAGTGAATCTACATATTTACTTACTTAATCCTGAAAACACATGTACACTCGAGTTAAGAAAAATCACGTACACTTCAAAAATCAAGCAATATAGTTTTGGAAGTATTTTGTACTTTGTAAATATGGATTTTGAGATTATATTTGCAAATAGGTTCTTCTTTTTCTACTGTTTTGGCCAGCACGTCCAGGCACTTGGGCACACTGCTCTTTGTACTATCCCCAATAGATCTCTCAGTTCCACTCTGTTAGTCTTGTGTCCTCGATAAAAGCCACTATCCTCCTCAGGGCAAGTTTTAGTACACTCGAAGGATCCAATAGATCTCTCCCGAAATATTTCTGTTCCTCACACGTCCATATTACATGAACGCTAATTTCCTCCTGTTTTTCACATCTCCTACACCAGGGCTCGCTAACCAAGCCAATGCTGTACAAATGCTTCCTTAAAGGACAATGTCCGGTTATTAACCCGGTAATTATTTAAATTTTTTTTTTGTTATTACGAATTAGGTTGGCTGAAAACTTTCCGTCCAGCTCCCTTAGTAGTGTTTTGGTATGGAGTTGACCTTCCGTTAACCTCCATTTATTTTTATGTTCTTTTTCTAGCCATAACCAGATCTCCCTTTTAGCGGAATCCTTAGTGATTCCAGGTTCTGGTCCTATGAAGTTCCTATTCATACCTTCTTTGGCTAGTTTGGCTATCAGTCATTATGTTAATTTTTTTGTTTGCGCAGCCGGCTTCCCGAATTTCCTCGGCGCAGGCTGCAAACAATTCGGCCTGGAAAACCTTAGTATGTTTCCCCAGACATATCGATATCTTTCTTCTAGGGCACATTCCGCATATGCCTGCACCTGCCCCCTGACTAGATTGTGATCCATCAGTGTACCAGGTACCGGCACCATAATCGATCGAGCGACTTTTTGCCTGTTCCCTAGTCGGTATAAATATGTTCAGCTTAGCTGTAAACATAATCTCAACTGCCATACTGTCCGCCAGCATTTTAAATATCGGCTCTTCCAGTATAGTTCCTGTGATATCTGTATGGCTCCCTACAACCTTATTAGGACACCATACGGCATTGGCCTTCAGCCTCAGTATCGCAGCCATTGCCTCCGCCTTTGCAAATAGGTTATAAATTGTCACTATTTTATTTGAAAGCAAGTAAACTTATTTATTACTTATTATTTATTCAAACCAATTTATAAAATCGTTATTAGGTAAATAAAACACAACCACCAACAGTTTTTATTTAATATATTCTATAAAGAAATGTAGATAACGATTAATATTTTGTCGTTGGTCCATTAGTTTCTAAACCCTGACTTAACCTTGCAGGCATTGATGAAATAATGTCCCTCCAATAATTTTCGTCAAGGCTCAATTCCTCCCAAGTGTTTTCGATAACTGTCCACAATTCTTCGTTGTTTTGAGGTCGAAAGTTTCGTTTATAATTTTTTTTTACTAATAAACCCCAAGCGTTTTCTATCGGATTTGGATTAGGATTTGCACGTAGACCAAAGCAATAACTCCATATTATTCATCCCAAGCCACTGCATTATCATCCTAGTTGTATGAACGGAGCAATTATCTTGTAGGAAGGTGAAGTTATTTTTGGGAAATATTTAATCCACCGAAGGGTAAATTACAATAATTTATTATAAAAAAAATATTTTTTTTCTAGTGCTCTCGTGTTTTAAAATGAAAAAATGCCGGAAAATAAAATTTGAAAACTAACATAAAAAAACAAATTAGACTAAACAACATTATGTATGTAAAGTCTGATAATTTTCAGAATAAAGATGAATTAATAATTAAAGTAAGTACAGCAATTTATTAATGCAGTATACAAACAAGCAAGTATGACATTGAAGCAATCATTAATTTTTTCTTTTAACGCAAATGTATTGGTTCTGAAAAGAAACGTTTTTTTATTGGAGAAATTAATCTTCGTGATCTGTGAAGTCATCCATTGGAGTTTGTCGTGTGGGTTTTGATGATCCGTTCTCCCTATTGTTTAAATCAGAAAAAGAACAAAACACTATCTATTACGTAAGAATATTTATTAAATAAGGTGCGTAATATGGCCACCGTCTTCATCTCTAGAGAGTAAAGTTCTTCACTTAGCAGAGATTTAATTAACATTAAGATATAAAACAGGTGTTACAAAAACAGAATTTTTTAAGAAATCGCACGGTGTTAAATCGCAGGGACGAGGTGGCCAACTTGTGTTTGTATTTAAACGAATAATAAATCATCTCCAAAAAATTCTGTCAGAAGGACAATGTTTTCATTGGTAGTATGTACACGAGCTCCATCTTGCTGGAAATAGTCTTCCTTCCATTATCGTGTAACATATTTACAAATGGTATCAAGATTTCCAGGTCTGTAACGCGCAGCATTTAATATGCCCAAAAAGGTGTAAGCATTTTTTGGCTACTGTTTTTAATCGACCTTCAAAAATTTGGTCCAATAATCCTTCTCTGACAAACACCTGCCCAAACCCAAATTTTCTGTGGATGCAGTGTTATTTTATTATTTGCGCTCCACATCCTTATGTTTTGAGAATTTACGTAGCCAGAGAGATGAAACCAGGATTCATCAGTAAACATAACTTTTTCAATGCCTCCATCGTTAACTACGAAATGGTCATTAATTTTACTACCATTTATAAAATAAATTTCAACCATCTGTCGTTTCTATTGTCCGTTAAATGCAAAAGCCATTATCAAATAGCTAATTGCAAAGATATCTTCCAACTTATCAATTTTACTTATGATTGTAAATATTCTTTCTACACTTTACGACGCTATTCTATTCGAATTTTTCCTAGAAAAAAAAATCGCCCCTAATTAGGAAGCCAACCCACGACCTCTGGCTAGCCGGGCCATTGCTCTACCACTGCGCTGTTAAAGGCGTGAATTAGAAACTTTTATGGGGATGCCTTGGGTTACATCAAAGGAAACAGATGAATATATCTTGCCCGTAGTACGGCAGTTGTACAAATGATATTGCATTTTCGCGAAGTAATGTAATTGTAAATATTCTATCTACACTTTACGACGCTATTTTATTCGAATTTTTCATACAAAAAAAAAGCCAAAGGTCGTGGATTCGATTCCTATTTAAGGGCGATTTTTTTTTCTATGAAAAATTCGAATAAAATAGCGTCGCAAAGTGTATATAGAATATTTACAATTACATTACCTCGCGAAAATGCAATAAATTTGAACAACTGCCGTACTACGGGCAAGATATATTCATCTGTTTCATTTGATGTAACTCGAGGCATCCCCATAAATTATCTAATTCACGCCTTTAACAGCTCAGAGGTAGAGCAATGGTCCGGCAAGCCAGAGGTCGTGGGTTCGATTCCTACTTAAGCGCGAATTTTTTCTATGAAAAATCCGAATAAAATAGCGTCGTAGAGTGTAGAAAAAATATTTACAATTACATTACTTCGCGAAAATGCCATAAATTTGACTTATGATTATTTACAAATGACACTTTGTCAGTTCTCTAAGCTCAGACGTGACTTTTATGTTTATCTCAGTCGTTCATGGCTTACCTAGGATACAAATTTTGTGGTTTGCTTGATACTTTTACATGCATTCTTGCTTGTATTTCTATGATGGTGTATTACAGCTTTGACTGTCACACAAATAAAATTAAAATCAAATAAAAGTGAGGGGCGCGTGCCGGGGCATTTTCCTTTTCGGGGGCACAAAAAAGTACATCATTCACGAATAACAAATTAATAAAAATTGTATGGAAATTAAAAAAACAAAAAAATAAATTTGAATATATCTTATTCAAGAACCTAAGAAAATTAAAATAAATAAAAATAAAAAATCATCGTTTAATCCTTGAATCAAAGAAAACGTCATCAAAGTGTCTATTAACGCCTTTTGTTATCTAAAAAGCTGAACTTTTAACTAAAACATTACTCCTACACATCGGATAAGCAAAAGTCACAAAGTTTCGAGGTGTAAATCGAGGCACTGCAAAGCAAATCCTCTCAAGTAAATAGGGATAGTCTATCCTATTATACAAGAGAAATATTAAAAGTAATAAGTCGAACACACGAGGTAGAAAACGCGTAAAATACAAGATGCACTTTTTCGCTATTAATTTTGTAGATTTTTTATGAAACAAATCTGTAACTAATCTTGGATCATTGGTGTTTGTATCGTCAATCATTATGCTTCGGTGTTTGTACAAACACACTTCTTAAATTCGCAAATTTAATCTTATTATTAGAAAACTCGAACAAATCTTGTACATTTGCCTCAAAACTCTATTGCAAATGTTTATGTAATTTACAATCAACAAGCGCGTACTTAAAAATAGTTAGTTTCCAGATTGTAAGTGCCGCTGTAGCCTACTTATTTTCATTGCTCCACTTAATCAATCCAATTTTGTAATGCGCCTGGTTACAACCAGCTAACATCTGAAACATAACCAATAGATGGCGTCGACGTTGCTCGTCTTCAATCCCCCAGTTCTCTCAACTTCTCCATCCTGCGTTACCCTCGGTCGGTTACGTTTCGACTTCTGATCATTTTATTAAATATTAAACGTCTATCGCATGTCGTATTAGGGAGTTACAAGGCAAACCCATTTCGTTAAGCATTTGCATAAGTAGACATTTACATAGTTTCTCTTCACATATATATGTACATACACATAAATATATGTATATAACGATTCGTCGACTTGGTATCCTGAGAAATTTACATAGTTTCCATGACGCTGGCGGAAGTTATTTCTGAATGTTGCGTGAAGGGTCCCGGATTCTCGACGATTCCGATCTAGACTTTTCGAGAGATGGCCGATGAAAATCATGTAGTAATTTTAGTGGCTATTACGCGCCCATGCTCTTCATATGTATACACAAACACACATCTTATTTTTGTATCTTGATGTACGTGATAATAATTTTGATTCGATCTCGCCAGTGAATAAGTTATGGTGACGGCGATGCAGGGCCATTATTAGCATTACAAATTTTTGAGGATATCGTCGAGTACAAAATAGATATTAAAATAAATATCGAAGTTTTGTTTATTCACTTTTGCCATACAAAACGTATTCGAGTTGTAATAAATAATACGAGTATATTACATAAATATAAGGGACAAAATAATGAAACTAGTCTCGAAATTAAATAAATTTATTATAACAAGTGTTCATTTGAAAAGTCAATCTAGTAGCATGTGATTTATTGAGAACATTTTGAAGTATGTCGTAAATTAAAATTTACTACTTAACCTACGAAGTCGTATATTTTGACAGTTTCATACATACAAATAAATAACAAATAATAGGTATTTATTGAAAACTACAAATGTTGAAAATGTTGTCCTTCAAGATCAATGCACTTTAAAATCGTCCGTTCAAAATTTCTGATGATATTCTGCAACATTACTGGATTGTTATTAATTTCCATGCATTTCTCTTCGATTCTCTGTAGCATATCATTCAAATTCAATATAGGTGTTCGAAATATGTTATTTTTTTAGATAAGGCCAGAAAAAGAAGTCGCAAGGTGTCAAATCGCATGAACGTGCAGGCCAGGCAATTTCAGTATTTCGACTAATTATACGCTCATCAAAAAATTCTCTTAAATAATCCAAAGATTCTGCAGTACCGTGACAAGGTGCTCCGTCTTGTTGGAAATATGCATTTTGAAGTTCATCATCATGCAACTGATTGCCAGATGGTTGTAAAATTTCCGTACGGTACCTTTGAGCAGTTAACGTTCCCTGAAAAAATATTGGTCCAATGATTCGCCTTTGGCTTATCGCTGCCCAAACACCAATTTTCTCTGGATGTAGCGATTCTTCATTAATTACATGTGGATTTTCACTACTCCAGATTCTTATATTTTGTGAATTTAGGTATCCCGTTTTATAAAACCATGCTTCATCAGTAAAGATGACCTTTTGCGAAAGTTCTCCATTATTGTTCATATTTACAAACCAATTACAAAACTGTAGTCTACGTGGGTAATCAATTTCTAACAATTCTTGTACTGCTGTGACACGGTATGGATAAAGTTGCATATCTTCTTTTAATAACTTGTGAGTTGTTCCAACAGAAAGGTTTATTTGTTGACTCAAATGTCGAACAGATGTTTGTGGTTCATTTTCCCTTATTTCTTCAACACGATTGACAACTCGAGGTGTACGTTTCTTAACTGCTCCGCTGCCTGATTTTCTTAAGAGACTACCAGTTTCAGAAAAAAGTTTTAAAGTTCTATCCAAAGTATTCTTAAATTGTATATAATCTATTACAAAATGTGGAAACTCAACTTGAAATTCTACCATGCAATCTTGAACTGAATAAAACCATAAACCATCAATTTTATTACTACTTCGAAAATAAGCCTGGACTAAAAAAAATTTAAGTTCTAAAGTGAAAGCCATTTTAAAACTGAGAAGCAATTTATTTAAACCAGAATCGACGCACGATTATTTTATGCACTAACTGATATTTGTGATTGACATTATCAAATGTAATTTGGATTTACGTTTACAGAACAACAAACACATACTAATATATTTGCGTCTTATTCTATCAAAATTTCAAAGTAACCTAGATTGACTTTTCAAATGAACACATATGCATATAATTATTTTTCTAACTAATCACCATAATTACCATAATAAGTGCTCATAATTGACATTCAACTGGTAGCGTGGAACAACCCGAAATAAAAAGGAAAAGAACTGGAATCAACTATCCTAATGAAATAGGGGATTTGGTGAAGGCTAAAGAAAATGCCAGGAAAGAGTGTTAAAGTTTCAAAACAACAAAAAACAAAAATTAATTAAATAAGCCGTCCTAACAATTGAAAAGAGAAATTTAGGACATCAAAAACGAAACAATAAATAGCTACCTAAGTGAATTAACTCCTGATCAAACAACAAATTATTCACTTTGGAAAACTAGTAAAACGCTGAACAGACCAATGAAACAAATCCCTCCTAGGCCGGCCTGATAGCTTTTCGTCAAACATCTTCATTTCGGCTCTGTGATAAGTCTTGCACGTCGAACCCACTGACGAAATTCCTCACATTCATACAATAGTTGCCATAAGCAGCTTTCGTCAAACGCCTGTAAATTTATTTGCTTGGTACGCATCTCAGAAATCGAATTCGTGTTAAATGACACTGTTATTCAACGACAGTACACAGAAAAAATGCATGTCAAAACGAGATATTCGAAATTACTCCAAATATGATTTTACAAGAGCATTGTCTTTAGGGATTTGCTCATTGTAGAAAGCTGAAACTATGATCACTTTTCAACATAATTAATTGCATAGTCGTCGCAAACACTTATGCAAATCTAATAAAAACAGAATAATTTTCTTTGTATAAGTAACAACGCCAAATTTGACATTTCATTTAAGATGAAATACATCGCACCAGTATTTAAGACGACATTCCTATGCAAATCTTGAGCGTCATTGATAGTATAAATTTCGAAATAGATCTTTATATCATCAACAACTGAAATGGAACAATCAATTTATAATGAAAAGTTGCTGATGAAAAGGACAAGTAAAAGTGGACCTCTACTGGAACCTTGTGGAACACCCGACATCCCCATTGTTATACTGGTCGTAACAAAAACGATCTCCAAATATAACTTTACAGGACATGAGGGAATTAAAGGCAATGAGAGCCGATAAACTGGCCAAAGAAGGTACTAATAGAAACTTCATAGGACCAGAACCTGTTTGTGGAATCACTAAGGATTCCGCCAAGAGGGAGATCTGGTTATGGCTAGAAAAAGAACATAAAAATAAATGGAGGTTAACGGAAGGTCAACTCCATGCCAAAACACTACTAAGGGAGCTGGACGGAAAGTTTTCAGCCAACCTAATTCGTAGTAACAAAAAGAAATTAAAATAATTACCGGGTTAATAACCGGACATTGTCCTTTAAGGAAGCATTTGTACAGCATGGGCTTTGTTAGCGAGTCCTGGTGTAGGAGATGTGAAAAACAGGAGAAAACTAGCATTCATGTAATATGCACGTGTGAGGAACTGGAGGACAGAAATATTTCGGATCTATCGGATCTTTCCAGTGTACTCAAACTTCACCTGAGGAGGATAGTGGCTTTTATCGATGACACAAGACTAACAGAGTGGAACTGAGAGATCTATTGAGGATAGTACAAAAAGCAGTGTGCTCAAGTGCCTGGACGTGCTGGCGTCCAACCCAAAACAGAAGAAGAAGAAGATCCCTATCGTTATACTGGTCGTAACAAAAACGATTCTCCAAATATAACTTTACAAGAACAATGTTTTTAGGGATGTGCTTATTCTAGAAAGCTAAAATTGCTAACACTTTTCAAAATAGTCATTTACATGCCCGTCACAAACAGTTGCTTACTATTGACCGTCGAAAAAGTAGCACTTAGGAACATAATATTTGCGTAAGGTGTATTCATCAGGAACACTTCGACCAGTTTATTTTTGGAGAAATGTTTTGAAGGTAGGATTGTTACCTTTCGCTTCTATCTACGCCCGTGAAGAAAGGAATTTAACTGAAAAATTGAAATAATTGCATCACACTTCAACGACAAAAAACAGATGTGCGGTTAAGCGAATGAACAGTGCAATTCAATAACTGCGTGTTGTACTTAGCGATGTTATAGACTATTTATATGATCCACCGTAATTTCGGCTTCTCGTATTATTAGATTTATAGAATTTATGTTGATTGTAGGTTTGTATTTGTTATTTAACAATGCAATTACAGTTTATATTTGAAAATAATCTGATAATGTATCGATAGTAACATCCACATATGCGCAATTAACCTTATTAATTATTAATCAGCGTAAACAAGGTATGACATATAATTTTCAAATCTACAGTAATGTGAAGAAAATCTGAACACACAATAATTTCTTTTATAGGACAATAGTTTTGCATATCTTTAAGCTATAGTATAGCTAGATAACAACATGGTATGGGTCAGCATATCCCTTCTAAATGACTGCAACATTTCGGTTATGAGCTGAGCGGCATGGGAACGGGCGTCGTCGCGAAAATGGCAAACTCTGGAGGTCAGCATTCCTCTTCGTCTACTTTGAATTGTAGGTGAAGAAGGTGACCTCCGTAGGTCAACATTCCTCTTCATTTATTTCGAAACGCAGATGAAGAAATCGAACTCCGTAGGTCAGCATTCCTCTTCGTTTTGTTTTGATCCGCCCGACGCAGTTTTTTTACTGTTTAACAATGGCGATCGGCGTTGATTGTTATCCTTTTTGGCAAAAAATCAATCACAATAATCCTCTTTTATTCCCAGAAGACAGAAGCTTTAATATTTCGGAGAGATTGAGCTGTTTTAAATTTTTTTTGCTTACTAACACCTTCGTCTTCAAAACGTTGCAAATTCTTGAGCTCTGAGCAAGTCCTTTTGGTTTGAGATCTGGAGTCAACTGTTTTGGGATCTATCTCATACTAAGTTTTAGATAATCCAGTTTTTTTGTGATTGCTTCATGAAGTAGACTTACAGAAATTTTAGGAACAACTTCACAAACTTAGTTCAGGGTCGAGCATCGATATTCAAGGATAAGGATTTTAAATTTTTCGAGCAAATTGTCACTCAAACTGCAGAGACGGATACTCCTCTTCCACTCTTCTTTCCTTAAATTCTCCAAATAATTTTCTCAGTTTACCTGTATCCATCAACCTTCCTCCATACAAGCAAACAAGTTCTTGATTAATTTCAGCAACTTTAAGGTCTTCTAATGCTCATAAAAACGAATAACGGAACGAACTCCAATTGTGGTAGGAGAATTCGCGGCGTGCATCTTAAAATGTCGCTTGTGTTGACTGTGTTGACATTACTGATGTGTAGCCACTGTCTTTCTATGCAGGACCACGGATTGACTAGGTACGCAACACGTGGTGCTTTTAAATTAGTAGTATTATTGCTCGCCAAAGGAATGATTGGAGGAGGCAAAAGCAGCACGTGTTACATGCTAACCCAACCTGTGGCGCTGCTGTTGTCGTCTCATGACGTCACATCTTGGAAAAGTTTCTCCCGTGAAAATTTGTCTGCGGCGTGGAAGAAACTTAGCTTGGAGAAACATCCTGTCAGATTTTAATGAACATAATGAGGATGCAGACGAAGATAACATTTCACTAAGTACTTTATGGGTAAAATTAAGATGTGAAAAAACATTGGTCCCTGATGCTATTAGAGACCCAAGAAATTTACTACAGGAAGTAGCTCCAGTATATTAATGCATAAATGGTTCTAGAAGTCGATAGCATATTCATAAACTACAAATTTTAGGCTGACTACACTGCTGCAGATGTGGAAGATTTGGATAAGGATGAGACAGCAGATGTTGTGGAAATGTCTTCTTCAGATGAGGATGAAAATGAGTGCATTGAAAAAAAATTGCCATTCCGATGAAATTAAAGAATCATCACCTTTAAAGCAATTCAAGAAAAAGAAGTTATGGCCAAAATTGCTTAAAAAATATTCAGAAAAAGATTACAGATTTTTTCAAATCTTAGGAATGTTCATGTATAATTAATTTAGGTTTAAGTAATAAAGTTAATTAATTACACCCTCGTTTCTATGAACACTCGTTAGTATGAACAGCCCACTGTATTTTTGTGTTCACACTATCGCGAGTGTACTGTATATTATTAAAACAAGTGTTCATTTGAAAAGTCAATCTAGGTTACTTTGAAATTTTGATAGAATAAGATGCAAATATATTAGTATGTGTTTGTTGTTCCGTAAACGTAAATCCAAATAACATTTGATGTCAATCACAAATATCAGTTAGTGCATAAAATAATCGTGCGTCGATTCTGGTTTAAATAAATTGCTTCTTAGTTTTAAAATGGCTTTCACTTTAGAACATAATTTTTTTTTAGTCCAGGCTTATTTTCGAAGTGGTAATAAAATTGATGGTTTATGTGTTTATTCAGTTCAAGATTGCATGGTAGAATTTAAAGTTGAGTTTCCACATTCTGTAATAGATTATATACAATTTAAGAATCCTTTGGATAGAACTTTAAAACTCTTTTCTGAAACTGGTAGTCTCTTAAGGAAATCAGGCAGCGGAGCAGTTAAGAAACGTACACCTCAAGTTGTCAATCGTGTTGAAGAAATAATGGACAATGAACCACAAACATCTGTTCGACACTTGAGTCAACAAATAAACCTTTCTGTTGGCACAACTCACAAGTTATTAAAAAAAGATATGCAACTTTATCCATACCGTGTCACAGCAGTACATGAATTGTTAGAAATTGATTACCCACGTAGACTACAGTTTTGTAATGGTTTGTAAATATGAGCAATAATGGAGAACTTTCGCAAAGAGTCATCTTTACTGATGAAGCATGGTTTTATAAAACGGGATACCTAAATTCACAAAATGCAAGAATTTGGAGTAGTGAAAATCCACATGTAATTAATGAAGAATCGCTACAACCAGAGAAAATTGGCGTTTGGGCAGCGATAAGCCAAAGGCGAATAATTGGACCAATATTTTTTCAGGGAACGTTAACTGCTCAAAGGTACCGTACGGAAATTTTAAAACCATTTGTCAATCAGTTGCATGATGATTAACTACAAAATGCATATTTCCAACAAGACGGAGGGAGCACCTTGTCACTGTACTGCAGAATCTTTGGATTATTTAAGAGAATTTTTTGATGAGCGTATAATTAGTCGAAATACTGAAATTGCCTGGCCTGCACGTTCATGCGATTTAACACCTTGCGACTTCTTTTTGTGGCCTTATCTAAAAAAGAACATATTTCGAACACTTATATTGAATTTGAATGATATGCTACAGAGAATCGAACAGAAATGCATGGAAATTAATAACAATCCAGTAATGTTGCAGAATATCATCAGGAATTTTGAACGGAGGATTTTAAAGTGTATTGATCTTGAAGGAAACATTTTCAACATTTGTCATAGTTTTCAATATATACCTATTATTTGTTATTTATTTGTATGTATGAAACTGTCAAAATATACGACTTCGTAGGTTAAGTAGTAAATTTTAATTTACGACATACTTCAAAATGTTCTCAGTAAATCACATGCTACTAGATTGACTTTTGAAATGAACACTTGTTATGTAATGTTGATTTCGCGTGTGTACACCGGTGTTGCTGTTTCATAAGTATCTTGGTCCTAGCAATAGTCTTGAAATAGATGAACCTGTTGACGAAGACGAGCGTATTGCTCAAGAACATGTTTCAGCTTACGAAACGGCTTTAACAACTGAAGATTATTCAAACGTAGATTAGGAAGTATAAATTTTAATTCTTTGCATTTGTTTCTCCCAATATACGTAATCTAATTAGCATAATGTATTCGAAGGTGCGACTGGTTTGATAACTACTTTAAGTCCAGTGGTGCAAGCTTTGTAACTATGATTTCCCTCTGACATACAATTCAGAAAAAGGCGGATAGTTTCTGGATATGCCTCGTAATTACCTCTGCAGTAGATATTGCCTTCTATCTTTTAATACCTTTAGTGTTCGAATATTTTGCGCCGTATTGTATATTAACCTTTCTTACTACGTGTTTCCGGAATGCTTAATTTGTACTAATTAGACTAAATAAACCATAAAGGAAATTAGATAATACATTTTACTTGCATGCACTACAAACTAAAACATCGCATTTTCATAATTATTGTACTACTGTTTCCCGTATAAAACGATAATCTCACTTTTATCACCTTGATTTTACTAGAACGTGCCAAACTGTTAATCTTTATGGGTGATATAAAACATCACTATCAGTATCCGAAAAATAAACATCGATCTATTTCATCAAATGAGAAACTTACATATTATCTCCGCGTCATACCCGGTAGATAATAACGTTGTCGTAATGATGTAATCTAGCTCGCTGCACAGATTAAAATATGCAAATATGCTTGCGAGAAAAACGTAATAAAAATGCATGTAATTCAAGCAAAAAATGCAGAATCTGTTTCTAATTATATTCAAAGTACATTTGAACATGTGTTTTCCTTTTTGTTTAGTGTAAATAATTCGAATAGATTAGCTTGAATTTTTGATATGATTAATATATTTAGTCTTTAGGAAAATAAACAAATTATACTGATTTAGATTAGTGTACTCATTAAGTTTTGAAATTTGATACAATTGCTACTACGTGTATGTGTGTGAGTGGTACATTTGTTTTAAATAAACTTTTTTAATAAGGCGTATTAAAATTTCACCATCGCTATTTACATATTAATAGGGACCATAGTGGTCGATGTGTATAATCAATAGAGAACGGACACGCTTACCACCCAGTGCAGTACTGGCGATAGGCTGTATTTCTAAAATATTTAATTTTATTTATATAATTGGAACACGAACCGGGTGGTGATCTATAAAATTACGAAATACATATTTATTTGTTGAAAAGTTGTATTTATAAAGTTTTTAATTTTATTTATATAATTGGAAAACAAACGGGTGGTGATCTATAAAATTACGAAATACATATTTATTTGTTGAATAGTTGTATTTTTAAAGTTTTTAATTTTATTTCTATAATTGGAACATTTTTATTTGTTCATTTTGTCGTTCAAGTTGAGTAAAGGAGTATTAATATTGACTAGCAATAGTTTTTCAAGGTTTTCTTCTGTCAATTTTGTTCTCTTTGAATTAAGTACATCCTTATAAATAGAAAACGTCCTTTCTACATCGCAACTGGTTATAGGTGCATACTGGATATATTCTTTTATTTCTTCATATTTAGCCGTTAGATTTTGTGGAATTGTCTCCATACATAATTGCTGCAATGTAATTAAATCTGGATTTCTATAAAGAATTGCTTCAAACTTTTGCCGAAGGCCACATCCGAAGTCACTTGGAATACTTTTCAAATTATTAACAGCCACATCTAATGTGGTTAATCCGTCATTTAATTTGAGATTTCGATTTTCAAAATAAGTGATTAGTTTTGGCAATTTTCCAAAGTGTTCGTGAAGAAAGTACAACTGATTTTTTAAATTTGGGATTTGTGTGAGCTCCTTGCACTCACCAATACTTCTAGCATCCTCCTTTAGCAGTGTTACGAAATGTTTTAGACTATCGAAATTCTCAGCATAATAACTAGTAGCGTCCAGCCATGTTCCCCATCTAGTTATTACTGGAGTGGGAGGCAGTGACAGAGATGGAAATTTTTCCCTGAAAAGAGCTTCTCTCATTGGTGCTTTTCTGAAAATTTCTTAAAAGCGGGTACAATTCTATCAACTTCTGGAAAGGTGCTCTGATATATTCACAGATTCTGCGGAGAACATGTGCTACACAAGTAATATGCAGCAAATTAGGATATGTTTCCTTTAATATATATGCAGCTCTGTCACTTACAAATAAAAGTACTTTTTCTTTGTACCTGTCGTCGGAATGAAGTATATTTTGAATATTCTCATTAATCGTTTTAGCAACTGTTTCCGCATCAACTGTATTTATAACTTTTGTTGTTTTGAATAGTTGGATGTAGTATACCAGCTACAACATTTACCACATAGCGTCCTAACATATCCACCGTTTCGTCGCCGCTTATCCATATGTATTAATTTAAAAGATGGCTTCTAATGCATTCTACTGTTCTCGTATAGCACCTAGAAACATAATATTTGCGTAAAGTTTATTCATCAGGAACATTTCGACCAGTATATTTTTTCAGAAATATTTTTAAAGTGGGATTACTAAGTTTATTTAATGGAATATTAGCCGCCATAAAAGTTTTACAGAGTTCAGATGTGTTTGCGACCCTAAGTGACGAATTTTTGACGATATTTTACGGGTTTTGTAATAAATTTCGGAATCACTGACAATGGACATACAATCAGTATGACCGTCTATCCAACTCGCCATTGTTTTACAATGCCGTTCTCGACATTTTTCCATATCATGTCTGAAAAAGTAACTTAAACAATGCTCTAGATCTAAATAAATGAAAACTAAAAATGTGTGCGTAAGTTATTGAAACTGAACAAAATTCTATGCACACTCTTACGTCGAAATAATTGGTAGAAATAGATTCAATCAAACGATATTAAACAGGATCTATTACAAAAATTACGATGTAATTAACAGTTAAAACTATGAAAACAGGAAACTTACTCACAGCACTTTATCTTACGAAATATAAACTAATAAATAAAATACATTATAAAAACCCCGCTTCTATCTACGCTCATGAAAACACTTAAAAAAACACTATATTCTCCGAATACAATAGCTGGCTTGTCCATTGTTATCGCGGCGAGACCAGGTGTCCGAGTAAGTCAAACAAATACTTCATTGAATTACGCCGGGATGTACTGAGCGATGTTATACTCAATTCCAATTGCCGATTGCGTTTTATGGAAATTGCATCCGTTCTCTACTAATTATATTCAAGGTACATTTGAACATGTGTTTCCTTTTTGTTTAGTGTAAATAATTCGAATAGATTAGCTTGAATTTTTGATATGATTAATATATTTAGTCTTTAGGAAAATAAACAAATTATACTGACTCAGATTAGTGTACTCATTCTCATTACGTTTTGAAATTTGATACAATTGCTACTACGTGTATGTATATGAGTGGTACATTTGTTTTAAATAAACTTTTTTAATAAGGCGTATTAAAATTTCAGCATCGCTATTTACATATTAATAGGGACCATGGTGGTCGATCTGTATAATCAATAATATCTGTATAAACAATAAGTAAGGAGACGAAGTTGACCTTCGCACAATAGACGTGTGTTTGATACGAGGGTACTCTTTTTATATCTAGCATATAGAGCTGGAATAAAACAGTAGATGTATTTTAAAGATATTATTGTTTTTTTGAATCAACTCTGCAAGCAATTCGTTTGTTGGCACAGTCAAAATTGCGTTTATGAAGGCATCGATTGCTCCTTCTGATGAGTGGAACCTTTGACTACGTCCTTGATTTAATTTTCGAAATGGTAAATAAATCGCTGGGATTTAGGTCGGGACTGTACAGAGGACGTTCTGACAATTCGAGGTTTTGTTGCGTTAAAAATTCAATTGTCTTGCGCAGGTGCAGCTCGTGATGACGTACTGTAGGAGCACGTACAATGATGCGAGTGCCTCGTGTGTTTTCGATGTTTACTAAGAAAACGCTACAGTTAGTACACGAGAATACAAGAAGCACTCGCATCATTGTACGTGCCTCAACAGTACGTCATTACGAGCCGCAAGCTCGCAAGACCAGGCTTGCGAGCTGTGTGATCAAGAAAACTTTTCTTGCAATATTTCCTTCTGTGATCACAAACTCACGCGTTACTTTTATCTTTGAACTAGGAATTTTTGTAAAAAATGAGAAACCTTTAAAATATCGCCCAAACGTAGAAAAGTTAACTCACTTTTTTAACAAGCACCAGATATTCCAGCGATCAATGCCACCTTTGTCATTAAATATGTTTTTCTCCCGACCGAGAATAAAGTGTCATCTTATACATCTGACAATTGACATATATTAGACTACTTTATTCTCTAGGGAATAAAATATTCGATTTTCCCTAGGGAATAAAGTGAATACTGTAGTGAATGACTTTTGGTTCATTTTTTTGAGTCAACATTAATTTAACTGTCAGATTGACGAAGCATTTAAATATATCAATCAATTTTATTTTGTAATCGTAATAGTAACATTAGATGAGTTTACAATATTTATATATGGACAATCATCTGATATCTTAACTTGGCGGTTGCTTACAGTAGTGCTTGTGCAAGGTTCGTTCTCATTTACTTGTAAACTCGTTTAACCTTAGTAACCAGAAACTATGCACATTTTCATGACAAACCAACTTAATTGAATGACATCAGATCAATCTATCAATCAACTGTCAAACTAATAATGAAATAAATTATTATATTTAAGGTCGGGAGAAAAGTTTTGTATGTAATTCGGGAATAAACGGCTATAATCCCTCAACAGAAAATGCCCTCGCTCCCTTCGGTCGCTCAGGCATTACTTACTGTCTCGGGATTAAAACTGTCGTTTATTCCCTTAATACATAAATATCTATTATCCTCAGCTTCTGTCATAAACCGAGACGTTTTCCTTTGACAAGATACACACGTTTTTGCATGGTATCCCTCTGACTGCCTCTTTAGAAATGCAAGTAAACTGTTATATTTTGCAATATCAATATTCTTCTTTAAAGACAATTCACTTCGCACCATGGAATGCGTCCAGAGTGTTGAAACTTTTTGATTCTTTCTTCCTTCCAAATAGGTTAATAAAACCTTGTCATTAACTCATTTAATTTTTTTGTCTTTAAATCACTTCCAAATTTTTCATAAGCCAAATCGTACCAGGCTTTCAACTTTTGTTGAATCACGGTCGATAATGGACTTTGTGCGGTCTCTTCTATATCGCTTGGCAGTCCTGGATTATTATCAATAGCATGAAAACTGTCATTACTAATTTAATATGAATTATGTCGTATGGTGTTTCTAAGGAAATTAGTTATGACGCTTAATGTCAGATCAATTGGAAAATTATAAAACTATGTTTTGGTCCAAATTAGATAAAATCTTGTATGCAACATGTTATGAAATGTTATTTTCTGTAACTGAAGTCATTTTGCATTTTCATTTCGTTACACAAAATAACCCATTTCATAACTGTTTGCATAAATAGCTATTAAATAACGGAAGATAAAGCTATACGGAATATAATCATTATCCTTCCATTAATTTAATTTTGTTTCTACTGCAAACAAGTGCTTTAAATCTTTACTATGTATTAAACTAACTCGACATAATACACGATTGTATTGTAGGTACATTATTGTGTTCTTATATTATATCAAATTAATTTTTTTTTTCTGTTTCAGGTAAGAAATTATTTCTCTTAATTAGACCTTCTAGAAAAAGAGTAAGTTTTTTAAATTTTTTATAGTTTCATTCACTTTAGTAGCAATGAACAGAGAGGCAAAATTAAGCTGCACGCCATAGGCGTACGCTTGATGGCGTCCTAAACTTTTAGAAGACTGATAAGATGACGCATAGTGTATGAACTTACTTTTTACCGATACTTTTATGAAACACTTTAACTTGCTGATCAGTTAGTTGCCTTAGAAATACGTCACAGTCTATTCAATCTTATAGTTGATTTATGTGCGCCAAAGTTTCAACGTTCTCAAAGGTCCCAATTTTTTTTGGATTTCCCAATCATAAAGAATGGAATCATTTGCGCATTTGCATTTTCAAAACATTGACCTAATCTTTGCTCATATTATGACCAGGTGCTCTAGGATCTAGTTCATTTTTTAAAGCAGGTCAAAAAAGAGCATTGAATTTTTAGAAAAAAAAAGCTTTTTACTTGCAGTATGACGTTGAAGTGATCTCAAGCTAGTAGTTAAATTTCGAATTAATAAAATTTTTAGAAGAGGGTCTTAATCGGCTGTGTAGAATATAAAAAGAATATCGTATAAAATAATGGGAAATGCATTGGCGACTATATTTTTTTTTAAATAAATATGATTTGAGTTTGCGTTTGTTTTATTTGAAAAAAATACTGTAAAGCTTTTCGATGGGTTTAATATCAAATAAATCAAATTAAGTTCAAGGTTTGTGAGGTTTATATGGCGGCCGATGGCGCAGTTGTCTCCAATAGCCAATCGTTCTAGACTTGGCAAAGAGGAGCAAGTTTAAGCTTACTAAGGTTGGTACTCTTTTCAAACAATAACAGTCATCTATACGTCGGATCGGGTACTTCTGCCTTATGTTAGCATAACCATTTAATATAGAAATTATTAATAGTATATTTTTATTTCTATCTATGCTAAATCGAATGATGAACAGCATATGAATCCGAAGTGTTTTGTAATTTTTAAAAGTAATTCATTCTTGTAACGTCAAACTGATATTTGTCACTTTTTGATATCCAAAATGGCAAGAAAATTGACCCCGGCAGGCAAAATACATATTTTGTTAAATTTGGAAAGTTGCACCATTAAACAAGTCGCAGAAGAATTTTATTTGAGCAAATCTACAGTACTACAAGTTAAAAAAGATGGGAAAATAAAGGCAGTATATGTCGCAAACGAGGAAAAGAATATCAACTGATATAATATATGATCAAAAAGTCTTTGGATCGCGATAGCCATGAAGAGTAAAAACAATCTATAGAATTACATATTTACTTCTGTACTTTGAAGTCACAAATAAAATAGATTTTAGGATATGGTAATTAGTTGCATTTTATGAATATTTTATAACCAGCCGACTTGAAAGTTGTTAAGTAAATGTCAAAACTAATTGAAATAAATAATTTCATAGATATTTCGTAAATTCCACGGCAATAACGATCCAAAGACTTTTTGATCATACGATAGATCACAATTTATTTGAATATTTGAGAGAAAATCAAAAATGACAAAGCAAATTCATAGATCTCGTATAAGATTTATTAATAGGGAACAATTATGGAAATCTATTGAAAATACCTGGGAGAACATCGTTGAAAAACCTAATTTTTTACGAGGTTTCATTTATTCTGTACTTAGAAGGTTAAGGACAGTAATTGATACGAATAGCGGATCAATTAAGTATTAGTTTATTGTGTTTTTTAAATTGTATTAAAAAATTACTTGACATTTGACTCGTCTTTCAAAAAAAGGTTAATAAACACTAAGCAATATTAGAAAATTTTGACAAGTTAGATTATGTGAGCTTATATGTATTAAAAAGTTATGATACCCGCCCGACGTACAAATCGCTGTTGTTGTTCGAAAAAAATGACTATTGTAGGTAGTACTAACCTTATAAAGCTTAAACTTGCCCCTCTTTGCCGAGTCTAGTAATAACTCATAATTTGCCTATGCCCTCTGTAATAATCATTAAGTTGTTGATGGATGTTAAGGTATGAATTCTTGTTACGGCATCCACTTATCTCGTACAGTCACAGCCTGTCGCCGGGAAACATTTTACTTGACCCACATATCTGCTAGTATGAGTACAATATTATTATTTTCATTGTTATTATACATTAGTGAAGGATTTCAACGCGGTTATGATATATAAACAATTTTTAATTTGGGCGTTAAACTTCGCATTCTAAATTTAATTCAAGAGATAACCCAGTGCCTAAACTAAATGCAGTCTTCTTTCTGTCGTTGGGGTCCATTCGAACTTACTAATAACCGCTCTTCAAATCCAGAGTGGAGCATAATTTTGCACCTGCCAAAGGTATCGTCTGCCAGTGCCAGTGTATCGTCTATTCTTGACAGAGGATAAGTGCTCTTTTTAGTTACGTTATTCTTTCGGGGATAGTCCACGTAAAACTCGGTTGATTCATCCTTCGTTCTTACAAGAATCACTGGTGAATCCCATGGACTATTTGAAGGTTTAATAACTCTCATATGTCGTATAATTTGTTCGGCTTCCTCACGTTTTGCCAGTGGTAGCCTGCTTGGTCATTGTTGCATTAGAACTGCCTCGCCGGTATTTATTTTATGCCAGTTTCAGTTTCAAAGACATCTTCATATTGCTTGGTTTAATACATTGCTAAAAATTGAAGAAATTGCCTGCGATATTTATGTGATTTTATTAACGTTTCTAAAGATATATGTTTGTAAACTTATTTGTTCTGCCAATTAAGTATTCCTATTGAGATTTAACACAACTAATTTATAATGAATGAAGCAATTACATTGCACTGTATGCCAGCATTTGTGTGACTGTGTATGCGTACATACATGTAGAAGATAATAGCTACTAACGACGAATATACTTTATTTAATTCTAAACGCATTCGTGTTTATTTGCTGGCATAACAATGCAATAAGATTATTTTAATTATGGTTGAGGTTTATAAAACCCGAAGATAATGCCAATAAATTATTGTAATTATGTGAAATGAAGCATCATTCTCTCTATGAGCATTATCAGTGTGTGTTATATCGTGTCGTTAACATCGGGGTCAAATGTACTTGAACTTTGCATAATAATAAAACTGTCTGATATGTTAATACCTTTTTTTATAACACAGACATTCCTTTTGCTCTCAGAACGATACACATTGCAAAACCTGCTCACAAGCTTCCATTGATATACATATATTAATTATATATTTCCTTTTATTCGTTGGTTTCCTTTTATTGTTGTATTTTATGATCATTCCTAATGAAAATTTAATAGAATAGCTTCGCTTCATACAGTTTTAAATTCCGATCGCATACCGATGGAACATAACTTGCCATATAAAAGCGTTTCATCTTTGTTGTAATTTCTTAATATTACCATGGGGACGGGTGTATTAAAGAAGACGGCGTTTATAGACTGTATTGAATTTTATTGAAATAACTTCTAAAGGAATTTTTAAATCCATCTGAAATAGGCGACGATACCAAAATGTGATTACCATTGTGTAATTTTGTAGATAATTAACGATTATTATTTGACGCCATGATCCCCCATTTCAGTTATACAAACATTTCCATGCACAAAAATGCACATTTCTTTCAAACGATGTGTTTAAAGTTTTTAAGTTTAGAAATATTTTTTATAATTTGCTTCATAAAAATGGAACATCTTATTGACCAAGTATTTTGAACTATGAAAATTGCATTGTTTTTTTGAGTTTTTTTTTTAATTAATGGCCAAGATTTAGAAACATTTAGTTTTTAAATGAAAAGAGCAATTTGACCTGTATATTATTTTGTTCTGAGCATAATTGATGATATTACAAAGCAGTTTTACGAGGACGATTCGTAAGGTAAGTTCCGTTTCAGCCTAGTGAAGAGAGGAGGGGGGAATGTCGGCGTAATCGCAGCGCTGCGTTGTAGCATAGTATAAATTTAAGCAGTAAAGTCGCTAGCCCAAATTATTGAAATAAAATGGTAACTCGCGCATTCCAATGCGCATATACGCCCTCTAACGGTAACCTCGCTTACTACTGCTCATTTTGCAGCGATATTTGTGTTATAAATCCTTTAGGTTATATTTTGATTTTAATTTATAAGCGAATATTAATCCAGCGTTTACTTACATCTCCATATTCAGTATTATACAGGGTGTCCAGAAACTCTCCTGACAAACGAAGACCGGAGATTCCTCTGATAATTTTAAGACAATAAACCCAAATTCACCTAGTCCGAAAATGCTTCCTAAGGGAGCTAGAGTTCTTTGAAGATGGCGCCTTGTATTTATTTTTTTTTAAATTCCTCCAGAACGCTTCTATTTAGAAAAACAAAAACTGGTATGCTTATTTATCCTCCAGAGATAAATCGATTCCATCAATTGCGAATTTCTAGTACCGGTCATAGGCGTCCGTTTTGGGTAGGTCAACGGTTATTTTAAGGCATAACTTTTTTGTCTTTAACTTTTAAGCATTTGTGACACTAGATTATTAAATTTTCAGGTATTCCAGTATTAAAAGGTACTCTTACTTTAAGTCGGTAGGATACACCGTTTTCTAGAAAAATCGATTTGTAAATTTTTCGTTTTTTCTTCATTAATGTTCAATTTATTATGTACCTACTTATTTTTAGCGACGAAGTTGGCTTGGACTATCAAGGCATGGATGAAAATTAATTTAATAAATTAAAAACAAATTATTTATTACAATGGAACGAAACTAACAAAAAAAGAACAAGTATCAAAGGTAGATTGTTACAAAAGTTGCGATGTGAGTTATTTCTAAATTCGTTGCAAGCATCTTGTATCCTTAGCCAGAGTTGTGCGCGATTTTGTATCGGAACGGAATAAAGAAATGCTTTTATGTATCCCCAAACACAATAATCGCAAGGATTCAAATCCGGCGACCTTGCTGGCCAAGCAACTGGACCGCCTCTTCCAATCCAATGGTCTTCGTAGTTATGATCTAGAAAGTCTGGTACATTCCTGCTAAAGTGGGCCGGACAGCCGTCCTGTAGAAACCATAAGTTTTGCCGAATATTTAAACGCACCTCATCTAACAAATCAGGTAAAATATTTTGCAGGAAATGTAAGTAATCAGCACCTACTCCTATCCAGACGTTTATGCTAAACCTATGCTGATGCTTAAATTCTTGAGCAACGTGGGGATTGTCACCAACGTACGAATAATAATGTGCATTATGTACATTAAAAATTCCATTTTTTGAGAATGTAGCTTCGTCACCAAACAAAATGTTCCTGAAGAAATCTTCATCTTGATTTTTCTGATTTTGTAACCATCTAGCGAATTCTACGCGAGCAGGAAAATCCCCTTCCAGCAGTGCTTGCACCTTTGTAAAATGAAAAGGATATAAATTTTCTTTGTGTAAGATATTTCCTACGGAAGATTTTGAAATTGTGGGGTACATGGCAGATAGTCTTCGAACGCTAATTTCTGGATTTTCCTCAACTTCCATTAAAATAACATCTTCATGTTCTGCTGTTACATCATTATGTCTCCCTGTTTCATTATTTTTTGGGACCACTGAACCTGTTTCTCTTAATCGTTGGTGAAGAGCTGTAAATGTTGAGTGAGTGGGACGCTGACAATTGGGAAAAAATTTTTCAGCGTATCTACGTTGCGCCGCTCGAGCGTTACACCTCATTTCGCCATAAACTAAATGCATATCGGCGTATTCCTCATTAGTAAAAACCATTTTTTTTTCAATTGAAATCGTTGTGAATCGTTTGAATAACACAAAGTAAAAAATGAAATGATAAACTTCGCGAACTGACAACAATTTGACAATGAAAAACGTAGGTTTTACATCTGTTGGCAGTTCAGAGCTAACTATTGCAAAAAATAAAAAATTGAACTTTAATGAAGAAAAAACGAAAAATTTACAAATCGATTTTTCTAGAAAACGGTGTATCCTACCGACTTAAAGTAAGAGTACCTTTTAGTACTGGAATACCTGAAAATTTAATAATCTAGTGTCACAAATGCCTAAAAGTTAAAGACAAAAAAGTTATGCCTTAAAATAACCGTTGACCTACCCAAAACGGACGCCTATGACCGGTACTAGAAATTCGCAATTGATGGAATCGATTCATTTCTGGAGGATAAATAAGCATACCAGTTTTTGTTTTTCTAAATAGAAGCGTTCTGGAGGAATTTAAAAAAAAATAAATACAAGGCGCCATCTTCAAAGAACTCTAGCTCCCTTAGGAAGCATTTTCGGGCTAGGTGAATTTGGGTTTAATTGTCTTAAAATTATCAGAGGAATCTCCGGTCTTCGTTTGTCAGGAGAGTTTCTGGACACCCTGTATACTTTTTATTTTGTTTTAACTTTAAATTCTTTCTTTGGAGACTGTGGTTAAGTAAAAACTTAAAAAAGGTATATAACCCCTTACCACAATTATTAATCGTATCCTAAATACGTATTTCGATAAATAAGTTGTCATCATCAGTAGGTAAAAACCACTAATTAAAAAGTCGCACATGGGGCACAGTAAAGCTAGAAAACCGCTTACGCAACAACTACTTTACACCGCGTCCACGTATTCGTACGTAGCATTTCTCTAGCAACGATAGTGTCTACTATGATCAAATGACAATGTTGTTAAAATAAAATTGAATTTTCGGATTTTTTTAAAATATTTATATTGTGGATACAATAACGAACTTGTGTGACATAAAAGTAAGATGTAATATCGTCGCCTTCAGGGCATAAACATCTAATAAATACCCTTGGTATATAGATAACTAATTATTACGCTCTTTTTGTCATAAAAGTAATTTATCTAGTTTTCAATTTTTTTTATCGCTTTACATACGAAATAAATAAATAAACCTCAATTGAAATGAAAATACATATTTTGAAGGCAATAAATCCATTTTCAATGATAAATATTTTTGTTTGTTTGTTACTCCGGATGTGTAAATAGCATCCCTCGTAATTGTTTTGTTACAAGTCTTATTAGTGTTACTCATAAATGTTGACATCATACCAAATATAGAACCCATTCATTAATTTAAAAAAGAAATTAGTTGCAAATTATAACTTTTATTTACTCATTTTATTCCAAGCATGCACATTTCTACAATCACTTCGTAATAAAAATTATAGAAATCGATAGGAAATTCAACAAAGTGAACCTCAAAAGAAAATCTTATTACAGTACGTGTCTGGTTAAAAACTAAATGACAGGATTGAAGAGACGCTCCTTAAAATTATAATTCTATTCTGACTACAAATTTGGAATTTTTTGAACGTCCCACTGTGTATCTCCCAAATTAATAGCATAGGTTTGTTATCATCGTAGATCTGCCGTCAAGTTAATTTACGGCTGCCGGGAAAGAAGAGACTTGATTAAACATCTTGTCAGACTCGGCTAACGGCAATGAAAAGGCGAAATACAGAATGCAAAAGTAGTCACCCCTCATTACGCATTCCAGCGTCGTAGAACCTTAGCGAAATTTGCAGGAAGTTTCTTGAAGCTTTACAACGTGTAGTGTATACCGTGTTATTTTTCTTTGCGATATTAGCGCTGCAGAAAACATTGCTCTGTTGCATCGGAATCTGCATGTATTTCACAAAAGGCGTATGTCACTGTAATTCGATCACGAAGTGCCTGTTCATAAAAGCAGAACATTTATTGACATTAGCTTTATTCTGGCACTTGTTTTAAGGAGTTTTACGCTTGAATACATAGCTGTTAATTTATATTTAACTTTAAAATAGAAATAAAACTAATAGTTAAAGTCTTCACTTTATAAATATTTGTTCGTAAAACGACAATTGTTTCGCGAACTAGAGCACGTTACAAACAAAATAATTAAGGTGATCCAAACTGAACTTCTGGATTCCGAGTTTCAAAAAAAAAAGAAAATATTGGATAAATTAGAATTTCATTGCTATCATTTTAAAGTACAAAGAAAAGATCCTTGCTGCTACAGGGATCTTAGTGTGACCAGCAACATAAGCGGATTATTTGGAAAAATCCTCCAGGAAAAGATGAGAACTGATGTAAGGCATAGAATAAGTGAAGATCAAAGCGGTTTCATTCCAGGTCATTTCTGTATTAATAACCTTTTCACATTACAACAAGTAATGGAGAAAAGGATTGCGACAGGACAAGAAATCCATATGGCCTTCATTGATCTCAAGGAAGCTTGGTGATTCGGTACCACAAAATAGGTTATGGGAAGTCTTAATTCAGATTAATATGAATACGGATCTGCATTTATAAGGAATGGCAAACAACAGTCAAAACCTATATCGATAACAAAAGGACTTCGTCAAGAGTGTTGCTAGCCGATATTATTTAACCTGTACTTAGAAGCAGTGTTGAGAGAATGGAAACGAAGCTGAATAGCAATAGGTATAAAATTAATGAAAAATATCTCCATACACTTAACTTCGCAGACGATCAAGTGCTTCTCGCGCGAGATTATATGATTGATTTGGAATTTATGTTGAGAAGACTTAATAGTGCATATAAAAATTGGGGCCTTCAAGTGAGACTACAAAATACTGAATACTTAGTAGTCAACAGTAGTGCACATTTGAAGTTCTAATAGATGAGGGGGTGCAAATACGACATGTTTCGGCAATGATGCCTTTGTCAAGGAAATAAAAAATATTTTTTATTTCCTTGACAAAGGCATCATTGCATGTATGATGATGAAACATGATTTTGTAGAGGCTGAAATTATTATATACTTTCCCTGTGATTCTAGAGCCTTTCTTTATGTATCACAAAACACTGGCGCCATGAGTTTTCTGGATGAAATTTGCATTCTTGCTTTTTTGGTGGTGGGATCTCTTGTGCACCCATTACATGGATTCTTGTTTTATCGGTGGGTTCCAGTGATACACCCATATCTTCCTCACAAATTTGTTGCCCACACAATTTTTGTTCGGAAGTAAGCAATTTGGAATTTGTTCATTATAAATCATCATGTAACATTTTTAACGCTGTGCCTTCTGATATCTCCACTTCAACAGCAATAATTAACACCTTTGTTAGATCTGCTAAGCCTTGTTCCTCAATCCTGTAATCGAGGAGAATGCCAAAATGTAAAAAAATACAGGGTTTTCAATTTATTACTATTATTCAAGCTAAAACATTTCCGCGTTAAATTGTAGCTATTCCCTTTAAGGAATTCTATGAATCCTAGTTCATGTGGTGGATTAGTCTACATTCTCCTTTCTTTTTCTCTCAGACTTTGGTGACTTCTTGCCATCTCGACTATTTTCTTCCATTTCTTCCTGTCTGCCACTTGTTGCATTTATCCCTCTACATTTAGTGTTTTTAAGTTTTCTTCTACCTGTTGCTTCCATTTGCTTCTGGGTTGCCCTCTCAATGTATTTTGTGTTGGTTGCCATGTTGTTATTTCTCTTATCGGTGCTCCTCTCTCTCTCTTCTCATTATGTAACCGTACCATCTTAATTTTAAAGTCTTGATTTCTCTCACTATATTTTTCTGTATTAATGCCTTATCAAATCGATCTCTTGCTTCATCAAAGCTCAATATTCGTTATTTGCCGTCTTTTTTGCACCTACTATTTTTCTTATTACACGGCGTTCAAAAATTTTTAACTTTTCTAGCGCTTTCATTTTAAAAAAGTGTAATTTTAGTACGTTACTTTTTTGTTAAACACTTTGTATATTTAATAATACGTCAAATGATGCCTCTTCATCACTAATTTCCGTGAAATTTCTGTCTAAAATTTTATTACAATATCTTTTTTAATTTAAAAGATATTTACATGGTTCCACATATTTGCCCGACACTGTATATTAGATAAATAAATAATAAACAACGCTGAGTTTAGGTTCATTCCTGAAGATTACGATTTTTTGGTCGAAATCGTATATTGTTAAATATTTATACGTGCGTTGTATAATAATAATAATAATAAATCATTATATTTACGCTATAAATATATTTCTAATTGAAAAAATTCGTATATAATAATGGTAAGTAAATATATTTCTGACCAAAACATGGTATTATTTAAATTGTACATTGAAATCCAACACCTATTAAAGCAATGTACTCATGTAATTCAAGCATTTACATCGAACCACTGATAATGAATTATCTTCAGGGGAAATTTATGAAATGTCAACTCAATTAAAATTTATTTCATTCCAAATCGCATAAAATTAAAATATTACTCGAAATACAGGTGTAAAAGCCATGCATCTTTCTCAATCTCGTTCTCTTTTCCCCACACATTATTATTTCGAATTGTCTGCGTATTCAAAAATCTATCCATTAAACTCCTACGTGGAATTCTTCGAGGGAGAATCCGACCATTCCATAAATCAGGTACCAGCACGGCACGGTCCAGGTATTCGCCATCAATATCGATCTTCGACTGTCGCGGTGTTAAGTTGTGAGAGTTTGTGTCGGGAGATGCACGCACGAAATACGAAATATTACTCATAACACATAATGTATTGTGCGTTCAAAAAAAAAAAAACTACCGCAGAGTTGGCAAGGAAATTTTCAAGAATGTCTCAACTAATTACAAAGTTTTACTGTTGTCAAGTAGCTGTCACCTTTATTTATACGTGTAATAAATTATCAAAAAATGATCTATATATATATATATATATATATATAACATTTCATTAATTGACGTAGCAGACACTTCTTGGTGAAACATTTTGTAATTAACAAATTTATTATAAAAACACACTTGGCTATTTCAGAATTTTTTATTAGATTATTTCTAACATATGTTTCGGCTGTTATGCCATTGTCAAAGAGTATCTTAAAACTAACTTACAATACGTGCCCTTTTAACTTTTATACCTATTTTTTAGTGCTGGGGTTATGGTCAAGACCATTTACAATCGTGTCTACTATGGGGGTGTCAACAAATTCTAACTGTGTATTTGTAATTATTGTATTTTGTTTTTGCGCTTTTTTAATTTCTAGTATTTCTAATAAATCTAGTCTTCTACTTTTTATTACGTTATGTAACACGGTGGAGCTATTAGTAATAGTAATAAAAACACAGGTTTTTCGACACACTGTATCGAACAAAGCCATTTGCCTGACATTAATAGCTTCACCGTGTTACATAACGTAATAAAAAGTAGAAGACTAGATTTATTAGAAATACTAGAAATTAAAAAAGCGCAAAAACAAAATACAATAATTACAAGTACACAGTTAGAATTTGTTGACACCCCCATAATAGACACGATTGTAAATGGTCTTGATCATAACCCCAGCACTAAAAAATAGATATAAAAGTTAAAAGGGCACGTATTGTAAGTTAGTTTTAAGATACTCTTTGACAATGGCATAACAGCCGAAACATATGTTAGAAGTAATCTAATAAAAAATTGTGAAATAGCCAAGTGTGTTTTTATAATAAATTTGTTAATATAACATTTCAGAATAATTGAAACATACATGAGTAGGTAAACCCCACCAGTTTTGTATAATACAAAGGTATTTTTAATAATATAAAATTCACACCAGATTTTTAATAATATTTTATATTATTAAAAATACCTTTGTATTAATATAACATTTGATAAATTATTGGAGTTTTCGGCTTTTTATATGAAATATTTACAAGTATTAAATTAGAATGTATGTATTTCGTATGATTTGCTTTGTAATTTGTAGACAGCAATGTTTACATCCCCACTTACTCTGCAATTACATACATTCTAATTTAATATTTGTAAATATTTCATATAAAAAGCCGAAAAACTCCAATAATTTATCAAATGTTATATTTAATGAACGGCTAAGAAATTATCTAAACACACATATATATATATATATATATATATATATATATATATATATAGTTCATTCGATGAATATCTACGTCGAATATCTAAATCAACTATAATTTTGAAAGGTCAGGAAATAATTATCCTTATATTTATATATATATATATATATATATATATATATATATATAGATAATTTCGTGACCTTTGTCTGTTATGGTAAATTTAATTTATTGGCGATTTAAGGTCTGGTTTTGTTTCAAAATGTATATACAATATATATAAAATATATTTTATATTCCTTGAAAAAGGCACATTTGCCGAAACATGTAGTATTGTTTGAAATATATACATTTTGAAGTAAAACCAGACCTTAAATCGCCAACAAATTGAATTTACCATATATATATATATATATATATATATATTTATATATATATATATATATATATATATATTTATATATATATATATATATATATATATATATATATTTATATATATATATATATATATATATAAATGATGTTAAGATGGCACATTGTGTGACCGTCGTTCACCGAGGTAGCCACTAAGAGTGTTCCCTCGGTTGCGATGAGCGACCCCGTGCAGGGTGCGCTTCGCTGGTCTGCGCCTTGCCTCGTTAGGGCGGGGGTCGAGCCGTCGAAGTACTGCACGGAAAAGTAAAGAAGTTGTCGGGAAAGGGTTGGCGGCTCTACGCACCGGCTGGTTATCCGATCTCTCTAATTTACGTGACCGGTCACTTAACACACGCACGAACGCACCATCATACAAAACCCTATACTTACGCTCTTACACAAACACAAAATCACACACCCAAAGACACGCAAGCTGCCAGCAGCAACCAACACACAAATTCATACCCAGAAAAAGACACAAGCTGCTAGCAGCGAACAACACATCTGTTCTCACCTTGCTATCTATTTTTTGGAATACTAAGGCATGATTTATTATTACTATTTGAATGTATCTTTGAATAATTTAAACCATAGCAACTCAATTCCTTGACATTTATATTCTGTCATTTATATTTTTTATATCCTTGACAAAGGCATCATTGCCGAAACATGTAGGATTATTTTAAATATATACACTTTGAAGTAATAACCAGACCTTTAATCGCCGCCAAATTAAGTTTACCTTATCATACCAAGGTCACGAATATACTATATATATATATATATATATATATATATATATATATATATATATATATATATATATATCGCCGACAAATTAAGTTTACCTTATCATACCAAGGTCACGAATATACTATATTTATATATATATATATATATATATATATATATATATATATATATATATATATAGAAGGTAAACTTAATAAGTCGGCGATTAAAGAACAATGTTCACACCTTGCTATCTATTTTTTGGAATACTAAGGCATGACTTATTATTATTATTGGAATGCATCTTTGAATAATTTAAACCATAGCAACTCAATTATTTGACATTTATATTCTGTCATTTATATTTTTTATTCCCTTGACAAAGGCATCATTGCCGAAACATGTAGGGTTGTTTTAAATATATATACTTTGAAGTAATGAACCAGACCTTTAATCGCCGACTTATTAAGTTTACCTTATCATACCAAGGTCACGAAAATATTATATATTTATATATATATATATATATATATATATATATATATATATATATATAATATTTTCGTGACCTTGGTATGATATGATATTTTTAGTCTTAAATAGTTAACTAACTTTAATTATTGTTTTGGTACTACATTATTTATATTACAATTTCCTTGTTACTTAATTTATTCATTAATAATTATGTTTATAATTTCGAAATGAAATGAATATTTTTAACAACTAAACTAAATTTTACTACTACACGCGATAGAGCAGAAAATTAAAAGAAAGAAACGTCCATAATTTTTTTATTTATAAAAATAACTATGTCAAGTGGTACATCATTTCAAACGTTGAAAGAAGGCTTTTTTTATAAAGTTATGGCCAACCATGGTTTCCATTAGAAAAAAAAACACAAGTTTGTGTCATAACTCAAACATTATAACTTAAATGAAAAATTCGATTATACAGTATTATTAAGCACATAATTACTTATAACTTTCTTCTCTACACATTTTTGCTAAAGTCAATAATAACAGAGATATAGGCGCCGGACAAAATAGAAAAAAATATATTTTTGCGATACATCTAGTTAGCCATGCATTTTTTCCAAAAACAAAAATCTCATTAAACTGAGCTTGTAAAACTGCAATTCTTTCCCCATTTAATCGTCTCTCTATCTCCGCTAGTTTCCGAGATCCCCATGCTAAACACCAGAAAAAACTCATCCTGTATATATATTTATTTATTTAAAATCATCTCTTACATGTTTCGGCGATTACTGCCTTTTTAAAAGAATTTTAAATTTGTACATTAATATATAATACACTTTTCACAGTTGTATGACAAGTTCCATTGGATAGTTGAGTTTGTTTATGCTAAGGAATATGATGAGGTTTATGGTTTTCATAAATTTTTCATAAATTTTCATGAGTTAATTCCATATTTTAACCGCGATTAAATTTTCAAGTCACTGTAAAGTAAGCGAATAGCGTCCGTATGACATGATGCAGCCAATGCTAGATAACATTATAATGTATTAAAAATTATTTAAAACTTTATAAAATTAGTTTTCTAATCTACATTTAAATGGAGTTTCTACACGTATCCTCTTCGTCAATCAATTATTTAAAAGTGGATTTAGTACAGTTCACTACTGTCTTCTACACATTACTGAAGTACCCCACGAATATGTTAATTTGTCGACACAATTATTTTACAATTGAGATTAGGATCTCCTCTTAATAGGTGATGATCAAATTCTCTAACAATTTGCATAATCGCAATGTTGAAATTAAATTGTCGAAACTTTGTGAAAAATATCAGAGGAACTCGTGATACTGATATTGATAAAACATTTATAGCTAGTACATTTTGTTTATTTATATTTCTTAAGTATTTTGTTTGGGAATAAGCACAGCCTTGAAATTAAATTAAACATTCACAAATGTATACATTACACTTACACATACATAACAACTAATTGTTAAGTCTTGGCGAAAGATAAACTCGTATATCAAATTGTCGCCAGTTCAATATTTACAAAATACTTGTGCAAGACAGCCTATTTGTAAGATTGTCGATAATTCCGATATATACGAGTACTATGTTGTAATACGTATGTTTCTCCTCCTGTTGGATATCTCTTATGTATGAATGTGTAATATATGCATGTGTGTGAAAAAGTATGTTTTATAAACATGTACATACGAGAGCTATCTAGGAATTAGATTATGTTTTGGCATTAAAAAAAATATAGGAAAAAATAGTTACTTAAGCATTAGAAGCGGTAAGGCTTGTTTACTGGACGAAGGTGACTGAGGGTACCGAAGCCACCGATTTTGCTTGAGAGCGGTAGCCTCTTAACGCTTGTGATGCTTATTACGTTTTTTCCACGCTTCGTGCAATAATGGAATGAATTGATTTAAATGATCTTTAAATTAAAATTGGTTTAATGTCATAGTGACAATTCTGTGACAACTATCATGCACAAAAAAATAACTTTTTCTCAGCAATGCACAATGGAAAATTCACCAATTAAGTAGTGGGAAGAAATACAATAGGCAGTTGGCTTTCAATGGTCGCAAAATGCTTGAATTTGCCGGATCCCCATTTTTATACTGGGCATGGGTTTAGAAGTACTTCGGTGAATAAAAGTGTTGATATTTTAGGCCTTAAAAGACACGGTGGGTGGCGTTCGTTATCTGTTGCAGAAAGTTACGTAGCTGATTTGTTGGTGACCAAATTAAAGTTTTCAGGAAAAATTTTGCATGAAAATACACCCGAGGAATCTATCCTTTCTAGTGACATAACGACTACAGAAAATATTGTTATAGAGAAGAAGGCAGGAAGCAATTCCACACTAAATGCAGCCGAAGATTCTACCTTTTCTGGAACCATAAGAAGTTTATTTACCAACTGATTGTACTTTTAATGTTGTGTTAAAAATTATTTTAAATAAAATTACAAATCTTTCATATTTAATTACTTGTTGCCTGAACTGTTATTTACCGATCTGCAAACACAATTGACTATTCTTTTAATCCAACCAGTAAATACATTAACTTGAGTGATCGTGCAAAAACTATTGTGATGTGAGTCATCCGAAACAGCAGGCGAGCGGATCACGCGCCAAATACGTCATCGAGTCTCACGTACCTCCTAGAAAAGAGCTTCTGGAAGGTCCTCGAATAAGCTATATAACTATATAAGAACCGTTCGGACGAGATACGATTCATTCAACGAGTTAGAGAGATAGCTGCTGTGTGATAATATATAAACGTAAATAAATACATACTCATATACATATAAATACATATTGTGAAATAAATATTATTAGTTAGTAAGTGTATGTAGTGTGTTTTGTTATTAATATAGTGTGTTTTATTATTAATATAGAGTGTTTTAAATTACCGTTAATTTTATTTAAAAGAACCCAGAAATACAAATATTTTACATTGTTATATTCATTTGAAAGCGATACTTAAATACTACTTTTCAACATAGTCTTCATATACAAATTTAGACACTTAACATAGCGGCGAACAAGCTTTGAAAATCCATCGTCATAAAATTCTGCTATCTGAGACTTTAACCAGTTAGTTGTGCTCTCCAGCAGTTTCACGCCGTCGTCAAAGCGCTGTGTTGCGAGCCAGGTCTTCATGGCTGAAAGCAGGTGGTAGTCGCTGGGTGCAAGATCTGAACTGTACGGCGGATGGGGAACACTCCCACTTGAAAACATCCAAGATATCTCGAGTGCGATTTGCCATGTGTGGTCGGGCGTTGTAGTGCAAAAACCAAATTTTTGAACTGAACTTTCCTCTACGCTTGTTCTGAATTGCTCCTCTTAATTTTTCCAAAATTTGACAATACCTCGCAGAGTTTATTGTTGTGCCTCCTTCAAGAAAATCGATAAGAAACACACCTTTCTTGTACCAAAAAACAGTTGCCATAATATTCCTTGGAGACAACATTTGCAAGTATTTTCTTGTGTGTCCTCATTTGGTCTCGCAGTTCACATGTTTCACCCAAGTCTCGTCTCCAATTACGATTCGATCAAGTAATGACTCACCATCTTTTCCGTAAGATTCTAGAAATGTAATACGCTGATTTTTGTCGTTTTCTGTCAAGATTTTGGTACCCATGCAACAAACTTCGTGAATTATGTAGAAAACTAAGCGAGAGCTCCGTAATTGTGAATCGACGCCTTTCTTGAATCATCCTATCGACTTTTGCGATCAGTTCATCAGTCACAATGCTCGGTCGCCCACTTCGCTCTTCATCGTGAACATTCCTTCGGTCATTTTTAAACCTAATGCATCATTGGCGCACTCCACCTTCAGTGATTACATTGCTTCCGTACACTTTACACAGTTGGCGATAAATTCCAGTCAATTTATGGCTTTTCGACAACAAAAACCTTATTAGGTCCGCCAAGAACAGCAGTCACCCAGAAAGACATCGATGTTATTCACCACCTGATTAAGGAAGATAGACATGTAACATATCGTGAAATTGAGACTTCCATGGGTATTTCAAAGACCTCAATCAAAACGAGACTACATGAACCGGGCGTGAAGAAATAAGTTTCCCGCTGGCTCGTTTTAATTGGTGCCGTAAAACTTTGGGCGGCTTCAATAATAAAAACTCAAAATACGTCATCTTGAGTGGCGTCGAATCATGGATTTGTTCCTATGAATCCGAAAATAAATGTCAATCCGCTGTTTTAAGTGTGTTTTAAGATGAAAAGAATCCGATAAAAGTTATCCGTTGAAGAAGTATGTCGAAAAATATGGTCGCAACGTTTCTCTCAAAATAAGGTCATCTAGCTACAATTCCTTTGCAAGATCGAAGAAAGGTTAATGCGGATTGGTCCACAATTGTTTGTCAGAAATAATCGCCGCGCTCCGAGAAACCAACCCACAACGGCGAATCATCCTGCATCATGACAATGCGATTTCGTACACAGTTCGAAAGACAAGAGTTTTTCGAGCAGCAAAATATCGAATTATTAGACCATCCTCCGTATTGTCCTGACCTAAGTCCAAACAATTTTTTTACGTTTCCAAAACATGGTCGACGATTTCAGTCGCCGGAAGAAGCAGTAGGCATAACGGCAATTTTGACTGTCCCAACTGAAAACTGGAATAACTGCTTTAACAATTGGTTTGAAGAATACAGAAACGTATCAATTTTTGGGGAAAATATTTTGAAAAGCAATAAAGCACTTTGAGTTGATATGTTGACTTTATGGCTATAAGCAACATTAAAAAGACAAGAACACAAAACTTTTATTATCGAATACTTTCGAAATGATCAATGCCGATTGAAATCTGTACATAGACGCTATTAATTTAAATCCTAATTGTAACTTTATAACGGGTGTTTCTTTAACTGCATGAGAACTATCGATATCGATAACTATGATTTGACAGCTGAGAATATCAAACTGTGTTGACATTTCTGTTCAGTAAGGTTTGGCAAGTCATCATGAATCGTTTAACGCCAGAACAACGCTTCTAAATTGTGGAAATTTACATTGAAAAAAATAAATCTGTTCGCGAAGTTCATAGAGCACTTCGTCCATTTTACGGTTAACATAATCGGCTTAGTGAGCAAGCAATTCGTGCAGTTATTGATCGTTTTCTCACTAATTTTACTCTTCTCGATTCAAAACCATCAACAAGACAAAGAAGAGTGCGTACCTAAGAGAATATTGCTGCTGTAGCGCGAAGTATTGAAGAAGACGCCGAAATGTCGATTCGTCGTCGTTCTCAACTTGTTGGCCTTTGTCCTTCGACTACGTGGAAAATTTTACGTAAGGATCTTGGCTTACGTGCCTATAAAATACAGCTCGTGCAAGAATTGAAGCCAAACGACCATCGTTTGCGTCGCATTTTTGCTGATTGGGCTCATTTGAAACTGGCCGAAGATGAGCATTTTTATCAAAGAATTGTGTTTAGTGATGAAGCTCATTTCTGGTTAAATGGCTACGTCAATAAGCAAAATTGCCGTATTTGGAGCGAAGACAATCCTCAAGCCGTTAACGAATCACCATTACATCGATTAAAGTTGACTGTTTGGTGCGGTTTACACGCTGGCGGCATCATCGGTCGTTATTTCTTTCGAAATGAGCAAGGAGCTGCTGTTACGGTGAATGGCGATCGCTATCGAGCAAAAATTAATCAGCTAAACATCAACGACATTTGGTTCCAACAAAACGGGCGCAACTTACCATACTGCGCGCTTAACAATCGATTTACTGCAAAATCAATTTGGTGACAACTTTCTTTCCAGAAGTGGTTCTGTTCACTGGCCCCCTCGCTCGCGCGATTTAACGCCTCTGGATTACTTTTTATGGGGCTATGTTAAGTCATTGGTTTATGCCGACAAACCAGCAACTCTTGAAGCATTGGAAGCCAATATTCAAGCCACCATTGACGCCATACGGCCAGATTTATTGGAAAAAGTAGTCAAAAATTGGACTGATCGAATGGACCATGTAACTCGTAGCCGCGGCGGACGTATGCCGGAAATCATATTTAAAAAATAAATTCCACGAAATTATCTACCAGATTACAATAAAAAAAAATTTCATTTCAACAATATTTCTGTCTTGTATTATCATTTTAAGTTCTCATGCTCTTAAAAAAACACACTGTAACACTACTAGGATTTTTAAGCCGTCACCTTTTATGTACTTTGTGACTTATAATTATTTAATTTACGGAAGTTTCATAGAAAAAGTGTTTTTGCAAGTAAATACATGCGTTTAATTCCCGAACATATCACCATACATAACGCAGCTAATGTTTTGTGTTCGGACTATGAAAGAATATACGATGTACAAAAAGTAATTAACATTCTGGTTATGGGCGATGCCTGCGCGTAGAGACGTAGAGTATCCATAATTTAGCATAAAATTCTCCCAAGCTCATAAAAGAAAACAGCAATAAAAAAAGCGAATAAAAGAAGCATACTGCTCGCCAGATTTAATGTGCGCATTACATAATTCGAAGAAAAAATGACGTAAAAGGCGCAACTATGTACGCGCTCGGTCGTCATGTCCGCACGAACGGTTTTTTTGCCTTATTTTGTAGAAAGCATTTTATGTAAACGATGGCCATACTCATATGTACATATTGTAGGTACGTGATTGTAGTTAAAGAGAGATTCAAGGTTGAAATTCCGGTTGGCCGTGTTTGTTCAACACAAAGCAACTTTATTAATTAACTTTCTTATTAAACGCTTTTGCAGGAGAGGTACTTTGTCGGCATAGTCCACGAAACTAGGCAATAGAAATTGTAGAAATGAACGATATGACAGTCCACATATTCATTGGCAAACTTGTATTTATACAGCGATTGCTTGAAGATTGAATTTTAGACGGAAGACTTCTTCATTTTACCTACATTTCGTTTACTTAAAATCCTAACTACATTACTTTACTGTAACGGTGATGTAAGGCTCTCGAATGAATAGGTTCGGCTTTATTAAAACTTTAATCAATCAAGAACTTGATATACGAGTGCGAATCAACTATTAGTTAACCTGATTAACAAGGGCAGCACTAGCAGGAATATTATTTGCTTTTCAAGGTAGTAACCTTTCAAAACATAATTGTCAATATTTGCGTTCGAGACACTTTTTATTTGAGTAGAATGTAGACTATTTTTAACTTGTTTTGAATCATGGAGAAAGTGAACTACAATACCAAAACACACTATGAAATCAAAGCGTCGTAATTATTGCAGACTACAATACCAAAACACACTATGAAATCAAAGCGTCGTAATTATTGCAGACAAGTCTGAACGAAATTCAAGACTGGTGAACGAAATGATGAATCCGAGTTAACGAAAGTAAATCTGTGCAAGTAACATTTACCACCACAAGAGTTTACTGCCCTATAGTGTATCTATATAACTACGTTCTACCACAAAAGCAAGATGCCAAATACCTAGGAATGCACCTTGATCAGAGACTGACATGGAGAAAGCATATATTCCCAAAGAGGAAAGAGTTAGGCCTTAAAATTAGTTGACTATATTGGTTAATTGCTCAAAAATTCAACCTATTCTTGGAAACACAAAGTGGGGGACTGCTTCTATCTCTGACATTGTGATACTAGAAAGATTTCAGTCCAAACATCAGAGTTGAATCATAAATATAAACTAACACTGACCAAACAACTTGCGAAATTAGAGATAAACGATTTGGTTAGGTTGGTTCTTCTCATAAGAGCAATTCAATAGAGATATACTTAGATAAATATCGAAACCAATAAGCCGGCAAAAGTTTTGTGTAAGAGAAAACTTGCGGTTGAAAAGGGTCGTTTTATGATCTAGTTTAAGGGTAGCCTGTCATATTGAAACCAGCAATGTCTAACAAATTAGAAATTAAGAGTTGTGATGTCACTTAAGTTAAAATAATTAAAATATTCCTTGCAAAATACCTTAAAATGATACCGCACATGATATGGTTTGGATAAAGTTTATTGAAAGGATCTAAATGTGACTCAATATTAATATGGGGTGGGTATAATTTCGACATGTAGAAAAAATAACTCAGTAATAAATAAAATTACTAATTAATAAATAAGTAGAATAGAACGCGCATGTAATTAATTACTAAACTAAATTATGCAATAGAAATTCTAAACGAACATAAAATGCCTGGGTTTAACGTTCGATAGATATTCTCCGAAGGCTGTCATTTATCACCAGTGCGATACAAAAGAAAGGTGTTACAGATCCCATCAAATATGGCAAAAACGGCTTAGCAGTTTTTAATTTTTCATATTTGTGAATAATATATTTTAATTTTTTTTAATTTAAAAGCCTCAAAGGGCATTGAGTATTGAAACTAGACAAAGTCTATCTAACAAATTTTTCCTAATATGTAATTTATCTTTTCAGTAGATAAGTGTCCAGTGACACATTCTACGTTACCTTGATCATTTTGTTAACGTGATTTTACTATAGTAGTTCGAACGATTTTAGTCTCTTGACTCGCTATTGTTGTCGAGTAGCGAGATCACTTCGACACTTGTTTGTGTTTCAACCTCTTCTAGTGCTTGCCTGCAATCTTCTTGATCTCCGGCAAATCTCTTGATCTCGTCTTCAACCATGGGCACCTTCAGGTCTAGATGGATGTCTTCATTGCGGATGTACCCCGGCGCACTGCGATGCTTCAGAGTACTTTATTCTGGAGTATCTGAATGACCTTGCTGTTTGATTTTTTGGTGTATCCCCAGAGTTGGATGCCATAATTCCATACAGGCTTTAGTATTTGGTTGTAAAGAAGCAGTTTCTTGTGAATGACCTCCGAGGAGCCAATACATTTGTCTGAATTCGAGGTTCAATTTCTTCTTCGTAATTATTTTCCAACGTAGCTTGACATTCAAAGTCATGCCCAGATACTCTGCTTCGTTGGCATGCGGGATTGTTTGTTGGTTGACTAACACTGGAATGTTGCCATTTGGGATTGTCATTTTGGGATGTGAAATTGGCGTGTATCGACTTTGCCTCATTTAACTTGATGTAGCATTTCCCTGTCCAATTAGTGATATCGTTGATAGCTGTTTGTAGTTTTATTTATGGCCAACTGAATATCTTTGTCAGTAGCGAGCAGAGCGGTGTTATTGGCAAATGCTGCCGTAACTACTCCCTCGATCTGTAGGATGTAGTTGGTGTACAACAGGTAAAGTACAGGTCCAAGGACTCATGCAGATATGTTTTTAAGTTTTGAATGTTTTTCGCCATGTTTGACTCTGAGGTCAATGTCAGAGATATATGATTGAAGAATTTGGGTTATTTGTCGTGGCAAATATTGTTCTATCTTGTATTCCAGGCCCTGATGCCACACTCTATTGATTGTTTGGGCCACATTAAGAAATATCGTTGTACAGATTTTTTTTCTCTGCTAGTGATCTTTCAATTCCATCAGTGATGCGATGCACCTGAGTACTTGTTAGGAAATCCTAACTGATGAGACGGAATAAACTGCTTTTACTCAATAATTGGTTTGAGTCTTTGCAAAAGGAGCTTTTCAAACAGTTTAGAAATGATCGGCGACAAAGAAATAGGGTGGTATGATGTTCTGCTTTCAGGTGACGAATTGAAAAATAGAATTAAAAACTTTCTTTGTACCTTCATTATTGCATTACATTCAATTTAATGTAAAATAATCGATTTCAACATGTTTAGTTACGTTCACTGCTAATTTTTAACGCTGTTTTCTTCTCCTGAAGAAGTAACCAATGGTTACGAAATATACAGGTTGAAATAAATGAGTTTTTATTTGACAGACCGCTTACCCGATTTAATTAATTATTCATTATTATAGTACGGGTGATAATATTTACAAGTCTATATATATACGTTTTTTAACATTTTATATAATTTAATATCTGCTCTCGAAAGACCAATATATAATTATATGTTTGACCCACTGCTCATGGGGTGTAACTTCCGTATAAGCTGGTTATTTATTTTGGTTGGTGGCACTTTTAAAAGTAGGTGTGTTTACTGAATATTTTAGTTATTTTACAAAAAAAAAACACTTAAACCTAATTGTTTACTGTTTGCTTCAGACCGTATGTCTTCTTCTTCTATTTTGGGTTGGACGCCAGCACGTCCAGGCACTTGAGTGTACTATCCCCAATAGATCTTTGTTAGTCTTGTGTCCTCGTTAAAAGCCACTATCTTCCTCAGGGGGACTGTATGTCTTATTCTATACTGTGTTGTGTTAATAATGTGTGTGTTGTATACAGAATGTGTTGCAGTGTTACAAGTATACAAAGATATATCACTACCCCTACCAATACATAACTAAAATGTGCGTATATGTTTGGCGTCATTGTTGTGAAATTTATCTACATTATTATTTCTTGGAAATTGTATCTACGAGCAACAATACCCAATGTTTACGATAGTCTTAAAGATCTTACTAATAATATATAATAGATATATATATATAGATATAATAATAAAATTAATTCCTAATTAACCATTAATTGGTGTCATAAACCTTCTTAATGTATTTCCGTCTGTTCCATTCTTCAATAATAGATTTTTCTGGTACATACATATTAGAAAATAGTGAGCTTAATATGTATATTTAATTAAACAATGGGTGACCATATTAAGGGTCTACTGAAATCGTCAATTAATAACCCTACAAAATAAAGAAACGGTGTAAATATATAAATCATGTAATAAACAGATTAGCAAATGTAAATTCTATGAAAATATTATAATTTTGAATATGTTAATAAAAGTACGTTTACACTTGAAAATATACGTTGAATATTTATAAAATTTGAAATGTTATTCTTTAATTCTGTTATGCCAAATTTACTTTTATCTAACATATATAAATATATACAATATTACAAATTTCGTTTTATGACGAAACAGTATCAAATCACGATTCGAACTCGAATATCGACATTTTAGAAAAACCAGTTTAATCTTCCCTTAAAAACGTATTAAATGATGATTATAATGTTAAGGGCACTGTTATTTCTTTACATATAGCACTGAACTCTCTTTCTGGAAGGACGTAGTGAAATCTTTTTTAAGGCTACCAGTAATATTTTAATTATCGTTCCACTTTTACGTCGTTACGGCCGTTACGTGCCTGAACGACTGCCAAATTGGTTCGTGAAGAGAGTAGATACGGAAAGGCTTAACCCGGGGAAACACATACGGCCAGATGATGCAATAAAATTAGTTTTTATCTCCGCGGGTAATTTTACAATACGTTCGTTGGCCGTCCCTTTTGTGTAATGACCCTTTACTTTCCGGTTTAAGTGTTTCGTGATGTGACTGACGTAGCTTTTAATTGCGATGTTGCAAGTTTGCAGTGGCTTTCAACTAAGAAAGTACCACAATTCCAAAGTGTTTTTATACTGAAGTAATTTTTGTATGGTACTGTCTGAAGTGCATTTATAAAAAAAAGCATTACGATTCACCAGAGTTTACTTAATTTTTAAGACATTTCTTTCAGCAGACGTAATTTATTTATTTTTTCGTTAGAAAATGATATTTAAATAGATGTGGTTCATTATAATCATAAATTCAATCAAAATTCCGCTGCAACATAAGATTCTTTTGGTAGATAGTAACTATGCAAATAAACGAAAGTACCCTAGAGAGTTCTAATACCAATATTTTTCTTAATATACTAAACAACCTATTTCAAAGTATAAATACTGAAGGATGGATGATACTATTATTGTAATAACTTTAATGGATAAAGAAATATTATTACAAAAGAAAAAAATACAACAATGTTGGAGCCTGAAGAGTGTTTTGACAATAACAAGCTGAAGATAAAGTAAAAATAAGACTATACAGGATGTCCTTGAAAGAAAGTGACAACGTATGAAAAATGGAAATATTCAATTATATAGACTATGTATACAAAATAGCTTCCCAAGATATCCTCTCATACGCGAGAAAAAAGACTAGTCGGTCGACTTTAAGTATAGAAACAATTTTGCTCCGATTTAGTCAGTTGTCGATCGCTACATGTGTATATGTGAACATTTTATGTGACTTCCATTTTAAATGTTAGATTAAAGGTAGATAGGTTGTTACCAATTTGGACGTGAAATGCCCCCGTAGAGCACGCATCTAAAATCTTTTAATAATTCACATGCAAGCATAAATTTTTAACAGCTGGGTTTTTGTGCGAGATTATCGAACCGTTAGCGTACAAAACTGTTTATTCGATGTTATCATAACATCGACAACAGTTGCGTATGTAACGCACACGCATACGCTGTAGCGTCTGTGTGTGTAAGTTCAATAGATAAGACATTCTGAATTCATAGGCGGTATATACTACAATTTTGAGCAGGTTTTTAATTTTTGGGTTCACGTTGTAATTGACTCACAAGTTTTTGGGTTCATGTTCTACATAATTGCATGTTTACATTTTTCATACGTTGTCTCTTTCCTTCAAAGGCACCCTGTATATTAATATCAATCGAGAACGACATGGTTACGAAATCAATTAAAATATTGGGGTTGTACTGATAGTCATTTAGATTGTGACAAGTATACACAAGTAAACACTTCCAAAACAAGATGTCCACGGCAATCTCTGTGGGATATAAAATTAGAGATATATCGAATTGCGCTTGCTTTCATTCTCCTGTTCGAAAAGCAATGCTACAACAAATAAGGGAATCATAGCATCACCTTGTAGAGAAAGTTGCAAAAAAGAATTCTACCATACATAACTCTTCTAATATGAGTATTCATACTTTCTTGTCTAATATTTAGACACGCTTAGAACTTCCTTTCCATTTAGATATGCATAGCTATCAAAATGGGCGATGAAAGGATTTGCTGTACTCAGGATAAACTTGGAAAGAGCCAGAACATATACCAAAAAGTACAAAATATTGGTGGTTTGAACAAAGGAAGTTCTACTGGAAAACGCCTTTTCTTAAATCATAAATTCGAAATTATTACAAATGAAACAGACATGTAAAATACACATCTGTAACTGTAAACATGGACAACACACCTCGTATTTTCCAGCTTTTTACTTCTGCTTAAGACATATGTTTCTGTATTACTATTAAGCGTCGTCAGTTAAGCTAATTAAGTAATTTAAAAGTTTAAATCGCCTATATGGTATAGCAAATCTCGTCCTATCAGGTAGCACTATATAATATAGGGACATCTGACGGACGAAAGTATATTCGCAAAGACGGGAACCATTTGCAAACTTAGAAGATCTGGGCAGACAGTTAGAACAGGCGTGGCCAAAAGTGTCTGTAAATTTAATCAGGCGAACTATTTTACAGTTCAAACATAGATTAAGAACTGTGCACTTATAAAATGGAGGCCCTATACAACATGTTTGTAAGTAGAGTTCAGCATACAAAATGTAGGTAGAATTGTATTTAAGAATATCCTCAACGTGTAATTGATTTTCTGTAGTTGATATTAAAAAATTCAGCATTCCTTTGTTTTTTTTAATATTCGTTTGTATTAGAGCAGGAACAATTGTCAGTGCATCGTATCCTAAAAAGTAAAAACTAAAATCGTCATAGCCTTCAGGAGATGTAAGGACTTAAGCAGGATTCGTTTTCTTCTAGCCACCCGGTATAAAAACAAAACCAATTTATTATTTTCTATAAATGAAGATAGTATTGGTGAGATGATAACGAGTTCTTATAAGGATGGAACAAGCACAATCAATTTAAGATTCATTATTGCTTTCTCTCATTTGCCCGACTCCACGAATAGCATATTAATAACAACGATTATATGCAGTCGTTACATATACACACGCTGCCCTTGTGAAAGGTAAAGATAAAAATAAACGCGCGATAAGTTGCTTTAATGTTGCGTCTATGTACATGTCAGGATTACTTCGTTTTATTCATACGAATTTTTGAAATTCGCGGATGTGCTCGGTATCTATGCATAAGTACATACCTAGGTTTGTTTGTGTTGTGTAACAATTCTAAGTATTTTAATGCTCAAAAGTCAAACTAGTATGCAATAGTCTCCCTCTTAAAAGCGTTGCATTAGTTTAGTCTAGATATGCACTTTTGTCGGTATGGATAACGAGCGATTAAATATTTCAAGTTTAGATATACACAATAGCATATATACATATACGAGGATGGATCTATAAATACCCGTGTTAGGAAAGAAGACGCAAGTTTTTCACAAATTTTTTATTTATTTTTCAACGTAATCACCTTTTAGTACAATGCACTTTTCCCAACGTTTCTGCCATTTCTTTAACCCCTCCAAAAAATACGATTTGTCAAACTCTGCAAAATACGCTTCTGTCTCGACGATAACCTCCTCGTTTGAGCTGAATCTTTTTCCCCCGAGCCACGTTTTCATGTTTGGGAACAGAAAGAAGTCGCAGGGAGCCAAGTCAGGCGAGTACGGTGGGTGCAACTTTGCCGCGACAATTCTGGATGAATGTGCTGGTGCATTATCGTGGTGAAACAGCACTTTTTTTCTTAGCCAAATGGGGCCGTGTCTCCTTCAATTTTATATCGAATCGGTCCCATAATTCACTGTAGTAAAGCCCCGTGACCGTTCTTCCTTTCTGCAAAAAGTCCATGAGGATTATTCCGTTGGAATCCCAAAAAATCGTGGCCATGACCTTTCCGGCCGATGGGACCGTCTTTGCCTTCTTCGGAGCAGATTCACCCCGAAAAATCCATTGTTTTGACTGTCGCTTGGACTCCCTTGACCATTTCCCCAATAATTTTCACATAAATATTCAAACTTGTATTGTACATATTCAGTATTTCATCCACCTGATGAAGCCATTGTCTGGCGAAACAATATTCTAGTGGTATTTACAATAAAAGAATTTTTGAAACTAGAAGTTTAATTACTTATTTCTTAGCGTTATAATGAAGTTTCAACAAGTATCTCCTTCGTCAATTAACTATTTAAAATTAGCCAGTGATGGTGCCAGAGTGGTTCTTTAAACTACGGTTAAAATACAAGACCAATGAACAGAATATTTGGTTCCTACACCAGTGCAAGAAACATAATGTCACACCTAAACACATAAAACTCAAGACCAAAAACAATAGTAAAGCAGCACTTAAAGCAGTCGAGATAGGGGAAAGAACATGGATAAAGGAAGAATTGAAAAATCTATTCAACAAACGAGAAACGGGGAGGACATTCAAAATTAGGATGAAAGAACACGAGAGAAGCCATAAAGAGCTTTAAATGACCAACTAGATTTAAACAACTCCCCTCTACTAAATTTAAGATTGTAAAAATTTTTCCACCACCATTTTCCCAATAATTTTCACATAAATATTCAAACTTGTATTGTACATATTCAGTATTTCATCCACCTGACGAAGCCATTGTATGGCGAAACAATATTGTAGTTGTATTTGCAATAAAAGAATTTTTGAAACTGAAAGCAAATTATCTTATCGTAATTTATGCTTTAAAATATGTTTCAGTTTAGAATCGTATCTGGCGATTAAAATAGTATATTATGCAACAAGCACAAAATGATGCACATTTTGCACGAGTTTCAAAGCTTGCAACACGAGCCGAAGGCGAGTGTTGCAATTGAAACGAGTGCAAAATTGCTATTTTGTGCGCGTTGCATACTATACTTTTTCTACGACAACGACAATTATAAAAATAGATACAAATAAATATGAAAATATTTTATTTATTGCTTTGGATCCATGAAAATACGAAATTACCTATTCATTAGCAGAGCCTGAACAGTGCCCAACCATTTAAGAAGAAGAACTATGAAATAACTTCCTACTTACGTATTTTATTTATTGTTAAAGTTAAATGTGCAATTATTGAAAATCATTTTTGGAGAACTTGTGAAATGCTGGATACTAAAATTTTCTTGATATTGACAATTTTCCATTGTCGAAGTAGATGGCATTTCACGATTTCCTATTCCTGAAGTCGATGGTATATTTGAAATGCTCTGTATTGCATTTACAATTTTATTAGCTGTGTCAAATTTATTTTTCTCCGATTTATCGATATATCCCTCGGCGACTGTCGTGGACTTCCAGCCACCGTGACGCTTCAAACTAGTTATGTCACCACCAGCATCAACAAGAATTGTTGCTGAAGATCGACGAAAGTAGTGTCCGGTGTATAATTCGTAGTTTGGCAAATTTAAATATTTAGCAATCTCTTTTCCCATGCCTCCAAGCTTATTCACGCCTATTCTTTGGACGGTACATTTTCCGTTTTGATAATTAATGAAGAACCATATACCATTTACATTTGAAGGGCGGAGGTTTGCATATTTTTTGTAAATTTCATAATAAGGACTAGTTACAGTAAAACTTCGTATAGTTTTGTTTTTAGTGTCTGGTATAGTTATTAAAACAGCTGAACCCAAATCATTGAAATTAGTAATTTTCATTTGATGTAATTCATGTCTTCTACATGCACCCATTATGCCCATAATTAATGCGCCCTAAAATATAGATTAAATATATATTTCATTATATGGCTATATAAAATTACTTTTGTCGCTAAATAGATCTCATCTTGGGCCTCTTTAATAAATTTATTGATGTCATTTGATGTAAAGATCTTCGACTTTTTGGGTTTGTAGCCGTCGGACTGTCGCTTAAGAAATGCTTTCAGTTTTAAGTATTTTGCAATATCTATATTATTATGAATACTGAGAGACGTTCGAAGCATTGAGTATTGTGTCCATAATGTGGAACTTTTGAATATTTTTGCCAAGTCGCCAAAATACGCCATTAAGGCGTTCTCGGAAAACGATTTGGCGTTCCGATCTCCTTTCCACTCCAAAAATAGGTTATAAGTCCGTTTGTACATTTTCTTCGATGTTTCCGGCAATAAATTTAGTGTTGTTAAATTTGCTGCTTCTGTTATACTTGGAGGTGTTAATTCCAAGTCACTATCACTATCACTTTCCATATTAATTATCTGGTTTCTTTGAAATAACTACGAAATTATTTGTAATGCACAAACTGTAACAAACTGATGACATTTGTCGTTCGGCGTTATATTCTCTAAGCCACCTTACTTTTTGTTATCAAAAACAGCAGACCGAACACGAAATATTTCAAATTGCATTTGTTGTCTAGCAACTTGCCTAGCAACCGATGCAAAATGAAATTCAGTACAAAATGTAGCTTCTTATGATTCAATTTACACTCTTGATATGAACATTTTTCGATGTTGTCGTAGAAAAAGGTAATTTTAACACTTGATTATTATTTTTCGTTCACTTTGACGCCTGGAATCATTGTGTTCTGAAATCATCAACGCATAATATAAAGTTATGCCTTTTTTGACATGACGCATATGTTTTTGTATTATGTATTACCATTATCTATCACTGCAAGTAGAAAAGATTAAATGTTTATTAATCTCCCATTTTTGTATTCTGCAAAATAAATTATTATCTCTTAATGTTTACATTCTCGCGTTTACATACTTTGCAATTTCTCGTATTATATAAAACACCGATCTCCTTGGTACAGACAAAGATTTCGCCAATAAAGCAATTCTTTGTTTCATTTGCATTGTCGTATAATTAAGAACAATGATTTTCTACTCAGCAAAATTACTGCAATTTAAACAACGGTATAATTTTGCTTATCTATCTCTGCACTTGATTTCTTTCTTAATTATTATTTTGTCCACAACCGCAAGTACACACTTGCGCAAATAGTACACAATTCTGTGAAATGGAAATGTGTGTGTACATATATAGTAATATGTACATATAACGTTTTCTTTAATAGCCGGTTTTAGATAATATTCATTTACGAGACATGATTCATCACACGTTGAGTACAGGTCATCGTGCTGCAGTTAGTTTTATGCTGCACCGAAGAAATGTAAACAATACGAAATTAATTAAACAAAGTGCAGATACAGACTTTAATATTCTTATTCCATGATTTATTTTCATCAAATATAATCAGCAACTGTGATAAACAGTCTGCAACTGCTTTTTACGGCGTACCGTTTTGTATAGAAAGTAAAAGTAAAAAAAATGGAACAGAATCTTGATTTGTTAATGTGTATATAAAGGTCTACCCAATTGGGGCTTGAGAACTTTATTTTTTAATAAAAAAACTTAATGTGTAAGATACAATGCTAATTTTTGTATATAACACTGGCCTACAACCATTTTGGTGCCGGAGATTTTAGACCCGATTTGAAGTATGTCTTACATGGCGATATCAAAAATGTTACCCGTTTTCTTCTGTCAGCTCTAGCTCCCGAGAAAAAAAAGACACAATTCACGAAAAAATATATATTTTATTGACATTAAACATCAAGAAATTGTCTTTTGAGTGATTTTCTAGAATATAACTGACTCGGGCAATCTCGCATGATTGTTTTTAGGTCTTGGTGGAAACGTTCCCCTTGTTCTTCGCTTAGATCTCCTAAATTGTGTTGGAAATGATGTAGATGACTATTGAGATAGTGTAATTTTATACTCATATTACAGCCTAAATCTTTGAATCGCACCAGCATTTCCTCTACTAGTTCTACATAGTTGTCAGCCTTATGATTTCCGAGGAAATTATGTGCAACTGCTACAAAAGATTGCCAGGCAAGCCTCTCCACATCATTCATACAAGTCTCAAAATTAGTTGTGTCTTTCATGAATTTACGAATTTGAGGTCAATCAAAGATACCTGCTTTTAGTTTTACAGTACTTAAACCAGGAAAGTTGTGAGAAATAAACTGGAAACATTTACCATTTCTATCCAGAGCCTTAACAAATTGCTTCATTAACCCTAATTTTATATGCAACGGTGGAAGAATGATTTTTTCTCTTGAAACTAAGGGTTCATTTATAACATTTCTTTCCCCAACAACAAGAGCATCTCTCACAGGCCAATTTTTTGCAGTCCAATGACGTGATTTAGCTCGACTGTCCCAGAGACAAATAAAACATGGGTATTTAGTATAACCACTCTGTTGACCCAATAAAAAATTAACCATCTTCAAGTCGACGCAAATCACCCAGTTATGTTCAATATATTTTATTTTTTGTAAAAGATTTGAAATTACCTCATATTCTTCTTTTACACATGTTGAGTGAGCAATTGGAACGGGAGCATATTTATTTCCATTATGTAGAAGAACTGCTTTTAGACTTCGTTTACTACTGTCAATAAAGAGACGCCATTCATTTGGCTGATAGATCGTTAAACCCATGAAAGTCAGCAAACCACTCACATTACAGCAATACACAAAATTTTCATCAGATGAAAAAAACTTCAATAACTTTCCCTCTCTCCTGCGATATGTAGACATTCGAACATCTGAGGAAAGACAATTTTTTTCTTTTAATCTTGACGCTAGTAACTCAGCACGTTCCTTCGAAAGATCTAAGTCTCTGATGAGGTCACTAAGCTCATTCTGCGAAAATGGCTTAGGATCGGATGTTATTCCGCAGTATTGAAAGTCATCATCTACTTGGGAAGAAATAGGTATTTCAGCTTCATCCTCCTGAGATTGCTGCACTACCTGGTGAAAAGTTGGTATTGGAACATTTTCTGAATGAGGAACAGGTCTTTGTACTGAAGAAATATTGGGGTATTTCCATTTATGGCGATTGTTTTTGTTGATGCCCACTATATTAATCATACAAAAATAACAGTCGTCATAATGATTTTTTTTTGTTCTCGCCATATCATAGGCACTCCAAACTTCAAAGACTTACGTTTCTCTCTCTCCCATTGTCGCAAATGTTGAACGCATATTTTACAAACACTATGAGGCACCCACACTTTATCTTGGTGTAGAATTTCAATACCGAAGTAAGCAAAATACAAACGACGCACTGTGTTTGTAATCGATTTATGCTGATTTTTCAGTATGTATTCACCACAAACATAACAAAATATATAAGGCTCGTTAACACAACGTCTGGACGTACTAGCCATAATGAAATAGTAACACAAACTTTATCGATGATATTGTAATAATGACTAGTTACGAACAAGACCATAACAAGACCGACAACAATTCACAATGAGGGTAGTAGGTAAACTAGAGCTGATGAGTTAAAATGACGTATGTCAATATACTGTACATTACCTACTTTATCGACAATTCAAACAAACAGAGATGCACCAAAAAAAAAATTTTTTTTTGCAGGCCTGTGTAATATAAGCTTAGAGTGTATCATTTATGTCCGAAATTGGACATTATGTAAATTTCAATCTCTTTTTTGTGTGCAGGCACGCAATCGGTGAATCTAATTTTCAATTACTTTTCCCAATAAATCCGGTTGAATTTGACTAATTTCCCGTTCGATGTTTGTTTTCAAGTCGTCAATCGTTTGAGGTGTATTGGAGTGAACCAATGATTTCACAGAATCCCATAGAAAAAAATCCATAGGATTTAAATCACACGAACGAGCTGGTTTATTGAAAGGTTCATTTCGTGAGATAATTGAACCACCGAACTTTTCTTCCAATAAGGCGATTGTTTCATTTACAGTGTGTGGCCTGTTCAAACCACAACTCCTGTCCAGTTGTTCCAATTCCGGACACAAAACGTTTCTTATCATTCCTTGATATCTCTCTCCATTCACTCTGACAGCATTTCCTTCCTTTCCACTCCTTTCCTTCCTTCCTTCCTTTCCACTCAAAAATATTTTCCTAAAATAGAGTCTTACAAATACAATAGATTGACATATGAACGAAATCCCTAACTGTATTGGTTTAGGAGCTATAGACCGACGCGCGCTTAGCTGACAAGCCTGTATATAGAAGTCATACAAAAAAGGACAGCTAGCTGGTGTTGCTAAAATCTCACTTTCGTTACGAATCCGATACTTTCTCACACTTCACGTACTGCAACTTTATGTGTTAGAATGTGACTAGTAAAATGCTTTCGTATAAATTAATTCGTTTGTGAAACCGCAATCACAACGCCAAGAATGAAATGGACTCGATTATTTCGCACCGATGATCCGAACGGGGCGAGCATAATTCACGTAATCGATTATTAGAGCATGAAGTCCTACTGGTACGTTCCGGACAAGATTCGTCCAACCGCACAGGCACAATGCAGTCACTGTCTCTCCCAACAGATCACGGACCATATCTTTTTAATTAATACGATTCATTAACAGAGAGATATATGCGTGAATATTTTTCAAGAGTTATCAACGAAATATCCAACGCAGTTGATATCGAATGAAGTTACAAAGTAATAAAAAAAAAGGGATAATTAATTATAAAGAATGTTTCGTAAATAAAGAGATAATAATATATTGACGTCTCATTTGCCTCGAATCTTTTACAGTAGATGGCAGAATGAGTCTTGTAATAACAGTAATTAGAAGTAATGAATTGGAGATGATGATATACATGGCTTAGTTTACCTTGGGCGTAGAAATGACTATGTATAACGCTGTAGGGCTATTGGGCTAATAATTAGGAAATAATATTTAATAACAATTAGGTAATATATATTCAAATCTTAACGATTTTGATATATAGGAGTCCTTGAAGTGAAAAGACAACGTATGAAAAATAATATAGAATATAAATACAAAAAATTGTGAGTCAATTACGAGGCGAACCCCAAATTAGAAACCGCTTGAAGATAAAATTATGTGTCGCCTATCTATCAGAATGTCTATTAGCAATACCTCCTTTGAATTTACACGCTGCAATGTTTATATTTATAAAAACTTTAAAATAACTTTGTTTAGACGGTTGTCTATGTTATAGAAACCCGTCAATGGAGCAGCTTTATTTACTTAGGGTTCAGTAACCTCTAGAATATATCAGTTGTAAATCCCTTGTGGACAAGAACTTTTAGAACTGGTTTTAATCAGCTACCTTTCTTGTGTACTACGTGAACGTTGTTTTTTTGTTACGAGATGTAACAAATATAAAATATTAATATGGATTTGGTTATATTGCAGCCTTACTCTTTAATCTTACTTCCTTTGACTTTGCGCCTTGTCTTGTATAAATTTCATGAATTCATATTTAAAAAATCGAATTTGTGGATCTTACCAAGGCCTTCTTTCATATGAATTTATTGCAGGGTTTCAACTTAACACCTCTTATTTTCCTGATGTTGTTTATTAGCGACCTACTGGTGATTCTCGTCTTTATAGTTTTAGCATTGTTACATTTATTTAACCGCCCTGTAGATAAGTTATATATCAAATTTAGTTCATCATATTTGTTATTTTCATTGTGATCCCAGCTGCGCTATCTAGAATGGTTTCCATGGACTGTATTTATAACCCCACTTCGGCCGGTTCAAGCTTACGAAGATTAGATCCTATTAGACGGGCGAGTGAGTCGTTTTGTTTTCTTGCTGAGCCCGTAAAGCGAGATAATAGACCATCCTATACCCTAGTTTTTATGGCAATTATCGCTGTTAGCGGATACAAAAAGGATATGTGTGGTAGCTACTAGAAAGCCACTACCGATAGTGAATTTTGGCGTCTTACAGCGAGGTAATTAGATGTAATTAAGCTCAGGCTTTCTTTCTCCGATATCGGGATATATATTTCGCAACGATGCAGACAGACAACCAAGCAAACAACGGAGATAGAAAATCAAGCAAAGAATCTTCTTGACCTAACATCTGGTGGGAAAAAAACGTACTAGCTGTGGGTTTATCCACCTCCGTTGCGGGCATACAGACGAACGAGGTAAAGACTACAAAGACTCATATTTTTGATGAAATTCAAAATCTTCGTCGGATTTTATCTTTTTTTTTTGTATATTTGCTTTTATATCGATTTCCATTTTTGATGCCAATTTCAAACGGCATATATCTATAGTTATATTCTTGGTAAATTATCCCGTAATTTCACGTAATTTATTAAAAGAATTTATTTGATTATTATACAATTTCAAAATTAATTATCAAAATTAATAGTTGAGTTGATTTCACACATTTAAGTAACTTTAACGACAATTAAGTAATTTTAACGAAATATATTGCATTGATTCATTACCACGCAAACCATAGGTGTGCTAGAAGATTTAAATAAATTGTAATTTCTGTTTTTCTTGATACCATTTTGCTATTGCTTAGGTGACATATTGTGTGTAATTTTATTGTAAGGTTCCGCTACAGATCTGAGGTAGAACTAAAATTTTAATCCTAGGTATTAGGTAATTGGTAATCGCTTAATTAACTATATTGTCATATTTTTGGTACATTCTGCAGTTTAATTCAATTTATTTTTATTTTATTTTTGGAACAAATTGCTGATTCAATATAATTTATGTAAAATTTGCGTATTATGTTGATATTTTAATGTCATAGTATACCGAATGTTTATTATTTTTAATTGTCATACTATTTTATCCTAAATTTGGAGATTTCTGGATGAGGTTATATTATTATTACCGGCTTAAAGGCTACTTTGTTAATACTTGTTTTTTTTGTAAATTCACGAATTTGTTTCCTTATCTTGTATTTAGGTACCCTTTTCTCCTTTAGTTTAGTTCGTCGTTCTGTTTCTCCGTTTCCACTGACTAAGGGCTTACACAATAAATAGAGGCTTCCTTTTAAATTGTGCGTTACGACTACCGATTTCGATATTTTCCGAACATCTTCATTACGCCAAGACTGCGCCTGCGCGCGAACAATAGCATATGCAGTTGACTTAAAGATATACGCTGAAATAAAATAACACAAACAATATTTCTCTTCTGCAAGATAATTTAAATATAATCGCACATTGGTGTAATACTTTCAAATTAGAATTAGGTGATAACAGCAAGGGAACTACTTTATAAATATTTGAGGGGACTCTATAATGCGGTAGGAAAGTATAAGAAAATTAATTCCAATACATTATAATATTTTAGCCTCTTCCTACTAATTTACAGTTGAACATATTATATACAAAAGGTCTTTGTGAACATGGTCGTATAGCACATAATACCTTAACTATGCGAAGAGCTTTGAATCGATTCCCATACGAATATATGCATGTATGTATCTTATATACGTAGGCACAACTTATGTGGATCCCTATATGAAAAATAACTATTATTCTCGGCCATATAAGACCAGACACGCACCTGCCCACACGTGTCTCTTAAAACACCTAGGTGTTTCTTATTTTGCGCGAACGTACGTTATTCTGTTTAAGTACTATACAAAGCTTATATTAATAGGAGGTATGGTTATTAACAGTTCAATTAGAGGCACTCTCGCCGACACAAGACCGTAAAACGTATCGATTTATATGGCGATACGAAGCGAAAATTAATAAAGAATTGCGAGTTACGCGAAAAACTTGTACAGTCACGTACTACTTAAATGCCATGGTGTGTGAAATCTACGAGTTCTATTGTATTAACGTCCATTTTGAAAAGCGAATTATGATCTAGTGGGTGTTTTTAAAATGGTTTCAAACTCCATGGGTATAAATTATAATTAATATTTAATAGATAAAAATCTTATTTAATTAATAATATACTAAAACATTCCTTAGAATCACCAGCTCAACGCCAATTACAGGTGGCATTGGCAGGCCCTGTTTATCTGTCGACATTCACCTTAAATGAAAAAGATAACGTTGTCGGATAGTCGGACCCCAGATTCGATCGTCATACACCCGACAACGTCAGTGCATTAGGGTATCGGTCGGTATCTAACTATTATTTCGAATTGGTGGAAACAAATGTCGCTTGAAATCTGAAACAGAAAGAAACGAGGGAAATCCCTAACCACAATATAAATCAATAAACTCTAAATACGTATTTCCGCAACTAAGTTGCCATCTTCAGTAGTACATTCTGAAAAAAAAATTGTGTTAAATGTAACTTATTTTGCTAAGGTATAACTTTTGAAGATATGCTGTTCAGATTTTATTCATTTATATTGTGGTGTTAGGGATTTCTCTTGCTTCTTTCTGTTTCTCATAATTATTGTTCATTTCAATTGAAAGAATATTTTAGATTAGATCGGCGTTTCCTAAGCTGTTTGATGTCCTCTCTCCATGAGATAGAGTAAAAGTCCTCAAAATTGGCCCAGCAAAAAAAAATAAAATAGTAGAATGGATATTAGTGTATTGAAGCTAGTATAGAAAAGATTTAGCATATTTTCAGGCAAATACAAAACATCCAATTTATTTAAATAGCTATTAATGTAATGGCTCTATTTTAAACGGTTTGATTTTTCCGAGTTTAGTTTAGAATAAATATTATCTACTCTTTGTTCACACAGTCGATGTTGAACCGGTTTCTGTTCTTAGATTTTCTGCAAGCTCCTGCAGAGAAACCAATTTTACGAAGACAAAATCTGGGGAATAGTAATATAATGTGCATAAGCTCTCTAGAGTGACGCTGGAAGTTCTTTCTTGTCAGTTAACGTAAAATTAAACAGTGATTGTTCAAAAAAGGTGTTTACTCTTTTGATGTACTTGGTATTAAGTCTACGAATTGTGCTCTTTTTCTAACAATAGATCAGTAGGATAACTTTAAGCATATGGGAAGAAGGGTTAACACAACAGAAATGTCTGGTCGTTACTACCATTACCAAATTAACTTAGCTGAACGTGGTTCATCATTTTATACGTTCTATCTCCACTCACAATTTCTATAGCATCCTATAGTTTTTGTGCATGTTAGAAATTCTGTTTTGCTAGAAAATGAAGTGTGAAGAAGTGTATATGATAAGTAAAATATTTTAAAAGTGGACCGCGAAACCTAGAAGCTTGGGATGCCAGATTCGTGGGCGAGGGAAAAGAACGAATATACTTAGTTAGAGTTCATATTTGTGTAAAAGTATCATTTCAAACATGCAATCACGTATTTCATCTTACTATAGAGGCACCAGTACATGCTTCTGGTGAGATACTTTCACCATAAATAACACCCTTGCTACATTACAAAAGTTATTAAACCACAGCGTAGAAGAACATTCAGCGCTGTTAATTGATTAATGTCAACATCAAAAACGCCGAACCAGTTATCGCTGTCCTCATGACAAATATAAGATTCGGCAAGTGGTTTTCATCGGACAGCTGCAGCTGACAGCAACTGTATTAACTCCACTTTAAATAGGATAGCTGCAACGGCGAACATAACAAGACAATTTGAAACAACTTCAATGGGTAAAATCTCATAATTTTTAGTATAAAACCAAAACTTTTTAAGTATTTTTCGTGACCCGATTGTATGTAGTAAGGGAGTTGTTGCAAATTTTGTCTATTCCATCAGTTCCGTCAGTGCATCATCATGCACTGACGAGTCTATAGCAAGACGAAACATGTGTTTGCATGTTTGGATAGTAATTTTTACGCACATGTCAACTTCTATCGTGTTCTCCACACACGACTTTTAATACTTTTATATTATTCAAAATTTGATTTATATCAAAAACAGTTAAGTTATATCCACCAGTATGCAATGTTATTTACTAAATTTTATGCAATTTCAAGAACAATCCAAACAATTAAGGCAAAAACGGTTTTGTCAGTAGGAAAGGTTATGGCAACTGTTTTTTGAGATTCTCAGGAATTATCTTGGTCAACTGCTTAGAAAAGGGAAAGACAATAAATGGGGAGTATTATGCTAATTTGTTGCAACAATTAAGGGACAGAATCAAAGAGAAACCGCCTCATATAGCAAATAAGAATGTGCTTATCTTATCCATCAAGATAACGCACCTGTCCTCAAGTCCGCGATTGCAATGGTAAAAATTCATTTAAATTAGTGCCTCATTCGCTCTATTCCCCAGATTTTTCACCCGGCGATTATCTTCTCTTCCCAAACCTGAAAAAATGGCTCGGCGATAAGGGATTTTCGTTTAATTCCGAGGTAATCGCTGCTGTAAATAGCTATTTTGGTTTCATCCACCTACAATGAAGACATTATTAATTTGAAATATCGTTGGAATATGTGTGTTGAGCGAGCAGGAAACTATATTGAAAAAGAAAATGTTTTTGTCAAAAAACTTTTTCTTTGTTAGGCCACGTAGTTTCCGAACCACCCTCATATACAGTGCTTCTCAAAAGTCCCCCCCCCCCCCTCTTATCTTTGGAACGATTATACATACACATGTGAAATTTGGAAACTGAATATTATAGGTTATAAACTTCCCTACTAGTGATGATAGGTGACGAAATCGTCATAGATGACGTCACAAGGCCATTGTGACCAATAATTTTAAATGGAATGCTATGACAAGCGACACCTCTTTTAAAAGGTATCGAAAAAACCTATTCAATGATACTAATTTTGTTTGTGTTTGAGGCAGTTTTAATGGCTCATTAGTAAACATGAAAATTTAAATTCCATTCAGTATGATATTAAATACAGATTTAAGAAACAGTATGTACTTAAAGAAATTGCTCAAACTGACCTCCATTTACTTCCTGACAGTAAAATATCCTATTTTTAAACTCTTCTCGTACTTATTCAAATGTGTCTGCGGAAACAGCCTCACATTCTGCAACAATACGTTGTTTTAAAACGTTAAATTATCAAGTTAATACTAAAATTCCAAATTCAAGCTCCGCCTATGGTTAGTTGTCAAATAATCTGACGTTTTTGTTAGTCTCCAATATTCGACGTTTTTGTAATTGTCCAAGTTTTTGTACATTTAATAATTTGTGTATTGTTGATCGAACGTCTCACTGTTTTTACAGCTTATGGTACTTTTAATATTTTTGTACATTTTAATACATTTAAAGTAGCAGCGGTCCTAATTCTTGGTGAAACTAGACTAAATATTCATGCAGCAGAACGCATTTTTAATGAGAGGTTTCCCGATCGCCCCATTTCGAGGACTTATTTAAGGGAGCTTCTTCGTAAGTTTGAAACAACGGGTAGTATTAATGATGCGAAACGATCTGGCAGACCACAAATTTCTGATGAGAAAAAAATTGATATACTGGCAGAAGTAAGAGTTAATCCTACTTCTTCAACAACTCAAGTTGCATCTACCTGTGAAGTTAGTCGAAGTACAGTACACAGGGTGTTGAAAAAATACAAATTTCATCCATACAAATTAAAAATGGTTCATCAACTCTCAGACGACGACCCAGACCGAGGACTAGAATTTTCTGAAAATATGGAAACTAAAATTAACCAACAGCCAGACTACGTCAAAACAATTTGTTTTAGTGACGAAAGTACTTTCTATCTAAATGGAAATGTAAATACACAATGTGAGGTATTGGAGTGACGCAAATCCTCACCTGTTTCGTGAAACACATACCCAATTTCCCCAGAAGGTGAATGTTTGGACAGGTATCCTGGGAAACCACATCGTTGGGCCTCTTTTTTTAAATACTAATTTAACTGGTGAGGTTTATCTGGAGATGTTGTAAAACGCAATAGAACCGTTAATCCTTGAAATTTTGGAAGATAATCCAGATGAATTCGGCAATTTGGAAATAACATTCCAACAGGATGGTGCTCCTCCACACTATTACGGTGCAGTAAGACGGTATTTGCATGAGGAGTATCCTGGTAGATGGATTGGACGACGAGGTTCAACGGAATGGCCACCTCGATCACCGGACCTCACACCTTTGGATTTTTTTCTGTGGGGGTACCTTAAATCGAAGGTTTACGCCACTGAACTTGACAATATTGACGTTTTAAAACAACGTATTGTTGCAGAATGTGAGGCTGTTTCCGCAGACACATTTGAAGAAGTACGAGAAGAGTTTAAAAATAGGATATTTTACTGTCAGGAAGTAAATGGAGGTCACTTCGAGCAATTTCTTTAAGTACATACTGTTTCTTAAATCTGTATTTAATATCATACTGAATGGAATTTAAATTTTCATGTTTACTAATGAGCCATTAAAACTGCCTCAAACACTAACAAAATTAGTATCATTGCATAGGTTTTTTCGATACCTTTTAAAAGAGGTGTCGCTTGCCGTAGCGTTCCATTTAAAATTATTGGTCACAATGGCCTTGTGACGTCATCTATGACGATTTCGTCATCTATCATCACTAGTAGGGAAGTTTATAACCTATAATATTCAGTTTCCAAATTTCACATGTGTATGTATAATCGTTCCAAAGATAAGAGGGGGGGGGGACTTTTGAGAAGCACTGTATAGAATATGCATCCAAAATATTTTTCCTAAATTCCTTCGCAAACGCCATAAAAAAATTATACGATATTTAAAAAATATTTGTCGCCTTCAGCGTGTTTCTACGCTGAAGGCGGACACTTCGATCATTTCATCGGTGCTTTACACCTATTTACAAATTGAGTTTATAAATGATTCCCATCTGATATATTTGTACGTAATCGTATTGAAGTCACTGCACCCTAAGTAAACAAAGCTGCTTCATTGTAGAGTTTTTATAACATCGACAGCCGTCTAAACAATGTTATCTTTTAGAGTTTTTATAAATATAAATATTGCAGCGTATGTATGCGTCGATTTCCTTTTTATAGACATTTTTATCCATCAGCGGCACATAATTTTATTTTCAGGAGCTTTTTAATTTTGGGGTTCGCGTCGTAATTGGCTCGCAATATTTCGGATTTATATTCTACATAATTGCATATTTCCGTTTTTAATACGTTGTCTCTTTATTTCAAGTACATCCTGTATAGAGACTTATGCAACCAACTATATTTTATAAATTGGAATAATGTAGATTAAACGTTCGCAGAGGAAATCACCCATTTTTCCTCCATAAAATCACCTCGCTATTAAAAAGTCCCATTAATTCCGAAAAACTTTTTCCCCCTTTATGTTCGAAACGTCGAACACCCTACCTTAATTTACTTAAAACAACAATAACTCATCATCGAAAAATGCTACAATTTGCTATAATTGTTACATTAAAAAATGACAACGAAAAATACACGTTCTGACGCGTACTGAAACCTATTTGCATACTGACCGAGCTGCCACCACCGCTGAAGGAAAAATATTTTAATGTATTCACGCGATGCGAAGTTGCTAATAGCGGTTGCCTTTTGAAGAACGCAGCACGAACGGTATTCTTTACATTTTTTTTTCGTTTAGTTCCACAGTCGCCCGTGTTTTACATCCAGAGACGCACAAAAAGTAAATGAAAAACGTAATTTACAGTCGTTTAAAATCTCAATATTGTCGTTTTTCCTTTGGTCATTGCAAAAATATTTCATAAAATCGACCGCTGTAGAGGCAAGTGTTTGAAAATTTGTTTGCAGAATGATTTAGAATTCTCTCTGTTCAAAACCTAACCTGCTTCGTATATAAATAAAATAGCTATGATGGTAACAAATGTGTAAAATCCGATATTGCCGAAGTATCGTTTGGAGTTCCCCAAAGTTGAGGGCCGATATTTATCATAAATTTAGTTTGCGAATGGACTTTTCCATTAAATCGTTTAAAATTAAAGAAATTAAAAGATTAATAAAGACTGCAATAACCGCCTAGCTTGGTTTTGATCTAGTTACTGACAAAGAACTCCAGGAAACAAATGATAAATGCTCACGACTGATCACTCAAATTTTTAATATGATATGAAGAACTAAACACTTTTCTAATCATTGGCAAATTGCAGAAATTGTTATGGTAGTGAAGCCAGAGAAAAAATTGATAAGTAGGATCATATAGGCCCAATACTTTACTGCCTATGTTATAGAAAGTCTTTCTTAAAGGACTTATACCGATTATAGACAAACAAAAGGTAATTCCTAACTACCAATTTGAATGTCAAAACCAACATAGTACAATAGAACAAGTACAGTTCTGTTCATATAAATCTGGAACAATTTTAATTTTCGATTGTAAATGTGGGTTATAAATTGTCAAAGTTATAATTGCTAAAGTGCAACAGTCTGTCAGGTTATTACGTTTTTCATAGACACTGTCAGAGTAAAATTGCTAGAAAACTGACAGTTATTGAAAAAGTGCAGATTATTTCAAAAATAGGAGAAGGTTGGTCGATAAGAATGACTTCACGGCATTTTAACCTAAATAAAAATACAGTGTTTGCAGTTAAGAAACGGTGGGAAACGAAATAACCTTAAAAAGAAAGACTGGTACATGGCTGTTCAACAGAAAGTCAACTGTCGAAGAAGATATGGAAGTTATAGATTATATAAGAGATCGTCCATTTGATACTGCAAGAAATGCTGTGATAAACACAAATTTTCCCGCCTCCAGAGTTACCGCACGCAGAAGAATATTAAAATCTGATTTAAAATCTCGTATTGCTGGACGGAAGTCGTATTTAACTAATGAGCAGAAACAATCACGACTATTATCTGCTTTAAATTATAGTAATAATTATTTTAATTTTTGGAATCGGGGTATCTTTAGTGATGAGAAGACTTTTCAGTCGACAACGGAAAAGTCAAAGTCTATATCGGCCACGAGGAACTCGTTTCCATGAGGAATATAGTCGTCCTAGAAGAACTTTTGGAAGATTCTCAGTTAATGTTTGGGCTTGGATCAGTTCTCAAGGTTTAGGAATGTGTTGGCGGATTGTAAACAGTTTTAACGCGAGTGCCTACAGAGACATTCTAGAATATATCATGCTTCCAACTGTCAATCATATATTCGCCAATCCCGACCTTATATTTCAGCACGATAATTGTCCGGTTCATACTGCTAGAATTATAAGTCCTTGGCTAGGAACTAATAACATCGAGGTTTTGCAGTGGCCTATCAATAGTCCGGACTTAAATCCGATCGAGAATGTTTGGGGACTCATGGTTAAGATAATCAATAAACGAAATGCTCAACCAGAAAACGCCGAAGTATTGTGGCAATGGATTGATGAAGCATGGGAGGAACTGACAAATATCGATTATTTAGGGCGTTCCTTAATATTAATAATTCTATTCAAAGAAGACTGATAGAAGTTATTGAAAGGAATGGTGGTCAAACAAAATATTAAATTTATTTTTGGTTAAGTTATTTCTTTATTATTAATGTTTTCTTATTAAATCAAATCTATTGTTTACTTTCTTTCATTACTTCTTATTTATATTAAATGATAATAAATGTTTCATATTGTTAACAATCAACAACACTTTTAATGAAATCTAATTACAACTAACATGCTGAAATCCACAATTACAACAACAACAAAAATTGTCCCAGATTGATTTTAACAATTGGAATTAAGAGTAACGTTATAAGAGTTGGCGTAGATTTATTTGAACAGAACTGTACATCATATAGTCAAGAAAATTAATCAAGACTTATCTTATCACTATTATCAAACTGTTACATCCTTAGCAACAGACATTTCCTTATCAAGCATCAAACGGAGTACATTGATCTGCTCTAGTGTACCATGGAAAAGCATCCTAGGTCCTGTCCCTTATTTATTATAACCTAGCGATTTACCAACTACAATATCTACAGTTGTCAACACTGTGATAGCAGCATCTCATTCATGTTCAAGTATAGCATCACAATATCTGCAAAATAATTTGAATAATATCCAAGATTACCTTAGGAAATTGCGAATGAAAGTCAGCGAAAGTAAATTAGCACATGTAACCTTCAGAATGAGCAGAAATTTCTATCCTAAACTACAGCTGATTGGTTATTGTTTACCGTAGGCAGACCATGTAAAATATCTTGGTATATATCTCGATCGAAGACTGACATGGCGAAAACATAGTTTTACTAAACGGAAACAGTTAGGCTTAAAATTAAGGCAAATGTACGTATTACTTAAACCTTTCAATTAATAAATTTAATGAGTATGCGTTTCTCAACGTTATCCATTTCAACACAAATTTAAAACGCGCTTGATTTGAAGAGCTGCTCACAACAAAGTATTTGACAGTTGAGTCATCTGTCAAATACTTTGTTGTGAGCAACTCTTCAATTCTAACTTGTAGTACTGTAGATTTGTTCAAATAAAATTCTTCTGCGACTTCTTTAATGGTGCAACTTTCCAAATTTAACAGAATTTGTACTTTCTCTGCCGGAGTTAGATTTTCTTGCTATTTTGGATATCAAAAAGTGACAAATGTCATTTTGGCGTTACAAGAATGAATTACTTTTAAAAATTACTAGACACTTCGGATTCATATGCTGTTCATCAAATTCAATTTTGCATAGGTAGGAATAATAAACCATATTAAGGTTAAACTAGCATCTCTTTGCCGAGTCTACAGATACTGCCAAATTTTCAACATTGCCAATTAAAGGATGAAGCTTGAAAAATATAACCGAATTATTTGCCTAACAGCGCCATCTATGTGGAGGCTACCTAATTATTATCCTGTCCTTGTAGGACTCCCTTAAAACTTTTTCAAGGCCATTTACCATATATTCAAGAGCTAAATAATGCCGCATTCCACTACTATTTGTGTTTGTCTTCATGTAGCAGATGTTACATTACGATTCCTGCAAGAGGCCCACATCATTATTCTCAATTCGCCTGCGCAGTCACCAGTCCCGTCGCCCATAAAACCTGTATGTATAATAGGTCAAAGTGTTGGTATACTTCCAAACCCAACAATGAACTTACGACAAATATATGATAGTTGCTTGTAATGACCTTCCACCAGAGTCCATCGATTATCTTATTAGAAGCATGTCTAGGCGAATAGAAGAATGTATCCGTTTACCTGGAGTACCAACTCGTTTGGAAATTCCTCCTGGTTTAAGGGAACGTGTTTGTACTTTCTAGCTGCACTTGCCGAAATTATATAAGTGGATTGTTCTACTATCTTGTTCTTGGGTGTAAGACCGGATAAACTGTTATGCAGAGTAAATACTTAATTAAAACCTTGAAGTGGTCACGAAGTATTTTGTTTCTAAATACTTGACATAACTTAAAGCTTAGTATCTGATATTAATAAAAAAATGACATTAATAAAAATAATGGATTACGCAGCACTCGCTGAATAAAAAATAAATAAATATACAAAAATATATTAACATCATTATTCAACTCTATAGAGCACACGATGTTTTCAATTAAAATTTATTATTCTCAACACAGTAAACATTCTCACAAAATTTGGATAAAAAATTTATACTTTTAATGCGTGATTCTGCTTTTTGTCTCATAATAAAAGGCAAGCAGTTCATGTAGTCTATAGAAATTGTTTTCTTGAAAATTTGATTTTTACGGAAATTCTTGTTAAAACTCTATTTATTTATTTATTTATTTATTTAAAAAACAAAGAAAGGCTTCTTTAAAATACTACTTCAAACAATCGAGGGGGAGTCAAATGAAATGATTCAAGCATCACCGGTTCACACACAAAGCCATCAAAAATTTATCAGTATGTACTCCTGGAACGGGTGTATAGATGTCGCCCGTATCGAAGAATCCTTCATCCGTCGAACGTCAAGAATTCAATATTCGTTCAATCGCTCGTCATACGACCTTTTCTTATGTCTTCCAACGAATTTCTTTTGCCTATCGATACGTAAATGACATAACAGAGAAGTCGCCCTTTTTTCAATCAATTTTTCCTGTTCCTGATCGACGGCGGAGTGCCACTGAAATTGCCGATCTGGGGCAAATGAAGGAAGTTCTCGAGAGCGTTTCTACGAAAATTTTATTTGTTAGGAAAATACGATATTTATTCAGGACCGTTTATAGCTTTCAATACATAATTTAATAAATATGTTAATAACAATAATAGTAATAATAATAATACATAATCAAAATCAAAGACCTTAATCGCCTGTAGTACGAGGAACACCTTTTATATTTTTGCAATCGACCACTAGATGGTCCTTTTGACATATGTAATCACTATATTCTCAAAGTTTGACATTTATCAATGAGAAACCCGCGATAGCTTAGAAATTGAGTCCGTAGTGTGTTGACAGTGACAGTTTTAACACAGTGAGTTTGTAAAATAATGGAGATTATTCGTGAAGGTTTTCGTTGGATGATTTCTTACGATTATAAAAAAGGCCTAACTCCACAAGAATACGTTATATCGCTTCGGTCAGCTTTTGGTAATGAAGCACTATCAGAGAAGACAGTTTACAATTGGTTTGCAGAATTTCGTCATGGTAGTGCCTCAGTGAGTGACGAATCACGTAAAGGTCGCCCAAAAACTGTTGTGATTCCAAAAAACATCGATGCTGTGCGAAAAATGATAGAGATAAAAAATAACTTTTATTATTATTTTTTTAAACTCTACATTTTTATCTCCGGAAGAAGCAACAAAGTTATTGCGGAATATAGGGATAATTAATAAATGAGTTTTTAATGACAGACCGCTTGCCCGCTTTTAATTTATTTTATTCAATATATTACGGTCGATAATTTCGTTTAAATTATATATATTTATGGTAAATTCAACTTGTTGGCGATTTAAGGTCTGGTTTTACTTCAAAATATATATATTCAAAACATCCCTACATGTTTCGGCAAATGATACCTTTATCAAGGAATATAAAATATAAAATATTTGTATTTTATATTCCTTGATAAAGGCATCATTTGCCGAAACATGTAGGGTTGTTTTGAATATATATATATTTTGAAGTAAAACCAGACCTTAAATCGCCAACAAATTGAATTTACCATAACATACAAAGGTAACGAAATAATTATCTTTATATATACATATATATATATATATATATATATATATATATATATATATATATATATATATATATATATATATATATAGTAAACCTAATCAGTAGGCGATTAAAGGTCTGTATATTATTTCAAAATATATGTATTTAAAAAACTCTACATGTTTCGGCTGTATACGCCTTTTTCAAGAGAATACAAAATATGAAATTCATATTTTGTATTCTCTTGAAAAAGGCGTATACAGCCGAAACATGTAGAGTTTTTTAAATACATATATTTTGAAATAATATACAGACCTTTAATCGCCTACTGATTAGGTTTACCATATCATACCAAGGTCACGAAGTTATTATATATATATATATATATATATAACCTTGTTTACCTCACCTTATGCACAGAATTATCTACTTTTGGCGTAAATCCTGTTTTGCTAATTTCTTTAGTGTTTATCGAGTTTAAAAAATTAGTTTGGTTAGCTACGACCTACGACGAAAATCGTGCTATCTAAAATCGCGTATTTTCAAGTCGACGATTAGCTTTGTGCTGATCATACGATCATAGTGACGTACAATAAATAGTAGGTGCCGGCTAAAATTTATTGAACAAATAAACAATTTTTTTAATGTAAATAACAAATAGTAGCTATTATTGTAAACGTTTATAAACCTTTATTCAAACTGTGATTCGTTCAAAAACGTCGTAAATTCTCTGACTATCTGATACTATTCATCATTCGCATCATTTGCCTTTGGACAACTATATGTTAATTTCCTTTATAAATACTACTACGATCATTTCACGGAACATGAGGTTTAAAATAAAACACTTGAAGTACTTTCTTTTGAGCCATTGCGCGTCTTTTTTTGGTACTGGCAATATTCATTGTGTTCAGAAGGGCAACATAATATGCCCCTTTTGATAGTTTGGTCCTTTGCGAGACGGTCGATAAGAAGTATCCCCTTCAAATCTCAAAATATCGTGGCTATTACTTTTCCTGCCGAAGGACATCTCTAAGTCTTCTTTGGCGAAGGGGCTGCCACCATGTCCATACCATGCAAAAACTCTATTGGGATGATGTTAGAGACCGTCAAATTGTCGTTGGAAATTCGCGTATTTTCACAGTTTCGGGCTATATTCAGTAAACGTGGCAATCACCTGGTAGAGAACTTAGACATGCCTAATTCGACATTCAAAATGTAGTGTACACGTACACCTTCAGTAGACATACCCAGAGTCTCGGCAATCCTCCACTTTCACTCTTCAGTCACGTAACACAACATCAGGAACTTTTTCAACCATTTCTGGAATAGTAACTAGTTTTGGTGTTCCGAGACGATTTTCATCGAAAAACATCGTTGTTCAATGTTTACTGCATATTCTCCTAAATCTCAGTTTTGTTCATCTTCTTAAAAAAACGTACTAAATTGCATCACGAACAACGACTTTATTCACGTTATAATTTTCACTAAACACGTCTTCTTTAAGCAACTGTATCAATGAAACTGAACATTACACGGTAATGAAAGTTTAAATAACCTCTTGCAAGAGCATTGCTTACTCGAAAAAAGTATCAATTTTTTCACAAATAAGCGTTGATAGGTGAGGCTCACCTTCCGTAAAATGATCCTCGTACTATTAAATGAAACTTGTAAGTCGTAATGTATTTACAAAAATTGCTTTTTAATATTCCACCGTTCAGTATGTTTACACTTTGGCATAGGTTCAAGAGAAACATAAACAATTTTTTCAATGCCGTAATGCGCACACAATTTCCAAACGAAACACGTTAAAACGAAAAAGACTGTCTCACCTATCCCTCGTAAATTGAAGATATATATGTTGATTTTTATTTGGTCGAAAAGGACTCTTAAAAAGTGAATTTATTACGCAATAAATTGGTAAAATAACAAACATCTCAACCAGTTGTGTCCCCGACCTTAATACCCATCTTTATCTGTACAACATAGTTCCCCGTTTCTTCTCTTTTATTACATGTTTATCAGCATTAATTAAGTTTCAGCGTAAGTAAAAACAAAAGATATAATTTTTTTTCCGATCACGTGGATGCGGTATACAATTTATAGGATGTTTCGTGATTGAAGCGCGTGCTGTTTCTAAAAACAGTTCGATTCACGATAGACGTCGAACGTGTACTATACGTTTTATGTATTCAGTATTCAAGAGAAAAATTGCTTTTGTAATTAAGGTAGTGGACCAAAAAAAAATACTTAATTGGAAAGATAGCGGAATGAATAAGTAGTTTGTAGTAGCGTCTCACATGAATTTGATCGGCGTGTTTTTTTTTTTAGTTTACCAAATTTAGATGAAATTGTTTTTACTAAACTACTCAAAAAATTAAGGGGTCAATATGTCAGATGGCTGCGGTTTCTATTAATACAAGGTTATCCATTTTTAGATTTTCAAAAAAAAAGAAACGTAAAAAAAACATCAAATTTAATTTTTGATAATTTTTTTTAAATATTATAAAGTTTGGATTATGTGTGTCATTATGTGTGAAATACAATATCATTCAAATAGCCTCCTCGGAACTTGTGACAACACTCGATCCTTTTGATGTAATTTTGGATCACTTTTCGGCACATTTTGGCAGGTATTTCGGCCATTAATTGACGAATGTTGTTTTTCAAATGCCCCAAAATTAGAGGATCGTTCGCATAAACACGGTCTTTTGCACAGCCGCACAAAAAAGTCTAAAGGCGTCTAATCGTATGATCTCGGTGGCCAATTGACGTCGCCAAAACGTGAAATTAGACGGCCAGCCAAATAGAGCCAAAATCGGTCTTGTTGCACCGTCTTCCTGGAACCACTTATCGTCCAAGTCCATATCTTCAATAGAAGCCCAAAAAAGTGTTATCATTCGACCATTCCGAATTGACAGTAGCCGCTCTTCTCTCGTCATCTTCGAAAGAATGCCGCCCTATGACACCTCCAGACCATAATACAGTAACTTTTTCTAGATGTAACGGCCTCCCTTCAATTTTTAAAGGATTTTCAGAGTTCGAAATGCGACAATTTTGCTTATTTACGCACCCACCGAGTGAGAAATGTGCCTCATCGGTGAAAGAATTTTGTTCGAAAAATCATCATTTATGGCCTGTTGCTCAAGAACTTATTTCACGTATCTTCTGCATTGTTGATGATCAGCAGGCTTTAATTGTTGCGTGAGCTGGACTTTGTATGGATGTAGGTGTAAATACATATACAAAATTCGCCATAAAGAGCCGTAAGACAGGCCCAATTACTGAAAACACTTTGGAATCGACAAATTCGGCTTTTCGGCCACACTTTCAATCACGGTGGCGATAGTTTCAGCAGAGCGTACAGTGAATATCTAACACGGGCCTCGTTTCTTCAAATTTTTTCACTATCTTGCCAATTGCTTGCACAGTAGGACGATTATGACGGTCAAAATCGTTCCTAATTGCGCGAAACGGGGCTACATTTAAATTCTCACTTTTGTAGTAGGGTTTAACAATGTTAACGCGTTTTTCTGTTATTATTTAATGCATTTTCGCAAATGGCAAACACTCAACCAAAATTTTGACGCTTCGGTTGACATAATTATTTGACAGCTGTAAAACGACAGCCCTACGGTTTTGAAACCACGAAGTGATAAGTAACCCATTACTAATGGAATTTTAATTATATTCAATACAAGCATTTGTGGAACATTTATTTGAATAAAATTAAGTGGCAACATAATATAACAGCAACTGATAAAACAAAATTACACGATGTATTGACAGAAAAACTAAACCAAATTGAAAATTAAAATACAAGATGGGGCAAAAGTAATGTCATAATTTGAATTGAATGTCATTTTGTTAGAAATGAAAAAAATTGGGTTTTGTTTTCATGGAAAGTTGATTTGAGGGTGTAAAATTGAAAAATGATACCGGTCAAATGACCACCCTCCTGAGTTGATGCACATTTGTGCTCGTTTGACGACATTTTGAATTGTTGCTCGCAAAACATTTAACTCCAAATCGGTGATTTCTTTTTCAATGTTGGCCTTCAAGACTTGCATGGTTTGTGGTTTGTTGTGGTAAAACGCGAAGTTTCAAAAAGCCCCAAAGGAAGAAGTCTGGCGCTGTTAGATTTGGCGATCTGGCCGGTCAGTTCGAATCGCCAAAATGGGAGATCACACGGCTCGGAAATTGGTGTTTCAAACTCTACATCGTTGCCGAGCTGTATAAGCGGTTGTTCGGTCCTGCTGAAACCAACAATGCTCGAAATCTAATTCAGCAACTTGCAGCAAAAAAACTCGTTAAACATCTGTCTGTAGCACTCACCAGTTTCGGTTACGGTAGTGCCGTCGGCATCCCAAAGATATAAGTGCCAATGGCTTCTTCATTGCAAATGCCGTACCAGTCACTTGGGGAGGGGGGGGGGGGGTATGCAATGGCTCTTCGTGCATTTCATGTGAATTCTCCTTGCCCAAGAAATGCAAATTTTGTTTATTCACATAACCACTTAAGTGGAAATGGGCTTCGTCGCTTATTATTATTTTGGATACGAAATCATCCTCTTCTTGCACCAGGTTTAACAGAGCACGGGAGTAAGTTAACCTCATTTGACGGTCAGCAGGGAGCAAATTGGTGAACGGTATGCACTTTGTCAGAGAACATGTCTTTCACCAAAATTCGACGCAACGAACGTCTACGTAATTATCGTGCATTTCATGTGAATTCTCCATGCCCCAGAAATGCAAATTTTGTTTATTCGCATAACCACTTAAGTGGAAATGGGCTTCGTCGCTTATTATTATTTTGGATACGAAATCATCCTCTTCTTGCACCAGGTTTAACAGAGCATGGGAGTAAGTTAACCTCATTTGACGGTCAGCAGGGAGCAAATTGGTGAACGGTATGCACTTTGTCAGAGAACATGTCTTTCACCAAAATTCGACGCAACGAACGTCTACTGATGCCAAATTGCATGCATCGTTGTCTCGTCGATATTTGTGGATTCTTCTCGATCGAACGAGCAATACGGGACTTTTGAGATTATAGAAGTCTATATCCTATCGTATTTAATCAGCGATTCGAAATTATTCTATTTATAAAAAATTATTTGACTTGTGGATATTTATTGGATTGGTAATTCTAGTGATTTGAGACCCTTAGAGAACTGATAGAATATAATTTAAATAACTGATATAATGAGGGGCATTTACATATACCTACGTTTTCTATTTTCAGATACGCTGAAGTTCCATCTTCAGTAGTGTACGAGGGCCATCCGGAAAGTGGTACCCGTTTGTGCAATAAAGACACAGGAGTAAATATTAACAAATATACACATATTTATTGGAAAGAGCATACTTTACACTACTTCTCCTCATAATCACCAAGCAAATTGAGGCATTTGTCATAACGTGTGACGAGTTTTTGTATTCCAGCGTCATAGTCCTCCGCCGCTAGCGTATTGAGATACGTAGTCACGCCTCGTTTAAGTTCTTCATCGCTGTCAAATCTTTTTCCCGGCAGGAAGTCTTTAAGCTTCGGAAAGAGATGAAAATCCGAAGGGGCCAAGTCCGGGCTATACGGTGGATGGTCGAAAGTTTCCCACTTGAATTGCTGCAAAAGTTGTTGTGTTATCGCAGCTGCATGAGGCCCGGCATTGTCATGAAGGAGAATGACGCCTGTAGACAATAGACCTCGCCGTCGATTTTGTATTGCCCGCCGTAATTTCCTTAATGTTTCATAATACGCATTAGCATTAATTGTGTCTCCACGGGCCATAAAATCAATGAGCAGTACACCTCGTCGATCCCAGAAAACGGTTGCCATGAGTTTTCTGGTGGACAGAACTGTCTTGATTTTTTTTGGTTTGGTTGGTGAATGAGCGTGATGCCACTCCATTGACTGTCGTTTACTCTCAGGCGATGCATAACAAACCCATGTTTCGTCCCCAGTAATGATGCGAGTCAGGAAAGAGTCTCCTTCGACGGAATAACGTCCCAGAAACGTCAGTGCTGCAGCCATACGCTTGGTTTTGTGCTCATCTGTAAGCATGCGAGGGATCCACCTTGCACAGATTTGTGAATAATGCAAATGGTCTTTGACAATTTCATGAGCAATTGTTCGCGACACATTAAGAAAATGTTCACAGAGTTCATCAATTGTGATGCGCCGATCGTTCCTTACGCATTCGTCTACTGAGCTCAGCATTTGGTCTGTAATGGCAGATGGTCTCCCTGAACGCTCCACGTCGTGTGTATTCCCCCTGCCAAGGTTGAAGTTGCGACACCAGCGCCGAACAGATGACTCGTCCATCACATTGTCTCCATACACCTCCTTTAATTGGCGATGAATATCACAAGGTCGAACGTTTCGTGCATTAAGAAATTTAATCACGGCCCTCAATTCACAACTGGCGGGGTTATCGATTTGTTTAAACATTATAAACGATCACAGACACAACACAGGCAATGCTAGCGTCACGTAACCTCGCACAGAGCAGGCAGACAAGCCACTGACGCGGCCTGACCTTGCCCAGCGGCTACCCGAGTCGTCAGCGCTTCATGCGGCGCTAACGGGTACTACTTTCCGGATGGCTCTCGTATATTTTTCAGATTTGCTTGAGTGTTTGCTGTTAATGTTATTGTCTACAGTTATGTCTATATTAAATATGTGATGTGTTCCCCTTTTTCTTGACGTACGATGTCTTGTCTATTTGCCGAATTTTGTTCGTCTGTATTATTATGTATAGGGTTATTCTAAAGTAAGTTCCCACTTTGAAATGGCCATAAGTTTGGCAAATTTTTAATATGTTCAAAAATAATAGCACTAATTTGTTCATAAAGAAAATTGCTGAACATACGAAATTATCGATATTTTATAAATATGCGAAGCATGTCTGTGTTAAAAAAAACATTTTAAAATAAAATTAATGAGACGCCGACGATGATATAAATTAATATCTTGTACTGAAAAAGTTTCTTCTCGTTGGTTATTTTTTTTTAATGGTAGCAGTTTACTCTGGGTCGCACGGTTCAAAAGGGCGTTAGCAGTTGGCGTCTCCCATGTCCGTTAATCATTATTGATGCCGAAAGTTTTCGCTAAATCTCCTGGAGCTGCTGTAATTAATTAATTTCGTTTTTTTTGTCAATGCTGTTTTTAATATACAATATTTTTTTAAATTCTAAAGCGTAAAAGAAGATAAAAAATAATTTACTTCGACAAAGTATTTAAGACGATAACAACGTTTTAAACAATAAGAAATATAATATCAGTAGTTAGTGGTAGAAGATAAAATTTATTGCTAACTATATTAGAACAGTTCACAAATTGTTTAGAGTACAATATAATGCCGTGTTGATTCTAGAAATTGGGGCAAGGAATTTTGTAGAAGTCGTTTACTAAAATTTGCATAAATAATTAAACGTTTTAACTACAAGCAGTGATTTGCATTATATAAAAGCACGCACAGAGTGTAAATTAATTAAAACGTTGCAGTAAAAGTAACTTATTATTGTATCGTGACGAGAAGTTTTTGACGATGATTGAGTAGTTGTTGGGGCTATTTCCATGGTTTGTAGGATTTGAATAATCCGACGTTTCGGCAGTCAATCTACTGCCATCTTCTGAAGACGAATACTTAGAGTAGCCTTGAGAAGGGCTGGTTCTTGCCAAACTCACGTCTGACATATACGTCTTCCCTACTCTTTTAATTGCGAAATGTACTCGTGTGAGATTCGAACTTGGTCTGTAATTCGAAAATTTTTAACTGAATCAAGCACACTAACCACTATGATGAAGTCACTGTGTTTAAGCAAATTGTCTTTTTACGACCATACAATACATTTCGGTCAAAGTGTGCAATTCTAACAATTACTTCTTAGTAGAATCTAAAACTAAATAATTTTACTCACAATCGGTTAGTAATATGTAGATTTGTACCCTTCGAAACAGTCGGGAAGCGACTTATTGCTTACCTACTTCACTTTCCCAGCTATAGCCGGAAAAGTGTTTTCCCAGCTAGCAAGTGTCAGTTCATTAGTCACAAATATGACATCATTGTCATTTTGGCATTAAAACATGTTTTTAAGAATAAATTGGAATCAAACTCTGTATTTATTTAGTAAAGAAACAATAATAAACCTATTTAGAGTTGTAAATATTAATGGTTACATTAGAATTATCATTACTGTTAACTGTTAAAGAAAGACCATGTTGTTGTTTAAAATTATACTGTTCATTTTTAGAAATCGACGATCCTGATTGTTCTGCATTTGACAGCATATTAGCAATTTTTACTTGTCCATGTAATGAGTTCTCCACATATCCTTCAGCAACGGTACTGGATTTCCACCCCTCTAATCTTTTCAACTGTAGAATGTCTCCACCTGTATTTGCCAGTAATGTCGCTGAAGTACGTCTGAAACAATGTCCTGTAAACCCATTAACGCTTTCCAGTTTTAAGTAAGTTGCTATTTTTTTGGGAAAATTTCCGATAGAGTTATGCCCAAAAGGCTGTCGTGTAACTTTGCCATTCCTCATTTGTAAAAAAAATCTTTCAGATTCAATGTTGTTGCGAAGGTCGTAGTATTGCTTTATTACTTTCATCCATTCCGGTTTTGTGATTACGAATGTACGGGAGGAGTTGGTTTTCGTTACAGGAATTACTATTATAATTCGGTTTTCTAAAATATCCAGATCACTTATTTTCATTTTTAAAAGTTCATCGCATCTACAGGCTCCAGAGATGCCAATAATTAAAGCAACCTAAAAGAAATATGTAATTTAACATAAATTTAATATGCACTGAAGAAATTAGAATGTTACCTTTTGAGGAAGATATTCTATCGGAGCGTTGTTGAGAAAATTATCAATGTCTGCTTTGGACAGAACGCTTGACTTTTTAGCTTTGTATCCCACATTCTGCCTTTTTAGGTATGCTCGCAATTTTGCATGATTACTGATATCAACATTTTGCCTAATATTAAGAACTGCTCGCAACATCGAATACCTTGACCATAATGTGGAAACTTTATTTTGTTTACTTAATTCAGCAAAATAAGCAAGGAGTACCGTTTCAGAGGTATGCTGCACACCCTTAATCACGCACCATTTACTATATGCTTCGTAAGTCTTCTCGTACCTCTCCCTGCCTTTTTCCGGAATCATGCCTTCAGTAGCTTTTTCTGCAGCTACTCGCAGTTCTGGTGGGGTGCATTCAAGTTCACTGTCGGACATATTTCTTAGTATACACGTATAAAGATTTTGTATTATTAAAAATGCCGTACTATATTTTGTAACTGGCAAAATAATTACCTCCTAACTGTCAGATTCAACAAACTTATTACATTGCCTAGCAACGATTTTACAAATATCTCAAAATAGTTTATCAAATTATCATAAAAATAAATACTCATAATACTCATGTATTATTATTATTATTATTATTATTATTTAAAATAAAACTTATATAGAATTACTAATAGTAGATTGTGAGTAAAATCGTATACATACCTCGGGAGAACTCATTCCAGCCTCGCGTCTGCAGCTTACCTCGGTGCTTTGCACCTCGGTAAGCTACCTTGACGCTCGGCTGTAATAGAGCACTTCCCTGCTCGGTATGTAATACTATTCCATACTATTCCATACAAATTAATACGAGGGATGTCTTTTATATTTTGCATACTGGGGCATAGAGCGCTCCACTAATCAAATGTTAGTATTAAAAATTAACCTCCATCTTTAGTTAACCTAAGTCCAAAATTTCAGTGCGATACGTGTAGTGTTGTAGCTACAACGAACTGTCAAAGTTGACAAGTTAATCGAAAAATGGAATTAAACCGTAAACATTTTCACACAATAACTATTATAATTTTCGTCAACTAGAATGCCTCGCCGAGTTTGTTTCTGTTTTCGGTAATGAAGCACCACATGAATCAACAATTTCTCGTTGGTCTGGAGAATTTAAATGTGGACGGGTTAGTCTTAGCGACGAGCCAAGAGCAAGTGCACTAAAAACGGCAGTCATTCAGGAAAATGTCGATGCTGTGCGCAAGCTCATCAACGAAGATCGACATGTGACATATCGCGAAATTGAGGCATCATTGGGGATTTGAAAGACCTCAATTCAAAAAATTTTGTAGGAAGAACTGTGTAAAAAATAGTTTTCTGTTGGATACCGCATCTGTTGACTGAGAAACAGAAAACAGCTAGGGTGAATTGGTGTCAAAAAACTATATAGCGCTCCAACGCAGGAAACTCTAAAAATGTGTACAACATCGTGAGTGGTGGTGAATCTTAGATTTACTCATATAAGCCAGAAAATAAACCTCAGTCGTGTGTTTGGGTGTTCCAAGGTGAAGAAAAGCCGATAAAAGTCATCCGTTCTCGAAGCCTCGAAAGCAGGCCATGTAACGACAATTTCTCTACAAGATCAAAGAACTGTTACTGCCGATTGGTATACAACCATTTGTTTGCCGCGAGGCATCGCTGAACTCCGAGAAACCAACCTACAACGACGAATCATCATCCACCAAGAAAATGGAAGTTTGCACACATCTCGTAAGACAATTGAATTCTTAAGGCAACAAAACGTCGAATTGTTAGACCATCCTCCGTACAGTCCCCACTTGAGTCTCAACGATTTCTTTACTTTTCCGAAAATGAAGGACGAACTGCGTGGTCAAAGGTTCCAGTCGTCAGAAGGAGCAGTCGATGCCTTCAAAAACGAAGTTCTGACTTTGTGGAATAACTGATTCTAGTGTTGGTTCGAGCGAATGCAAAAGTGCATTAATCTTTGTGGAGAATGCTTAGAAAAACAATAAAGTCTTTAAAAGCTATCTACTGTTTTATTCCAGCTCTATATGCAAAATATAAAAGACCTTGTATACGTGCATTTTATAAACTGCCAACTACGGGCACATATAATATCTGTTCTTAATGCAATTTAAAGACTTCCCGACGATTCGATCTTCAGCCCCTTAATAGCTTAATGGTTAAGAGCGTGGTCCGGCAAACCAAAGGACGTAGGTTCGAATCCTGCATAAGGGTGAATTTTTTCAATAAGAAATTCGAAATGTATTTTATTTAAAGCTTACTACATCGTATATGTAGTAAGCTTTTATTTCAACAGTAGATGTCATTTGTTATGAAGTGTAATTCCTACTTTTTAAAGAAAAAGAAAATAATCAATTTAATTTTTGATTCGATACTTTCTTCAAAACTTTAATTATAAAATTATTTATGTAATATAAGAAATTAACGAAGCGTGTATATACATAAAAGTATCTAATAAGTATAATACATTTTTCAATGTCCGCGTTTCTCAATTTTTGTTTTAAATAACTTTAAATTTGAACTGAACCTCGCCGCCTCGCCTGAACTAATAAATTTTCCTGTTTTTGTTATAGTCTACAGCAGACTGCTTGGGCCGAATAGTTTATTTACATTGTTATATATTTAAATCTGATACAGTTTGTTTAGTTTAAAAGTTCTTATTAAATTTATGCTTGGACATATGCTCATGGTTATAATTTACTCTATAAATAAATAGCGTTATGTCATATAATAATAGTAATAATAATGTTAAAATTTAATATATGTTTTGTGTCGTGTTTAGATTTATGTTAATATGATGAACATGTGTTTTATACATATGCGCATTATTGTGGCCAAAATACTTGACTTTCAAAAAGTTTCACTTTTGGAATATATGGGGGCTATTATGGTTACTTTTTATAATTATTTTCATATTATACAGAGTGTTCCAAAAGCTCGAAAACAATCAAAGTTGTGTTTTTTTTAAATAGAACAGCCTGTATATTATAGCATTTTTGGATTCTTCGATCAAAATAAGTTTCTGTTTTAATTTGATTTAAAATACCTAACATTTCTAAATACAATAGACAACTAGATACTTTAGAATTTTTATTTAAAAAACACCAAATTGTGCCAAAAACGATTATTAGGCGTATTCTGTAAAAACGCGAAGAATTAAAGCTTAACATATAAATACCATTCGATAGGAAATTAAAAAAATGCATTTGCTGGTAAATTAAAAAATATGGTGTTCTATTTAAATTAATCAAATTATAGCCACTTAAAGTTCTTATTTGATTAGTTTTAATTTTTGTACACCGTGTATAAGATGGCAAGTTTTTTATAATTTGGATATAAACTATGATCTATTGTTCTACTTCACTGTAAATTTCGCTTACATAACTTAAATACTTCTTAATTATTTGCAACATGAAAATTAGGTTAGATTTCGACAAAATTCAAATTATTTAAAAAACCTTAAAGTTTAGGTATTATAAACCACATTAAAAACAGACACTTATTTTAGTTGGAGAATCCAAAAATTCAATAATATACAGGCTGTTCTATTTAAAAAAACACAATTTTGATACTTTTCGGGCTTTTAGAACACCCAAAAACCCTGAGAGCAATTTTAATAGTCTAAAAATACAAAATATGTATGTTTGTTTAATAATTAAGGATTCATATTTAATATATTGGCGCCCTTTTTGAAAATCAAAGTACACAATAACATGTATTAAGAACTTATATTTATATAAATTTGTTTGTAAATATGTATAGCAAACGCCAATTAAGTTGGCGCGAGGAGGGGTAAGTTCGCGCAGAATTAGAAGTAGTGGGGATATTTGTATTTGATTTTACATCAAATGTCAGATAATTCTAACCTCTGAGCGTGTATCACTTTATGATCCCCTAGCAAACACATTATGTTCCGTCAAACGTCAATTACAAATTTATTCTGACAATTACTTGAGTAGTGGGGGTGGACGTTTTTAAAAACGGCTTCTGCGCACCCCCTCCTCGCGCCAACTTAATTGGCGCTTGCTATACATATATTTATAAATGATTGCACTAACATTACAAAATACACCCCTGCGCGGGTAACTGAATCGCATTTACGTTATCGTTAGCTGATTGCACTCTTATTACACTATAGTCTATTTTTAAACTAAGAGGAGCGTTTTAAATTAATCGCGCCAAAATTACAAAGCGTGATTGGTTGCTTCAGGGGTAGGATTACGTTATGCAAAAATTGCGTGTTGACCTATCGATGTCAAACGCTTGTCAAATTTCGTTTTCTGTTGTGTTCCCGTTGTTCTATTCAGTTGTATTATTGTATTAACGTAAATAAATCCGTTCTTTTTAGAATTTGCGAAACCTTTAAGATACCCTTCTGTAGTTATCGATAATTATTCAATATTCATATAAATATGGATACTGTTGCAACAAGTTCAGCATCATTTTCACCTCCGAAAAAACGCAAACGTTTAGATATAGGGCATTTATCTGTTGCTGAAAAGCAATGTGTTTTAAATATGTATAAACAGCTGCGAACTGATGAACCGAATCTTAAAAAAACTGTTATTGTTTCTAAAATTAGTAACACCGTGGGTAAGTTTTCATGGATTGAATAATGTAACCAATTTGATAATGTTCTGCTTTTAGGCGTTGCACAATCGACAGTATATCGCACCATAAAAGAGTATAATGAGACTGGTACAGTTACTGCATCTAAACACTATGGAGGACGACCTGGTAATGTTGCTGCATACGATGAAGTAGTTAAACAGTCTGTGCGGCAAATAGTGCATGCTTTCTTTTATTAAAACGAATTACCTACATTGGACAAAATTTTGATGGAAATAAAGAAACGTCCAGATTTACTACAAATGTCCCGTTCGTCATTGTACAAATTTATGAAGCAAATTAATTTCAAGTACATGAAAAGAAACCATAAAAGTATTCTTATCGAACGGGATGATATCATTACATGGACAAGAAAATACTTACTTAAAATCAAGGAATTTAGGAGAGAAGGTAGACCAATTTATTATTTAGATGAGACGTGGGTTAATGAAGGTCATACAAAAGAAAAAGTATGGATAGATAACAGTATAAGAGATCGGCGTCAAACATTCATCGAAGGGCTATGTACAGGACTAAAAAACCCGTCAGGAAAAGGGAGGAGGCTTATTGTGTTACATATTGGATCCGAACATGGCTTTGTTGATGGAGGGTTATTGCTTTTCGAAGGTAAGAAAACAGGAGATTATCATGAAGAAATGAATGCAGCCGTTTTTGAGACATGGTTTAATAATGTGTTATCAAAATTACCTGACAACGCTGTTATCGTCATGGACAACGCGTCTTACCACAGACGTAGAATGGAGAAAATTCCTACAGCAGGATCAAAGAAAAAAGATATGCAAGAGTGGTTGCGAAATAAGCAGATTGAATTCAGAGAAGAGATGTACGAGCTGAACTTCTGAATTTAATCAAAATAAATAAAGAACAATATAATTTGTATATGATTGATGAAATGGCAAAACGTAATAATAAAGTTCTATTAAGGTTGCCACCGTACCATTGTGAACTCAATCCAATAGAGTTGATATGGGCAAAAATAAAGAATGAAGTAGCATCGAAGAACATCACATTTAAATTGACAGAAGTGAGGGGGCTGTTATTGCAAGCTATCGAAAATGTTCAAAATGTTAATTGGAAAAGTTGTGTTGAGCATATAATTAAGGAAGAAATAAAAATGGCCACACTAGATGGCATCGTAGGTGATCTAATCGAACCGTTTATTATTTCTATTGGTGCTGATAGTGACAGTGATACTTTCTCAGACAGTTCAGATTTAGAATAGATTATTTTGTTTAATTTTTGCAAGTAACAAGTAGTTAACGGAGCCTTTGATTTCTTTAAATCCTTTATTTATGTTATTTTTGTGTTTAATGTAAATAATTTTTAATAAATGTTTAATTACGTTGTGACTTTATTGATGTAGAGTCTATATTCAAAATTAAGCGGGAAATAACGCTAAATTAAATGTTGCCTTTGAACTCAATGAATAAAGAAAAACTAATAAAATACGAAAATTTAAAAAAACATTCAGAATGTCATTGATTTGGTAACTTTTACAGTGTAAATGTGGCTTTTCCATTTACTCCTCTTAGTTTAAAAATAGACTATAGGGGATGCTTTAAAGATACATACTTTATATTTACTAAAATTAAATTAAGTTGAAACTATACAATGTATTGTAATATGTATTACATATATATAGCTACAATTAAATTAATTAATAGTTAATTGTCAATGTTTGACAATTAACTTGACTTAAAAGTAAAAATTAACAGCTCTCACTTCTGTGACTCAACGTGAAAGCAATGTTAGTATATTTATCTCGACTGCTCCAACGAACACTATTGTAACTCAGAATTTTCGTTTTTTGAATTACAAAACACCAAACATTTTTTTTTTAAGTTTTTATCTTATAACGTGAACAATCATAGAAATGTTTATATCCTCTTTATTTTTTAAAATAACCATTTCAAACCTTATATCATTGTAATCAGCAAAAAATAAGCTTTTTAATGATGTCAAAACCAACTATGGTTTCCATTTAAAAAAACACAAGTTTGTGTCATAACTCGATAATGGTGAACGAAAAAAAAATATTAGCTACATAGTTTTATTTGGCGTAAAATTATCTAAAACTTTTGTCTGAACACTTTTTCTCTAAAATTACTATTAACGATGCTAGCATGTTTAAAGAAAATCGTAAAATTTAGTTTTCTTTGAATATCTAATAAGCCATGAAAGTTATCGGAGAAACAAAAGCAGTTTTAAATCAAACTCGTAAAACTGCGCATCTTGCCCCATTTAAGCGTTTTTCTATCTCCAGTAGTTTCTGACATCCCAATGCTAAACATTCAAAAAAACTCACCTGTATATAACCATTACATCTCATTAATATTAATATTCATTGAAAAAGCTGTTAATACTTTTTGTATTAAATCAGAAACGTCTCACGACACGTAATAATTATTCAATTCTTATTAAATTGTTTGTAAATAGAGGTTTGTAGAAGTATGTTTATTTTAAGACTGTGTGAATCATTTGATGGAATAACGATTACAAAGATCTGTTTATGCAATTGTGTAATTGATACTCCACTATGTAAATACAATAATAAACTTTCGATATCCAATCAATGAATATCGAAATATTCCCGCGAATTCATTAATGAAAAGTAATAGGAGAGGTGCTATTACTTTTCATTAATGAATTCGCGGGAATGTTTATACATACATTGTTAGATTATTCTAATGAGTAATGAATGCACATGTCATAGACCATAATAATTTTACTAAGAACTAATGAGGTAATAAGTATTAGCGTTAAGTCTTGAGAAAAGTTCAAACACAATAGAAGTTAAATTATCTCAGTCTATACAAATTGGTATTTTGATTTGACCGAACCCACCAATACAAGGTAAACAGTCCCATTAGGGTGTGGGAATTATTTGTGTAGCTTTTGTTAGAAAATATATTTCTGTAAGATTAGTTATTTATCGACTTGATTTTATATTTTCTAGGGTATGTTTTAGACAAATTGCTCTTTTTACTTCATCAGAATCTACTAATTAAGTATATGTATAGTGATTTACATTGAAAAACATATACCGTGTGTTAAAAAATGTTGTCGAATATTTTATGTAATTGTAGTGCCGCTGGAAACAAGCAAAAAGTCTAAATCAACATGAATCCGCAACTCAACTGTTTTTGATATACAGTCGATTTAATATATGGTTTATTAAGATAAAAATTGCAAAGACTTTCTAATAACAATGTCTACAAAACAAAAACTAATTTTAAAGTAAAACTACAGAAATTGCTCTACATATCCACCGTTTATTTCTAAGTATGCTTCACATCTTCTTATGAAAGATCGGAAATTTCGAAAATTTCTGGAGTCCTTAGAATTGCCCCACAACAATTTACGATTCCTTGCCGAGTTCGACAAACACTAATTAAATTAAATATTAAATATTTTAAATTAAATTAAATAATTTAAATTAAATATATTTTAAATTAAAATTAAATTAAAATTTAAATTTAAATAAATAAAAAAAAAATTATTTTAAATTAAATATTTTAAATTAAATTAAATATTTTGAATGTTCCTTAACATAGAAGTCGGGAGGTGTCAAGTGTGGGGATCTAGGAGGTTATGCAGTCAGACCACCTCGTTCTATCCATTACTCGTTGAAACCTTCACTTAAATAAAGAATGTCTAGCTATAATGGAAGAATGTGTAGGGGATTCTTTGTAAAACTACAGAAATTGCTCTACATATCCACCGTTTATTTCTAAGTATGCTTCACATCTTCTTATGAAAGATCGGAAATTTCGAAAATTTCTGGAATCCTTAGAATTGCCCCACAACAATTTACGATTCCTTGCCGAGTTCGACAAACACTAATTAAATTAAATATTAAATATTTTAAATTAAATTAAATAATTTAAATTAAATATATTTTAAATTAAAATTAAATTAAAATTTAAATTAAAATAAATAAAAAAAAAATTATTTTAAATTAAATATTTTAAATTAAATTAAATATTTTGAATGTTCCTTAACATAGAAGTCGGGAGGTGTCAAGTGTGGGGATCTAGGAGGTTATGCAGTCAGACCACCTCGTTCTATCCATTACTCGTTGAAACCTTCACTTAAATAAAGAATGTCTAGCTATAATGGAAGAATGTGTAGGGGATTCTTTGTACATAAATCATATACTTAATCTGTTAAAAAGTGTCACGTCTTCCAACAAAATGGGTAATTCATTTCTTAAAGAAATCAACTGTACTGGTCTCGTTAAACGATTAGGAAGAAATAGCTGGATCAATTAAACATTCTCCAAAAAATAGCAAGCCAAACATTTAGTGAAAGACGATTTTGGTAACCAGCATGGGTTTTTTATCTGTCCACAAGTGATTGTTATGAAAATTAAATATCCTGTCTCTTGTAAATCCAGCTTTGACACTAAATAAAATTTGAGCAGGAATTTCTGCCAGTTTTTTTGTAAAATCCTTTGATAAAAATCCACACGTCCATCATAATCGAGAGCAATAAAAACTTGCATGCGTTGAATGTGGTGGGGATATAGCTGCCCTTCGCGCAGAATCCTCCAAATCAGAGGTTGACTACGGCAAGGCTTCGAGTGCTAATATTTGGCTTGTCTTCCACCTGTCTCCAAATATATAACTTTACAGTGGGAGTAGGAACTGGCCTTAACCTACATTCATTTTATGAACTAGTTTTGGACAGCCGGTTATAAAGTTTTAAGAACATTTTATCACACTCTAAGAAGAGATTCGGAAATGCTTTGGGATATATACGCCGTATTTCAGTAGCATTACCGTTCGCACGAGCGTACATAAACTGCATGTCCGCCATTTCTGGATTTGTGTACTCAAGCATAATTTGAAAACAGGAAAAATTCACACAAATGATAATCTGATAATAGAGCTAATTTTAAATCCTAATAAGCTGCTTCACGAAGGCAGCCACTCTTAAAGCCTAAAAATAACTTTTTTTTTTTATTTTAAGACAAGAACATTGGCTATATGTCAGAAACATTTGAATTGCAGACCACGCCGACTCAAGAATATCGGAACATTATACTCCCTATTCGGCAGCTGAGCCGGAATAGTCGAAACATTTTTAAGAGTTTTTGTGTTTCTATGTATTGGTAGAAACACAAAAACTCTTAAACATGTTTCTACTATTTCTACTATAATTGGATAAAGTTGCTTATAGCATCGCTAACCACGTGGTCAAAAATTTATAGTAAAACATACTTAATTGGTATTTCAGCTAACTATATCTGCGGAAGTTTTTCTTAAACTCTCCAAATTTCAGAGAGAAATCTAACATGCTATGCTGCCTAAATCGATTCAGAATTGATAGTCGAGAGAGCTTAGTTCTAACTACATGAGGGCTAATTTCTGATCCTAACTATTTCCAGTACGTTATTTCTTAAATCACACTTGTAAGGTTTAAATTTTAGGGACCGAAGCTTGAAGGAACACCCATCAACATCTTATAACTGGTCTGCCTAAATCGATTCAGAATTGACAGTCAAAAGTTGAGGGCTACTTTTTTGTTCTAATTATTTCCAATATGTTTTTTCTGAAATCATTCTTGTAAGGTTTCAACTTTATATGCCTGGAATCTTCTTGAAACACCCACCAACATCTTCTAATTCATCTTTTTGATAGATTTTGACTCTAGGTGTGAACATACACCCCACCAAATCATTATTGATGTGGGGCAGTGTCTGTATTATATTTCCGTAATTCTATTTTTTAATGTTTCAAAACCCTACATAAATTTTATGGTTTAGCACCGCTTTGTTAAAATGTTTGTTTCGTATTAAATCGGTTCTTACTTTTATGCATAAATTATAGAGATAGAAAACAATGGGTAAAACCTTCTCTCATATGGCATATATCAACAGCAGCTAATGAGATCTCTGTAATGAAAGTTTGTTCATGTACAATCAACTGGTTCCATGCTGATTAAAGCTCTACATAGTCAAACATTTTCATAAAACCTACTCAAACTATCTAATGTGTAGAGTCTGGTTCAATCTCCTCTATAATATCTTTTAATTAGTATTTTAACCGAATAATAAGAATTCAATGATCTCATAAGAGAATTGATCACTTCCTTAAACGATTTATTCAGAATAAAACTTTTAGACCGTACAAAGCCTAGATGATTGCTACTGCGACCCACTGTAATTAATTTATTGTTCTCCAGCATTAAATACTCAAAATTGGAAGTTCTGTTTGAATAAATTTTAACTGTCTAACAATGGGATTTGCATATCCATACAGGAATATGACATAATACTTGCGGTTCGCGTATACTACATATAATACGAATAGTTTCTGTTTGCAGTCTGTCTGTCTGTTTTATGCGATTGTAGCCTATACAATAGCCTGTGTGTACATCTATCTGAGACACAATTTCACATTCCAACTGCAATATCCAGGAGAGTTGGGCACACGCGAAGGATGAACGGTACACAAAAGGAACGCAACATCATCGCCGCAACGCGCACAGCGCTACGGTGAGCATTTTACATGTGATACCTTTTTAGAAGTGTATCTATTTACGTCGGATACGAATCCCCCGGATTGTGCAAGTCGCCGAGACAGTGGACTAGACGGAGAACAACATAATATGCTGCTGTCAACTTATAAATGCATATGTAAAGTTAGTTTAACCTAGAATCATTACCTAGGTGTATTTGTGTAGTTATATTAATAGCGAAAATTATGTTTTACTGTTTTATTTCATTGCAGATATACTCGTAAAATCACATACGAGACAATTGTCGGTTCTAATTAAAGGCCGAAATTAAATCTTTAAGAATGAAACTTTTTCAAAGTGTAGTTTGAAAAGATTTACTTTACTTTTTCGTGTCCGAATCCACTTCAAATTCTATCAGCCCCGTATTAGGCCAAGTCAAAAGAATTATCTGTAGCAAGCCATAAATCTTCGGTGAAGCAGGAGTTTGGGCAGTTCTTATGATATTCTGCACTTCCTCGCAGTTGCATTTGGTGAAAAGAAATTATAAATAGGTACGAGGGTGAGGGGGGGGGGATATTCACGTAATGACGGAGAAGTGGGGTGAAATTAAACACAAATTCATGAGTTTGTTTCTTTTTTCATTGTTTTAAATCTTAATTACATACTTCGTAATTTTCGTAATAGATCCTGTTTAATATCGTTTGATCGAATCTACTTGTCCCAATTATTTCGAAGTAAGTATCCAGTGAATTTCGTTAAGTTTCAATAACTTACGCATACATTTTTAATTTGCATTTATTTAGATCTAGAACATTGTTTAAGTTAATTGTTTAAGATATGATATGGAACAACTTCGAGAATGGCATCGTGAAACAATGGCGAGTTGGGTTAAAGGTCACACTCATTGTATGTACATTGCCACAGTGATTCAGAAATTTATTGCAAAGCCTGTAAAATATCGTTAAAAACTTCCAAGAAATCGCACGTAAAACGTCACCTAGCATCCTGAACACATACACAAAAATTAGATCCACTAGAATCTGACAATTTTACCGATGAACTCTGTGAAACTTTGATGGCGGCAAATATTCCATTAAATAAACTTAATCCCATCTTCAAAACATTTCTCCAAAAATATACTGGTCGAAATGTTTCTTATGAATCCACCTTACGCAAATATTGTGTTTCTAAGTGCTATACGAAAGCAGTAGAATGCATTAGAAGCCATGTTTCAAATCAGTACCTATGGATAAGTGCCGACGAAACTGTCGATATATTAGGATGCTGTGTGGTAAATGTTGTAGCTGGTGTACCACATCCAACTATTCCACTTAATGCATATGTAATAGCAACAAAAGTTATAAATACAGTTGATTCGGAAACAGTAGCTAAAACCATTTACGAGAATATGCACCAAAGCTTCATTCGGACAACAGGTAGAAAAAATATTTCTATTTGTCAGTGACTGTGCTACATATATGTTAAAAACAGGCAGACTATTAAAAGGAACATATCCTAATATGCTGCATATTACTTGTGTAGCACATGCTCTCCACAGAATCTGTGAATATATGACACACCTTTTTAGAAGTTGATAGACTTGTATCGTTTTTAAAAAAGTTTTCAGAAAAGCACCATAGAGTAGCTCTTTACAGGGAAAACTTCAATCTTTGTCACTGCCTCCCTCTCCAGTAATAACTATATGGGGAGCATGAGAGAATTTCGATAGTTTACAAAATTTCGTTACATGTTTAGATGAATGAAAAAATCAGTTGTACTTTCTTCAGGAACACTTTGAAAATTTGCCAAAACTAAGCACTTATTTTGAAAATCAAAATCTCAAATTAAATGATGGATTAACTACATGTAGCTATTAATAATTTGAAAAATATTCCAAGTGACTTCGGATGTGGCCTTCGGCAAGAGTTAGACCCAGTTTTTAATATAAATCCAGATTTAATAACATTGCGGCAATTGTGTATGGGGACAATGCCTCAAAATCTAACTGCTAAATACGCTGAAATAGAAGAATATTTCCAGTATGCACTTATAACCAGTTGCGATGTAGAAAGGACATTTTCTATCTACAAGGATGTATTTCATTCAAAGAGAACAAATTTTACAGAAGAAAACCTTGAGAAAGTATTGCTAGTTAGTATTAATACTCCTTTACTCAACTTGAATTACAAAATGACCAAATAAAAATCTACGAGTATTTCATAATTTATAGATCACCACCCGTTTGTTTTCCAATTAGATAAATGAAATTAAAAACTCTAAAAATACAAATTAATTATTATTATTATTATTGTTATTATTATTCTTATAATTATTAAATATGAACTTGTATTGTGTTCCCCACACCCGATTTTTAATAATATTTTTATATTGTTAATGATATTCTTGTTTTATATAAAATATGGTGAGGTTTTACCCACTCAAACATGTTTAAAATTACTTTGTTAAAAATTAAATTTCCTTAGAATGCTTATAGTTTACTATTAGATACAAATACGTAAAATTTCTCTATTTAACTATTTGGCTGGGCAGATACAGTTTCGTCCGATTATCTTTCTTTAATCCTTTTCTGATAATGCTAACCACTTCACTGTGTTACAGTTTCGTCCGATAGTCTAAGTACTTAATCCTTTTATGTTAATGTAGAGGTGTATCTGCAATATTGGTTTTAGTGGAAATAACATCTTTGTTATGATACTTTCGATATATTGAACAGAAACAAGCAGAGTAGGTTATGTGTTGAATATAAAAACACACAATAAGTTAAAATTTAAGAATTTATTCTATTACAAAAGAAAAATATATAAAATAACAAATGAGAAAAGAAATACTTCAATAGTAGAACAATTACAAACTAATATTTTTAAAATTATGTACTTAAAAAGAATAATAATGTGAAACTAATTGTACATATTGTAGTCTCATCAGTTCTTTATTATCATATTGTTCAATTTTCTTCTTGAGAAAATTTTCCGGTTTTTTGTGTGTGTTCACTTGTCTTTGTTTATTTACGCTTTGTATTTGAATATAAGTTTCAGCTTGATACTGGCGTAAAACTTTTAAAAAGACAAAGATATTTGTCTTTTTAAAGGACTTTTAACATGTAATAATTAACTGAAATGTAATGTTTCTAACTAAGTATATAATTCATATTTCTATTGGTGGGTGGTGGTACCAATAGCAGAATACGATATAGGTTGGTTTTCACAAATAATAAGTATCAACTAGGAAGAAATTAACAAGGAAAGTATTGGTTAGAATATAATACCATTAGGACAATTTTAATCCTCTCCTTTACCTGTACCTACCGGTCGGACGAAACTGTATAATTTAGGCCTGTCTTACTGACCGGACGAAAGTGTATTTCATAATTTACGCAAATCTGCTAATCGGACGAAACTGTAATCGCCGATTTGGCTATGTCCTTTAATCTCCATAAGTGTTTGGACTGTCTTTTTGAGATAATTTACTTCTTTATTAAAGCGATAATCCACTCTGAGACTTACTTCTGGTACTCCTCTCAGGATTTAAACGTGTTTTTCTCAATACCTTGAAGAAATTTACAACTTAATGAACTTGAATTAATAGTAGCGTACAATTTCTTACATGTTGTGATTTGCAATTATTTCATTTTAATTCTTTTTCTTTTTTTGCAGGTAAGATGTCCAAAAACAGCAAATAACTCTAAAAATATCAATCTTAATGTAAGTAATAAGTTAATATAAAATAATTTTAGTCGGCGCTGCTTAAATTTCTAGCATTAGAAATATCTTTTTAATGGAAAATTTAATAAAGCAAAACAATGTTACCAAAATAAGTTGAATTAAATCATTAGATGACATGAAAATATTGAAAATCTCTTAAAATGCAATTCTTTAGACAATTATTCTTGAACTGGTGTGACAATTAAAATAGGAATGTGTTAATGATTTTATAAAGTACTCTTAGATATTTATTAATAAGACTGGTTTACAGTGTCTCTGGTGTTTAAATAGAAGCATGTGCCAGTGTTTTATACATATTTACTGATTATTAAACTAAAGTTTGTTTCTATCACGTAAATATTTTTCACAATTTAGTAACAAAGTATTACTAAGCTATGCGCAAATCGGTACATAATTATAGTTTCAGCCACAGCTGACAAGCTTTATAGCCCTCGATTTGTAACCGTCTTAAATACTTGCCCCAAGTACATCAGCTTGTGCATGTTTAAACTTGTCCGAGCGTACGTTGACTTGTTTGTAGAGTTCACTCAACCAAAGATTATTAAACTAAAGTTTGTTTCTATCACGTAAATATTTTTCGCAATTTAGTAACAAAGTATTACTAAGATAGGTGGTATATCTCTTGTGCAATCACAATACTTATGCAAATATCGTTCTGAGCTCTTATTATGTGTTAGTTTTCTTTTAGTATGGCAACCAGAAAGTGTATAAACAGCAAATTTCTCATTTTGTTTGACGTAAAACTTAAGGACGGTATTTTCACTGGTCTCCAAATTATAAAATTGGTTTTGAACGGTCACTTTAAAATTACTATGACTGCTGTTGAAAGAGGAGCCTGGGTTGCTTTCGAAAGTGTCATAGAAAACTTTTTATGAAATCACAAATCCCAAGGATTATCAAAAAAAGTTATTCAAAACATGCCTGCAAAAGCGCGCGATTTAGGTTGCAACATGAGCATTATAATTCACTTTTTGCGTGCCCATCTTGACTTTTTCCCGAAAATCTTGTACAAATGAGCGAAGAACAAGAAAAGAGGTTCCATCAGATCATAAAAAAATAGAACAGGGGCACCAGAGAAGGAATACAAACATGATGTCCGACAAGTGTCGGTGTTTAAAAAACACATCCCTGCGCCTATGCATAAAAGAAAAACGATTAAACGATCTTTTCGAACAAAGAGAGACCGATCTTATTAATGAAAGTTTTAGAATTTCGATTAATACTATTTAGTATTTATGTATTTTTTGGTACATTAATATGGAAAAGTGTCAATTTGCCGTTATTAAATACAATGTAGTTACATACGTGCGTAACAAGAAATGCTTTTTTATTTCGTAATTTGGATGTGATTGCAAAAAAATTAAATCATGTTTAAAAACATGTTTAGTCAATGTCACCTATTAAAGCTTAAACCCCAGCGAACAAATTTAAATTTGTAAACTAGTGTAAAAATAATATCCCTCCATTTTATAAAATTCTTATTTAATATAATCTTCAGAAATATACTAAATGTTATATATTTCGTCACGATTTTCCCTTTGTTAATTACACCCAATAATAAAGATTAGGAACAGTAACTAATATTAATTAAAATTAATATTCTTAGAATTTTAGATGACGCAGAAAGCCATAGGTTAAATAGTTAGGCAGTATATTTATTTGAACTTATAATTTTAGATTTAATATAGTTCTCTTGTTAGTTTTAATAATTTTCTGAGGAATAAACGATACGATTCATTTAGAGTTTATTTATGTTAATAGAAATAACTTTTCCTTAATACAATAAACAATAATAATAATAACGATTTTTCAAAAATAAAAAAGTACAAAATATATAGTGTGTGGAAGAAAAATGATATAAATACCGAGTGTAAAAGCAATAATAGTTAACCTATAACAACAGTAACTGAGAATTTGCTTCAACAAATAATCGAAAGAGTTTCTGTGAGCAAATGGTTAACAAAATCTGAGTTTATCAGTCACTTTTCAATAAATTTCATGCTCTTCATTGCATGGAATTCTAACGAAAATATTATATGATTGCAAATTGTACACAAGATGGATGCAACAATAATGACATTCTTGAAACACTACAATGTTGGCGGGGACGAGTTTTTGAAGAATATTGTGACAGGCGAAGAAACCTGTGCTACTTATCACCAGAGAGTAAGCAGGTATCAGCAGATATTCAGTGGCGGTGTGTGGATGATCGGAACAAAAAATAGTATATTAAGTGTCAACTGCTTAAGGACAACTGCTTGGAGGAGGAGCGAAGCGACGACTCCAATTGCTGTCTGAGATCGATATTTCCTTACCGTTCGTGATGCCTATGACTTTTTTTTGTGGGTTTGAATTATAAATTATTTAATATTACAATAACTACAGTTAATAAGTATTAATAAGTTGCGTTAATTGCAACAAAATGAATGATACTAGTGATTCTGAAAATGAAACAGGACATCCTTGGAATGTAGGACGTTCTGCTCTCATTTTCAAAAAATCTAAGGAACGCTATCAAAGTACTTATAATCTTTATAAAAGCTGGTGTGCCGAGAAAAGCAGAAACATTGATGAAAAATCGTTGCTGGCGTACTATGCGATACAAAGAGAGAAATTGAAAGCTCCAGGAAGTCTGCAGAATATTCGATGATAAAATCCACAATTTTTCTGTGCGATTCTGTTGATATATCGAAGTTTAATACGTTTTAACTTGATTTACTTACCGTTCTAGAACGCTAAAATTACTTAGCTTAATCGAGCTTAATCTGTAGAAACCAGTAAATAATACTTACCGTCTTGGAAACCAGCACGGTAAATGATCTAATAGAGTCCAATCGCACAAAAATAGCCCATTGCCGACGGGAAAATTATATGTACCGTATTTCGTAATAGACATGGCATTTGACTCGTGGATTTCTTGAAGCAATGAACTAGAATTAATGCAGGTTCTTACTGCGCTATGTCACAGAAACTGCCAACGGCCATAAAGAACATACTCTCAGTCAGTTCCACACGAGTACATGGGCTCCTTGGAAAAAAGCTCGTGTTTACCGTGTCCGTGGCGTAACATGAATTTTGAACAACGCGTTAACATTAAGTTTTGTCTTATGTTGCAAAAAAGTGCCAAAGAAGTTCATGAAACGTTAAAATCAGTGTATGGCGATAATGTGGTGTGGGCGTGAGTGATCTAAAAGTGGAAATGAAGACGAGGAAGGCTGGGGTGTGCTTCGACCTCAAAATTCGAGAGCTTTCCAAAAATCTGAACAACTTGTATGGGTCTCTTAAAAGCATTTTAACCGATAATTTGCAAATGAAACTAGTGAATTGGAAATTTGTTCTCAGACTTTTGACTGACGAACGGAAGGGATGTTGTGCGTCAGTTTCCACGGAACTGAAGTATCATCTTGATGCAGATCCGGACTTCATAGCAAAAATTATAACTGTAGATGAAAGTTGGGTGTATGGTTATGACCCTGCAACAAAAATTTCAGAGTTCCCAATCGAAAAAAGTGGCTTTCCTCGCCACATTAGTCAAAGTGGGAAGTTGACGTCATGCTCATTGTTCTTTTTTAATAATGAGGACACGGTGTGGTCAGAGTTCGTTCCAATGGGAATAACTGTAAACACCGAGGGCGCACTGCAATGTTTGCGAAATGATGTACCTAGAAAGAGACAGAAAAATGGGCCAATAGCTTCCTCGTTTATCTCAACAACCTCGCTCGTAATCCACGAGTTTTTGGTCGACAAAAGGCCCTCCCGAACGAAGCCTTCCAGAAACGCTTCGAATCATGGCATCAAAGCTGGGATAAGTGCATCGCTAGCCGATTAGAGTACTTTGAAGATGATTTTATTTGTAATAAAATTATTCACCGTATTTTGTGATCACACCTCGTAGATCAATGCTTAATAGTCGAGTTCATTAAATACGTTTTCTTTTTGCCTGCTTTCTGTTTTCCGTCTTGATGTGTTGATCGCTAGATACGACAGCAACATATTTAACAGTTGGTTTATTATTAATATTATTATTATTAAAATAGAAAACAAAATCAAGAAGGATAAAATAATAAATGGGAAATTTGGACAAAACTTACAAATAAAATCAATCAAACATAAAAGTATAGAAAGACAATTCACATGATTTCAATATTATTAAAACCTACGGTTTCAAATTTAATTCCAATACGCCAATGCTACTCGTAACTACAATATTCCTATTTTAATTTTATTTCTCATCAAGAAAGGAGATGCTTGCCAGGATTGGCCTTGTTTTAATTAAAAAAAGGAAATATGATACAACAATATAGCTAATATTGATTAGAAAATATTTTGTGATAAAGCTGTTTACAATATTCACAAGAATTCGGATTTGGCTTTAAATCTAAACGATTTCAGCAAACTTAAGAACCTCTAACTCCATTATTCCTACACTGTAGTTGGGGGGGGGGGGGGGGGGTATCGACGTTTGCTTTTTATAGGTTTACCTTCCGCGACTTTTCTCTCTACTTCTTTTACTAATGCACATGTGTATTTTTTCCTGCCCATGGGATATCAGTATATTATTCGGAATGGCGAAGACAACTATTCAAAGGTAACATTGAAGCAATAGTGGCTGTATAGAATAATGCAGAAACTTTTTAAGTCGCTTTCCGAGACGTGCATTTATGGACTCGACAGCTGTTGTTTCACATTGTAACTATTTGGCGAGACACTGTTTGTTACGACTACGGTATGGAAGTGTCTGTCGGCTAAAGTGCGAAACTTTTTCATTGCACGAGAACCCAAAAACAAATCAAATAAATTATTTTAGTTCAGAGGTGAAGGTGTAATAAAATTCTAACCGAGACAACATTAAAATGGTCGAAATGAATATTTCTACAAACAAACAATTTTTTTTAGATTAATGTATATGTATATAGTAATGCGCAAAAATCAGTGTGAGCACGTTAAGGCGTTACCCTAATATACAGGGTGGCCGAAAATGACCGAAGGGGTTTGAGTTCATTATAACTTCTTATTTAAGACATAATTATTAAATTTTTTTTATTTTAAATACAGTATATTAATGGAAAATATTTTTAATTTAATTATGAAAAATTATATCTCGCAAGTGGTGGCCATTTTCTGCTTCGCATATTCGTGCTCTTTCCAAAACATTTTCCATAACCTTTCGCAAAACTTCAGGTGTTATGTTGTTGATTTCGTCGCGTATATTATTTTTTAATTGCTGTATGGTTCGAGGCTTATTAATATAGACTTTTCCTTTCAAATAACCCCAAAGGAAACAGTCTGAAGCGTTTAAATCCAGTGAACGCGGAGGCCAATTAAAATCGCTTGTACGGGAAATAATTCGTTCACCAAAGATGTCACGTAAAAGAGCCATTGTGTCGCTCGCAGTGTGCGCTGTGGCTCCATCCTGTTGGAACCATACTTGCGGATGGTTGTCCACGGCTGGCCTTAAAAAATTTTCCAACATTGTCCGATATCTAACACCAGTGATGGAAACGGCGACACCGTGTTCATTTTCAAAAAAATATGGGCCAATTATCCTTTCCGACGAAACACCACACCAAACGGTACACCTATGTGGGTGTAATTCTCGCTGTTGAACTACTCTTGGATTTTCCGTAGCCCATATCCTGCAGTTTTGCCTATTAACGAACCCATTTAATTGGAAATGGGCTTCGTCGCTCATAATTAAATTATGAATAAAATCATGATTTTCTTCTGATTTTCTTTTTTAGATTTTGGCACGTTGTTCAATTGTGTACTGTTCCATTTTAAATTCCCCAAGTCTTCTTTACAAAATACTGAAAACAAAATAAAAAAATTATAATAAAAAAGTTATAAGGAATTAAAACCCCTTCGGTCATTTTGGGCCACCTTGTATTAAGCATAACGAAAAATTTCTATAATATTGGATCTCAGCAAACAAACTTTTTCCGGTGCTGTGTTTTTTTAAATAATTCTCATATATTCATTATAACTTACGTCTGTCAGCGTTTTTTACGAAAATGCACACTGGGTTTCGGCTGGTGCACATCGATGCATAAGCGGTATAAGACCCCAAGCTTTGGAATCTCCTTAGTCAGTTTTGAAGCTAGTACTTCGCGAAAGAAGATGTTTCAAAAAAGTGTAGAATTGGACTTTTTCTCAATGAATCAAGATATGGATAGTACTCGACGGCGGTATAATTTTCAGAATTAACATTGGACATATTTTTTTCGTATTGAAATGCATGTGTGTAAAGAGATATATGCGAATATATGCAAATTTGAAAGGTAAAGTTCACCCGAATGAAGAATCCTGGCTATTTCAAATAAATGGCTGAAAATTTGTGAAAGCAATGTACATTATGTGCTACAGATGACCTTTTTCGTTTTTAAAAATCCTTATTAGAAGCTGAGCTATTAAGAATTTTCGGGAACTACCGTTAGAAAAATTTTCAAATTGTGCGCGGTCTAGTGGTTATCACGTGTGGCTATGAACGCACTACATGATTTTTAAAATTTTCAAATTTTTCGTCTTCTTTTATTAGGTATTATAATATTATTTCTAAATTAATACAAAACCAAATTTGGGCGGTATTTATAGGCTTGAAAAACAAAATGAAACCGTATTAGAATTATGTACGAGGGCGATTCAAATATAAACGGCAATTCTTTTTTAAAACTTTATTGAGACATAATAAAGATACAAAGGCTTAAAATTATTTTTCTACACAGTTTCCTGATATCGTGACACATTTTTCCTGACGGTTGGGTAATTTTGTTATCCCGTTTTTGTAAAACAAAGATTTAACACTGCCAAAGCTGATTCCCACCTCAGAAGCAATTATTAATCGTCGGTCGAATGTTCTGCCCTGTCACGCCAGTTCTTGGTAGACTTTGGTGACCTTCATTTTCGACTGCTTCTCGCCCATATAAACATTGTTTGAGCCATGAATACACTTGTGTCTTTTTAAGTGTATTATCCCCGAACTGTGCCTGAACTCAAAATTCGTGATGGTTTTACGCCTTCTTTCGTAAGAAATTTAACTATAATACATTGCGCAGCGGCCGCGATACTTCTCGCTCAGATGTCGCTCTATAGCGGTGTGATAACGCAATGCAGTTTGTGTGTATGCAATCAATCTCAATCAGGTCACAGCCTCGTTCCCGTAACGCAAGTGTAACGTGTGTTACAAATACGTCCTCGCTAACGCGAGTTGTTTGCAAACACAAACTACATGTCAGGGTTGTATTTTGTTATTAAGGCAAAAGTTTAAGTGTTGTTATGTATTAAATATATGTTACCCGAACTATGTGTATCATTTAACGGGACAACGATATCTGCGTGAAGGCTCAACGATGTAGCCCTCAGGACCAGGCTAACATCACGTGGCGTCCTGCCACGAACGTGCCCAAACGGCACTCTTACCACATGGCGATTCTGCCTTAGGGCGTAAGGCCCCACTAATACCACATGCCGATCCTCTGCAGCCCTATAAGACAACATGGCGATCCTACCTGTCCACACCACTAGATGGCTCTGCCAGCCATCTAAGGCCGAAAAAGACCAAGTGGAAATTCGGAACGGACCAGAAAAAAAAAAAACCTACAGTTTAGCAGGTCAAAACCAAGAGGATGGCAACAAGGAACGGAGGAAATCATCTCCAAGAGCAAACAGAAGCTCCACACGAAAGAAGAAATGCAGGTATTCCTTGTAAAATAAATTTAACAAAGACAAATATTACGGTGTATAAAAATAAAGTGCAAGACGTTCATATCTATGAATTACGTACATTTCGCGAGTGAAAATGATTATTTGTATTATAAGAGACAATAACATTTATTTAATGCATGCATACCATGTTATTTATGTCTACTTACGCAAGAATGCAAAAGTTGCAAAGCGCGTACCATACGTTTCTTTATGTAAAGGTCAAGTTTATTTAAAAATTAATATGTACTATATGACTTAGAGACGTTATATTTCGGCCGTACACTTCGCAATTTTGTTAATTAACGCAAAAGTTTGAATATATTTTTTGTTTAGAAGGCGCATATATATATATATATACAATATGTTATATTTTTTCATAAGTTTAATTACGTGCATAAAAAATGCATGCGTTGTACTTTTTAATAAGCGCCATATATTGCATAGTTTACAAACAAAATTATAAACAATAACTTGTATATTTAAACTAATCGCGAGTAAATAAACATCGAATTCAAATTGAAAATATGTATGTATCGACAAGACAGTTTAGTAATACACGAAGTCAAGGTCACTGATAAAATACAACACAATGTTTATTTTGTAAACGATCGGATAAGTGACATTGAAGGAAATATTGCTGATATATTCAAAAAAAAGTTTCTCGCTAACAAAACAAAATAATATTGAATTAATAAAAGAAACCAATATACGAGGAGTAGTATATTAATTTTATTGGTAAAGATTCCGAAATTTTTGTAACAAATGCCTTAGAAGTTGATTCCAATGCCATAACGGTTAGTAACGGCACGATTCGATAGCATCCTAATCACGTCTGCAGCCCTATAAGACAACAGAGACCTATCGATTGTACCTTTACGACACCAACAACAGTGCAACCTACAGGACAGATCATCCTAGAGTTGTGGACTTGGCGAAAACGATAACCAACCGAATCAGACGAACTTCAAAGTAGGAGAAAGGCAAAAAGACTCCAATTCGCCCCTAGGTCGTGACGAAGCAAGCATGCGCTTCCAGGAAGTGATCCTGCACGACAAAAAACGCTCCCAGAATTTTTTTTTTAGAGATTACAGTTATAACAAAAGTGTGTTTTGTTAACTGGTCTCAAGTTTTTCTAGATTGAAGAAAAGGCTTACAGCATAAGGGCATATCCGCTGTACGAGCTCCATTACTGTAGTCAGAATAAGCTTCAAAGATAGTTCTGCGCAGGAACATGACAGACACGAAATATGTGCTGTCCAGGGAAATACACGAAAGAGTGATTTCCAGAATAATTTTTTCCATGGAGGAAAATAGATAGAAAAACGGAGAGTCGATTTATAGATAGAGTATGGTTGGAAGGGAAGCATAAGAATTGGGAGCGCACAAAATCGAAGACAAACATCAAGTATAAGGAATCGAAAACGAACAATCAAAGCAAAGAGTTAAGACAAACAAGCGAACATGAAGAATTCAAGACAGAGAATCGAATGCGAAAAATTAGAAATTAGAAGCAAGAATTGCAAATACGAAGTAAGTCAACTATTAGATATATACGAACACATGATATAGGAATAAAATACAAAAAGCGAACAAACTAACAAAATTGAGACAGTGTACGAAGGCCCGATTATTGATTATTAATAATTATTATTTTTGCAACAATGTAAAAACGTACTATGTAGCAGTACCTTGAAAATTTATTTAAAGTTTTACAATCTATGTTATATATTTATCATTACAGTTTATTCGTTTATATATTTATTCGTTAAATATCTATTATTATAAATTGTATTATTGTATTGTATTGTATTATTGTATTGTATTGTATTTTTGTATTGTATTATAATATTGTTAAAATAAGTGTAAATATGTTAGTAGGAAATAAGAAACTTGTATACATGTAATAAATAAGCAACTATTTTTAAGGTTAATAGTATATGTCATATTTTTAGTGATCACCGTACTACAAGAATAAGAAAGGTATAGATTTCAACGTAAGAAAAACAAACACCTCAGCGTTATTTTTCTTAACCCCAGGAAGGGTGGTGTGATAACGCAATGCAGTTTGTGTGTATGCAATCAATCTCAATCAGGTCACAGCCTCGTTCCCGTAACGCAAGTGTAACGTGTGTTACAAATACGTCCTCGCTAACGCGAGTTGTTTGCAAACACAAACTACATGTCAGGGTTGTATAATATTCCCTAAGTAGTCCGAGGACCTTCTCTTATGTATATATACTGTAGTGTAAGCAAGATCATTCAGAGTCACAGAGTCAGAGATTCACATTCACATTCACACATTTAGTCTACATACTAGTTAGTAAGAATGTATATAATTGTTATGCAGTTTTAAGTGTTGTTATGTATTAAATATATGTTACCCGAACTATGTGTATCATTTAACGGGACAACGATATCTGCGTGAAGGCTCAACGATGTAGCCCTCAGGACCAGGCTAACATCACGTGGCGTCCTGCCACGAACGTGCCCAAACGGCACTCTTACCACATGGCGATTCTGCCTTAGGGCGTAAGGCCCCACTAATACCACATGCCGATCCTCCAGGCACATAGGACCTTATCACGTAAGGCCCTAATATCACAGCGGTGCAAAGTCCTCTTGGCGTCCCCGCCAGTGAATCTCATACCTATCTTTGTTCATCTCAGTATCGGTATAAAAAGAATTTCGGTTTATATTTGATTCACCCTAGTAACTATAAACACTAGACAAATTACATGAAAGATCATTTCTAAAATCCATCCTGAAGACCTAACTGAGAAATAAATTAAAAAAGGTGTCATAGCTAAAGCAACTCCATATTGAAAGACATTTAGTAAAAACTAATATGCAAAATAAAGGAAATTTCTATGGAGATAGAGAAAAAATTAAGAGATGTCAGAAGAAGTTAAAATTCAGAGAAAACGGTCAATATATAATTTGGTAAAGAGAAATTACACTTAAATGCAGTTACATAAATTAAACAAAAGTATAATATAATTGCAGTAACGCAAGGCAACAGATATAGGAAGAATTTCTAATAAAGAAAATTGTTGGAACTGACCAGGCAAACAGAAAAGAATTCAGAGATTCACATTACGTTATGAAATATTAGAAAATTATTTATATTCACTTAATCATATCAAACACTAAATTCATACCGATTCACGTAAGTTTTATTTTCCAACATATTGCTGTGAATAGTGGGTTTGATTGAAAAGTAGTCCACAGTTCACCACAATATGTCCGAACTAAACTCAGTCAGGTTTTCTTCTTAATTGAGACTTCTTAATCCAGGGCTTTCTCGTACAAGAATGTGGAAATTCAAAATAGTCAATAAAAATACACAATTTTATTTTATTTTTTTATTTTAAAAAAAGAAAACAAAATAGTCTTTACAAAGTGTAAAGACTCCAACTGTAACAAAATACAGAAGCGGAGAGTAAAAAGATTGTGTGATGCAAGACACGCACACAATGAAAAATCTCTCATGAAACGCGAGCAAAAATTAAACTCTAATAGATTGTTTAGAAAACTTTCAAATTCAAAATTTAAATAATTAACCCCAAATTCAAAAACGTAAATAGACCAATTGTCAAACACGCTTAAATAACTGTCACTCATGCGCACTAACACAAGCATAAAATCTCCCTCAAAAATCTGAATTTCTAAATGTTCTAGAATAACGTGACAAGCAAAAAAACTCCCTCATAAAAAAAATATGATAGTTTTCTTTACCATCTATATTAAGCTAATATAACGATAAATCAATATATAACCAGGCAAAATTACAATAGAATTACAAAGAAAATAATTTATATAAATGTAATATGAAAAATTACTTACGTTAACGTAAAATTTTCACAAAAAACTGAATAGGAGAGATTTCAAGTGGATTTCAAATATTCATAAATATACGAGATAAAACAACACTCGTAATAAACGATAATGAAATTTAAATTCACATCAAAGCACAAAAACCAAAATAAACCGAAGTTATAAAATACATAGAAATAAAAAAGAAGTTTTTATCTCTAAGACATGTTCCACTTGAAGCACAAAGTATCTCTCTGCCGGAAAAATAGATCGGACATAGAGTACGAATAAAACAAAATAATGACTCTAGTCGACCCGCTTCCTGTTCAAAACAACTACGGTAAACAACATTAATATTAAAAAGTATATAGGCGCGGTCAATAAAATAAGCCATAATAAATATTTAAACAAAATTCAAGATATTAATAAATATGAAACTATAAACAAATTGTACATAATAAATAATTATTTTTAAAAATGTTCTTCGGGGAAAAGTTCACAACAATATGTAATTCATTAATGTAGAAAATCTGTAATATATGTATGTATTTAAAGAGTTAGTTATACTTATAACATAATATGCAATTCAATTCATTCAATAAATAACATTAGGTATACTGTGTTACCTATAAAACAAACGTACTGCATGATTTCTTGTTTTATTATGTAAAGTGAGTTATGGATTTTGAATTTTAACTTTTAACGTTTTTAAAAATTTTGGAAGTTAAGCTATTAACAATTTTCGGGAAATACCGCTGGAAAATTTTCAAATTGTACGTGGCTTAGTGGTTATCACGTTTGGTTGTAGACTACATGATCCGAGTTCAAGTCTACTGAATGGCAAATTTGTTTTTTTTTTGTTATCATGTTCCATTATGTAACCCCCTGGGCCATGTGATTTTTTATGTAGGTCTAGGTTCCACGTCCTCGGATTGTATTTATTTTGGATATTTCCCCGTATGCGTTTCCTTCCCGTTCCATATCTGGTATTGTTTATACCCTAGATGAAAACGCATCTCCTGGTCAATTCCTTCTTATTCCCTTTTTCGCCTTATCGTTGTAATTTAACATTTTGCGAAATAAATGTTTTGTCGTTAATTTTTTTCTCGCATCCAATCAGAATCAAGAATTACTTGATTCGTCGTTCGTCGTTCCATGTATCTCGTTTGAATTTCAAATTTTGTTCATTGGAATTGGTCCTTCTGCGTTCTTATTTTCCGTACTTGCATTTTCTGATCTCGAATCGCATGTATCATAACCTTGCTTTTTCGCGTACGTTTCGCGACATGCTTTTGTTTGTTTACTTATTTCTTTTTCTTACTTCAAGTCCTGCTTGTTGCTTGTTATGTTGATGATTGTGTTATTGTATGCCTTGGAGTTTCTATTATGGTAATGGATTGTTTTTTTCGTCCGATGAGATGTTTTTAGTCAGCTTTTTAATCAATGAATGGGGTATTGAGTTTGCGATGTAAGATTTTGGTATAAATGCATTTTAAAATGTATTGTTTGCACTTGCTACATTTATTTATTTTAGGCTGTTTGTAAATGTTGTTTACATTGGGTTTTAATTAATGGCTTGGGTGGGGCCACACATTGTCAATAAGCTATTCTATGAAACGCTAGTCTCTCAATCTATATGCAAGTTATTTTACAAATATTGGACTTTATATACTAAAATTATTTTAATATACATTTTTGTACTCTTATTTGGTACGTAGGCATGAGTTTTTCTTAATTAGATTATAACTATTGAATCGTAGCCAAGACTTGGTGCATTTGCACCTTGAATTTGTTATTACATTACGTATTATACAGGTGCACTCAAAGCAAAACCCATTTTAACTACGTTTTGTCCTTATTTACTCATATTTTCCATATTTAATTTATATCGTATTGAGATGTCATAGCAATATGCATCGTTAATGATATAGGTGGGTAAATATTTAAGTGTTAGTGTATACTACTGTGCAATAAAATCTGGGAAGAAACATATTTACATTGCGTAATTAAGGGCTCATACTCATGGAATGTCAATTGACTTAATGTTTCAGACATTAGCTAAAATTATTGAATTATATAGCAACATAATTGAAATGTTCTAAACATTAAAGATGCCTCAACATTTAAATCAACCGATGAAAGCGAGGATTGTGTCCAAAATAGAAGATAATTGGTCAATAAGAAGTGGCCACGTTTTTTAATTTAAATAAAAATACCGTGTTTGATGTAGGAAATCGGGATGAAGGAAAATCGGTTCTGGACGTTCTAGAAGCAGCATTGATGCTGATGATGCCACCTTGATAAATTACATAAGAATGAATCCCTTGACTACAGCAAGGAAAGAAGTTACAGAAACATATTTTCCAGCTTTTAGATCTACAGCCTACCGAAGAATGCGTGTTTCCAATTGCCTATTGCCTTTTCAAAGATTTTATTAACCGATGAAAATAAGCAGTCGCGATTACTATTCACTTTAAATAATATCAGTAATAGGGAGGACTACTGGAACAGGGTAATATTTACCGATGAAAAATTCTTTCAATCGTCCTGCAACGGAAAAGTGAGAGTATATAGATCACCCCATTCTGGACTTGATGAAAATTATTTTTACCGCTCACAGAAATCTGGAGCGATAAACGAGTGGGCCTGGATGAGTTCGTCTGGTTTTGGTGTATGAATATCGATAGACCTTTTGTTAGCGCTACCTCCAATATGTCGGAGTATGTAATGCTACAATCTATAGCATAAACGTTTCCCAGATAATAACTACATATTTCATCTCAAGACAATTGCCCCGTTCAAATAGCCCGGGCTGTTGGACCGTGGTTCCAGAATGACAATATAGAAGTTCTGCCATGGTTTCCAAAATGCCCAGATCTAAACCCACTTGAAAATCTATGGGGACTTATGGTCAAAAATATTTATAAAAGAAATTTTCATCCTCGCAATGCGGAAGAACCGTTGTTGGACATAGAAGCAGAATGGGAGGCACTAAGTGATATTGAACGCCTAACAAGAAATTTAATTCGTTCAATGCCAAGGAGATTAACCTAAGTCATTACCGCAAACGGCGATATAACCAAATATTAAATATATGCATTGCTTTTATCTAATGTCTTTATTCTGTTATTTATTGTATTCTGTTAAAAAAACAATGTTTTGGTATTGAATTTTATATATATTTATTATTATTTTCTTTGCATAATGCCTTGTTGATGTGCCACCTATAACCATATGACAGCGTTGAAGCAACGAATTATCCCAGATTTTATTGTACAGAAGTGGACATAGGATTGGTTCCTTTTTTTTGGATACTCCTGTATATATGTTAACATCTACATTTTAATATCCAATCAAGTTATGTGTATATCTCGTGCATACCTCTATCAATTAATTGTTTTTATCTTAATTTGATACCCATAATACACACACAAAGTTCCCTGTTAGATATTAAAGCTTTAAGGGTATTATTTTAATACACGTCATTGACGAGCGCACGTGAAATTATGTTTATCTAGAAAGCGTATTATTTTCCACGGATATTCATCAACAGCTATTATACGCGTAAAAGTAGCAGCTTATATGTGTGAGTGTGTATACAGGAACGCGTTCTACGCACGCAAACATAGGAAACATACGCACAATAACAACAAAAACGACATCCCCCTAATAAAGCATTCCTTAAAATCCTCTTAAACCGTGAATACATATTTCATCTACCACCACCACCCTTACCTTTTAAAGTGGCAAGTCTCGTATAGATGTTGGTACATTGTCCGTAAATATGCTTATAGGATTTACCGGCTCATATCGTTCCAATCCAGCCACTTTTCAATAAAACTCCTTGGAACCGTTAGCGCAAACGTAATGTGAGAATTTATATTGAAAGAGGGCGAGGATCTGAGCATTCTTAGACCGTGAAATCAGTAGGAGATTAAGGAGAGAGATGAGGTGCCGTACTTTGTACTCCAATACAGAATGACGGGGATGAATAAATTCTGTTTTGCTCAATTTAATGACTGTTTTAGAGTTTGCCGAGAGCAAGTTCTTCAATCTTCGTGAATTTAATTACGTTATTTATGTAAATAATATACCAGAAAATTAATATCTAATATGCCGCTAGCTTGCTTTAGGCATATAATGTGAATATTTACATTACCGCTTTCAAGGGTTAATGCATTAAAGCTTTTCTTGTTTGAATTTATCAAAATATGTGTTTAACGTGTAAAATATATAATTAAAATTTAATATAGTACTCTGCTATAGTCACCACCCTGTAACGAAATTAACAGTGAATGTACATAATTTGGTAGTAATGCTGGAATCTTCAGTAGTAATTACGAGTTTTGTCATATTTCAATTTGCCCAAGCGTTAAGATTTGAATTGAATTTAAACGAAACCATGAAAATAATTAGCGGTTGTTTAAAAAGTATACCTCTACCTTGGCTCCGGATTCTAAGACATATTGCACCTCCCACCATTCGGAGACAGGAAAGCCTGGTAAGAGAATATAATCAAATAATATGGAATCCCCACCTTCCACTACACAATAATTTGCGTGATGCCGGCCCGTCGAGACTGAAGTCGAGATCTCCTCATCTACTGCTAGCAGAACAAGTTACAGCAGAAGATTTCAAACCAAATGATAGATGGAGAGAGTATTGGGAAATTTTGAAACCAACTCAAGCGGCGCATATCATTGATCCTACCGTACCCTTACCAGGAATGGAGGTGCCTCGCCATGAGTGGAAGAAGACACTCAATAGAATAAGAACGGAGAACCCCCCCAGACTATTCATCATATTATAGCTGAGTACCCATTACCATATTACAGTATATGAAAATGAGATGAGTAACTTCTTTGAAGCAACTAACTCCACGTTGGACTGGATTAATGGCCTCGATTTTTAAATTTAACTTTTAGATGTATAATCCATGATAGCCATACGCTAAATAATAATAAATAAATTGCTTTTATACTAGTACTATTTACTTAACTAACTCAAATAGCTTGGTAAGAATGTGAGTTCCTTGAAGTTCAAGTGCTGGTGGTGTTTTTCCTCGTGACTCCTTGCATATCTTCCAATTTCACTAATTACAGAGTTCATTCCAAGATCCTTATGTAGATCTCTGTATTCCTTGGTACTTTATTTTGAAGTTGTTGAACGATTTCAATATTAGAATATTTAGTGCAACCACATAGCTATATGGCATAACTCCAGATAGGTTTAAGGACTTGCTTGTATAACATAAGTTTATTAATCAAGGACAACCCGAGGTTTTGCCAAGCAGTCAGCACATTTTTTTATATCTCGCGCCACTTGTCTCCCATTTTGTTTTGACCTGAGCTTTCCATTTCAGCGTTGCTGTTAGTGCTATGGGAAGATACTTGACTTTATTAGAGAACAGTACTACATTATTGTCGTTGTAAACCGTCGACGTTTCAAATTCTCTTGTTGTGAAATCAGTGTGCACTGATTTTGTTTCGTTCAACTTGGTTTCCCATTTCGCAGTCCATTTTTAGATTTTGTCGAGAGCTTTTTGTAGGTTTCTTGAAAATTCATTGTTCGTTCCAATGGCTACGTTCCATTACGCATCCTTGCGGCACCCCTGCTCCGATTTTTCTTAACTCTGAAAGGCTTCTTGCGTTTTTCTGAAAAATCTATCCGTAATGTACGACTCTAGAATTTGCGACTGACTTGGTAAAAACGTTTTCATTTTGTGAATTAGACCAACATGTCATACCTTATCGAACGCTTGTACCAATGATTTTATGAACTTGGTTGATCGTAGAAGGATTGCTTCGTAAGTGAAGCCGTTGCAATGAAATTATTTTAGTTTTAGCAATAACACTCTTTTTAACAGAATTTTACCAACAACTTTAGACGCTATTGGTAAGAACGAAATTAGTCTATACTGATTTGTGTAATTAGGGTTATATTATTTTAATAATTTCTGTTATATCGGTTAAATAATTAATTGGTTATACCTTTTCGGGCCAAAATTCTGATTGCTATTTTTTTATTTGTTTCGCGTACTTAAATTTACATAAGTCGAATCTCATTTCCTTTTTTGACATCTCTAGTTAATCGTAATAGCAGTGAGTCTTTCTTTCCTGTGAAGTAATTCACTTTTCCGTATAATATTTAAATTTGGGATAGACTTTGCGATAAATTAGCTTGCTAATGATATTTAACGTTTTCTTACTATACACTATGATAAAATGATTTTGCTGTTTATATTTAACTTTGTACTATACCTATTGGTAATTTTAATTTTGTTTATATCTAGCTTATGTTTTACCATATGCTAATTTCGATGGAATTGTTGCCGTTGACTTTTGCTATACCGTAAGTTAATTTAGTTAACGTCAATTAAATAAAATTCTTTAATGGATGTAAGGGGGAAACGAAAGAGACCTCGGCACTTCTTTTTTTAAGTATATGCTGGGCCAAATATTCATTTTCTTTTTATCATTTTGATTGTTCAACTCTGTTCAAGGAATTGACTTATGAAAACCATATTAAATTATTATTAAATTGTTACAGTTTAATTAATTGTTTTCTTTGTCGTTTTTATTTATGAAAGCAACCACTATAAATTTAGCATCTTTGATTTAATATCACCTGGTGGGTTTTTTGATATCCTCTACGAGTTCCGTCTGGCGCAGACCGATGTATACAAACGAACAAAATTATAAAATACAAACTTCTATCTTTGTCACTGCCTTCCTCTCCAGTAATAACTAGATGGTCGGAAGCTACTAGTTTTTATGCAGAGAATTTCGATAGTTTACAAAATTTTGTTATATATTTGATATTAATAATGAACAAATAAAAATGTATTTCGTATTTTATAGATCACCACTCGTTTGTTTTCCAATTATATAAATAAAATTAAAAACTCTTTAAAAATACAAATTTTCAATAGTACGCCCGTGGGCTATGAGTCATCGGCCTCTCGTGTCGGGTCCCTAATTGTAATTATTGTTGTCCTGAAATGCTCTCGGACTTTAACTCCATGACTACATGTATTTAGACATCCACTACTAACACTGTAACAGGACTAGCGCCGCGTACCTTAGCGTACAAGTTTATTTATTCATATTCGAAGTTTAAGGAATGGGTGATGTTTTCACATTTCACTAATTTCAGCGCCACCCCCGTATTTCAAATAAATACTTATGGAAGTTCAGTATTTTATGGTATTTGGTAGTTTTGGCTTTCTTTGAAATCAAAATAAAGCAACGGTTGCTTTTACAATTATGCGTAAATGCAAAAATAGACGTACAAATATTATCAATTTTGAAGCTCAATTACCCAAGAGTAGCTGTCTTGTTTACATTAGACCGTTTCTTGTAGGAATTTCATTTAAATAAATTCAAAATTTTCAATGCGTCTACAATATCTTCGTTTCCAACTCCCGTGCTATAAAACACTTATTTGAAAGTCTTTCTTGAATATTTTCAGCACAGCGGGGTCCACGAACCCTCACGATATTATTTTCCCACCGCACGAATTATCGACACGCATAATTTACACGTTACAAAGAGCAATCAAAAAGCAAAAGAAATAGCAGCCCTTAATAACACCTAGCTCCTAGCCTTTTCAACAAACAAGAAATTTATATATTCAAGGATAATTACGTTTAATGTAAACCCACAACTAAATCGTTAATCTTTTTTTCCTGCTATTTCAACGTATCAACAAAAATTGTTTTCCTTTTGGCAGAAAATTTCAGAGCGGAAGAGAATCGAGGCATTCAGGCACAGAAAGGGCGGCATAAATTTTCTTCTTCGCCGTCGACGTTACAAATTTAATTTACCTCCAACGCTAAAACAATCTTAAAACTGTGATAAATCACAAATATATACTGCGGAAGAAAAAAATAAAGGGAAAACACAGAACGTAATTTTTGTTTAACCAGGAAGTGTTGAAATACAAATCGCAAAGAAAAGAAATGTTGGTGAGAAATGTATAAATATTATGGAAAATAGACACAATAGAGCAAGTACAACGGCCTAAAAGAAACCGGAATATATATATATATATATATATATATATATATATATATATATATATTCGCCGACTTATTAAGTTTACCTATATATATATATATATATATATATATATATATATATATATATATATACAGTATAACTGAAGTTTCCTTTTGTTAACTTAAATAACATAAAACAAACTTAAAAACAATAACATTTTTTAATTTAAAAATTTAAAATAAAAATATAAATTAATAATAGTAACAAAAACAATATTTTTAGGATAGTTAATACGTACTTTACATGTCTACAACAGGTGTTGGAAGTTTCCCCCACCGACTCGCACACACAACTCCAAACGTCGAATGAGTGATTCGTTGACACGCTGAAGAACATTTTGCTCCCGCATTAAAGTACTTGCTTCATTCACACAATTTTGCAGTTCATCGATGGTATTTATTTCATTCACATACACCAGTTGTTTTAAAGAGCCCCAGAAGAAAAAGTCCAGCGGATTTAAGTCAGGAGAACGCGGTGGCCATGCGACAGGACCCCCGCGTCCAATCCAATGATCTTGATACACATTATTTAAATGTCTACGAACAGTGTGTGTAAAATGTGCCAGAGCACCATCATGTTGACACCACATCCGTATCTAATATTAAGGGGGACATCTTCTAACAGCGGTTGTAAATTATGTTGTAAGAATTCTAAATAAGTTTGGTCATTAACACGAGCAGGTAGAATAAACGGGCCGACGATAAAGTTATCTATTATTCCCGCCCATAAATTTAGCGAAAATCGCTGTTGATTATACACACGAAGGACCGCTCGAGGATTGTCTATTGCCCACTGATGCAGATTATGCAGATTATAAGTCCCTTCGCGTGTAAAAGTAGCTTCGTCTGTAAAGAGAATATTAAATACAAAATTATCGTCCTCGCGATTTCTTTGAAGCAACCATTCACAAAATTGTACCCGAGCCGGATAATCACGAGGGTTTAATGTTTGCACTCGTCGGTAGTGAAAAGGATAAAGTTGAGCTTTTCTTGTTGTTTGGCGAACCTTGCCACACAACAAACTATGATACGTTAATCCGATGAGCAAGGTGTCGTGTACTTAACGTTGGATCATTTTTATTGCCTCCAAAATCTCTTCTTCAGCAGCTAAAACGTTTTCAGCACGTCCTGGACCAGTATCTCGGCGACGAGGTTGTAATTCTCCGGTATCGCGAGCCCGTTGAACAACTGCTATAAACGTAGGTGCAGACGGTAAATGTCTATTCGGAAATAATTCGGAATATCTTCGACGCGCAGAATGACTATTCTGTCGACATTCACCGTAAATCAAAATAATATCAACTAACTCACTATTGGTAAAGTGGTATGCCATTTTATGTTCATAGAAAAATATTTATCCACCCGCAAACAAATGTGAATTCCATAAATAAATGAAATGATATAAATAATCTTTCAACAATATATTTGCCCATCACATGAACCCCCTTCGAGGACGCTTCAAGCGTAATGTTCTGTGAACTCTGAAATTGTCACGGAGCAGCATAATATTTTGAGCAAAGTTTCGGGGTCTTTTTTGCTGTATGGCAGTTTTCAAATTTCGAATTGCTTCCTTATATACTGTAATTCTGGAGACTTTGTTTATGTACTATAATATCAAGATTTCTTCTGTATCACAAAACACCGTCGCCATGGTTTTTCTGATGAATTTTACATGATTGCCTTTTGTGGTGCTGGGGATCCCTTGTGGACCCACTGTGGGGATTCTTGTTTTGTTGTTGAGTCTCAGTGATACATCCACGTCTTATCACCTATTACAATTTTCAAAAAAAGTTTTTATCACCGGTTAAAGCCTCAGTTTTCGTTACAAATTTGTTCCCGACACAATTCTTGTTCAGGACTAAAAAAATCTGGAAATCAATGCTTAGTTCATTCCTAAATCATCATTTTTAATACTGCGGCTTTTGATATATCCACTTCAACAGCAATAATCCACACCTTCTTTCTTGGATCTGCTAAAATCTATTCCCCGACTATCTTGATGTTTTCCTCACATCTTGCTTGGATAGGCCTTCTGCATCTTCATTTATCTTGAATTAATTTCCTACCCCAAATTGCTTAGATCAAAATTTTACTATAAAATATGACGGCGTATCTTACTTATGCAAGTTAGTCATCCTCTGATGAATATTTTTGGGTTAATTTCACCAACAATTTTATCACGCTACTATGTTCTAACTGAATTTCACTCATTTTTTGGTTAAATAAAGACGACAGGATAAACTCTCTGAATTTGGACTAAACTTGGTCAGTATAAATCGAAATGTAACAGCTATTTGACAACAAAAGTTTTCTATTGCCACTAAATTTTGCCATTGCTAGGTAGATAATATAAGAATCTCCCTTCGTATAACATATCTAGTAAATAAATATTAAAATTATTTACAAATTCTGCTACTTCAATATAATTTTATTTTCTTAACGTTCACCGCCTTAATTAAAATCACTGCTTTTTTAGTTAGGTATTACGTATACATAAAATTGATGTTGTACGCTGAACGTGTCGAATCATCATGAAGCAATTGTTTTGTTCACGATTTAATTTATAATTTTTATATGTTTAATACACAAAAACTAATAACATTCACAAATTCGAATAGAAACAATCTAGAATAGGAAGAAACGCATGTAGGAAGGGAAAGGAATGTCAACTATAACAATAAATTAATTTCATTAGTAATGTAAAAACCAAAGCTAATGGAAGAAGGATGATGTAACATTCTTTGGTGTAATGAAAGTAAGAATAGGTTATTTGGTTTAGGTGGTCAATGTGCCAAAATCCTTCAAGGCAAATTATTATTCGCAAAAGTCGATAAAAACTTTCGAGCAAGGTAGATCTATATAATAACGATCAAAGAGATGCTCTTTACCTTGAAGTATTTTATAGTTAATAAAAGGTAATAGGATAGAATATTCTTGTATATACCACAATTGTACATTTCGAAATATTCGGATTGAGTCTGTTGGCAGTGCAACAATCAAATATTTAGATTATTTTGTAATAACTAGAGAACGGACACGCTTACCACATGACGTAAAGCCCAGTGCAGTACTGGCGAAAGGCTGTATTTCTAAAATATTTAATTTTATTTATATAATTGGAACATTTTTATTTGTTCATTTTGTCGTTCAAGTTGAGTAAAGGAGTATTAATATTGACTAGCAATAGTTTCTCAAGGTTTTCTTCTGTCAATTTTGTTCTCTTTGAATTAAGTACATCCTTATAAATAGAAAACGTCCTTTCTACATCGCAACTGGTTATAGGTGCATACTGGAAATATTCTTTTATTTCTTCATATTTAGCCGTTAGATTTTGTGGAATTGTCTCCATACATAATTGCGGCAAAGTAATTAAATCTGGATTTCTATTAAGAATTGCTTCAAACTTTTGCCGAAGGCCACATCCGAAGTCACTTGGAATACTTTTCAAATTATTAACAGCCCATCTAATGTGGTTAATCCGTCATTTAATTTGAGATTTCGATTTTCAAAATAAGTGATTAGTTTTGGCAATTTTCCAAAGTGTTCGTGAAGAAAGTACAACTGATTTTTTAAATTTGGGACTTGTGTGAGCTCCTTGCACTCACCAATACTTCTAGCATCCTCCTTTAGCAGTGTTACGAAATGTTTTAGACTATCGAAATTCTCAGCATAATAACTAGTAGCTTTCAGTCATGTTCCCCATTTAGTTATTACTGGGGTGGGAGGCAGTGACAGAGATGGAAATTTTTCCCTGAAAAGAGCTACTCTCAATGGTGCTTTTCTGAAAACTTTTTTAAAAGGTGATACAAGTCTATCAACTTCCGGAAAAGTGTCTCTGATATATTCACAGATTCTATGGAGAGCATGTGCTACACAAGTAATATGCAGCGTATTAGGATATGTTTTCTTCAATAGTCTGCCTGTTTTTAACATATACGCAGCACTATCACTGACAAATAAAAGTATTTTTTCTTTGTACGTGGCGTCCGAATGAAGCATTTTTTGCATATTCTCCTTAATGGTTTCAGCAACTGTTTCCGCATCAACTCTATTTATAACACTTGTTGCTATTACATATGAGTTATAGGGAATAGTTGGATGTAGTACACCAGCTACAACATTTACCACACAGCGTCCTAACATATCCACCGTTTCGTCGGCGCTTATCCATATGTATTGATTTAAAAGATGGCTTCTAATGCATTCTACTGTTCTCGTATAGCACCTAGAAACATAATATTTGCGTAAAGTTGATTCATCAGGAACATTTCGACCAGTATTTTTTTTCAGAAATGTCTTCAAAATTGGATTGTTCAATTTAAATAATGGAATATTAGCAGCTATAAAAGTTTCATAGAGTTCTTCGTTAAAATTGTCAGATTCCAACGGGTTCAATTTTTTTTCGTGAAAAGGAATGTGCGTGCTATTTCTCTTACGAAATACGATACACTTATTTATTTTATCTACGCACACGACACCACTGTAAAAACACTATATTCTCCGAATACAATAGCTGGGTTGTCCATTGTTATCGCTGCGAGACCAGGTGGCCGAGTAAGTCGAACAAATACTTCATTGAATTACGCCGGGATGTACTGAGCGACGTTATACACAATTCCAATTGCCGATTGCGTTTTATGGAAATTGCATCCGTTCTCTAGTAATAACAAACAGTTTTGTGCGGAAGCAAATTGGATATATAGTTACGATATTTTGTACAGAACTTTGTATAAGCAGAATACTGAGATGATGTTTATATAGCCAAAACTATGTTTTTAAATGTTTAAATTAATTACAATTTTTCTACATTCATGCAAAAAACAAAACTTTATTGAACTATATTTAGTGAAAGAACTGGTTCTTTTTTGCATTAGTGCAATAAAATTATTATTGCACTCATCTGTCATTTTACTACAGCTTTCTGTGATCACGACAACATAAACCTTCAAATCGACGCCATATTTAGTCCATTTTCTGTGAGATTGTATTACGTTTTAAACAATTGCTTATTTTATATTATTATATATATCATATTTATTACATAGTGGATTACGAAATTACAAAAAATCACAAATCAACAAGTAGAATTAAAAAATAATTCACTAATTGTAATTGAAATTTGCATAAATTGTACATTTACTTTTAACATTAATGAAAATTCTTTCAATGGAGACTGTGGTTAAATAATAATTTAAAAAAGGTATATAACCCCTTACCACAATTATTAGTCGTATCCTAAATACGTATTTCGACAACTAAGTTGTCATCATCAGTAGGTAAAAACTACTAATTAAAGTCACACGGGGCACAATAAAGTAAAGTAAGATAAACGCTTCCGCACAACTACTATACACTGCAACCCTGTAAAGACTAAATTTACCATGCACATCTCAAACTACGAGACAACGCACTTGTCTCTTAGAAAAGGTTTTTAAAAACATGTGTTAAAATATCGAACAAAGGGACGGCAAAAATTCTTCTCTAAAGAAGGCGCCTACTAAAAACGATTTTAAAGCTACGGTGACCTACTAATAAACTAAATGAAACACCTTATATTTCCACAAAACACTAGTATATATAACTGTATGAGCATTTCTTGTGCAATGTATAATTAATAGTTGTTATTTAAACGTGTTCATTCGAGTACGCAGGTAGTGACAAAATCTATATTAGGTAAGAGTGTAAAAAAATTTTCCATTAACAAATGGTTAAAGAGTCGTATATATATAGTAAAGGCCGAACTCTCATTGTAAATACTGAGAAAGACAAAATTAAGAATGGGGCGTTATATGTGAAAAACCAGACATCTGGCTTGTTGTATTATATTAAATGAGAATAACATTCACGGTAGTCTCTGGGTATGTTAAGGAGGTAATTTTTGCATATTAAATGAGAATCACTTCACGTGAAAAGGGTCATAGAATAATTGGATATTGTAGGTATTTAATTTAGAAGTTAATTATAAATAGGTGGCATGTCCTAGTTAAGGAGTTAAGCAATATAAAATAATGTATAGAATTCACGGTAGGATCTGGGTGAAACATGATAAATAATTTAATAAACAAATTATATATACTAGTGTTTTGTGGAAATATAAGGTGTTTCATTTAGTTTATTAGTAGGTCACCGTAGCTTTAAAATCGTTTTTAGTAGGCGCCTTCTTTAGAGAAGAATTTTTGCCGTCCCTTTGTTCGATATTTTAACACATGTTTTTAAAAACCTTTTCCAAGAGACAAGTGCGTTGTCTCGTAGTTTGAGATGTGCATGGTAAATTTAGTCTTTACAGGGTTGCAGTGTATAGTAGTTGTGCGGAAGCGTTTATCTTACTTTACTTTATTGTGCCCCGTGTGACTTTAATTAGTAGTTTTTACCTACTGATGATGACAACTTAGTTGTCGAAATACGTATTTAGGATACGACTAATAATTGTGGTAAGGGGTTATATACCTTTTTTAAATTTTTAACATTAATGGTAAAAATAAAGTTTGAGTTAAATTGTTCCTAACATATTAGTTCCTAACTTTCTCAATGCAAATCGATAGTGCTAAGTAATTATTAAATATTTTGCTATTAAGTTACGCTTTTTATTTTCTTACACTTAGTGCCACCTAAATCTTTTTTTTTTGTTTTTTTTTGTGAATGCAGAAAAAATATTGTATGCAAAAAGTGTTTATTGCACTCGACATGTTGTCCAACTCGATCTGACGCCTCGTTGGACAATTTCACGTCGCGTGCAATAAACACTTTTTGCACTTGTTGCATTAATAACTATTAAGTACAAGGATGCGCTTCTATGTGTTCTACCATGATCCGATTGTCCATCTCAAACCAGTTATTAAAAAATTGCCGATATTTAGTACATGTACAAAGTTGTGTTTCATGTTCTAACGAGACATGAGGACCACAATAAATCTATAAATATCGCAGTAGAATTGGCTTTATGGCCACTTCTAGTTGATTGATACAGTTTAACAGTTTGTATTCAACGTATGTTTCAGAAGTAATGAGAATGATCTATTTTAAAGTTTTTTAATGAAATTATCTACAATTTAACATTGTCCCCTTCAAAGTATGCTCCTTGAGAATGCAAGCAGTCTCCGACGAATTTTTTTTTATTCCTGGTAACAATTCTGGTTCCTTTAGGCTCTTTAGACCCAGCGTCGTAACTCTTTGGATGTTGTCTATTGCTCCGTAATGGTAACCTTTTAACTTCCTCCTGAACGTTGGAAAAAGAACATAATCACATGGAGCCATGTCTGGACCATGTCTAACCAACAATAAGGTGTGATGGGGGCATTATGTTGGTGTAAGATCCAAGAGCTGCCAATGTCAGGTCGGACACGCAAAACCCATTTTAGCAAACGTTCAAGGACCTTGCGATAAAAAGTTTGATTCCACTGCCCATGCGATAAAAATTCTTTGTGGACAATTTCACGACAATCAAAAAAGATCATAGATGTGGACTTGATTCAGGATTTGTTCATGCCAACTTTTTTCGACCACGGTGATGGTGTGTGCCACTCCGGCCTCGTCCTTTTGATACAGGATCGTGTTTAAATACCTATATTGTCAAGCGATCCAATAGTTTTTGGTTAATGGTTAAGCAATTTTCTTTTTGTTCATCAGACAATTCGGGCACCAAGGTGTGCACAATTTTTTTTTGTCCCTAATTCCTCTGTCCAAATTCAATGAAAAATATCCTTACTCATGCTTATCTCATGTACAATCATCCTGACTGTTAACTCCCTATCTCGTCCTAACTCAAAACGCACCCTCGCCAAGCCTTGATGTGGTTAGCCGTTCGGAATGATGTTCATTTTCAATGTCTACGCGGCCTTTGAAAGCCTTGCGCCATATGAAAACTTATGCTGAAGACAAAACAGCATTTTCGCATACTGTTCTTAACATTTGAAGTGTCTCTGAAACAGTTTATTCCAGTTTAACGCAAAATTTAATTGCATATCACTGTTCGATATTTGCCTGCATTTTTCGTGTTGCATGGTATTGAAATACAAGTCTAAACAACTAGTGGTCACACCGTTAACTCTGAACTGAGTGGACTGCAGCTTTTCTGGTCGAGTACCTACCCCTTCCGCTCACATGTAATCGTCTCCAATTTGATGCAGTGTTGCGACATTGAGCGTAAAAAATCATTCTCATTACTTCTGAGACAATCCTTGTATAACAAAATGGAAATTATTCGGAAATTAACCGAAATAACGCTTATTTGAAAATAGAAAAAGATCGTGAAAGTGTGAGAACATGTAAATTAGCCATTAGGACCTTCTTGGGTAATGGCAACTTTCACTTTATCCAGAAGGGCAGTATAATGTAATATGTTCCTTTGATAGTTTGGCTCTTTGCAAAAGAGTCGATAACAAGTATCCTCTTCGAATCCAAAAATATCGTGGCCATTACATTTGAAGCCGATGGAAAGAAATGAGGCACTGTGAGAACTGCCACGATATCTTTACTGTTGAATTTGCCATATCGATTCTGGTACATAGTATTTTAGCCAATTTTCTTCGACCCTAACAAAGCGACCCAAAAAATCTTCTTGGTTGATGTTGAAGAGTTTCAAATTGTAGTTGGCAATTTGCGTTCATTCAAATTTTTGATCTACGTTCAGTAAACGCGACACCCACCTAGCGGAGAGCTTAGACATGCTTAGTTCGATATGTAAAATATGGTGCACGCCTACAGTGGACATGGCTAGTCTTGGCAATCTCCTCCACTTTCACTCTCCGGTAGTGTAACACAATTTTTGCACCATTTCTGAAATGGTAACACTTTTTGGTTGACGTTCTTCATCTTCGAAACCTATGACGCCATTTTTACAGCGAGCAGCTAAGAAATAAATCGTGGTCTTCAAAGGAGCCAGTTTGCCCAATATTTGCTGCATATGCGACAAAATCTCAGTTGTGCTCACCTTCTTAATAAACAAATATAGAATTGCACGATGAATAACGTCTTTCTTTATTTTACAACTTTCACTAAACACACCTTCTATAAACAATTGCAGCTGACAAACTAAACGCCACACGATAATGAAAATTTGAATAGCCTCTTGTAAAAATATGGCCTACTTAAAATAATACCATTTTTTTTTTCCAAAAACTATCAAATGATCCTCGTAATTTACAAACAGACAAGTAAATTTGAACGTTTAAATGTGGCGTTTAATTATAAGAATTAATTAGTAGAATTTCATATAGCCGCCAACTCAATATACAGGCTTGTCAGCTAAGCGCGCGTCGGTCTATAACTTCTAAACTAATGAAGTTAGGAATTTCGTTCATATGTCAATTTATTGTATATTTTAGGAAAATATTTTTGAGTGTACAAGGTAGCTCATATAAAGGCGACGATATTAAAGCCATTTTTTTTTAATGAGACATCCTGTATTTTTTTGCAGATTTCAGTTTATCTTAACGCACTTTATCAATTCCCAAAAATTTATTTAATTAGTTCTAGTATTTTAGGAGAAATAAATTAAAAACCATGAAAACAAATTTACTGACTAGAAAAAGAAAATAAAAATATTAGAGAATTTTTTAAACATGATTAAATTAAGTATTCAAACACTCTACCATTTTGTTGTAAACACAGATTTAACCTGTTTGTTAAAGACCTATTTACATTTCCTAATGTTAAAGGAGTAACTGTGTTAAAGGCTTCTCTTATTTTTTCCCGTATGTTTTCAGGTGTGGTTGGGGGTATTCGGTAGACCAGATCTTTAACGTATCCCCATAGGAAATATTCAAGTTTAGTCAGATCTGGTGATCTTGCACGTCACGGAACAGGTCCTTGTCTTCCAACCCAGCGGCCTGGAAGCTTTTCATTGAAAATATGTTGAACTTCAATGCTAAAATGACCAGGCGCGCTCCGTCTAACTGGAACCACATTCTTAATAGCCCTAATGATATATTTTCCAGAAGATTATCAAGATCGTCTAAAAATCTTTGAAAAATATCCCCATTAAAATGTCCATAAAAAAAATAGGTTCCTATTATGCGGTCTCCAATTATGCCTCCCCAGACGTTTACACTCCACCTGTGTTGCCGGTCAGTTGCCCTCGTAAGATTTGGATTCACATTGGCGTAGTAATGTAGATTATGCCTGTTCACATGACCATTATTGTGAAAAGTCGCCTCATCGGTAAACAATACAGTATTAAAAAACCGTACATCTTCTCGAAATTCGAGCTAGACCCCAATTACAGAAATTTATCCTATTTTCAAAATCTTGCCCTTGAAGTGCCTTGATTCAGTTGTATATGATATGGATGGAACTTATGCTTTTTCAAAATGTTTTTATACAGAAGTTTGACCTATGTGCAGCAAATGACTAATGTCTGCTGTACTTCTATATGGGTTTTCAACAACACTTGCAATAATGTTAAATTCATTTTCTTCATTTACTACGGGCTTTACTCTGTCATGCTTTTCATGTTTAACTGCCCCAGTCCTGTCAAATATATTAATCAATCTTTAAAATGATCTTGCATCTGGGTGCCTTCTATCAGGAAACCTCTCGCCCTACACTCGGGATGCTAGAAGACAATTCTTTAAGCATTCTCCGAGGATATAAATCATGTCAATCGATTCTTGGATTGTATACTTCACTTTTATTACAAAAGAAAGGGTAATATGCACAAGATGTTACCGAATGCCAGAATAATTAATATCATCATCATACTAACGAGTAGCTTTCTTCCATAGCCGCATAGGTATTCTGTTAATAAAAATTTACTGTGGAAAGCAAAATAAATGGTTTTTCGCAAATATCTAGAGAACTGTCGAGAATTTGAATACAATTGTAGTTACAATATTTTTTTTATGATTTTTAATTTATTTCTCCTAAAATACCAGAATTAATGAAATAAATTTTTCGGAATTGGTAATGTGCGTTAAGATGAACTGACTGTAAAAAATACAGGTGTTTCATTTAAAAAAAAATTACTTTAATATCGTCACATTTATATGGGCCAGCTTGTACACTCAAAAATATTTTCCTAAAATAGAGTCCTACTAATACAATAGTTTGAAATAAGAACAAAATTCCTAACTTCATTGGTTTAGAAGCTACAGACCGACACGCGATTAGCTGACAACCCGGTATACCGAATTTTTCTTACGTATGGATTCCAGCACGCCTTTGCGAGGTTAATTTACTTAATTTTTTTCACTAGACTTTCGTATCATAGAAATTAGATCCGGTATATTAATAGACGATCGGTCGCCTTAACCTTGAAAATATCGCGGTGCTAAATGACCCATGGAAACTCAATAGGGTGTTGTTCTTGCCGGTGTGACTAACGTTTCTTCGGCAGAATCGACTTGTTTGCGCACAAGTACTCGGTCGACTATCGTTTATTTAACTTTACATTAGATTTATTCCACGTTCAACTATTATAAATTTATCCTTGTCCGAGTCGGTTTTGTAATTTAAAACTCGTGCAAAATGTAAGTGTGTATTGCTAGTTGTACTTCTTTACGTACAAAACTGGTAGCGATGGCAAACAGCAACACGGCTGTCGTCGTCTACCTGACATAAACTTCGCCCGAGTTCCATCGGTTTATAGCTTTCGCAGAGCATACATGTAACGTTGCATGTGTAGAGATGTATGTATGTTTGAATACAGAGGCGTATTACAAACCTTAACACTTCGAAATACTAAATTAGATAAATTTTAAGAGCATTATTTAGCAGTTCTATAAATAGAATGATGCATTAGTTTTGTCCTTTTTTTTAATCCGTAGTATATTTGGAATTTGTTTAGTCTCGTGTTCGTAGAAGAAAATTTATGTAATTCTTTGGCAAGATGACAGAAACAGTACGAAATAAAAATAGTATTTTTTGAATTAAGACCCCACCTCCACTAGCTTGTTAGATATCCTATTTGGTTTAACCGGGAGCACATCAATAATATAAAAACCAAAAATTACTACCGACAAAAATACAGGAGAACTAAATGTACGAAAGATTCCGTATTATATAGGGAGCTGAGACGGAGGATAAAGCGTAATTCATCCATTCCATATTATTCAACGATTTTATCTTAAACCTGGAGAATATTATCAACACTGACCCGCATTCAGTTTTGGCATATACGTTCCAGAAGGTGTAATGTAGATATTCCGAACTCAATTGTGAGTGCAAATGGTAACACGTTGGTTGTTGATCCATTATCAATAGTTAATGGCTTTCATGAATATTTCCAATCTACTTCACCTTCAGCATCGCCTTCAACATCTTTTTAGCCATGTAATTCATTAATTGATGTAAGTTCTGCATCTGAAACCGAGGTATTTCCAGCTCTTAAGAAATTAAAAGTGAATTTTACTGTTGGTTATGTTAGAATTCCTTCATTTATCTTAAAGGACTATGCTGCTATTTTTTATAACCCGCTAAGCTGTTTATTCAACTTATCGCTCAAGACTTGTACTTTCCCCGATATCTGGAAATTTGTTAGACTTACTCCTGTTTACAAGAAAGATGATCATCACTCTGATGAGAACTATAGACCTACAGCTATTATTAGCAACATAGCCAAAGTATTTGAATCTTGTTTGTGTAAAATCATTTATGCTCAGATCCAAACTTTAATATCTCATGATCAACATGGTTTCATAGCTGTGCGGTCCGCTGTTACTAACCTAACTACCATTACCTAATATATATCCGAGAAACTTAATAGTAATAAACAAATCGACGTTATTTATATCGATATGACAAAAGCTTTCGATCACATTGATCATTCTCAACTCTTAATTAAGCTCGTTGCTCTTGGCTTTTCCCTGTCACTGGATACATTTTTCAAATCATACCTTACCAATCTTAATCATTATGTAGCTTATAAGGCTCATGATTCCAATAGTTTTTCGTCATCTTCAGGTGTTCCTCAAGGAACTAATTTAGGTAGGTCCATTATTGTTTCTCTTATTCATTAACGACTTGGCTCTTGGACCGAATTGTCCAAGGTTGCAGACGATTTAAAATTATATGCTACAATTAACACCATCGATGATTGCATATCTCTTGAGGTAGTACAGATCTGGTGCTCCAAAAATAAATTAACTATGAACGTCGCTAAGTGTAGATGTATGAGCTTCTCACGTAAAATTAATAATATTACTTATGACTACACTTTTGATAAATCTCTTATTCAACGTACACAATCTATGAGAGATTTGGGCATAATCTTTGACTCTCAACTTACATTTGCTGAACATATCAACACCACGACCGCTTCGTCCTTACGTATGTTAGGTTTCATTGTAAGAACTATATGTAACTTTATATCTTCAAGCTCTGTGTTACCATTATATTTTTCGTTTGTGCACTCTAAGCTGGAGTACGTGCCACTAATATCGTCACCAATCTACAATCGTTATATTAATGCGATTGAACAAGTCCAAAGACGTTTCTTGAAATTTTTATACTTTAAAGACAATTCTGAGTATCCTGTTTAGCCATAGTGTGTTGCTCAATTTATAATAATAACCTAATAAATAATAACATAAAGTCGATTCTCTAGAACTTCGTCGTGATCATGCAAGTACGACATTTTAATATGACCTTGTTAATCATCGGTTGGACTCGCCAAAACTCTTACACAACTTAACTTTATTGTGCCTCGTCTGGGTTCCAGATCAACGACGATGTTTTATTGCAGTAAACCGAATACTAATATGATGATTAAATAACCTCTCTACAGAGTCTGTACCTATTATAATACTTTATCAAATACTTCCCTTGATATTAATTTTGATTCATTGGCGATGCTACTAAGACAATATACCACCAACCTTCACTACGTATGATGATATATAGTTTTTGTTATTGTATTTTATATTATTATGTATTTTTTTAAATTCACGATGAAAAAAGAACACTTGGTTATATGTTTCACTAAATTTTATTTACATAAAATAAGACAATTGTTTCGGACTCTGCAGTCCATTTTCAATTAACATAAGAATAAATTTTCTAAAGTATAAATAGATGTATGTAACTACAAAATAGAGAGGGGATAACGTTACTAACAAATTTTCGTGCAAATGGAGAAGGGGGTAATTTAAGATATAATATAATTATTCAATAACTAATTCAATTCAAATAACTGCCCTCATTAACGGCGAAAGACTGTTTGCTCGTTTACAATGTTTTACGACTTATTTTTCGCCTTTGAAATTTCTAATATTTCCAAGAGATTTAATCGTAATCTATTTGAAGAAGAATGCAATATATTAAAATTATCCGATGAGATCATATGGTTGTTATCAATGCAGTGTTCTGAAATCCCTGAGCATTTCCTAGAATTTAAAATGGCTTTTCTGTGTTCAGTAATACGAGTGTGAAAACTTCTACCTGTTTGCCCGATATAAAACGCATCACAGGTCATGCAATTGACTTTGTATATTCCACATTTTTGTGTTTTTTCAAATCTTTCTTTATTGTTGGCCCATAATTTACCTAAATTAAATTTATTTACTGAAATAGTTTTTATGTTGTTTTTTGTTAATCTATTAGTGATTTTATTCGAGGTCCTACCTATATAATTTATGTACCTATGTTTAGGAGATTCTTTTTGAGAAGAAGCATACAAAAAACTATTAATTTGTTGACGTTTTTTCTTTTTGATAATATTGTCTATTATGTCTGGGGTGAAGCCATTATTTATAGCCAAACACTTCAGTGTATTGACTTCTTTATCATAATTTGGTTTAGATAGAGGTAAATGTAAAAGTCTGTGTATAAAGCTGTTAAACGAAGATATTTTTATACTGTTTGACTGATTGCTATCTGCTGAAATAAGGGTATCAGTGAAAGTATGTTTTCTATAAATGCTATAATCTAATTTATTATTCAGTTTCTTTAACGTGAGATCTAAGAAGTTTAAGCAGTTAACCTTCTATTTTTCTATTGTAAATTGTATTTTGTTATTGATAGTATTTAAATGATTGAAGAAGAGATCTAACTGTCTATTTGTACCTGTCCAAACACATAATGTCATCTACGTATCTAAACCATTTGTGAATGTGACGTAAATGTGGGATATTTGAATTAAACAAATTATCTTCAAAATTTGACATAAAAATTTCCGCTAAGAGGCAAGACAATGGGGAGCCCATTGCTAGGCCATCTTTTTGGCTGTAAAAGGTGTTTTTAAAAGCTAAAGTAATTTTGTTTAATGCAAACATTTAGAATATTACGTAGTTCTATGTTACTGTCACCTGTTAATGTACTCTTGGCTATTTTTTTAGTTTTAAGCGAAATTTAATCACTTCTCTAAGATTTCATTATTTGATATTGGTACTTACCCTATTATCCTATATTACATCCTTAGTTTGAATATATCTTGTTAGTTTTAAGTATAATTTATATTAGAAACAAGTGATTTGCGATGTCCTATAATTGGATTGCATAATCTGTTGGGCAATATATATTATTATTATTAGATATTACAGACTACATATAAGTTGAAGATGAAGAAACAAGCCTTTCTTCCTTTTTTTATGAAAGAGAATTTCAAGCAAACAGACAGTACCTCGTAATTATCGACATTCGTAATTATCATCCTATCAGTAACTTGCCTGTTATTAGCAAGGTGCTTGAATCCTTGGTTGCTGATGGATTACTTGCATCTTATTCTAATGTAATTGTTCAGGAACAGAAGGGATTCGTTCGCGGTCGTAATACCGAAACCAACCTATTAACATTTTGCAATTATATTTAGATCTCCAGTATCAGTAGAAGTACGGTTAACTTGATGGAATGCTTTTCTAAAGTTAGTGTATATGGAATTCACTGGATATCAAGTGGATTATATATACACTAACTAACCTGAAACTGGAAAAATATTCTGGAATGGTTTCGATTGTACTTAACGGATTGTTTTATAAATAATACCATGTCGCGGGATCTTGTCGTTACATCCGGTGTACCTTAGGGGAGTCATTTGGGTCCTATTTTATTCTTACTATTTATAAACGATATAAAATTTTGTGTAGTTGATTGCATGGGGTGTTACTTTCTGAAACTCCATGTTAAAATTCAATAATATAGTAAAAGTTGTTTTAAATAATTTATTGTGCGTGGGTGGTCTGAAAACTAAGGTAAGTAGTACAAAAGAAGATACTTTCTTCCAGTTTTTTTTTTACAATTATTTCTTGACATAGTCCCCTTCTAATTCACTGCACTTGTTCCAACGATGTTCAAGTCGTTTAAGGCCTATAATAGGTGGAATCACATGCCACAAATTAATCATTTATTACTGCAATCATCTCTTCATTAGATGAAAATCGCTTTCCACCTAGTCATTTTTCAAGTTGGGAAACAAGAAAACTCAGATGGAGCTAAATTCGGACTTTAGGGTGCATGACAAAGTATTTCGAATAGTAATTCAAATAATTTTGTCGCGACAATGTTCGATGAATGAGCCGGTGCGTTGTCATAATGAAGTAAAACTTTCTTTCGTGCCAAATGCGATCGTTTTTCCTTTAATTTTTCACTCAGCTGCTTCAATAGCGACGCGTAGTACTCGCCAATAATTGTTTTGCTCTTTTGCAGATCATATATAAAGACATCACGAGCACCCTAAAATACGGTGGCCATAAGCTTGTTAGCTGATTGAACCATTTTTACTTTCTTCTACCCATTGTTTGGATTGAACTTTTGTTTTCGGGGGTATAGTGGTTGTCTCTTCAACGGTAATACGAGGGTGGATCCCGAAATAAGGTTTCCATAAATTTTACAAATAGACAACATTTTTTATTATCAGAGAAATTTACATCGTTGAAAAGAAGAAATTTTGCTCCAATTTCTGTATCCCAATGTCGTAGAACTCCGCCGCCAACCCATTTAGGAGCGTTTTACCCCTTCTTAGACTGGAGAACAAGTGATAATCACTAGGCGCGAGGTCAGTACTGTAAAGTGGGTGGGGCATAGTTTCGTTTCGGGAGTGCAATGATATATCCATGTTTCGTCTTCCGTAACAATGGAGTCCAACAATCCTTCCTTATCTTCTTGAAACTTTTGAAGAAACTGGCGAGCACAGTCAATGCGTTTCTCCTTGAGTTTTGATGTCAATAGCCGCGGCACCTATCGAGCACAACACTTGTGATACCCCAATTTTTCAGTCAAAGCTCTTTCCACTGTACTGTAAGAACTCCCAAGAATCCGAGCAACAAGTTCACGGACGGTGATCCTCCTGTTTTGAAGCACTTCGCGATGGACTATCTCGGTAACCGCCTCCGAAACTGACGGTCTTCCACCCCGTTCTTCATCGTGGACTCCCTTCTGACCGGTACTAACGCCCCGCACCACTTTCGGAGGTGTTGAACGGCCAAGCACTTGTCGCCATATACCTCTGTCAACTGACGATGAATATCCAGGGGTGGAGTCCCTGTGGCGTGCAAAAAGCGAATTACGGAATGAATCTCGCACTTGGCGGGATCAACAATGATATACCTCCATCTCGGACGGCTGCTGAGCCAAGACTGAGCGGCACAGCGAAGCGCGGCCGGAGGAATCGAGAGTGGGGGGAACAACTGCGCGCAGAGGTGTTGCCAGATTTCGCCTCGCACCTTCTAGTGCAGCTGGAGCTCTTTGGGAACCTTATTTTTGGATCCACCCTCGTATATCGGCGCAAAAATTCTGAGGGATTATGCTTAAAAATGGTCAAACAGTACTCAGAACTTGTTACGCGCATTCGTTTCTGGTCCATGCTTAGCAGACGCGGCACCCACCTTGATGAGAGCTTTCTCATACACAAGTGTTCATGTAAGATACAACCAACACGTTTTTTGGATATACCTATAGTGTCTGTTACCTCACGCATCTTTATCGACGATGATTTAAAACAAGATCATGAACTCTGGTGATCATTTCGTCTGTGGTAGCCTCTTTCGGACGTGCAACTCTTGGTTCATCTTCGGTACTACTACGGCTACGTTTAAATTTATTCACCCAGAAACAAACTGTCTTAAATGATGCAGCAGATTCGCCGTGAACATTATCTAACTCTTTAATTTCTTTGATTTTTTTTTTTTACAAGCGATATGGAAGTGTTTAATCACAGCACAAAATTCTCTTTTGTCCATATTTATAAGACAACGGAACACGTTTACTTTAACAACTGTAAGAGACAACGGACTCAACGTTTTTGGCTCAAACTTTTACACCTGTCTTCTAACATATGATAGATTTGACACATGCTACGCACACGTAGATGATAGCGTCATTTCTGTGCTAGTTACCTCAATTATCAGACCTCCTTGGTACACTAACATAAGCTACAATATTGTTTTGCCAAACTTTGGCTTCATCAGGTGATGATAACTATCATTACCTAACCAGCCTATTTTCTAGTTTATTGCCAGAAAAATCTTCAAGGTACGAACGTGAATATAGCGACTTCAAAAACGATTGGGTTTGTATTTAAACTAATAATTCGATCTCCAAAAAATTCTCTCAGAAGAACAATGTTTTCATTTATAGTATGTACACGAGATCTATCTTATTGCAAGAAGCCCCCCGTAATTCATCATCGCGTGTGTACCGCGCAGCGTTTGATATTTCTAAAAGGTGTAAACATTTTTTAGCTACTGTTTAAAATTTTATATTTTTAATAATAATAATAATTTTTATTTATTTTAATCTTTGCTGATAGCGTGAAAAACGTCAAGATATATCAAATCTAAAACATACATAGTATACAACATTGCAGAACAAGTTTTTTCAAGCGACACGGTGATAATACACAAACATTACATATTTGAAATTAGTTTTTTCTAAAAATGTAAAGAAATTGTATAGAGGACGTCAAAAGCACCAAAATAGACAATGTAAAGTACAAGCATCACACAATATTAGCTTAAGAAGTCTGACCGAAAAAATCATCAATTCTATAAAATGCGCTTTGGTGTAGTATTTCCTTCACATGATTTTTAAAACGGCATTTCGAGAATGATCTAATATTCTCTGGTATGTGGTTATAAATTTTGGTGCACTGGTGTACTGCATATTTCTGCACTTTTATGAGATGTGTGTGTGGCGGAATCAATACCCTGCGAGAAACTCCTTTTGTATCGCGATCATGACTGAATTCATATTTCCAAAAGATGTTCCTGTAGTTCATCTTCACAAAGATAGCACACTCAAGAATGTATATAGATGGCAAGGTTTGTATTCTATTCTCCTTAGAAGTGTTTACGCATGTATCTCTCTTGCTCCTGCCAAATATCGTCCTAACACACGCCTTCTGAAGAATGAAAATCTTACCCTCATTAACAAAGTTACCCCAAAAACACAATCCCATATTTAATTCTTGAGAACACATCAGCATAATATGCGGACAAAGCCGCGTTAACACTTACTTTTTTTACTATCGTTCTTAAACCAAAGCATGCCCTGGAGGTCCTACCAACCAGACCCCCCCCCCAAGAAAGGCCAGCATCCAGAATCCATCCCAGAAACTGTGACTCGTTGGTAGAGGCAAGGATATCATTGTTGCACTTTACCTCAAGAGCACAGTAAAGCACAGTAGCTTGGTCTTGTTTACATTCAATAGCAAGTTGTTTTTTAGGAACCATTGCTCATACGAAATTATAGTATTTCTTACTTTTTCAAACAAAGTTGGGCGGCTCATACCGCGCAGGACGCAAGACGTATCATCCGCAAACATCACTGTCAGATCCCCGAATCCCTAACATATCTTCAAAAAATATAGGTACAACAATCCTTCTCTGACAAACAATTGCCCAAACTTCAATTTTCTGTGGATGTAGTGGTGCTTCCACAGAAAAGCGCCGATTATTTGCGTTCCGCATACTATAACAAAATGGTCAATAAATCTTTGACAAAATTCCTGTCGTTTCGATCTGTCATCAAGAAGTATTTCATGAGTCGCTTGCAAGCGGTAGGGGTGTAAATGTAGATCATATTTAAGGATACGTCTGGAAGTGGTATAAGAAATATCTAATTCTTGGTGTAAATGTCGCATAGAAAGTTGAGGACGTTCTTCTACCAACTGCCTTACCGTTTCAACATTTTCCTCATTTCTAGCGATCCACGTTTCGTGTTTCCCTGAATAATTGCACAAAACGAATGGAAAACTGATCTTATGGCATAGCGATATCTGGAAATTCTTCTAAAAATCCTAATATGCATCCCTGCTAGAATAAATCCATTAATTTTACTACTATTTCTAAGATAAATTTCAACCATGTGCCGTTTCTGTTCGTCAAGTAGAAAAGCCATTATTAAATAACTAATAAATTGGAAGTATATCTTCCAACTTGTCAATTTGACTTATGATTATTTAGAAGTGACACTTCGTCAATTCTCTAAGCTCAGATTCTTTCTGACAGAAACATTTGGCATATATACACTAATTATAATACACATCAATGGGGTCTTCAGACCCCATTCTAAAGTTTCGGACCTCTTACCCTCGGTTAAAGACAAAATATCTCCGCTCCAAGCACATGGAGTGTATCGCATTCCGTGTTGGTGTGGCAGTGTGTACATTGGCGAAACTAAGCGGCCAGTCAGCGTGCGTGTGTCCGAAAATGAACGTTGTACTAGACTGTTACATATAGCCGGTTCAGCGCTGGTAGAACACAAACTCAACTCCGGTCATCAAATTCTATTCAAAGATGTCAAGCTTCTGTCCCGTGAATCGCATTATTTCCCTAGGAAAATCCGTGAATCTATTGAAATTTACAAACATCCCCGCAATCTCAATAGAGACGATGGCTATACGTTACATCCGACGTGGCAAACTCTACTGAACTTTACTAAGAATCACCACGCCCATACGACGCATGCCATTGGCTCATTGTCCTCAGCCAATAGCAGGCCACCATCTGACCCGGTCCCCCCTATATAAGTTGTACCGGTCTCTGTCATAGCATTCTTCAAGCTACTGCGAAACGACGAACATCTACGTACAGCCCTGAAGATGTCCCTTGAAACAGTGGACGAAACGTTGGCAATTACGCCTAACTCGACGCGGTTCCAACCCGGAAACCGAGATCTACATAAAAAACAGATCATTTAAATTGAAATGAAGTTAATTAATTACCTTCTCAAAATTTTGATATCATTTCTATAAAAAAATTTTTAATTCTAAAATCGAAATTTCCAGGGTATAAGAGAGGCGCGATTTTTAATTTAGACGCATATTTATTACGCGCTGGGCAGTGTTCATGACCTCGCAATCGAATTTTTTTGCCCGTCCTCTGCTCGTATGTATGTAGCGCGCACTAATTATTTAAATAAAATCATCGGTGCGACATTCTGATTTACATATAGATTATATTACACACCGGTTCGGTCGTATTGTGAGATAAATGCTATGACCAGACAAACGGAATAATTATCGTAACACCGGTTATAAATCAAAAGCTGCATACTTATGTGTGTGTTGTGTTACCTACTAATTATCTTCTCTAATTATGAAGGAAAATTGTCTGGTGTCTGGAACGCTGTGTAAGTGTGTCGAGTTGCAAAGACCCCATACGCAATCATATCACTGGTCGCTAGACATAGCGGAATGCCGAATGTGGGTGTCAGATCCAGTTGCGACAGGACTGCACTTAGGATATTCACGGTATAAGCTCGAACCTATCTTGCATAGATTCATTTTTATTTTCAAAGTTTTTTTGCTTAATTTTAGTGCAAATGACGAGTAAGTTGTGACGTATCTAATTCGTTTATTTGCAGTGTCTAATGGAAAAATATAATTTCGTAATTTAAACAATATTCGCAAAAGATGGTTAGCAATCTGCACACTTTATAGAGATGTTAAAACTATTCGACACATATTTTTTTATATACGCTCAAGAGAAACTACTCTTAAAAATAAATATTTTCTTGCTTTACTTTAACTTTTGAATGTCTAGAACTAGAAAAGCTGCTCCAATTACGAGAGCGAATTGATATGCACTACTAAAAAAATAGTCACTTTTTTGAACTTCGATATTTTTTTATATTTTAAGAGATTTGGATCAAACCTGAAATATACATTGAACCGTCATTTATTTACTTAATTACAAAATTGTACTCGAATATTTCTTGTTATAGTCAACTTATAACCTCAAATGTTCGAACAATACAAAAACTTAAATAAGAAAAAGTAACTTAAGAATAAATGTTTAAGCAAGCTTTGAGCCATTTTAGTGTTAAACTATATTGGACCAGTTTGACAGTTCACTAAGATTTAAAAGAAGCAATGTAACAGCAATTAACGTCGATGGCAGTTATATAGAAGATAAAACTGTAACTTTACTTCAAGGATATTCACAACGTTATGTTGCCCAAAAGCTGGGGATTGTACAGGGAACTGTGTGCAAGCTTTGAAAACAACAAGGCAAGCAGGTACAGGTCCGCAGAAGAAAACTATGGCAGGTGATGAACTATTTTCTGCGATCGCAAGGCCTTCGAAATCGGATCCAAACTGTGCGTGACCTGAAAGATCTAGTGAGGGCCAGAGGAACAATAATTAGCGACCAAACCAGATCAGACCAGAGAAGATCGTCGAAGAAGATTTGAATTTGGAAGAGAACACTTGAACTGGCAACTTTGTCATTGGACTCCTGTTATGTTTAGCGATGAGTCCAAGTTTGTTCTGTCAGGTCATGATGGACGTCTAAGAGTCTGGAGGAGACCTGAAGAAAAGATAAAACCGTACCTTTTGGTGGTAGATCCATAATGGTGTGGGGTGGAATAACAATAAACACTCGCACCGACTTTGTTATTCGCAATGGTGGACTAACAGCTTGTAGGTACATTGACGAAATTGTAAAGCCTCAAGTGATTCCTGACAGCAAATTCCTGGAGCAAATGTTGGCAAAAATTTTATTTTTCTGCAAGAAAATGCCAGACCACACGATGCTCAAATCGTCACTGATTATGCTGATAATCACAATATCCGTCCTGCATACAGCGTAGATATGAATCCAATCGAATGTGTTTGTAAAACTGTAACAGGCCTTAATTTTGAAGAATGGGACAATTTTCACCAAGGAGCTTTGCGAAGGATTATTTGTAGCATGCTACGACGCTGCGCAGTACTTTTGCAGGCAAGTGGAGGCCACACTAGATATTAACGTCACAATCTGTACAAATTAGTCAAGTTGTCAGACTTTTTTTAATTTGATTTGATTTCAACAACTTTATTTTTGCACATGTTAGTACATAAAAGTTAGCAATAGGTTGTTACAGTATTTTTATGTTTTTAATTTTTTTAAATTGATTCAATAAGTAATGCATCATTACGTATTTCAAGTTTCATCCAAAACTCTTAAAATATAAAAAAATATCATGTAAGTTCAAGAAAGTGAGTAGTTTTATTTTTTGAGTAGTGTATAAAGTTTCTAACAATGCTATTGTGTGAGTAGTAGTGCAGGTCTCGTCATGCAAAGTTACATTTTTCTATGTACCATCGTTGAGTAACTGTACCATTTATCATGAGTTCTATTTCTGAGATGTGTACCAAGCAACGATCCGTGTTAGTATTTTTAACGCTGGAATGTTAAACGCCTATAGAAATTGATAAGCGTTCGGAAGCTCTTTATGGTATCGATTGTATGTACGTGAAGAACGTTCGCCAGTGAGTTGACGTGTAAAACTCGTCATCATCATAGAGGAAAAATTAGGGTATTTGACGAAAAGCAACCAGGCCGATCAGTATCAGTAATGCATGAACATTTTCAGTGTTATGGGTGGTGGTCGCAGTTTTTGGCCGTCCCGAACGCTTTTCATCAGCCAAGCTGGTACCCACTTTTCAATTCGGCTGTCCATCTTTTCACGGTGGAAAATGAGGGGGCAGAATCCCCGTAAATAGCGTCCAACTCAGTTTTAATTTGCGCAGTTGTACGAGGTGCATTCAAGTTCTAAGGCCTCCGATTTTTTTTCTCCAGACTGGAAAGAGATAGAAGCAAGTGCATGAGCACTTGCTTCTATCTATGCATGAGCGTGCGTTCGTTGTCAATACGTCACAGAGATGGCAGCACTGTACGGTAGATGGAATTGTAGCGGCAGCGTCGAGAATGAGAACTGTTTTAGATACTTAAAATGGCTACGTTGTCCTTACTTGAACAGCGTGCAATCATTCGTTTTCTGAATTTGCGTGGTGTGACACCAATTGAAATTCTTCGATAGTTGAAGGAGACATGTGGTGATGGAGTTATGGATGTGTCGAAAGTGCGTTCGTGGGTGCGACAGTTTAATGAAGGCAGAACATCGTGTGACAACAAACCGAAACAACCTCGGGCTCGCACAAGCCGTTCTGACGACATGATCGAGAATGTGGTGGGACTTGTTTTGGGGGATCGCCGAATGACAGTTGAACAGATCGCCTCCAGTGTTAGCATTTCCGTGGGTTCTGTGCACACAATCCTGCATGACGACATGAAAATGCGAAAAGTGCCCTCCAGGTGGGTGCCACGAATGCTGACGGACGACCACAAGGCTGCTCGTGTGGCATGTTGCCAAGCAATGTTGACGCGCAACCAAGGCATGAATGGGACTTTCTTTTCGTCGATTGTGACAATGGATGAGACGTGGATGCCATTTTTCATTCCAGAAACAAAGCGCCAGTCAGCTTAATGGAAGCACACAGATTCACCGCCACCAAAAAAATTTCGGGTAACCGCCAGTGCTAAAAAATGATGGTGTCCATGTTCTGGAATAGTGCGGGCGTAATCCTTACCCATTGTGTTCCAAAGGGCACTACGGTGACAGGTGCATCCTACGAAAATGTTTTGAAGAACAAGTTCCTTCCTGCACTGCAACAAAAACGTCCGGGAAAGGCTGCGCGTGTGCTGTTTCACCAAGACAATGCACCCGCACATCGGGCTAACGTTACGCAACAGTTTCTTCGTGAAAACAACTTTGAAGTGATTTCTCATGCTCCCTACTCACTCAGAGGGGTTGTTGGTGTGATTTTCGCTATTTACACTAGCGGTCGTAGAAAAATACTTTAATTAGGCACTCTGCGGTGAACGTTTAGAGTAATGCAAACAGCGATTATAATATCGATATAGAAATCATAGAAGTATTAAGTATTAATTTTTATTCTAGTAGGACTAATGATAAGGTTCTTCATGTTTATTTCGATAATATGAAAGTAATAATTTATATAGGTATACATATATACATTAATCTTTTCCGGAATCCTCAACACTAGTTTCATCACTATCACTTAAATGAATTATAAATTCTAATTACGTACATGTGCTTTGGTAATATTCATTTTCTATGGTATATAGCTGCATGTAGAATAGAATTTCTCTAATCTTCCTGTGTGATATTCCGAGCAGCTTTACAAATTAGTTAAATGAGGGAAAAATATGTTAATATTTAAAATAGCATTACAGCATGCTTTAAATACAGTTACAAGTATATATTATCTGTTGACTTAGAATTGTTTACTTTGGAATATAAAGTTTAAACTGTTGTGGATTATATTAAACGAAACATAATTACTGCTCTGCTTAAGAAAATCTAATTTCTCTTAATACGGTTCATTACCTTCTTTACAAGTTTACTCAGTGCTTACGGTACGAGGTAGCGGATAGTCCCTGATAATCGTTTTAAATCTTAAAAGGCCGGATCGTTATATTGCTGGACAGACTATAACTTATATTGATTTCGAATTTTCGTAGCAGGTACATATATTTTACTTATATCAGGGATAAGAGAAAGAAAAGTTGACTGATGTACGAGTATAGTACCTGTGATCGTGTGAAATTATTATTTGATTTTGGAACGTAGCGGATCCCCTGGGCAAGTAAGAATTTCTTACGGGTTTGTTTGCAATATTTCAAAATAGAATTATTTAATGTAGTAAATATTTTTATAAAGTTTACCCAGTTTATAAAGTTTTGTTAGTTTTTTCAAATTCAGTTGAATCGCCTTAAGCCTAAATATATATAATCTTAAATTCTGACTATGGTTAGACATTCCCCGACAATGCTTTTAAATCCTAAAAGATCGGATCGTTATATTGCTGGACAGACTATACGAAATCACTCATTTAATACATAATTACTTAAACTACTTCAAAAGATGTATTAAGCTCTCCGCTATTATAGGTCATTATACTGGTTATTCTTGTAGATCCTTTTTTGTTATCAATGAAAGTAATATTAAAAAAAATGCATATTGCAACAAAGGACGATTCTTCCATAAGTGCTGTGCCTCTTTCTAAGGTGCAAGTAAATTATAGACGTTTTAATATTCAGGGTTTGTGTGAACAAAGATAATTTTTCACTAATTACAATTTATATTGTTGGGTCTGCATAAAATTTGCACGGCAACAAGTCATAATTTCGTACTAACTCCCTCACACATGCCACCGTTGCACAGTGCACCAAAAATATGAGGTTATTGCCTTCCTCATATCCCATTCCGGAATGCTGTTTCGATGGCTCGCGCGGCCCTACGAAACTGTGCGTTTATAGTGGAAGAAAGAACTAACCGGTTATAAAACCGGGGCCGTTTTAGGGTCCTTTTTGTCGGCGTTAGTCGCGAAGACCCGCCGCAATGACCTTTCTCAGGAATGAACGTGAAACGAAGAGAAGAAGAGAAACAAAAAGGAATGGAGACGACGAGAAAAAGAGACAAGAAGATCGACGAATCGAAAAACGACGAACGGTAGGTGTTCCTTTTGTTGTTGCGTCATTTTCGGGCCGAGAAATAATTTCGTGAACCACCGGCGATTGACTGGCCGGTGGAAACTAGACGTCGAAGCGTGCTCAGAGGAAAGAACACACTCACAAATTAAGTTATTAGTTGGATAAAATTGAGGTATTAGAGTCGTTTAACAGCGCTATAAGTAGCGGACGGTGTGTTCGGAGATGTTCCCTTCTAATCGCGGTAATCACATCTGTGACTCTAATGATCAATTTAGAGAATTATATTAATTAAAGTAAATTGTGAGAATATTAACTTTTTGCAGTAGAGATTACAGAAAAAATCAATTGCTCATCTTTTAAAAATAGTTAATAACACTAACGAATTGGTTTAATTGAAATATAACTACATTAAAAAGTATGTTTTACGTAATATGAAGTTTGCTTTTCGAAATTAAATAAAGTTTTAAAAATAAGTATTTATATATTGGAAATCCTACTACTAAATATGGCTTTGGAATAAATATTCGATGTATAATGCTTGTAGTAGCAAACATGGCAAACGCCTTTGTTTAGCTCTAACAAGTATTCATTTGAAAAGTCAATCTAGTAGCATGTGATTTACTGAGATACTGATTTGAGTATGTCGTAAATTAAAATTTACTACTTAACCTACGAAGTCGTATATTTTGACAGTTTAATACATACAAATAAATAACAAATAATAGGTATTTATTGAAAACTATAACAAATGTTGAGAATGTTGTCCTTCAAGATCAATGCACTTTAAAATCCTCCGTTCAAAATTTCTGATGATATTCTGCAACATTACTGGATTGTTATTATTTCCATGCATTTCTGTTCGATTCTCTGTAGCAATCATTCAAATTCAATATAGGTGTTCGAAATTTGTTATTTTTTAGATAAGGCCACAAAAAGAAGTCGCAAGGTGTTAAATCGCATGAACGTGCAGGCCAGGCAATTTCAATATTTCGACTAATTATACGCTCATCAAAAAATTTTCTTAAATAATCCAAAGATTCTGCAGTACCGTGACAAGGTGCGTCTTGTTGGAAATATGCATTTTGAAGTTCATCATCATGCAACTGATTGACAAATGGTTGTAAAATTTCCGTACGGTACCTTTGAGCAGTTAACGTTCCCTGAAAAAATATTGGTCCAATGATTCGCCTTTGGCTTATCGCTGCCCAAACACCAATTTTCTCTGGATGTAGCGATTCTTCATTAATTACATGTGGATTTTCACTACTCCAAATTCTTGTATTTTGTGAATTTAGGTATCCCGTTTTATAAAACCATGCTTCATCAGTAAAGATGACTCTTTGCGAAAGTTCTCCATTATTGTTCATATTTACAAACCAATTACAAAACTGTAGTCTACGTGGGTAATCAATTTCTAACAATTCTTGTACTGCTGTGACACGGTATGGATAAAGTTGCATATCTTTTTTTAATAACTTGTGAGTTGTACCAACAGAAAGGTTTATTTGTTGACTCAAATGTCGAACAGATGTTTGTGGTTCATTTTCCATTATTTTTTCAACACGATTGACAACTTGAGGTGTACGTTTCTTAACTGCTTCGCTGCCTGATTTTCTTAAGAGACTACCAGTTTCAGAAAAAAGTTTTAAAGTTCTATCCAAAGTATTCTTAAATTGTATATAATCTACTACAAAATGTGGAAACTCAACTTGAAATTCTACCATGCAATCTTGAAGTGAATAAACCCATAAACCATCAATTTTATTACCACTTCGAAAATAAGCCTGGACTAAAAAAAATTTATGTTCTAAAGTGAAAGCCATTTTAAAACAGAAGCAATTTATTTAAACCAGAACCGACGCACGATTATTTTATGCACTAACTGATATTTGTGATTGACATTATCAAATGTCATTTGGATTTACGTTTACGGAACAACAAACACATACTAATATATTTGCGTCTTATTCTATCAAAATTTCAAAGTAACCTAGATTGACTTTTCAAATGAACACTTGTTACATGTGGGTACGCGACATAATTTCATGAGACATAAAAATGATATCAAAATTTTGAGTAACATCGTACCATAAGCGTAGAACTTGGGGTTTCAATAATTGCGCATTTAAAATTTCTACGCCAGTGAAAGAAGATGGGTTTAAGTATAAAATTTAGATTGTGTAATTTATTTACTACAGAAAAGGTACTCTTTGTCCGAATCAATTACTGTCATGGTTTTTGTGAAGTTTGTATTTTAATAATTCAAAGCTAACAGAAAAATTATGTTAATAAAACATGCAAAATAATAATAATAACAAGATTTACACGGCGAAGAAAAATAAATGTACATAACTTCTTCATCAGGTCCATCACATTTTTTATTAAATGTTCGAAACCACTTAAATCAACAATACCAAAACAAATGGTAGGTAGAGGTAAATGACGCCTCTATAAATGAACCACCACATTCACTCCACTTAACCTCAATGGATTATTTTTTATGGGAACATTTTAAGTCTACAGTTTACATAACACCTGTAGATAATGAAGAATAACTGTGGCAATGTATTTAAGATGCAACAAATAATGTTAAAGCTGAAGAAGTTATGGAAAGAGTACATTTTAATTTTTTTCTTCGTCGTATAAATCGTTGTATACGTGTAAATGAGGAACACACCATATGTTCTCGACCTGACAGAATAAATAGAAATTGGAAGATTTCTCTGGAGTCGATTATAGTTCTAAGAAAAATGAACATTTGCGATAATCTGCAAATCATCGACATATCCCAAAAAATCTGTTTTCTAGAGATATAAAGATGTCGTTAATATTAATACGATATTATTGAGAATACAAAACACGGTTAATATTTTCTAGGATTTTATTTTAAATATGCTCAAAATAATTCCCTTCAGCAATGATACTACACTTGACCATTCTTTCTTTCCACTGTTTAAAAGCTCCCGACTAATCTTCTTTCGGAATACCTTCAAAGTAAGCGTGAGCTGCAGTTCAATTTCTTCTTCAGACGAAAATCTTCTACCCCGCAAATTGCGTTTAAAATTAGTAGAGATTCACAAGTTGCGATAATGTAAAAACCTGTTTTTAAATTTTCATCACGCGAATGAGAATAAAAGAAGCGAAGTATGTTTAATTAATCTCATTTTATGTTTCATCTCAGATCCAGGCTAAGGTAAAGAAAACCTGTACAAAATATTTTTTTTAAATAATAATTGTGACTTTTAGAAGACGTTTAAAGAAGCAATTTATTATAATAAATTTATTGGGGGAAATGTACTGGAAAGCTACAATTATGTAACATGATTTACATTATTTGTTATACGAGGAACAAGCCGAAATTATTGAGAATAAAAACACGATTAATATTTTCTAGGATTTTTTTTACATATGCTCAAAGTAATTTCCTTCAGCAATGATACACTTGACCATTCTTTCTTTCCACTTTTTAAAAGCTCCCAATTAATCTTCTTTCGGAATAACTTCAAAATAAGCGTGAAGTGCGGTTCAATTTCTTCTTCAGACGAAAATCATTTACCCCGCAAATTGCGTTTATGCCCAAAAAATATCCAAAAGTCACGCATTGCTAAATCAGGTGAGTATGGCGGATGTTCTATTACTTTTATATTTTTTCCAGACAAAAACTAGAGAGCTAAAACTGCCGTCTGGAACGATGCATTATCGTGGGGAATAATTCCCTTGTCCGGAACTCTACTGAACACTTCAGGCAAACATTCTTCAGTGTACCGCTTAGATATAACTGTAGCCCGTATTTCTAAAGAATACCGCTTACATAACCTTTTTCATAGCTCGCTGCTTCTTAGTCATTATAGGAGTTTCCTCATCTTCGTTAATCCATACACGACCCTCTTGGCGGGTTGGACCGTGCTCAGACCAGCAGTGTGGGTTTAGATCGAGATTATCGACCACCCATGCTATATTACAATTAATAAACAGTGTGAATAGCGCATTTGAGGAATCGCAGACGGTATGTGGCGCTTCAGAGATAATTTTCTATCATTAATTACACAGGCCTGCATAAAATTTGTGATGACGTGATTTTTGTTTGTTAAGCTCAGTTTTTATATAGCAATAACTAATTAAAATACAGTTGGTCTCTACCACCCACAGATTTTTTTTTTGCACAAAAGGGAAAAAAAAAAAAAATTCCATGTTTCCTGTGCGAGTGGGATAGCAGAAATCGAGAACAGCATTGGATAAAAAGAGACTGGCCACAAAGGGTGACTTTAACACCTGGAACCAAAAATGTAATTCGCGAAAGTCTTATTGACCCTCAAAAAGTGTTACTTCCACCGCTTCGCATAAAACTTGTACTTATGAAACAATTTGTTAAGGCATTAAACAAAGAAGGAAATTGTTTTAAATATTTGTGTAAAACATTTCCGACTCTGTCAGAGGCAAAATTAAAGGAGGGAATCTTTGTAGGCCCGCAGATTAGGAGCTTGGTGAAAGATCAAGAATTTGAAAATGTGATGGAAGATAAGGAAAAACATGCATGGCATGTTTTTAACGAAGTTGTACATAAATTTCTAGGGAATTGTAAAGACACAAATCGTTGAAAATATGCTGGAAATATTCAGGATTCTTGGTTGCAATATGAGCATAAAAATTAACTTTTTACATTCCCATTTGGACTATTTCCCAGAAAACCTTGGGGACGCGAGTGAAGAGCAAGGAGAAAGATTTCACCAGGATATTAAAGAGATGGAAAAAAGATACCAAGGGCGCTGGGACACAAAAATGATGGCCGATTACTGTTGGACATTGAGAAGAGATCTTCCTTTAGCTGAATATGACAGAAAAACAACCAAACGAAGCTTTTCTGAAAAACGAAAACGTTTTTTGAAGAAGCATAAAGAATAAATAACTATTTCTAATAGTTTCTATGTGTATATTTTTGTATTTTTTTTAATATAATATAAAACTAGCTTATAAATGAAATAAATCGTGTTTTTTCTATATTTTTTGATTTTACTGGTTTGAAAAATAACCTTACGTGATACAAAAAAAAATAAAAGCAGATTTGAAATCAGCGCTACCCAATTACTAGAAAACAGTTAAAATTTTTAAATCAACTTTCAAAGTGTTGAAAAATGCAGGCCTGTGTTATTTTTTTATCAAACCATCAGCAGTAAGTAAGCTTTAATTTTGTGTTAAGTGAGGCCGAAACGGTAAATTGTTAAATTGTTTTTTGTTTATGCTATACATAAACGATCTTCCCTGCAATATCTCAGTGCAAATAGTTTTATTTGCCGATAATACAGCCTCCTTAACGATCAGCAAAAATGATGATGACATAAATCATATGATATCTGAGATAGAGCGAGAATGTGAAAAACTGTCTTGCATCAAATCAAACATTAAATGCTGCACAATCAAAAAAACTTATGTTGAAAAATACGCAAACGCATGAATAATGCAATCAATAAAATTTTTATATGTTTAGTTGGACACGGAATTAAGCTGGAAAGTTCATGTAAATTGCGACGAAAAAAACTGATCCACTCTTTGTTTGCTTTATAAAGCGATATTCAATATGTCAAAATAATAATTATTATAACTGTCGTAATGTGTCATATAATAAGTCATAACATTACTACGATGTTTTACTTTAATGAAGTAGGCATTACCTCAAAATTCCCAAACCTAATTCACACCATGTAAATATACAGGGTCATCGAAAAATGATTTTGAAGCGAAATAAAAATCTTAATATAAATTGTAGAATATTTATTTGTACATCAAAAGACGCAGCAAATCTTAAATTTTTTTATCTCATCTGAAAAGTTTCAATGTGAGCTCCCCCCGTCGCACGGCAGACATTTAGCCATCGTCTACCTCCCACCAGGTGTTCAGAAGCATTTCAGGAGTCGCAGTTGAAATTGCTGCGTTGATTCTTTCTCTTAGATGCTGTAGGTCACGATTTTTTTCAGAATAAATGAGGTTCTTAACGTAGCCCCGAAAGAAAAAAATCTAATGACGTCAAATCAGGACTTTTAGGTGGCCACAAAACAGGACCATTCCTCCAAATCCAACGGTCAGGAAATCTGTTGTTGAGAGCTTCTTGGACGGTTAGGCTGTAGTGACATGGAGCTCCATCCTGCTGGAAAATTACACTAATGCCCTTTTAATATCTTCAAGTCGAGGGAACACACACATTTCTAACATGTCCAAATAAATAATGCCTGTAATCCTGTTTTCTACATGAAAGGGCCGTTAACAGGATGCTGCATAAGTCCACAACAAACGTTAACTTTTGGTCAATCACGGGCGTATTGGAAAACTTCATTTGGTTGCTGTTTTCCCCATATACGATAGTTATGGCGGTTTAAACAACCATTAATGTGGAATGTTGCCTCATCGCTGAATAAAATGTTGTTAAGATACAAGCTTCCGTCGTCGTCAATGTTACGTAGCATCTGTACGGCAAAATCAATGCACCTAGGCTTATCTGCTGGTTTTATTTCATGTTTTAGTTGAATATTGTAAGCATGTAATTTAAGACGCTTATGAAGAATATTCTGAATTGTTGCTTTAGCCATACCAAGTTCCAAAGTGCGTTTGGCAATGAACTTCTTAGGACTTCGGACACGTGATTGTCTTACACGCTCAAGATCCTCTTCCGATGTATGTGGCCGTCCTGGAGATTTCTTGATGTCAACATTTCCAGTTTTCTTGAACTGACTAAACCAACGAACAATGGTTTTGTCTGTAGGCGGGTTTTGTCTATAAGTTCGCCGAAAATGACGATGCACTAACACAACTGATTTGAACTCAGCGTACCACAAAACACACTGCGCTTTTTGTTGTACGGTAGTCATGATGGCTGTAAACTGACTGATCAGGTCCAGCCGTACTGAAATGGCGAAAATGCGCATGCGTCCACTGACTAATAATTAAATTTAAGATTTGCTGCGTCTTTTGATGTACAAATAAATATTCTACCATTTATTTTAAGATTTTTATTTCGCTTCAAAATCCCGGACACCTTTTTCGATAACCCTGTATTTGAAATGTTATTGAATTTCAATATGATGCATCAGTTTTTTTGTTCGCCAGTTTACATAACTTATGTACAAAACTGCTCGCTTGGAGGAATCCAGTAGACGGAAATAAAATATTCGTTTTACAGAAAAGAGCAGTACGTCAATTATACTCTGCATGTACTGTAAGCGCAGACCAATGCTCGCTAATTGTAATAATCGTAGTTATATGAACAAATAAATATATATATAGAAATTAGCTAAGCAGTACTCTTACCTGTTCGAACCGTCTCTCAACTTACCTCCAAGTTATGAATTTTTATTCAGGTAATAATAAGACCAACGTTATGAAAGCAACAGCGCCTCTATTGTTTAGTGATTGGAACCGAAATTGCGCGCGCATTCCACTGTTCTCTTCGACTGAAGAAGTCCCGCTCCAACAATATATCAAATATCAAGTCGTCGGAGTTCACAAACAAATGAAAGGATACGCTTTTATAACCGGCCTACTGAGATAAATGTGTACACAGAAATTAATGAATATCATGGACGGCTTTGTTTTCAAGTACTGTTATACGTGCATGCGCTGGTCGTGGTTACCGATAGTGGTTTGTTTTGTTAAATTGAATGCGCTCTTGGAAATATGAGTTTTTTTTAAATATATTTTTTTGTGCCTGGGAAAATTCACTGATTCCGTTGAGATTTAGACGTAATTAGATTTAACCGATATTAAAATGAAGTAATTAATTTAAATAATAAATTGAGAGTTTTAAGAAACCATTTAGAATCTTATTTTTAAATGGTATTTCCATCTAATGTGGTAAATTTATATAACTTTATATTAAATAAATAATATTCAATGCGGTAGCGGCTTTTAAACATAAAAAAATCTATTAGATAGACAATAATAACGGTTGTGTAATTGAAAACGTATACTGTACAAAAAATACTACTTAATAAGTAATCATACAACACTTTTATAATATACCTGTTCCTCCTCTTATTTTAAAATTAATAGAGATCAGAATTGCCGTAGTTCAACTATGCCCCACGTTGGGCGCCAAATTGGTAAAGTTATCGTTTAGAATTTAGATGACAAACGAAATTTTAGCGTGTAATTGTTATTAATTTAGCACAAAACCTAGTCGCAATATAGTATGTTTTGTAGTTTATTATAAATATGTAAAAAGTTGAATGCGAGCTTTTTAGGTCAGTAACTTCGTAGATTAGTATTTTTAAACTTTCGAGGTGCTTCGCTTGCAGGTCCTCCTCTACTACTTATCTCCATTTTTTTTTTGATATTTGCCACTTAATTAACTTCCCGTAGCTTTTTTGTTCTTTTGGAATATCCTAAACATTGCATTTTTTCTCGCTTTAATAGGGCCCTTCCAGCGGGTTGTTTATATAATTTGCATAACATCATGTTTATTTGCTTTCCCAACTCATTTCCATTTGTTTCTCACTAAATATCTTCCGTAGGAAAGAGATGATAATCACTCGATGCCAAGTCTGGGCTATAGAATGGATGCTCCATCTTTATAAACCCACAGTCGTTGATTATTTCTCGGACTTGGCAAACCTCGTGAACCTCGTGAATTATCATGGAGTAGCATAATCTTTTGAGCAAAGTATGCCAATTTTCGAATTTCGAATTGTTTCCTAATATACTTTTCCTGTAATTTTAGAGCTTTTCTTCATTTAGTCAATTAACAAGATCTCTTATATATCGCAATACACTGTCGCCATAAGTTTTCCAGATGAATTTTGCGTGATTGCTTTTTATGGTGGTGGGAATCGAAACCCTGATGAACCCACTGCATGAATTCTTGTTTCATTAGTGGGCTCCAGTGATACACCAAAGTCTCTCATCATCTGTTTTCGAAAAACGTTTTCTATCGTCAGCTAACGCCCTCAAGTCTTCTTCGTAAATTTGTTGGTGACACAACTTTTATTCGGGAGCAATCCATCGTACTGACACTTTATTCAGTCTTAAATCATCATGTTCCTCTATTTTCTTGATGTTGCCCTTAGTTCTTGCTTCTGCGGGCCTTTCGCATATGATGGTGCATCTTCCATATACACGTTAGTCATGCTCTGATGAATATTTTTGGGTCATGCTATTGTCAATTAATTTTTTCATGATAGATTCATAGATAATATAAAAATCTCTCCTCGTGCTGTAATACTCAGTGGAGCTTCGATCTTATTCTTAACCATTTTCATTTGTTCAGCCTTTTTAAATCGATATCTTTCGCAATAATAATACTTGGAAGAATGGAGAAGACATATGCATCATCCCATGCCCATGTTAAATTTTGGTTTAAATTCTTTGACAGGGTAGAGATTGAATTAATAATCAACTGAAATTCTAAAGATGTACAAAATCTCGAACTGAAGATATACGAGGTGTGGCAATTAAGTTCCAGGAATTTAGTTATAACTCGGAAACTGGCAACACTGCATCGATCTTCCTTTAGTTTCATTCGAAGTTTGAAGTCGTTAGTACGTTTGATTTGTGTTTTATGTGTGTTTTTTGAAAGTAATTTTCTTAGTGTCGTCGTGAAAATGAGTGACTCACATTACAAGCAACCTGTTGTGATCTAATTTTTAGAGAAATCTGACGAAAAACTCTCATTTGAAAATTGAAGACTGTGTACGAAGTCGAGTGCATATCTAAAACGCGCGTGTGTGAATGGGCGAAGTGGTTCAAGGAGGGGCGTGAATCTGTAGATGACGGAACCCCGAGACCCTAAGCAAAATTAGCAGTGAGCAGCAAAAGGTTGGGAGCGGCCCACAAAAGCAAGAATGCCCAAGTCGCGACTGACAGCAATGTTGATCGTTTTTTACGATATCCGCGGCATCATTCATCGTGAATATGTTCCTGCCGGCCAGACAATGACTGGATAGTTCTATGTTGGCGTCCTGGAGTGGATGCGGGTACGCATTTTCCGGTGCGGCCCGAACTCTCCGCGAACGGCTGGATCTTGCACCACGACAACGCGCCGACTCATTTCTCGTTCATTGTGCAAGAGTTTTTGGCGAAAAAGGCCATTCCAACGTTGCCTCACCCACCCTATGGCCCTGATATCGCCCCCCTGCAACTTTTTTCTTATTACTCAAGATGACGTCGCGCCTCAAGGGAACTCATGGCGACATACAGGAGGTCAAGGTAACTATAACAGCGGTGCCGCACGGGTTAACTTCGGAGGATTACCAAAGATGCTTCCAATCGTGGGAGCAACATTCGAATCGTTATGTTGAGTTAGAGAGAGACTGTTGTGAAGGTCGATAGTAAAATTTTGCTCGTAATTTAATTTGCTTGTGTTTTATTGACAAATTCCCGGAACTTAGTTGCCACACAATTGGTAGTGCAAAATTAATGTGTAAAAGTCGCTGTTATTGCCAATAAAGTCTATAAGTATATAATATAAGTAAAGTCTATAAGAATATACGAAACAAATGTCGTGAAAACTTTACACAAGGATTTGAATACAAAGAAGCATTTTCGAAAGAGTGATAATATTGGTTATTATGAAGAGTTATCATTAGAGATGCCATCGAGATTTAAAAAAACTAAATTGAATTAATGAAGAATTTAAAAAAAACTAATAAAACCTCTTACCACAACTGAGAATGTATCCTGAATACGTATTTCGACAACTAAGTTGTTATGTAGGGTTGTTAAAGCACGCGTTTTTGGTCCAAAAACTCAATCAAATCTCTTCTGTGAAATACAGATGATAATCGAGTATATATAAAATTATTTGCTGCGTTTGTAAATTGAAATATATTGGTCAAACAAAACAAATATCGCGTATTAAATTCGATAGACTGGAAAAATCGAGTTGTGCCCGCCATGTGTTAGAAACCAATCATAACATTACGGCAGATTGTTCAAAACTTATTAAAACTATAACAAATTCGAGGGAACTGGACGTATACGAAAGCATTCATATTATTAACAAAGAAAATCGCAGCTGCAACGCCAAGGGTCTAATTTCCTTTACCTGCTTATATAACTTCTTAAAATAGATAGAGGAAAAGGGCGTGAGAACGAGCACATGTGTACCATTTCTGAAGAGGCCTAAGTGATCTAAAATTAGTTCCTTAAAACTTAGGGTATACGTAGAAGTCTTGTGAAGAGTGTACGTACTGATGATGACAATTAAGTTGTCGAAGCACGTATTTAGGATATGAGTATTAATTGTGGTAAGGGGTTTTATAGTCTTTCTTAAGTTTTTATTTAAACACAGTATCCAGTCATGTTTTGGACAAATTAAAAGTCGCAGAAGTAAACTTAACTCAACATATTTTACATTCTTTTTAAGCATTCTTGTAACGAATTTTTTCATTCGCTAGTAACATTTTGCGTTGTCCTTCGCTCCTTTTCGGAATCCAAGATAATTAAGTTATGAGTTGTAGTTATTGCGGTTTCGTTAAAAAGAGAATACATTGCAGAAGCGAGTACGAACCGAGTAAAACGAAGCGGAAGACATTAGCGGGAGCAAATTGTTTGGTCTGGTGTTGAAAGCATTTTAATGAGTTACGCCTTTTTCCTCGGATTTTCCACCGCTCTCAAGACACCGCCGTCACCGCTGCCGCATCATTTCTTTTGCTCGATATGAAAAGGAAAACGGGAATGAAAAGACACGAGAACGACGCAAAGAACGGAGCAACATGCAAGCTTTTGATGGGCGCGTTGCATTCTGAAACGTTTCCCTGTGATTTCTCCTTTTGTTTATTGAAGACATCGTAGTATTTCAAAAAGGTTCTGACTGGGTGGCTTTGCTTCTCCTCATATAGTAATGCTGGTACATTATTCAAATTGGCTTCATTATGTATTTACTGACGATACCTGAATTACACATCTACATATATATATATTGTTAAATATTTGTCTTCGGCGATGTTGCTTTAGGATTTATTTCATTTTTCATGTCTTCATTGCAAACCGTTTCGTTTATCCTTATACTGCGAGGGCGAACTGATGTACATAAGGTCTCCAACTCTATAAAATAAAAATAAAAAATAATGAAACCATTCCCAAAATGAAGTAAATTTATTATGTACGTAATTATGTTTCCATATAATCACCATTCTATGTATACATATATACGTATATATATCTTACATATTTCGGCAAATGATTCCTTTCGCAAGGAATTTAAAATATGAATGACAGTATATTAATGTCATACTTATAGATTTGTAGTTGTAGTCGATAAAATTATTCAAAGATATATTCCAGTTTAATAATAATAAATCATGCCTTAGTATTCAAAAAATAGTTAGACGACAAAAACGGGGAATGGCAAGGCATGAGTTATTATTATTATGCGACCGTGGAGCGGCTTAAGATGATGAGCTTTCGGCATTCGCCTAGAACGAGAAGGAAAACCACGCAAACCTACTGGGCCAGCCTAGTGCTGGATTTAAACTTAGGACTGCCAGCATAATAAGCCAGTGTGCAGACATTTAAATAACATGTGATAGATATTTATATAACAATTGTATATATTCATAATGGTAAATTGCAGATCGTTACTTTACATTATTAAGTTACAACATATACTGCTTAGATTTTTATGTCACTTCTGTTGTTAATTGAATTTCTTGTTTAATATTAATCATTTCCTTAATTTCTCTTTTCATTGTGTTGTTCTCTATCGATTATCTGTGTGTTTTCAAAATCGAAATGGTGATCGCGTGGCAGTTTGTGTGTAAGTAAAGCAGTTTTATCTATTCTGGAGTATTTGTGGGCTTGTATTGTTTTGTATAAATATTGTTTAGTTTGGCCTATGTAGTAACTGTCGCAATTGCGACATGGTATTTTATAGTTGACATGTGTTTTTTCTATTTTAGGTTTTAGTTTTGAAAATAAGACAACATATATCACGATTCCATATGTTCCACAATTATCAGAAAAAAATAAAATATACTTGAAAAAAATATGATATACCTAGCTACAACATATAAACTTTTCAAAGCCTTTTTCATACTTGAAATATCAGCAGATTTTCAAGTATGAAAAAGGCTTTGAACTGAACATGTTCTCTTCAACGTCATTCTAACAAGCTCTACAATATTCCGAAACAATTTGTTTCGGCATATATAGCTGGTCTGCTGTTGATCGGTAATAATGACATTCGCGGCAAATGCTTCTTTTCGGATGAGGTTTGGTTCCATCTTTCAGGGTATTTAAACAAGCAAAATATGAGAATTTGGTATGCAGAAAGCCCTCATGAATTTGTGGAAACTATGCTACATCCACAAAAAATAGGCGCCTGGCTAGTAGTTTCAAGAAAACGAATTATTGGGTCTATATTTTTTAACCAAACCATAACTGCTAAAAGATATCGAAATGAATTATTACAACCATTTATTAATGAACAAAGATATCGAAATTAGAACCATTTGTTAATGAACTTCATGATCATAAACTTAGGTAAGGATATTTCCACCAAGATAATGCATCAGCACACAAATGTCGAGAAACAATAGCTTTTTTGCAAGAATTTTTGATATAAGAATTATTAATTTTCCACCAAGATCTCCAGATTTGATTTTAGATTTGATTTTAGACTATTTTATTTTTTCCATAATTATAGAAAACCATTTTCAAGACCAGGCATTGTAGAATCGAAGAGCTTCGTAATGTTATTGTGAATTCTGATGCTGACATAACCCAAGAAATCCTAATAAATGGCTTGGAAAGCATGACACGTAGAGTTCAACTTTGTCTTCAAAATAATGGTCAACATTTCTAACATCTGCTTTCGTATTATTTTCTTTTAATTTTGACTATTGTAATATATATTTTTTCAAAAACTAAATTACTAATTCCTACACACATTTACATGACATAACCAAACTATCAAAATTAACGTTTGTGACAGAATACGACAGGCACGTTTTCTCTTGTTGTTATTATGTCGTTATTCATTGCCCAAGAAAAAAAAATACTGTAGGCAGAATTTAATAAGCTAGCTAAATATCCAATAATGTACAGGTGTTCGATTTTAAAAAAAATCATTAGATAATGTTTCGTTTTTTAAGTGATCGCACTCTATTTCACAGGACCGGAAAGAGAGCAAAAAATAATATCGGATACGTTTTAATTTCTTTTAAATATAATACTGTTAATGAAAATATTGAGTGTACAATGAAAAACCAACCACTCTGTATACAAAAAATGTAAATTATAATTAAAATTCAATAAAGTTCTCTTCATTAATTCTACCGTTAAAAAAAATAAACGAAGTAATTTAGTATTTCATATTTTAACTCAAATTCGTATTGTTTCCAAAATTCGAAATTTAAGTGATTTTTAATATTATAATACCTACCATATTGATTTGTTTGGCCTATGTATACTTTGTCACAGTCTTTGCAGGGTATGTTATATATTGTATGTGATTGTTTAAGTGTTGGTGTTGAGTATACATAGGCCAAACAAAACAGTTACCACAGGAAAGATTAAAAGGACATAAATACGCAAAAAATCAGACAGCTTTAAAAAAACACCAGATAACATTAAAACACAATTTTGATTTTGAAAATACAAAAATAATAACCAAGCAAAAAATACAAAGGCTAGGGAGGTATTAGAAATTATTCACATTTTCAAAAATAATAAAACAGTCAACGACCGTAACGAGATTGATGGACTTTCAAAACTGTATTGTCCGCTCATTAAACAATAGAAAAACAAAAAATTTTATTTTTTGCCATTGTAAACATACTGTATTTTCCCAAACACATGGCCTGACCAAACAAATTTAAAGCGAAATAATATATAAAAAAATTTCATTTCTATAATAAGACATTTTAGTTACACTTAAGATTCCGAGATACACGGTCGGACCCTGTAGTGATGGGTCGACATTGTTTCCGACCATGCATATTGCACTGTGGCATGTGTTTTAACATCGAAATAAATTTGGTGAGTTTTTGTATCCTTTAAATTTTTAATTTTATTTTTCTTTACTCTAATCATTATTTTAATTTTAACTCTTTCATATAATGTAAATATAATTCTTACCTTTCGTTTTGTAATTTTTTTAGTTCTAAATCACTTGAAAAAGACTTAATTATATACAAAAAAGTCGAAACGTCGTTATTTAAATAAATTGAATTTCAATAAAGGTCGCTAAACCAAAAAAGCTTATTATTTTAATATTATGCACACGGCCAATAAAATAAATAAGAAATAAATTTTAATTTCTTATAAACACTAAATATATATATATATAAAATACGAGTTTAAAATTCGAAATAACACATAAAACGTTCCAATATACATACAATTTCTCGTTCCTTTGTTTCCAGCGATTTTAGTACCAATTTAATTTAAAAATTTTTTAAATATATAGTCACAATCAATTATCGCATTCGTTTGTATAGGTAAAATTGAATGCATAACATAAAGGCATGACATTATCCGAAGTATTTGTGTAATTTAATGTTGTTCGTGTTTTATTCGAATAATAACCAACCACCCAGTACTTGATACCGTTATTGCCTCTACATACACTACAAATACTAAATCAGAGCAATAACATAACTAGTTCTGTCAGATTTTTAATAAACCAGAAGTTGTTGTTCACATACATACGCGTGTGTGCACGTATGTCTGTAGCTGAAACGTTTAATAGCTTGCCATAACTTTATTCGGTCACTGGAACTAGAATTTTCCGTACGCGCATTTCTATAAATAAATAGACGTGGATCGCAGACACTTAATTTCGCTAATATAAACGGCAATCTATATAATTATAGATAATTAAAGAAGCCGAGAAGACTGTTAGCAGAAGAGATTCTTTTTCTAGTTGTGATGCCCAACGTAGCATGATGCAAAAAAAAAGTTGAACAGATTAATTCTTGTTGAACTTATATTGTATGACACGCTATTTTTATTACTGTAATTGCTGTGTTGCAAAAAGTATATATATATTGCACTTAAAATAAGAAAATAGAGTATTAGCTCTTGGTGTAAACACTTCTTGTTATTGTTACTCTTTAACTATTAATAAATGTTAAATGGTAAAAACAGTAGTTTATTCATTAGTTAAATACAGAATTTACGAAAATTAAAACGTTTTATCTTTTGTAAATCTTTACAATTATACTACTTAAAAAGTAAATACCAGAAGTCATAATAGTTTAACAATACATTATCCATAAATTAATATATTAAAAAAACCGCATGAAGTTTTAGATTAAATATATTTTTAATGTGACATTTAAAAAGTTGTACATATAACGTTCACTTATATCTAGAGCTGAGGATGTTTGCGGTACGGCAGGACCGTATTTTTATATTATATGATATAATATAAAAAAGCATCTTGAAGATTAGATTTAGGTTTCGCTAAAATTTAGTAAGTAAAATATATAAATGTGTTCTTAAAATATACAGGGTTAGTTAAAAGTATGGAGACGGCGATTTATTGTCGTTCATATTCATTTTAGGGAATTATGTTCAATATGAAAGTTTGTTAGGATATTTTGATGTACATTTGAGAATATTTGAATTTTTTTTTTCTTCAATTGTTTTTTAACAAATCGGAGACTGTGGCTTATAAGTGAATAAAATAAAATTAAAAAATCCTTACCACAATAGAATTTAATGATTCTAAATACGTATTTCTACAACCACGTTGTCATCTTCAGTAGAAAAAAAAGTGTAACACTTGAACGCACAGAAACACTCACAGAAGGATTGTTCTGAACGTCTTCTAGTTTAACACTAAATTCTTCAATCAATTTAAGAAGCATTTAGTGTTAAACTAGAAGAAGTTCAGAACGATCCTTCTGTGAGTGTTTTTGTGCGTTCAAGTGTTACACTGTTTTTTCTACTGAAGATGACAACGTGGTTGTAGAAATACGTATTTAGAATCATTGTCAAGGATATAAAAAATATAAAATAACAATATTTTATATTTTTTATATCCTTGACAAAGGCATCATTGCCGAAACATGTAGGATTTTTTTAAATATATACACTTTGAAGTAATAACCAGACCTTTAATCGCCGACTAATTAAGTTTACCTTATCATACCAAGGTCACGAAAATACTATATATATATATATATATATATATATATATATATATATATATATATATATATATATATAAATATAATAACTTCGTGACCTTGGTATGATATGGTAAACCTAATCAGTAGGCGATTAAAGGTCTGTATATTACTTCAAAATATATGTATAATACATGTAGAGTTTTTTAAATACATATATTTTGAAGTAATATACAGACCTTTAATCGCCTACTGATTAGGTTTACCATATATATATATATAGATAATTATTTCGTGAACTTTTTATGTTATGGTAAATTCAATTTTGTGGCGATTTAAGGTCTGGTTTTACTCCAAAATAGTCCCACATGTTTCGGTAAATGTTGCCTTTTTCAAGGAATATAAAATATAACTGATTTATATTTTATATTCCTTGAGAAAGGCATTATTTGCCGAAACATGTAGGACTATTTTGGATATACATATATATTTTGGAGTAAAACCAGACCTTAAATCGCCAACAAATTGAATTTACTATATATATTTTATCAAGTTATATATTTAATGAACGGCTAAGAAATTATCTAAATACTCATATAGCTATGGAGTAATAACTAGCAATTTCAAACCTTGAAAACTGACATCTTCTTTTAAAACTGACATCTGAATCTTTAGCACTGTTACTTTATAATGCATTTCTAAATAGCTTGAAGCAAGATCTATCGTTGCTTAAGTGTTAAAGCAACGGTCCGGCTAGCCGTAGACTTGGGTTCATGTCCCAACGCAGACAATATTTTTGAATTAAAAATTTCGTATGATTTGCTTTGTAATTTGTAGACAGCCATGTTTACATCCTCATTTACTTCGCAATTACATACTAATTTGATAATTTTTGTAAATATTTCATATAAAAGCCGAAAAACTCCAAGATTTTATCAATTGATATATTTAATGAACGGTTAAGAAATTATCTAAACACATATATGTATATATATATATAATTAATTTAAATTCGGGTAAGCGGTCTGTCAATTAAAAAACTCCTTTATTCAATAACCCTATATTTCGCAACAGAATTTGTTGCTTCTTCTGGGGAAAAAAATATAGAGTTGAAAAATAATAAAATTGACGTACAAAAAATAAAAATGATTGAATCAATCATTTTTTTTTCACATTTTTCACTTCATAATTCTTGGAGTTTCGGCTTTATATTAAATATTTAAATTAGTATGTTATTTCGCGAAGCAATGTAAGTGTAAACATTGCTGTCTACAATTACAACGCTGATTATTCTTAATTTCTTATTGAAAACCTTCGTCCTTAGGCGGGACTCGAACCCACGTCCATGCCTTGCCGGACCACCGCTCTAACAAACTGAGCTATGAGGACTTGGTTTCAAGTTTATTGGAAACGCCTTATAAGGACAATATATTAATATTCTGTCGCTTGGAAATGTTTTCATATAAAAATTTCGAATAATTAGCGTCGTAATTGTAAACGGCAATGTTTATATTCCCATTACTTCGCGAAATATCATACTAATTTATAAGAGGTAGAAAAGGTCGAGGGCGGAGATTAGAGAATAAACACATGGAATGCCGTTTTCTTAAGAAAGATAAGTTTGTCGTAATTTTTAGTTTGTGAATTTTATTTTAAAGTTAGTGTATACGTGGACGTCGTATAAAGTTGTTGCACGTTTATATATGTTAGCTTTACTGTGCCCCATGTGCGACACTTTAATTAGTGGTTTTACCTACTGATGATGACAACTTAGTTGTCGAAATACGTATTTAGGATACGAACCAACGTCTCCAAAGAAAGACTTTATAATAGATCTTGTTAAAACTCTTTTAAATCGCCTTTTTTAAATCTTCTTTAAAAATTTACTGTATCGATTTTTCAACGATAAAATAATCTATAAATCACTATGGATTTAGAATATATTTCTTTATATTTCTTTGGTGACGTTGAATTCTATACAGTATCTTGAAAATACTCCTACTCAAATTCGTATTGATAAGTGAATTATTTTCTATTGATAGTTTATTTATTGATTACTTTTCAATTTCGTTCTGCATTGCTCCTTAGCATTTTAATTATTCCACCACTAACATTGACAAACATTACAATGTTACACTGTTTGTCAAATTTTTAATTAATTGTAGATAATTAAATATACTCATCAAGATTTAAAATATAATATGTTCATCAATATTCAATATTCATCACTCGAAAAACTAAATGAATTAAATATCTCTTGCATGTTTAATATAATTATAACATTGAAATTAATAACTCAAACTAAATTAAGGTAATTTCCTGTTGTTATACTTTGAATAACATTTATCTTTTTCCCTTGTAAAGTATATGTCTCTCTCCTTAGATTTGAATTTTACCATATAAGAATCACTATAATATATGTAGATATATATTCTGTAATTGTATCATTTTATCGCAGATTGAATAGGTATGTATATATTTAACGTCTTTTAACAGCGTTAAAATGACACACTATTTTGACAATCATTACTATATTCAAGCCCATCCTAAAATGTATAATTTTACAGGTAGAACTGTTATTTTCATTTTTCCTTCCCTACCTGTTGTTATAAAACCGTTTCTCTCTTTTATGATTTGTTTATTAGGGATTTGACGTATACGGTGTATTGTCTTGCCGGGGTAACGTTCTACCTGTTCCTTAGGTATTTTTTTCTTCTCAGAAAATTCACATTTTCTCGGACATTTAAAATACGATTCCACCCACCGATGAACATAAAACTCCTGCTGCTCAGATTAACTTTGTTTATGGGCGGGCGTTAAGATAAATTGAAATTAAAGGGAGATCTCCGGAAGCAAAACTAATTCCACAGGCATTAATAAAATCAGAGTAAGAATTTGTAATTTCTTAACTGAAATGCTTTCGGGTATAACTCGGATGGGTTAAATGAATGTGAAAGTATTTGTTAACAATTTAATTAGGACGCCGGAGATGAATATCAGCGATAGAGTCTGGATTTGCCGGGGTAAAGTTCTGTTCGATAAATTTTATTTTGATCGACATCGTTGTTCAGAATAAGTTTGAACTTGTTTTCTAAGTATGTTTAATTATGATAAGATACTTATTTCTATTTATTAGTAGAGTTGATCACTTTGAATAGCGCAAACTTCGGTAAACTGCAAAGGGTTTAGCAGGTAATAAGTGTAAATAAACACTTACAGTCGGTATGAATGTGATAATATTTACTGCGTTGGTTCAATTGTATTGTGCCCGTACTCCGCAAAAATTGAAGGGTCTCGGCAAGCGATAATACAGTAATTATTTTTTCCGTGAAAAAATAGACCAACAATTAATTTTTTTTCTGCTGACTATGATCTGACGCTTATTTTTAATTAATATGGGTACGCTAATACCAAATATGAAACTCATTTGTCCCTATCACGTCAAGTTTTCTTTCTACGACACTTTTTGTTTGCCGATTTCAAAATTCTTGAAAATCGTTAAGTAAATGCAGCAAATTCTTTATTGTTCAAAGAATTGAAAGACATTACAAATACATTTATCTCATGAGTAGAGTGGACCAATCCGGAGCGAAAGCAGAGGCATGACTAACGAATTGGTTCGCGATTACTTAGTATGTTGTTCACGGTCATCGTATGTACACGTATAATTGCGTCAGGAAAGTATATTCTGTGTATTTATAGAAGACGCAAGAAATGAGTGTATTTTAAGTAAGTTTGAAAGTCACGCCTCTGCTTTCGCTCCGAATTGGTCCACTCTACTCATTAGCATAATGTACACTTTTGCCTGATAATATTTAAGTACTTAATAAACTAATTAAGTAATAAATAATAATTATAAAGAAATGCAAATGAAACAGACATGCAATGTACATATCTGTAACTGTACACGTGGACAATACACCTCATATTTTCAGCATTTACTTCTGCTTAAGACACGTGTTTCTGCCATCTATAGGCGTCGTCAGTCAAGCTAGTGAAGCAATGTAATACAAATGATACAAATCTTTTTAAGAACAGATTTGTATCTGTATATACATTTACGATGAAATCGCCTACAAGATATAGCAAATTTCGTCCTATAAGGTGGCACTATTTAATAAGTGACATCTGACGGCACTTATTAAATAGAGCCACCTTATAGGACGAAATTTGCTATATCTTGTAGGCGATTTCAGCGTAAATGTATATACAGATACAAATCTGTTCTTAAAAAGATTTGTATCATTTGTATTACATTGCTTCACTAGCTTGACTGACGACGCCTATAGATGGCAGAAACACGTGTCTTAAGCAGAAGTAAATGCTGAAAATACGAGGTGTATTGTCCATGTGTACAGTTACAGATATGTATATTGCATGTCTGTTTCATTTGTAACAAATGCGTAATACGTGCATAACGTATTGATATACCTTCTTGTATAAAAGAAATGCAAGTCTATTAAGCGAACATATTAGGGTGTAATGGGATTTTATTAGAAACTATTGATCACTTAGGACTATTAGAAAAGTAAGCAAGGGTGATAATAAAACGTTAGTTACATGTTAGTTATTAGGGAAGAAACTACATCATGTCTACTACGCGGAGATGTGTAAATAGTGCCGATTCGTTCTGCTACATTTGTGGCAGCTTCGTCGTTCCCAGTCAAAGGGTAACTATTACTGCTTTCTTTAAGAAACTGTATTTGGCTTATTTTGACGTAAAACTTGCTGAGCAAGACAAGTTATGGGCTCCACATAATGTATGTGAACCATGTGTGGAAAATTTGCGACAGTTGAGCAAGGGAAAACGCCAGAAATTAGCTTTTGGCGTTCCAATGATATGGCGTGAACCAAAAAAAGCACGTAGATGGTTGCTATCCAGTTACAATAAGAAGAATAAGAAGAAGAATCCGAAAAAAATACTCGTGCCAGTTTATGAAAAGCTTCCTTTACTTGAATACTTCTTTGCTGAAGACATGGCAGATGCTATTGAGGAGCAAAATTCAGATGTAGATTATGACTATGTAGATATCATTTCTAATGATGGACTATGTACAACGTTTTATTCAAGCAAAATGTAATGATTTAGTAAGGGATTTGGGCCTATCCAAGGAATCATCGGAACTGTTAGCTTCAAGATTAAATGAAAAGAACTTAGTCGAGCAAAGTAACTAACGAAGATAAACTTTTTATCGTAGCAGAGAAAGTGATCTTTTGCAATATTTTAAAGAAGAGTGTGAATTTGTTTATTGTAACAATGTGCCAGGTTTGCTAATTAAAATGAACGTTGTACAATATTTTAGAATACTAAGGCATGATTTATTATTATTCAATTGGAATGGATCTTCGAATAATTTTATCCATAGTAACTACAAATTTATGACATTAATATACTGTCATTTATATTTTATATTCCTTGAAAAAGGCATCATTTGCCGAAACATGTAGGATTGTTTTAAATATACATATTTTGAAGTAAAACCAGACCCTTAAATCGCCAACAAATAAACACTTTCTACATAAATTGATAGGTTAAGGAATAAATTTGACAGTAAATAGTTCTTCTTAGGTCTGTTCTGATGATGACAGACGAACAACCCAAACGTCAGATTATTTAAATCCTTTAAATCATAGATATATCCAAAATATCAAATGCCACCTTTATTCCTAGGTGTACTTTGTTAGTATTTTGTCTTAAGAAACTTCAAAACGATCTTTTTTTTTTCCTACTTTAATAACGGTTATCTTACCATTTCCGTCTTATATGAAACTAAAATTTAATTATTTTTTCGTATAGTACTCCACTTACATTAACCACTCGTAAAATAAACAGTCCAGGCTAGCGTCTCTCGCAACAAAAAAGATCTGATAATCTCGGAACTCGTAAAAAAGGCAAAGCTCCTCTTTCGTGGACGCTCTTGAGCGAAATGTCATGATCTTCCCGCGCGAACATCGTTTATGTGCCCCATTTCGTCACGAGCAATTATTCATCCAACCGAATAGGTATCCACTTGTGTTTATATAATACATTGCCAACACCAGCAGCCACTGTATGTATCTACATGGGAGAGAGCGCATTTGTTTGAGGTGATGAATTGCTCGCAACGTAAAGCGTTGCATACACAAAACAAATTTATCAAGCACAAGATTTCTAATTTCCATTTTGAATGCAAATATTCAATGTTCCGTCTCGCTTTGTTCCGTTCCAACTCCTGGATCAGCTTGATAGAAGTAGCTGAATACAAAGCGGAGTGTTATTTGTTGCCGTAAATTGGTGAATAATTACTTGTTTTTCATTCCTCTTTCATTTCTTTCCCCTTAATTTTAAATAATATACCATATCGACCATAAATAAAGGATGGTTTTTACATTGATATGTCGCTCTGTCTTTTACTTCCTTTATTCATCATTATTGAAACGAGGCATTGAAAGAGGCATTATGTGTGCCGAAACATGTAAGAGATTATTTTAAATATATACATATTAAAGTAAAACAGACCTTAAATCGCCGACTATCTAAATCTACTATATATATGTATATATATATATATATATATATATATATATATATATGAAAAAATGTGTGAAAGCCGTATCCATCCGGGATGTGCAGACGTCGACGTTTCATAGTGTATTGACAATTAGTAATAACTATGAAACGTCGACGTCTGCACATCCCGAATGGATACGGCTTTCACACATTTTTCCATTTTCCCGGACAATCTGGACGGTTGACGCCGTGACACGTTGCAGCTATATATATATATATGAAAAAATGTGTGAAAGCCGTATCCATCCGGGATGTGCAGACGTCGACGTTTCATAGTGTATTGACAATTAGTAATAACTATGAAACGTCGACGTCTGCACATCCCGAATGGATACGGCTTTCACACATTTTTCCATTTTCCCGGACAATCTGGACGGTTGACGCCGTGACACGTTGCAGCTACATTCTTAGACAAAGGTGATTTTGTCATGTGTAGAAATTGATGCAACGAATTAGAGCGGCAATGGCATGTATGTGAAAATTCAATATTATGAGTTCTCATTAGCATTACGTTAGGTCCAGCTCTCAACGGGCCATACCCGGCAATAAGTGGCAACAGCGAATCCCCTCTACGCGCAGTAGCTTACATTACCATACATTGCAGAGTTATGAATTTAGTAAGACTTAAACCGCGCAAGGATATAGTCGTTTGCATATTCGTTCTGTATACGTAATTTGCCCATTTGTTTCAGATATAATAAGGTCGTTATATCTCCAAGTTATTATTATTGTATTCTTAGCTGCTACGGAAAAGTAATTTTAAGTAATAAAAAAACAATAACGTTTTCTAAAAGATAAAAGTCAGAAGTCAGTTTTGAAAGCTCATGTCAGTTTTTTCAAAACTGACATGAGCTTTCAAAACTGACTTCTGCTTTCAGCTTGACATCTACATTCAATAACTGACATCTGATTCATTAACACTGTTACTTTATAATGCATTTCTATATGGCTTGAACCTGGGTCTATTGTGGCCTAGTGGTAAAGGCGACAGCCCGGATAGCTGCAGACTTGGGTTCGAGTCCCAACGTAGGCCATATTTTTCAAATAAAAAATTTCGTATGATTTGCTTTGTAATTTGTAGACAGCAATGTTTACATCCCCACTTACTCTGCAATTACATACATTCTAATTTAATATTTGTAAATATTTAATATAAAAAAAAAAAGCCGAAAAACTCCAATAATTTATCAAATGTTATATTTAATGAACGGCTAAGAAATTATCTAAACACTTATATATATATATATATATATATATATATATATATATATATATATATATATAATATTTTCGTGACCTTGGTATGATATGGTAAACTTAATAAGTCGGCGATTAAAGGTCTGGTTTATTACTTCAAAGTATATATATTTAAATGCCTTTGTCAAGGATATAAAAAATATAACATGTATATTTTTGATCACTTGCCCGCTTTTAATTTATTTTATTCAATATATTACGGTCGATAATTTCGTTCAAATTATATATATCTATATATAGATATAGATATTCATAGCGTAGCATTCGTCTATAATTTCCCTCATGTTCCCTCATTTAAAACCGGTAGTGTACACTTCAACATCTAACTCAAGTAATTTTTAATTTATAAGCTCACTATATTAAATATGTACCCTCCTTTGAAATTCGTACATTACCCAACATAAAAAAACAAGCATTGAAATTAACTTTGACATGGTTGTGATATAGACAACACAAAGAACCATATGCTATTAACGTGCATTTATTGTTTGTCGTACTTAACGGCTTGTAGTTGTATGGTTTTTATGATTCGTGGGGTAGATTACGATCTCTTCAAATGCAAACGACATACTAACGTAACATTTCCTGGTCGAGATAAATGGAGAACGTGCGAAAATTAATCGAACCGATTCGTTTGTTTAGAATTTGGTCAAGGATATGTGTCCTTTATGTAAAGATAAACGACATGTACATATATTAGGTTATCAAGTAATACAGAATGGTAAATTGGTTACGTGCTGAGAACGCATACAATCAGAAGTTTTGCTTTAATAATATAAAACTAAATCAAATTAATCAATATATTAAAACGTTGAGATGAAAGTTAACTCAATTTATAAAATGAAAAGAAGGAAACCTTCGCATTATTTTTCAATATGTAACACAATGCTTGACAAAGGAATAATTCTATACGGAATTTTGTGGAATTTTATGAAATTGCTTTTAAAATCTGTAAACAGATATTATCTTCCTTCTACGGAAGTCTAAAAGCATCACGCTCTTGAAAGGTAAACGTTTCAATTACTTCAGAAAGACAGTATACAATCCTCTTTAGTTATTTTTTGGAAATATTTCCCTCGTTTCAAAGATTTATATATTCTCACGTTTTGGTACTTGTTATTTTGGCAAATCTTACCAAAACAAAATCTCAAAGCGTCGCCATCGTCAACAGTCTCACGCAATGAACTATACAGTACCTGTTAAAGTTGTAAATCCCTGAAAACTTCTAAATGTTTTTTTGTACTCGCTTATCAAAACCTGTCATTTCACGATTCGATTTGCGTGCGTAAAAAGTCACTTTAATCACGAGTGCGTAAAAGTAAAGTTGGTACTTCCTGGAACTTGATTAATTTAGTGACATTTCAAAATCATAAATCGCTAACCTTAATAATATGCTACCCAGTTTGTTGTTTTTCTATGAAAATAAAAAGAAATGAAATAGAAATTGTTATATTTGGAAGGTTTGTAATTCAATGTCAGAACAGCAACAAATATTATTTTTTAAATTTATAGAAAACTAAAAAAAAATTGTCAGAAGTGGGATTCGAACCCACACCCTCAGAGAGGACCAGAACGCTCGAGAACCCGTATAACGGGCAAGGTAAATCTTGAGTCCGGCGCCTTAGACTGCCCGGCCATCCTGGCAGATACAGATAATATTGTTAAAAATACTTATAAATATAAAAATTTTGAAATTATATTTATATTTTATATAAATATTATTATTGTTTATAGTTCTCGTACAAAAAATATTGTACAAACTTCGTGCGTGAAACATTTCGCGAATTCGTGACCATAAAGCGCTCGCCTACGGCTCGCGCTTTAAACTGGTCACTCATTCGCGAAATATGATTTCACGCACTTGGTTCGTAAATAACTATTAGAATCGCAAATATTGCAATCAATTTGATTCTTAAAGTACTTTTGAGCGGCATCACTCCATCTCAGTTATGAAGACAATGTGATTTCCGCCGTTCGAAGGATTCATGTCATTCCATGTTTCGACAATTGTTATTTTGGCAGTTCTTGCTAAAATAAAAACTCAAATAGTCCCCAGTCGTCAATAGTCTCACGTAATGAGCTATACAGTCTCTGTTAAAATTGTGAATTCCTAAAAACTAAATAGTTTTAGAATCACAAATATTACAATAAATTGGCTTCTTATGGTAATTTTGTGCTATAGCACGCCATAGCACTTATGAAGACAACGTGGTTGGTTATACAGTATTTTTGAGTTGTTATTTTGGGTATTTCCCTCATTCGGAGCATTTACGTAATCCCATGTTTTGGCAGTTATTATTTTGGCAATTCTCTCCATTGTTATTATGTGAACTATTTCCATTTTTTGATGGATTTATGTAATCCTACATTTCGGCACTTGCTCTTTTGGCAGTTCTTGCCAAAATAACATCTCAATTAGTACCCCATTGTCACATGAGTTATACAGTCTCTATCATAACCGTGAATACCTAAAAGCCTCCAAATGCTTTTGGAATTGCAAATGTTACAATAAATTGGCTTCATATGGTAATTTTGTGCTATACTATTTCATCTCAGTTATAATAATAATATGAAATTATGAAGACAATGCGGTTATACAGCCGTTTGTGTTATTTCAGCTATTTCCATCGTTCGAAGGATTTATATAATCCACCGTTTCGACAGATGTTATTTTGCTAGTTCTTGCCGAAATAGAAAGTCAAATAGGACCCATCGCCAACGGTCGTTACCGTGAGTTCTACAGTCTCTGTCAAAATTGTGAATCCCGAAAAACTTCCAAATGCTCTTAGACTCGCAAATATAACGACCAATTAGCTTCTCAAGGTACTTTTGTGCTATATATGCAACACAATATCAGTTATGGTGTGGAATACTTAGTGCTTTCTAGTAGGATTACTCAATCCCTGTCTCGCAATATATTTTGAGTCATGTCACAGTGTGACATCACCTATGTTCCAAATATGTCACGGCCTATGCTATTTAATTGTGATTTGCAGTTTTTTTCCATTGTTCTTTATATTATTTATTATGTATTATTATACAAGAATTGTTCAGAAACTACTTGGCCTAACACAGAGATGGTGCGATTTTGCGGGAATTTTCTTTGCCATTCTGTAGAATTATCCTTTAATAGCCCAATATGACAGTAGCGATCTGTCAATTAATCTGTTTTTGACAATACGCCAAAGTGAACGTCTCGTGTGATTTTGTAATAATGGGGAAAAATAGTTTTAGAACAGTGATAGAGTACTTTTATTTGAAAGACCGAAATCAGAGCGGAGCTGGATTCAAGACTGTTAGAATCCGCTCCTTCGTTTTCAATGGTTAAAAACTGGGTTGCCGAATTTAAACCTGGTCGTATGAGCACAAATGATGAACCCAGTAGTGGACGTCCAAAAACTGTTACTGTTCCGGATATGATTGAAAAAGTCCACCGTATTGTCTTGGATAATCGTCGAGTAAAATCGCGCAAGATAATAGACATTGTAGGTATCTCGAATGATAGGTGTGCTCACAATTTTAAATGAAGAATTGGAAATGAAAAAATATACGGCGCGTCGGGTGCCGCAAAATTTTAGTGTTTCCTGCGACCTTTTGGTACGTTTTCGCCGTAATCAGAAGGACTTTGTACGCCGTTCTATTATATATATATATATATATATATATATATATATATATATATATACAGGCTGATTCATTTTCGAGATAGAGTATAGGTTTAAATTTGGCAAAGTTGTTAAATTTTGTGTTTGTTATAAATCGGTAAAGAAAATAGACCTGTGACAAATGACTTTCGTTATTAAAAAAAAAAGCGAAAACCCAATTTTCTTCTTTTACCTGTAGCACCGACATTTGGCCTTGTAGAAAAAAATAAAAACACATCCTTGTGGCCATTTCTAAACCTCTATCCAGTGGTGTACTCTAAATTTTTATACGACGTTTCGTTTCTTTCTGGCCATCATCAACTATCTAATTTCTTATAGGCGCCATATTGGATTTAGACATCTTCAGAAAGAGTTTTTTTTTCTGATTTCAACCATGTACCACATGCTGACTAAAGTTTTTGACATTAGGTTTTATTTGAAAGAATAAATTATAAGATTAAATAAGGTAGCCTTTGGAATTTCAATCTGTCAAACATTTTATTTATTGTTCATTAATAATACAAAAATGTCATACACTAACGAAGAGAAACGAGATATGATAAGTATTTTTTATTCTTCGAAACGAAATTCAACAGTAGCGAGTACAAGATAACAAAAACATTAATAAAAATACATAGAAAAGTAAACAATAAACAATTACAGTAAATGTTCAATTATCTGGCCATCTTCGGTAATGCACAATTGGGCACGCCTTCTGGCATTTTGTACTGCCCTTTGTATAGTTCTTCTAGGAACTGCATCGAAGGCATTCTGAAGTCTGTCTCGTATTTCTTCAATGTTTTGTGGCGCATCTAATTTATAAATATTATTTTTAACATATCCCCATAAAAAAACATCTAGCGGACTTAAAACAGGTGATCTCGCAGGCCATTCAACAACTCCCCTATTTCCAATCCAACGGTTTGCAAACTCTTGATTTAAGAAATTTCTAACAACAGCTGCATTGTGTGCTGGTGCGCCAACTTGTAGCCACCATAAATATTGTAATTGATTTAATGGGATATTGTCGTCAAGATAGTCAGATACGAATGTACGTAAAATGTTTAAATATATTTCTCCATTTAAATGTTCTTCATACATAACTGGTCCTAAGAGACGTTTTGCCAAAATATCCATCCAAACGTTTATTCCAAAACGATGTTGTGTTCTTCTAGCCCTGTTTTGTCGGGAATTTTGTACTGCCCAATAGTGCTCCGTATTTCTGTTGAACATTCCAGAATTTGTAAATTTTGTTTCATCTGACCAGATGATTTTACTTAAAAAATTTTCGTTTATTTTCTATCCTTCCCATTAACCAATTACAATATTCTAGCCTTCTCAAATTATCTCCAGGCAGTAAAGAGTGACTAACACGGATCCTGTATGGTTTAAACCTACTTTTATGTAAAGTTCTCCAAACTCTGGACTGGCATAAATTTAATTCTGACGCTACTTCGCGTGTAGAAATTGATGGATTATTATTTATCTATAAAAATACTAGATTAACATGAAATTTGAAAACACGCTTTTAATTTACCATTTGTAAAATATCTTGTCGATTTTCATTTAAATTCCTGTTGTCTTGCCCATTACGCGGCTTAGTAAACGATCCATTCTCGACCAAATTTCTGTCGAGATCTAGAAAAATGGTACGATGAGGCTGTTGTCGTTCTGGATATAATTGTAGATATCTTGTACTCGCTACTGTTGAATTTCGGTTCGAAGAATAAAAAATACCTATCATATCTCGTTTCTCTCCGGTTAGTGTATGACATTTTTGTATTATTAATGAACAATAAATGAAATGTTTGACAGATTGAAATTCCATGGCTACCTTATTTAATCTTATAATTTACTTCTTCAAATAAAACCTAATGTCAACAACTTTAGTCAGCATGTGGTACATGGTTGAAATCAGAAAAAAGAACTCTTTCTGAAGATGTCTAAATCCAATATGGCGCCTATAAGAAATTAGATAGTTGATGATGGTTAGAAAGAAACGAAACGTCGTACACCACTGGATAGAGGTTTAGAAATGGCCACAAGGATGTGTTTTTATATTTTCTCTACAAGGCCAAATGTCGGTGCTACAGGTAAAAGAAGAAAATGGGGTTTTCGCGTTTTTTTTTTTAAATAGCGAAGGTCATTTGTCACAGGTCTATTTTCTTTACGGATTTATAACAAACACAAAATTTAACAACTTTGCCAAATTTAAACCTATACTCTATCTCCAATAATAAGCGAGATCCCCATGGTGAGGGCTGAAAATGAATCAGCCTGTATATATATATATATATATATATATTAATATAAACCAAAAGAGATAATAATCAAATAATATAAAACGTATAATAGTCTAATAATGAATACCAGACCTAGAAAATTTAAAGTATTAATATCAATCAAAGCAGATGTCAAAGATGACAGTTGTCACAAGTGATACTTTGTAATATTTTTATTAAAAAAATAAAAGGATATTATTACCAAAAGCTAATCTTAGTACAAAATTTATGATAGGTTCTTTTATTGTTATACCGGCTAACTCAATTTAGAAGTGCAGAGTGAAAAGTAAATGCGAGTTCGGTATCTGATAGAGAATAAAACAAGTGGATAAATATTAGATATCACCCGTTTAATTTGATATGAATTTTATATGAAAGGATAAATACAATGACATAAATTATTTAAAACAAAATCTTTATAACATGTGTGACAAATTCAAGTTGAAAAGAACTGTATTTTTCCACTTAAAACATTATATAAATTTAAAAACTAATATTATAAGTATTAATATAAAATATTAACGTTATCTTTTTGAATGGAAGTAGTTGAAGTTTCAAATGTTTTTTTAAAAGAAATAAATCAATGAGTACCCAAATGGGTTGATGCGGAGAATTCTGGATGTTCTTTGGAAGTTGGTCTTCGGTATACAGGTTATCGGCACAAGTAGGATAGGTGAACTGGGATCGTTCCAGGTGGGTTTAGCGTTCCTTCAGATAAAGTAATTCGTTAACAATGGCTTCGGCAGGTCTGTGGTCAGATAATTTTCCTTTACAAATCTTCCAAAAAAAAACGACGTGTCCTGCCAAAAATATCAATAAATTCTCTTTTTTTTTCAAACTCCAGGCACCTTAAATTCAATGTTGTTTATCTATCCATTTTGTCTTGGCAACCTTCTCCTCAGATTATAATACATCACTACACCCTAACGTTTAACATTACAAATAAATTATGATCATAATAGATGACATATAAATCCAATCAATCAAGTTAAATATCTTCGGTGAGAATAAAAAGTAAAAGAAAATGACTGAAGTTAATGATTACAAGAAATTAAATTAAGGAGTGTTACAAATATGATAAATTAAACACGTGGTATTAACTTAATTGATATGGCATGTGAAAAATGCAGTTCTATGAAAATCTTATTCTATAATAACAATTTAAAATATAACACTATATTTTTGTTCCAAACCTTCCATATACATGGTTAGCCCTATTACAATATATATATATATATATATATATATATATATATATATATATATATATGGTAAACCTAATCAGTAGGCGATTAAAGGCGATTGCGATTGATTTTTCTTCTTATTTCCAGAGCGGCACTTAATAAAACGTAGATGTGTTTTCGGAATTTTTCTACATAATGACGCTAACTCTCGTTTGTTCCGAATGCTAGCTTCTTATTCGTCTAATTTGTATGTATTAATATAATCTCGCTAATAATTTCAGAGAAAATGATACTTTAATTACTCAAACCATATAGATACTTTACAAAAATTACATATTTTATTTTAGTAAATAAATAATTGTCATGAGAATGTTAGTAATTTTATATTATGCTAATTTTTGATTGGGATATTTCTCGCGAGATACGTTGATGATATCATAACATGTATTCCGACCAACAAAATAAACTATCTCTTAAATAAATTCAACAGTTTTCACAACAAATTAAAATTCACTATTGAAGAAGAATTTAATAACAGTATTAATTTTCTTGATATTTCTTTGAGCTATGATAGACAGGGTACTATTTATACAAATTGGTATAATAAACCCACAGCTTCTTTTCGATATATGAATTACCACTCAATTGCTCCTACAGTATTCAATAAAATGATTATAAATAATCTGACTGATAGGGCAGTAAAACTATCACATACTAAATACAGAAAAGATAACATCAAAAAAATTAAAACAATCCTAACTGATAATAATTATCCACCACAACTTATAGACCAAACTATTAAAAAAAGAGTACACCAAATATACAACACTGCAGACACCAATAAAAATTTGAACAATGACACAACATATATCACAATTCCATATGTTCCACAACTATCGGAAAAAATTAAACACACTTTAAAAAAATATGATATAGCTACAACATATAAACTTAGTAATACTAATAAACATTTATTTTCAAAACTTAAACCTAAAATAGAAAAAAATCGAGAAACACATGTCGTATATAAAATACCATGTCGCGATTGCGATAGTTACTACATAGGCCAAACGAAACAATATTTATACAAAAGAATACAAGCCCACAAATTCTCTAGAACAGACAAAACTGCATTATCTACACACAAACTACAACGCGATCACCATTTCGATTTTGAAAACACACAGATAATTGATAAAGAACAACACACAGTGAAAAGACAAATTAAAGAAATGATCAGTATTAAACAGGAAAAAAATTCAATTAACAACAGAAATGATATAAAAAATCTAAGCAGTATATACTATAATTTAATTTTGTAACGATCTACAATTTACCATCATATTATATTTTTTTTTTGTTATATACCTTATGTTATTTAAATATCATTTAAATATCATATACTTTTGCTTATCATGATGACTGTTCCATGTTTTGATTCCTGTCTAGTTGTCCGAGCAGGTTTTCGTGGTTTTCCTTCTCGTTTTGAGCGAATGCCGACAACTTTGTATCTTAAGTCGCTCCACGGGCGCATACGTAATAATAACTCATGTCTTGCTTTTCCCTGCCTATCCCTGTTTTCTGTTTTTTGCTGATGTGGTCCTCTACTGGGTTGCAGCCTAGCATATGCGCTACAAAACTCTAGGGGGGTCTGCCCGTTGGGCAGTCAGGTGCCATTCCGCCTTTCCAGCAAGAGTGAGGAACCATGCTACGCGGCGCTATCTCGTCGCCGCGCAATGCACACACCACTAGGACCGGTCCTGGGCGACAACCTGGCTAGGCTGCCGTTAACAGCACACACACGTTCGACGTGTGTGCTATGCCCCCGCTTCGGCGGAAAACGTTAAGATGGCATAAGTGTGACCATCGTCGACCGAGGTAGCCACTAAGAGTGTTCCCTTAGTTGCGATGAGCAACCCCGTACAGGGTGCGCTTCGCCTGTCTGCGCCTTGCCTCGTTGGGGCGGGGGTCAGACCGTCGAAGTACTGCACGGAATTGTAAAGAAGTTGTCGGGAAAGGGTTGGCGGCCCTACGCAACGGCTGGTTATCCGACCTCTCTAAATTCATGCGACCGATCACTAAACACACGCACGAACGCACCGACATACAAAACCCTACACTTACGCTCTCACACAAAACCACACACCCATAGAGAGACGCAAGCTGCCAGCAGCAACCAACACACAAGTTCATACCCAGAAGGAGACACAAATTGCTAGCAGCGAACAACACATATTTTCACACCTTGTTATCTATTTTTTGGAATACTAAGGCATGATTTATTATTATTACTAGAATGTATCTTTGAATAATTTAAACATAGCAACTTAATTACTTGACATTTATATCCTGTCATTCATATTTTGTATTCTCTTGAAAAAGGCGTATATAGCCGAAACATGTAGAGTTTTTTAAATACATATATTTTGAAGTAATATACAGACCTTTAATCGCCTACTGATTAGGTTTACCATATCATACCAAGGTCACGAAGTTATTATATTTATATATATATATATATATATATATATATATATATATATATATATATATATATAATGGCCAAAACACCCCATAGCGAGGCTTAGCAGCCTCAGGAAGCTTACTAAATCCTCATTTTCGGGGTGGATCAGTCCCCATTCTAGCTCTTCATATGTTCTGGCTTATTTCCTTCCAGAGTTTCCTATTCTTTGTCTTTTCCTGACAGTTGTTAACGCCTGCTCCTTGTAAATCTTCTACTACCTCCTCTAGCCATTTGGATCTCGGTCTACATCTTCTTTTTTTTCCTCCCGGTTTCCAGTTCAGTAGCAGCTTGATTGCGGATTCTTTGCTGTTTTATTTTTTTTACAATATCTTCTCCTGTGATTTCGTGTTGCAGTTCATCATCTGTTCTTATTCTAAACTCATTGTCCGTTAGCTTTATTGGTCCCATTATGGTTCTTAATATTTTCCGTTCGAGTATTCGTAGATTTTCTTCGTCTTTCTTAGTCATTGTCATCGTTTCTGCTGAATACATTAGTACTGGTCTTATTATCGTGTTATATATTTTTAATTTATTCGTTTTAGAAAGATTTGTGTTCTTTAACAATTTCTTATTGGCATAAAAAGCTGTATTTGTTGCCATAATTTTTTCTTTTATTTCAGCACCTCTATTTCCATCGTTTGATATCATAATACCCAGATATTCTAATTTTTCGACCTCTTCAAGTGTTTAGTTTTTTATTTGAATAGTTTTGTTTTCTTTGTCCTTTTTCCCAACTCTCATCAACTTCGTTTTTGTTTCATTAATTTTCAGACCTAATTTCTCCCCTTCTTTAATTATTTCTTGTGCTATTTCTACCATTATCTCTCTTCTTTATGTTATGCTTCCTAGCTTCCTCGCGTTCTTATCGTACCCTTGTTTATTTTCCTTGTCACATGCTCCAGAGCCAGATTGAATAACGTTGCGGACACGGAGTCGATGAAACCTGGGTTCACCACTGCACTCCCGAAACCAAAGAATAATCCAAACAATGGCAAAACAAGGTTCTCTGCCAGCAAAGAAGGCAGAAACGGTTTTCTCATCAGGAAAGGTTATGGCAACTGTTTTTTGGGATTTTCATGAAATTATCTTGGTAGACTACTTAGAAAAGAGAAAAACAGCAAATCGAGAGTATTATTCATTTGACAAGAAAGTAAATGCTTCTCCATCAGGATAGCGCACTTGCCCACAAGTTCGCGATTGCAATGGCAAAAATTTATGAATTGAGATTTGAATTAGTGCCTCATTCGCCGTATTCCCTAGATTTGGCTCCCAGCGATTATTATCTATTTCCATACCTCTAATTCCGATATAATCGCTGCTGTAAATAGATTTCTAGAAATAGTACTATTTTTTCACCAATTTTGGCTTTCGAGTTGATTTTCTCGATTACGGCACATTTTAATTCGAACAAACTAGACGCATTCTAAGTTAACGCAAAACAAGCTTTAATTTGATAGACGACAATCTTCATTTTCTCAAAAAATCAGAAACTTGCCCTTATTTGATAGTACAATGACGTAACACCTGGCCCAACTTTTCAATTCGTGTCATGTCACCGATTTCTATGCAGTTTGGTAACCCTCTGTATTTATACCTCCTTAAAACGATGCTCCTATTTATATTCCAAACAAATTCATACTTTACCCTCCAGAACGCTGATTTTAACCAAATTGGCCTATTTTCAACGGACTATAACTAGTGAACCCACACTGTATATTTAAGTTTGCTAAATGACTTGAAATGTGGAAAATATAAAGTCGGTATACTCCTCGTGGTGATTTTCGATATTTCAATACATAATATCAGAAAAAAATATTTTGTCACAAATTTCCTTTTCCGAGTTCATTTTCTTATTTTAGATCTAATAAACTTCGAAGCGGACTTTAATTTGATGTACGACAAGCTTAATTATTACAAAATTTAATAGCCCTCACTCAACTTTTTAATTACTGTTATAATATTAATTTTATAATAGCCCACATTAGTTTTGCTTTACACGAGTTTTCTTTAAATAATTTCATCCACAATCATTTATTATAAGTAAATAATTTCCCAATTTTCAACCTAGCAGGGAGCTACGTCATTTCAGAGAGCCAATTTAGAATTTATATCTTATGTTGGGTGAAATAACAATCCATTTTTTGTGTTACTAATGGTGCTTTATCCGGTTTTCACATTAAAAAGTTTAAAAAGTGTCTCTTTACAAAATTATTTCATCAGCAAATCTCTGACAATAAGAACTCCAGACGTTGTCACCTTAAAAACGATGTGATGACCTACATTTTTCTTTTGTATTTACGACGTAAAAAGTTTCGCTTTTTATAATGATCACTTCTTCCCATCCTTTAATTAAATTAGTTATAACTGGGGATGTACGTGACGTCAGTGCCAGGGACGGAATGAATCGCAATTTAACATTTTTTACACGCGTATCGAAATACATATAGAGAAACAATACTTACAAAGTAGGAGTAAATAATGGGTGTCCCAACAAGAGCGCCGGATTTAAATTTAAAGAAAAAGACATTTATTTTTGAATTAAGCAAATATTTTTATTTCAACATAAAGAACAATAGTTCAGATTAAACGTGAAATACAACATCAGGCAAATGGCCACCACGAAACCTCTGACACAGGGTTATTTTTTTGTTGAAATTTTGAATAACGTTTTCGCATAAATGTGTCTGTATTTCACCAATAACGCTCCGTATTTCCTCTTTAAGATGTTCAACTGTTTCAGGCTTATTCGCATACACCTTTTCCTTCACATAGCCCCAAAGAAGAAAGTCCACCAGTGTTAGATCGCACGATCTTGGTGGCCAATGTTGATCGCCAAATCGAGAAATGACACGGCCTGGAAACTTGGGCTGCAATAACACCATTGTTTCACATGCTGTGTGGCAGGTCGCACCGTCTTGTTGGAAAAACATGTCCTCCACATCAATTACATCGAATTCGGGCCACAAAAACTCCGTTAACATTTCATGGTACCGCACACCATTAACAGCTAGCACATTTTCAGCCGCATTTTCAAAGAAATACGGCCCAATCACTCCGCCAGCCCAAAATGCAGACCAAACAGTTACTCGCGGTGGATGCATTGGTTGTTTGAGTATCACGAGGATTTTCAGCGCCCCAAATCCGACAGTTTTGCTTATTTACGTATCCGTCGAGTTAAAAATGTGCCTCATTTGAAAAAATGATTTTATTGGAAAAATTCGCATTAATTTGAAGATGTTCCAACACCCAATCAGCAAATCCACGGCGCTGCGCATGGTCCCTTGGCTTGATTTCTTGTACCAACTGAACCTTGTACGCATGCAAATGCAGATCTTTTACCACAATGGGTTGCATAGTGCTTCTGGAAATGTTTAATTCTTGACCACAATGCCGAATGGAAGTTCCTGGATTCTCGGCCACAGATTCCCTTACTGTGGCTATATGTTCGAGTGACCGACAAGGACGACGACGAACAATGATCTTCTGATCCATCAGCGTAAATTTGGTCTCAAATTTTGTAATTAAACGCCTCACTATCGATTCATTTGGCGCATTATTGCGACCGAAAACCTGACGTAATTGGCGATCTGTTTTCGCAAAACTTGCATCATTTTTGTAATGTGTTTTTACAATAATTAAACTTTGTTCGTTTGATTACTTCTCCATATTCTTAAATCGCCTGGTCTGTACGTGACAACTGTCAAATAAAAATCACCGTACAACTCGTATTAACAAAATGGCGGCTAATTTAAATCCGGCGCTCTTGTTGGGACACCCACTGCATCTTCTCCAGAAGGAATTATAAAATTTATAAAACAAATCCTCACTGCTCATCATTTATACCAAGATTAAATCACCTATAATTGTTCAATATGCTCATGTGTTAATGTCACTCAATGTAATCTGCCTGTCTCCGTAAATCCATTTATGTGGGGTGTGCATTTTCAAAGCGAACCATAGAGATTTGGCATTATATCAGGATCACTATTTAAAAAAATAGAATTGTTACGACTTTAGCCAATAATATAGATAGGTATATTTGTATTGTACAATGTTTGTACAATGTTCAAATTAAATAATTCCAATTTAAGCAATTTATTAATGTAAAAAACGCAAAATAGAAAAAATAGTATAAAAAACTCGTTTCATAAGGCCTTTTGTCGCACTCGCTCTTTAGAAAACTTGCCGCAAGCGGCTCGTTTTCTAAACTGATCTCGTGCGGCAAAATGGTGCCTTATGAAACTCGTTTTTTAATATACTATTTTACAATCAGAACATACTCATAAATAAACTCAGTATGTTTTACGAACAAAAAAAAAACAATTAAGTTCTCCTTGTTGACATAAACAGTATCCCATTCTGTTGTAAAACGAGTTGATAATATTTTTCAACTGCCTATTGGTTATTAAAGCTCAATGTGCAAAAATTTCCACCCTCAAAGAATGGGTTTTTTTTTAGCTTTTACTTTTTAGCTGGCCCTACAGAAAAAAGTCATAAGGAGCCAAATCCGGAGATCTAGTTGGCGAGTTAATGGCACCGCCCCGCCTAATCCATTGATTTGGAAACGTTTCATCTGAATAACTTCTAACGTTTACTCGATAATGGGCGGGACAGATATCGTGGTGGAACCAGATCTTCCGAATAACCCTTGCAGCCTTACCTAATGCAGGACCTATTTCGTTCATTAAAAATTCCAAATAATTGTATGAATTTAAATTTACATTAATATCTAATGGACAAATAATTTTATCGTATAAAATTCCGGCCCAAACATTAATTTTTTAAGAGTACTGCGTGCACGTTGCTATCTGGTATCTAGGATTTTCCTGTCACCAGATTCGTGTATTTTTCTTATTTGGCTCGTTATTTAATGTAAACATACAATCGTCTGTAAAATTAATCGACTTTAAAAAATTGGAATTTTCTCTTTCCTGCATATCTTTACAGAAGACGCTTCTGATTTCTTCGTCTATATCAAACAACTCCTGATGGCATTGAAGTATGTAAGCATGAAATTTATGCTTCTTTAAAATTCTAAAAAACCGCAGAACTTGAAACATTTATTCTGCACTAATTTCACGAAAACTTGAACGCTTATTTACATTTATTAATCCCAGAATACGTTCGCCAAGTAAACCTCCGTTCAAATTATTTCTTGCACCTAAACGTAGGTAAGTAAAACTTGAAGTTATGGATCAGTGTTATCACGGAATCACTATTATCAAGTTAACAATACTAACCACCCCTACTTTAATGTTCTCTTGCTACATTAGCTGGTTTTCCAATTTTTTCAACGTATCTTGCTAGTCGATTTCGATGGCACGGGTCTGTTATCGAATCTAATTAAAAACAGATCTCGCACATTTCGATAACTATTTCCATTGTAATATAATTTGATCATAAACACCCTTTCTTCGTTAGTGTAATCGCTCATTTTAAAAAGGAAACTTTGACAATTTTTAAAATTTTACTGTGAAGTTGATTGATATTGCCTTTATAAACGATCGATTTTAGCTTGAATTTGATATCCCTACCGTTCTAGTGCATTTAGCATAAATACAGTGTTTACAATGTTATATTACCACGGCCCGTTTTGAAAATGCAAACCCGGTATATTGAAAACGATCGTTCATCATCTTCCGATTAATTAGGGGTATATTTAAAGTACATATGGTTTTTTAGAAATATCTATCCCCAGTTCGGAAAAATCTACTTCTTTACCATCAAACAGGTCAGCAATTCGGCATACCGTACGAAATCCTGGACTGTTATTTAGAAGTGCTTCAAATTTTCTTTTTACGTTATCGGAGTCACCGCTAGATGGCGGATGGTTACAGCTTTCAGGAATAATGTCAATGAATATTGTTTAAATCTACCTGAATAGATGGGTTCAAAATACTTGTTGAGCGTGTGAAATAGAACATTTGGATCAAATAGCTGTATTATACTTCTAACGTTGTCAAAATATATATGATAGGATCCTGCTACTATTCGTGTGCCCCAGCGCGTTATAACATATTCTGGTGGTAGTGGCACATGTGGCAGTTTTTCGCGAAATTCTTGCGTGCAAGTGCCTTCACAAAAACTTTCTTCACAGAAGATATCAAATTATCTGCCTTCGGGTAGCATCTTCTGACTTCCTCCAATACTCGATGAATAGCATGTGCAAAATATGTGATTTGCATCATACTACTGTATGTTTATTGCAAGAGCCGACCAACCGCCTTCATATATGCAGTTCCATCTGTTACAAATAATAACACTTTTTCTTTATATATATCCTATTTCACCCCATAGCAATTTCAAACACTAACTTACATTACGTAGTATAAATTCTGCATTAGTTGTTTCGATGTGTAGACATTGTCGTGTCGGTGTTCATTACATATTTACCCAATAAAACTCAAGTAGCTACTAAAACTAAACAATAGATCGCTCCGCTACCCTGACTGCCGATGCCTAGTTATAACAGAGAATTGAAGAAATTTCTGAACATAGTTTTGTTTCTATTTGTTATTCAACAAGAAAGTCTAAAAGTATTGCTGAATAAAAGTAATAAAAATAACAAAGTTCGTTTCTAATTTAGCTATAATTAGAACGTTTCTATGCAAGGAAGAAAATGAATAACTTCAAAACATATTAATTAGTACATTCCCTTTACGTTACTCATTTTCAAGAAATACATCTTACGGTACATTTTATGATACCTACATATGTCACTTACGTGATAATTTATTGTTGAAGATTTGTCTACAATTTGTCTAGGAGCATAGAAGTAGGTCAGCATATACATGTGCACTCTGCATTCAAAGCCCTCTTACGGTGCAGAGAGATGTAAATTTATTCTAATTACTTCCTACTCCGACCAGATGGTAAAATTATGGTAGAGATAGTGTAAATATGCATAAATTGACACCTTTTATAAATATTTATATATAAAATCGGGGACATTAAGTTTTATGTTAGTTCTATAGATGTATTAAGGTCAGTTATAAAAATTACTTATTGATTTAGAATGTTCAGATGTCATGAGGTCACTTCAAAATTAGTTATGATTGGAAAGGTATGAAACATCACCTTTGCTATTTAAAAGTACTTGTATGTACCATTAAATTTTATTGTGTATCGTCGTTTGAGCTTTTGTCCTAAATAGATGTAACCAGTATTTCAAACAATATTAATACCAGCGATAACATCTTTCAATTTAAAAATAAATATATAACTAAATCATCATAGAAAAGTTAATACTTTCACAATAGTTAATAAGTTTATAGGTGAATACAGCTGTTGTTTAAAGTGTTGCTCACTTTTACCAAAAAATATTTTGTAATGCATCGAATTAGTTCCGTTAACGAAGTGCTACTCAGAAATTCTCGGAATGTAAAAAAAAACAGTAAATTGTTCTTACAACTTATTCACAACCCATCTCTTTCAAAGTACTCTACTTCCACATGAATACACTGATCCCAGCGACTTTGCTACCTGCCTCGTGCAAGCAACAAAGATTGTGAAAACTAGTCTTACTAAATTTTCGAAATTCAATAACCTTCCTCGGACATACATTTTGTGGGCGGGTTGCTGTTAAACCTACAATCAGTCGACCAGTACCACAGCATAGCTCAAGTAAAGACGGGTGGGTTCCTTGATGAAACGTTGTTACCCTGACTGATCCGTATTTAAAAAGGGCGCCACCGCGATTTGTAGGCTGCTTGTATAAGTGAATATACGTTATGCAGAAGACGTACATGCGAAAGCATACTCACGTAAATCCTAGGCAAGGCAAGGGATTAAAGAAAAACAACCAACAACCAAAATAACATCTAAAAATGTTTGTTGTAAACGTTAGTAACTCAGATCTTATAGATGGAAAATAAGGTCTTGAACGTCGTTGTATAAAAGTAGTAAATGGCAGGCGCGGTTCGTGATAATGTACAGTAGGGGCACGTACAATGATGCGAGTGCCTCGTGTGTTTTCGGTGTTTACTAAAAAAACGCTGCAGTTAGTACACGAGAATACACGAAGCACTCACATTATTGTACGTGCCTCAACAGTACGTCATCACGAGCCGCGCCTGGCAAGTGGTAACAATATATCAACTTGACAGAATACCACAGTGAGTGAAGCCCTGAATATAAATATGAGAATGATTACAAATATATTAACTAGACAGAATAGCACAGCAGGTGAAGCCCTGAATATTAGTAAACAAAACGGTACAACTGAAATGAACACTTATCTCTGAAGTTGTAACTGTATTACTCGATGATAAGCCAACGGCAATGGCGTCTCTTCCGCCTCGCACGAGATTCCAAATGACTTCTGGTACCATGCTGATCAATTCGACCCTCCAACCGGTACTCAAGTTCCTATGACTTTTAACTTCAACGGCGATTTCACAATCGCTGAAACGACAGCTAATGATGGCAACAAACGACAGTTGATGATAGTAAAAAACAACAGCTGCCCTAAGAGAGTATATATGCGTTAGTAAAAGAGGAACACGGGTACACTGAATGCGAACAATGCCTGTAGCAGTAATGACGTTTACCTCGAGATATTATGAGGATACAATAGATATCGGCATGAACGAAGGTCCGAATCCAAATATATTGGTGTTAATCAGTTAATTGCGAAGCAATTACATACAAATTTGACAATATTTGTATATTTAAAAACCGTAAAACTCCAAGAATTTATCAATTGATATATTCAAATGAACGGCTAAGAAATTATCTTAACATACATATAGCTGTGGAGTAATAATTAGCAATTTCAAACCTTCAAAACTGACATCTGCTTTTAAAACTGACATCTGCTTTCAAATACTGACATCTCCTTTTAATAACTGACATCTGCTTTCAAAACAGACATCTGCTTTCAAAATTGCCATTTGTTTTCAAAACAGACATCTGCCTTCAAAACAGACATCTGCTTTCAATAACTAACATTCGCTTTCAATAACTGACTTCTGCTTTCAAACCTGACATCTACATTCAACAACTAACATCTGAATCTTTAGCACTGTTACTTTATAATGCATTTCTAATTAACTTGAACCAAGGTCTACCGTGGCTTAATTGGTAAAGCAACGGTCCGGCAAACCGTAGGCTTGGGTTCAAGTCCCAACGTAGACAAAATTTTTCAATTAAAAATTTCGTATGACTTGCATAGTAATTTGTAGACAGCAATGTTTACATTCACATTTACTTCGCAATTACATACTAATTTGATAATATTTGTAAATATTTCACATGAAAGCCGTAAAACTCCAAGAATTTATCAATTGATATATATATATATATATATATATATATATATATATATATACACACTTACTGTTTGTGTACAATAGCATCAACATGCTTACAAAATTATTAGAAGCAATACATAAGAATTTCAAACAGCAGTCAACATTTAAAAAACAGAAACTCCTTTTGAGACGCTAACTTAGAAAACATTAAAAAAAACTATGCAAAATTACATGAAATACATGCTAGTATGCACTTTTAAATAAAATTTTGACATCTGTTTGACCTTGGTCTTCACCTTTTTATGTTTTTTTTATCGATTCTCCCCTCAAAATGTTATACTATTTTATTTGTTCTATTTAGGATTCAACATTTTTAAATGTGGATTACAAAGACGTGTATGTTATTTTCTTTCACTCTGCCCATAACTTTTCAGCATCTTTTATTAGTAGACAGAGAAGAAACTCACTTCCTCTTACGTAGGTGCATTTAGGAGAAAAAATACGACCCTGCGGAATGGGAAAGTTGCAACTTTCCTCGTCCCGTTTTATAAATAGCATTCGCGATATATCCGCCAGACTGGAAGACGTCGTCGATGCGTTCTCCGTGCGATGGCGGACCATTCCACAGAGGTGGGAGCGTCGGCACACTGGCTGCGACCGTGGCGGTAGTCTAGGTGGAATGTATGGCGCCGAATTTATCGATTCCCCCCTCGAAACATCATCGGCATGAAATTGCTCTCCAGACAGTACGGAGCATCGCCGTTGTTAGCGATGATGTTGTTGTTCGGCCGTATAAATCGCAAACCACGTCTGATTCATACATAATTCGTCGTCCCTCCCATTATTATACTGCAAAAGCTTTTCTGAGAAATTATCTCGATTTTCGGAATAGATACATTGTGTAGATGCGCATTTCATACATATTTATATGTAATGTACGAAATTAAATGAACTACATAAATGAAACAGATCAGATTCACTCGATTAACTAAAATATAAATTTGGACCAATTTTATTTACCTATTATAAAATAGGAATTAATGTTTTAGAAATGATTACACCATTCTTATGTTAATTTTCTGATTAAATTCAAATTCTTGTATTCCTTGAATATTCTCCTCCAATTCCAATAATAAATCCTGAACAAAACAAAAGAAAACGACATTATGTATGTTATCCGTTGTACACGTAACAATCCAAATAAATATATTTTCCCTACAAACAAAATTTACGTATGTAAAATATCGCTTTTAAATTGAATTCTTCTATTATATTGTGATATATTAATATTCGGACACGTAATCTGAATTGAATGGTACTACTGTGTCATCCTAAATTACGAGTCGGTATATTAACAGACGGCAACACAATAGAGCAGTATTTTACAGAAATTTCATTTGTGAGAAAAACACATTTATTCAAATTGCAACAATTGAATAGTTGTTTGGGCTATTTCCATTGTTTGAATAATCCGACGTTTCGGCAGTCAATCTACTGTCGTCTTCAGGGTAGTTCTTGCCAAACTCATGCCTGACAAGAGGAGTTAGTATTTCTAATAATACTTTTTTTTATCACTAACAGTACTTGTTATGCATATGATTTACAATTTTATTTTAATTTTGTCATGTTATATAAATAAATTAAATAACGGGACTGGTTTGAAAAATATGCTTTACTGCAAACCTATTATAAATAGCTGTTGATCCATATAAACATATTCGCCTTGCCTATCTATACACCGCTGGACGTCAGACGTGAGTTTGGCAAGAACTGGCCCTTTTATTGCTACCTTGAAGACGGCTACCCTGAAGACGAGAGTACATTGATTGCCGAAACGTCGGATTATTCAAATGCCACAAACGATTGAAATAGCTCGAACAACTATTCAATTAATCATCCATCGTCAACAACTTCTCGTTACGAGTTAGAAATTCGTTATGGGCCGAAATTAAATAGGTTTTTCTGACAATATGAAAAGACGATGATCAAACTTGCCAAGTAAGAAAATCACTTAACTTTCCCCTACAAAGGAAGAGAAAGTAATATCATCCCCAAAGGCGTAATGGTGAAACCTCCAGTAACAAGCATTATAGCACAAAGGATTGCAAAAAGAGCCAGCGGAGCACAAGTTAGGGAAAGGATAACTTACCATAGATTCGGAAAAATCAGACTTACACAGCAATGCGAGGTTATTAAATACGAGTTTGGCAAGAACTCTCATTTTTCAGGGCTACCCTGAAGACGACAGTAGATTGACTGCCAAAATGTCCGATTATTCAAATCCTAGAAACGATGGAAATAGTCCAAACTACTCAATTAATCATCCATCGTCAACAACTTCTCATTACGAGTTAAATTGCTACAAGTACACAACTCAGATATGAAAATGTCGTGCCGTACATTCTTTCGTTTGGCCAGGTTTATTAATAATTAAAAATTAAACAATAAAAAAGAGTGCGCACGCTTGTAGGAATCTTGCCCAGAACTTTTTATTTCCCGACATTATCTTCCCATTGTTCCAGTCCACTCTTATTTCTTTTAAACATTTAACGTCTACGTTCTTTTACGATTTCTTTGGATTTCATCTTTTCTCGTGTATTTTTTTTTCATATTCATTTTATTTGTCTCTAGTCTTGCGTTCTTGGAATATGTCCAAACCATTTCAAACACTGTCTTTCTGTATTTTTTAAAGTCGGCCCAATCTTTAACTGCTTAATTTCTTATTCTGGCTCTCCTTGTGATACAACTGCCATTACCGTATGTTAATATCGGTTAAAAAATTGTTTTGTAGACTGTGTTTATTATAAATTTCAAAGTTCTAAAATTTCTAAATATATTACATTTATTTTCGGTTATATTTGTTATTTTCGTATTCCTTGAATATTCACCTCCAACTTCTAACCGCTCTATCACTCAAAAGTCATAGCAATAATTCTAGGTGTACCACAGGGTCAATACTTAGTCCTCTATTGCTTCTGCCTCTTGCTTGTGATACTACTATTCTGATTTTTGGCACCTCAACAAAAGAGATAATAAGAAACAAAAGAAATTGCCAACAGAGAAGTAGAAAATTGATAGTTATACCCCTTGTAAAGATTTGCGCTGGAGTTTTCACTTTATTTTTGTGTTGGATAATAAAAATACACTTTTCACTATAATAATTCTTTATTGCATCTAACGTTTGATATACTTAATTTTGATTTGTATTAATGTTTGAATTCTTGCTCGTTATTGATGGGTTTTGCTTTGAATAAATGTTTCTTGCTTATTGTTAGCATGAGACTGGGTCTTACTGTTTTTAAAAATGCTTTAAGCAGGCTAAATTTGCCATTACCTTTACAAACTATTACATAACTAATAATGCGAACCGTAGCGATTGTACGGCCAGATAATGACGTAATTCATGGGAATTTTGAAGCTCTTGGTAGATGGTACCTGCTAGCAATAATACCCGGCAATATACCTTTAAATTATATCAATTAAATTCTAATCTTAAGCCTAAATACAATGTTTAGATTAAATTCTATTCTTCTTAACGGAATTGATTAATGCTCATTTAAGAAACGTGAAATTATGAATAGCTAGAGAGATTAAAAACTTGACACGATTGATCTACCGATTTCCGTAGAGGCTTCCAAACGCCTAGTGCTTAATTCAGGATTTTGCGCGATTCTAGCCAAGATCTCTTCTTTTTGTTCAACTGTTACAGTTTTTGATCGTCCGCCAAGATTTTTATTATAAAACGAACTTGTTTGAAATATCTTTCGTTTTGGAATGATTCTGGTTGGATAGAGTTCTTCATACCTTCTAGGTGCACCACGTCTGTTGTAATTTTCTTGGGCATAAACGCAGAGCATATGCTGTAAATCACGATTAGAAAACTTATTAAGCCTGGGCATTTTTAATTGGAAAAATTACAGTACTTAGATAATGTAAGAACTAGTTTTGGACGTACCTATGACAGGCAAGATAGAAAACATTTAAGGGTTTGTCAATATTAAAGCCACACCTTGTAAATTAAATATTTACTACTCATCGGCAAAATGTACAACAGAACATTTAACTGAGAAAATCTTGGGAACTGCTTGAAAATCAGTTTCCAGTACCCTGTATCTTTTTAATCTGAAACATTTTACTTAGGTAAACTATGTTCAAAATAACTATTCTTCTAATCTATCTCCAAATGCTGTATAGCCCATAAGTTATGGAGACACCTGTATAAATTCTAAATCCTTTCAAGGACAGAAGTTTTATAAAAATTCGTTGAAATGATTAATTATGGAGTATTATGCATATTATTATAACTTTGGTAATTATTTGACGAAAATTAAATTTTTTGCTTTAAAATACTTAAAAAAAACCAAAAAAATATTTCTGTCATCGTTCGCTAAAAATAATCAGCTTAACAAATTTAACATGTAATACATAAATTATGAATCATTGCCCCCGATATATTTGGCAGTGAAAACAAAGAAACCAGCTGCTTATTTTTTAAAAATTTTAAAAATAAATTTTTTATCCTTGCTCTATTACGATGAGAATTCGCCTTGCGAAATTATAGTAAGTTTTGATTCTATATTCGTCAGCCTAATATATACAGTAGTTACATATTTAGAGTGTCGGGTCAATGGGCCCAAACCATCCAATAAGAATGTAGTGAAAAGCTACTGCTAAGAAAAGTTACGGTACCACTTGCGCTTATGCATATTACTGAGAATTACAGTCACTGTGAAATACGGATTACTGAATTAATATCACTATAACATGGACCCTTCCCTAACTTAAATTCATAGATACGCAACAGTACACAGTAATAATATTAAAAGAAATTATACAGAAAATTATAGTTTTCGTCAGGTTCTTCCTACCTACTGTATTTCTCACTGACTCAGTATCTTGGCACTCTTCCAGAATATTATTTTTGACTCTCTCGCCTTCGTTACTTCCACCTGTAAGATAGATTCCCAGGCCATTAATCAATTTCAAAAATTTATATGATATGTATGGAAGGTGGACTTTTAGAGCAGTGACTGCTGCGACCGCCAGGTGGATCGCGAAAAATATTTGGGTGGTCGCAGAAAAATTGATTACAGATCCAGATTTTTTTTCAAATATTTTATAAATTTACTATAGCGCTAAGAAATAAGTAATTAAACTTTTAGTTTCAAAAATTCTTTTATTCTAAATACCAGTACAATATTGTTTCGCCATACAATGGCTTCATCAGGTGGATGAAATACTGAATATGTACAATACAAGTTTGAATATTTATGTGAAAATTATTGGGGAAATGGTGGTGGAAAAATTTTTACAATCTTAAATTTAGTATAGGAGAGTTGTTTAAATCTAGTTGGTCATTTAAAGCTAATCCTAAACTATTGTATCTATTAATTTCTAAGTTTTCTAACAGGTTAAGTTTTTTACTTTTTTCTTGAATGTGTAAAATTGTGAAATCTATATTAAATCTATGATTGATATCTATACAATGACTTGCGAAAGTTGAATCTGTTTTCTTTTCTTTATGACTTCTCTCGTGTTCTTTCATCCTAATTTTGAATGTCCTCCCCGTTTGTCCTGTGTATACCTTATTACAATCTTCGCATGTTAATTTATATACACCAGAGTTTGATTCTTTGTCTATTTTATCTTTGGTGTTTTTAATAATGTTCTGTATAGTATTGTCTGTTTTAAATGATATATGTTCGTTATTACGTTTCTTAATGAAAGTACCAATTTTTTCCGAAATTTTTTCCTAAGTAAGTGATTGAATTATAGGAATTAATAATCTTGTATTTTAATTTTGGATAAACTAAGGAAAGGGTTTTAGATTTTTGTTGACTATTTAGGATGTTATTGACAATATTTATAGAGTAACCATTGTTTAATGCTATTGTGTATACTCTATTTAGTTCAAGGTCGAAATTACTTTTACTCATAGGTACATGAATTAATCTATATACCATTGATTGGTATGCTGATAATTTGTGTGTTATAGGATGTAAAGAATTAGCGTGTATTGTGGTATCTGTATTTGTAGGTTTATGGTATATAGCGAACTCGTGTTTATTAGTTTTGTGTGATATGGTTAAATCTAGAAAATTAATGCTTTTATTTATTTCTGTTTCTATAGTAAAATTTATTTTGGGGTGAATAGTGTTGATATAATTATGTAAAGTTTTTAATTGTCTATCTGAACCGTTAAAGCAAATTAATATGTCATCAACATACCTAAACTAATATACACAATTACCAAACAAGGGATGTGTATTAATTATAGTTTCTAAATTATTCATGAAAATTTCCGCTAATAAGGGGCTTAGTGGGTTTCCCATTGCTAGACCCTCTGTTTGTTTATAAAATCTCTTTTTAAATTGAAAATAATTTTGTTCCAGCCACGTTTCTAAGAGCTGTAAAATTTCGGTCTTTGTGACAATGTTCGTGTTTCTACGTTCTAGTTGTAAAGTAATTAAATCTATTACCTCCTGGGGTGGGATACTAGTGAACAAATTCGAGACATCAAAAGAAATTTTACATTTGTTTGGTAATTGCAAGTTTGAAATGTTTTTAATTAATTCCTGGGAATTTTTAACGGAGAACTTAGATTTGAATTTAGTATGTGTAAGAATTAAATCTATTAAGTGTTTGGACACATTTCTACAAGGTGCTTTTACGTACGATACTACTGGTCGTATAGGTGTATTTTCTTTATGTAGTTTAATTAAACCGTATAATTTGGGAGGTAGAGGATTCACAGTGGTTAATATACGTTTTTGATTGTTATTAAAAATTATTTATTATTATTATTATTATTATTTTTCTATAGTTTGTTTAATCTGTTTTTGAAATTTGTTGTTTAATATTGAAAATAAAATAATTAAATCAATTAAACAGAAAGCGACTAGTAACAATATTATATTTACAAAAGCTGATAAAGGAAATACAGTTATAGCAATTCCGGAATCAAACTACATACATAAAGTTCATGAATTCCTCGATAATAATTCATTCATAAAACTTAAATCTGATCCTACTAACAAATTTCAAAAACAGATTAAACAAACTATAGAAAAATCAGGTTCCCTTTTTAATAACACTAAAATACAAGATAATTATTTCCTATAATTCAATCACTTACTTAGGAAAAAATTTCGGAAAAAATTGGTACTTTCATTAAAAAACTTAATAACGAACATATATCATTTAAAACAGACAATACTATACAGAACATTATTAAAAACAACAAAGATAAAATAGACAAAGAATCAAACTCTGGTGTATATAAGTTAACATGCGAAGATTGTAATAAGGTATACATAGGACAAACGGGGAGAACATTCAAAATTAGGATGAAAGAACACGAGAGAAGCCATAAAGAAAAGAAAACAGATTCAACTTTCGCAAGTCATTCTATAGATATCAATCATAGATTAAATATAGATTTCAAAATTTTACACATTCAAGAAAAAAGTAAAAAACTTAACCTGTTAGAAAACTTAGAAATTAATAGATACAATAGTTTAGGATTAGCTTTAAATGACCAACTAGATTTAAACAACTCTGCTCTACTAAATTTAAGATTGTTAAAAAAAAATTTCCACCACCATTTCCCCAATAATTTTGAGATAAATATTCAAACTTTTATTGTACATATTCAGTATTTCATCCACCCGATGAAGCCATTGTATGGCGAAACAATATTGTAGTGTATTTACAATAAAAGAATATTTGAAACTAGAAGTTTAATTACTTATTTCTTAGCGTTATAATGAAGTTTCAACAAGTATCTCCTTCGTCAATTAACAATTTACTATAGATTCATGTTTAAAAATATTATAAATAAAAAATATTTTTTCTATTTTGCGTTCGAAATGAAATTATGAAACCCAAAACAGTATCGAAATGAGCTTCATTTCGATACACTTTTTTTCATTTTTCAATGTTGGCGTTGTTCGAACGCAGAAATAAATATCATTGCTGTCATTTGATTTTAAGAATTTAAGTACATTTGACAGATATGATATATGTTCGTACTCTACACAAACAACGTATATTGTATACAATTGACAGCAAGATATATTAGTTTCTATGTCACTCATGTTTATATTTTTAAATAAAATATCAAGTAATGTTAACGAAAATTAATAAATAATATGTAATATAATATTCTTCGCGGATAGCAAGATTTAAATTTGATAATGTCAAGTATCAATGTGACCAACTGCATGATTTATATAAAAATTAAACTCTGATCTTCCAAATTAAATAATTCCAATTTATTAATGTAAAAAATGCAAAATAGAAAAAGCAATATAAAAAACTCGTTTCATAAGGCCTTTTGCCGCACTCGCTCTTTAGAAAACTCGCCGCTATCGCGGGCTCGTTTTCTAAACTGATCTCGTGCGGCAAAATGGTGCCTTATGAAACTTGTTTTTTAATATATGTACTATAAAATGATTTTTACTTCTATAAATTGCACATATAAATAATACACTTGTCGTATCGGACATTCCCATCTTTTGGAACGGTAAACGGCTCCAAAATATTCCTATAATAACCTGTATTAACGGTTCGCCTTTCGTGAAAAAAGTCCATATAATCTCAAAACACTGTCGTCAAAACTTTATCTACAGACAAACCAGTTTTCACCTTTACCGGGCAAGCTTCACCTATTTGTCTCTACTCCTTCCTAGCTTGTTTGGACTCTGGTGTATAGTGGTGTAACTAGGCCTCATCACAAGTCACTCTACAATGTAAAAATGCTTTCCCTTCCCCTTCGTAATGTCTCAGCAGCCTTTGAGAAATTTTAAAATGAACAGTTCGTTGATCTTCATTCAAGAACCTTGTAATCCACCTTGCCGAAAGTTTTTGAAACTGAAGTTTTGTTCTACTGATGAATAGGGCACTACCATAGCTTATTCTCACTGTTTGATGAATTTCCGCTATGGCAGTCGACGATCTGTCGCAATAAGGTCACAAATGGCATCAATATTTTCATGAGTGGTGCTTGTTCTTGGACGGCGTTGATGGGTTTTGTTTTGCGCGGTATCTCGTCCTGCACGAAATTTGTTATGGCAAAATTTCACTTGTGTCTTGGACAGTGTTGATTCCTCATATTGATTATGCAAACTTCGTCAAATTTCAGCGGGACCAACATTTTCCTTTGTAAGAGATTTGATGACGATGCGTTTCGCAACCGAGCATGGTATTGCAGTCTCGTTCATTGTATTAACAGCTGACTGTACGCAGCTGCACGCCTGGCGGCGACGTGGCGTAACATATCAGTCATCAGTTTTTGATAATTAACGTCATCCCATAGTCTGTGTCCGCGAATTTTCTAACACCCTGTATAATAGTTTAATAGTAGTTGTTTTATTGTCCACAAGAAGAGAATATCAAATAACACAAAGATATTCTTGATGGAACGCATATCGCAAATGAAAAAAAGGACAAAGAACAAATAAATGCGTCCATCAATTTATGGCCGTTATTCTTTTGTTCCTCACTGTGTTATTCATGGCCATCACAAGACCTTTCGCGTTATACGTTACGACGTTTAAAATTTTTAGGACTCTTGTTCCACCCACCTTGTGAGCTCAGCACACATCCATCGATATACATAACGTTCCAAGTATATAAAAAAAAATAGGACAAACGCCAAGACGAGAAAACGCGAGAGAGTATTTTGAATAAATAACTGAAAGGGGGAGAATCAGAAATGTACGCAAGAACGCTCGCTGTACTGTTTCAAAATAGATATTTCGTGGACCCGCTTTATGGCAAACGAACGAATGTCTTCGGTCAGATGAATATAAGAGACGGAGCGAGACTTCATGAGAAGTTACATTCGAAGGATGAAAATGTTCGAAAGTTTCGCGGCGTTCGCGTAAAGCGAAATTGAAATAACCTAATTCGGTTTATAATATCGTGACTTGGCAAAATGGAATTAGCGGTAATATTATTCATAGAGTTTTCCTTGGTATTATGACATCGAGATAAATAGTTTTAAGTAAGCAGTGTATCTTTCCGAGTTGAATCTGTTCCATGAAAATTTCTTGAGAATTATATGATAATTTTAATGTAGTTGAAAGTAGTTAGTAGTTTTGCTAGAGGGTATATACATATATAGTATTTTGAATTATTCCGGAGAAATTGCTATTCTTCTTGTACTAAATATAAATAAAATTGTTCGTACGAGGGTTGTCTTTTATATTTTGCATATAGAACTGGACTAAAACAGTAGATACCTTTATTGTTTTTCGAAGTATTCTTCACGAAGATTAATACAATTTCGCATGCGCTAGAACCAACTCCGGAAGCAGTTATTTCACTCGTTTGCTGGTACAGTTAAAATTGCGTTTTTGAAGGCATCGACTGCTCCTTTTGACAACTGCACTGAAGTCTTTGAAATGCCCAATATGCCTCAATTTCGCGATGTCATATGTCGATCTTTGTTGATGAGTTTGCGCATAGCATCGACGTCTTCCTGAGTGACTGCCGTTTTTGGTGCACCTGCCCTTGGATCGTCGCTAAGATTAATCCGTCCACGCTCGAATTCTCCATGCCAACGAGAAATTGTTGACAGATGTGGTGCTTCATTACCGGAAACAGAAACCAACTCGGCGAGGCATTCTTGTTGAGAAAATTGTCAATAGTAATATCACAAGAGAGTGAGAATATATTGAAAATAATTCCACAGATTTTCGAAAACTTGTTGCTAGGGAACAGACACGAGAGCCCGTAGGGCTCGCGTGGCTATTCCCGAATGGCAACAAGTTTGAGAAAGACTGGAGAATTATTTTCTAATGAATTCTCACTCTCGAGTGGTATTCGAAAGATTATTTTTTAATGTTTAAATAAAAAATACAGCATAAAAATACAACTTTTTAATATTATTTCTGTACATTTACAAAATTAATTAGTGTTAAAAGTTTGTATGTGAAATACACAATTATTGTAAATGTTTTGTCCGTGAGTGGTGGATTTTGCAACATTCTTCTGTTCTGTTGTGTTAAAAGTTATAACTTCTCCCTTGTCTCTTAGGTTATTAATCAAACTTGAATGATGTTCATTATTCAACTGCAGGTACGGTTTCAATGAACTAGATGAGCTGTGGCCCGTAATTTTTATTATTTCCTGCTCGTTAACACCTGCTTTCGCTAGATGAGACACTGCACTTGACCTTGAAGAATGGTTCGTAATTTTTAGTTTTTTAGTGTCCAGCCCAATCATGTCCGCCGATTCTTTCATCCACTTCGACATTATGTTCACCCCCAACGGCATATTTTTGTACCATCCTGAAGAAGACGGTTTATCCCAAGCAATGTTTACTGTTAAAAAAAGTCTGTCAGTTTTTATATGTTCGTTCCTCTTGCTTAGCAATTTCTTGAGCAATCGGAAAGGACACGCATCAGGCTTTTCAGTATTTGGTATTAACCATTTACTATCAGTCAACTTTTGTGCCCCACCTTGCGCTGTTTTAGAGAAAACCGGATTATACTCTACTCTTCCAGTGGCCAAACCAGCATTGTCTGTTTCTTCTTGAAAATAATGCACTAAACATTGACAACCTTCTCCACCACGCCATGCTAGCTCATATGAAGCAATGTGATAAAAGCATTTTTGCAAACCGAAGGGTGTCTCCTCGTCGTAGCGCTTTATTATTTCAATGATTTGTTCTTTAGTTAGAATTGCAGAACTTTGCTTCCTTTTTTCTGGCACCTGTTGTAATATCTTACGTTTTGTATTTCTGGCTTCTCTCGCAGATTTAAATTCGATATCTTTAAAGGGGTCTAATTTTCTACTAAATTCGTTGTAGTACAACTCCTGCATTAATTTGGCGGTTTTATTCCACATTGTTTTAATAACGACTTCTTTGTAACCTTCTCCATTGCACCTTTTCATATTAAATCCCCAGTCTTTCAAAATGTTTGCCAGTTTTGTGACTGGTGTATTTCCTTCTAATTTGTAACCCCGTTCGTCGCAAAATGTTTGGAATTGTTTCCATATTGAATTATTACTAACCATAGTATTTTTGCACGAATTTTCTTTAATCTGTGCGTTTATATCTTCCACTGATGATGAACTAAATCGCTTATGGTTCATTGCTTCCAATTTGCAATAATACTGGTGACAGGTGTCAAAACTAGAAAATACGTTGTCAACAAACAGAAACAAAATACTAGAAAATATTCTCGGGAGAATAATGTACCAAGATTATTCTCACTATAATAATATTGTGATTGCACAGAATTAAACACGTGTCCGCAAATACTGCTAAACGATTGGTTAATAAAATTATTAAAAAATAATCTATAAAAAAATATTGCGCGAAAATTTTCCTGGTTTAATTTCATTTTTCGACTAACTTCTCAACTTTAATAGTTCACTGTAGCTACAACACTACACACGTCGCACTGAAACTTTTAATTTAGGTTAACTAAAGATGGATGTTAATTTCTAGTACTGACATTTGATTAGTGGGGCTTTCTATGTCTCAGTATGCAAAACATAAAACATCCCTTGTATTTTCGTACACACTTTTTGCATATCTTAATTGTTATGTCAAATTTGCTTTACGCATTTTTTGTTAATTCCTATAGTTTCAGCAATCGCATGAATAGTTAGCCGGCGGTCAGATCGGATAGGATTACCGGATGGCAGGGCATGTCAATTATGCGTCGTCTTCAACATCTTCTCGACCATCTTGGAAACGCTTAAACTACTCTCAAATATCCACGCACGCGATAAAAATTCATTGCCACATGACTTACTTTAATAAAAGATAAGTCCTAATAGCGGTTTTTTCATGTTTCATATGAAACTTCAGAACAATTCGTTGCTCTATTAAAACACCCATTTTTCCGGCAAGACAAAAAATAAATCTTATACAAATCGGTTATATATCTACTGGCGAATGCGTAGTATCGCTACCTGTCTCGTTATTTTATAACTTCACCTCGTATAGCTATATTCAAACGAGATTCAAGAGAATTTCTTCGGCGCTATGCCACCTGGATGAAACCTGAATACATCATTGCACTCCAGAGACAAAAACATAAGTCAAAATAATCGATATCTTCTGATGAACATCCAAAAAGGCAAAAACCATTTTTCAATACCAGTATTTTGTAATAATTTTCCATTCCAGACGGTTAAATCCACAACCCAATTTTGGTACTGCTCATCTCAAGATGTCTTGTAACATTTGTCACGCAATTAGACCAGAGTCTCTCCTAAGGCAGGATAGGTTTGGTTGGCACGGTAGGCTCTTCTAGCGACTGGAACCTTTGACCACGCAGTCCGTCCTTGGTTTTCAGAAAGGTAAAGAAATCGTTGGGACTTAGGTCAGGGCTGTACGTAGGATGGTCTAACAATTCAACGTTTTGTTAAAAATTCAATTGTCTTGCGAGCTGTGTGCGAACTTACATTGTCTTGGCGGAGGAAGATTCGTCGTTGTGGATTGGCTTCTCGGAGCTCAGCGATGACTTGCGGCAAACAAATGGTTGTATACCAATCGGCAGTAATAGTTCTTTGATCTTGTAGATTGCAGGAAAATTGTTGCTACAATTCCTGCTTTCGAGACAAATGTCGCGACCAACTTTCTGGAGACACTTCGAGAATGGATGACTTTTGTCGGCTTTTCTTAACATTGGAACACCCAAGCAGACGAATGGCGTATATTTTCTGGTTCGTATGAGTAAATCCAAGATTCATCACCACTCACGATGTTGTACATGTTTTTAAAGTTTCTTGCGTTGAAGCGGTTTAGATGATTTTGATACCAATTCACCTTAGCTGTTTTCTGCTTTTCGGTCAACAAATGCGGTATCCAACAGGAAACTATTTTCTTACAATTCTTCATGCAAAATTTTTGAAATGAGGTCTATAAAATCCCCAATGATACCTCAATTTCGCGATATGTCAGATGTCGATCTTCGTTGATGAGCTGGCGCACGGCATCGACATTTTCTCGAGTGACTGCCGTTTTTCAACGCTGGAAGGTTAGACACCCATCGAAATTTACAGGCATTGTGACCCTGAAAATAAGTAGCAATCAATCAAATATCGCCGTGATGATTCTCCATGTGTATTTTCCATTAGTAAATTAAATTAAAAATAAATTTTAAAATGAATTCTTCCTATAAAGTTCCATCATACCTACTTTCTTCTGATGCAAGTCTGGCGATGGTTGCGGAATCTTGCTTCTGGGTAGCCACTTCAAATTTTCGTAGAGTATCTATTTTCCTTCTCCGGTCACAATTTGTTCTAAAAGCGGCAAACAGTTTTGATGTGACAGGTGAGAATTTCAAATGGCAACTCTTTGACTTCGGTAGTCTTTGGTTAGTTCATGTGGGAAACCACTTAGTAAGGTTTTGAACTTTGCCAAGCGATCGCAACTGGTAACAAATGGCTTTACCCTAAGGATTTAATGATGTTGATTTTGTTCCGCTTCTTGAGGATTTTGAATCAATATGTATTTCAACAATGCCTTCATGTAAAAATCATTTACAGAAAATAATGGCTTAGTCCTAATAAAAGGGTACCTCCCAGATCAAACGCTTATATTCATCCATCTAAGCTCATCTTGTGCATCTAGACAGCCAAAAAAAGCGTCGTCTACTACGAATTTCCTCTGAGGAATGTAACCGTCACCGCTGACATACTATGAACAATTCCTTCAAGATATTTTCTTTAATAACGATGTCCCTCTACAATATAGGAAGTCTGGAATCGCGAAATTTCCAGATCGTTGTGAGTAATCGCGAGAATATATTCTTGTTCAATTGACGTAAACGCTATGAATTTATGCATCAATCCAATATAACATGTAGTGTTTATATACACATTTTGTTTATTGCTTCCTATTTATATTTATTACTGTTGCCTCTTCTCAGTTCGATTGTTTTCTATACAATATTTCGTTAATTAAATCCATTACATATATGTGGATATCTATCTCTACCTCTCTTTGCTTTGACCCTCGTCCCCAAAATTTTCTTGGCTATTCTGTCATCTTAAAATTCAATTAAACGATCGAAGCTTCTTAAATGATATTGTTCCACGGCTTCAAATAGTAGATTCTATTTTAAATCTCACAATTTAGTTTTGTAATTTGTCCTTCTTGGTAATGCCTTTAACTTTCTTTAAGTATCTTATTTCAATAGCTTTTTTGCGACATCAGATATCATTGTTGATCTGAATATCGTTTTATGCAAAGCCAAGTGACTTTTTCTTTGAGTTCATGTTATATCCATTTTTAAATAACCAAATGAGCAAATAAATTGAAAAAAAGGTATATAACCCCTTACCACAATTGTTAATCGTATCCTAAATACGTATACACCGCGTCCCCGTATAGAAAGTCTATACGGGGACGCGGTGTATAGTAGTTGTGCGTAAACGTTTCTCTTGCTTTACTGTGCCCCATGTGCGACTTTTAATTAGTAGTTTTTACCTACTGATGATGACCACTTAGTTGTCGAAATACGTATTTAGGATACGATTAATAATTGTGGTAAGGGGTTATATACCTTTTTTTAAATTTTTATTTAACCACAGTCTCCATTGAAAGAATTTAAATAAATTGAAACAATTATCTTTAAAAATAATCAATTACCTCCCTTGGAAATATTGATCCGGAAATATTAGCTAATGTGCAAAGGTTTATATGATACGTTAGCTTATTGTTGATTACTTTAATTTTAACACGATGTACACGCAAATAAGGAACTTAGCTTGTTTTAACATCGTATAAACTTCGTATACCTTGTGTCCTTGAAATAAAAAGAAAAGATGTAATTATATGGAATGTAAATCCAAAATATTTTCCTAAAATTTCCTCTCATACGCGAAAAAAAAATAACAAAGATATTTAAAAAATTTTTGTCACGTCACTGTGCGATCGACTATATTATAAAAGGCGATATCTTAAAGTTGACCGACAATAACAAAAAGAATAATTTTGTTATTGTTCATCTCATTCAGCTATTCAGCGTAAGTGTGTGTGATGTATTTATTATTTATACACATTCTGAATACTTTGAATTCATAGGCGTCATGTAACACAATTTTCTGGGAGTTTTAAATTTCGGAGTTCGCATCATAATTGGCACACAATATTTTAGATTTATGTTCTATATAAATCTTTCCATTTATCATACGTTGTCACTTTATTTCGAGGACACTATGTATATACGAGTACATAAAGTTTAGGTTTGAACACGAGAAAAAATGGTGTTCGTAAGTTATATATTAAATTTTTCAATTACTTAGCAAATACAAGAAATATTTCATCGCTCTGTAAAAGACGACACCTTTGATATATATTGTAAACTCCAGATAGACGTGTGCTGAAGTAACTGAAAAAGGATGATGTATGAGGCAAACTTGACAAAACTGACGTTGTTGTAAAATGTTTCGAAGTAATTAGGAGAGTAACAATAAATATACCAACATTTATTTTATTGCTGGCAGCAATATACTTATACACCCCGTTTACTAAATAAGAAGCAAAAATTCTTTGCGGTGTTTTAAGTCTTTTTTTGTATTGGGTGATCTTCGGAAAGATCCTTTGTTTCAAAGATACAGGGCGATAAAAGTTTGGATATTTTTAAAGTATAACTTTCTGAATTTTTATTGCATGGTTAGTAAACACACTGTACAACATTTAGTGCAATGGTATGTAACTAAATTAAAAAACAGGTCGATAAAATTAGCTAATTAATTAAAGCGTAAAATGATACTTTTCACATCTTACTCTTTTAAAATGTCTTTAATCGGGACATGACATTTGTCTCTGACTTGGGTTTGTACCCCTTGTGATAATTTCTCCACATTAGGAATTGTTAATCATAATGTGAGGATATAAACAGCATTATTTGTAGAATTACAGTTTACTGAAAATCTGCATGCTTTAAACGAATATTAAAAGAAATAGCGTTTAAAGCAAACCGTTTAAAATCTACTTCCATCATACTATAGAATAGTTTCGAATATTAATTCTTGAAGAAAATACAAACGCTAGTTTAAACTTCAATAATTTCCATTTCCAAAGGAATACCCGAATAATTTTTCATAAACATTTTTCAAAACTATCTTAAAGAAAACTCTACGGCTCTTCATTTAAAATCAATACGAATGAGAAGAGTAAATGCTGAACGATAGATCCAGAATTTACTTTCGCGATGCGAGATAATTTCTTAATTCGCAATAAATTCAACTTAAGTGAAGACAGTGTTTAAAAGTTGAAACGTGGCAGTGATAAATTACTTCATCTCTTACCAAATACCGAGCTATAGCGTAATCCTAGAGAAATATTTGTGCAGGTATGTATTGCCTGTACAGAAACTTTCCTGCCTGTAAATCAATCTATACACAAACCGACAGACAGACAAACACACGCGCACAATTAAACATACTACGGTATAACGCAAAAGCCTTCCGTACGAGTATATAGAGTATATAGAATTTTCTCGTATATACAAATATACATCCATGTTTTGCTAAAATAGATTAAAGTTGAAGTAGATATATGACTATCGCTTTAATGGTCTACATGAATGAAATAAGTATCACGATTTAAAAAAAAGGCTAAGAGTATTTTTCGAAAACATTCTTTAATAATACAAGGACAACACAAAACAAATACTTATTTACGTGAAAATTGCGGCAATGTGTTTCGTCTTTCGGTTGGACATGCCAGCGCATGATGGAGACATAATTCACAATTCGTATACAGTCAAGACGTAAAAGACAGAATGGGAAATAAAGTTCAGCGCCGGCCATTACCTTACGTCACCATCTCAAATGCTGATCCAACCAGCACCATCCCCATGCCAAACGTAAGACTGGCAAGTGGCTTCCATTGGACGAACACAGTTATAGACGAGAACCTGTATTAACGAAAAACTTCGACAAGGTATACAACAAAAACAATTTGGAACATACTAGAGTATATACCCCATTTATTCAGCCCCATTTAGCAGAAGCAGACAGTTATCGCAGAACTGAAGATGGCAAATGTGATTTTGCCGAAACGTCGTCCAGAAACCAGCACCGGTCTTTACGAAAACCAAACAGTGGAAACGCGGAAGAAAAACCCGGAATCACACACTACTACCCGCGGAAACCTAAAAGAAAACATATATATATATAACAAGTGTTCATTTGAAAAGTCAATCTAGTAGCATGTGATTTACTGAGAACATTTTGAAGTATGTCGTAAATTAAAATTTACTACTTAACCTACGAAGTCGTATATTTTGACAGTTTCATACATACAAATAAATAACAAGTAATAGGTATTTATTACCACTTCGAAAATAAGCCTGGACTAAAAAATTTTATGTTCTAAAGTGAAAGCCATTTTAAAACTGAGAAGCAATTTATTTAAACCAGAATCGACGCACGATTATTTTATGCACTAACTGATATTTGTGATTGACATTATCAAATGTTATTTGGATTTACGTTTACGGAACAGCAAACACATACTAATATATTATTCTATCAAAATTTCAAAGTAACCTAGATTGACTTTACAAATGAACACTTGTTATATATATATTGCAAAAAAGGGTCTTAACTTTTAACTTTCAAATATTAACAAAAAGATTCCAAAAAAAAAGAAAAAACTGAGAATTATATCATGTCTTTTATAATTTACATATTTCTTTTCATTTCGGTGGTATTTACAACACTTTTCCGCATTCATGGCGCCAAACCGATTTCTAAAAGTTTTTTTTACGTCCATATTTGCTCCAGCTTTCATCCGAACATTCGCAAATCCAATTTATTATCGAAACTCCGTGGAAATGTTCCCTCTTTCACCTATCTTGTGAACTTCTCCAGTATAAATATTTTAAAATTTAATTTAAACGTGGAAAAAGAGGAAAAACTTTTCGTTACTTTTTGGTCTCTTTCGACCTTTGTCTATCGAAAACGTTCAGACAGAAAGCCAAAGGGGAATATAGAATCGTTGTTTTTCTTGGCGATTTCCTTCTGTCCGTTGATAAACGTCGACTGTCACAATTTTTAACATATTTTCGCGTAAATCGTGGTAAATTTCTACAACTGAAAGAACGGTAAATAAGTGAATTCTGTTTCGGTCGATATTTTAAGTATTTCGCTAGTTATATGACGCGTAACGGAAATATAGGCAGCGGAAGTTTATTGGCGATGGAAAGGATATAATTTTACTAAATAACTTTAGCGCTGGGTCTTGCATATGTGACATTATTTAGTGAGTTATTGCCCTCAACACAAATCTTAAATACTGGATATATAAATGTAGTATAATAATAGCATTAGTATTTATAGAAAATAGTTTATACGAGTTTAGAATCAAGATTTTAGCTTGTTCTGACTCCTGAATTTTGAATATAGTTCTTGTGTTGTATGGGTACCTATTATTACTTTAAATCTAATTTTTATCTAGATATGCGAAAATACATTATCGTGACATTGCGACAAACAAAAAAGATTTACCATAACCGATCGTGGCTGCAATTACCCTGTATCTTGTACAGAAAATACGTAAATTTTTGGCCTCGTAGAACAGAAAGCCTTTTTTCAACATATAGGAATGGAAAATGCGTTTCTCTGAATCCTGGTCACCATACTATTGGCGCTGTCCGAAAGCAAATTGTGAAATATTTAGAATTAAAGGGGACATAATTATATACCGATCATTCTTAGTACATTCTTCCAAATATTTACCTATATTCTCCCAAATGATAGATGGAGAGAGTATTGGGAAGCCTTAAAACCCGCACATGCGGACCATATCATTGATCCTGACGTACCATTACCACGAATGGAGTTGCCTCGCTATGAGTGGAAGACACTCAATAGAATAAGAACGTCCCACGGAATATAAATGGGAGCTGACTGATACACCAACTTGCGAATGCGGAGAACCTCACCAGACTGTTCACCATATTTCAGCTGAGTGCCCCCTTACAGCATATGGATGAGACATGAGTGACATCTTTGAAGCAACTGACTCCGCGTTGGACTGGACCAATGGCCTCAATCTTAAAATTTAACTTTTAGATGTATAATCCATATTAACTATACGCTAAATAAATAAATTCTTAGTAACCATGGCTGTGGATCGGGTGGGAGCTATTTTGCATTAAATTGTGCAGGAAAATGCAAATCGAGTGAAATTTCTACGAGTTATGTCGATGATTCTGTCAATAACAAAATCGAAATGTCCAGAAAATGCTATGCTGTTGTCGGTTACTTTAGCATTCACTGGATCAACAGATGGTTCAATTTCAATTAATTCTTCGTCTAAATTTTGTATTAGCGGAAATAACAATTGCACTATAATTTTTTACATCTATGATACAAAGAAAACAGAGTAACTCTCAGGGCTAATTTAAATAATGGTATTAACTTGTAATACTGACAGGTAACTTGTAAATATAATACAAAGGTATTTTTAATAATATAAAATATTATTAAAAATCTGGTGTGAAGAACACAAATACAGGTTCACTATTAATATTTTTTGTGAACGTGTCCGAACATATTCCTCCCCAGAGACGTAGATACGTATTTCGCCTTTCTACAGGCTCATCGGTACGCCCCTGCTGGAGAAAAGATATCTTCAGACACATTCACAAAAAGGAAACCACATCGCCATATCACAGAAATTATCCAGACCGAGCGTAGAAGTAAATTCAGCGCTGCCTGTTGTCAGACAGCCGAAGTATCTCGCCCTGTACACACAACCAATGCGAACCAACGACGCCCTTCCAAAGGTGGTACAGCCATCTCTCTTGAAACTGTATTTTGCTTGTGTCTTCACTCATACTACGGACTAACCGCATGGGTAATATATCAGAATAATTGAAACTACCTACTCATGTATGTTTCAATTATTCTTGTAAAAATAAACTTTCGTAATTAATACGGTGTGTTGATAAATTGTTTTTTTACAAATGAGGAAAAAATCAAAATATTCGCGTTAGACTAAATAATAAATATATAATTATAGTATTATTATTATAATCATCATTATTTTTCTTAATTACATTTACCAAAAATGATACGAAATTAAACCAAACAAATATTCGACACTACAAAAATAAATAATCCTATTCTTGAGTTTGAAGGACACATTTATCAAATCAGTTATATACGCACACACATTATGTAATATATAGACATTAGTATATTTAATATCGTGTTGTCAAAACTCATGTAGTTAATCATTGAGTATAGTATGTCTGGTGGATCGCAATGTGACAAATGTTCTGAATAAATTATCGTGTCTATTAGCATTGATTTGCATAGGAAATTCGGCTCATGTATTTTTATAATGTAAACATTTCGGCATTTATTATGTCGACCGTACCAAAATAATTTAAATTTAAGTGTCATCGATGTTTATGTCAAAGCCGAAGAATTTGCGTGATATACATACAAAATGAATGCATATACATATATACGTACTATGGATATACAACGATACTATCTTATATTTTTTAATTGTCTACGATTTTAATGCGTTGAATAACACCTTGATAATTACATTTTAAAACAATATTGTTTGGTAGTCTTGAATTGTTTTTTCTCTTTTCATTAACATAACTAGATGATAAATTCCTAATAAGTCTTCCCAAAAAGTGTATACATATTAGAGATTGAAAAGGACTTTATAATAACTTATGTCCTAAAAGTTTTTTACGATCAAAATCATTCACTCATCATAAAGTACATTTTAATACTTAACTAAACTACATTATTAAACTATGTGAAGTGGCCCATTCTTCTCTACCAGACGTAAATTTCTATGAATGTCTCTCATCAGGTACTGGACGGACACCAAATCGATTTCTCTCAGTGTTTCGTAAATTCACAATCTTAGTTTGTCCTCATTTTGGGCTTCTCACCCGCCATGATAAACCTTCCGCGACAGTAAAGCCCAAAAATCCTCTATTGGGCGAGCCTGAGGCAAGTTTGGAGAGTTATCGTTGTTAGAAACAAAATATATGTGGTGTTATCGAACCTCGTTTTGGGTAATTCAGCAATGGCTTAATGCCAATTCTGCCCAAAATATGGTATTGTCATCAGCATGATGTTCATTGATTGAAGCAATTTGAAAAATAAGTTATTAATGTAGTTCTGACAGTTCAAAACTTTGCCTCTTACTCTTCCCATGAAAGGCCAGGAGGATATACCCTTCGTAGAAATTGCGCACCAAACAAGTATTTTATCGGCGAATTTCGATTTATATTTGTACTTAACATTGTCAGGGCATTCCACTAGATTATCCGTATAAAACCTATCGTATCCTTTCACTTCGTAGTTAACTCAAAATGAAATACTTTTCATCATTTATAATGATTATTTTTACACCGGCAAAATGTACGCGCGTGAGTTGACGGCGGCATCTTGATATACGTAGCAATTGGTGTCGAGTGTAGTTGGCGCACACGTTTTCTTCAATATTTTAGACCATTTCTTTTCAATTCCAACGATACCGTACTCTTCGAACCGTCATATGTTGACTGGCATCCTAACTTGTTTTTTTTTTCACTTCAACAGCGTCTATGCTTTGGAAGGTTAAAACATGGAATTCCCTGCTCGCTTTAAGATTTGAAGTATTTCAGCATTGCGCACCAGCTCAACCAAGTTGTAGTATTTCATTTTTTTTTAATTTTAATTTTATTGAATTTTGTGCCAAAACTTTTAAGACTCGTTATTATTAATAACAATAACTAAATCAACCTAAATTGATTCTTATAAAATCTTAAAATTACCACTATTGTGTGTTGCACTTGGCCTAGGTGATCTGAACCCTCCAAACGCGAAATTTCGACTCAAGGTGTTTGGTTTGACTGTCTAAAATATGAGCTTCTATGTATATCTTGATTTTACTGATATATTTATTTCAAAGAAAGTGTGCTATTGAACGCTTGTTTAGTGGAAGTCTAGTTCCTACTGGACAAAACGTCTATCTCCACACTGTACATAGTTTTATTTGATCCCTAATCTACGAATATTTGATTACTAAATTCAATTACGCAGATATCGTTTGTGGAAATCTGTTCCTATGCAATTACTTTGATATCTTGCATAAATATTAAATTACAATGATGAATTTATAGTTAATTAATTTAAACTAATTATCCACATACACTTTGAAATATTCGATTTGAATTTTTACAAACTTCAAACTATTGCGAGCCATTTTACCTACGTTGATCTTTGTTCTTCAGAAGAAACGTTTACGAAACACGTAATTGTATCTCAAGCATGTTCAGTAAAAGAATATGAGGATGAAGTTCGTAGTTGATATCAGTTACATTCAGATACACTAACAAATTGGCATACATATTTCTTCAAATTCGGATATTTTTATTCATTCCCGCAGATCCCACATGTGCGAAAATCGTGCGGAATCCCGCATTTGCGGGATCCCGTGTTTGCGGGATTGGATTCCCTAATTGAGATGATACACTGAATTAGATGTTATTCCACGTTATATACAGGTGCACTCAAAGCACAACCCATTTTAACTGCGTTTTATGCCTATCTAAGCTACATTTAATTTTTCTAATTTATACCAAGGTGAAATGTTACAGCAATATGTTCTACAATCTAACAATTTTGTGAAACAGTTATCGAGTGTTATTTTAATTATATTATTAAATATTTGTTAGAAAACGTATTTTCTCGCATTAGATCATGCCAGGCATATAAAACATAAAAAAAAAACAAGTTAAGAGTGTGCATAGAACTTACACAGTGGTTTATGAATTTTAATTCCGTTTCTTTAAACCTACGAACGCTTAAAGCACATTTAAAATCGTCGTTGTGTTTTTCTTTGTTCTCCAACATATTCTTTCTTTTCCAATAACTTCTTTTAATCGATAGCAGTGTTAATCCTATTACATTATTCCAGACGATAGCAATTTGCCTTAACAGGTATATCCCATTATGTACTTACAGATAGAAACTATGGTTTTCTTACTAATCAACAAAATGAAAAAAAAACAACGACTTGTCCTCTTGTAACGTTAACCACTTTCCTTATTGTCCGCGAGTTTATTTTATGACTGAGACCGCAGAGGAAGACGTATTTCTTCCATAAAACACACCAAGTGTTTCGTTCATGTTAAGGAAACGAGTTGTGTCAGTCAAGTGAACTTCCTTCGCTCGATTCTTACGAGCCTATGGGGATTCATTTAATAAGACCTTTCCTTCAAACGTAGATGGTTCGTACGTCTTCCTTACAAGAACTAATGTACAATTAGGCAATGTCAAATGCTATTTGACTAGATACAGCTAAATTACTTACTATCTTTCAACTCTCCATATGGTATTTGCAGTCATATAAGCAATACGTAATAAAAATGTTTCGTGGCCGAATTACTTCTATTTTGAATCGAAGACTTCTACCAAGTACATTTTAAATACTAGTGTATTGGATAATTGTAGAGGAAATGATTTTTATACAGTCCCTGGTCATTAAATTAGAAATACATAGAAATTTCATAATATTAGTGTAAAACTCAAATAAAATAATTTTTTTTTTGAGAACAAGAAGTAGAAGAAAGATAATTTAAAAAAAAACGTAAATATTTTTGGGTAATTTTGTCGTTTGGTTATACTGCCAAAACTACCACTTATGATTTTAACCTGGATATTGTCTAGATTGGCCTAGATACTGTTGAAACTATTTTTCTCCAAAATAATCTCTGATTTTACCATAACTAGAGATTGGACCCATCAGACCGAAATTACGATGGACCATATAAATAGTCTATAACATCGCTAGGTACAACACGCAGTTATTGAATGGCACTATTAATTCGTTAACCGCATATCTGTTTTTTGTCGTTGAATTGTTACGCAATTACTTCAATATTCAATTTCTTTCTCCAGGGGCGTAGACAGAGGGGTGAGGAATTTTAATAATTTATTTAATTTATTAGTTTACATTTCGTAAAATAAATAAAGTATAGTGAGTTAGTATCTCTTTTTCATTGTTTTAACTGCTAATTGAACTACTAATTGAAAACAAACGGGTGGTGATCTATAAAATACGAAATACATTTTTATTTGTTTGTTTTGTAGTTCAAGTTGAGGAAAAGAGTATTAATATTAACTAACAATACTTTCTCAAGGTTCTCTTCGGTAAAATTTGTTCTTTGAATGAAATACATCCTTGTAGATAGAAAACGTCCTTTCTACATCGCAACTGGTTATAGGTGCATACTGGTAATATTCTTTTATTTCAGCGTATTTAGCAGTTATATTTTGAGGCAACGTCCCCATACACAATTGTTATTAAATCTGGATTTCTATTAAAAACTGCGTCTAACTTTTGCCGAAGGCCACATCCGAAGTCACTTGGAATCTTTTTGTAATTATTAAGCACATCTAATGTGGTTAATCTATCATTTAATTTGAGATTTTGATTTTCAAAATAAGTGATTAGTTTTGGCAAATTTCCAAAGTGTTCCTGAAGAAAATACAACTGATTTTGTAAATTTGAAATTTGTATTAGTTTCTTGCACTCAGAAATACTTCCAGCATCGTCATTTAAACATGTAACGAAATTTTGTAAACTATTGAAATTCTCTGCATAAAAACTAGTAGCTTCCAACCATGTTCCCCATCGTTATTACTGGAGAGGGTGGCAGTGACAAAGATGGAAGTTTTTCCCTGTAAATAGCTACGCTTTTCTGTAAACTTTTCTAAAAGCGGGTACAAGTGTACCAACTTCCGGAAGGGTGTGTTATTAATATATTAATAACGCAATTTTGAGAAAACGAAACAGAGAGAACAGCTTCGGAGATTCCTTCAAAACATAATTCAAGAATAAATATCTGAACCGATAAAATATTTTTATATGCTTCAACAGATTTTAAAATGGGCGCAAATCAGGCGATGGTGACCCTCGGTCTGGCAGAGCTTCCACTTCAAACACTAACGAAAATATCCAGAAAATCCACATACTATTAGGGTAATGGCTGATGAACTGAATTTAAGTTTTTAGTCAATTTTAACTGAAGGTTCCAACATACGTCAAGTATCCGCTAAATTCATTCCAAAATTGTTGTCAGACGAGCAGAAAGTACAGAAAGTGCAGAAAGTATGGGCTAAATTCATTCCGAAATTGCTGTCAGGCGAGCAGAAAGTACACCCGACTTTAAATGCCCGAAAATTGCTTAATCGTTATTATAGGCGACAAATCATGGGTTTATAGACCCTCCATTATACAGCCCTGACTTAGCACCTTGCGATTTCTTTTTGTTTTCAAAAATTAGAGATAAAATGCATGGAATCACTTTTGCGTCATCAAATGAAGGAATAGACAATTACAAAGACCTGGTTTCCGAAGTGTCTCAGGAAGAGTGGCTTGCATCGTAGTGCCATTGTGAAATTACGAACCCCGTCTTAAAACTTTCTGATCACACTTCGTATACTTAAACTAAAAGTAACGTCACATATTCTGTTCGTCTATGTCATATTTGCGATTATAGTGCTTGGAAGTTTCCTAAAGTTATATTAATCTAACAATCTGGATTATATATTATTAATTACACTAGTTTATCGAGTTTAAAGATACTTTTTCTAGTTAATTTATTCATTACGTGAGATGAAAAACGATGTAATTAAAAGCACATTTTAAGACTATATTACATTCTAGTGCACCTATCCTGGAAATTATAACAGCATATTTCCTTTTCGTCTAAGTTACCTGGTCTTTTGATGATCACGAAACTATACAACGATGGCCCTTTTCCAGGGTATCTCATTTCCAGCGCTGGATTTGTCTACGATGGATGCAAAAGCAAATTAAGCACGAACTTTGCATAACACAAATTCACAAACTCCACTAAACGCTAGCACTCTGCCATTTTCCTTAATTATCCTAATTATATAATGAGCGAGATCAACGACGAACAAAGTTTGTATGGAGAAAAGATGCGCCCGTCCCCCATGAACTTCACAGTAGGAAATATATTTTCGCGCTTAAAAATGATGTTTATTTATGAAACACGTTGCTTTGATACACGAAAAAAAATGTTAAAAATTATAGTGTTTAGCAAATAGGAATTGTTTAAATACTACTACTAAAGTAAACATTAAGAATTAATAATCGCAAAAAATATTACACGATCTGTGATATTAACAGCACTATGAAATAAACGTTCGGATTTCAGCGTTTCAGTTATCTGTATCTTCGACTTTATCAATCTGCAAAATTACATTTAGTTATTCTTATTATACTATACTAAATACAAGTAATTTTTTTTGGTTTTAGCGACCTTTAATGAAATAAAATAAGTCTATTTATGAATACTACGTTTCGACTTTTATTAATTTTTAATCTTTGTCAAGTTTGTATATATTATTACAAATAGGGGTGTTGGCTAGGTATAATAATAATGAAATTATTCTAAGATAAATAATAAAATAATATTTTAGTTATTTTGTAATACAATAATTTGTGGTGTTGGTGAAGTGTCATCAAAGGTCCAGGACGTGCGTGATGGTGGTTAATTAAAATAAATATACAACAACTTAATACATAAAATAAAACACAGCGGCGTCCTTAAATTGGTATATTTATATTTACATAATAAGGATTTGAAATTCGTATATTTAAATAAAGGAAGTTGATGTATGTAAAAGTCATTAAATTAGTAATATACACACAAGGGGCGATAAATTAGTAATCGAGAAATTAATATAAAATATCTGAAATAGAAGGTGAAGCAGCAATAAAAGAAAGTAATATGTACACGAGGAGCGGCAATTAAGTAACTAAAATTAACACATAAAAATACTCTGAAACGAACGTATAAATGGTAGTAAATTAAGAGTTAATTAATTACGATCAATATAAAATAATCTCTGTATAGAACAATACAGTTACCTTGAGTTGGCAGCCACGTGGTCTGAAGATATACTCGGACAAGTATATGTAGAGCGGTGTTGGCCGGTGGGATAGGAAATTAATTAGTTTAAATTAATATGAATTCGCTTAAAAGAATAACATATATAGAACAATACAGAATTACCTTAGAAGCGGAAGAACACCTGAACGGCGTGACATCGTGACTTGGACAGTACACGAGGTGTGTGTGTAACCTTCGGAGGCACTAGCGAAAAAGCCCTGATCGTTGTTCGTATCGAAAGAAAAATGTCTAGAAACGGTCGGTTTATGATCTATCGAAGAGGGGGATCGATATCTTGAATTATAGTTAATTAAAAGCGCGACCTGAAGACGTCGTCTGTCAATGTCATAATTATTCTTAGAATAACCCTTGTGACATAAGCTTCCTAACGATATCAAACAAGACATATAAAAGAAGATGTAAATAATATTAATTAAGAATTTAAAAATGGAATGTTCTAGAAGAAATTCGATATTCTAAATTCTACATTACGGTTATCGGTTGACGGTCCAGGTAATAAGGGTCGTCGGCGGTTGAGGTTATAACAAAAGAAAATACTTTCTCTTTGGAAACGAATATACAGAAGAAATGTCTTAAGTTTAATATAGAGATATTCAAAGAAGAAATATTATTTAAAATTACATAAAAATATTTCACATGCTAAGCGTAACAATATCGTATGATCAAAAAGTCTTTGGATCGCTATTGCCGTGGAATTTACGAGATATCTATGAAATTATTTATTTCAATTAGTTTTGACATTTACTTGACAACTTTCATGTCAGCAGGTTATAATTCAAAATGTTTCAATTAGAACATAAAATTTTTATTATCAAATCATACTACAGTAATGGAAATATAGGTGAAAATGGTAATTGGGTTTATTCACCTCGTTTATGTTTGAATGAGTTCCGAGAGAGATTTCCCAACTTCGCAATAATCGAACGAGTTTTTTTTCGGCAACTTGGGGCAAATTTGAAGAAACTGGTAATATCAGCGATAGTGTTCGATCTGGAAGAAGACGGGCTAGAAATGATGATGTTATTGATCTGGTTAGGCAACGCATGCAGGAAGAACCTACCTTATCCTTGAGTAGATTGAAACAAGAAATCAATTTAAGTTATGGGACGTGTCAAACCATTGTTAAACATGACTTGAACATGTTCCTTATAAACTGCAGATGTGTCAGAAGTTACTGCCACCAGATTATCAGAAGAGCGTATCGTACTGTACCTGGTTTAATGACCATATGAATAACGATATCCTTGATTTAACATTTTTTACAGACGAATCTTATTTTTACCTATCTGGATACGTTAATAAACAAGTTATGCGTATGTGGAGCGAGAATAATCCTAATTTTCATAGTGAGGCTCCTTTACATAGTCCTAAGATTGGTGTTTGGGTTGCAATGTCCCGCAGACGGGTAATAGGGCCAATATTTTTTCAAGAAACCATAAACGCTGAAAGATATATAAATCAAATACTTGATCCTTTCATCAATCAATTGCACGATGATGAACTTCATAATGGATACTTTCAGCAAGAAAACGCGAGACCGCATGTTGCTCGAGTAACCATGGAATATTTACGTCAATTTTATGATGAAAGGTTAATATGAGACGGACGTTACCCACCTAGGTCTTGTGATTTAAGTTTCTTATTCCCATTGCTTAAGAATAACATTTTTAAAACTCCAGTTCACACTTTAGGTGAATTACAAGAACGTATTGTTGAAAACTGTCTCACAGTAACACCTGATCTTTTAATTAAAGTTTTTAATAACATGGGCCGACGTGTTAACCGGTGTATTCAAGAACAGGGAACACATTTTCAACATCTTTTATAATTTTTTATTGTAAAAGTGTACCTACCTGAATGTTATTGTTTCATTGTGGGAGTTCTTTTCTTAACTGTAATGAGCCTTATTTTTTTTTATTAGTTACTAAAACTTCGTTTATTTATAAATGCATTCTGTAATCTCTTATTAAAATTAAATATAACATACATAAAATGTAAATAAATACCATAACCTAAAATCTATTTTATTTGTGACTTATGCGTACTTCAAGGTAATGAATCACAGAAGTAAATAATTTTATAGATAGCTTTACGTTTCATGGCTATCACTATCCAAAGACTTTTTGATCATACGTTATAAACTGTAAAGGAACAAAAAATTCTGTTTTTAATAATATTTTTTATGAAAATTTTTTGTACAACTAAACTCACCAATTGTTCTATTAATTAATAAATGCTTTCCATGAACTCAACTTAAAATTATACACTTCAACAATTTTTTTCTTTTTCTTTTCATAGTTGTTTTTTTAATGGGATGTGTGTTTCAAACAGATATTTTGTGTGCTCCTTTCTATAAGTGAACCTAACGGACTTTTTTTAATTGCGTTTTTGTGTGAATTGTTTTTTTTATTATGCTCTTGACTTATTATTTTTAACATCTGTTCGGAAATTGTAAAAGGGGGTATATTATTTGATAAGTGGGTAATAAACTTTTGAAAGTCCATGTATTTCGTTTCGATCATTAATTGTGTTGTTGTTTTTTAATATGTGTATCGTTTCTTAAATTTCCCTGGTTTTCGTGTTATTATTTTTTGTTAGTATTTTTGTATTATCAAAATCAAAATTGTGTTTAAATGTTGCTTCATGTTTTTTTTACGGCTGTTTGATTTTTCTCTTATTTTGGCCTTTTAATCTTTCCTGAAGTAGCTGTTTTGTTTGGCCTACGTAAACTTTTGACACAGTCTTTGCAGGGTATATTATATACTGTATGTGATTGTTTAAAGGTTGGTGTTGGGTCTTTTAATTTTGTATGTAGAAATTTTAGGTTTTTTTCGTTTTGGTGTGCTAATTTAAAATTAAATGGTTTGATTAAATTGTTTAGTCTTTCGGATAATCCAGTTATATAGGGTGCAGGGATATACGTTAGTTTAATTTACGTTGTATTTGTATTTTGACATTTAGTTTTGTTATATATTTTGTTTAGTCTGTGTTTTATAATGTTTTGTACAAAATGTGGTGGATAATTATTTTTCGTTAAAATAGCTTTAACTTTATTCAGTATTGTTGATCTGAAAATTGGATTTGTGTGGTTTATAGCCCTATCTACTAAAGCTGTTAAACATTTATTTTATGGGATAGAGGTTGATTTGAAAAAATGTTTACGTATCTGCCAGAAGTATTAGGTTTTGTGTACCATTTCGTTTGTATGTTGTTGTTTAGTTTTATTAGTGTTAAGTCTAGGTTTATTTTCTTCTATTTCAATGGTAAAATTTAAGTTAGGGTGAAAATTGTTGAAACTATTTTGTACGTTGTTTATTTCCTTTTCTGGCAGCATAATTATACAGTCGTCGACATATCTTTTAAAAAATGTGGGTTTAAAATTTAGGTTTTTGATTACATTTTCATCATTGTACTCAAGTACTAATTGGGCTACCAAACTCGATATCGGTGCTCCTATTGCTAAGCCTTCGATTTGTTTATAATATTTCTTAGCAAGCTGAAAATTCATGGTAAGCATTTATTAACTAATAGCGCTACTTGATGTCATCCTACATCAAGTAGCGCTCCGAGAACTACCTCCTGAAGATGGCAGCAGCGAGTCTGCCGAAAGCTCGAGTAGAAACTAGTCCGTTCACGGACTCCTCAACGCGGGTCGGTTCCAGAAATTCAATCAACACACACACATATTTACAACTTACAAGAATTATCGACCGTACTATATTAGTTAATAATAAATTAAAAACGGGCAAGCGGTTTGTCAATTAAAACTAATTTATTTTCTATCTCTCTATACTTCGCAACGAATTTGTTGCTTCTTCAGGAGATGCTACAAGATTAGTGAACAATGCATTCATAAATTAATGTATGCAGCAATAGCAAAATAATCACAGAATGTAGAGTTAAAAAATGGAAATGACGTACATAGACATATTAACATTGATTAAATTTAAATTTAGAACATCAAGGTAACTATGGATACATGGTTGCACATCATCTTTTAAAAAACATGTGTATGTAAAAGTCAAAATATAAAAAAATATATAAAAAACATATAGCAAAAAACTAAAGTCACAAGAATGTCAAAACCAAAAACAATACTCTATAAATTTAGCAATACGAGGACCAGTTAACAAAAATTTTTAGATGGTCAACTAACCGCCAAATCGAGTATATTTAAATAAATTATACTTAGTCCGTTAGTATCAAACCTATAATTAACGTTATTTGTGTCATTTCTGAAAAGGTTCTTTTTTATATGATTATTTTCAACGTCTAAGATCTTAACGTCGACAAAATTAATAGCGCTTGTGTATACTCATAGGAAACTTATAAATTGTGGTAAATTTTTGAGTATATTTAGCACTCTTCGTGACTGTATTCTGTTTTTGTGTTTCGCGCTACTAAATCGCCAATTGGTTGGTGATACAATTTCGTAACCTGAGTTGAAATGGTAGTCGGGCATTCTTTTGCCTACGTTTGAAAATGCACAGACTATTGCGTTTGGTTTCTAGAACAATTCTCTTTTATTATTCATAGCACTGGTTAACAAATTTAAACTTTCTTGAAATAACATTAATGAAAATAAGTGTATATGGCAACATTTACAAATGGCATGGTAATACTCTTTTCTGACATTAGACCCAAAAACACCATTTACCACCCCACAAACCCATCTAGACCAACTCAAATAACATATAAATTCTCCAGACTTCGAGTATAAAGCACATAGATATGCATTTGGAACAACAAACTCACATGCAAGTAAAACATAACCAAGAAAAAACGCAAGCGAATATACTTAGTGTTGGAAGAAATGCAATAGTTAATACAATGAAAATCTAACACTTCATTAGAAATAAAAATTCTGATTTACAAAACAAAACAACACAAAGGAGGCTATTTAAGATAATGTGCATGATCACAAATGTCAGAAAAAGATACAAAAAGATAGTGTATCCTAAGAAATTGGAAAGTAATCAGGAACTCGCAGAACATAACGGTAGATGACTAAAAAGAAAGAAGAATAACGAAGACCTATCATTAGAGAGGACACCATCAAAGGCAATGAATTGCAAATCTAGTTTTATTCAGACATCTCATTCATAGAATATGCTGTAATTATGATTACCAATAACCATACATGTTTGTCAAATGGAATAAATAAATATTGGTGTTATTTACATTACACTATTACTACCTATATTCTAGCTTGCCAGGATACACAGTTTCAGAAAACCTACACACACACGAACAGATATCTCAACACATTTTCACATCATCACCGGACACAATTAAACGCTCTACTAAGAACATTAATCCACAAATCTCAAACTCTGTCAGACGCAGAACATCGAAATGAAGAAATGAGAAAAATAAAAAACATATTACAAGCGAACGGATATTCACAACACACCATTAAGAGAGCGACACGTATTAACAACAACCAGCCAAAAAAGAACGAGGGATCTACACGGACAGCATTTCTCCCTTACGTGAAAGGTAGCTTGTGGTCCTAAATCAAAAATTGATACGTTAAATACTGTAACATGTACATTTCTTCAAAATCTAATGATTATTTAACATAAACATGTAAAATATATAAATAATATAAACATATAAAATACATGAAGTTATCATACAGCGACAAAATATTTATTCTCTTGTTTTCAGTTTAATCATCTCTTTTAAAAACCAGCAGTAGTCATCCAACATAGACGGATTACAGCGTCTCTGGTTTCCTTTATCCTGACGTTCTTCTGAAAGCTCCCTCCTTGTTCATTGTATTTTCCAACATTTCCAACGCCTCATAGGCATAGCAAATCTCGTCCTATCAGATGGCACCAGATAATCTGGTGACATCTGACGGACTAAAGATATTATGCCGAAAGTAGCGATTTTCTCTCGTACAGCTATGCCGGTACAGAAAGGAAAAACTACGTATGTAGGTGTAAGTCCATTAACACGATGCCAGATGGCAGCAAATACACCAAAGAAATTTGTGCACATTAATACGCATTACGCATTTGCTAGAAATGAAATGACATATTTGCGTAATTTTTTCCTTTCTGTACCGGCATATCTGGACGAGATAGCTATTTTCGGCATAGTCTCTTTTGTTCGTTACATGTCACCTGATTATCTGGTACCACCTGATAGGACAAGATTTGCTAGGCCTATGAGGCGTTCCTTCAAACTTTACTTCACTAGACAAACTGACGAAGTCTATTGTTGTGACAGAAACACATATCTTTGGCAGAAGTAAATTTCGGCAAATACAAGGTGTATGTCCATATGTACAGATACGGATATGTGTAATGCATATCTGTTTCATTTATGATAAAAACTCTTGAAACTAATCTTTAGTGAAACATAAAAGTCTCTTAATAGTTGCCTCTCGTAGTAATTCTACCTACGTTGTTTAAATTAAGGTACGCACAATTTAAATAATCCCATGATATATTCACAACAAACCAGATTATCGCAGCATACTTTCTGCAAATTACTGTGAAATCGAAATTCTGCAAGCGGTTAGAATAATTTGCGAAAGCATAAGTTTAATACATATTTTGCCTGAGTCCATTAACATATACTCCTGTTTTAGTAATTCTACTTAACTGTAGCTGCTTGGAGTGATATTCTTATTCAAATAATTTATAGGGTTACATGGATAAAATTAAAATATTTGCGACTGTTTTAATATCGCCCCATCGTGACCGGAAACGGGAAGCTGTGTCATTAATATTTAATATTCATAAAGTACGCAATTTCAAAACGCTGTCTCAAAGAAAGCTACCTTGCTTGAGACCGCCTTCTTTAATCATTTTCAATTTTGTAGTACTCCATCTTAGATAATGCAACGGAACAATTACTGTTAGTTGTATGCAGTTGCAAAGCAAAGCGAAATGTCTGGAAATATATTAGTAAGGAGTGAAGAACGTTCTAAAAGACGAGATATTAAGCATCCTTTCTTTTTTTATTCTAGCAATATACGACTGTAATATTATCGTCTGATATTTCTCGAGTTCGTATCATTATTTAGATTAGGTCCACATGAAAAACATTATTTAAAATTAAATTTTCAAGGGGAACGGTTAGCTTTGAAGTTATAGTCAGTAATAAATGCGACTGACTGCACCTGGGACTAGACCCGACTGTTAGTCAGTTTTCATTTTTATTTTATGCAATCCTTTTTTATATATTACTTGCTTTACATTTGCTTTCTATGATAGTGAGGTAAATGTCTCTTAATTGACTCTTTGTATTAAATGTGAATGTCTCTTAATTAAGTCTTTGTATTCGACTTTAAAAACTGCTTCTACCTGGGTTTTGTTGATGATTCAATTCGCAAACTACTATTTCAATTTATGAAATAGTGCTAATTGCTGGGAAAATATAGAGAGAACACGGGAAATGAATTAGTGTTTCCCATCCTGAAGCACCAAGTTTCACAAAGTGCAAAGTCTTATCTTGCAAGAAAAATGTTTTCTTCCTTCTGCAAGAGAAGTGGTCTTTCTGCAGTACGACGTATAGCATCTTTTATTTAAAATTAGTAGAGATTCAAAAGCTGCGATATTGTAAATCCTGTTTTTAAATTTTCATCACGCGAACGAGAATAAAAGAAGCGAAGTATGTTTAACGTTTAATCTCATTTTATGTTATATCTCAGATCCAGGTAAGGTAAAGGTATACAAAATATTTTTTCAAAATAATTATTGGGACGTTTAGAGGGCGCTTAAAGAAGCAATTTATTGTTATAAATTTATTGGGGGAAATGTATTGGAAAGCTACAATTAGATAGCATGCTTTACCTTTTGTATTATACGAGGGATAAGCTGAAATTATTGGGAATAAAAAACGCGCTTAATATTTTCTAGGATTTTATTTTAAATATGCTCAAAGTAATTCCCTTTAGCAATGATACACTTGACCATTTTTCTTTCCATTGTTTAAAAGCTTCCAACCAATCTTCTTCTTCAACCAATCGATACACGACTCTCTTGGCAGGTAGCAAGGTCGAAAAAGGGAATATAAGTTTCGTCACCCTGTCACTATTTTGAAAAAAAATTGGTGCTCGCCATTATTTAAAAAAATTAAAAGTTTCATTGCATATTCTTACGCTCTGATTTTTGGAAGTCAGAAAGGTGATGCGGCACAAAACGACTTTCCACTTATTTAAATGCAGGCGATCGTGTGTGATTGTTTTAACAGCTGAAGATCCAATCTTGAGTTGATGCTCTATTACCGCATAAGTGGCTTTATTGTCCTTTTTAATTATTTTTTAACAGTAGCAATGTTTGTGTCGGTAAGAGCCATACGAGGAGCCTTCTTTATGCTGCACAGAATTTACTTCACGTTCAAATTCCTTATACCACCGGTAAGTTGTAGCTAAGGAAGATGCTTGTTCACTAAAAACTGAATCTAAACTCTCTTTGTACTCATAAGTGCTTAAACCTCTTCTAAAATCGAAATAAATTATGATTCGGAAGTGCTCTCTGGTTCCATTTTCTTTTACTTTTAAAAAAATAAGTAGCTGAGTTATAACGAACGTATCTACAACAACTAAACGTTGAATGATAGATAAAGAGTTACTCTAAATAAATACTGTATATTTGTTTTTTCCCAGTCTACTAGATTTTCATATTCTCAATAAATTCAACTTATCCCTCTTATGTTATATGTTATGTATACCTAATAACCTATGTCTGACACACAACATCAACAAATATTTGTAATTTACTAAAGAAAACACTCGGTATATTTGTTTCACAAAATATATTTATTAGATCTCTAACATATGTTTCGACTTTTCAGTCATTATCAAAGAGTTTTTAAACTATAAACTATAGAGTGTTTTCTTTAGTAAATTATTCATTATGTTTCACCAAGAGCCAACCGTGGATTCGATACATTATATTAAATATTTGTAATGCTAGTCGCATACACAAAGGCATTAATGCGATTTATTGTGTGTAAAATATATTTAGAAAAGTATATTTAAGCACATTTGTAGTTAAATATAAGTGAAAGTGATGTTTGCTTTATATTGGTATGTATTCAAAAGGAGTATTAATTACGCAAATTTAGTTAATAATATGTGTCGGACGTAAGGTCAGCAACGTATTTTATTTAATTTTAGCTTAACAATTTATTTCCACTAAAAAGTTTATTAGAATAAATTGCTTTTTTAAAGGTGTTCTAAAGGGACCAATAATTATTTTTGAAATATATTTTATTTACGTATTCTTTACTTGAACCCAGATCCGCTTGAACAACTTCGTTTTTGCAAATTCATGTAAAAATAAATGAAATGTTTCATAACTGACTTGAATTCGTTAGCTTTATAAAGTTCTAGGTGTTTTAATTTCGAATTAATTGGAATAATGAAGTGTAGTTTAGAATTTGTTCTTTGTAATTAACGTGAAGCTTTCATTAAAGATAGAACCTCACATGATTCAAATGTCCTGTTAAATTTGCGTAAAAATTTAGGTTCTGTAGTTAACATTTAGTTAATTTTGTGTTTTAATTTAATTAATTTGTCTTTCATGGTATTGCTTTTAAGATATTTCTTTTCGATTTCTTTCTTCCGACATTTTCTTATTGTATTCATACATCTATGTAGATTACACATTCTAAAATAAATTATTATTATTGCAATGATTCGATTTTGATTGTCTAAGTAAAAACCATATATATATGGTTTTTGCTCAATAAATATCATATTTACATTGACAACATGAATGAAATAATTCTAACAAGTAGCAACCAACTTTATCACAATGTTACACCATTGTTTTGGTGTAACATTGAGCGACATAAAAAATTTATTTTATGCTTAAATAATATGCAAATCATTATATTTGTACTGAAGAAAAATATTGCGAATAAATAATATAATTCTGATAAAATTTCGTGGGCCGGGGTCACTTGTAGTAAAATCTTCTTGCGGCTTTCACCGCATTGTAATTTTAGGCGACGGTTTGCTGTCAATACTTCTTCAGGATCTGGTATCAGACTGATTCTCTTTGTTGTCGGTTTTCCTTGTATATGGCCTTGGATCACTGGTGTGTGATCGTTTTGCTTTATTGGTCGTGACGGATTCTCGTAGTAGGCTCTTCGAAGTGGTTGAAGTTAGGACGTTTTTCTATTTCGATGGATTCTATAATAACTCTTCGATGGTGATTCTTCGTTGTAGCTAATTCTTCTGCTTCTTCAAAATTCACTGTGTGTCTGTTTTTCGTGTACATGTTCTGCAACCGCTGATTGTCGAATTCTTTTTCTTCTTCTGTCGCTTAACTATTTGCCTAATAGATCTTCCTGTTTGGCCAACTTACCTCTTTCTACACTCGCATATTAATTTATACACACCTTATCCCATAGTTCGTGGTGATTTATTCTTGGTCCCTGAAAAGTTGTGTTGGATGGCGGTAGTAATGCTAAAACATACTTTACATCCGTCTTAGTTAGGATTAGAATGCGCGCTTTGATATAGGGTCACATCCGTAATAGCCACCTAAGGGATTAGTAGTATCACTTGTGAGCTTACGTGATATAATCTCGACGACGAGCAGCTCATAAATCACTGCGTCGCCCTTTTCAATTTTTTTAAGTCAGTATAGTATCATTTCGTTTAGAATCGTGCGACTATTTCACTGAGCTTTAAGCCGTTGGTAACTGGCTAGCTGCTTTGTCGCTTTAAATTCAACCCACCCACGTAAGGTAAGTCCCAGGAGGGTGTTTGTATTGAGCAACTTTTGATAGGCCAGATTTTGTGGACCTTAATTGCTTGCACCTTTTGTAAATAGCAATAAATTGTCTAGAGTTAAAAGTTTTTGAAAAGTTTATGGGATGTACAGATTGTTCCCATATTAGAATATAATATCCTGGCACTGTCACCAACATAATTTCTTCTGGTTTTACACTAGGGGATCAGGAGTTATTTCGTAATAGAAAAAGCATATTTTCTGTAAATGTACAGGTTGTGTGTGACACACAACTTGTACATTCTATAGTTAGGATCATTCCTATTTTCTCGGTGGTTTCAGAGATATCTAGACTCTAGAGCTCTTCATATCTCTTTATTGCTTGCTGTAACCGCTCTTCTCCAATGCATCGCTGACGTGCCGTTTTTCTTCCTTCAAATATGAGTTTGAATAAGATTTCGTAACAATTTGTTTTTTTTAAACTACATATACGAATTACATAATTCTGTGACAGGGGATGTCTTAATTCTTGGTGTGCCATTCATTTCGAATTGTGCTGTTATTTGGTAGAATTGTAGAAGTAATACATATATTTTGAACAGTTAAGGAGTTCCATGGTATCCCGTTCGCGAATTTGTAAAAAAAGAGTTTGTAAAAAGAAAGACGACCGTAAACCTTCACTAGAAGAATTTATCAAGATATTATTGGACAATTTGGTAGTTTTTATTGAAAAATGTATGGACTATGAAATAAATGCTTTCTACATTTACGACGCTAATTAATCGAATTTTTTATCGAAAAAAAAATTTGTCCTCATGCAGGATTTGAACCTACACCTACGTCCACGTCCACTACTTTGCCGGACCGCGCTTTTACCATTAATATTAAGGGACTAAAGTTCGAATCGTCGGGAAGTCTTAAATTGCATTAAGAAATACTTATTAATATTGTTGCCCGTAGTTGGAAAATTTGTGCAAATCAGTTGCATTTTTGCAAAGTATTTTGTATGAAATAAATGCTTTCTACATTTACGACGCTAATTAATCGAATTTTCTACCGAAAAAAAATCGCCCTTATTCAGGATTTCGAACCTACGTCCATTGGGTTGCCGGACCACGCTTTTACCATTAAGCTATTAAGGGACCTCAAATCGTTGGGAAGTCTTAAATTGCATTAAGAAACAGTTATTATTTCACAGCATTTATTTCATACACAATACTTCTCGAAAATGCAATTGATATGCACAAATTTTCCAACTACGTGTAACAATATTAATAACTGTTTCTTAATGCAATTTAAGATTCCCCGACGATTCGAACTTTAGTCCCTTGATAGCTTAATGGTAAAAGCGTGGTCCGGCAAACCAATGGATGGTAGGTTCGAATCCTGCATAAAGGCGAATTTTTTTTCTGTAAAAAATTCGATTAATTAGCATCATAAATGTAGAAAGCATTTATTTCATACACAATACTTCGCGAAAATGCAATTGATTTGCATGTATGGACTATGCTTTGCAGATTAGAAGCGAATGAATCAAATGTGAAATTTACTGTCCGATCACATGCAATTAAAAGGCTTACGCAACAATAGAAAGTAGAGAAACAAAGAGTGATTATATCATTATGTATTGCTAGCAAATTTACGTATTAATATAGTCAATACAATTCAAAATCGTAATTCCTAAGCTATTTCTGTTTACAGTGAAAATCTCTAAATATTAGATAAAATATGGGTCGGTTAGAATGGCAATAAGATATGGAGTAATATAAAAATCATTATCATAATTAATTCATTCAATTTAATTGCTATATTTACATACTGTAAGTAGCACTTAAAAAGAAATAAACAACTTCTTTTCAATGAACGGTTTCATTCATTTCCTGCAAGCGATAAACACTAAAATTTATGCAGCTGACACGACACCTTCGAATAAAAGTCAACCATTACGTTGTTGACCCACTTGTTTGCATAATCAATTATTCTTAGTTAGTATTTCAATGTATGGGCCTTGTGTGTATGTATATATATGACACTCAGTTTAGTTCATTGACTCAAATGCTGCTTCTAAATATGTTTCAATTCGTTAAGCATCGGGGTTATTGTGAGATTTTTAAACCTCATTTTTTGGATAAGGAGATGAAATTGGCTAGCATCGTTAGCATGATTGTCTTTAATAATTGAATTCAATATTGAGATGTTGTAACTAGATCATAAAAGCCATTGCACAAGTATAAATAGAATTTAGTTCAATTACTGTGAATTTATCGCATAATTGTTAAAAAATATGATGATATTACTCGCTAATGAACTCCCAAACTCAATAAATATGAAAATAATGAACGATTCTTTATTCTTAAGTACGTTTGGGCTAGTAGGCTAGCAGTTCGGAGGGGAGTTTAATTACCAATAAGTCACCTGGTAGTCCATACTTTTCTAACTTAATATTCATTTCATCCTTAGTAATCAATTAAATATAAAATTCCGAAGGCCTTAAACTCTTCCAGTTGAATATCAAGAGTGTAAAGTTAACTAAACTAAAAGTAAATGTGATGTTTACAGTGTAAAGAATGAAAACATATTAACTCTATTCCTACAGATTGCACAACAATAAAAACTGTTGGTTTCTATAGTAAGCGGAGCCTTAAATAAGAACGTATACTTGATACGAAGTTGGCCTAATATTCAGATTTATGCACAAAGCATACGTCAGTTGAATTTTGTTTCGTGTTTAACCCATTACTAGCCATAATTCGATTGGTGCAAATTTTCAATTTTTTTCATCCAATACCAACTAAATGCTTACAAATTAAGATATTGTGATGGTTGTTTTTCGAAAAAATATTCACACTTACAAAAATATAGTACGTCCCATTTTCATAATAAATAATACAGAAAGTTTAATTGATTGAAAACAATGATAGCGTAATATTGCAGTAATATTGAAAATAATACATTTATTTTGTATGGAATGGAGCAAAACATCTATCATGTAGAGGTACATCGCATTTGCCACAAAGTCTCATTGTTTTTTTACTACAGAAGGCGCACCTGCGTTGTGTCGTAATTGGCGTTATCAAATGACTTTTACCGTCAAATCTTATGTCACAGCTCACTCTCCCACCTAGCAATTTAGATGTTTGTGGCCCCGTCCTTTTTGGGGTAGAAGAAGTTGTTTTGGAAATATAAGCCAACACCATTCTTCTACGTACGTCTAGAAGCGATATCTTGTCTTCAGGATTTGTTACTTGATAGAGTCTCCAAGTGTTTACAATGCTTATATCTAAAAGTTGGGTGAATAAAGGCCACCACCATTTTTTGGAACGAATTCTAATCCTATAAAGTGAAACTTGTTCATCTAACATATCCACTCCACCCATGTGCGAGTTATATTCCTGTATGACCTTCGGTATTCTAATTTGAGTTTGCTTTTTGTCCTTACGGGAATAACGTTGGTTTGCCCTAAAGGTTGAACACAACTATAATTAGTGGCAAGTGAAACGGCTCTATTGTCATTCCATTTTAGAATAAGCACTTCATTTGATCGGTCGAATTTATAATCGAAATAACCTCGTTCCTTCTCTTTTTCCATTGTTTTGTTTGAAATCAATGGGCATTTTTGAGTACGGTTTTCTCGAATTGTTCCCGTTGCTTTCATTTTCAGTCCTCTTAGATTGCACATTATTTCATGACTTGTGAAAAAATTATCAAAAAATAATTCGTGTTTTTCATACTCTTCGGCTGGTATTGAATAGATAAGATTTGTAATTACCCGAACACCCAACGGTCCTTCCACGTTTTCGCTTTTGCCACAATATGTCTCAAAATTGTAAAGTAAAGTAAAGTAAAGTAACCATTCGAACTACACAAGCACCAGAGTTTATAGCCAAATTTTATTGGCTTTCCGCGCATATACATTTTTGCGGAATGTCGCCCGTAATACCGCACCATCATTTCATCTATAGATAATTAGGATTGAAACACACCGAATTTCAAAAAGTTTTGCTTGAGCATCTCAAAATACGGTCGTAGTTTGTACATTTTATCCTCTTTATCTAAAAGCGTGTTATTAGCTAAATGAATATATTTCTTTGAATCGTCTTCTCGGCAGTGCGTTATATACTAAGTATATACTAGGTACACCAGCATAAGGAGATTGTTGCCAATACATGTCCTCCTGAGGCAACTTGTGATAGCCACTGAACAATAGAACGCCAATTAAAACTCGCAACTCTTCAGCCGTGAGTGAAAAGTCTTGATCGATTTTTTGCCGGGCGTACAATATGCTTTGGTGTACCATGTAATTACTATTACATATTCGGTAAAAAATTGCTCAAAAATATCCACAACAGTTTTTCCATGTAACAGTGATGTGACATTTTCGAAATCATTTTCCGATGCACCGTTTGCGTCAGTGTATTTTATTTCATCTACCCAGTGCAGTGTTTTTCCAAAGTTTGAGTTATTTTTCTTATCAAATTCAGATGCTCTTTTTTCTTTCGTTTTAGATACTCTACGCTTTTTCACGGCAAGTGGTTCATCATCGCTGCTGAATTCAGATTCGTCGCGGATATTAGGTATCAATAGCTCTAGAGTACCTGCAACATCTTGTACTTTTTCTCCTTGTAGATTATTTTCGTCGAAATTCTCCGTATCAGTCACTTCATCTGGCTGTGGTGGAATGATTGCGATTTGAATATCTTCGCCATCAACGTCGTTCTTATTCATGTCTTCCCAAAACGCTGGATCCTGTAAAATTTCCTCAACTTCTGTTGTAGTTAGACATTTCGCACCGTTGTACTTTGCAGAGTACTTGTTTTATTTTGGTAATTTTATGAATATCCTTCACGCGTATTTTACTATGTCTCTGGAGACCTACACAAACCTGTTGATACTGATATCAACCAATGTCCTAATATTGGGACGCTAACATAAACAACATATACACTATAAATACCAGAAAATATAACATCAAATTTCAGTTGAATCACATGCTGTAACTCGAGAAGACTATTGATCAAGAGCAATTATATTGTTTTGATTGCATTTACAGTTGTTATGTACTTGTATTTCTTCCGATGCACGTGAGCTTGAAAGCGTAAAACTTCTAACCACTTTCTAACCTTACTTGTTGTATTTTATCGCCATCTGGCGATAAAAGTCGATTACGCGTATAAGACCCAATCCACAACCCAAATTACAATACAGATTTCTATTGTTTTAGTATTATGGCTGGTATTGGGTTAAAATAAGCTTGAAAAATTTTCAGAAACTCTCAACTATGTTGAAATAGTTTTCCCCATGTCTGTAAGGAAGGATAATACCACGCATTATGATAATGAAATGCGTTGGCTTTACTATTACTAAATTCTGGGTTTTTCATTAGTTGTCACTTTTGGCTTGATGGATCGAGTTGCTTGCAGCGTTTATTAATTAATGCTTTTGTTAGAACCTGTCCCATAAAACGCAAAGCATCATCTCCCTTTATTAAAAGTCTTTCTTTGAAAACTGTGGTTAAGTAAAAACTTAAAAAGGGTATATAACCCCGTACCACAATTATTAATCGTATCCTAAATACGTATTTCGACAACTAAGTTGTCATCAGCAGTAGGTAAAACCACTAATCAAAATGTCGCACATGATTAGTTGTGCTAGCTTTACTGTGCCCCATGGGCGACATTTTGATTAGTGGTTTTACCTACGTTTTGGTTATATATGAACTAGTTCTGAATTTTTGATTATATGTTTTTGTTGTTGCAAGAACTAATTCGGAATGATTCTAGAACCGTTGTAGCAGTAGGTTTGTTTTGATTCGCAATTCAGGACAGTAATAGAACTGCGCAGAACTGATACGCACAACCTTGTTAATTCTAGAACTGTTCTGAATTTTTGTGAACTCAAGAAAAACAAATCTAATTGAATCTTTACTAGTGTGCCATCTAGTGGCAATTTAAATAAGTACAGAAAAGTTCTAATTTTTTTCTCTCTTTGCATAATAACACGCCATATCTAAATAATTATCAAAAAAGATAAACATAAACAATAAAGGTAACAAGTTATTTACTTAAAATTATTTACTTAAGAAATATTATTTTAGAAAACCCGTATCAAAGCTGCAATCAGGATGATGATTGCACCTCGGCGGGCGTATTTTCCTCACCAAAAACCCTTTCCTAGCTGTAAAAGGAAGGGTGTACGATAATCTCACAGGTAATTTCCTCACCAAACGTTGAAGTATCGGTGTATTAGAGACTATGGATTCTGGGAATTAAAAGTGGTATGTAGGTACGTAGTATGTATATATAGTTTCGAAACTGGAATTGAAGTGCCATTTTTAATTGTTGCTCGTGTTAGATTGAGTTTATCTATTAATTTAACTGTATTTTGTGAATATTATAACAAAATGACAACTTCTTTAATTAAAAGCAATCGTGGCAAAGATTTATTGGTTTTCGAAAAATTTTACGTTTTATAAAACAAAAGTTTTAAAAAGTGAAGAAGTGTTTTGGAGATGTATCCAAACCAAATGTAGTGCTAAAGTGTTTACTATTGGATCTGATCTTACCGTATCCAGAAGTGCTTCGTTTCATAACCATTAACCAAATGAAAAGAAACTGAATAGGAAAATTGTTTCAAACTCTTGTAAGCGGAAAGCAGTAGATGATATAAGTGAAAAACCGTCAAAAATTATACGCAGAACACTTGCGAATAATTTGCCAGCCACAATTACGACGACTGATATTAGTTATATCAGAAAAAACATGTACAACTGTCGCCGAAAAGTGATGCCCAGTGGACTTCCTTCCAATATTCAAGAAGTTCAAGAGGTAGTACCTACGGACGTCTGCGCCCCAAACCAGCAAAAACGAATGTTTTCTGTTTATAAATTGTTTAAAAAGCAATATAATTGTATTTAGTTGTGAAACTAATATTCGCGTTTTAACCGAAATGGATATTCTGTACATGGACGGTACATTTTCTTATTGTACCAAATATTTTTTACAGTTCTTTACCATACACGGGTTAACTAATGGACATTATATTCCCTTATTGTATTGTTTACTGTCTAACAAAAACACTAAGGCCTACATGGAACTTTTTTCTTTATTAAAATCCAACATATTTGAAGCATATAACATTGAATTTTATCCAAAAATTATTTATGTAGATTTTGAAAAAGCGACACACAACGGTATTGTGCAAATCTGGCCTAACACTGAAATAAAGGGCTGTAGATTTCACTTACACCAAGCGTGGTTTAGAAAAATTCAGTCACTTGGTTTAACCTCAGAATTTAAAACTAATTCGGAAATAGGCAAGTGGCTGAAACATATATTTGGTCTTACTTATTTAAATCCAAAAGATGTAGAAGATTGTTTTGTTTTTGAATTAATGGCATATAAGCCTCAGAATGCAATTTTAGACAAATTCGCCGATTATTTAGTTGAAACATATGTAGATAGTAATGCAATATTTCCCCCTTATTTCTGGGCGGAAGGAAAAGCTTAAATTTCTCATAGCACAAATGCATGCGAGTCTTTCCATTCACATTTCAATTCATCTTTCTACAACACACATCCTTCTATATATATCTTTATTGAAAAAATTAAAGAATTTCAGGTTGACACTTATGTAAAAATTCAAAGTCGGCATATTGTCAAGCGTATTAAAGATAGACAAGTTCAGCTTAAATTGAAAAATCTCCAACAATTGATACTTAAATATGAATTTCATCAAATAAGCAGAATAGATTTTGTAAAATGTGTTTCACATTACAATAAAATTTAAAAATTGTACATACATATATGACAACTTACTGTATATATTTAAATGTCCCCAGCGTTTTATTTTGGTCGAGTTTCCCTTTATGTTACTTTTTGGTTATCAGGTTAAAATACACATTGGTGAGGAAAATACCTGTAAGATTAAGAACGACCCTTAGTTCTGGTGAGGAAAATACCTTACGGATTATCTGACCCGAGCGGTTGGTGAGGAAATTACCTCCGCCCTTGCACCTCGACATATTTTTTCTCCACATCAACTACAATGAAGTTAATAGAATTATTTGCCACATACAAAGCAAAGGTTGGGACAAACCAATAAAAAAATTGTTTCAGTTAATTGCCACGGACCTCAAATTATTATAAAATAAAATAAAAAAATCAAATTCTTTCTTATTAAGATTATGTTTGTCAGACTTAGAACAACTTGTAGACCAACTTCTTACCAATATTCAAAAATGTCAAAAAAGAAAAACAGTCGCACGCGTCTAACTACTAATTCTGAACTGGTACTCGCTAAGGAGCAAGAACTGCTAGAACGGTTCTAGAATCGTTCCGTATTAATTCTTGGAACAACCAAAACAAACCAACATTTAAAAATTCGGAACTAGTTCATATGTAACCAAAACACCAAATAACTAGTACGATTGCGCAGTAGTTCTGAAACTGCTCTGAATTGCGAATCAAAACAAACCTAGTACCGGTTCAGAATTAATAATTCGAGCTTGCATACTGTGTTTATCTATTTTGACATTTTTGAATGTTCGAAAATAGTTGGGTCTCTAAGTCTCTGATAAACATAATCTAAATAAGATGTAAGTATAGAGAATTTGAAGTAAAATACTTGAGTGCTTTAATTTACTTTTGCATAACAGCATTGGAACGGCAAATAAATTAAAGGTAAACGTTATACTCAAGTTTGTAGGTGATTTCATAGAAAAAAGGTAGTTGATGTTGAGAAAAAAAAAATTTCGAAGTGCAATCATCATCCTGACTACAGCTTTGATACTGATTTTCTAAAATATTTCATATTTTTTCCTTTGTTATTTATGTTTCTTTTTTTTAATAATTCTTGGGGAATAATTATGAACTTCCACAGAAATACAGTTATGTGTGCAATTATGTAGAGATTAAAAAATTGGATCTTTTTGTTCTTATTTAAATTGCCATCAGATGGCGCACTAGTATAGTTTCAATTTAGTTTCAATGTGTTTTGGTTTTCTGGAGTTCACTCATGTTTAGAAGAATTTGTTGTGCGCATAAGTTCTGCTCAGTTCTATTACTGTTCAGAATTGCGAACCAAAACAAACCTATTAGTTTCTATGTCATTCATGTTCATATTTTAAAAAAATTTCAAGGAATGTTTACTAAAATTAATGAATAATATTTCGCGGATAGCAATATTTTAATTTGAAATGTCAATGTGACCAACTGCATACTTTATATAAAATTTATTAATTTAAAAAGTGCAAAATAGAAAAAATAGCATAAAAAACTCGTTTCATAAGGCCTTTTGTCGACAAAATGGTGCCTTATGAAACTTGTATTTTATGTACTGAATTTTATGTGTTTATTTATTAAATTATGTGTTTACATTTTAGAAAATGTTATTTAACAAAAATCTTACATGTTTTCTTTTTTGTTGCAGGTATGTTTCATAAACACAAAATTTTAATGACACCGCGCCACATCAGCAGGTAATATTTAATATAATTTGTCATGTAAATGTATCTAACATAAATAATTAAAAGCGGAATGAACGCGTGTTGGTTCATCATATATACATTATGTGGTACTACGCTCACATTTTATTTTAAGAGATACTTTGTGAGAGGCCAAGGTTGTTCTATCTTGCCAAATTGTCCGCGAATATTTAACGATAATATACTGTGACTAATACAGGTACAACTTCTTACAACATAGTCACATTTTAAAAATTTTTTGGAATCTATTCAATGTTTGAATGTATCTTTTCTACTCCCATGTTCTAATTGATTTATTATATATTTTCTACCTGCACTCTAAAAAGGTTCATTACATTACAGATATTTCATTACGATACAGGTCACGACCTTGTCGCCATGTTGTTCTACTATTGCATCATTGCATGCTAATGCATCCACCAGCATACACACGTAATCCACACAGTGAATGTCATATATCGCAAAAGAATGACATATTATGGGAATAACATTTTAAATCTTGAAAAATTACTAAAACGCTATCCTTTTGTTCAGTTTAAGATTATTTAAAGAGCTGAAAGGGATAAAGTTTCATTAGATTTCCGCTGATCTGAGCTTGTCAGTGGAGCGTAGGAAAAGTAACAACAATATTCAGTCAATATCAACTATTGCCATGAGCATTTGATGAATATAAATTTTGGCTATTCAGTCCCCTACTCTATTGCCTTTATCGTTGTCCTACTGTTTATTTAGTAGTTCCCATTTATTTCCTGATAATTACATGGAATGTCACAATGGACAAGAAAACTATACATATATTAATGACTATGGCTTAAATACTATTATTTATATTAAATGGTTGTTACATATTACAAGTAATGAAATCTTCTATTTTATATAAGGCTGTATGTATTAGATCCTGTTCTTTTTGTATTTTAAATTTATTTGATGGCAATTCCTTGGTTTTTTTGTTGTAAATGATTATAAAATTTTATGGCTTGGTATATAGCGGATTGTTGAGTTAAAGTTAACTTGTGATATGGAATTTTGAAGGATGACTTATTCCTAGTTGTGTAGCAATGGATATTAGATTGTGATTAGAACTTGTTTATATTTGCTTTATTAAAAATCAAACAGTTGTATATAAATAGAGATGGAATTGTTAATATTTTCAGTCTTATGAAGTGTGGTTCGCAATGTTCTCTACAGGATGCAGTAATCATTGCTCTTATACTCTGCGCTGCCCCAGAGTATAATACTGCTATTGATGAGTGAATAAAAGCTTGAGTAATATATTAGTTTTGCTGTATCTATGTTTGTTATTTCTACGGTTCTTCGTACTTGATTAACAGTTCTACTTAGTTTTTCAAATAGACGGCTTACATGTGCGTTTCAATTTAAGCATGAGTCAATGTTGACACCCAGCATTTTGACGTTGTTTGGGTCACATGGTTTAGTTTCAAATTTGATTTTTTGAATTTTATTCATATTTAATTTTAAGTTGTTTGCTTCAAACCATTCTTCCGCTTCAGATATTGCAAATGACTCCGCTATTGTCAATTCCTCAGTTGTAGGAGCACTATACACTAGGGTGGTATCATCCGCGAACATGATTGTTTTACACATGTGAAGACTTGCGCATAAATCATTGACATATATCAGAAATAATATTGGTCCTAACTTGGAACCTTGTGGAACTCCATACTTGACCAATTGGTCTCTATAAGAAATTACTACTTGTTTTCTTTCTGATATGATTGGAAGAATTTTAAAGGGCGTCCCCTAATACCGCAGTATTGCAATTTTTGTAGTAATATCTCATGACGAACACAGTCAAAAGCCTTAGATAAATCCAGTAGTGGTGTAGATATTTTATGATGCATGTCGAAACCAGTTATGATGCTATAAACTAGTTCACAGATAGCTTGGTTTGTGATTTAATTTTTTAATAACCATATTGTTGATTACAAAAGAGAGAAGCGTTGTTGAAGTAATCCAGCAACTTGGTCTTCAATAACTCCTCGTACACCTTCGACATAACAGGCAGAATAGATATTGGTCTGTAAGATCCTGGATCGCTTCCATTCCTTTTTCTATATACAGGTACAACTTTAGCTAGTTTCAATTCCCTCGGGAAGATGTTGTCATGTATACATCTATTCAAACGCCTCGCTAGTGGTTCTGAAATAAATGTTGCTACGTGTTTAAGAAGTGGCGATGACATTCTAGATGTAACGAGTGATCATTAAAATTTTCACTCAAGTAAGCCATATATACAAAAAGCATGTCGTAACTTAAATTACTAGAGTAGATCAGTCAATATGTTTTCAAACGTCGTGATTGTCATAAAATAAACTAAAATCTTGGATTTGGTATTAAATATATTTATAATTTTTATAAAAGATGTGTGGATGTAACATTCTACCATAAAAACTTTATGCATATTGGTAAAAATCATTGTTTTTCTTTTGATCAAACTATATGATATATAATTGACATTAATACGCGTTTGAAATAACATCTTACTGACTTAAGTTACGACATACTTTTTATATACACGGCCTGCTACGAGTGGGAATTTTAATGATCACTCGTTATATCTTCAACAGGAGAATTATTCATGTTCATAATGGTTGTAAACACTTCCGTTTCATTGGTATAATTTAAATAGAATCATTTATATGGATGTTTGTTGATTTTACTCAAAAAACGACTTGTGTCACGACATGTTGCCTGTATATTGCCTGTGATGATCGTAGGTATGGTAGCGAAGAAAATACTAAATTCCTCAGCAGGTATTTCTGCCGGCTCTGTTCTACGGGGTTTGCGATTCAAGCCAGCATTTATAATTCTCCAAGCAGCTTTTGATCTATTTTCAGAATGTTTAATAAATTCAATATTGAAGTTTCTCTTTACAAGTTATACTCTTTCCTGTACTTCTTGAATAGTTCTTCAGATTCCGCTGTTTTTGTAGCTTCAAAGATTATTTCTAAGGCGTTCACCGTATTTTTCATTCGCTTTAGGTTGTTTGTTTGCCAAGTGGGTGTCTTTCTTGCAGGATTCTGTTTCAGACATATAATTGGGAAGTTATCTGCAAAAACCTTAATAAATCCCTCGACAAATACACGAAACATATCGCAAGCAGTATTTTGTTTAAACAAAGAATTCCAGTCAAAGTTCATAATATCGTATGTGAAGTTTATTAAGCCTGTATCTGTTATCGGTCTTTTAATGATATACTGGTTTTGTGTAAATTTATGCAACTTAACATCTATTGTTAATGAACAATTATCTGACAACATAGTAGCAGTTAGTAATCACTAGAGACTGGAAAATATGCACTAAAAAGTTTGCCAAATATGCATGCAATATGCACTTAAAAAATCCCTAAATATGCACTTACAATATGCACTTATGATGTGCATTTATTTATTATGTTTTAGGAATTAAAATTCATTTGTCGTATTTACAAATTGTATATTTATTTATTACAATAAATTGTCGTATTTACAAATTATATATTTATTTATTACAATAAATAACCATATATTTCTTTAAATTTTCAATAGTTAAATTATGTCTACGATCTGTAAGCATATGTTTATATTGGGAAAATGTTCTTTCAACATCGCAAGATGTGATCGGTGCATTCTTAAAACTAGGTATTAATGAGGGGCTTATATTAATGTCTTCATTAAAATTGCCATTAATTACATTATTTATAGATTTTAATGTTACAAAACCTCCATTTTTGCTTAGAATTTCGGCTAATTTTTCTTTAATTCTTTTTCCAGTCAATCCGTTGACTATTCCAATTTTCTCTTCAATATCATTTACAATGCCAACACCATCATTTAAAGATAAATTTCAATCTTCTAATCTAGTAATTGCCTGCTCAATTATCGCAAAATTAGATTTAATATATGATAGCTGATTTTGTATTGTCGAATTATTGAAAATTACGTTACACTTTTCTATGGCAAGACTGGCTGCTGAATCAAATTGAGTTACAACATTTTTGATGCCTTCGTAATTATCGGCAAGAAACACAGCACATTTAAGCCATGTTCCCCATCTTGTTAAGATAGGTTCTGGTGGCAATGGAATGCCGGGAAGCATTTCGTTATATAATTGCACTCGTAAGGGCGCTTTTAAAAATACTTTTTTGATATTACTAATTAAATTATTTACATCTGGAAACTCTAATCTAACTTTTTCAGCAACCCTATTTAAACAATGAGCCAAACAAGTACAATGGATTAAATTGGGAAAAAAATTTTCAGACTTTGAGCTGATTTTAAAATATACGAAGCAGCGTCAGTTACCATTAACAGAAATTTTTCAAAAGGTACTTTGTCGGGTAAAAAGAAATTTGCTAAGGACTCATTAATAAACCTGGCTATGGTAACATGATTTGTTTTGTCTAAATTACCTACATTAATTAAATGTCTTTTAGATTGAGTTGAACCATTTAAGGTTCCAATAATCAAATTAGCAACCTGACGGCCCTTCGTGTCGGTAGTTTCATCAACAGAGACCCAAAGATTTTGGTTTTTCAACTCCTTTCTAATACCATCGGTAACATCTTCATAAATTTCGTTGATGTATTTCTTGCGTAGAGTTGAGGAACTGGGTACATAAATGGGTTTATCATCGACTTTGCAATAAGTTTTCAGGAATTCTTGAAATATCGGATTGTCCAATTTATGTAAAGGAATACACACAAAAAGATTACACAAATCTTTGGAAAATGCTTCTTGTGGATTCTTCGAATTATTGAGAAAACTTTCCTCCAAAAGTTGCGCCGCGGTTTATTCAAATTTTCAGAAACCCTGTTCTGATGAAATGTTGTGTTCAAATGTTGCACTACTTGAAATTTCTTCTGGCAGGTAATCTGTGTAACAAATATATATTTTTAACATTCAGTTATAATAATTATTATTAATTACTATATTACTACAAAAACTAGAAAAATAAATTGTCTGGTTTTGTAAAGTTCTCCAGTTGTTTAAATTTGATTAATTTTGGTTATTTTGGTGTTTATGACAAAGAAATATTACAAAGATATATTAGCTTTAAAGAACATAAAATTAAACATATCTAATAATAATTTATTATGAAATTGTTTCATTATATTTATGAACACAAAAAAAAATTCTCATAATTGTAGAACTTTAAATATCAGATTTTATTATGGTTCTTATGAAAATGGCGGATATATGCATAAATATGCAAAATAATTATGAAATATGTACGTGCATATGCAGTTATGGTAAAGTGTCCAAATATGCATTATATGCACTAAAAAAAATGGTAAAAAACGTATTCTGAGGGTGGAAAATGGATAAGTACACAGTATAGAAGGAATATACCAAAAAACAACAAATATGCATTTTGCATAAAATCCAGTCTCTAGTAATCACAAACGAAAAATAATTGTTCTTTTTTTTTGGATTTTCCGGGATTTATGTGTCTTGTTAGATATAACCATATTGAACATAGTTGTAATTTGAAATAACAGAATTATGAAAATAAAACTTTTTTGTTATTATAACTGGTCGTAGGAAAAATAGTGTATGCAATTCATATTTAATGTCTATTAAGACACTTGGTATTATTTATAACCCTCATACTCGTGTCTTAATTACCATAATTAAATGCGAATTGCATAATATACTATTATTAACAAAATAAAATATTATGAAGGATTATAAAATTAATGATATTGTTGTGTATCGTTCCAATGTCATAAAGGATCTTGGTATATTGTTTAATTCAGAGATGCCTTTCGCCAGTCACTCAGCTTTTGTGGTCTCTGCTTCGAACACGATGCGTGTCGGCACTATCCGTAAATCGAAATCATTTAAACGAAGGGGTACTTTGTGCGTTTTCTTTAAATCTATGGAAAGGTTAAAACTTGAGTATGCTGCATTAGTTTTGAATCCATTTTATGAAATACATAAAAATTTACTGAAAGGGGTACAGCGTAAATTCCTAAAGTATCTGTTTCGGCATATAACGAAATTTGGTATATTTATATATTTTGGATACAAGTAAATTTATGATAAAGAATTAACATATAACATTTACAATTTTATAAATATTCAACGTGCATTTGCAAGTTTAAACCGCTGTATAACATAATTTTATTTGCGTATTCAAATTATAAAATTTTTTTAGGTCTTGAGAGCCTTTTACATTTAAACAGATTCATTTATTAGCTACTTTATAATTTAGACCGCTTTATTTATTACAAGAGACAATATTTAAGCTGACCATGTTTTGTTGAGCTCTAAATATGTATAATAAATTCCATTACTGAAAAATGGATTCAGCCCGAACTACATACTTTATACCGCCTACTAATACTTAATTTGTAATGATATTTTATTTATTTATTTTTTATTACGATCTTCAAGACCCTATCGCAAACGTGGCGTTGTTGTCAGTAGATACAATTTCTACGAATTGAATGCAGACAAATTCCCCGTTATGACGTCAAACAATCCAGTGTAACGAGCGATCAAGATAATTTGTAATCGAGTCATTCATGAATCCGAAATCGTATCTCGTTACTAGAACTGTACTTACATGACAAACGTCAAGAAAAATGTTAGTCGTAAAGCTTGACATTTGTAATGTAAGTGCACTTCAACTAATGGCATACGATTTCGAATTCATGAATGACTCGAATACAAACTATCTTGATTGCTTGTTACAACAATACACACAATTTAATTATATAATAGTTTGTAGGGGTAATTGATATATCTTTACCTACTATTTTTACTTACTTGTAAAACAGTACAACATAGAACAGTATCAACTTAACAACAGTACAGAGCAGCACCAGCTGAACATCTAGATACACATTCTTTTTCATAAAATTATCAGCATCATATTAACAACAAAGACATAACAGTAAAGAATTTAAAGTTTTAAGTATACATTAAGTGCTACATTTGCGAGATTTATCTTAATAAATTAGGTTTAAGTGTTTTTTGTTAAATAAATAAAATATTCAGAAAACACCAAATTTCAATATAACTGCCATCAACCAAAATAAATAACCAGCTTATATGGAAGTTACGCCCCGTGAGCGGTGTATTAAGACACAAATTTATACATGGTCCTTGAGGAGCCGAATACAACCCCAACATTTGGTCCTTCAAGAGCCGGATATAGATTATACAGTATCTATCGTTTCGAACGCATAGTTGTGCCAAAAAAGTATATTTTATCCTTTTAATAGCATGATTTATAAGAGTTTTTGGGGACTCTTTTGGGAGCTGAAATCAACAACTTTTATCAGCTTGACACCTCCTTTTCCACCCTATTCCACCACTCTTATTTGCTTAAGGACTCCAAGCATCTATTTAATTAGTTCAATAATTTAATGATTTATTCTAGTAATCATTTATTTGGCTTACTTAATTAATTTGGATAAATAAATTATTATTATTAATAAGATTGAGTTTCTTGCGTTATTGCTTACTGTACTATTTTAGTTGCATTTTTATGTCTATTAGAGTATTCTGTTCCTACGAGTGTGGTTTCAATGTGAAAATTGTAATGGGTTCTCCAATAAGAAGTTCAATTTTATTTTTAAAAGTAACATTTATTTATTCTTAGGTAGGTAGTACAAAAATATTTACTTGAATTCAAAGTACAAACTCTGCGATTACTTGTGAAAAATAATAGCCAGTAAATACCCACCTCGATGTTGTTTTCTTCCTCTTCTTCCTTTTTGAAGACGTTTTTGGCATGACATTTTCGCACAACTGAGCCTTTATTTGATGAATAACAGCTTGAATATTGACTTTGATTACTGGAAATGTTTGAGGCACATCAGCGTTAGACTCTTTCCTTTACGTAGTCCCATAGAAACAAGTCTAGCGGAGTGAAATCGCAGAATCTGTGCGGCTAATTTATGTCCGCATTTCGTGAAATAGCGCTCCTAGTTTCGCGGCTTGTGTGGCTTGTAGCGCTTGTGTGGCTTGTCCCCCTGGAAATAAAAATGGTCTATGTTCATATTGTCCATTATAAGCCAAAGAAAGTCAGTTAGCATTCTACAGCAGCGATCCGCATTGACTGTATCGCAGCGCCATCATCATTATAAAAAAAAAGTAAGGTCCGATAACTCCGCCGACCTAAAAACCACACCAAACAGTAACTTTTTGGGGATAAAGACGTTTCTCGACTATTGACCTTGGATGATCGGACCCCAGATGAGGCACTTCTATCTATTAACGAACCCACTAATATGGAACTGGGCTTCGTCACAAAAGATGATTTTTCTAAAAAAGTCAGAATTAACTGTTTTCCAGCACCCAATAAACGAACGTTCAGCGTCGTTCATGATCAGCCAGTTTCAATTTTGGCGTCAGCTGTATTTTATAGGCATATAGGCTAAGACCTTTATGCAGAATGCGATGAAATCTGGTCTGTGAGATACTTAATTGCTGTGAACGTCTTGGGATAGACAGGATTTTTTCCGTCAATGTTTTGGACTGACCCGATGGTGAGTGATGAGTTCGAACTGGCAATTTTACATGAGTAACTTCACCATTTTTTCATATTTTCCAATTAGCTTTACAATGGGTTTGCGAGAAGGTGATTTATAGCGACCAAAAACATCACGAACTCTGCGAACTGTCTCGACGAAATTTTCACGGTGACTATAGTAAATTTCAACTATTTCTATACGTTGTTGGAGCGTGTATCGTACCATTTTCTTAAATCGCATAGTTTTTACTAACAAATATCAAAGATTTAAGGATTGCTATTCAACAGATAAAAAATGTCGCAAAATTTAAAATGGGACTTCTTATGGAAAACTCTATATTTCCTGTAATTCCGCGTATTGTTTAGTCTTGCGTTGCCGAAATGAAACTTTTAGTCTTTTAAAAAGTTGTCTTCTTTCTAACCACTTGTCTGTGTGTCCTATATTTTCTTTCGTCATACAACAACGCCTCCCATGTAATTTTTACTCATCCCATTCTTTTTTCATTTGGACGTACGTTAAATCATTACATGAACCTTGTCTATGGTTTTCTAATGCTAGATTTAACGATGTGTAGTTTTGGTCTGCTTTTGTTATTGCGATGTATAGGTTATCGTGTTTATCGTGTAAATATTGTCAAGGGTTGTGTATGTTCTTCGCAATGGGTCGACTTTACTCTATATACGTCAGATATTCCTCTTACCTATATAGCTTTCGAGTTTTAATGCAGGAGTTTAGATGTAGTTTTATGTACCTTTGTATAAGTGCTCGTGTCGTTGAATTTATATTATTACATCTGAATAGGTAGAGATCGTTGCTCGAAATCTGAAACAGATAGAAATAAGAAAAATCCTTATTTATAATATAAATTAATAAACTCTAAATACGTTTTTCGGTAACTAGATTGCCATCTTCAGCAGAGCAGCCTGAAAAATAGTGTTAAACGTAGCGTCTTTGACGGAGGTACAATCTTTGAAGATATGCTCTGCAACCAAGATTGTTCTGCTCTATATTATTACAATTTGTTATTATTATTATAGTTACTAAGTAGAACTAATACTGGAAATTACATTTATTCTTATTTGTAACAAAGAATGTTTAAGTTATTTTGTGCTCAATCTGCGTAATTACGTTCCTACAACGATTCGTTTAAATCTATTTAAATCATACACGAGTTTAACAAACTTTATTCCTTGAAATATAACAACGTATTAACTGACATGTTTAGGCATACAATTAAAACCTAATTTACATGCAAATCGTCTAGTATAAATTCGCTTATAAGGGAGAACAGACCTACTAGCAGAACCACGCCGGCTGTTGCAGTCACAGCAAGTTAATGGTCTCTATGTTTCATTTTAAGCACGAGCATTAAGTGAAATTATAATTTTCAAGACGATAAATAACCACCGCGCTAGAATGCGAGTGCTTTTGCTCACCCGATCCAAGACGGGTAGCTGACGATAAATATAGAAGGAAACGTTCTTTTATTCGTTTTGGGTTTAAAATACTCGCTGCAAGTTCACCGCGTCTTAAGTGTTGCTCGATGGAGAATTGTTAAGACAAGTTATTCTTCATTCAATTGTCTATAGTGTTTGAATTGATCTGTATCAGTTATAATGCTTGTAAAATTTGTAACACTACCGGTTCTGTTTACCTTAAAAAATTGAAAACTGATAATCACTTGGATACACCACGCTTCTTTAGTAAAAAAAATATGTTGAACATTTGCAAGAGATCTGAAGATCTGAACTTTTTTAACACCTGCTGATCTACTGATAATTTGAGGCAAGCACCACATGTACTCGGCCTGATAGCTATAGAGGTTCATTTAGGCAACATTCTGCCAGCGGCTCATCCTAGCGCGTATACCGCATGTGTCAAATATCATTAGGCATAGGGAATACGTATGAGTAGATACGATGTATATGTATATGGAAAAGCCGATCCAATGGCGGCGAAGACCGCGACGACCGGCAACGATTGTCTCCGATTGTTTCGCAAATACAAGTTAGCAGTAATCATTTGACCATCGACATAGGTACTTGTAATGCGTTCTAAAATAACATTTACGAATTGCAAGGGATTTGCTTTTCTTATTTCTTTCAGTAGATGCAGGAAATTTTTAAGCTGCGGTGCGTCGCATAAACAAAAGCGTAATTCTAATAAAATTAAAGAATCATCCTAATAAAATAAATAGAAGAGGATTCTAAAAATTATAATAAATTATAAAGAGATTCAAAAATTCCTCCTTGCACAGCAAGACATTGTCCTAGGCGGTCGTAGAAATTAGCTCTTACATTTTTTAACATGTCGGCAGTTAATGAATTCGCAGCCTCAGTTATTTTTTCTCTTAAGGCAACTAGATTTTCTGCTCTACCAGCTTCATGAGTATAAACAATATTTTTTAGATATCTCCACAAAAAGAAATCATTTGGTGATAGAACAGGAGATCGCGGGGGCCATTTAATGTTTCCTGTTCCAGTAATAACACGGTCAGGAAAAGTATTTCCTAGAAACTCCTTTACCCTCACTGAATTATGAGCTGGACAGCCATCATGTTGAAACCAAACGATTTCCTGATTTATTCCAATGTTTTGAATGGCGGGAAGTATTTGATTTTTCAGTAATTCGAGATACTTGTCGGCATTTAATATACCATCAATAAAATAGGGGCCTATAGAATGGTCACCTAAAATACCTGCCCAAACGTTTAGTCTTTGAGGATACTGAGTGCGATTTGCAAAATGCCGGTGTTGATTTTCCGAAGCCCAATATCGAAGAACAGAGGGATTGTGCTTTCCGTGTCATGGAAAAATTGATTAATCGGTGAAGAGAATATTTTTAACGAAATTTTCATCTCGATGTATCTTTACCATAACGTTTTGACAAAACTCCATTCTCCGGAAATTGTCATCGGGAAATATTTCTTGAGTTTTCGAATATTTGAAACATTTTAAACCATTACGTTTCCAAATACGTGAAATAGTTGTGTTACTTGTACCCAGTTCCTCGGCGGCACTTCTAGTAGATCTCGTGTTATCAATTTCCACAATACTACAAATTAATACATCCCACCATTCTCTTTCCTCCATTTTTTGTGGTGATACCTCTCTTGGTTTGCATTTCGTACAGTTATTGAGACAGAAACAAGTTTCAAATTTATTTATAATATTATAAATTGTTTGTCTGCAAGATGCAGCACGGTCTGCAAAAGTCAACGCAAACAAATTCATGCACTCCATTGCAGACTTGCCAGCATAAAACCATTTTACTAACTGAAGCTGTTCAGTGGGTGTATAAAGAGCCATTATACATTAATTTTATTGTACGCTTTCAAACTGTAACTGCCGCAGCTAGATTGAATACAAAATTTCCAGTCAATCGGTATCGGAGACAATCGCCAGTCGTCGCGGTCTTCGCTGGCATTGGACTGGCTTTCTCATGTACGTATACATTGTATGTACTCATACGTTTATTCTCTATGCCTGATGAAATTTAACACATACGGTATATACTTTGTCACTCGCCGCCCAAACATCGTTCAGTGCACTTCGTTAACTAATAATTTTATAATGTCACAAATAGCCAGAAAGAGATCGTTTTACGTTATGGCTTATAAATTGAATGTTTTGTTTTTTGCAAAAGCAGCCTTAGTCCAATTTTTATATTTAACCGTATTTGCTGGAAATACCATTGGATTATGGTCGTTTTTGTAGAAACCCCTATATTCCACATTGCTTTATCTCTGGATATTGCTGTGTTTAAGGATACCGAATCATCAGCTATCCAGGCCTACTCGGAGTTACACGAGACTGCGTAAACCTCAAAACTGGTATTAAGCATCGAAAATGTAGACCATAAGGAAGTGGCAGCATATTTTTTTATTAATATTAAAATAAACAAAGGCAACTTCTTCAGTTACAACATTTACGTTTCTGTTCTTCATCCACAAGCGAAATTTTTCCAGCTCCTTGACGTGTCTTTAGAGTTTTGCGGAAATAAATTGAATGTGGCTGCGTTAGCTTCTTCCAGAATATCACCTGGTACAAGTACACTTTTTTCCTCCATTTTCTCTTGGCAATCTAAATTAAAAGCTTGCACACCCTTTTACGATAAAAAAATTAAAAGGCGTTGACGGATTAATTGTTTCTTTTACGAAAATTGCCTTTTTTTGCAATTATACCAATTAAAATTAAATCTTTTGAATTGAATTTTCAATAATAAAACTATACAACACTGGAAACTAAATCACTCACTTGTGTGTCGTTTCACATTCGGCTTCGCCTCGTGTGTAACCTCGACGCATGCGTGAGTAAAACTCTTAGTTTCTCCACTTGTACTGTAATATGCTATTAATATTAGTATCAATGAATATCTAATTTCATAGGAATGGAACAGAATTGTACTTAAATTCAGGAGAACAGTCCTTTTTTCAGAATCACTATCAGTTGAAACTTGGGGGAAATATACGCTTATGTTTCATCGTGTGGGCGAAAAACAATCATTGGGATACCGCTACAATTATTCTGACCATCAAAAGTCGTTATATTGAAACTCGATTTTTCGACTTTTAGCCAGGATTTTCTGATTCGACCCAATTGCGCGTAGTGTTGAATATGTGCGTTCGTTTTTAAACACCTGCACAGACAACCCACAACTAATTTTTGAGTCTATTGTCATAAGAGATGAAACAATTGTTTTGTATTATGATTTTTATATCCAAGTAAAAGTCGATGAAATGGGGGCACCGTGTTGAATGTGTATACTCGTTTTTAAACACCTACACTGACGCCCGACAACTGATTTTTGAGTTTATTGTCATAAGAGATCGAACAATTGCTTTGTATTATGATTCTCTATTCAGAAAGGAGTCAATGGGATGGCAGTGTCTATATGAACCTCGTCCCATAAAGGCAATATTCGCTTAATCAACGAGAAACCAATAGTTTTATAGACGCTCTGTAAATCTGTTTATTGGATAGATCAATCCCTCTTTTATTATATTTACTTCTTTTATGCTATTTCCTCTTGATGAAGTTTTGCCATTACTTCGTATCCCATCCCTTGAACGTTCTTCCCAATTATAGATTGTGGATTTTCGTAAAACTTCTTTTACCTTCTGTAACTAGGCTGGTCTAGGACTTCCATGAAATATTTTACTTCAGGGCACCCAGTCAATTATTGGTCTTATTGATGATCAATGGTATGTATTGAGCGTATACCGCCTGATTCTGAGCAAACGCAACGATGCGAATGTATGAATATTTCTCCCGCTTCGAATACAAATCCCCTGAACGCGTTTAGCCAATCACAAAACAGTCTGTCGCGCAACGATTTGACAATTAATGTCACAAATTAGTGTCACCACCGTCACCCTATACGGAGTCTGTTAAGCGTTTGAATAGTGATAATGCCGCGTTATACACTAGAAGAGAAAGCCGAAATGATGAAATGGTACCACGCTGATAATTCTTATCAAAGAATATGTGACTTATTTGCCGGAGTTCCTAATGATACGTTCATTTTAGTATGCGCTGCAATAGAACTAAATTCAAATTTGACACATAGCGATATTTCCAACGATTTAGGCATATGCTGCTCTTCCGTTAACCGCATACTAAAATTAAATGGTTTTCGTAATTATAAATATTCCAAACATCATCAATTATTTTACGGTGATGAGTTTAAACGGATGAGTTTCCGTTATTATATAATTAATTTCTCTTTATGAACAATTTATTTTATTATCTGTAAGAGTAAATTTTTCTTTACATTACTAGAATTTAATTTAGTTTTTATTTATTTCTGAAGTTTATTTAGTTTACTATGAATAGTTTTTGTTACCTTTATTATTAAAATTTAATTTATTAAATCTCTTGATGCCTTATTTGCAATTTTCTTAACCGCTTATTAATAATTTTATTACGCTTTGTGTGACCATCGTCAGTATAACGTATTGCAATTTATTTATTATAAAATCATTACAATAACACAGGACTAAACAATTTATAGTCCTTTAATAGTAATTTGGTAATCAGATAATTTTTCTTACGCGGCTCCATAATATGTAAGTATATATGACATATGACATCGATGTTGACACGCCTACAGCATTCAGGGGAATTCTATTTGGAGCGGGAGAAATATTCATACATTCGCATCGTTGCGTTTGCTCAGAATTAGGCGGTATAGAAATATGCTTACTACTAAAGTACACTATGCAAATATAAACTAATTCACTTACTGTTTAAAAGAAATACTTTAAACTCTTTATGTGCATATGAGTGGATTAATGCAATGAGAAACTGTCGTAGTATATTTCTTCAGAAGAACATTGTATAGTCCACTGTATATTCGTGTTTACAAGGCCGATTTGGTTGAAAGTGACACTCGACTACAACCACAATTTTTCCGAAGAACTTAATATATTCTACTTTTGACATCTTGCTGATGGTAACATGTGAATTTTTCTTATTTTCTTAATTTGAAAGTGACAGCAATGTGAATAAAGTGTCCAAAGTGAAAATCCCAAAACGCATAAAATCAAAATTCGTGGTGCAATCTAATCTTTACTTTTTAGAGAACTAAACAAATCTGAAATTTTGGCTGGTATGCAACAAACTTTGGGTGACAATGCTCCTTGGAAAGCCACAATTTGTCGTTGGGTTGAGCAATTATAGGTGATGATATGAGTAGCGAAGATGAAGTGCAACCAGAATCATCCAAAATTTTAACAATTTAGGAAATAATTGAGGAATAGTATTAATTCTTTGGTCGTTCAAAAATTTTCACAAGAAGAATTAAGCATGTGAGAGTGGGCAGCGCAAATTTGGAATTGTGATAAAAACGCGTAGGAAAGTGAACGTGAAGCAATTATTTGAAAGATGCATCAAATTGATTTCTCAACCTCAACAGTGGGTGTGGGTACCACTCCCTCAGGACAAGCCAAGACATTTCTATGGCCACGTACGATTATTTGGAACTCGAAGTGGATCACCTTTTTGCAAAGGGTCAAACTTAAATTATTATGCCACTCTACTAGATAAATTAAGAAAGAAATTTCTGAAGAACGACCTAGAACCCAATGTGCCTTCTCGCACCAGTAAAGTTGCTCGCGAAAAATTGAATCAAATCAGATTACAGGTTGTGCCCTCTCCATTTTATTCGCCAGATCCTAGCTCCAAGTGTTTTCCAAGTTTAATGAATTTAATAATTATCAAGAATTAATTAGAGAAATATATTAAATCAATTAATAACACTTTTATATCAAACTCTCCTACTTTGTATGAAATTATGGCAATTAAAAAGCGACTACAATTACACAGTAAATACCAGAATTTCTTTTTGTGTGTCTGTTACATATTTAATGTCTCCGCTTCCTTAAACAGTCTGTCAATTATAAATTTACATACATATGCAGGCATTATATGGACTGAAGGGACGTAAATAATATGATTCGAATCAATTTACATATTGATTAAATCTGTCTCGGGATAAGTGGTATTTTACTTAATTAAATACTGGAAAAACACTTAAGCTATCTTATATTTTGCAATGCATATCTAAAACGCTTATTAAAATATTAAAGAAATACATCATTCTGGAATATAAGAACATTTAGTTTACCCCTTAAATAAGAGTTTTTTTTAAAGTTTTGCAATATGTCACTTATATATTACACATATATAACGAGCCATCGAAAAAATTCATAATTGGAGTAGACTGTGAAATTGGGTCGGTACTTTAGCCACTTCCATATAATGACACATTACTTGATGCTTGACAGTTTCATTTGGTTTCATTGAAAGAAAAGGTTATGGCATTGAAATGATACTACAACAAAAAAGGAAACAAATAATTTATTTAATATCGAAATCATAATCAAAATTTACATATAGCTACAGAAGTTGTTCAAAATGTTGTCCATTTACATCTAAACACAAACCAACTCTTCTCCGCAATCCAGCAAAAACTTTATGCAGCATTTGCGGTGAGTTGTTGATCTCTTCACACTTTTCTGTTATGCGAATTCTCAGTTGTTCCAGATTATGAATTGGCGTTTAATAAATCGAATTTTTGGTGTTATCACATATGTTTAAATCACAAGACCTTGTTGGATATGGGATTTCAGTGTTCCTGCTTATTATTCTGTTATCAAAAAATTGAAGTGATGTGAGATATTGAAGTGTTTCTCTGGTCGTATGTGCTGTTACACCATCTTGTTGGAAATACCCATTTTGTAATTCCTCATCATCCAGTTGATTTATGAATGAGCCGAGTATCTCATTGCGATATCGTGCAGCAGTAAGTGTACCTTCAAAAAAAAATGGGACCCACCAATCTTCTTCGACATATTCCAACCCAAACACCAACTTTTTGGGGATGCAATGTTTTTTCAACAAAAAAATGAGGATTTTCGGAGGACCAACACCTCATATTCCGTGAATTAACATATCCAGAAAGATAAAACCAGGCCTCATCCGTGAAAAAAACTGTGTTGAGGATATCCTGATTGTGTAGATTATTTTGAAACCATTGACAAAATTCCACTCGTCTTAAATAATCCATTGGATAAAGTTCATGAAAACATTGCAGCTTGTATGGATGACAATGTAAGACTTTTTTAAGAATGAATTGGCACGTACCATAAGATAAATTTGTTTGTTGGGTCACTACTGAAATGGATGTTTTTGAATTTTCATCAATAATATGCTGAAGGTCTTCAATATTATCAGCTATACGTTTAGATGGCCGTCCACCTCCAGTTTTTCGACCGACGCTACCAGTCTCTCTGAATAACTGAATAACTAATTCAGGATGTTCTTCACTAAAATCAGCCATGCATTCCGTAATTGAATACTGCCACTTGCCATTTACTTTCACACCTGTACGGAAGTAACATTCGATAATTTTTGCTTTTTGTTCTATGTTGAATACCATTTTTTACATAAATTTATGCTCCCGTAAAAGCTATCGAAGTGAACCATATAAAAACAAAATTCCCGATCGATATCATCGACTTCAGTGTTATTAAGGGACTAGATCTTAAAAAATGTAAAGCTAAATCGTGTCTTGACTTGTCTTCGGACCATTCCCCGATAATGATAACAATTTACTCTAATATCTAAAAAAAACACCCCCATTCCTGTATAACAAAAATACTAACTGGGGTTTATTTAGAGATCAGTTTTACAAATTAATAACATACCACTGAAGAGACAGAGTGTGAAATGGATACAGCTGTAGAAAGTTTGACAACAAATATTCAAACAGCGAAGGGGTATGAAACCCCATCTACAAATAACACCAACGTAAAACAAGAACTACCCCAATCGAAGCAAATAATAAAAACACACTTAATAGAGCTTCCAAAGAACTTATGGAATTACTTATTGAGATCAAAAATACAAAAGTCCTTAATGTGATTAAGCGCAACGCAAATATCTGGAAAGCTACCAAAAAGTTAATAGAAAGGCTACAACAATCAATTGCTCCTATTAGAAATGGCAGTAATTGGGCAAGGAGTGATGAAGAAAAGACAGAAATGTTTGCAGCCCATTTCAAGGATGTATTTCAACCTTATAACTCTGAACGAACTCTTACCTAGGAAATACAAATTTATGGAATCACCATTTCAAAGGACCTACCAACAAAACAAATAAAATCAAGCGAAACCAAGAAGGTAATTATAAAAAACTCAACGTAAAAATGCCCCTGATTTCGACTTAATCACTGGTAAGCTTCTTAAGGAGTTGTCAATCAAATAATTTAGATTATTGACATACATAGACAATTCCATAATTAAACTATTAAACTAGGCTATTTGTCGAATATCTGGAGAGTTGCTTAAATAATAATTATTTCAGGACCTGGAAAGAAGCCTGAAGAAGTGACTTCTTATCGTTTTATCAGTTTATGATCATCTCTATCAAAGGTTTTTGAGAAAATATATACAATCGACATCAAATATAAAAAATATTATTCCTGATCACCAATTCAGATTTCGCTATAAGCAAGGCATCATAGAGCAAAAACGTAGGCTAGTGAACAAAATGCACGAAGATTTTCACAATAAAAAATATTGTTCTCCAGCATTTATCGATATGACTCAAATATTTTTTAAGGTTTGGCACAATAGCCTATTATATAAAATTTAAGAAAACTACCTCCTTATCCACACTATTTACTCCTTAAATCCTATCTAACCAATAGGCTCTTCTTCATTCAACAAAATAACGAATTTTTATGCCTATATCCTATACTATCTGGAGTTCCTCAAGGTAACGTTTTTGGACCGGTACTGTCTCTATACAAGCAACTTGCCAATAACGTCGTCAGTAATAACAGCGATAATTGCAGATGGCAATGCTAAACTCTTATCGCATATAGGGATCCTGCATTTAAACACCTGCATCTGCGTAAAATTCAGTATTAGTTAAAAAAATGGGGTATGAAAGCTAATGAATCTAAATACAATTATGTTACGTTTACGTTTTGTAAATAAACATATTTGCCTGTGCAAATTAACAATTGTAATATATTCCTCAAGCCGAAGATGTGAAATACTTAGGCGTGTACTTGAGTCAGGAGGCTCACGTGGTGGAAACATATCTTCACACAGCGATAATAATTAGGAGTAAAGTTGAACCAACTCTACTAGATTATTAGAAGATTGTCAGACCTCCATAACAAATTACTAGTGTATAGAGCCAATCAGAAACCAATCTGAACAGACATTGTTAATGGATAGTTAAGCAGTACACTTATTGAAGTATTTTGCGTAAATTTTCCTTTGTAGTCACAATAAATGCTAATCGTCAATGAAGGCAGATTGCGTTAAAAAAATACCAGACGAGGTCGCTATCAATACACCGAACATTCAAATTCGAATAAATTCCAGAGTTTTGAGAGAAGAAGAAACTGTGTGTAAAGTAATTTTCTAATTTCGCTTAAAAAATTGCCCAAAAATAAATTTAACATCCCTGATTTATTCATGAGTTTTGGACTCGTCATAAAATCTAGAGGTTTCTTGTAATAAAATTAGGCTAAATATCACAAAAAGAAATTTTAATGAAAGGCATTAGTATGAAGATATAAATTTAAAGCGAAACACTTGGGCGCGAAAGAGAATTTCCTGCCACTTCAGCCTTTCTTTTTATACTTTCTTCTTTGAGCATCCATGGCCGGCCTCACGTAACGAAACGATATTTCACGGCGAATTCACCCGTGGAGTGCGATTCGCGAATTAAAAGGGTGAAAAAGATCTTGATTGGACCTGGGAGAAATGAATTATTTTTAAAAGGCCAAAAAGTGACTCTTTAATTCCGCTTTAAATGAAGTTAAAATGCTCCAGAGATAAAGCAGGCACGTCTTGGTGAGCCGAAAGTAATAAAAATATTCGAGTTAATTTTGCGAATTTCAAATATATATATTTCACCGGAATGTGTTTTACTTGCGCGATTTTAAGGATCTTTTGCGAAGAAAGCGTAAAAAAATAAAATTCTTGGTGACATTTATTGGTTTCGTAAAGTGTATGTTAATGGGATTTAATTGCTGAGTTTTCTTTTCACTAAAAATGTTTTACGAATAAAATATGTTGTTTCGACCTACGAACACCTTATTTACACTCCTGAAATGATTAGCCGACAGCTCAGTGCCTTTATTCCATATAAGTGAGTGTCCTATAGTCACCTATAGTAGTCGTTAATATTAGGAAATAAAGGGGCACGAAGGGATCGTACTTAGTGCTAAACATATGTCGACAATGCAACTAGTTTAGTTACCTACCGGCTGTGGAATGAAATGCATGTATTGTAGAGTCGCATTTTGTCGTAATTCGATTTATTGTTTGATAGATAGACGAGATAGACATATTTATTTTGTGCTATAACAATTATAACAAAGTCATGATATGAGAATAAATGTAAAGCATAAAATGTACATCTCTAAATGACAAACAACCAATTCTGGCTAACAAACATAACATGTTAAGTATCAGAGTCCAAAAATTATGTGACTGAATATGAATAAAAAGTACCATTTTCAAAGAAAAATTCTTGGGAAAAGGCTTGGGAAAACATGTAAGAATTAATTATTTTTAAATATATACATATTGAAGTGAAACAGACCTTGAGTCGCCGACTAACTAAATCTCCTATAATATACAAAGGTCAAGAAAAGAATGAAATAACTATATATATATATATATATATATATATATATATATATAGTTATACGTACTGAGAAATGATCTTAACAAAATTATATCGCAATCCAACTGCATTTGATCGTTTTCTGAATTTGGATTAATGCCAATCAATGTCACACAAAAAGAATGGTAGCAACGGGGTTAATTAATGGAGTTAATTAAATTAACAAGCCCAGAATTCTATCACAAACAAAAGATTCTATACAAAAAAAAACTATCCCCTCTCATTCATTAACAAAATAACAAAACAAAAATTATATCAACACTACAACACAGATAGAACAAGTACCACAAAAGTCAAGGAAAACAACCTACACAACAACTACTTATAAATAATTCCCAATACCTTATATAAACAACCTATCAGAAAAAATAAACAAAATCTTAGCATTATATAACATAAAAGTACCTCACAAAAATTCCAATAAACTCAACAAAATACCTATATTAACAAAAACACACGTTATATATGAAATCCTATGCAACGACTGCGAAGGTGTATACATCGGTAAAACAACACAATATCTGCAAGAACGTTTTAATTGACATAAATTCTTAAGCAACAGTACAGTCCTAAAAAAACACATCAACTAGACGACCAATCATACTTTCAATTTGGATAAAAAGTCAATAAGTACATCCAACAAAGACAACACGGCAAGAAACATTAGAAAGCATACAGATACAAAAAGAACACAGATTCCATAAAAGACAGAACAGCCACAAATAACTTGTCTGTAATATATCTACCCATCTACCCCCGCGTATGGTGGGTGACACTACAGACAAAAACAGTCTAAACCAGCAAGACACACGTAATTTAGTTTTATTTAGAAATGGTAACTATAAACGAGTAAATTACATATTAACAACACAATTTTAATGTATCTAAGTAGTTTTTATTTTAACATTGTATCATTTTTAAGTTTACAATAAATGTTACAGTTTTGAAAGAGGCACTATATATAGAACCGAAACGTCTACATAAATTAAATATTGTTTTAATTACCTGATCGCTACTCCCAAGGAACAAATACTTTTTGTTTGATATTATAATTACGGCCAAGAAAATGAGAAATTCCTTCTAATATTATATATATAAATATAAATATATAAAATAAAATATATACATATCAAAGTAAAACAGACTTTAAATCGGCGACTAATTTAGTCTACTATATATATATATATATATATATATATATATATATATATATATATATACATATATGGTATTAATAAGTCGGCGATTAAAGGTCTGGTTTATTACTTCAAAGTATATATATTTAAAACAACCCTACATGTTTCGGCCATGATGTCTTTGTTTCATTGCCGAAACATGTAGGGTTGTTTTAAATATATATACTTTGAAGTAATAAACCAGACCTTTAATCGCCGACTTATTAATACCATATCATACCAAGGTCACGAAAATATTATATATATATATATATATATATATATATATAATATTTTCGTGACCTTGGTATGATATGGTATTAATAAGTCGGCGATATATGGTAAACTTAATCAGTCGGTGATTAAAGGTCTGGTTTATTACTTCAAAGTATATATATTCAAAAAAACCCTACATGTTTCGGCAATTATGCCTTTATCAAGGATATAAAATATAGATGACAGAATATAGACAGATATGACAGATTTATATTCTGTCATCTATATTTTATATCCTTGATAAAGGCATAATTGCCGAAACATGTAGGGTTTTTTTGAATATATATACTTTGAAGTAATAAACCAGACCTTTAATCGCCGACTGATTAAGTTTACCATATAATACCAAGGTCACGAAAATATTATATATATATATATATATATAATATATATATATATAATATATAATATATAATATATAATATATAATATATAATATATATATAGACTATTAGTATTATCGACCGTACTGTATTATTAAAAATTAATTGAACGGATGAGCGTTCTGACAAATAAAAAAGCCCATTTATTTCACTCTATATTTCATAAAAATTTGTTACTTCATCAGGAGTTCAATTAAGAGTTAAAATATAGCAAAGACGCTATTAAACATGTTAAAATCAATCATGTATATTTAAAACATTAAATTGTTGGTTACTCGTCAACATTTTAAAAAAACCTTTTTAAAAGTTAAAAGTTTAAAAGCACGAAAAACACATTTTGTAGACTTGTATTATTAGAACTGTTAATTTCTATATCAGCGATTTTTGAAAAAATGTAGCCAGTTTGAGAGCTTTCATCAGGTGAGGAATCATAAAATATCAACAGTTTTCATTCAGCAAAAATCATGTAGACCTGTATAATTGGTATTTATTGAATGCAACTCTCTGCTTGGGTCTGCCTTAATCCTTTTTCGTCTGTACTATCGGTGTCGTAATTAATATGAGATGTTTTCCCAGGAATGTCTATATAATTTTACTATTAATAAATCTAACAAAATTTCCTGATGAGCTCAGCATTTTATTTTGAGCAGCGTCCGTCTCGTAATTAATCAGACGCGTCCTACATACAGAAAGACCCAGAAACATGTTCTATATTAAAGCCATTTAGGTATCAATAATAATAATCGCAATTTATCTAGCGTTGTAATAATTCATATTGTCTCCTCGACAACTATGATTTATAGCATATTTGTCAAGCTACGCATAAATTGTAACGCATATCTACTCCCTCTTTATCTTCCGGTAATCATCACCTTGATTTAAAACTGTACCAGAGTAATACATTTCTTTGATTTATTATCGCGATTACATATGCATAATGAAGTAATCAAAAATAATTGTATTCGGTAGACAAAGTATTATAGAATATACTTTTAGGCGCTTCCAATAATGTTATAAATATTAGAAACACGTAAAAATTCACAGTAATGCGGTTGACACTCTATACTGCATGGCTCGTTTAAAATAGCGACTCCAAATTGCGGCAAAACTGAATTAAAATTTAAACTTTAGGTCAGGTAATGTTATAACGTTCTAAGAGAGGAAGGGGTACATATTAGTAACAATATAGGTTTTATGTTTCACTTAAGTATTATTTGTTCACTTCACCTTGTATACGGTTACCATAAACACGGTCATATCGCCCGTGAGCGTTATAACCGGGTGATATGGCTCATAACTAGAGTGGACCAATTCGGAGCGAAAGCAGAGGCGTATTTTGTGTCGGCACCAGTGTCTCTATCTTTATGTCTTGCGCTATGCACGTGGCGTTGCAAATTTGATTTTGTTAAATGGTTTATATATATATTGCACACTAAACATTTTACATTTACCCCATTGTAAGATAAATCATTGATTACAATAATACTTATTACCTAGATAGTTCTGATTCAAATAATAACAAAATAATACAAATGTTTTTAAACTTTGATACATAATATAAGACAAAATAGAAGATTCATCTTAAACAAAATAATATAAATAATGTTAATATACTACAATGATACACTATAATAGTATATTAAAAAACAAGTTTCATAAGGCACCATTTTGCCGCACGAGATCAGTTTAGAAAACGAGCCGCGATAGTGGCGAGTTTTCTAAAGAGCGAGTGCGGCAAAAGGCCTTATGAAACGAGTTTTTTATACTATTTTTTCTATTTTGCGTTTTTTACATTAATAAATTGCTTAAGTTGAAGTTATTTAATTTGAAAGTTCAGAGTTTAATTTTTATGTATAGCATGCAGTTGGTCACATTGATACTTGACATTTTCAAATTTAAATCTTGCTATCCGCGAAGTATATTATATTACATATTATTTATTAATTTTCGTTAACATTACTTAATATTTCATTTAAAAATATAAACATGAGTGACATAGAAACATATATATGTTGTTGTCAATTGTATACACCATACGTTGTTTGTGTAAAATAAGGACATATATCATATCTGTCAAATGTACATAAATTCTTAAAATCAAATGACAGCAATGATATTTATTTCTGTATTCAAACAACGCCAACATTGGAAAATGAAAAAAAGCGTATCGAAATGAAGCTCATTTCGATACTGTTTTGGGTTTCATAATGAGTTCATTTCGAACGCAAAATAGAAAAAGGAAATTTAAATATTTAAACCGTTACATATATTATAATAATTAGGCAGCACATGTTACATAAATATTCTATAGGCTTATAATTTACTTTAATTTTTCTTAAAAAAAAATTAAATAAACAAAATAAAATAAACAGAGGATTAACTATAACAATTAACTCAAAAATAATTTATTACAATTCTTTCCACAAATTATTTTTTATGAGGGAGAGAAGGTAATAAAAATGTTAATAAACTTATTGAAAACACTAGTTTTAATTTGTTACATTTCTGTTATTGGGATTTCTTAGAAGGTAGAAGTCTATTATATTTGTATTGTTTTCTTAATTTAGAGTGTCAAATCTATAATTAAATTTCAAAAGTATATGATTTTCTTACATTTACCAAAATTATAGAACTATGTAAATTTAGTTAATTTTGTATACTATTGTTAATGTTTGGTAAAGTCAAAGGTTATGTGTGAAGGAAAATTTAATTGTAAACCAATAAGTTCATAATATTAAACAAGGATCAAAATTATAGTATAAATGTCATATTTTGGAAAATTATGTATAACTAAAGCGACCAATGAGCTTAAAAAAAAAAAGCTGTTGGGTTGCCATAGTGAGTTATTGAAACAATTTGAGAGAAGAATTTTTGCAGTTGAATGAATTGGAGTATAATTTATATTACCAAGATCTGAGCTGTTTTCATCTTATACTCCGCTATCAATTAATGAGAATAATGAGCCACAAAAGACGTGTACCAGCTTTAGATAAATATTGGGAAAGGCCTTATATTACCAGGATTGTGACCGTAAATTAGAAAAGCAGAACTTAGAAATTTAGAAATATATATAAACCATTTAACAAAATCAGATTTGCAACGCCACGTGCATAGCGCAAGACATAAAGATAGAGACACTGGTGCCGATACAAAATACGCCTCTGCTTTCGCTCCGAATTGGTCACTCTACTCATAACGCTCGCTAATTTATTCACAGTTTTTAATGTTGTGTGAATATAAGAAAGGGTATACATTTTACAGAACTAATAATTTGAATTTTTGAGGAAGTCTAAAGAAAGAAGCAAAACTTTAGCATTCTTTATTAAAATTAAGAGTATCTAAAAATTGACAACTTGAAAACTTCATAGTGTCAACTGTCATTTAAAATAAAATTAAGATTTCTAGGAGTCATGTTAGATCCGTGACAGTTGACATAAATCTCGGAACTTTTAAAATGTAATTTGAATTTTCCGCTTAAGAAATTAATTCTTCGTGAAAAATAGAGGTAAATTAAATTGGTACAGCAATTCTGTTACCAATTCTTGGCGTGTTTCTTCCACGCCTATTAAAACACTGACCATATCAATTTCAGCATGCAATATGAGGTTTTCGGCGATCGTATAGGGTTTGGACATCTTAGCTACTCTTAATGCTACGAGGTCAGATGCTTGAAGCACACTTTTATCAGTATGACTTGTCTTCCAAATAGAAATCTGTTGATTTCTCAAGGTATATCATTTTCTTTCGAAAGATTCCCAGTGTATGTTTTTATGAGCTGGATGTGTCGAACTAATTTTGATGGCTTCATGCTTCCATCGAAGAAAACTTGTTTTTTACCAACCGATTTACTGGATGTATGTCTCACTTCGTTTTCTCACAAATTTATGCATTTCGCATAAGAAATTAAAAAAAACAATTCAGTTTCACAATTGACCGCACACTAAAATAAGACCACCAGGCGCACGCTTCGCATTCGAAACTTAGCTGAAGTTGTGTAATCGCAAGCATCTATTAATTTTATTTACATTTACAATTAACATTTACACATGACTCACATGACGTATAATTGAGTATTCCTTCTTATTTAATGGTAACAGAAAATTACAAAAGTAAAGCACTCTAACTATCGATTTCCTGCTCGTTCTGAGAGAATATAGGAAACTACAGAAATTTCGCTCAGTACATTTACATGAATATCGTTTTAACTTGATTGTAACCTAAGGTATGAAGGAGTTAAGTAATTTAAATACATATTTCAAAGAGAGGCAAAGGACGAAATAAAATAGAAGAGTTTCCTTTTCTAGGATGTATATTTAATGAGTCACTAAAGGAATTTAACGAGTCGCGTTTGTTGCTACCTCTCCCGCTGTATCTATATGATCCTCAACATAATTCATGATGATGATGATAACGAAAATTATAACGACAAGGATGGACAGAGAACATCCTGAATTCCATTTAATTCATTCTAGGAAGCACTTATTCCTTTACGTGCGTGTCCTTTTTTTCAGATCATATGTTCGGAAAATTAATTTCGTGGAAGCACATCGCTCTAGCGCAACGTCGATGGTTCGTGGAGTTCTCGCTTTTCGAAGTGGAAGGGAAGTCAGGGCTTTGACATAATTGTGTGCTTTGATTTCGTGTTCAATGGCGAAAGTCCACTTTTGTGTGATTAAATATCCGCTTTTTTTTTATATATTAGCACACGCAATAAGCTATTCGTATTAAATAGAGCATTACTAAAATAAATATTACGGTCTAATTATTTTAACAAGGGTAAATACATATTGTTATTGTTAATTACTAATGTTGCTTGTGTTATACGTAATTCTTATTACTTACGCGCTTCTAGGATATAGGTTACATATATAGGGTTTATTAAGGCGGTGTACTCGGTGTCTGAAATATCTTCCATTTTTCACGAAAATAATACTATTATAATAATATTGATATCTAGTTAGCCTAGGCGATTTTCCTCGAACAAAACAAAATCTTGTTATAATGGCAAGAAATAATGACATTTTAAAAGAGTCACTGTAAGCTGAAGTAAGCTGAAGACTCAGTGGTAAGGAAATTTACGAAGATATGCTGAACACACTTGGTGACCAATGCCCATCATATGCGACTGTCAAAAATTGCAAAAGAGGAAAACTTTCCGTTGAAGACGAGAAGCGTCCAGGAAGACCGATTCAAATGTCCACCTCCGAAAATATTGACGCAGTTCATAACATGATATTATCGAATTTAGCTGACATATATAGCTGAGGCAGTAAAGATTTCATATGAATGCGTCCATCATATAGTTCACGTCGATTTGATATGACAAAATTTCTTCAAAATGGATTCTTAAATGCTTGAACGCCGAATATAAACGCGCAAGAGTGAAAGCATCATGGTCAATCTGTGCTCCTTTTGAAGGGGATCCAGATTTTTAGAATCATCTCGTGACTGGATGAAACTTGGGTCCATTTTTACGACCCAGAAACGATGCAGCAATCGATGGAGTGGAAGCATCATGGTTCTCCAAGGCCTAAGAAGTTTCGAGTTCAAAAAAAGTTCTGGAAAAGTTCTTGCTTCAATTTTTTTTGGGATATCGGTGGAATAATTATGATCGATTACCTAAGAAAGGGTCAGACCATCACTGGAGAGTCTTATTCTAAATTATAAACCACCCTGAGAGAGAAAATTAAAGAAACAAAACGTGGCATATTAGCGAAAGATGTGTTGTCTTTGCAGGACAATGCCCCTGCACACAAATCGCGCATTACCATGAATACATTTCGGGTTCTAGGGTTCGAATTACTGGAACACCCCAGACTATTATCTTTTCCTTCGATTGAAAAAAAAAGTTTAAAAGGATGTCAATTTTTGCGTAACGATGAGGTAATAGTTTCTGTGGAGGGCTGGTTTGTAGACCAAGAAGAATCTTTTTTTAGAAGGGTTATAGGCGAAGCAGGATCGCTGTATTAAGTATATTAATTTAAGAGGAGACTATGTTGAATAATAAAATATTCCCAACTTTAAATTGTTTCAATAGTACCCCTCGTAGATGATAGAAAATCTATTTTTTAAATTTCGTTCAAACGTTCCTTCCAGTTCCGACCTCTCTTTATAGATGTATCAATACAGAACCGACAAAGATACTTTATCTCTCTCCTTACCATTGATTAATCTTATTTAGAAACTTACCAGATTATAGTGATACCCCCACTCCAAAACAGATGCTCACGAGCCTGTGAGACAATCGTCTTAATACGCTCCACTTTTAATTATATGCGCGTATAATATAAATAAGAAATAAGGTAATTTTCCCTAATCTTATTATTAATTTTAACACGTGATTCTATTCTGCAAGATCGAAGGATAGCAGTCCATGACATTTGTAACAGGCGGCGTATTTCTGCGAAGTTAGTGCCTAGGTTACTTAGCATTGAACATGTTCATGCGTGCACAGAACTAAAAGAAATTGCCGAAAGGTATACGAACTTCAGTATCAGAATCATTACTGGCGACGAATCATGGCTGTACGGATAAAATACCGAAACAAAGCGGTGGAAGACGCCATCATCACTATGACCGAAGAAAGTACGGCAAGTTCAAAACAACGTCAAGTCAATGTTGGTTTTGCTTCTTTGACGCTGATGACATCGCGCACAAAGAATTTCTCCCACCAGGTTAAACAGTTGATGAATGATTTTATTGCAATGTTCTTCGGCGACTAACATTAAACATTTGACGCAAGCGGCCTGCCAAGTAAATAAATATTACATAATTGGTACTATTTTGAAGGTAATTTTACAGAGAATTTTCTGACAATATCGAAAAATATAGGTTTCTTTTAAAAAATCGAGAGTATCGTTTGAATTTCGATAAATGTAGCACGACCTATTTAACACCCTGTATATACAAATGAAACAAATATGCAATATACACGTCTGTAACTGTACACATGGACATTCACCTCGTATTTTCCAGCATTTACTTCTGCCTAAGATACGTGTTTTTGCCATCTACTATCAGGCTTCATCAGCTAGGCTAGTGAAGTAAAGCTTAAAAGATCGCCTCATAAGGCATAGCAAGTTTGTCCTATCAGGTGGCACCATATAATCTAGTGACATTTGACGGACAAAAGAGACTATGCTGAAAGTGGCAACCTTCCCTTGACCGGCTATGCCAGTACAGAAGTGAAAAAAATACGTATATAAGTGTAAGTCCATTAACACGTTGCCAGATGGCAGCAAATATACCAAAAAAGTTTATCAATACGTTAAGCACGTATTACGCATTTGATACAAATGAAACAGACATGCAATATACACGTCTGTAACTGTACATATGGACATATACCTCGTATTTTCCAGCGTAATACGTATATAACGTATTAATATACTTAAACTTTCTTGGTATACCCTGTATATATTTTACATTATATCATTTTGGAATATATAAAGTGTTAGACCCCCAAATTGATATCCAAAAAATAATTCCATACGCGATACCGATCTTCAGCCTACGTCTTAAAACGTCAGACGCTGCAACTGGAAAATTTTTGACAAACAAACAAAAACTTCCATTATAACCAAAACTAGTTGTCTGAAGTGCACATAAACAATATCACTGCACGGGTAATGTAGGTGGTTATCGAAAAAATGTAGCAATACATTCAACTGAAATATCTGAAGGTGGGTGCGCGAATTTGTAACACCCTATATATTCGTAAATAATTTTACGATATTCGCTGTGATATACTACATACGTACAGAAAATCTCACTTTCCTATCTTTGCTGGTTTTCACTCCTAATTCTGCCGACACTATTGGCGCACCCTGTATATGTCACAAATTTTACATGGTCGAATAGTAATGATCAATAAAGCGGCGAAATTGAGTTGCGTACTATAGAATCGACTGTAGTGGTTTAGGGATATGGGGACACAGTCTGTGAAATTCTCGGGGATGTTTGGGGACTTGCAAAACGCTGCCTTTGTACTTTGCAATTAATGCATCTACCTCCGGATAAGATCTACGAGTAGTTCCTACCACAAGATGTAAAGCATGTATTTTACATGCAAGTACATGTAAGAAGTTACCACAGCCTTTACTAGCTAATTAGATTGAAGATGACGGCTGATGTGGTTTCATTGTATGTACCATAATATTAACAACATACTTTTTTTACAATCTGTTGTTTTTTCCACGCATAACCACAGTTTTTTTTTGTTCTTCAATACTGATTCAATTCTATTTTTAATACGTTCGCGAGTACATTGTAACGGGTGGGGCAAAAGTCCCGCTACCATTTTGATTGCGCGCCATCTTGGCTATGTGACGTTTAGTTCAGTTTAGCTTTAACCATTGTGTTGTGTAGACGTCCAAATTTTATTATGGATAAATATACGCCACAAGAACGAGCAGAAATAGTGACAATATTTATTGAAAATAATCGTCCCATTATTGCCACTCAGCGGAAATTGCGTCAAAAATATCCTAATCGTCCAGTGCCTCACAAAACCACAATTTATCGTTTACATGCGAATTTTCGACAGTACGGTACGACAGCAGACAGGCCTCGTTCTGGAAGACAACGGACGTCTCGTAACGCTGAAAATGTGGCTCCGGTGCGCAATAGTGTTGCAGAGTCTCCAGAAACATCAATTCGGAGACGTTGTTTCCAGTTACACATGTCTGCACGCAGTTTAAGGCGAATTTTGAAAACTGATTTGAAAATGTTCCCGTACAAAATTCAATTAGTCCATAAATTGCTACCGAGAGATCATGATCAACGAGTTGAGTACAGTAATGCAATCCTAAGGCTGTCTGATGAAATTGAAGATTTTTCGTCTAAATTGATAATGAGCGATGAAGCCCATTTTCTTCTCAGTGGCCACGTCAATAAACAGAACTGTCGGTTTTGGGGGACACAGAATCCTCAATTAATTCATGAAACGTCATTGCATCCACAAAAACAACTGTATGGTGTGATATTCATGCTGGAAACATCATTGGTCCCTATTTTTTTGAAACTGACGAAGGTGTTGGAGTTACTGTTACTGCTGAACGGTACCAAGACATGATTCGAAATTTTCTTGTGCCTGAAATGGAAGAGCAAGGACTGGAGGAAATGTGGTTTCAGCAGGATGGGGCCACAGCACACACAGCTCGTTCAACAATTCAATTATTGAATGACGTTTTTCCACGAAGACTAATTTCGCGAAATAGCGATTTAGCATGGCCAGCCAGATCTCCGGATTTAGCTGCACCTGACTTTTTCTTATGGGGTTTTTTAAAATCAAAAGTTTATGTGAATAAGCCCCAAACGATTCAACATCTTAAAGAGAATATTCGTCAAGAAATTGAAGAAATTCAGCCTGAGATGTTGCAGGATGTCATGAAAAATGCCTTAAAAAGAGCCGAAAGTTGCATAGCGAATCGCGGTCACCATTTAGCCGATATAATTTTCCAATCATAACGAAAAAAAATGTAAAGAGCAAATAAACTTTTTATGAAAACCAAACTTACTTATCTTTTCTTTCAACAAAGTTATAGGCAATAAAAATGGTAGCGGGACTTTTGCCCCACCTTGTACAATACTTTGTCATATTTTACGATTAGTTAATGTACAATTCGCATATTTATTCCAGAATGACATAAATAATTCGTTGTTTTATAAGGTAAACGGTAGATTACACAAAATAAGTGTTAGACATAAACCCAATAGAAATTGCTCTTCCAATCGTACGTTAGCTTTTGTTTTATAAATGTGCTTGGCACTATTCACGTGTCGTTACAGTCACTGTTCGTCCAGTACATTAGAAATATAAGCCAAATTGAACATTTGATTTTTACGCCATCGTAAATTAAATTCAATAAATATTTAATGAACTTATTTACTGCATCTGACAATGTTGTTTGAACATTTCAATTTTCAATGCATTTTGATCATTACAAGCCCGAATGTCAAAAAATATTCACTTTATGTACATGTGCAAATACTCGAATATTTTTATAGCTCATCAAATACTCGGTGATATGGGTCCTTTACTAGGTTATTTCTGTAATTTGCATTAATATAAATTGCTTAAAATTTTCTGAGGGAAATAGTCAATAGAAACCTTATCAACAAAGTATTTTTAATTTTTCGTTTCAATATTTTGCACCATCTACAAAAATCTACATCGAGAACTGTTACCTACGTTGGTGTAATTCAATCTTAATGTAAAAACGATGTATTTTTCAGAACGAAATTCCCAAAGCATTGTTATTATGCGAAATGAGTTAAAAAAAGTTCACTACGAGCGTTGTCCTCGAGTAATCACATTTTTTAATTAAGAAATTCGAGATTAAGTTTTTATTTTTGTTCCGTTGCCTTATCAACGTCTTCGAAGGAGGACCGTCGCGTTTTCCTTCTTCATTTCTATACTGTCTCGAATAGCCGTTCTCTCCTTTCGACAGCTAAAAAAACTTCCCCTTATTTCTTAATTAAGTCACTTCTTGGGTTTCGACATCGCCCTTTAATGGGCGGAGATAATATTTTTTCTTTGTTAGATGGCCATCCGAATATTAAATTCTGGATATTAAGTTATGTCTTTGGAGGGAAAAAAAATGTTATATTAAGGAATTATTTGTCACAGTAATTACGGTTAAATTAACGCGGATTTTCATGGCGATTAATTTAAACACCCGATATTTTCTCCAGTAATAAAAGTTCGTTTGTAATCATATTATTTGATAAACTATATACAACGTGACATTGAAAAAGCTACAATGCATAGTAACACACGATAGAAAACTATAAAATATTAAAAGAAGTTCTTCTACACTAATGTCCGATCGCCTTTTGTTTTCAAGATACAGAATATTAAAAGTTTGTTAGAAATTTGTCTTTCTTAATTTTTTCCGATTGTGATGTTATTATTGGACCAAAGTTAGTGTATTGCAGTTTCGAGTATTATTAGAATATTATCATAGTTGGCTATGTAATGGCACCTGTCAAATTAATATTGCATTAATTTATTCAAATTTGTCGTGTTCCTGATTACATTTGTGTTTGGTTTTGCTGTTTCTCGTTTTCTAAAATTAATTTTAAAAATTATTCTCTTTACTTTTGAAGAATACAGGGACATGATTATGTGTTATGGTGAAGTTCAATCAAATTATTCCGAAACTCAACGTATCTATCGAGAGAGATATCCATTTAGACATGTTTCTAATGTTAGAACATTTATTGACGTCCATAGACTTTTTGGAGAAGATGCCTGATTCAAAATTTCAAAAGTTAATAGCGGGGTTACCAGAACTCCTCGTGCTGTTGAAAACAAAGAAGCTGTTTTGCAAATAGTTGAATTGGTCCGTACTTCTTGGAACACAACCTAAATGGTGATGGTTACTTACATTTATTGCGTAACCATATTGTACCAGATCTGTTGATTTTATTTCCGACAACGACAATCAACCAAGCATGCAAAACCGTAATCTATGGTTTCAACAAGATGGAGCACCACCACATTAATGTTCGACAGTATTTTCCCGGTCGTTGGATTGGACGTCGGGGTTTTATTGATTGGCCCGCTAGGTCTCCCGATTTAAATCCATTGGATTTCTTTCTTTGGGGACACTTGAAGTCGCAAGTATACAAGGAGAAACCTAGAAACCTAGAGGATTTGAGAGCAAAAATTACTCGTGAGATACAAGCCATACCACCTAATAGTTTATAAAATACAATTCGTCATTTTTGGGAACGTTTAGGACACTGTCAGGTCGTAGAAGGACGTCACTTTGAGCATTTTATTTAATTTTGTAGTTTGTTTACTTTTATTAAATTTTATTTTTTTCTCAATATTTTTATTATATAACCCCATGAAAATAGTACGCATTCATATTCAGAACTTAATAAAGATTCCGAATTGTCTAAAAAATAATATATCCATTTAAAAAAATAAAAAAATTTTTGGCTCTCATATGTAATCATCATGAAAAAAAAAACAAATGATTGAAGCCAATACAAAATAACTTGTCAAAAAACTTTTGTTAACAACATTTTGTTCTAAAGTTTATATTTACGGAATTATTCGACTGATGCGTTACTTTTGCCCAACCCCGTATATATATATATATATATATATATATACGGGGTTATACAAATGTTATATATATATATATATATATATATATATATATATAACATTTGTATGAAAAAAACCACATCCGTCCAGAAACGTGCAGATATCGATATTTCACTGTCGCGACGTGTTTGTGTCTACATTCTTCGGTAGGAGTAATCTTGTCAGATTGTAGAATCAACGCAACAAATTTAGCCACAATTACATGTGAGAGGAGATTTGAATAATTGCTATTTCTCATTCCAATTAAATTCAATATAATTTATATATATATATAAATATATATATATATATATATATATATATATATATATATATATAAATATATATATATATATATATATATATATATATATATATATATAAATATATATATAAAAATATATATAAAATTGTTTAAATTTCTTGATAATTATACTTATTTTATTAATAATTCTGTTGCGACACCTACTGTCACATTGAAAAAGTGAGCAGTAGCTTAGATACAAATTGTGATTCTACCGACTTGCTAACGTGCTGTCATATGTCAAAATCATGTCTTAAATTTACATTTGAAATTTAACATAATTTGTTGGTAGGCGTGGAAAAAGTATAGTCTGTAACACGTTTGGAATGGCAATTCGGACTCGTGGAACCGTCACTTTTCCACTCGTGCGGAATATGCCACATTCCAAACTTGTTAAATAATATACTACTCTATTACAATATGCTTTAGTTACCGGAATTCTTAAGGCATTTAAATAAATGTATCCATTCATTAGGTTTGCCTTTCCTTAAAAGAACTTTCCTTTGAGCAATACAAACATAAAAGCGAGTGTACTTTTTTTGTAATTGTTGTTAACTTAATTTAGCTTAATCTAGCAAACTAAACATCGAGATTCGCCTTTCCAGAAAGGCGTTTTTCAAAGTCCTCCGATTTTCGAAGCTCTATCCACTGACTTTTTCTCCTAAGTACACAATGCTACGGTCTTTATAGAACTCGAAAAGCTTGGCAAACGTTCGGTGATTGTCATCCTCCGAGGATACCGTAACGGGCCAACGACGAATACAACTTCATCGCCCTAATAAAATAAATCTTCCTTTCTCTTTCACTATCTCGTCTCCGAATGAAATTTATCGAGTATACACAACAGTGATTCTGACTGCGGGATTTGTTTTCGGTATCCCGGTGGTGGTCATTCACGTATCATTTACTTCAAAATTGGATTAAGTACCCATCCATATTTGTTTTTATACCCTCCACGGAAATCTGTCATTGGTTTGATTCCGATAATTCTTTTAATTGTTCGAAACTGTGCGTCGATATGTTTGTTTAATAAAAATATGTTGCGTATACACAATACTTAGTATGCATTTTACGAGGGTGATTTGACGGTAGAGCTACAGTGATAATTAGAGTCGGCAAAGAGGGGCAAGTTGGTGCAGTGCGGAGAACAACGTGAAGGGGCCTAGCGGCCGTATCAAGGCGAGCGTTCCGTAACGTTTACGTACTCGCATCATTTATATTCGTGACTTTCATGAGTGAGCATAGGCGGTGCGGACGCATGAATGTTTACACATAAAATAATGATAAAAATATATTATATAACGTGCTGAAACACTTACTGTTTTAAAAAGCTTCCTTGAAATCACAAACTGGGTGGCACCTATTAAATATTTGAATCATTAAATATGTTTCCACACTTGTTTCAGTCAAATGACTACGGCGTGCGGAATAAATATTTTTCAATTATGAAAACGACCGTTCCGCATCGAGTGATGTTATATTTGAAAATTTAAAGTAATCCTTGTGACAACTTAATGGATCTTTCGACGCACCTTTACAAATTTGTGTTAGTATGAGAAAATCTGAATCCTTGTCAATAACACTTTCAAATTTTCGTATTACACTCATTTTTTTCGCCTTCCATCGCATATAGGTGTGAGTGAACGTCATCCACAATTTGAACAGAATCCATAAACGACATCGAATTATTTTGTAATTTTTCAATCCCCCCCGCTAGTCCATAGTAGTTTTAGCTAATAGTTTCTAAATCACTTTTTACCCGACTATCTTGAAATATTTTCTGGCTTTTCTTCATGGTTTCGGCGTGTCTGGGATCGAATTGTAAAACTACCTTCTTTACATCATCAAAATGTTCGCAGTAGTAAAACGCAGCCTCTAACCATGTTCCCCAACGCATAGTAATCGGCTGTTGTGGTTCTGGCACTTTGGGATACAGTTCGTGAAATTTTTTGTACGTTTTTGGGACTTTAGAAACGCTGCCTTTGTATGAGCTATTAAAGTATTTACTCGTGGATAACATGTAGGTATCAATTGCGCCACAAGGTTTAAAGCATGGATTTTACATGTTACATGTAACAAATTTCCGCTCTCTTCTTCAAGAGACCGGCCTAAGGAAAGCATGTTAGCATCACCGTCACCAACAAACATTGAAAGTTTGTGTGTTGAAACTTGAAATTGGTTCAATGCGCTAACACCACTTTTAAAATTTCATCACTAGTACATTTTGCAACTCTTTTGGAAGCAAGTAAGATAGAGGATGACGGTTCAAATTCTTCTATTGTAAGTATCATCACATTCACCACAGATTTTTTTTGCCGATCGGTTGTTTCGTCCATACATAACCACAATTTTTTATCTTTCAATTCTGCTTTAATTCTTCTTTCAACATAGTCACGAGCAGAAGGCATAACGTTTCTTATTGATGTCCGACTTGGTAATGTATAATCCGAATACTTGCTCCAGATGGAGACAAATGCTTGTTGATCTAGCAAAGTGAACGGTAGATTACATATAATAAAACAAACATCTATATAAAATATTAATTGTTCTCTGTATCGTTTGCTACGGAATGCAGAACAGTGTTTTATACTTTTTAGGTGGCGTTCACACTTCCACCTGCTGGTGCATGTCAAATAGTCGTCGCACCTTACACATTTAATTCTATCGCCTTCATATTCTAAATCCGGCATACTCACTATTACGTTTTCTAGTTTCTTCGAAATACGCCGTTTCCGAAACGTACATAAAGGCGACATTTTCTAAGTATGTGTGTACTGATATGCACTCACAACGACCAGTGGGATAATACTGAACAAGTGTGCTTTGATACGGACGCTTGAGTTTCCGTGCCGCGCGCTTCTCCCCTCTACGTTGCTCTCGGCACTGCACTGAAAATTGCCCCTCTTTGCCGAGTCCGCCATGTTTCTGTCTTCTATCAAACTTTCAAACAAATCAGACAGATAGGTTGTGTTTTATATTCATTAAAAAAACTGTTTTCGTTGTTGTGTAAATATGGAGAAAAGGAATTCCAAGTATTACTTAAATATTATTTTTGCGTGGAAAACAATTGAAGAAATCGAGGTATAGTTAGATAAATATTATCGTGAATGTGCTTCGCCCATGGAATTATTTGTAAGGGCTTTTTGCTTCTAAAATTGGCCAAATCAGCGTGGATGACGCAGAGCATTCCGGACCGTCCTTGTAAGTAGCGCCCGTTGATTGAAACTACGAAAAATAGCTAATGAAATAAACATTTCAGCCGAACAGGCATGCAATATTTTGCATGAACATTTAAATTTGAAAAGACTATCCACGAGATGTGTGCAGCGTTTGGTTAATACTGGTCAAATGTGCGCTCGCATCCAAATATCAGGGAATATTTTGCTATCTTCAAACGTAATCCAAGGGAATTTTTCCGTCGATAGGTCACAGTAGATGAAATTTGGATACATCATTATACTCTAGAAAGGAAGATACAGTCGAAACAATGGATTTTTCCCTGGAAACGTGCCCTCAAGAAAGCGGATCGACCGATAAGGTCTCGGTCACAGTTTTTTGGTATTCCAAAGGTGTTTTCTTTATTGATTATTTAAAAAAGAGAAAAATGATAATTGGCCAATATAATACTGTGATTTGCGCATTTACACAACACTTTCTGAACTATGCTCGGCGCGTTTTATATAGGAGCACTAGAACACGCCAGGATCCAAAAACAGTTAGTACATTGGACAGCTCCAAAGAAGGCGAAGAGGGTACCAACGGCGGAAAGCTCATAGCGTCGGTTTTTTGGGATGCTACGGAAATTCTGTTGGTCTAATATTCTAAAAAAGGATAATAGAATAACTGGGGAATACTATTTTAACATTCTGAAGAAACTAAAATATTCATAAAAACAGAAAAAAATCATCTACCACCAAGACTGCTCACAAGAGTCTTGGAGATGGAGAGATTGAGAATTTTGCACTATGAAATGCTGGAACATCCAACTTAGTCCCCCTATTTGTCTCCCTACTAGTTCCATCTCTTCCCAAAGCTCAATATCTTCCTTGCTGGTCATCGTTTTTCGTCCAATCAAGACGTGATAGTGGCTGTAGGCAGGTAATTTGCAGAACACAACCTAATTCTATTAATTGGATAGAATAATACGTGTCTTAATCTTGTATAACTCCGTACACCTGTTCAAATAACCGCACTAAGCCAAAAATTTACGGCTTTTATTGTATATTGGCCGCCGTAATTATTTTGGGCTAAGTAAAATCGATATATTGTTGGTTACTTAATAAGATAGCGCTTTCAAAAGTTTACGTTTACGAGCAAGTTGTTACTTGTAATTGAAATATTTCCTAATAAAAATGCTTACTACGGTTCTTTTTCTTATGCTCGAACCTCGTATTTGATAAGGAAATGGATATATTGATAGACCTTCAAGAATTAAAATTCTCTCATGTGCACAATGAAGTTATTTCATCCTAATAATGACTACAATATTAAGTAGTAGATAACGAACATACATATTCTAAATTACGAAATATGTTTATTGCGATTATCTAGCATTGATTTACTATTAAACGCAATTATATATACATACGAACGTGTTTTATAATAAACGATGTTCTGAATGCCAATTTTATAAAAAATAATTCGTTCTTGGGCTTCTTGTTTTTATACGTGATACATATATGTAAGTGTATAATATATTTAAATAGCTGATATGTAAACTACAAACGTAATATTAGAGATGATGAAAGAAAACTATTGGGAATTACAATGTTATGACACCGGAACTTGAATGATAGTCGAGACTAGAAACTAGAGAACTTACCTACCAAGCTGCAAAGCAAACGATATTTATTTCGATGGATCGTTTTTAAATTAGCATAATGGTGGAAAAGGAGATTAAATAAAATTACAAAATTATTATTCTTTTTCAATAAATTCACCTGCAACCCTAGCAATACCTTTTCGGATTTTTCAATTATCTTCTGTATAGCTTCGTAAAGAAATACCCCGAAATTTCGCTCTTTACTTCTTCATCGCTCGTAAATTGACTCCCACGCAGTTCTTTTGTAATTTTTGGGCACAGGTAAAAATCACTTGGAACGAGGTCTGGACTATAGAGTGGGTTAAAAATATTAAATAATAAGGGTCTCAAAGTAGATCCTTGGGAAACGTCCGACGATGGAGTATACTGCCTGGATTGAAAACCATTACAGTAGACGTATAGCAAACGCCAATTAAGTTGGCGCGAGAAGGGGTAAGTTCGCGCAGGATTAGAAGTAGTGGGGAGATTTGTATTTGGTTTTACATCAAATGTCAGATAATTCTAACCTCTGAGCGCGTATGATCCCCTAGCAAAGACATTACAAAATATGTTCTGTCAAACGTCAATGACAAATGTATTCTGACAATTACTTGAGTAGTGGGGGTGGACGTTTTTCAAAACGGCTTCTGTGCACCCCCTCTTCGCGCCAAATTAATTGGCGTTTGCTATACACAAATATACACAAATTACACAAATATGAAATAGACCATACGAGAAACTAAAACTTGGTTAACAGTAAGGAATCAAATGTTTTGGCCAAGTTTGTATAGATGACATCCACCTATGCCCAAGCATCTAAAGCTTCACTAATGTATTGGGTTACTTGCGCCAAATTTGTAATAGTGGATCCACCTGCAATGAAACCGTGTTGAAACCGTTCACACTTGAAAATAATTTGTTTATACAACAAAATTTGAAAAATCTTCACAAAATTGCTAATAATGTTAACAGACTTATAATTTAAAAGGTTCAATCTGACACCCATCTTGAAAACTGGCATGACTTTGCCAATCTTCTACACGTCCGGAAACGAGGATGACTTAATTATTAAGTTAAAAATAACTGTTAAGAGCTCACATAGTACTCCCCCGCAATCTTTCACACAAAAAAAAACTGGGTAAACCATCATGTCCCGAAGTAAAGCCAGATTTCAGATTCTTCATGCCCTTGAATGTTTCCTCTAAAGAAAAGGGTTGAATTGATATGCACTATGAGTGGTTGTGAGTTGATGTATTCATAAAATGAGGTACAGAATGAAAAATATTTGAGAAAACATAAACGTGATGACATGAAAGAGCTTTTCCATGACCATCCAACCCTCACGTTCCACGAACTTAAAAACCCTGCCTCGTATTTTCAATTTAATTGGATTTCAATACTTACTTTTCGTTTCAAAAGGAATTGTGACTTTCCCCACATGAGGTACAACTTTGGCAGATATGGCTGCATTGTATCATGGAATAGCATGACATTGATTAATAAAGTTTGTAATTGTGCTCGAATTTTAATATTATTCATTCCAAGCTTTATTCCGCAATATATTCCGTCATTGATTAACCTGCACCTAAAGTCTCTTTACCTTGACACAAGTTACTTCTCTTGTATTCCAAAGAATTAATTTAAAATGAACCAATTTTACTTGAATTAGTCGAAAACGACACTTACTTCAGTGTCAGAAAGAATTCACCAGACTGCAGCAATTAGTGAAAGTTATGTTCAGTATCGAAGATGGCATTGCAGAAATTCCAAAACAATTTTGGAACTTCATTCGCCGAAGAATGGGAAAACTAGAATTTGTAGTGGCTTTGTTTTTGACGATGGAGAAATCTCTGATCTTGTGGGTATTGTCAAAGTATTTGCAAAAGTGTTTTCCCCGTGTTTTTTAACCTTTTTCAATCACTATTCTGACGATATCTACTTTTAAATTGACCTTCAACTGCTTTTACTAGAATCCATTTGGCTTTTAAGACCTACTACATGCAATGAACCAACTAAAATTAGATACATCAGGTCATGTTGGTATTCCAAACTTCTTTATTCGTGATTGTATTTCAATATTATGCGAATTTTCACTAATTTATCCTTGAGATCTGTTTCTCCAGTTCTGGAAGCTTTATCGTATAACTCCGATCTACAAAAAAGCTGATCGCTCGAAATCGCTCCTAATATTTGATCTGGTTGTGTAAAAGCATGTGAACACTTGGTTTTTTCTAAACTTTACGAGTCGTATATTTCAGGTAGACAGCATGGATTTGTGGTTAGGTGTTCCACGGTGATCAATCTGACTGCAGCTACTTAATTTCTTAGTTATTGTCTGGACATGCGTCAACAAGTCGAAATAATTTTTTCTTAATAAATGATATTTATTATTTGCATTTATCATTGCATTTATCATTAACAGCTTGTGTGATAGTTGAAATATTAACATACATAAATGTTTGATATTGTGTGATTGTGTAGATAAATCGAGTTGACGATGTCTCTATGCCGGCGCGTCATACCCACGTTAGATAGTATACACCTGTGAAGTAAAAGTTAAGCAATTAATTAGTATGGCTTAATTGTTAAAAATGGTGCAAATACAGAGGAGAAAGTTTTTGTGGTGGAGTAATATTTTCGCTCACACGGAATGGGCTAACTCAACTGTGCAAGTCTGCGATACGTATGTGATAACTTCATACAACGGTTTAATAAACTTTCTTCAAGTAATACCGTAATTTTGCAGGTTGTTGGAAAGTTCAGAAATACTGGCAGTGTATTGTGCCAACGAAAAGGAAACTCGGGCTGCCCTAGGACAGTTAACATTAACAATAACCATCAACGCGTTTTTGAGCAGATCTTAGAATATCCGAACGTCAGCCAGCGAAGAACAACGTTGCAACTTGGTGTAAAGAGAACTTCCTTGCAAAGAATGCTAAAGGTGCTGGGTGCATTTTCGTATATGATTCAGGTACATCAACAGTTACATCCTCGGGATTATCGCAGTAGAGTAAAATATTACGCCAGAATTCTCCCGTTACCGTATGGAAACCCTGAATTTTTAAAAAATATATGGTTTTCAGACGAAGCACATTTTCATTTGTCGGGCCATGTGAATCGGCGCACAAATCGATTTATGGGATTTGACAGACCTGATGAGGTTCAAAAAGTTCCTTTACATAGTGCAAAAGTGGACAAGTCACACTTAATCAACAGCGATACATACAAATTTTAACACGCCTTATCCCTGATCTACGCCGATTCTGTCGTGTGCGTAAATTGGCATTTCTAGATCAAGCTTCTCAGTAGGACGGGGCAACTTGTCATACTGCTGCCGCAGTTCAGATTTCTTCAGGAACATTTTCAAACCAAAATCATTTCACGATTTACTAACTTCTCTTATCCTTCAAATTCGCCAGACATTTGGGACATGACCAAAGACGCCGTTCACAAATCATCGATGAATTAAGGGATACCAACTAGGAGCTTCGTTATGAAGTCTTGAACGAGGAGGTGCACATTTAGAACATGTAATAAAATCTAAATAATATTATGTATTTATTAAAAAAATAAAAGAATTATAAGTTGTACAATAGAATACAACTTCATTCAATTTCGTTAAACAAAACTACTTAAGAAAAGTTCCAAACATTGAAGATCAATCTAAATGAAACATCTCCACCAAGGCAAACTAAACTCCTTGAAAATTGTAGTAATATCGTTTCAGGGAACATAAAACACCGTAATATCAACTACGTCCAATCGAAATTATATTAATATATATATGTGGGTTGAGTAAAATGTTTCCCAGCAATGGGCTAAAGTAGTGCGAGATAAATCGACTTCATAATAATAATAATTCATGCCTTAGCATCACCCAACAACTGAACCCCAATTATAAGGAACATTGGTAGGTTATTCGTTATTATTACGCCCGCGCCCGTGGAGCTACTTAAAATATTTGGCTGTTGGCATTCACTTTAAACGAGGAAAGGAGAATCATGAAAACTTTCTCGCACGGTAAGCCCTCCATTCAATTCTGGGACCCTTGATACGATTAGCCAGTAACTTAGGACTGCGCTATCAGTTGGCTAATAAATACTAAACGTCCCAAAATTATTACCTTGTAGCACGCAGAGTCACATGTCACTAGTTCCAAAAATTCTTGTTGTATTTTACTCTACGCTCTTACTCTGTTTGCATAAGATTCAAATAACACTTGCGTATTTCCTGTCAAACTCAAAGTTTTTATTGTTTATATTTGTACTTTTCCAATTAAGAAAAGTAGAATTAATAGCTTATACATTAATAATTAGTTCAGCTTTAGTTATACTTATATATCTCAAAACATGGATGAAATAGCGTGTTTGATTAACTACATCAATACAAGTGGAAACGCTAATCCTGTTAAAGTTAAGTTAAACGTTTTTAAGTAGCACACTGACGTAAAAGGTTGCATGCGCTCGAGAGGTGTGAAAATGCAAGTGCTCTCAAACTAATGTCGATTATTGTCGTAATTGAATCGAATTAATGTGCAGGGGTTCGACTGTGTTAAACAGCGCAAAAGAAGAGGTGCACTTCGGTATGCAGCGGTAATTAGTGAAAGCTGGCAGACTATGTGGAGCGATTATACGAATCATTAGGTTTGTTAAACTTGTAAACCCGATAATATTTTTTCTTTGTGAACACAAATGCTCTACTAAATTTAACTAATTGCCGTTACGGATTTTGGATAGTGTTTTGGGCGCTGGTTTAGAATATTCTTCAAGAAAATTCTAATTTTGCTAAAATTCTCTTTATACAGGCTGATTCATTTTCGGCCCTCACCATGGGGATCTCGCTTATTATTGGAGATAGAGTATAGGTTTAAATTTGGCAAAGTTGTTAAATTTTGTGTTTGTTATAAATCCGTAAAGAAAATAGACCTGTGACAAATGACCTTCGTTATTTAAAAAAAAAACGCGAAAACCCCATTTTCTTCTTTTACCTGTAGCACCGACATTTGGCCTTGTAGAGAAGAAATAAAAACACTTCCTTGTGGCCATTTCTAAACCTCTATCCAGTGGTGTACTCTAAATTTTTAAACGACGTTTCGTTTCTTTCTGGCCATCATCAACTATCTAATTTCTTATAGGCGCCATATTGGATTTAAACATCTTCAGAAAGAGTTTTTTTTCTGATTTCAACTATGTACCACATGCTGACTAAAGTTTTTGACATTAGGTTTTATTTGAAAGAATAAATTATAAGATTAAATTAGGAAGCCATGGAATTTCAATCTGTCAAACATTTCATTTATTGTTCATTAATAATACAAAAATGTCATACACTAACGAAGAGAAACGAGATATGATAAGTATTTTTTATTCATCGAACCGAAATTCAACAGTAGCGAGTACAAGATAACAAAAACATTAATAAAAATATATAGAAAAGTAAACAATAAACAATTACAGTAAATGTTCAATTATCTGGCCATCTTCGGTAATGCACAATTGGGCACGCCTTCTGGCATTTTGTACTGTCCTTTGTATAGTTCTTCTAGGAACTGCATCGAAGGCATTCTGAAGTCTGTCTCGTAATTCTTCAATGTTTTGTGGCGCAACTACTTTATAAATATTATTTTTAACATATCCCCATAAATAAAAATCTAGCGGACTTAAATCCGGTGATCTCGCAGGCCATTCAACAACTCCCCTATTTCCAATCCAACGGTTTGCAAACTCTTGATTTAAGAAATTCCTAACAACAGCTGCATTGTGTGCTGATGCGCCATCTTGTTGCCACCATAAATATTGTAATTGATTTAATGGGATATTGTCGTCAAGATAGTCAGATACGTATGTACGTAAAATGTTTAAATATCTTCTAGCCCTGTTTTGTCGGGTATTTTGTACTGCCCAATAGTGCTCCGTATTTCTGTTGAACATTCCAGAATTTGTAAATTTTGCCTAATCTGACCAGGTGATTTTGCTTAAGAAATGTTCGTCATTTTCTATCCTTGCCATTAACCAATTACAATATTCTAGCCTTCTCAAATTATCTCCAGGCAATAAAGAGTGACTAACATGGATCCTGTATGGTTTAAACCTACTTTTATGTAAAGTTCTCCAAACTCTGGACTGGCACAAATTTAATTCTGACGCTACTTCGCGTGTAGAAATTGATGGATTATTATTTATCTATAAAAATACAAGATTAACATGAAATTTGAAAACACGCTTTTAATTTACCATTTGTAAAATATCTTGTCGATTTTCATTTGAATTCCTGTTGTCTTGGCCATTACGCGGCTTAGTAAACAATCCATTCTCGACCAAATTTCTGTCGAGATCTAGAAAAATGGTACGATGAGGCTGTTGTCGTTCTGGATATAATTGTAGATATCTTGTACTCGCTACTGTTAAATTTCGGTTCGAAGAATAAAAAATACTTATCATATCTCGTTTCTCTTCGTTAGTGTATGACATTTTTGTATTATTATTGAACAATAAATGAAATGTTTGACAGATTGAAATTCCATGGCTACCTAATTTGATCTTATAATTTATTCTTTCAAATAAAACTTAATGTCAAAAACTATAGTCAGCATGTGGTACATGGTTGAAATCAGAAAGAAAAACTCTTTCTGAAGATGTCTAAATCCAATATGACCTATAAGAAATTTAATAGTTGATGATGGCCAGAAAGAAACGAAACGTCGTATAAAAATTTAGAGTACACCACTGGATCGAGGTTTAGAAATGGCCACAAGGATGTGTTTTTATTTTTTCTCTATAAGGCCAAATGTCAGTGCTACAGGTAAAAGAAGAAAATGGGGTTTTCGCGTTTTTTTTTTATCCGGGGACGCACTGTATAGCATCTGCACAATGATTGATTACCCGGTATTTCCGCTATTTATCACTCATTTTTACTTTTTACTTATAACCAACACGTACAATAGATAATATAATGATCAATGGAAGACTAAAGATAGATAGTTTATTAATGTAAATAGTACATTTACAAAGTCAAAGTAATAAATTACTAATAAGTCATTACTTATACAGTGCATTCGTAAAGTAGCGGATAAATTCAATAAAAATTAAAAGGGAAACTTTTCGAAAATACCCTAGGACACGCCACGCCGATTTTTATTTTTAGTTTAGAGTTACGTGAAACTGAAATATACATCTCCAGAAATCGATATGACGTCATAATTTTTTATTACAGAATTAGGGCAGATTTTTTACATACGACAAGGAAATTTTGGATGATGTTCACATAAGGAAATTTTGAAGTAATATTATTGTACGAGGGATGTACAATATTTATTGTCCCCAGCATATAAAACATGGTTACTTTTTTGTATAATTACCCTATACTCGAAGACAATTATTTCATCTATGTTCTAGCATAGAGATAGCTTTTTTAAAAAGTCCAAGTCTTTGTCACAGAAGAATTCTCGAAATGCTGTCGTAACATAATCGCCGCTCTCAAATCTAGTTCCCCGAATACTTTCGTTTAACTTCGGAAATACATCAAAATCACTACGTGCTAAGTCATGGTGGATGCATCATCAGTTCGAAACCAACGTCGTGAATTACTTGCAAAGGAACTACTCTTTTGTGCACAAGGGCATTATCCTGGTAAAGGAGAATTCCACGAGACAACCTCCCTCTTCCAGGTCACATTCCAGGGAGTCAATTAATAGTATATCCTCAACATCCCAAAAAATTGTAGTCATAATCTTACCCGCTAAGACTTGAACCCTAAATTTGCGAGGTGGTGGAGATCCTCTGTGTGTCGCCATTCTTTACTTTGGAGTTTAAACGCGGGATAGAAGTGACGCATCCACGTTTCATCAACCGTAACAAACGGCACTAAATTCGCTTCTGAAGTAATGATTTTCTCTCGCTTTTATTCGGGCGTCAATATTCGGCAATATCGTGCAGAGATCTTATGAAGTCTCAAATAGTCGTTGATTATGATTTGAATTGTACCATTTGAAATGTCTGTTATCTCTGCTAGACATGTAGTTGTTAACCGATGATCTTGTCTAATCAAGCCACATACACGATCACCATTTTCTTGTATGCAAACAGTTCGCGATCAACCAGCACCTTTGACATGTTTACGAGTTATTCTACCGCATCAAAACTCTCTGGAGCAGTTCTTGACTTCTTGATATGACAGAGCATAATCTCTAAGTACACTAACAGTATCTTCACGAATTTGTTCTGGTGTTAGACTTTTCTTTAACAGCACGAATTTTTCTCCGTTTTTCTGAACCCATACCAAACGTCTACTTTGACCTAATATAACTTCCTAACTTACAAAGCTACAAAAACAAGCTTTGGCAGTTGGTCTGACAGATAAATAGCAAATATGTTACGTTGTTATGGAAATTATATTTCAGCGCCTACTGTGCTAGGGACAATAAATACTGTACAGCCCTCGTATAAAAAAAACATTGAACATTGTAAAAGCAAAATACACTAAGCAAAGATTAAAATATATAATTTAGGAATTCATCCTGCGTATAAAAGACTTGCTGCAGAATCACCTTCCTCAGCTCCGAAAGCAGTTTATGAAAAGGTAGCCCTTCATTGTCCTTGGAAGTCTGTTGTACACCTTGACGCCCCAGTAATCCATGTAATTTTGGGTGGTTTTGCAGACGGTGGTACAGTGTCTTGTAGATGTAGTAAATAAGGGAATAACAAGTAAAAATTTCAAATAAACGGTAATAAAAAAACTGCGAAACAAAGAATATGAAAAGACGCGATATATTTGGAAAGCAACTGACGTAAAGTAGTAACATGACTTGAAATACATTTCGAGCACTGAGCAATCCTTAGATGTTTACAATCGTTGACTAAAGCCTATCCCATTTTACCACTTCAATAAAATAAGAATAAATTAAATAATCGATAATAAAGTTATAATCGTAGAGAATAAATTTATTTTCACGGATACGTATGCTGTAAGGCTCCATCTAACGATCGAATATTTAAGTTTATTACGCTCGAAATTTAATCGGCGTTCGCTTTCGTGATTCGGCTTTTTGTCCATTACATTTTAATAACAGTCACGTGATTGACTTGGCGTTATCGAAATGTCAATTTACGGTATTAAGTTTAATTTGAATATTCTCGTATAATAAATGAACATTGTTTGGATGCCTGAAATGACAGGTACACCATTTGAAGTGTTCAAACTTCCGTTCATTTTACCAGCTACAGAATTTTTAAAAATAAATGTTCCCTTTCTGACACCACCAAGTATTCAGCAGAACTTGTCAAGTTATCTTGTTATGGAATTAGTAGGCATCGTTAGAAATTTTAAGATGGTTGAGAAATTTTAATTGGAAAATTAGTCGGATATATAGTATGTTGAGGAAAAGAAGCAGTAAGAAAATTCTAGGTGGAGCAAAACTCATAATAATAAGAAAAAATGCTCTTATTACTTTGCGTAATAAAGAGAATAAAACCAAAAAGTTCTATACGACGAAGGATTGATATATAAGGTTTCCAACAACACCATTACGTGCGTAGTGGGAATAGAAACAGGTTCTAAACGCAAACAGTGCAAACGGTAATTTTGAGTACCTCATCTTAGCATGCAAAGTTTAATTTTCCTAAGTATTACCGTTGAATAACTGTGTCATTTATCATGAGTTCTATTTCTGAGACAAGCAACGATCCGCGATATAATTTTAAACGCTGGAAGGTTGCACGCCTGACGAAATTTATAGGCGTTTAGAAGCTGTTCATGGCAAAGATTATGGATGTGAAGAGTGTTCGTCAGTGGATTCGATGTGCAAACTCTTTCATAAAAGCGAAATGATTGCTATCATTCAAGGAACTCGGCGGATTACGCAAAAACAGATTGCTCGGCATTAGTCAGGAAAGAGTCCAGTACATTGTTCAGATGTTGAATTAAAATTGCATCAAATGGGTCTCGCGAAAACTAACTGCAGTCATTAAAGAAAAAGAAAAAATTTGTCGAAAGCTACTTAATCAGTATCGACGTTCTGAACTTACTGCACATGAGAATTGATGACTATTAAATCTCATTTTTACATGCAAATGTGCCTTATGTGATACATTAGTTACTACAATTTGACAAACTAGGTTTGTAGCCGCATGTAGGACGCAACACTACGCGTCTTCGACTTTTCTGGTTGTTAGGATAATTAAAAATTCGTGAAAAGTCACATCTATCCCCGAAACATACAGATGCATTTCGTTCTTATCGTAGCTTGTACGGTATCTTGGAGACAGATATAACTCTTCACTTCTATACTTGGTATATATATATATATATACATATATATATATATATATATATATACATATATATATATATATATATATATATATATAACGAGTGATCATTAATAATAAATGTAGATAAATATTAAAAAATATAGAGATCAGTCAATTGCTTTCAAACGTCATGATTGTCATAAAATAAATTAAAATGTTGGATTTTATTTTAAATATATGTATTTATAATTTGTATAAAAGATGTGAGGAAGAATATTCTATCAGACAAGGTTTATGCATATCGTTAAAAGACATGTTTTCTTTTGATCAAGCTATGTATATATATGATATATAATTGACATTGGTAGACGTTCGAATTAACATCTTACTGACTTAAGTTACGACATACTTTTTATATACACGGCCTGCTACGAGTGAGAATTTTAATGATCACTCGTTATATATATATATATATATATATATATATATATATATATATATATATAACAATTGATAAATTATTGGAGTTTTTCGGCTTCTATATGAAATATTTACAAATATCAAGTTAGTATGTATGTAATTGCAAAGTAAGGGGGGATGTAAACATTGCTGTCAACAAATTACAAAGCAAATCATACAAAATTTTTAATTGAAAAAATTGTAGACTTGGGTTCGAGTCCCAACATAGAAAATTTTTTCAATTAAAAATTTCGTATGATTTGCTTTGTAATTTGTAGACAGCAATGTTTACATCCCCCCTTGCTTTGCAATTACATACATACTAACTTGATATTTGTAAATATTTCATATAAAAGCCGAAAAACTCCAATAATTTATCAATTGTTATATTTAATAAACGGCTAAGAAATTATCTAAATATACATATATCTTATATTTATATATATAGTTAACATTCTGAACTTACTGCAAATGAGAATTATATATATATATATATATACTATCAATACCTTGTTTACCGTTAGGTGTTAAGGTTAAATACAAAAATCAAACAATTCCTTAAAGTTACAGTACATTAAATCAGTAAGTGCATCCTAGCAGAATCTATCATTATTATTTTATACTAATTTACAAATGAGAATTAATGACTATTAAATCTCATTTTTACATGCAAATGTATCTATGTGAAGATGATTTTCTCATGAACATCAACAATGGGGAGAAGGAATCTTGGGTTCATTATTATGACCGCAAAAACAAGCGGCAGTCAATGGAATATCGCCGTCCTAATTCTCCAAATGTATGAAAATTCAAAATAGTTCCATCAGCGGAGAAAGTTATCCTCACAATTTCTGTGATGCAGAAGAAGTCACTCATATCAAATATCTGCCGAAGGGATCAACTGCAAAACTTTACGATCACTAGAGAATCTAATCTGTAAAGAAAGGCCGGAAGGAAAGATTTTTTTCTTGTACCACGACAGCAACACCAGACTGCGTTGCAGCAACGAAACGATGAACATAGCGACATGCCTGAAATTCGACCCTCCGTACTGCTCTGATTTGGCACCTTCAGATCTCTGGTTGTTCCCAAAGTTGGAAGAGGTATCGAAATGTCAACATTTTTCATCAGGAACTGAACTTCGGTCTGCTGTTCGCAATTAGATCAACAGTAAACAGGAACGTTTTTTCATAGACGGAATGAAGAAATGGATTTAACGTTTGGAGAAATGTATTGCACTGAAGAAGAAGAACAAGAACTTTTGAGACTGGTTTCATTATTTTGCCTTTTCTTAGTCTTATTTTATGGAGTTAGAGACCTTATATATCAAAATCCTCGTAATGTAATAAGCAAAACTGTTGTTTCTTAATTTTCAGAACTTTTGAACTGAATCTATTGTTCTGATAGTCTGCGGTTGTACTTTCGTTATATTTCCGCGAAGGTAATTTTTTGGAAAAACTCTTTTTGTTTAAAAAAAATATTTATATGTACACACAAACCAATCGATACATAAGAAACTTTAGCAAAATACAAACGAAATCTTCTAAGTTTGTGAACCAAATCGATGAACTTCTAAAGAGGAACATAAACTAGTAATATGATAAAACGTGTAATCGAGCACAGGAACAATTATGGAAATTAAACATAATAAATCTCAAGTTGGATATAATTATTAAATCAATATTAATAATAATATTAAGTACATGTCTAGCATCAAAAGTATGCATGGTAAAATAGCCTCCACAGCTCTTTTCCATTCAAAACTTTCAACCGAAAGCTTCTCGTATCCTTTGCTCGTTCTTTTTAACTCACGAAATTAACTTGCTTTAATATCTTCTCTATAGTTTTATCTATACTTGGAATATTAGCTGTAGAACAACATAGCTTTTAGAAACCATAGTGGGGCACGATTATATTATATTCCAGAATTCATTTCGTAATACTTTAATAATTACTTCTACATAACAAAGTTAAATTAGTATAATTTTTAATTAATTTTTGTACATTAAAAATTGAATATATCCCTTTTATAAAAGTTATCTATCGTACAGCTTGAAACTAATACAAATCATTTACTTTTTCAGGAGAATTTTGTAGTGGACAGTGCTGTGGTACAAAAAGTGAGTTTATATTAAGGGAACAAGCCCAAGAAGATTTCGCTAGAACGTTGAAATACAATTCGGATGTTCTACAAGGATCCCTTTCATCGATTTCCAACACCCTACAAAGTAAGTCTGTTTCATATCTAAAATTACATAAATTAAAGTCATTCAGAATATCGCATGAAATTGAAATTATTTTGCCTAATACCGTCTCGATATTTTTTCATCTAATGAAAAGAGAACAACTAGCTTAATTCCCAGAACTTTGGAGACATCCCTCGTACTATACAAAATATTTGATTCTGTATTGTGTATTTTGATTCTGCTACTTCAATTTTTTAAAATCCTATATTAACAAATAACCCCAATATGCATGATACGAATTAATATCATCTCTGCCAATTGCATGTAAACCCTACTAATTTGATATTAGCGGAAGGATAGAGGATTCAATGATCATCAGCTCTACACACAAAACAGTTAACAGCATAATTATTCTGTCAATATCAGGGCTACTGCTAGCACTGTATAACTGTTTCCGCTGACATCCAGTAAACAGTACATATTCGAAATATTGTAATGAAATTATTAATTCAGAACGGTTATAATTAGTATTTGTATTATACATGCGTACATAAAGACGCGTAAAGTGGTATCTATTTGCCATTTACCTTAAACCGCCAATTGCTATGACGATTACAATAACACAACTCATAATCGAAATCGATAAAATTCTTCGCATTCCAGATAATGTTTAATAATTCTACATTGTGTTGTGAGAATTTGTGCTATTCGAAAGGAAAATAAAAACAATGAATTACAGGAATTTTATTGATACAAACCTTAAGTATTTGTTTAATTTATATTATTTAAAACATTTTCCGTTGTTCTAATATTTAAGTATAAATAAATAAATATAAAACAGGTAATACCTAACAGGACATACTAAGAAAGTATAATAATTGCAATTGACTGATGTCAACATTACGAACACAAAAACAACCATTGCTGTCTTCATAACAAGTATAAGACTTAGCCAGGGGTTTCCAGCTGATGCACACAGCCGCAACTTACGAAAATTATATTAACGCATAAACTGTATTTTCTTTTTAATTTGATTTAATTTTTGCAATTAGTAACATCTAGTTTAGAGTTTGGAAATGTGTTATTATGTTTTGAATATATAATATAGTAATAGTTAGCTTCGACCTGACGTACTCTTTCCCGAGCATTTTTTACAACTCTTGTTAGGTTCAACTCCCAACTTTCTAGCTTCTTCTCAAACATTGGCGTTAAGCCATGGTATAGTTATTGGTTTATTTGCATACACCTTACCTTTTTAGTAGCCCCAAAGAAAAAAAATACGGTACCGTTAAATCGGGCGAACGCGGTGGCCAGTTGAAATTTGAAAATCACGATATTATTCAATCACCAAAAATTTCCCTGAAGAAAACCATAATTTGATGGGCTGTGTCTCCAATTTGTTGGAACCACAATTCTGGATTGGCCTCCATATCTAGCCTTTAAAAATTATCAATCTTGTCCGGCCTTGATTACCATTCACATTAAAAATATCTCCTTCGTTGTTTTCGAAAAAATATGGTCCTATGATCTTCTCTGCAGCTACACCATGCAGTACTGTGTACCTAACCAGATGCAAAATATCTACGTGCCTGATCCACCAAACTCTTGAAAAATATTTAGCGTTATTTTTAAATTCCTACTTCAAATTGACTCGTAAATAAATTAGCTATAGAAGGAGATAGGCAATTAGCCATTGCTGTTGCCTTGTTTCTTAAAAAGCCAAGAGGGTTTACAATTACGGGAGATTTTTATAATATTGTAAAGAAATGCTTGGCTCTGAGACCTTGTAATGTTCCTTTTGATAATTTATTAAAATTATTTTTCAAAAACATAAATGTACACGACAAGTAATTGGGATAAATAAACTAGGCAATATGCCTAAAGTATTAAAAACACGCTAGATGGGGTTGTGCAAACAATAAAGGAAATTATTATTAGTAAATAATTGGTGGTGCTGGTGATGTACCAATGGTCCAGGACGTGTGTAATAATGGTGACATAAATATATTACAACTTACTAACTAAATAAAACACAACAATGTTGTCCTTAAAGTTTGTATTTATTATCTACAAGAAAGAAATTGAGCGTTGATATATTTTAAAGTAAATAAATAAAAATAATATATACAAGGAAATAGACTAAAAAGAATCTTAAATGAAGCAGTAAATTAAATATGAATTAATAAAAGAATAATATATATTGAACAACACAGAATTACCTTTGAACGAAGATGCTTCGATCGGCCATGTGGAAAGCAAAGTCGAACGACGCCTGTGTGCTGGAATAGCACGTGTCAAGTTTGAACGATTTGTAACTTACAAGAGTTGAAAACAGAAGGAGAAATTTGTGTCAAAGAGAACACTTATTTGTAAACGGGTAGCTTTTATTGCCCATTTGGAGAGAGGGATCGAAGTGGTCGATGTCTTGAATAATGAATTAATCAAAAGCGTGAGCTAAAAAGTTTTGATATCGACGATACAAATATCATTAAAATATCCATTGTGAACGAAGCTTAAAAATGATATGCGACATAATATATAAGAGAAGACGTACGTAATTAATTAATTAATTTTTAAAAACGAAATGTGAAATCTTTATAAATAAACGTTAGATACTTGGGTTGACCGTCGTAGGTCCGTCGCAGTACGATAACAAAAGAAATACTTTCTATTTGCAAACGAATATACACAGAAAATGGCTAAGTTGAGTTTGATATTTTTAAATTCCAAATATATGTAGAAATATAATTTAAAATTAAATTAAACATTCTTATATATGCGAAGCGTAACAAAACAAATTAACACAGTTCTGAATCTAGACACGCTACAAGAGTATACTGGCCACTGTTTCCGCCGTACCTCAGCGACTACATTGATAAATGCAGATGCGGATATTACAACATGAATAAAAAGTCGTGGAGGCTGGAAGTCTTTTCAAGTAGCAGAAGGATACATCGAAAGTTATCTGCAAAATCGAATAAATATAGCTATATTTACCTACTTTATATTTAGCTAGTTTCTACAATTACTGGATCTAATTCGTTAGTAGCGGTCCCCTCAAACTCCAATTCTTGTTGCTACACGACTGTTAGTCTACTTCGACAAATCAATCTGTTTTGAAAAATATTACGGAAAATATTTCCAATACACCAGTCTTTAATTTCAATAATCGTACCAACACACTATAAATATAAATATCGTACGTTCAAAAAAAAACAGCCTCAGAGTTGGCCATGAAATTTTTAGGTATGTCGTAACTTAACCGCACCGTTCTGAATTATCAAATGTTAATGCCATAAGTGTCATCTAATAAAAACGATAACACGGAATTTTGTTTATTCGTGACAGAGAGATTATAACCTAGTAATTAACCTTGCAATTTTCTAACCTTAAAATTTTCTAAAACCCTCTGTCAGTTAGATGTAAAACTACATTTAAGAAATTCATATTAGTAAAGTTATGCTTTATGATGTTACTTAGAAATCATGGTTCACTAGAGACAGTTTTATTTTGAACGCACGATATTAATACATTGCAATACAAATGTTTCAATAAATAACTTGTTTTGCTCAGATTTAATTTAATTGTTTTCAATTCATACTTTCTGATCGTGAAGAAAATATAGTCTGTTACTCGGTTAGAATGAAAATTCGATACTCGTTGCTCACGCTCGCTACCGCTTGCGTTCGAAATCATTCACTCATATCGAATTTTTTCATTCTAACCGTGTTACAGTATCTATTATGCTACTGTTGATAATAACAACTTATCAAAATTCTGTAAACAGTATTTAAATCTGTAGTGTGATAAGGGTTATTTACAAATTCAAATAAGTTGAACATGGGGCATAAGAATCCATACCTCGTACAGAAACTCCGATCTTTGTTAGAGTTTTTGTGACATCCCCCAAATTTCCATACCTATTAAGTAACATCTCTAAATACATTATCATGAGCACTGCTCCAAAATTTGCAATTCATGTATTAATTAAACCGTGTAATAAAGTCGGTAATCAAGTTAAGCAGATATTTGATAATTTAATAACTCTCGAAATTTGATACGTATCTCTGTAATCAACCAGCTTGCAGGAAATTAAATAATACAAAAAAAGAATGTACAAACACGTTTCGTTTTGTTTTAAAATCTATAAAAGTTTGGTTGATTTTATATTCGAAACTTTTTACATTATGAAGTCTGTGTTTTGTACGCGGACATGTCGAAATGCTCCGTTGCATATTTCATAAACTAATTAATTAAATTTGATATTCGTGAGGTCGGTCGTGAGACGGCGATGATGATGACGCCGCCCTTTCTACACAGAATAAATTTTAACAAAACGTTCGGGTGTTTCAAAACTAATTTCGACCGGGCCGTTTCGCATACGGCCGCCTTGATGTTTAATGTTAATTTATTTCACGTTATTTGAACGACGGTGTTCTCCTCCGGTTTAACTAGGAGATTGTTTTTAACGCAAGTACGCCGTGTAACTTTATTAGGGCGATGTATATTATATTAAAGGATATAAAATTAGTGTGTAACATGTTTGGAATCGTTGTTCGAGAAGTTTGCTCGCTAAACAGTGTCTGCCGGTAAATACATATACTGTTTTAGATAATGTTAATGGAGAAACTGGGAGTTCAGTAACAGGTGTTCATGTTTGACGATCGAGATTAATTTGTTGCGATTGTCTTTTAGATTTGCATTTAATAGTGTTTCTAAATACTGATTAGTAATATCTTTTAATCAATGAGGTACTGATAAAATAAATAGTGTTTTCCATAGAAATAATACTGGCCTATTTATAAACCAAACAATAATTTATCTTCACGTCGCATTGTAACCTACTATGTATGGACTAACGTTAGAAATTTACAAGCCTGAACCTGTTAAAGCGTACCTACAGTCGACGCACGAGGTCGAGAGAGTCACATATCGGTATCAAAACGAATCGTGTCGAGCAACGAGCGGTGATTAAATACTTACGTTTAAAAGAGATTACTTCAACTCAAAATTCATCAAGATTTTATGGATACGTTATGAGAATCTGCAGTATCATATGACATAGTTAAAAGGTAGTGTGTCGTGAGTTTAAATGCGGTAGACAGCCGTGTACAGACGAACATGTAGGTAGAGCGCCCACAACTGTCACTACCCGAGAAACTGTTAAAAAGGTTCATGATTTCGTGCTGTAAGATGGACGTGTGACCATTAGACAAATAGTGGTAGATACTGGTCTCTCATACCATGTGGTATATAAGATAATTACAGCCGAATTGAACGTGAAAAACTTGTCTCCAAGATGGGTACAACGAATGTCAACAGATGCACACAAACAAACTCGAAATTTGTAGTCGTCTTTTAACGCGGTATAGACATGACAAAGAAAATTTACTTGCAAGATTAGTGATAATGGATGAGTGCTGGATCCATTATTATGATGTAGAGACCAAAATACAGAGGAAGGAGTGGACACATCGAGGTTCACCACCGCCGAAAAAAATCAAGATGCAACCTTCAGCAGGGAAGGTCATGCTATCCGTATTTTGGGATGCTAAAGGCGTAATTTTAGTAGATTTCCTGTGGAGAGGGGCCGCAATTACAGGTGCTTATTATGACAGTTCTAATTCCCAAATTACGTGACTTGATAAAAGAAAAACGTGGGTGGAAATTGCTTAAAGATGTTCTCTAGCATCAGGATAACGCACCCAGTCACAGGCCCGCCATTGTAACAGCTGCAATAGCTCATACAGGCTTAGAATTAGTTGAGCATCCGTCATATTCGCCAGATTTGACACCCAGCGATTACCGACTGTTTCCAAAATTTAAGGACACTTAAAACTTTAAGGATGATTTCTGTTAGATAATGACGTGATATGAGCGGCAAATCAGTGGATTGCAGCGGTTGAACGATATTTTTTCGAGGAGCGTTAGAAATGCTAGAACATCGATGGGAAAAATGTGTTAACCTTAATGGTGGCTATGTTGAAAAATAAAAGTAAGATATTTGCTAACTTTTTATTATGAGCGGGTCAGGTGTGGAGCAAAAGGATCCACCCTCGTATGTATAAAAGATACCTGTAGGGGAAAGGCGGGTACATTCAACATGTTTAAATACAAACTCACATATTTTTGTCATTTTTAATTGATAGCGACATATTATGCCACAGTTATAAATTACATAAAATATTGTGAAAATGTGAGCAAAAAACAACTACGTCAGATAATACATGAATTTAAGGAAAAAAGTGTCAAATTGTTGAAACTGCCTTACCGGAGGGGCAGTTTCAACCATGTGGTGGGGCAGATTTGACGGTAGAGCGTGTGAATAAACAAAATGTTCTGATATGTTAGAAGATCTTATATTGATAAAATTTTTTACTTACAACTATGATTAGTTATTTTAGTTAACATCAAATGCACTTAAATTAATATTAAACATAAGCAAAGAAGCTGTTTTAGCTACTTCAGCTGAATTTTGTTCCGGCAACTTTGAAACGTTATCATCACTTTCGATAATTGATATATCATCAACCAATGGATAGAAAAAAATATTTAATGGCTTTTTACAACGTGAAAATTTAACTCCAAATTCAGTTGATTTTGCAAATATTACTATGGCTGTATAGTAAATTACTTTAAGTTTAGTACAAAACTTTACTCATAAAAAATCATTTTCATTTAGTATATCATTGTCGCGCAATAAAATCGGAGCTGTTTCTCCTTCGCTATCGTCCGATACGTCATCTGATTCCAAAAACCACTTTATGATTTGAGTCAGAACTGCTCTTGCTAATTTTTCGTTTACGCTGAGTGTAATAAACAAAACATGTCACTTATTTACACACATTCAGTGTACCTCTTAGTTACAACATCTTTCAATATTTAATTGATGTATATGCCATTAAATAGTTAATTGACGGAGGAGATACTTGTTGAAACTTCATTATAACGCTAAGAAATAAGTAATTAAACTTCTAGTTTCAAAAATTCTTTTATTGTAAATACCACTACAATATTGTTTCGCCATACAATGGCTTCATCAGATGGATGAAATACTGAATATGTACAATACAAGTTTGAATATTTAGGTGAAAATTATTGGGGAAATGCTGGTGGAAAATTTTTTTTTTTACAATCTTAAATTTAGTAGATGGGAGTTGTTTAAATCTAGTTGGTCATTTAAAGCTAATCCTAAACTATTGTATCTATTAATTTCTAAGTTTTCTAACAGGTTAAGTTTTTTACTTTTTTCATGAATGTGTAAAATTTGGAAATCTATATTAAATCTATGATAGATATCTATACAATGACTTGCGAAAGTTGAATCTATTTTCTTTTCTTTATGGCTTCTTTCGTGTTCTTTCATCCTAATTTTGAATGCCCTCCCAGTTTGTCCTATGTATACCTTATTACAATCTTCGCATGTTAACTTATATACACCAGAGTTTGATTCTTTGTCTATTTTATCTTTGTTGTTTTTAATAATGTTCTGTATAGTATTGTCTGTTTTAAATGAAACATGTTCGTTATTAAGTTTTTTAATGAAAGTACCAATTTTTTCCGAAATTTTTCCTAAGTAAGTGATTGAATTATAGGAATTAATTATCTTGTATTTTAATTTTGGATAAACTAAGGAAAGGGTTTTAGATTTTTGTTGACTATTTAGGATGTTATTGACAATATTTATAGAGTAACCATTGTTTAATGCTATTGTGTATATTCTATTTAGTTCAAGGTCGAAATTACTTTTACACATAAGTACATGAATTAATCTATATACCATTGATTGGTGTGCTGATAATTTGTGTGTTATAGGATGAAAAGAATAAGCGTGTATTGTGGTATCTGTATGTGTTGGTTTATGGTATATAGCGAACTCGTGTTTATTAGTTTTGTGTGATATGGTTAAATCTAGAAAATTAATGCTTTTATTTATTTCTGTTTCTATAGTAAAATTTATTTTGGGGTGAATAGTGTTGATATAATTATGTAAAGTTTTTAATTGTCTATCTGAACCGTTAAAGCAAATTAATATGTCATCAACATACCTAAAACCAATATACACAATTACCAAACAAGGGATGTGTACTAATTATAGTTTCTAAATTATTCATGAAAATTTCCGCTAATAAGGGGCTTAGTGGGTTTCCCATTGCTAGACCCTCTGTTTGTTTATAAAATTTTATAAAGATGTATGTTGATCACATATTAATTTGCTTTAACGGTTCAGATAGACAATTAAAAACTTTACATAATTATATCAATACTATTCACCCCAAAATAAATTTTACTATAGAAACATAAATAAATAAAAGCATTGATTTTCTAGATTTAACCATATCACACAAAACTAATAGACACGAGTTCGCTATATACCATAAACCAACACATACAGATACCACAATACACGCTAATTCTTTTCATCCTATAACACACAAATTATCAGCACACCAATCAATGGTATATAGATTAATTCATGTACCTATGTGTAAAAGTAATGTCGACCTTGAACTAAATAGAATATACACAATAGCATTAAACAATGGTTACTCTATAAATATTGTCAATAACATCCTAAATAGCCAACAAAAATCTAAAACCCTTTCATTAGTTTATCCAAAATTAAAATACAAGATAATTAATTCCTATAATTCAATCACTTACTTAAGAAAAATTTCGGAAAAAACTTAATAACGAACATGTATCATTTAAAACAGACAATACTATACAGAACATTATTAAAAACAACAAAGATAAAACAGACAAAGAATCAAACTCTGGTGTATATAAGTTAACATGCGAAGATTGTAATAAGGTATACATAGGACAAACGGGGAGGACATTCAAAACTAGGATGAAAGAACACGAGAGAAGCCATAAAGAAAAGAAAACAGATTCAACTTTCGCAAGTCATTGTATAGATATCAATCATAGATTTAATATAGATTTCAAAATTTTACACATTCAAGAAAGAAGTAAATAACTTAACCTGTTAGAAAACTTAGAAATTAATAGATACAATAGTTTAGGATTAGCTTTAAATGACCAACTAGATTTAAACAACCCCCTCTACTAAATTTAAGATTGTAAAAAAAAAATTTTCCACCACCATTTCCCCAATAATTTTCACATAAATATTCAAACTTGTATTGTACATATTCAGTATTTCATCCACCTGATGAAGCCATTGTATGGCGAAACAATATTGTAGTGGTATTTACAATAAAATAATTTTTGAAACTAGAAGTTTAATTACTTATTTCTTAGCGTTATATGCCATTATGTAAACAGATATGTAAACCAGGTCACATCTAAACAGGTTAACAGATGATATATAAACTAAGACTAAGAAGTCAGTCAGGATCAAAGTCAGAGACAGTCCTGTCTATTAAACTTTACGTTGTTATTCAAGTTCACTTTATGACTTGTAATTTGTTATTGTATAACTTGTATTTGTTATTCATTAATTTATTTTATTAAACGTTATTATATATCGTTTCAAAAGTGTTATTTGTCCTACCGAAAGCTCGACCTCAAAATGAATCTGCCTCGGCAACGATGTCACCTCCAGGACCAGGCGACAATACATGGCGATACTGCGTTTGGTCAGATGGTCTGATATTACATGGGGTTTAATTTTCTCGTTATGTTCTAGAAAAACTTACTTAATCATTTTCTGTATTTTCTTCTTTTCTTTGTCTTGCTTGAGAATCCATCTTTCATACTGTTCTAACCGATTCTTCTTCGGACTATCGGTGTAAATCCGGGATTTTCCTTGTCTATTTTCACCGTTTTTCTTTTTCTTAATACAGGTTCTTGAAAAAGGTTGTACTAAGTCTGGGGTAGGAATAAATTTACCACATTGTTTGACTGATCTTAAAATTATCTTGGTTAATTGTTCAGTTGTATATTTTTCGCGTAATTTTTTTATTCTGGAAAGTAATGTTCCACGTTTGACGCCGAAACATCTCGAAGCTTCCCTCTGGACATTCTTTTCGATAAAATCTTCTGAATTGCGTTTTTCCTATTGACCGCACTTATATTTTCTCTGTTTGTCTTTTTTTATATGTTCGTTCCATCTGAAATACACCATTGTTTCAATAATATTATAGCTTTTTACGCAGTTTAGAATGGGGCAGATTCGACCACTGGCTGAAAGGGCCACTTGTTTAGGTGGCCGAATCTGCCCCATAGGATATTTTTATTAATATTCGTATATCCTGTCAACATTCGTGATTTTAAAATTGTGTCAATATGGCATACAATTTTCAAATGATAAAAGAAAGGCACAATAAGCAAATGAGTTAAGTAATCCTTTAAATTTAGTTGGTATTGCAAAAAGTAATTCGTGAAAAAACTTACCTTGCAGTGGCACTATTTTACTCTTAATTTTTTAATTTACTTCCGACAACTTCTAGGCTTATAATGTTTTACTGACAGTTGTGCCACCTTATAAGTAATACAATATATTTTTGATAAGCGCTAAATTCAAATTCGACTGGTTGAAAGTGCCCTCTGGTCGAATGTGCCCCCCCTTGCGTCTATCTGGACACATGGACATACTTCATTCGCCAAACACATGCGTTTCGGTCTTCATTGATCTCATCAGTGAGGGTTTGCGAAGTGACGTCCAAAGTTTCGCTTGTCGCAAGTAATAGAAATTTTATTCATGTGACAAGAGATATCTCGTGACATTTGACGGACAAAAGAGATTTGTCGATACATATATTGTTTCAAATAATATTAATGGAGGAAAGAGTGTGTAACAAGTGATAATCGACATTATGTTTTATACATACGTGGGTGTCTTTTTAGTGTTGCATCTAGTCTCATAGAGGGTACCAGTAATAAAACGTCGGGTGTCATAGTTAATCTAATTCTCCTCAACGTTGATATACTCCTATTCTTTCTCTTTGGTATTTTTTTCAACTTCTTTAACTTGTTAAGCTTTCTAAAATTGTACTTTATTTCTTCTAATTACGCCTTAAAAATACGTAATGAATGTCGTATTGTTTATTTGATAGCAAAGTACACAATCTGTAGTTTAGCAAAACATATTTCCTACACAAACAAAAATCTGAAGAAGATGAATCAAATGTTAAAAAGAGAAAATTATTTTTTATAAAGAAGTCAATATAATAAAAACGCGAAAATATAGCAGTAGTCAAAAGTAAATTTTATTAACACATTTAACACAGAAATTAACTTGAAATGTCTTTCTGAAATGTAGAAATTAAACCTTCTGCCAAACAATATTTTTCTTAAATCAGGAATTATGGATGCAGATTTTCACAATTCCAATTTAGCTCTTAAATTTCCTTGCCTGTCGTATCTTCTTAGGTCATAAGTAGCATGTTCTGCAATAAACTTAATCATATCTTCCATTTCTAACGTACCGTTGTAAAATAAGGGAATATCAAACATGTATTTTCTTGACAAATAGAACGTGGGGTAGCTTTTAATTGAAATAAAAGGCGGATAATCATTTGCTGCTACGTTCATCTTTGCTATAATTACTTCATCACCAATTTCCAGAGCCAAATCTTCATAAATTGTGGCGAATTCCAAACATATCATGCACCAAGGCGTGTAAAATTGGATGAAAGTATCTTTGTCGTTATTCATGATTTCATAAAAGTTTTTCCCAACCAAAATCTTGACGGGGTCGTCATTTCCTTGAGGTAGCGGTTCGGATTTAATGTAAGGTTTTAGAGTTCCTGTTACGAAATCGTTAACGAAATTATCCAAAGCCTCAATCGAGAAATTAGCTTCCATCATATAATGCACGTCATTTTGATCCAATGCCAAAACGAATGGATGGTCGTAAGCACTGGAATTGAGACCTAACTTCCATAATTCATTTTCGAACTCGAATTTGCAACTTATCGCGAAAGTGACATATTGGTACTTATGTGCGACCAATAATATTCTATTCCTCCAGTAATTTGTTAACTTGGGACTATTTTTATAATCAATTTCGTAGTAGGCAACTACTAAAAGTGGTTTGAAATCGTTTGTACATTTTTGGGTCCTGTGACCGACTAATCCATGATAGTTTTTCTCGATGAAATTTATTAATTCTTGAGTATCACCGTGTCCAATGTAAGATAAGTTTCGAGCTTCAAACTTGTTGTGAAAATGCTTAGGTTTGAAAAGTATTACATTGTTTGTATGTCCAAATTTCTTTAGTAGATGTAAAGATGTTATATGTCCAAATTTAGCTTTGTCTTTCAATACAAAAGAAGCTTTTAAAAATGCCGTCTGCAAACCAGTGTACCTTTCAAAATAACCCATAACTACATAATCCTGAGAGTTTAGAAGTTTATCAATCTCGTTCGCGTTTATTAATTCTTTGGAACTGTATCCGAAATTTCTTTTCAAATACTTTACCAATTCATCAGTTCTTCGATCACCATCGTAATCTTCCACAAATTTTCCGTCAATATACACTTTGATATGTGGATAGGAGGGAATTCCTTCTCTTTCGCACGTTAATTTACCATTGTCCAGACAATTTACTTGAAAGAACATTATTTTTGGATCGTTCTCCTCCATTTCCTTCATAGCATTCCTAAAGTGGGGCATGAATTTTCGACAGTACGTGCAGTCTGGTGAATAAAATAAGCCAACGCTGATGTCGTATTTGTGTATTTCCTTAAAGGTATCATCGTCGCAATCTGTAACTTCAAGTTCTTCACAGAAAGCGAGTGAAATCAGGAGTACGAATATGCAAGCTTTGAACATTGTGAACTAAATGTCAAGTACGTGACAGATTGATGATTTACTGTCATAGAAACTAGATGTTATCAAATGACAGTAAGTAAGCTTAGATTCAATTAAAAGGGGTGACAAAAATCACGAGGGACGCTACGGTAAGAGTAAAGACAACTGGAAACACTGATAACTGAAAATACCGCACAACAATTTGGGTGTGCCGTACTATGTATGGCATATATCTGACATTTGTCACCGCAATCTGTCAGAAGAGTAATCAAACTATACTTTTTTATGTAAGTGAAATACACTTTTATTTTTTGTATGTATTTATTCAACACGTTGATCTTATAAACGGTAAACAGACAAATAAAGAGGACATTCGAAAATTAACTCTAAAACAACAAAAATAGTTTCTTCAAACGGCAAAAATAAAATAAAAAAATTCCTCAACAATAAATAGGTAATAAAGATATAAGTTCATTACTTATTTCTACAAATTTGCAAACAGACCACCCCTTTCAGCTAAACTATAACAATCTGTCATAGAAACCCTGTTGAATATTTAATAACATTTCGAGATTAATATTATTCTCTTAGTTCTGCTAAATTTCTGGCTCTATCTTGTTGAAATACATTGACTTCTGATTTAATATGTCCCCACAAAAAGAAATCGTTTGGCGGTAAGTCCGGGGACTCACCTGGCCAATGTATTCCACTCCAATTACTTAGCATACGTCCAGGAAAGATATCGTTTAAGTAATTTCGTACATTTCTGGAGTTTGTGCAGGGCATCCATCTTGTTAGAACCATATTTCATTAAAATTAGTATCGGGCAATTCACCAATGGCAGGTATAATATAGTTCTGCAGTAAATTGAAATATTTCTGTCCATTCAAATTCCAATCTATAAAAAAAGATCCAATAATATTTTCTCCAAGTAACCCAGTCCACACATTTAGTTTTTGGGGATACTGTGTATTTGCAGCATAATGTAAATGACGGTTTTCTCTAGACCAATAACGCGATCTTGATGGATTGTGTTACCGTGTAATGTAAAAGTACTTTTATGAGTAAAAAAAAATTTTTTATGAAATTTGCATCCGCATTGACTTTCTCAAATATTTGATCCTTTTTATTTCAACGACACCCGATATATACTAAATAAGTTACACTGTAAAGGATTCTAGAATATTTTTTAGCGCTGGTGTTCAAAGATTTTATTACCGGAACAGTTCTAATTTTGCCCGCTGAATCCGAATATGCCTTCAAAATTTATCTGATACTCACTATTTTTTTGTAATTAGCATATCTTGCCCCTTATATTTAATTTTGATTATTTTCAAAGCCGCTTTAAGACAATGCTCTTTTAAACTTGCGAGAAATTGATCATGTTGTTGTCCACAGGATGATGGTCTGGTCAGAAGAAAACTGAGGACCATGGAAGATAATGGCCCGCTATCTATAATTTGAAGATTAAGTATTTATTGTTAATTCTTGTAATATATAGTTTATACAGGGTGTCCAGAAACTCTCCTGACAAACGAAGACCCGAGTTTCCTCAGATAATTTTAAGACAATTAAACCCAAATTCACTAGTCCGAAAATGATTCCTAAGGGAGCTAGAGTTCTTTGAAGATGGCGCCTTGTATTTATTTTTTTTTAAATTCCTCCAGAACGCTTCTATTTAGAAAAACAAAAACTGGTATGCTTATTTATCCTCCAGAGATGAATCGATTCCATCAATTGCGAATTTCTAGTATCATCTAGTAGGTCATAGGCGTCCGTTTTGGGTAGGTCAACGGTTATTTTAAAGCATAACTTTTTTGTCTTTAACTTTTAAGCATTTGTGACACTATATTATTAAATTTTCAGGTATTCCAGTACTAAAAGGTACTCTTACTTTAAGTCGGTAGGATACGCCGTTTTCTAGAAAAATCGATTTGTAAATTTTTCGTTTTTTCTTCATTAAAGTTCAATTTTTTATTTTTTGCAATAGTTAGCTCTGAACTGCCAACAGAAGTAAAACCTACGTTTTTCATTGTCAAATTGTTGTCAGTTCGCGAAGTTTATATTTTCATTTTTTACTTTGTGTTATTCAAACACAACGATTTCAATTAAAAAAAAATGGTTTTTACTAATGAGGAATACGCCGATATGCATTTAGTTTATGGCGAAATGAGGTGTAACGCTCGAGCGGCGCAACGTAGATACGCTGAAAAATTTCCCAATCGTCAGCATCCCACTCACTCAACATTTACAGCTCTTCATAAACGATTAAGAGAAACAGGTTCAGTGGTCCCAAAAAATAATGAAACAGGGAGACATAATGATGTAACAGCAGAACATGAAGATGTTATTTTAATGGAAGTTGAGGAAAATCCAGAAATTAGCGTTCGAAGACTATCTGCCATGTACCCCACAATTTCAAAATCTACCGTAGGAAATATCTTACACAAAGAAAATTTATATCCTTTTCATTTTACAAAGATGCAAGCACTGCTAGAAGGAGATTTTCCTGCTCGCGTAGAATTCGCTAGATGGTTACAAAATCACAAAAATCAAGATGAAGATTTCTTCAGGAACATTTTGTTTGGTGACGAAGCTACATTCTCAAAAAATGGAATTTTTAATGTACATAATGCACATTATTATTCGTACGTTGGTGACAATCCCCACGTTGTTCAAGAATTTAAGCATCAGCATAGGTTTAGCATAAACGTCTGGATAGGAGTAGTTGACGATTATCTACTTGGACCTGTGGAATTACCTGGTCGTTTAAATGGTGCTGATTACTTACATTTCCTGCAAAATATTTTACCTGATTTGTTAGATGAGGTGCGTTTAAATATTCGGCAAAACTTATGGTTTCTACAGGACGGCTGTCCGGCCCACTTTAGCAGGAATGTACGAGACATTCTAGATAATAACTACGAAGACCATTGGATTGGAAGAGGCGGTCCAGTTGCTTGGCCAGCAAGGTCGCCGGATTTGAATCCTTCCGATTATTGTGTTTGGGGATACATAAAAGCATTTGTTTATTCCGTTCCGATACAAAATCGCGCACAACTCTGGCTAAGGATACAAGATGCTTGCAACGAATTTAGAATCTAAGCAAAAGGGTAAACTTATGCATAGAGAATAATGGTCATCACATCGAGCAACTTTTGTAACAATCTACCTTTGGTACTTGTTCTTTTTTTGTTAGTTTCGTTCCATTGTAATAAATAATTTGTTTTTAATTTATTAAATTAATTTTCATCCATGCCTTGATAGTCCAAGCCAACTTCGTCGCTAAAAATAAGTAGGTACATAATAAATTGAACTTTAATGAAGAAAAAGCGAAAAATTTACAAATCGATTTTTCTAGAAAACGGTGTATCCTACCGACTTAAAGTAAGAGTACATTTTAGTACTGGAATACCTGAAAATTTAATAATCTAGTGTCACAAATGCTTAAAAGCTAAAGACAAAAAAGTTATGCCTTAAAATAACCGTTGACCTACCCAAAACGGACGGCTATGACCGGTACTAGAAATTCGCAATTGATGGAATCGATTCATCTCTGGAGGATAAATAAGCATACCAGTTTTTGTTTTTATAAATAGAAGCGTTCTGGAGGAATTAAAAAAAAATAAATACAAGGCGCCATCTTCAAAGACCTCTAGCTCCCTTAGGAAGCATTTTCGGACTAGGTGAATTTGGATTTAATTGTCTTAAAATTATCAGAGGAATCTCCGGTTTTCGTTTGTCAGGAGAGTTAGAGGAGGAGAAATTATCACGTCTAAAATTTTTCTGAAAACTTTGGGATCATACGTTACTCTTCGCTAGCCGTGATGTAACAGAAATCTACCAGATAAATTTAGTTGCATTCTTGCGTTAGCTTCATCATAAGCACCGTTCTTTCTTATTTTACACCACTGTTGCCAACCGTGACATTTTAGCAACGGTGAAAAAATCACCGGTAGTGAAATATCGTTTATCTCTAATATGAACCCTATTGAAAGTGTTTTTGATTAACTCGTGTCTTTCGTTTAGCTATATATTTCTTTCGATGGTTTCCTTCATCATTGGTTAGTTGTACTTCTATAATACCTTTGTTAATTTCCAAATACCTATATCTAATGAGTCCAGCCATGATATTGCAATTAATTTTTGTGTTTTTGTCCTTCGTAATAACTTTCGTTTTGTCTTATTTGGCCTCGTTAAATCTAAAGATTTAATAAAACAATTTGAAACTTACTTGAATACCTCATCATTTTCTGTATAAAACAAAAATAATTTTAATAATATCGAAATATTACACAGTCCTGCGTTTTTCAACTCTTTGAATGTTGATTTAAAAATTTTAACTGTTTTCTAGTAATTGGGTAGCGCTGATTTCAAATCTGCTTTTATTTTTTTGTATCACGTAAGTTATTTTGCAAACCAGTAAAATCAAAAAATATAGAAAAAGCACGATTTATTTCATTTATAAGCTAGTTTTATATTATATTAAAAAAAATACAAAAATATACACATAGAAACTATTAGAAATAGTTATTTATTCTTTATGCTTCTTAAAAAAACGTTTTCGATTTTCAGAAAAGCTTCGTTTGGTTGTTTTTCGGTCATATTCAGCTAAAGGAAGATCTGAAGGTAGTTTCTTGGGCAAGCAAATTTTTTTGTTTCAACCTAGACCCCAGTACTTCAGAAAGATCTTTTGAAAGTCCCAAATCTCTTACTAAATTATTCAGTTCGGCTTGTGAAAATAGCTGAGGTTGGTTTTGACCTGAGGTTGATGGTTCAAAATCACTATCCATCTGTACGGAGCCGGAAGTTGAAGAGCTTTCAATATCTTCTTGTAGTACTTTGGGGGATATAGGTATAGGTACATGATCACTGTGAGGAACTGATCTGATAGCTGATTTAATATTGTTTGGGTACAAAATATGTTTCAAAGTTTTTCTATTATGCCCCTTAATATCACAAAGACAAAAGTAGCAATCTTCATGATGATTTTGCGGTTCTCTCCAAATCATCGGTGTTCCAAAAGGAAGGCTTTTTCTATTCCCTTTGGTCCAATGTCTTAAACCTTCTTCACATACCTTACAAACAACGTGCGGTGCCCAATCTTTATCTTGATCTCCTAATTTGATTTTGAAATAAGCATAATATGCATTTTTCACAAATTCACCAATTGGTCTCTTAAACTTTTTCAAGACGAAATATCCACAAATATAACAGAAATCATCTGGTTTGTTTTTGCAACACCGGCTAGACATATTTTTAAGCAATGTTTATTTATCAAATACCACGCACAACACTAAAGACAAATTAATTTTACTTGTTTACTGATCGACACTCAGAGCTGTAATGAAGTAAATGACATTAAAATATACATTTTGTTTGGAGTGATAAACTTGAAATCCTTCTTCGCAGTACTAATAAAGTGAAAGCATAATAAATAGGATTTATTAGGTAAAAATTCCCGGAAATCTTGTCCAAAATTAATACATGTAATAAAAGATTTACATCAGGTAATGAGAGCCTATTTAACAAATTTCTTTAAAACCACAACAGAAAATCATTTTGGGTTAATACCTAGAATTTGAAGTAGTACATTCATTTTAAAATGTATTAAAACGCCTATTATAAGATTTTCTTAATATTTTTTCTTTTTCTTTTGTGCAAAAAAAAATCTGTGGGTGGTAGAGACCAACTGTATTTTAATTAGTTATTGCTATATAAAAACTGAGCTTAACAAACAAAAATCACGGCATCACAAATTTTATGCAGGCCTGTGTTATTAAAAATATATGTATGTACGTGACTGCTTGATAGTAAATACATTTGAAATTTATTATATTCATATTTTAATTCATGCATTAACATTCTTGCTTCTCGAACGAAAAAAAGAGACGCATCTTAAAGCTATTCCCTTTCATAATAGAAGTGAAAATACTGCTATTCCCACTGCTCATGCTGTCCACATGAAGCAGTCTTATGAAAGCAAGTTACTACTGGATAAAATAGAGTACCAGAGATTTAAATGGCCAATTTGTGTGTATTTAAAAGTTGTAGGTCGTCTTAGTATTTAGTTTGCAGTTGGGGTACGCGAAGTTTTATACTGTTTTCCGTGTGGTTGTGATAGTGGTGACAGGAGAAATCATTATATAAAAAAGCAATGGCCAAGAAGAAGTAACCTTACTTCTGCTTTTAAGAATATTGTATTGCGAGTCTTTCGTTAATTCAGAAAAAATTCTACTACGTCCACTTCACATCAAATTGGGAAAGATGAGAAATTAGTAGAGGCGGTGAAGACATAGAGTGAACATTTTATTTCTTTATAAAACAATTTTCCAAAATTATCGATGCTAAAATAAAATAGCGAATGTTTGTGAGGCTTTAAATCAGGAAACTAATTAAAGATGCCAGTTTTGACAATACCGTTAATAAAAGAAACGCATCTGCTTGACAGTCCTTGAATACTATGGTAATAAACTTCCTCAGGATTAAAAGGTAAAAATCTATAATCAGATTAGATAAGAAGATTTGAGAGCAAATACATCTCTGAAGGTTCAGTTCCTCTGCTCACATTTGGATTTTTTCCAGAAAATCAATGCTAGCGATAAACATGCTGAGAGAAATCACCATATATCAGTAAAATTAAATCGCGTTACAAAGGAAAATGGTGCGAAAACATGCTTGGGGAATATTGCTGGGGCCTTCAAAGAGACGAGCGGGACTGAACGTCGAATAGAAATATGTTTTGTAAATAAATTTCATGATATTATGGACCTACATTACTTCTTAATAAATAAAAATTTCGAATGCATTTTACTAAAAAACTTTACGTCCTGGAAAATATTAGAAATCAGTTTGGAAATAATTCTATAAAAATCACTTTGTTCAGATCATGGTATTAACCTAAAGGGAACTCAAATCCCAGTACGTTTAAATATAAAATACTTAGGTTTAGTCATAGATAACATACTTAAATGGCTCCATCATATAAACTATGTATCCACTAAATGTGAGCGATATATTAATGTTCTAAGAATAATATCCAAAGTAAGATGGGGAGCTGATCCTAGCATTAGTAAACATGTTTACAGAGCATGCGTTAGAGCCATAACGGACTACGGTTCCACTCTGTATGGGTCTGCATCAAACAGAATATTAAAGCGAATCAATATAATACACAATAAAGCTCTACGTATTCGTCTAGGTGCAATGAAATCTACCTCCGTCGATGCACTGTATGTTGAAGCTCAAGAGCCGCGTGTATTTCTAAGGCGCCAATTCCTATCTCCAAAACAGATAATTAAGATGAAGGCAATTAATAGCAGACATATATTAGACCATATATATAAACTTGCAGTAGATGATCTAACGGAAAAATATTGGATACATCATACAACCTCACCATTAGCCGAAGCTTATAGGAATACCGGTGAATATAGTAGATATATGCATATTAACCTTGGAACAAAATTAAATTACTTTGAATATATGCAATCTATTAATGTAAATTACCCTCCATACGGCGAAAATACTCTATACAACTCTACTTTGTATAAAAGTATCCGCTCAGAAATTCCTGCATCGACGGTAATTTTTACTGATGCATCCAAGTCTAAAGAAGGATACGGATGTGCCTTACTTGTGGCTAGAAATGGATATGAAGAGAAGGTAAAATTACATAATAATGTATCCATTTTCACAGAAGAGGCAGTCGCAATTGCAGAGGCTCTAAAATATGTAAAAAAATATAATTTTGGGAATGCAACGATTATGTCAGACTCCAAAAGCGTACTGGAATCTTTACACAAGAGAACTCATCCAAAAAAAAATAACCCCATAATATTGAATATCGTCGAACGCTTGAGATATCTGGAGAAAAAATATGTAAAAATCCGTTTCTATTGGATCAAAGGACATTCAGGTATAGAGCCTAATGAGGCTGTGGATCGTTTAGCAAAGGAGGCTATAAAGAGTAATACCAAAATACTAAAAGATGATTGGCAAGCATATTGGAAGCATTCGTATACGAATAGAATGACACACTATGCAAAAATACACCCAAATGTAACTATCCGAGAATGGCATAAGGAACATAGGGTATCAAGGATATATCGCACTACCGTCGCTCGATTAAAATTTAACCATGGACAATTTCCAGCACATTTACACAAACTTAAAATTATCGAATCAGCTGCTTGTACATGTGGCACCAATATAGCCGATATGAAGCATTTAATAATCTTCGAATGCCCTAAGCACAATTACTTTCGAGGTGAATTTATTGGCAGACTTGTTAATGCGGGAGTGGTCATGCCTACTAGTATTACGTGTGTCCTAATGTATAATACTAAGCATGTTTACGATCCATTGATGGATTACATTTTTAAGTCTAGGATTAGGATCTAAAATCAAAACCTAGCCTCGTTTGCCTTTGTGGGGAAACCTATTTTCCGATGGCCGTTTTTATTATGTCTAAAGTCGTCTGATAGGCCCCAGACGTGAAACATGTTTATTCCTACGTTTCCCTTCCCGATTTGCGTGAATTTTATCTTATTATAGATTCTGTAAACATTTCTTAACGTGGCAATATGGGCAACGATCCCGAATGCCAAAAAAAATCACTTTGTTTAGTTCATGTAACATTCAAAAGATGTAATATCGATGTAATCCTTACGCCCATAATCCTTTCAGACAAAATATCATTTTTTACTCGTCCCTTATTGCTGTCTTAGAAAACCTCATTTTATAAAGATTCCACATTATACTATATGCTACATACTTAACCATAGATTACGTAATTTAAAGATATTTAAATAAATTTTGTGAGTACGTCCGGACAATGGGAAGACATGATGATGATGGTAATTTCACTTATTCTTTTGCGTCACATCTTTCGGTATTAATAATTCATGAAAGACGACCGCGTGGGTCTCTAGTCAAGTAAGAAGGAAAGGTGGTGTGTATGCTCCTACATAAAAACTTCTTACGATTTTCCCTCACAATATGAGTCAATTGATCCGAAAAAAATTCAGTATGTAATATATTCTGTGCTTACCATAGAGAATTTATACCCATATTTTCAAGTTTTATCGTCGCATTCAATGTCTTTTTCTCGTACCCAACCAACCGTACAGAGTTCAAACTACTCATTCTTATTGTTCGCTGATGAATACTAAGTATTTCAAGGACTCTCTCGTGATCATTCTTTCTTCAACAGAGCATGGCCGTACAATACGTCTGCAATAACTTTCACAGGTGCGTTATGTAATGTTAGTAACAAATTTTACATGCACATACATAAATACCTATATGTAATATAACTTCATAGTGCTAAATCAGATTAATTTTATTTCTATTATCATATATTTATCTACAGTATAACAGTATATTTTTATTATTTTTGTAATTGAATCGTTTGTTTCTAAAAGCGTCTAAGCCACATTGGTATAGTCTATAAATATAAAAATGGATTGGTGATTGTGCAAATCAATTGCATTTTCGCTAAGTGATGTGAATGAAATACATGCTTTCTACATACATGACGCTAATTATTCGATTTTTTCCTGAAAGAATTCGCCTTGATTCAGGATTCGAACCTACGTCCTTTGGTTTGCCGGACCACGCTCTTAATCATTAAGCTATTGAGGGACTGAAGTTCGAATCCGTTTCTTAATGCAATTTAAGCATTTCCCGATTATTCGAACTTCAGTCCCTTAATAGCTTAATGGTTAAGAACGTGATCCGGCAAGCCAAAGGATGTAGGTGCATAAGGGCCAATTTTTTTTTCAGTAAAAAATTCTAATAAATAGCGTCGTTTATTTCATTGGATTGGTGAGTGTTGGAAAATTGAGGAAAAATTTTGGAAAATCATTAAAGACCGACATTGGAGATTTGTATGTGAAACGCACTTCGGGTCAAAAATCGCGATCGGATCGACAGATTTACTACATTTTTAGTTTGTTTTTTTGTTTTTTTTTGTCAATTGGAATTTTGGAATTAAGGAATATTTGTGGAAAATCGTGAAAAATCAAAATTACTTTTTCAATGGGAATTTTGTATGGCAATTTCACGTAGCGCACATTTGTGACAACAACTCACGTTTGGATCATTGGATATTCTTATTTCTTTTAATGGCTTGTTAGTAATATATTATCCGAAATTTTTTCAAAAAAGAAAAATTGAAAAAACAATGACAATAAGAAAACTTGAAAACGAAAAATTAATTTCAATATGTAAGTTTAGTATGATTAATGCTAACAGATGGCGCTAGTTTGACAAATAACAACAGATAGCGTTATTGGTTTACGTTCCGTTCGAGTTTGTATTCGATCACTATTTGACATATTTTCGCATTGTAAACACGTGCCGAATGGAATTACAGTAAAAATTTATATTTTACGCAAATACGTAGAATTCGAAACATTCGTTAGTTAGAGAATCGTGAATTTGTGGTGGCGATCGTCGAAAATTTTCATCGTTTTACAGTGCGAAACTAAATAGAAATTGTTCAGAGTTGAAATTTCATTTCAGTTGGAGAATTTTCGGTCGATTAACGACAAATTACAAGTTGAAACTTCATTGGAGAATCGTGAATTGGTAATTACGATAGACAATTTGTGTCCAATCAAAAGGATTCTCAATTCAGTTTTGTATCTATTTCGGTTCGATTATTATTGTTCGACGATCTACCGCCCGCGATGCCGCCAACGATACGTAGTATCATTGGTCGCCGTACACGCCATGCAAAGCGAGTACAAAATCATCGAGCCAGTTAAAATGAAAAACAGCGTCGTCAAAACAACGTGACAGAAGACTCACAATCGACACAGTCTCAGCAAGAACGGGCATCGCAAAACAAGACAAGCAGATTTTGTCACAATCAGATTACGAAAAGGTTTTGTTTAAGTATAACAATACGTTAAGCACGTATAAAGCGTTTGTACAATATGAAACAAACATGTAAATAATTTACATATCTGTAACTATGCACATGGACAATACACCTCGTATTTTCAGCAATTACTTCTGCTTAATACATATGTTTCTGCCAATATAGGCGTCCTCAGCTAAGCTAGTGAAGCAATTTATACAAATTAATACAAACCTGTTATAAACAACTGGTTTGTATCTGTATTTAAATTACACTGAAATAGCCCGCAAAGATCAAGCAAGTTCCGTCCTATAAGAAGACAACTATTTAATAATTGACATCTTACGGGCGAAAGATACATTGTCCGGAGGGCTACCTATCGTTCGAACAGCTATGCTGCTACGGGAAACGATAAAATACGTATGTAGATGTAGTCCATTAACAACCTGCCAGATGGCGGTATATACGAAAAGGTTTTGTTTAAGTATAACAATACGTTAAGCACGTATAAAGCGTTTGTACAATATGAAACAAACATGTAAATAATTTACATATCTGTAACTATGCACATGGACAATACACCTCGTATTTTCAGCAATTACTTCTGCTTAATACAGAATTATGCAGAAACATATGTATTAAGCAGAAGTAATTGCTGAAAATACGAGGTGTATTGTCCATGTGCATAGTTACAGATATGTAAATTATTTACATGTTTGTTTCATATTGTACAATCAGATTAGTCAAAACAGTGATTCAACACCTGTTTTAGCTGTCAAGTGTCAATGTCAAACGACATCTGTTAAAAACAGAAAACAAACAACACCCATCTATTATCGAACACGTTTTTTTAACGGACAAACACTCAATTTCAAAATATTAAAACAAAAAGAATAGATTTATAGAATTTTCTCTGCTGGAATCGATCCCGGTAAGAAGAAAGTTGCCAGTTCTTCCTGTATAAACCTTGTTATTGTCAAATTATTTGCCTTTTTCAACTGTTTGGATGAAATTAAATAAGATTTTCCTGGAACTGATTCGTTAAGGATACCTATTATTCAATGAACTATCTATCGGCCCACACTATCAGTAGTTTCATCTACGCATATATAAAGATAATTGTTTGCAACAACCTTCTTAATGCTATTCAATGTTTCTGCCTAGATACAGCGAATATATTTTTTTCTTAACGTGCTCTCGTCGGGATTGTTATATTTGTTGATGTACTTTTGCAAAAACAACTTGACATTTAAATTGTTTAGTTTATGTAGTGGAATATCTGCTGACACAAGCATTTGACACAAGTCTTCATTAAATTGTTCTTGTTCCGATTTTTTGGAAGTTGATGGCAAACATTGCGGTAATGTTTGCTGACTCTTCTTCGCCAATTTCATCTTTGTTAGTTTTACAGCACGAGATGGAGTTTTCATATGTTGGTCGACTTGGAACTTTCTCTCACTTGTAATCTACAAACAAAAATATTACATCATCGGTTGTTTTCTTAAAATAAATGTTAGTAAAAGATAAAGGAATAATTAATAAGAGGAGCAACCTAAAATTTTACTCATAATCTTGCAGCATTCTACGCATTCTCATCCATACGCAATTCTGAATAAGGTGCAATCCATCCAGGCACAGTCGCTATTTTCGGCATTTTTGCTATTATATATCACAATTCACAAGTTTACACATGGAAAAGCCAACGCAAAATGACGTTTAAAATAAAATTACTTTCGAATATGGGAATAAAGTTTTCCGAATAGCAAAGAAACAGATATGCTCTTAATTTTCTGGTAAAATGTATTTTTGTATTTATTTAGAAGTTTTAAGGTATTAGCTTTTCCTGGAATTTTGTATCGGCTTGGATGTATGGGAAGAGCATTAATAAATTCTTGGTGACGCTTATCGGAAAAGTAACGGGAAGTGGCTTAATAAAATGCTATTTTTAATTTAAAAAGGGCTGTTTAATTTTTGTTTGTTTGTTACATCCACGACATATGTTAAGTAATGCCTATAATAGATTTGATTTAGTAAATAAAACTCGGATACTTAAAATATGCACAAATGCTGAGTTACTACCAAGATATGTAAATAATATACAAAATGCACATATTATGCAAATATGCAAATTTATGCAAACTGCATATAAAATCCGGCCTTTATTGATGATTTTTTTATAACCCCAAAATCCCTATAATTAGATAAGAAGGTATGCCCAGGCACTGGGTAAAACTGCTGAATCTTATTAAATCAACCAGTATCAACTAGAGGCATACACATTCTCACCATTGTATGGTTCTTGTTTCGCCCAAAGCAATTATCAGAAAATAGTCTTAATTCTTTTACGTAATCCATTATGAAGGTGCACAATTCATTAGGCCCCTTAGTAGCAGTGCCCTTGTGGTAAATATAAGAATATACTAGAATATACTTTTCCTGTTTTTAAATCGTGAATACAGAAAACACTGACACTGACTTAATTAAAAAAAGTCTAGGGCAGAAGCTTCTGGCAATTACAAATTCTGCATAAAATCAAAGGCAGTTGCTGCAAAGTCACTTCTTTCTTGAGTTTTTTCAGTACTATTTTACACACAAGTGTAGAAATTTTTTCGTTTTTCTTTTATGAACAATGAGTTCATCAATTGCTGTTCTTTTAGCTACTTCACCCATGAATGACTCTTTATTTTTAGGGACAAACCTTCATACTGACAAGTATCAAAGGATGCTCAAAATACAGATTAAAATTCTCAGGAAGAAATTTTATGTATTTTCAGGTTAACAGTATTTTCCTTCTTATTCAAAAACTAACCTTATTTAAAAAATATCCCTTGTAATAAAACCGGAAAATGATGATTCAATCTTAATTATGAAATAGCAGTCGAAGCAATATAATGAAATGATATTTTGCACATATTGTCCCAAAATAACTTATTCGCAACGTGTATAAATGCATTCGTTAGCCTAGTTTTGCCGACCAAATTGTGCAAATAATATAAACGATCTGGTGTATGCCCCAGAAAGAACAGATATATCTTGCTATAAACATCTAAACGCAAAACGATTAATTATAACAAATTAAATACATAAATATACAATTTTCACATTAATAAATTATATTTATTGTCAGTTCTGTCTAACAGATTAGTTCACGAGGAGAAAATAAATACATGCCATGTCTTGAACGTTTTCATTTACCTGAGGCTAGATTTCTTCGTCTCTTAACTTCTGTCTCTTTTGTTTACCGTTAATCAGAATACGAGGAAAAGAAACAAATGACGAACACAACGGAAAGTATCCTAATAACTAGATCTAGTGTAATGAAGCGCTTCAAACGACTTCGTGACCGTATCCCGCGTGTACTACGTCGGTGACAACTGTAATCACTTTGCAAATAAGATAATCGATGTTAAAGCAAGCTATGCAACCTGCAGAAATATTATGAAGTCAGATTATATTAAGAAATAATTCAGAACTACGAGGTGTCTTTTTATAGTTTCCCGTTTGGGAATTTTCAATTTTGAATTAATTTGTTGAGGAGCAACTAGAGATAAAACGAAACAATATAAAATGGTAGTTTGTTATAATAGATTAACAGTAGTAAAGCTTGACTATATATGTGAACGACATAGTACTAATGGTGGGAACTAGTGACGAAATATCCACTACAATGTGTTCATACTTGAAACCACTAAATATTTTTATCATAAGTAAACACACAAGAGCTTTTTTTTATCGGATAAATTTCTCTTTGTAACGAAATTATTTTGCCAATCAGTAATTTGACGAGAAAAACTTACATGAAAAAATCGCGAGAGCGAAAGGTCGAACGAATTTTTTCTAATGTAAGTTTTTCGAGCTGTTGTTGCAGTGCAGGAAGGAACTTGTTCTTCAAAATATTTTCGTAGGATGCACCTGTCACCGTAGTGCCCTTTGGAACACAATGGGTAAGGATTACGCCCTCACTGTCCCAGAACATGACCACCATAATTTTTTCAGCACTGGCGGTTACCCGAAATTTGTTTGGTGGCGGTGAATCTGTGTGCTTCCATTGAGCTGACTGGCGCTTTGTTTCTGGATTGAAAAATGGCATCCACGTCTCATCCATTGTCACAATCGACGAAAAGAAAGTCCCATTCATGCCTTGGCTGCGCGTCAACATTGCTTGGCAATATGCCACACGAGCAGCCTTGTTGTCGTCCGTCAGCATTCGTGGCACCCACCTGGAGGACACTTTTCGCATTTTCAGAACACAGAACCCACGGAAATGCTAACATTGGAGGCGATCTGTTCAACTGTCATTCGGCGATCCCCCAAAACAAGTCTCTCCACTTTCTCGATCATGTCATCAGACCGGCTTGTGCGAGCCCGAGGTTGTTTCGGTTTGTTGTCACACGATGTTCTGCCTTCATTAAACTGTCGCACCCACGAACGCACTTTCGACACATCCATAACTCCATCACCACATGTCTCCTTCAACTGTCGATGAATTTCAATTGGTGTCACAACACGCAAATTCAGAAAACGAATGATTGCACGCTGTTCAAGTAAGGAAAACGTAGCCATTTTAAGTATCTAAAACAGTTCTCATTCTCGACGCTGCCGCTACAATTCCATCTGCCGTACAGTGCTGCCATCTCTGTGACGTACTGACAACGAACGCGCGCTCATTTTAAAACAATGCACATGCTTCTATCTCTTTCCAGTCTGGAGAAAAAAAATCGGAGGCCTTAGAACTTGAATGCACCTCGTACTTCCACTTCACTGTACTATCATATCTTTCACTGTTTGTAATTTTAAGTTACGGTAAACATCTAAAGAGCTTTGTTTGGAATAAATCATAGCATAGCATAGCATAGTTAACCTCTCAGAAAACCTTAGATTAAAATGTCTCTTTAATAATTATGTTGTTGTTCGATGCAGTCTCCCGAATACTAACCCTGTACGCCAGTAGTTTATTACTAACTATTATTGCCAGCTGTTTTATTGTACATATTCCATATTTGATAATTACAGGTTAATCTCTTGTCAAGATGTAGTCCTAAGAACCTGACGCTTTACATACAATTGAAACAAATTGTTGTCACTTTACTCCAAGCAAATAAAAATGAAATGCTAAGACTACGCTACAATAACCACATTCACAATTTCGCAATCCATTTGTATCAGGATTAATTTCTCTATTCGTTCGCCATGCTTTTAAATTACGCGTTTGCAAAATAACCATTTTCACCGCCATCGATATTCCGTAATTTACCCATTTGACATTTACCATAACCTCTAAAGCATCATTGTCGCCGCCACCGATGTCATGATCACGAAATGAATGCGAAATGAGCCTGTGTACGGACTACCGTTGCATTTGACGATCGTACGGAATAACTGATCTCGCCGCACCGCTGTTTACTTACAACGCGTTAACAATTCAAAATTGGCAATTCAACCCATATACAAACGCGCTTCCATACACACATACACACACAAACATATACCGCTCGGTTTATCACAATTAATAATGTAGGTACACGTCAAATTCACCGATGCGAAATGCAAATTCCGATGGTGTTCGACCACGGATATTCGTTGATTAAACGGGATTGTTCAGGATCGCGGCCGCGTGCCCGACCGCATACGGTCGACGTGTCCGTTTCTGCTTCGATTTATTTTACATTTCCATAATTTCGTTTGTGATGCGTCTCTTCGCTGCCTTTAGGCATATACCAAAATGGTTACCGAAACAAATTTTAATTGTTACGGCTTGCGTGCACGATTGGAAATCGAAATATTTTTTGGGGCGATGTTTACGAATTCAGCAAACGATACACAAAGGATATAATTTGCTTATTCGTGCAATTTCTGTGGCGCGAAAAATGTTTCGTTATTTTCGTTAATATTAACAAGACGATCTCTTTATAACAATGTTATCTTCGAATGAGATTCAAATTTCGAATTACTAGTGTTGGCGAAGTTGAATCAGCAGCCCAGTTGCGGCCACATAAAAGTTAGGGCATAAAATAAATGGTAAGAAACAAATTATAAAACGTATTGAGAATATTCCGTGAAATCATAAAGTGGATAACATCTGTTAAATATTTCAATTATTAGATATGTTTCCACCGTTCTTTCAGTCAAGCTAGTACACGTGCGGAATAAATGTTTTTTAATGCCAAAAGCGACCGTTCTATAGTACAAGGTGGCGCAAAATTAATCATACAATTTTGTTTTTGAATAACTTTTTTAGTAAATTAAAAAAAAATTTTTGAGTGGTGAAAATCTTTATTTGGACCTTTACAATTTTTTCTGTTAATTGGAAAATATGATATCCGCCAAGTGGCTGCCGCCAGTATTGATACACATTTGTGCCCGTTTTATCGCATCTTCCATAACTTTCCGCACAATTTCTGGTGATAACTGTTCGCATTCCTGTCGAATATTCTCCTTAAGGGCTGCTATTGTCTGAGGCTTGTTGGCATAAACCCGCGACTTCAAGAAGCCCCAAAGAAAGAAGTCTGGGATGGTTAAATCGGGCGATCTTGCTGGCTATGCCAAATCGCCAAAACGGGAGATTACGCGACCAGGAAATGCTTCCTTCACAATATCCATTGTGGCTCCTGCTGTGTGTGCGGTTGCACCGTCTTGTTGAAACCACATGTTCACCAAGCCCTGCTCATTCAATTCTGGCAGTAAGAAGTCGTTTATCATGGCCCTGTAGCGTTCGCCATTAATAGTAACCGTATTGCCGATGGCGTCCTCAAAAAAATACGGTCCAATCACTCCTCCCGCGTGAACACCGCACCACACAGTAGCCTTGAGTGGATGTAACGGCTTTGCGTGCATCACACGCGGATTTTCAGAGCCCCAGAAACGAAGATTTTGCTTATTGACGTAACCGCTTAAATGAAAATGCGCCTCGTCGCTCATTATGATTTTCGACTGAAAATCGTTCACTTCGTTGTTGAGATTGAGGATGGCTCTACAGTAATTCACACGCTATTGAAGGTCAGCAGGCATTAACTGATGCACTGTTTGCACTTTGTATGGGAACATGTGTAAGTCTTTCACTAAAATTCGCTGTAGGGTCCGTCTGCTGACGCCCAATTGCGTGGCACGTCGTCTGGTTGATGTTTCTTCGTTCTCAGCAACATCAGCAGCCACAGCCGCGATATTCTCGACAGAACGACCAGTCCGGTGGCGGCCACGCCCTGGAAGATCTCATGTGGTTCCAGTCTGTCGAGCAGCTAAGCGGCGTAATGTTTGTCCCGTTGGCGCGACACGATTAGGAAATCGACGACGAAATTCACGCTGCGCTAACACCACCAACCGATTATTGGTAAAAAAAATCGACACAATTACTCCACGCTCTTGCGGAGTATAGCGCTCCATTGTTTATCTGTTTGTATTCTGCAGCTGTCTAGTTCACAAATGTCAAATATGATTGACGTACGACGCCATTTGCAAAAGTTATAACATCTTCCGGCAGGGTGATTAATTTTGCGCCACCTAGTATTTGGACGATAAGAGATCAGGCACGTCATGAATGTGCGTCAGACAACGTTGACAAATCTATTGTTTACATCTTGCAAATAATTGTTATTTGGTTTATAGGTTATATTACATTTAAAAACTTCGAAAATCTTCTTTTTTTACAGATGGCTTTTAGGTTATACCTTAAACTGTTTAGATTGTTAATATTGTATATTTATCACTCTATATTTAGAGAAATAAATAGTTTATGCTAATTAATAAAGGCAATTTTATTAGTAGTTTATAATCTTCTTTTTTTACAGATGGCTTTTAGGTTATACCTTAAACTGTTTAGATTGTTAATATTGTATATTTATCACTCTATATTTAGAGAAATAAATAGTTTATGCTAATTAATAAAGGCAATTTTATTAGTAGTTTATAATCTTCTTTTTTTACAGATGGCTTTTAGGTTATACCTTAAACTGTTTAGATTGTTAATATTGTATATTTATCACTCTATATTTAGAGAAATAAATAGTTTATGCCAATTAATAAAGGCAATTTTATTAGTAGTTTATCATTTTGCAAAATTGACAGTATATACATTAAATTTAACAATAGAATAATAAAGATTTTATATTTTTTAGTTTTTATCACATTACACTTACGAGTTTCTCTTAGGTACAGGTAATAATTGGTGCTGCATTCGAAGTAAATTAGTAATGTTCCTCTAAAGCATATAAATATGGTGTAATATAAAGTCAAACAGGTATTAAAAATCTAAACATTATATTGGCTCTTAATTTCACAAATATTTTCACTGGAACACAAGAATTCATAGATAAATCTATGATAAAAAGGTAAAAGTGCAATCGTAACTTATAAATCCAAAACCACTATTCGTATGTTATGAATTTCAATTATATCATGAGTAAATGTGAAAAAGTTCTGAATTGCTCTAATTTGTCAACAAAATACGCTTCAGCAGTTACTTGACTTAGTGCTTCTCGCCACCTTCTACAGCATGGCACTTGCGCATATGTAATAGTTTGTAAGTTTGGTGTTATTATCGTGGTAAATGTTGCCGATCTTTGGTAAATGTCAAATTCTTTGATTAGCTGGTCAGGTGTATACCTACTATATTTAAAACATATTTCCTTTGAATAATTTAGTCAAAAATGCCAAACATTAGAACTAGGGCTTTAGACGACATACACCTTTGTGAATGTAGGTTATGCTCACAGCCTCACAGGTTATGCATCACAACATGTGTTAACCTTGCCACTTACATCCCTTTGCGCACTTTTTCACTTAGATTTGGCAAAAAATTTAGAACCGGTTTTGCAGAAAATCCAGCACGTAATTTGCATGTAAAATTTCATAAAAATTTTCATGCAAATTTATTGCAAAATTTCGCATCGTATCATACGGGCCTAACAATATCCAAACAATTTTTAATTTCTCTATTCCATCGGCTGGTCCCGAAGTAATTGTTGTGATTAGTTTGTAAACCACTTTGAACGTGAATATCTTGATACCTGGATAACTGGAATTTTGCAGCCATCATAATATAAGTCCGGCATTTCTGCCATAAAGGTTTTAGCAGCTTTGTTCTACATTGGTCGTTTTGGCTACGTATGCAACTGCGACATTTCTAAAACCAACGTGGAACTACTAAATAGTACTTACGGCAGCATACATGTATATACAACTAATCTCATACAGAGTCGAAGTAATACCGAAGTCTGTAGAACAGCCACCGCCTCAACAATATTATTATTTTTCGAATCTACACCACTGCCCGTTGGCGCTATTTGCCAGCTCTACTCATTACACAATAAGTTTTTGTGACAGTATACAAATCATTTTCACAGCGAGATGCAAATTGCATTTATAAGATTTTAACGGGGAAGAACGTAAGAACCATTAGTTTTATTGGTAATATAAGGTTTATAAATAAAATAAAATTAAAAGCCACAGGTCTCCGATTTGTTAGTTAGATAAGGTTTATAGTCAACAAGCAAAGGAAAATTTACTATCACAGGTAGCGGAACATCTATTGGTGTTATTTCGAATCATACTTCTCTAACTTTGGCTTTTGTAATTGAAGAAGAGCTTATCAAAATTATGACCACCTTTGATGACAAATTAACCGCTGGTGACGATTGTGTTCCAAGTTTTTTGGTTGAGATGCAAGATTCGGTTTGGCTAAACCATTAATAACTACTATCAACTTATCTATAAGGAATACTAGATTTCTCACTTTCTGCAAACGCGCTAGAACTATCGACTGATTGCGATTCTCTCAAATTTTGCCAATATATTTGATCAAGTGCTTTACAATCGCATTTAAGCTCACACTAAACCTCTTGTATCTTCTCGCCGGCACGGATTTTTACTTGGTCGCCCCACGGTAACTAATCTTGCAATACTTCTTCTACGACATTCGTTAACTGTCGCGGGACCTATCAGTTTCATTTTTTTTTGTGGTTCAATGTCTAAATATTGTACTGGACTCTTGAGTAATGCCTAATTGCTCAAGAATTTGTTTTTGCGTTATCTGGCGATTTCCTTAAATCAGTGCATTCATTTGTCTTTGATTTTTCTTATGCGTCACTGATACTGGTCGATCTGATCGCTTTTCGTCCAACAGCTTCATTTCGCCTCTGATAGAGTTTTGCACATCGAACACGCCAGTGAACATTCTTAACATCTATAGAATCGTTGCCATAAATCGTTGCGACTTAGGTCGGCACTATGCAGAGGATGATCTAATAATTCGATATTTTGCTACTACAAAAACTCAATTGTCTTTCAAGCTGCATGCGAACTCGTATTCTCAGGATGCAGTATAATTCGCCGTTGTGGGTCGTAGTGTGGCGATTATTTCTGGCAAACAAACGGTTGTGTACCAATCCGAATTAACCGTTCTTCGATCTTGCAAAGGAATTGTTGCAACATGCCCTGATTTGGCAAACGTTGCGGCTATTATTTTCGACACGCTTCGCGAACGGATAACTTTTGTCGGATTCTCTTCATCTTGAAACACCCAAACAGCGGACTGACGTTTATTTTCGGGTTCATAGGAATAAATTCGTGATTCATCACCACTCACGATGCTAAAGACGTTTTTTGAGTTTCCATTATTGAATCGGCTCAAAGTTTTTCGGCACCAATTAACACCAGTCAAGTTTTGCTTTTCAGTTAAAAGATGCAGAATCCAACGAGAAACTAATTTTCTAACACCGAGCTCATCATGTAGGATCGTTTGGATTGAGGTCTTTGAAATATCCGTTTTCACAATTCACATGTCTATTTTCCTTAATCAGACCGTCTATAACATTGATGTTGTTGACAGCTGTTCTTGGCGGACCTGTGTTGGGATAGTCGCTTATACTGGTGCGTCTAATTCACAGTATCAACACGAAACTGGCGATCGATGTGGTGCTTCTTCTTCAAAAACAGAAATTAACTCAGCAAGACATTGTTGTTAAGTTAAACCCCTCCGAAAGTTGTAAAAAATTATTGCGTGAAAATTTTCTCGATTTAATTCTATTTCGGCCAACTTATAAACTTTAAAAATTCACTGTGACTAAATCACTTGCTTTATCTTGATGAAATTTTAGATTTAAGTTAACGAAAGATTGAGATTAATTTTGACATCTGACGTTTGATTACTGGTGCCTTCTATGAGGCTATACTGCCCTGTTAAGCATAGAAGTCGTAACTGACAAAATCATTGTTTAGAGATTTTCCACATTTAGTAAAATTTGTTATGCCACCAAATTGGAATATTTGATTAAAAATTGAATTTAACATTTATTAAGAGGTTGCAAACCTGAATCTAATAAGCCAGAGCATTATTTCAACACACAAGCAGAAATTAGAGTTTTGATAGATACGACATTTAGCACTAGCATCATTCCAGGTATGCAGAGTAATAAAAAGGCATATCTACAAAAAACTTAAATTTATTGAACAGAAAACTATTAATTGTATTACAAAACAGAAAAGTATTACAAAGCTCAGTATATATTATCGCTGCTCAAAAGCAGTCATTAATTTTAAACATCTAAATCTCGAATTTCCATTGAAATAGGAATACCTTACCAAAATGCCTTCCTATTTACTGGCATTGTACCACAGAGTTTTGATAATATAAGATCCCTTCTTTCTGCTGTGATTCCTCTTGGGATGTGCTGCGGTGAAGGTTTTGACACACCTTGCTTAGCCATTCTAGCATTTAGAAAATGTAGTTCCCTTTCTTCTTCTATAGTGTCAAAATCTGTCTTATATATCAGCGTTTGTTTCCATCTTAAAAAACTGACTTCTACCATCTCATTGAGGTAAGGGCGAGGAGAGATTTTATTCAGTTTATATTGTGATGTACAATTTTGCCAATTATAAAAGTCGCCTATTTCCATACTAATTACTTTTGCATTGCTGGCAGCACCTTTTACTGAGTCACTAAAATCTTTAAAATCATAGACTTTACCCTTGCGTTTGAGACACCGCTCGACCTGGTGATGGAAGGAATCGGCTCCCAAGAACGTGTGTCCTGGTTCAAAATATTTGACCTTAAGTGATTCAAGGGAAACCTCTGCTGAATTTACAATATGAAGAAAGTAAAATAAAGAAAGAAAGAAAAGAAAGTAAATAGTGTCCAGTTTTTATTTTAAAAGGAGCAATTATCCAACCAGAAAATAACATGCCTGGCATCTCGAATCGATAATAAAAATGCATAGAACGTGCTGGTAATATCTTGCGTAGATCGTCCAGATATGGCTTCATGCCAAATAACCGCTGTTGGAACTGTTTGCTTTTGCCGAGTTATCACAAAACATCCATTAAAAGCGATTATTCTAGGTGTGAAAATTACCTCCTTAAACATTTCCATTCTTGGAAGCATAATGACCTAGAATAATAAAATTATTACTTTATTCAAATAATCTAGTTAAATTACCTTCTTAAATTATTAGATTAGTGAGATTACCTTTTGTAGATCTGCAGACACAATTACTTGTTCATCTGTTGTGGTGGTGGAAGAATCTTCTTGATAGTGTTTCCTAGCTGAAGTGTACATTTCCTTATGGGCAGCAAATTTGTTGCATTCATCGCAGCTGCCGTCTAAGACATCCTTTTTATGGAAAGTCAACTTAGAATGTAAATCAAAAGATTCGCAAACCCAACATTCCTCGTGCCCCGGTTTTACAAATGATATTTTTAAGCTGCTGACCACTTCTCTATATAAATAATACGAAAATTGAATTTTTGGATACGTTAATCGAAAGTGATTGTACATCATTGTAATATTAATATCCGATAGCAGATAGCGCCTTTCTGGTGCATGTTCACGACGGTAATGAGCGATAGTTGGCCTGAATGATTCAATATGTTTAATTATTAAATCTCTATCAAATTTCATCTTGATGTGCTTTCCTTGTTGACTGGGCTTAACTGATACTTTCCAATTTGTCTTATTTAATGCATCTCTTACTACTCTGTCATTTTTACTTTCATACCCTAAAGTTCCAAGGAAAAATACTTTGCATACGTTTTGCTTACTGCCTCCTGCGTCTTTTAAAAAATAAAAGCAAGTATTAGATCTTCTTGAGATAAGACAATCAGTGGTTTTTCTTTTTATATTTTCTTGCGAGGCACCGTTGAAAATAAAGTTCTTTTGCTCGTTCGCGTTTAGCTTCCAAAACTCTCTATTTATCTCTGCTCGTCTCTGCATGTTAATTTTCTTAAAACACTGTCTTCTACAAGTTTTTTCATTGCAAACCTGCTTTACATTATGTTTTTCTGCCTTGACACTTAATTTAATTTTTTTTCTTTGAGTTAGGTTCAAATCAAACTTGTTTCTTTTGCGAATCTTTCCTTTTTTTTTGTAAAATTCTTTTGTTTTGATTTGTCCACGGTATTGCAAATAATATTTTCCAATATTCCAGTGATAAAACTGCTGCTGTTATTAGGTTCTTTATTATGCAGTTCATCGGTATTTTCTGAAGTTGGCAAGAGAACATTATTAGCTAAGATAATAATTTTTGGTCTGAGTTCTTGCTTTTGAAAAGTATTGACATCAGAACTATTGCAACTAAATTTAGAAGCTTCTGTTTCAGAAGTTTCACTGTCTGAATCATCGGTAGGAATATTAAAGTCTGGATCATTATCCTATAGGGTTGTGTTACTTTTTAACACTATCATCTCACGTTTTTTTTCTTTTAATTTCTCCTTCTGTCTTTTATTTAGCGCTAATAACATTTTAAAAGATCTACTATTTGGATCCATTTCAAGTTGTTGTTGTATCTAACCTACACAATAATAATTATAATTATATTTATTTTTGTTATTAATTATTATACATAACATGCAAAATCCTTCACTCACTAAGCTAAAAATACGACTTACCACAAAAATGTACTGAAGTAGACAACAAGGCACTTATTGTTTAAACTTATTTTACAAGAAGTAATTATTTACTAGCTCAACTTACCCACGTGTCATCACAAAACACTAACAAGTAAGGTTAGAATAAAGTTCTCCTAGTTAGTGTAAATTGTCGTAAATAACATGTCGTTATATACTTCTAATATTGTCAGATACGACAAATCAAATTAATAAATACGGCAGTTTTGCAGATACGACAAACCTTTGCAGGTATCTAGAGCCTATAAAAACTACAGATACGACTTGGAGTCTTAACAGACTGATAGATTTATCAATTATGATGTTGTAGACGTCATAAGCTGAAAATATGAAAAAATGTAGATACGACTTCTATGCTTAACATGGAAGTATATGCAACACTAAAAAGACATCCATCGTAAGACCAAATATTCTAAATTACCGTTTACAATCTAGAATTTGTTTCTATCGCCACTACTCACAATGGCTTTGTTGGAGACTTACATATCAATGTGTCCTCGTATATACTGTGTTTATTTTGCAATAATAAGTGTAACACTAGTTCTTGATATTTATATTAAATTAATGTAATTTAATTGAAGTGAATGAATTGTAAAAGCGTGGAAAAACAAAACCAGGATGACCACATAATCCCTGGAAAGATAGCTGACAGACGTCACATTTACAGCAATGAAGGGTGCTTATCTTCAACGAAATAGGAGAAATTTATTTAGACAACACCATATTTATTCTGAACAGCGATGACAAAATGTATACCAATCAAAAGGAAGGTTCTCGTAAGAGAATCCCGAATTCCCAACGGAAATACATACATATTGATCGACGACGTGCACATAAACTTAAGGTTCATTATGCTGGATCTTTTATTCAATATATCCCGTGTGTTGTAGAATGCGTGCGAGACCATCGGTTTCACGTTTGGCGTCGATCCAATGGTGCCCAAGAATCGTACGCGCTCGGTGTCCTTAATTTTCCTTTGCTTCGCTTGTACGTTATTACTTTCTCTGCGATTTTCTGTTCGATAGAATTGTTTATTTTGAAACACGGTTCATTTTCATTACATTACCATTACCGTTTCAAGTTCCCAAATGTGGTTTAATGTTTTTCGTTTAGTAAAAATTATTAATACTGTCCATTTTATTTTGAGCAGAATTCATTAAAATTTATGAACAACTGTAAATAATATTTAACATAGGAACAAAAATATTTATCTTCCTGGTTAATACGAGAAGATAATTTATGTATTATTTGTTTTAATTTTTCGAAAAAATGGTTTCAGGGAAGAAGTTAAAGTACATAGAGTACCGGTCAAAAAAGTGAAGCTTTTGAATTTTTTAGGATAGTTTTCTCTCAGAGTGCTTCAGTAAATAATAATAATATTGTTTATCGCCCAACAATATATGATACCAATTACAGGACAAATACAAAGCTACATACTGTTAGGCGAACCTTTCCTAATTATCTTCAAAACTTTAACGACTTACCCATTTACCACAGACGAATGCCCTGGAGATCTTAAGTTGAGACGTTAGCCAGTTTAGAGGCGAGCAAGGCATAGGTTCTTTTTAAAAATAGGCGCCACCGTGTCTATAATCTCAACCAACACAGCTAACACGGAAGCTGACGAAAGTAAGCTAAACCAATCCGAAGAGATTAAGCGAACAATAACCAAATAAAAATAAAAGATTCTGAAATAGTTAATTCATATATTGGAAAATTTCAGGAAAAAAAAAATATATATATACATAATAACAATATTAAAGGCAACAAACTTGATTGCAATCAAAAGAAAAGTTAACAAAATGTAGTTGAAAGTTAAGTTGTGAAAATTGACAATGAGTTATGTATCACCCGGTATATTAAATCATTAAATTATTGAACAATATTACATAAGAAATGAAAATTACCTGAATTTAAACTGAATCAATTTGAAAATACCAAAACAGATAAATTAAATTATTCAGCAAAATACCCCAAAATTATACTGAATAATTAATTAACCATGAATTCAATTAACCTTAACCTAGATCAAAAACTATAATTCGACCTCAGATCTGTAGTTGAATTTTACATAGGTGTTACACACACAGTATATATTACGAAATTATTAATAATATTCTATAGAAATTACAATTTTAAGTCATAGAAAAATTGTGAAATATATGTCTGGTGTCTCTCAAGGTTATAGCAAAGTAGAAAAATAAAGAAAAAAAATAAAAGAGTTAAATAGTTTTCTAAGTAATTATGTGAAATTAACTAATTAATCATCAATTCAGAATTCACGAATTAGCATTACGTGAACAATTAAATTTAGACATTAATTTTAATACAAATAATTATCTTAGAATAAAGTTTTATAACGTTACAGAAAAAAAACGTTCGTGAACTATTACTTAAAAATATATATATGAGAAGAAATGCTTATAACGATAAATCGTATAGCAAACGCCAATTAAGTTGGCGCGAGGAGGGGTAAGTTCGCGCAGGATTAGAAGTAGTGGGGAGATTTGTATTTGGTTTTACATCAAATGTCAGATAATTCTAACCTCTGAGCGTGTATCACTTTATGTTCCCTTAGGAAAGACATTATGTTTCGTCAAACGTCAATGACTAATGTATTCTGACAATTATTTTAGTAGTGGGGTGGACGTTTTTAGAAACGGCTTCTGCGCACCCCCTCCTCGCTCCAACTTACTTGGCGCTTGCTATACCTGAATTAAATTTTATATAAGTTTAAATGACAATGTAGTGATAATTATCTAAATAATAATAATTAATTAAATTATTTAACAAAATTACGTGTATAACGTAGAAAAATAATTTAGCAGAATTTACCATTACATATACGAATTAAAATACACTTTATAGGCAGTTTAAATAGTATAGAAAGTTCGGAATCATAATAATAACGACAAATATATCTGCGAAGTTTTTTTTCCAAGTTCGCTGCATAAAAATCTACAAATCTACAAAAAATACCTCTGCGTAAGACGACACAAATGGTTGTCTCCTGCATAGAAACTTATCTAACATTCCTCTTCATCGAAATAAATATCTTCCAAATTAAGTTCTAAAATCGTTTCCACCCTAAAATGGAAGTCAGTGTGGTATATAAAAAACTACGGAAGCTATTCACTCCTTACTACGACACTTCAAAAGAATAAAAAAAACGCAGTGTTGCAAAACTATACCTAAATGTACGATGTCAGTAAAGATGAACACCAAAAGAAAAGAACCTATGTTAAAAAGGGAAATCAATTTGCTTAAAAGAGAAAATGAAGAACCACGCAATCGATAAAGTCTCATATCCGCTAAATAGCGTTAAGGGCAATCAGGTACTCCAAAAAAAAACCGCTTCTGTCCCAAATACAAATAATTATGACTCTAAATCCGAATAAACGCAGCACTTAAAGCACTCTTATTCACGCCTTAAAAAAATTATGCTTCGTTGACAGACTAAACGAGACGAACGTAAAAATCCAAAGTGAACTGATCCCCAGATACGTAGTTTCTCAAACAGTCGAAAGTTAGCGCCAGTGGTACACAAAATAAAACAATAAAAATGCACTAAATAAGAGGAATATTTTTATGATCTTTCTTCTGTTAATTATTACCCTTTTGTAGTTGCGATTATACTAATTAGTGGCGTCTACATCTGTGTTATAAGAGTGTTACTATAGCACTCATTTGAGTTGAGTACTGAAGATGAGTATGACACCACTAGTGGTGTAATAAAAAATTTCCAATCTTTAATTAATAAAATTTGATTAAAATGAAAAATGCACAGTAACGGGTGTTTAATTTAACTAAATAACAATTATTGCTTATAAATATTAATTGCACAATTTTTACAATCAGTAAAATTAATGGGAGATGAATAGATTTAGATTTTTTTTAGTTTTTTTGAATTAAACAGATAAAGATAAAGTTTTGTGCGTCATACGTGGGCTAGAGCATATTACAATAACTCTTGTGATTACAAATGAAGCTCCGGCTACGCCCTTATCATTTGCAATCATTAACACTCGTGGTGTAGTAATGTTTCTTATGCTTCTATCCAACTAAAAAGTAAATAACTATTATATATAAACGTTTTGGTAGAGTATAATATGTGTCATAAAAGAATAAACACTGAATTGACTCATGCAATCTGTACTGGGTATAATATCTCCTCATCTAGGTACCTAACCATAACCATAACAATCTTTCTTTAATCACTACATAAATTATTTTTCTATAACTTATAAGGTAAGCTCCCTTATTAAGCTTAAATTATGATGTTTTTCATTGAATAATACATTTTCTGTTGTCTTATAAACTGTCGAAGCGATAAATTAGTGATTGGAAAACAATCAATCCCTATAGAAATACTTGTTACAGCACTATAATTATTTAGTATTGTCCAGCAGTATTTATAACGCTCAGAAACTTTGTTCGTGTTGATGCTGGAGATATCTTAATAGAAATGCATAAATATATCCATCCAGTACATTCATTAACACTCTCATATCGTGACCGCTATCGCGACTTTAAGTTTTATATCGGCATTAGACTTACGACCTATTCTATAGTTTAGTATCTATAAATATGTATACCTTGTAATAAGGTACAGTGAAAGATAAATATTTGTCCGTTAGAGTTTTAGATTGAATAAACTTATATACATATTTATTTAACCGAATTAGATTTAGTAATAAGGATAGAATTGAAGAAAGTTCTTATAATATTACAGCATCTACTAACTGCCATAATTTTTATATAATTTCGACGGAATTAGTTATACCAGCTGGACCATAAGTCACGACGTGTTTTAAACATATAATAACGTTCTTGTTTCTTGATCAATTTCATTTAGTTTTTTTCACAATAAAGGTAAATAATGGGAGATAAGTTTTTATTTTGTGTTGAAGATTGTATCCTTTAAATGGCGTCTATTAATTACCTCGCAAAGTCGAGCTCTTTCTCAGGCATGTTAGAGTCGCAGGCTGTAGACTTATAAATAAATAATATAATAATTCCCTGTGAGGTTTCACAACACCAGACTACTAAAAATTCTACAGTTTAGCTTATTAATGTATCCTTTAACATGAAAGTGAGTCTCATAAATAAAGACCGGCACAATTATCAGAAAAAATAAAATATGCTTTAAAAAAATATGATATAGCTACAACATATAAACTTAGCAATACTAATAAACATCTATTTTCAAAACTAAAGCCTAAAATAGAAAAAAAAATAGAAACACATGTTATTTATAAAATACCATGTCGCGATTACGATAGTTACTACATAGGCCAAACTAAACAATACTTATTCAAAAGAATACAAGTTTACAAATACTCCAAAACAGACAAAATTTCTTTATTTACATACAAACTGCAATGCGATCACCATTTCGACTTTGAATAAACACACACACAATGAAATGAGAAATTAAACAAATGATCAACATTCAATTAATAACAGGAGTGACATAAAAAATCGTAGCAGTATATACTATAACTTAATAATGTAACGGTCTGCAATTTACCATCATATATTGTACATATCTACATATATATCTGGTATTATATGAATATCTAGTGTACTGCTTATCTTGCCGGCAATCCCGATTTCAACCCGGGGCCCGGGATGTCCGAATAGGTTTTCGTGGTTTTCCTTCTCGTTTAAGGAGAATGCCGACAGCTTAACATCTTAAGCCGCTCCAGGGGCGCATACATAATAATAACTAGAGAACGGATGCAATTTCCATAAAACGCAATCGGCAATTGGAATTGTGTATAGCGTCGCTCAGTACATCCCGGCGTAATTCAATGAAGTATTTGTTTGACTTACTCGGCCACCTGGTCTCGCAGCGATAACAATGGACAACCCAGCTATTGTATTCGGAGAATATAGTGTTTTCAGTGGTGTCGTGTACGTAGATAAAATAAATAAGTTTATCGTATTTCGTAAGAGAAATAGCACGTACATTCCTTTTCTTTTCATTTAAGCAACATCTTCCAATTATTTTCACGTAAGTGTGCATAAAATTTCGTTATTTAATTTAGTTTATTTGGATCTAGAATATTCTTAAGACAATGGAAGAGCGTCGAGAATGGCATCGTGAAACAATGGCGAGTTGGATTGAGGGCCATACTGATCGTATGTACATTGCCAGTGATTCCGAAATTTATTGTGAAGTGTGTGAAACGTTATTGAAAAATTGCAATAAATCAACCGTAAAACGTCACGTAGGATCGTTAAAGCACGAAAAAAAATTGAACCCGTTGGAATCTGACAATTTTAACGAAGAACTCTGTGAAACTTTTATGGCAGCTAATATTCCATTATTTTTAAATGAACAATCCAATTTTGAAGACATTTCTGAAAAAATATACTGGTCGAAATGTTCCTGATGAATCAACTTTACGCAAATATTATGTTTCTAGGTGCTATACGAGAACAGTAGAACGCATTAGAAGCCATCTTTTAAATCAATACATATGGATAAGCGCCGACGAAACGGTGGATATGTTAGGACGCTGTGTGGTAAATGTTGCAGCTGGTGTACTACATCCAACTATTCCCTATAACTCATATGTAATAGCAACAAGTGTTATAAATAGAGTTGATGCGGAAACAGTTGCTGAAACCATTAAGGAGAATATGCAAAAAATGCTTCATTCGGACGCCACGTACAAAGAAAAAATACTTTTATTTGTCAGTGATAGTGCTGCGTATATGTTAAAAACAGGCAGACTATTGAAGAAAACATATGCTAATATGCTGCATATTACTTGTGTAGCACATGCTCTCCACAGAATCTGTGAATATATCAGAGACACTTTTCCGGAAGTTGGTAGACTTGTATCAGCTTTTAAAAAAGTTTTCAGAAAAGCACCATTGAGAGTAGCTCTTTTCAGGGAAAAAATTTCCATCTCTGTCACTGCCTCCCACTCCAGTAATAACTAGATATGGAACATGACTGCAAGCTACTAGTTATTATGCTGAGAATTTCGATAGTCTAAAACATTTCGTAACACTGCTAAAGGAGGATGCTAGAAGTATTGGTGAGTGCAAGGAGCTCACACAAATCCCAAATTTAAAAAATCAGTTGTATTTTCTTCACGAACACTTTAGAAAATTGGCAAAACTAATCACTTATTTTGAAAATCGAAATCTCAAATTAAATGACGGATTAGCCACATTAGATGTGGCTGTTAATAATTTGAAAAGTATTCCAAGTGACTTCGGATGTGGCCTTCGGCAAAAGTTTGAAGCAATTCTTAATAGAAATCCAGATTTAATTACATTGCCGCAATTATGTATGGAGACAATTCCATAAAGTCTAACGGCTAAATATGAAGAAATAAAAGAATATTTCCAGTATGCACCTATAACCAGTTGCGATGTAGAAAGGACGTTTTCTATTTATAAGGATGTACTTAATTCAAAGAGAACAAAATTGACAGAAGAGAACCTTGAGAAACTATTGCTAGTCAATATTAATACTCCTTTACTCAACTTGAACGACAAAATGAACAAATAAAAATGTTCCAATTATAGAAATAAAATTAAAAACTTTAAAAATACAACTTTTCAACAAATACATATGTATTTCGTAATTTTATAGATCACCACCCGTTTGTTTTCCAATTATATAAATAAAATTAAAAACTTTATAAATACAACTTTTCAACAAATAAATATGTATTTCGTAATTTTATAGATCACCACCCGTTCGTTTTCCAATTATATAAATAAAATGAAATATTTTAGAAATACAGCCTTTCGCCAGTACTGCACTGGGCTTTGCGTCATGTGGTAAGCGTGTCCGTTCTCTAGTTATTACAAACCCCGCGTCTGTCGAGTGACTTCACTTTAAAGGAGAAGGAAAACCGCGAAAACTTTCTCGGGCAACATTTATGATGTATATAAGCTTTTGTGAGTAACTGTACAAATAGGTCCAATCCCTTACTGCTTACTTGACTAGTATAATTATATATATAGCAAACGTCAATTAAGTTGACGCGAGGTGGGTTAAGTTCGCGCAGGACTAGAAGTAGTGGGGAGATTTATATTTAGTTTTAGGCAGTCATAGGCAGCAATGTCAGATGATTTTAACCTCTTCGATCCCCTAGCAAAGACATTATGTTCCGTCAAACGTCAATGACAAATGTATTCTAACAATTACTTGAGTAGTGGGGGGTGGACGCTTTTAAAAACGGCTTCTGCGCATCCCCTCCTCGCGCCAACTTAATTGGCGCTTGCTATACTTGCATATAAGTATAAAATTATGTGCAAAATCCTAGGAATGTGTTCATTTAAAAAAATATATCACACTACAACTCAGAAACTGGAATATTGTATAGACCTGAGCTAGGTCGATGACCATTTACTGTACAGTGAAGCATTAGGAAAATTACAGATTGAACTAAAGAAAATTTTATATTAGTAAAGTACTACCATTAGTTGTTCAGGTTGTAAAACTTAAAATAGTATTTTTATGCTTAACTATCCATAGAAATTTCAGATAATTAGAATTATGATTTTGAATCGTCTAAATTGATGTTCCATTGCTACCGCGCCATACAACTAATTGACCGGATTATGATTAGTCTTGTAACTGGATTACCAAAATCTTCTTAAAGTTAATTTTTCCTACATAAATCCAATACTAAACGAATCTCATCACATGTGAAGTGAACGTGTTAGATAAATGTTCTCGGAAATGGTTATTTTAAATTCCCTAATTCATTCCTACATGCATAGATGTCAGTCCGTGAGAGTCGTTGCGTTTACGATCACTTTTATTTCATTATAAACTCTCCGAGATGCATGACGGTTATATTACGAATCCAGATATATGTGTGTGTGTGTATAATAGGTCTTCAGGGACAAACGTCAAATTTTAGAAGTACATAAACACAAAATGAATCTTCATTTACAACCCGACTGTAAAGAGTTTTTAATAGAGGTGACTGAATTCCGGTCGTTTACGCTTTTTTCTTCTTGGAAACTACGATAAACACGGTAATTATTTTATCGGAATAAACTGTCGTCTTGTAAAGCTAACAGCACTCGTAAAATTGTTTAGACATGACGGTGTGTTACAATCAAATGGTTGTTTTAGAAAATTAAACACAATAGTACATCTTCATTTTTATTTACAGGCGGTTATAGCACAGAAAATTCGGTGAAATGTAGGAATTTCTCAAGTTACTTGAATTGGGTGTTTTGATCTTAGAGACGTATTGGCATATGTCAAAATATATTTTAATAGACATAATAAATCAAATTTCCTACCGTGTTTTACGATATGGTAAAATACTAAGATCCAATAAATATGTAGTATACAACGTGTCCAATTAAGTATGAGGCAAATGGGAAATATTCTTATTTTTGATTTAACAGAAAACTTTATAGAAAAGAAAAGTTCGTGCATCCTAAGAAAATCTTGTATTCAGGGTTGCGTTGTATTACTTGGTTAGAGGAAAAATTAAAAAACATTGAAGTTGCCGTAAGAGTACGCTTCTTTTTAAAGATATCAAAAATATTCATTTAAAAATGTTGTTTCAAATTTCAAAATATGCTAAAATACGAATTGTTATTTAAAATTTCGAAGAAATAAAAATTAAATTATCGAGCAATAATAATAGCAAATACGCAATAGTTTTTAGCATCCATCTATGTGACAGTAGTTCTATGGTTGTCATTTGTATTGTTACTTTAATAATAAATTTTATGTAATTGCACATGAAATCATTTACATTCGATATCAATTTTTTATTGCTGAAATGCAATAGAATGAAACAAAAATCATTTGCATATAACTTTATGAAAATACATTTTTATATTACAAAATAAATATGAAATTAACAAAAACAACAAATTCAGAAATACAAAAAAAAAAGCTATTCAAAATGATGCCCCTCTCGTTGAATGCATATGTTTGTACGCCTGTTGAAATCCTCGCATGCATGTTGTAACACAATAGGATTATTTCTTAAGAACAGTACCGCATCTCCTATTTTGTTTTTCAATTCTTCTAAATTCTGAAACGGCCTTTCTGAATATACTTTATTCTTTAGCCATCCCCAGATAAAGTAATCCATGGGATTTAAGTCGGGCGAGCGCGCTGGCCATGGAAAAGGTCCATTTCGTCCCATCCATCTTTCTCCAAATTTTTCATTTAAATAGTCTACAACTATTCGTGCACTATGTGCAGGTGCTCCATCATGACCATCATGCATAAACCAAAGGGTTCTTATAATATTTAGTGGCAATTCGTCTAATTCGTTATCGAGGTATGTTTGTAGAAATTCCAAATATCGTTGTGAATTTAATGACGATTGAAAAAAAATACGGACCAAAAATTTTTCTATTTAAAATTCCACACCAAACGTTTCCTTTTTGCGAATATTGATTCTTGCAGGGAATTCTAAAATGTGGGTTGTCAGACGACCACCAACGACAATTTTGTGCACACACAACACCATTAGTAGAAAAGGTTGCTTCATTAGTAAACAAAATGCTTTTGAAAAACGTTTTCTGCGTTTCTAATGTACCTTGAATATCCAAAGAAAATTCAAATCTATTGTTGTAGTCCCGTTCCTGCAAAGTTTGAATATATCTTGGCTTATAGGGGTGATATCTATTGTTAACCAAAATGTTGCTTACTGATGATTTTTTAATATCCAAATTGCTTGCAATTTTTCTGACAGAAATTTTGGGATTTTCAATTACACTTTGCATAACACGTAAAGAATTTTCGAAATGTCTGACTTGCTTTTCCCTACTTTTTTTGTAACGCATTTCTAAACTACCAGTTGCTTCAAACTGATTTAAAATTCTTGAGACGCTTTGGAAACTAATAAATTTGTTGGGATGTCTTTCATTAAAAATATCAGCTGCGTCTCTACATGTTTTGTAGTTATCTCCGCAAATAAGAATTAATTCAGCTCGCTCTTGCATAGTTAACCGTTCAGCCATAGTTGGTAGGTAATAACTTAATGAATTGTCTTAAAATTACTTAATTATTAAAGTGACAGCGGATCTGACAATCACATAAAATTTATTACTAAAGTGACAATACAAATGACAACCATAGAACTACTGTCACATAGATGGATGTTAAAAACTATTGCGTATTTGCTATTATTATTGCTCGATAATTTAATTTTTATTTTTTCGAAATTTTAAATAACAATTCGTATTTGAGCATATTTTGAAATTTGAAACAACATTTTTAAATGAATATTTTTGATATCTTTAAAAATAAGTGTAGCGTACTCTTACGGCAACTTCAATGTTTTTTAATTTTTCCTCTAACCAAGTAATACAACGCAACCCTGAATACAAAATATTAAGTTTCTTAGGATGCACGAACTTTTCTTTTCTATAAAGTTTTCTGTGAAATCAAAAATAAAAATATTTCCCATTTGCCTCATACTTAAGTGGACACGTTGTATAACATTAATAGCATGGGACTGGTGGAAAGAAGGATACGTTACCTTGCTTGTATTGTATATTTTATTTGTTATTCATTTGTAAATAAATGAAAATATATTAATAGAGCGACTTTAAAAACTATCAGAGAAAAAAGAATGATTGCGGTAACAGATGATGTTTGTTCTGTTGGTTTATATGAATCTGTTAGATTTAGTCCTAATGCATTATGGGTAACATGGTCTATGATAAAAAGTTGCTTAGAAATGAAGCAAAATACTCAAGTTCGCTATCACATCAAATTTCCATAGTTTTAGTAGCTGACATTCCTTCGGTAATTCCGCGCATATCCTTACATTCCATGCGAAAAATCGTGTCGGCCATTACAAAGAGAAAAACCGAGCAGGACGTTGTCGAACTGAGAAAAAATATCTCGAATCGAATTTAAAGTGTGATAGGAACGAACACGACGTTCCACCTGTGTTGCATTATTCATCGAGATAATGTAAGTGTGGTTAATAAGCTCTCGATGAATATGATAATTAGTCGCGGTTAATACGTTTTTGTTGGGGCGCCATTTGAAGACGATGTAATAAATTCATTCGAACGAAGACAACGATAAGCTCGCACGCCATATAAGTAAATTGGCTTTGAATACAGATAAGAACAAACAAGCAAATGCTGATTTGGTACATCGTATTTTACAGTAGTTAACGTCGCTGTTATGTATTGATTTACATAGGTGAGAGAAAATTTGTATTGAGGGAATGACGTGAAGTGATTATTTAATTTAATAAAACATCAATAAAGTGTTGGGGAAATTCTGACGTTAACTGAAAATATAATTTTCCAAACTTATTTTCGTAATTTTTCTGCAATAAAACCAGACACTATCAATACGTTTATACTTTCTTGACCATAATAACCAAGACATAAGGATCCGAATTGATAGAGACTGGCAAAAAATCAGAAACCGACAAAAACAGAAAAAAATTCCTATCACAAATTAATAAACTTTTCAATACGTATTTTCGCAACTAAGTTGTCATCTTCAGTAGAACAATCTGAAAAAGAAAGGTAGTGTTGTATTTGGCGGAGGTACAACCTTTGGAGATGTGCCCTTCACCAAATAGCCCGTGGGATAATACTTCAGTGTTATCCCACTGGAGATGGACATCTTCAAAGGTTCTACGCTAACCAAAGACGCTACGTTTAATGCTATCTTTCGTTATCGGATTGTTCAAATGAAGATGGCATCTTAATTACCGAAATACGTATTTTTAAGTTTATTAATTAATTGTGGTTAGAAATTTTTCTTGTTTCTGTCTGTTGCATGACATAAGGAAATTAAAGGCAATGAGATGGCCTTAAAGAGGAACTCCAAAGGACCAGAACATGTGTGCGGAATCGCTAAAGACTTCTATAAAATAGATATCTGGTTACGCCCAGGAAGTTAACGTAAAAAGGAATGTACACTAACGAAACGTCAACGTCAGACTAAGACACTACTGGGAGAGCTCGATGCTAAGTTTCCAGCCAACATAACTAAAAGTAACAAAAAATAAAGTAAAACTGTCACTGACTTGATAATTAGACATTGTGCTTTAAAGAAGCATATATACAGTATGGGCTTAGTTAGCGAGCCCTAGTGTAGGAGATATGAAAAACAGGAAGAAACTAGTCTTCATGTAATATGCACTCGCAAGGAATTGAAAGGGCTCAGACAAAAACATTTCGGAAAAGATCTATTGGGAATGATACAAAGAGCATTGTGCTCAATTGTATGGACTTACCGTTGTCCAATACCAAAGAATCAGAGAAGGGTCGCTTTCGCTTCTTCTGGGGAAAGTGGAAAAAGCAACCATTAACAACTAACTGTCGTTAGCAAAACATCGACCTTTTTCTTTATAACTCCTAGTAAGCTCTTCAATCTGCCCAATGGGCAATAAGCTTTTATTGTGACAAGAGAATGACTGACATGTAGAAGTATCTATTGGATCTTAGAAGAGTATCAATTTTACCTTGAGGAGATTAGTGGCTTTTATTGAGGACACAAGACTAACAGAGTGAAATTGATAGATGTATTGGTGATGCTACAAAAAGCATGGTGCATGGTGCTCAAATGCTTCGACTTACTGGGGCCCAACCCTAAAGAATTAGAAGAACGCCTCCTCTAGAGAGTGAAAAGGGACAATTTTCAATCCGAACCTTATAAATATGTATCTGCATGAAACGCGTCCGGATTTATGTGTATGTCTGAGGAAGTTGTAATCTAGTTCTGAATTAGTGTAACACGTTGCTCGATGTTACTCCTACATAATCTGCTCTGAGATGACTAAATCAGAAATAATGCCTAACCTTGTAGCCAATTGGTGGTGACATTAAATAAACAAAACTTTAAACAAGTTTAACATTTAAGTTTGTCGTTTTGTTTTAACTTAAACTTTGGAAAGATATATTATGTTTTTTATTTAAATGAAATTTATGTAATACTTCTTGGTAATTTTCCTATACAAGCCAGTAAAAGCTTCCCTAAATACCTACAAAGCATGTACCTTATTGAATTTATTTCATATGTGTTTGATACTCTTCAAGTGTCGTTCGCAGTGGGTTTTCGTTCAACCCATTAAAAACATATAGCAAACTGTACATTAAATTTTTTCGCCATTGTAAATGAAATCAAGATATAAGTGACAAAAGCATATCATGCAACCATTAACTAACCGCCGGCCGTTAGCAAAACATCGAACTTTCAGCTGACTTTTATGTGTACGAAGAGTCAAAAATTAAATCTAGTGTATCTAGTGTATTTTTCTTATTTATTTACCTCGAATATACATCGAAAGTTAAAAAATCTATTTAACTTAAAACAGCCATGTTCTTTTATTTGTAGTTAATATCATTCGTTAACAACACCATTTTCTCAAAAACTTGAAAGTTTTATTATCGACTTGTATAGCAAGCGCCAATTAAGTTCGCTCGAGGAGGGGGTGCGCAGAAGCCGTTTTTAAAAACGTCCAAACGTCCATCCCCCACTACTCAAGTAATTGTCAGAATACATTTGTCATTGACGTTTGACGGAACATAATGTCTTTGCTAGGGGATCATAAAGTGATACACGCTCAGAGGTTAGAATTATCTGACATTTGATGTAAAACCAAATACAAATCTCCCCACTACTTTTAATCCTTCGCGAACTTACCCCTCCTCGCGCCAACTTAATTGGCGATTGCTATACTTTCCTAATGGCCAGAGAGCTGATGCGCTTTGGTATTATTCAACTAATAAAAGTTTAGATGAATTTCGAATTGAATACCCAGAAGTTACTGCTGAATACGATCAGTTCTGTAAAACTCAAAAAAGTGTGCCAAAAATACATCTAGTGCAAGATAGAAGAGCTCTCCAGGTCAAAGACAGGCTAAACAGTTCTTTACTGTGCTGGCCTACGCTGATGACACTAAATTATACTTATCTGTCAAATCACAGAATGGTGTTGATGTCTTGCAAGATAATATTAATGTGAACAAATGCTGTGTTGTATCTTACGTAAAATTAATAAAGTGAAGTCATCATATAGTATTGGCGGCCAAAAGTTAGTGAAAAGGAACTCCATCGGTGATCTTGGCGTCAAATTCGACTCGGATATGTCCTTTAACTTGCATCTTTCGGATATCATCTCATCTGTTCTGAAATCACTGTACCAGGCTTTTGTTTTGAGTAGATTGGAGTATGCTTCGGTAATATGGTCTACTAACAACTCGACGTATGACTCCTCACTTGAACGGGTTCAAATATTTTCATTCTCAAGTACCTTTCCTTCAGATGTGATGGTAGATATCCCGAAAGAAATACTGACTGCGACCGCCTTCTAGACAGACATATCTTCAAATCTTTAAAATATCGTCGAGAGGTTAATACTGCGCGATTTATGTGTAGGTTAATTGATGGTCGAATTGACTCCCCTGTAATATTAAACTGTATATATTTTCACGTGCCTCGAATGACGTCAAGAACCAATCCTACTTTTTACCCACCAAGAGCAAGAACTTACACGCTACTAAGAGCTCCAATTAATTTTATGTATCAATGTGCGGATAATATTTATGGTGACATTTTTACGGGCGGTGTTTAGATTCAGTTTTTGTTTTAGTTTATTAGTGTACTTACTTATTTTGTTTCATACATTTATATTTTGTATTTTTATATAATTGAACACACATAACCTGATTCGTTGAGACAATCAGTGCCACGTTAGAATAAGTTGTGACTTGTCAGTCGGTTTGTAGACCCGGAAAAATTAGGTCATGTTTACGCTGTCTGTCGTGCATCATGGACTTCGAACAAAGTGTTATCAACATTATTTTGGTTTTAAGTTGAAAAAGAAGTGCCAAAAAGCCCACGAAATGTTAAAATCAGTATATGTCGATTATGTGGTGACTGAAGACTGTTTACAAGTGGTATGAGCGATTTAAAGGCAGAAATGAGTCAGTTAAAGATGAGCAACGGTTGGGGCGTCCTTCGACCTCAAAACCAGACGAAAACAGCATAAAAAGCGCCAAAAATATTTCATTCAAGCAGGCGATTATTTATTCAAAAGCTTTCCAAAGAACTGAACGTCTTGCAAAGCAAATGAGATGAGTGAGTGCAAAATTAGTTCCCAGACTTTTAACTGACCAACAGAAAGGATATTGTTTGTTAGTTTGCATAGAATTGAAGGTTCGTCTTCATGCAGATCCGATTTTTATAGCAAAAATTATAACTGGAGATGTATGCTATGACTCTGAGACAAAAATTCAGAGTTTCCAATGGAAAACTAGTAGCTCTTCTCGCCCTAAGAAGGTACGTCAGTCAAAGTCGAATGTTAATGTCATGCTCATTGGCTTTTTTTTTGATAGCTTGGGCATAGTGCGATCAAAGTTCGTTCCAAAGGGGACAACTATAAACTGCGAATATTATAAGGGCATGCTGCAACATTTACTAAACGATGTATAGAGAACGATACTAGAAAAATGGATCAATGGCTTCCTCCTTCATCATGACAACGCGCCATGCCATACCTCGTTTCTGATCCGCAAGTTTTTTGCCGAAAAATAGGTCCACATCCTACTCTCCGAATTTTTGTCATCATGCGTCTTCTGGCTTTTGTCAAAAATAAAAAACATGATAAAAGACAAACGTTTTGACACCATTCCCGACAGTGAGAGGACCACGACGAAGCAGCTAAAGGCCCTTCCGAGAGAAGCCTTCCATAAATGCTTTGAATCATGGAATAAACGTTGGGATAAGTGCATCGTTAGCCGAGGAGGTACTTTGAAGGAGATTACTTCAAATTTGATGTAAGCTTATTACTTTATTCGTAATAAAATTATTCACCGTATTTTTTGATCACACGTCGCATCTATCTACTTTGAATTTCTATACGGACCACATAAGTAATTTTTGCGTTGAATGAATTATCAATTACGTATAAGTTAAAACGTACAAATAATGGCATTTATGGATGTTAATCAAAACTCATCCTCATTAACGCGTATTAGAAAGAAAAAGATTATTCCTTCTACAATCCTGATAATTACCATCATTAATGTTGAGCGCCTCCTACCAATACATATAGAGTAACAAATAATTAGCATTTCCATTTGCCCGGTATGATTATTATTTAACGCACGATAGTATTTTAGTAAATGGCGAATCGCAAATGAACGTTCATCACCGCCTTAACAAGACGATTATACATACATATTTCTCAATGGAATTCACGCACCAATTCAAGCATTCCGCGCCTCACATTGTTTATGATGATTGTCGGTGCGGAATCTTTAAAAGCGCTAAAAGACACCAATTACGTAATTTTTGTGTTAGAGATGTATAACGTAATGCCATGTTAGCGCTGCTTTACACGAAACGTGCTCTGAAAATTACTTAGAAGCGTGGTTATGTCATTTTGTTTTTAATGAGGGTCATTAGATATCTTTGTAATAGGAACATACAGATTACGCGGAATATGGACGTGTAGTGAATTCGTTAGGACAAACGGATCATCTTTTCGTTGCGATTGTTGTGATATAATCGTTGAAAATTTAATTAAAGAGCTTTGCAGCTGTCAAGTGTACTATACAGGGAGTGTAAAAAATTGTGTTAACGCTTTACGCAGCGTGGTGCTTTGGAGAATTTTGAGACGAAAGAATTAATACAAAAATGTTAAATTCGTCTTTGTTTTTCTACACGGACTATTTACGAATGTACTTTTGCGAAAGACTACGACGATTAAGAAATTGTTAAAAAGAGTATGTTTTATTAATAAAAAACAAAAAATCAAAGTGCCTATCGGTTATTAACGATAAAAAGGAATCATCTAGTCCAATAATTATTGAATAAAATTAGATAAATTTATTGCCTTCATGTAGCCAAACGAAGGCCTACCGTAATAATATTTTCGTATCAAAATTTTCCAGAGACCCACACTGCGAAAGCGTTAACACAAATTTCTAAACATCCTATATATTTATGAAATGTTTTTATCCAGGTGTGCAATAAAAGTTGTATAGATCTTCTAAAATACAATACAAAACCAGAATACTTAAAGAAATAGAGTGCATATCAAAATAATTCCCTTTTGAGGATCGATTTTTTACGAGGACGGTTTGATATACCGTGTTCGGGTGTTCTTGAAATAAGAAGACAACGTATAAAAAATGGAAAGATGTAGAATATATACCCAAAATATTTTCCCAAAATTCCCTCTCATAAGCGAGAAAAAAATGACAAATATATTTAAAAAATTTTTGTCTAGCCACTGTGCAATGGACTATGATATAAAAGACGATATCTTAAAAGTGGACAGGCAATAACTAAAAGAATAGTTTTGTTAGTGTCCATCTCGCTTTAAGTTTCGTTCGGTTGTCTATCGTTACGTACGTTTCGATACAATTTACATTTACGTCTTCGATTAAAGATAAATTTTTAACAAATAGGACGTTAAATACCCGTAGATCACGCATCTTACGTCTTGTTTTAATACATCTTCTTCTAAAAAATTCATCGAACCCTTGGCATACTAAGCTGTCTACACAATGTTATTTTCTAGTTTTTATAAATATAAACATTATATTTAATAGCGGTATTTTTATAGACTTTCTAAATCCATAATATTTGTTACTTTTCGTAACAAAAGAAACACTTATGTAATATGCATAAACAGCTGATTTTGTACGTGGTTTTGAGCTTAGCATATCACAATGTAATAGTTTTTATAACATCGACAGCTGCTACGTATGTTTAGTGCATTTAGTGTATGTTTACAAACTGGCAATATTTTGGATATATATTTTGTATGTTAGCATCTTATCATTTTTCATACGTCGCCTATTTATTTCAAGGATAGCCTGCATAATATCTTCAACAACGCCATTTTGTGAATAGTGAGTTTTGAAACGAGTTCCAACCAGCAAACGGTCATTTTGACTATCTAGTTTTAGCAAGCAAAGTTTCATTTTCATCTGTACCATTGTTGAATATCTGTCATTTATCATAAATTCGATTTCTGAGATGCATATTCTTCGTTAGAAAATGGATGATTCATTGCTAAGTACAACTGCACAAGTACAACTTTTAACAAACTGTGACAGAAACTTTTGACATAAGCTTTGGCAATGAGAACTAGATGTAATTTCATGAAGAAATGTTCATATGAATGTAGGTTGTATCTTTCATTATTAAGAAGTTATAGGGTGGTTGAAATAATGATCTTTTTGAAATGAAAAAAATACAGAATAAATTGTTCTTACAACTTAGTCACTGCCATCCCCTTAAAAGTACTCTGTACTGCCATCTTCGTTGTGGTTAGAAACTGACGCATAAGCCATGTGTGGGAGTGGTGCATTGCCGTGGCGTAGGATCTACAAATTGTTGCGCCACTTGCGTCATAAGACAAGCCGACAAAGTTACAAATGTCATGGATTATTCTTCTTCGGTTTTGCAAGATAGCATCACGCACTTTTTCGACATTTTGTGGCGTGTTTTCCGTCAATGGACGACCGGAATGCTCATCATTAATCAAGTGACACAAAACGGTTATACCACTCATAAATTTGCGTCTGGCCTAAAGCGGCCTCACCAAAACATGAACATCTTAAGTCGCTCCACAGGCGTAAACATAATAATAACTGGCGGCTTGCCAATGCCCCTTGTAAGTAGATTCAAGCTGTTGCGGAATGCTAAAGCATGATTTATTATGATTAAACTTGAATGTATTTTTGAATAATGTCATTTTTATCCATGACAACTTCACATCTATAAATATGACATTATTATTCTGTCATTTATAATTTAAAATTCTTTGAAAAAGGCAGGTAATTGCCGAAATATTGTAAGATTATTTTAAATATATACATATTAAAGTAAAACAGACCTTCAATCGCTTACTATATATATATATATATATATATATATATATATATATATAGTAAGCGATTGAAGGTCTGTTTTACTTTAATATGTATATATTTAAAATAATCTTACAATATTTCGGCAATTACCTGCCTTTTTCAAAGAATTTTAAATTATAAATGACAGAATAATAATGTCATATTTATAGATGTGAAGTTGTCATGGATAAAAATGACATTATTCAAAAATACATTCAAGTTTAATCATAATAAATCATGCTTTAGCATTCCGCAACAGCTTGAATCTACTTACAAGGGGCATTGGCAAGCCGCCAGTTATTATTATGTTTACGCCTGTGGAGCGACTTAAGATGTTCATGTTTTGGTGAGGCCGCTTTAGGCCAGACGCAAATTTATGAGTGGTATAACCGTTTTGTGTCACTTGATTAATGATGAGCATTCCGGTCGTCCATTGACGGAAAACACGCCACAAAATGTCGAAAAAGTGCGTGATGCTATCTTGCAAAACCGAAGAAGAATAATCCATGACATTTGTAACTTTGTCGGCTTGTCTTATGACGCAAGTGGCGCAACAATTTGTAGATCCTACGCCACGGCAATGCACCACTCCCACACATGGCTTATGCGTCAGTTTCTAACCACAACGAAGATGGCAGTACAGAGTACTTTTAAGGGGATGGCAGTGACTAAGTTGTAAGAACAATTTATTCTGTATTTTTTTCATTTCAAAAAGATCATTATTTCAACCACCCTATAACTTCTTAATAATGAAAGATACAACCTACATTCATATGAACATTTCTTCATGAAATTACATCTAGTTCTCATTGCCAAAGCTTATGTCAAAAGTTTCTGTCACAGTTTGTTAAAAGTTGTACTTGTGCAGTTGTACTTAGCAATGAATCATCCATTTTCTAACGAAGAATATGCATCTCAGAAATCGAATTTATGATAAATGACAGATATTCAACAATGGTACAGATGAAAATGAAACTTTGCTTGCTAAAACTAGATAGTCAAAATGACCGTTTGCTGGTTGGAACTCGTTTCAAAACTCACTATTCACAAAATGGCGTTGTTGAAGATATTATGCAGGCTATCCTTGAAATAAATAGGCGACGTATGAAAAATGATAAGATGCTAACATACAAAATATATATCCAAAATATTGCCAGTTTGTAAACATACACTAAATGCACTAAACATACGTAGCAGCTGTCGATGTTATAAAAACTATTACATTGTGATATGCTAAGCTCAAAACCACGTACAAAATCAGCTGTTTATGCATATTACATAAGTGTTTCTTTTGTTACGAAAAGTAACAAATATTATGGATTTAGAAAGTCTATAAAAATACCGCTATTAAATATAATGTTTATATTTATAAAAACTAGAAAATAACATTGTGTAGACAGCTTAGTATGCCAAGGGTTCGATGAATTTTTTAGAAGAAGATGTATTAAAACAAGACGTAAGATGCGTGATCTACGGGTATTTAACGTCCTATTTGTTAAAAATTTATCTTTAATCGAAGACGTAAATGTAAATTGTATCGAAACGTACGTAACGATAGACAACCGAACGAAACTTAAAGCGAGATGGACACTAACAAAACTATTCTTTTAGTTATTGCCTGTCCACTTTTAAGATATCGTCTTTTATATCATAGTCCATTGCACAGTGGCTAGACAAAAATTTTTTAAATATATTTGTCATTTTTTTCTCGCTTATGAGAGGGAATTTTGGGAAAATATTTTGGGTATATATTCTACATCTTTCCATTTTTTATACGTTGTCTTCTTATTTCAAGAACACCCGAACACGGTATATCAAACCGTCCTCGTAAAAAATCGATCCTCAAAAGGGAATTATTTTGATATGCACTCTATTTCTTTAAGTATTCTGGTTTTGTATTGTATTTTAGAAGATCTATACAACTTTTATTGCACACCTGGATAAAAACATTTCATAAATATATAGGATGTTTAGAAATTTGTGTTAACGCTTTCGCAGTGTGGGTCTCTGGAAAATTTTGATACGAAAATATTATTACGGTAGGCCTTCGTTTGGCTACATGAAGGCAATAAATTTATCTAATTTTATTCAATAATTATTGGACTAGATGATTCCTTTTTATCGTTAATAACCGATAGGCACTTTGATTTTTTGTTTTTTATTAATAAAACATACTCTTTTTAACAATTTCTTAATCGTCGTAGTCTTTCGCAAAAGTACATTCGTAAATAGTCCGTGTAGAAAAACAAAGACGAATTTAACATTTTTGTATTAATTCTTTCGTCTCAAAATTCTCCAAAGCACCACGCTGCGTAAAGCGTTAACACAATTTTTTACACTCCCTGTATAGTACACTTGACAGCTGCAAAGCTCTTTAATTAAATTTTCAACGATTATATCACAACAATCGCAACGAAAAGATGATCCGTTTGTCCTAACGAATTCACTACACGTCCATATTCCGCGTAATCTGTATGTTCCTATTACAAAGATATCTAATGACCCTCATTAAAAACAAAATGACATAACCACGCTTCTAAGTAATTTTCAGAGCACGTTTCGTGTAAAGCAGCGCTAACATGGCATTACGTTATACATCTCTAACACAAAAATTACGTAATTGGTGTCTTTTAGCGCTTTTAAAGATTCCGCACCGACAATCATCATAAACAATGTGAGGCGCGGAATGCTTGAATTGGTGCGTGAATTCCATTGAGAAATATGTATGTATAATCGTCTTGTTAAGGCGGTGATGAACGTTCATTTGCGATTCGCCATTTACTAAAATACTATCGTGCGTTAAATAATAATCATACCGGGCAAATGGAAATGCTAATTATTTGTTACTCTATATGTATTGGTAGGAGGCGCTCAACATTAATGATGGTAATTATCAGGATTGTAGAAGGAATAATCTTTTTCTTTCTAATACGCGTTAATGAGGATGAGTTTTGATTAACATCCATAAATGCCATTATTTGTACGTTTTAACTTATACGTAATTGATAATTCATTCAACGCAAAAATTACTTATGTGGTCCGTATAGAAATTCAAAGTAGATAGATGCGACGTGTGATCAAAAAATACGGTGAATAATTTTATTACGAATAAAGTAATAAGCTTACATCAAATTTGAAGTAATCTCCTTCAAAGTACCTCCTCGGCTAACGATGCATATGAATGTAGGTTGTATCTTTCATTATTAAGAAGTTATAGGGTGGTTGAAATAATGATCTTTTTGAAATGAAAAAAATACAGAATAAATTGTTCTTACAACTTAGTCACTGCCATCCCCTTAAAAGTACTCTGTACTGCCATCTTCGTTGTGGTTAGAAACTGACGCATAAGCCATGTGTGGGAGTGGTGCATTGCCGTGGCGTAGGATCTACAAATTGTTGCGCCACTTGCGTCATAAGACAAGCCGACAAAGTTACAAATGTCATGGATTATTCTTCTTCGGTTTTGCAAGATAGCATCACGCACTTTTTCGACATTTTGTGGCGTGTTTTCCGTCAATGGACGACCGGAATGCTCATCATTAATCAAGTGACACAAAACGGTTATACCACTCATAAATTTGCGTCTGGCCTAAAGCGGCCTCACCAAAACATGAACATCTTAAGTCGCTCCACAGGCGTAAACATAATAATAACTGGCGGCTTGCCAATGCCCCTTGTAAGTAGATTCAAGCTGTTGCGGAATGCTAAAGCATGATTTATTATGATTAAACTTGAATGTATTTTTGAATAATGTCATTTTTATCCATGACAACTTCACATCTATAAATATGACATTATTATTCTGTCATTTATAATTTAAAATTCTTTGAAAAAGGCAGGTAATTGCCGAAATATTGTAAGATTATTTTAAATATATACATATTAAAGTAAAACAGACCTTCAATCGCTTACTATATATATATATATATATATATATATATATATATATATATATATATATATAATGTGCGTTCAAATAAATTTTACCTCTAGTAGTCCATGACAATAAAAATGTTTGTCGTAACTTGTACTATTTACATTTGCATCAGTTGTCAATTTGACAGACTATTCTGATGTATACTTAATTGGAACTTTTTTTAAATTGCTTTGTAACTTAAAATTGATTTAAAACTATTCAACACAAATCATTCATGGTTGAATCTTATTTTCGAAACGGACGTAAGATTGACGGACAATGGCACTATTTTATTGAAGAATGCTTAGACGAATTTAGAAATGTTTCCAAACTTCGCCTTTGATATTGATAGTTTTCGGTACACAGTTGCACTAAGGTTTTCAGAGAAACAGAGAGTGTTATACGGAAAGAAGGCAGTGGCCGGCCGAAAAAACGTACGGAAGAGCTAGTTGACGATGTAACGCAAATTATGAATGATGCACCACGAACTTCCATACGAGTATTATCTCAACGAGTGGGTGTATCAATTGGCACTTGTCATACAATTTTGAAAAAATATTTACATTTATTTCCATATCGCATCACCTGTTATCAAGAAATAAAAGAAATTGACTATCCTAGAAGAACAACATTTTGTCAGTGGTTCTTAAATAATTTAGATAATGACTTTCTTGATAAAACTTATTTTTCTGATGAATCATGGTTTTATCTGAATGGATATGTTAACTCACAAAATATAAGGATGTGGAATACTGAGAAACCACATGAGTTTTATGTTGAAACCTCACTTCATCCACAGAAAATTGGTGTATGGTGTGCGCCTAGTCGAAGGAAAATCATTGACCGTATTTTCTTTAACGGTACCTTAACAGGAGAAAGGTATCGACAAGAAATTATTATGCCATTTATTGAACAGCTTAATGAAGAAGAAATAAATTAGGGTTACTTTCAACAAGACGGATCCAGAGCGCACACAGCTGGTGAAACAATTAATATGATACGGCAAATTTATCAAAATTGGTTGATAAGTTTCAACACCGAACATGAATTTCCACCAAGATCTTTTTTCTGTGTGTTTTTTTTTCTGTGGCCTTTTTTAAAGAACTCGATTTTTCGGGTACAGATGCCTGATCTTGCAGACCTTCAAATCAGAATTGCTGAAAGAATTAACGAAATCGATGACAGAAGAAGAGAAGCGAGAAATGTCTCGAACAAGGTGGTGGCCATTTTCAACAATTTTTATAAAATGTTACTTGTTTGTTGCAAATAAACGTATCTCATTTAGTTAAATATTTTAATTTTATTATTTTGACATTTATCATGTCATTAAAATAGTTCATAACCAACAAAATTCATATTAAGAACTTAAGTAAAAAGCTAAGATATACGTATAATTTCCATGGGCAACTTCGAGGTAAAATTTAGTTGAACGCTCGTTATAAGATTACATTAAGATTACATGTTAATATTATTTTCTTTTGTTTCAGGTAAGAAACTATTTGTTTTAATCCTTCTTCGAAAAGCGTAAGTAAGTTAAGTAATTAATACATAATTAACACAAAATAACGATTTTGATTGAAAAATGAATGACTTTCGAATGAAAATATCTTCAACTTTAAAATTATATTCTCAAGCAAAGCAGTAAACTTAGGTCTACGTAAATGAACCTTAATTTACAATCCAGTCATAAGAAATACGTGATTATTTGGCAACTTAATCAAACTTTGCGTAAACCTTTGTCAACTTATAACAGCTTCTGAACATTAAGGTTTCATATGTGAAATTTGAACGTGTGACGCGTATCTTAACGGTGTTTAATATATCCCTTTTGATAGCTTCCTTTTAATATCTTCTGTGATATTAATTAAATTTAATATCAGATCTAATGAATATTGAGCTTGTGAAACAGAATTGGCTGTGTTTTTAGCCAAAAAAACAGGAATAAACATTGATGGGCGTTGAAACACATTACCGCGATGTAGTAGAATTCAAAAACTATTTGACCACAAATTCGATCTGTCTTGTCGGATAGCTTCTCTAAAATGTAATCAACGCTCTGGGAACATTCGTTTTTATTTCGGTAACATATCAGTCGATATTGATGACCTATCACTATGTTATTTCATCTCTAACAAACTTTTGACCTTCTTCGAATTGCTTAGTGTTAGTCGAACATTTTTATCTTTAATAAATTATCATTACTGAAAGACTTTTGTAACATTTTAAGTTTATGTAAAGGACTAATTTCATTTAATACACAAAATTAAATACCTATATTTTATTACATTAGTTGCGGCGATGTTTAAATGAAACGAAAAATGAATTACATGTTTCGGTAAGTATTACCTTTATCAGAGGTTTATAATTCTTTGATAAAGGTCATACTTACCGAAACATGTAAGAGCTTATTTTAAATATATACGTATTAATGTAAAACAGACCTTCAATCGCCAAATATCTAAATCAACTATTTTGTACAAAGGTCAAGAAATAATTATCTATATATATATATATATATATATATATTTATATTGTTATAATGCTGAATGGCTATGCAGAGAAAAAGCTATTTAAAATTTAATAAAATATAACTGAACAGCTAGCACAAATTCGATAATTTTAAAGATAAACTAAAATCAGCAAAAACACTTCTTAATCTCAGGTCTCAAGGTAGGTTCTAGATCCTCAGACAGAGCACATACATACATAAAATAAAACGATATTATAGAAAAATAAATATATGTATATTGAATGATAATATGTCATTAATTATACAAGATACAAATAATGAAATTTCAACATGCACCTAATATGCTAAAATATACACAAGACAATATAGGGTTGCATGTAAACCCCTTCTTTCAATTTATATTGGGTTGCCTATTAAGAACACATATACATATAGTGCATAAAGTAAATACATCGAATTAAGTTTATCCAAGAGATTAATATTAAAAATTTAAAAAGACTGATATTAGAAAATGGTATTATGCCCCTTGAAATTACGTGAGTTAATATCTTTAAAATATGTATCAACAAGAGAAGTTATATCTTTTAAGAAAATACTAATATCTATTTCACTTGGGTACCTGTTGTGTTTGTAGAAAATGGAAAGTTCAGGCCCTGAGTATTTACTAGATGATAAAAGTTCGGTGTATATCCAACAGGAACTGGATGGTTAGGTATTGTGTTGCGCTTTTTGTACAGCTGGATAATATCCTCTTCGTAGAGCTGTTTATGGACCAAGTCCTCGAGGTTTTCCTCTAGGTTATGTAATTTCTATTCTATTGAAATGTTTTCTTTAATATACCAAAAAGGATCTAGGATCTTCTTTTAAGTCGCTGCTTGATAATTAACCAATTTAGATACGATAAAAAATTTAGTTATGATAGTTATAATGAAAAATAGTACTTTTTCTATCGAAAACAGCCTAATAACAAGGTAAATATACTTTCCAATATTAACACCACCTTTGAATACTAATCGGTATTTATAATAAATTTTGAATAATATTTTAAAGGATGAGTTCAAAAATTGTCGATTCTCTATCACCACATGCAAAAAATCTTTATTAATAATCACTTTTGTTTTTGTCGTCGTGACTACCATAGAAAGTTGTTGAAAAATTAATTATATTTTCATTCTAATAATACCCTCACGTGATCTCAATTGCCTATTTTAAACAAGGTTCAGCCAATAGTCATATTTATAATGATGTTTACAAAAATTTGTACAAAGATATTTTAATCATAATTAGTTTTAAAATTCTTGATTTCTCGCGACATTAAGTTAAGATAATTAATGACCGAATAAAATAAATAAACAAATAAAAATAGGCATACTCTCGCTTGCATCGTACCAAGGCATAATATAAATTCCAAATTGAAGCAATGTTGTTAAAGTTTTTACACGACCTAATAAGAAATCACAAATATTTTGAGGCTGAGGCGCAGATCCGCGAAACATATTGAGAAAATGTGAGTTGAGAGTTAAAAAGTAAGCCCAGATCATGAACCTACGACTTTCTAGTCACCGACCCCGATCTAGCAGAATAATCCAATATTTTAGGGCCTGTAAATCGAGTATAAGAAACAACACAACACTTTGAGTGAATTCGATTATGTTTACACCATTCTTCAATTATAGTAAGATTAATTTGCAATTTGATGCAATCGGAGTGTGTGCGGATGATGTAGATTTTAAGATCATCAGCATACCCTAGAAATTTACAGTTTAATTTATCTAAGAGATCATTAATGAAAATGTTGAAATGCAAGGGCCCTAGGTTTGCACCCCGAGGTACCCCTGAAGTTAATGGGAAAATTTTAGACGAAAATCCATTGTAAAACACATAGCCAGCACGATTCATGAGGTACGACGACATTAATCTAACCAGCGCAGGGCAAAAACCAAAGAAGTCCAAGTTCTTAAGGAGGATACAGTGGTCTATTGAATCAAAGGCTTTAGAGAAGTCTGTGTATATAACGTCAACCTGTTGCCGGTTATCAATGGCTGAGGAAGGAAATTGAGTAATGCTTACAAGATTTGGGGTAGTTGATCTCCCAGATATGAAACCATGTTGGTGACAGGATAAAAATGGTATAATTTGCCTGTAAATTTTATAAAACAAAATTTGCTCAAAAATTTTGTTAAAGTTAGGTAATATACTTATTGGCCTACAATTTACAATTCTAGACCTGTCGCCTTTCTTAAATACAGGCATGATTTTGCACACCTTCCAGGTGGTTGGAAAAATAGATTTATATATAATTAAATTATAAAGAGTTGCTAATGGACTAGCCAACACAGACGCACGGCCACGCACTAAAAAGCTGGGTATACCATTGTTACCAGCGGCTGCGTCCGATTTAAGCTTGGCAGCTCCAAAAATGACATCTTCCTCCGTAATATGTCCAACACCAAACGAGGGATATTTACCGAACATAACTGACGACACGGTTTCAATTTGGCGAAAAGACTTGGAAAATTATTCGGCAAACCCGTTCACAATTATGTCCGGCTGTGTTCATCCCCTTCATAAAACATATATCCAGGAATTCTAGACGTTGAACGTTTGCTGTTGATAAACTTCCAGAATATCTTCGGGTTCTGTGTGATGTCCGCTTCAACTTGAGTTTGATAGGTGTGATAAGCATATTTTGTTTCTTGCTTAAGCAGCTGTCTTAACTATTAAGATAAAATAAAACAAATTTTATGAATTTCACTTTTTAATTATCACTGTAACGAGTCGTTTCGCACCAACCTGGGCTTCGTCAGACATATAACTAACTTATTTACAAAATATTTTTTATATTAAACACAAGTAAACAGTAACCTAAGTCCCCCTAAGTCCGTTATTAGCTGAGATTTTTATGGATCATCTTGAAAATTCTATTTCAAAAAATCCTCTTTTTCTAAATGTATTATTTTGGTACAGATACGTAGATGACATATTACTAGGTTTCATAGGAACAAATAGACAATTAAATTTATTATTTGATTATATTAATACATTGCATCAAAATATTAAGTTTACAATGGAACAGGAAACAAATAATAGTATTAACTTTCTCGATTTAACGATTACTAGAATTAACAACAAATGTAACTTTGCTATTAACCACAAACCGTCAACTACAGATATTACTATACATAACACTTCTTGCCATCCGATACAACACAAATTAGCGGCTTATCACAGCCTTATACATATATTAATAAATACTCCGTTGAACCAAACAAATTTCGAGAAAGAGTTAAATTTAATTAGACAAATAGCTATCAACAATGGATATAAAAGTAATATAATAGATAACATTTTAAATAAAAAACTCCTTACAAAAGCCATATCACAAGTTTACCCAATATTAAATAATAACACCCAAAAATTTAAAATGATCACTTTTATAAGCTCTTCAAGCACAAAAATTTGTAAATATTTAAGAAAGTTTGACATTAATACAGCGTATAGAACTAATAACAATATATCCAAATTTATAAAAAACAATAAGGATTTAACAAACAACAATAAAAAGTCAGGGGTCTATGAGTTAACCTGCGGTAGTTGCCCTATGACTTATATCGGACAGACAGGCAGATCGATTGAAATACGCGTCAAAGAACATTTTTCTTCATTTAGAAATAATAAAAGTGACTCTTCATATGCGTCTCATATCAATTCAACGAACCACAATTTTAACAAAGAATTTAAAATATTACATGTAGAAAATAAGGGCAAAAAACTTAATTTATTAGAGTCACTTGAAATCAATAAATTAAAGAAAACTGACAAGATCTTAAATGATCAATTAGAAACAAATAATTCACCCTTACTCAATCTATTTATTTGATATGCAGACAGTTACATATTGTATTTTGTATTTTTGTATTTTTCCATAGAATTCTTTACCTCCCTGGAATATAATGTAAACCTCTAGTTTTATTACTTAAGAACAGTACATATTGTATAAACCGTAGCGAAAGTTTTGTGCATAGACATCCAGTAATAAAAAGCACCCATCCCTCCGACTATTTTTAAAATAAAACATGTTACCGTTTACTTGTGTTTAATATAAAATATATTTTGTAAATAAGTTAGTTATATGTCTGACGAAGCCCAGGTTGGTGCGAAACGACTCGTTACAGTGATAATTAAAAAGTGAAATTCATAAAATTTGTTTTATTTTATCTTAATAGTTATAATGGAATTTCATCAAGTAAAGGCCGAAACAATCATATAGCTGTCTTAACCTCTTAAACTCTTTATGGTAATTATAAAGCTTTGTCAATTTCCACTTCTCAAAATAGAACTCTTTCATACCAATCGAATCCTTTATATGACCAGTAAACCAGGAAGGATAATGCCTGTTTGACGTTCTCATTTTTGGGACGGAGCCATCCAGAATAGAATGAAGGAAACATCTTCCAGTAATAATGGCAGTTCTTATTGTAGAAAATATTAGTACATACCACCGGTAAAATTTCCAGGTAAAATGAATGGTTCAATCAGTAAAGAATGTAAATCTGCACACCATACATTTACATGAAACCGTTGTTGCAAATTAGTTTCCACTGTGGCGTTTCCACCGCGCCATTATTCATATTTAGCTAGATAGCTAAATTATATAATTGTAATTTCTAGATTGATACTTTTCACGTAAAAATGTATATTTTTTGCATTTTCAAGTTTTCCATGTTATATAAAATAAAGAAAGATATATTAAAAAGATGTACCTATATAATCTACTAAATAACCTATAAAAATAAAAGTTTAATATATGGTATATTTCTTGTTTATTTGAATAATAATTGCTTCCTAAGTATTTAAAAAGGAACTACAGAGCCATCCCTAGCAGTTTAATATTTAAGTCTCATAATTTTTACGCGAATTAAGCCGTTGATTTAAGTAAGGTATATAAAACAACAAACACATATTAAGTAAGGTTATGACATAATTTTCAATCAATATCATTGAGCAATTACATTAATAGAATTTTGACCCATTATTTGCAATTTTACTTATTGCTAGTAGAGTTATCATTAGTATAAATATAAATTGGCGAGATTCATATATAATATATACGATCACTTCTTTATTTTTAATATGTAAAATGACAACATTTTGTCCGGAGAATGGCCGTTACAGTATGATTTACTTTCATTCATCCGACCTGGTCCTTAGCTTTCGCGTATTCCTAAAGCTAAAAATTATCCTCGCGGATCAGAGATTTTTATCCGACAAAGAAGTCAAAGTATTTTATACACAAGATCAAATCTTTCCTGATGGAATCAAAGCACATCGTTGAACAATGTATCTTACTCGTTTGTGTGATTACTGGAAAATACAAATTTAACAAAATAATATGTTCAATGACCTACAAAATGATTATGAAACTTGCTGCACATTTTAAATATGTAAATTACACAAGTTAAAGTGAAGAATGTATTATTACTAGAGACCGGACGCATCAGGTCGAAATTACGATGGACCATATAAATAGTCTATAACATCGCTAAGTACCACATGCATTTATTGAATAGCACCATTCGGTTAATTGTCATTGAATTGTGACGCAATTACTCCAATATTACAGTGAAATTCCTTTCTTTATGGGCGTAGGTAGAAGCGTGAGTTTTTATAATTGATTTTATTTATTAATTTATATTTCGTAAGATAAATAAAGTACGGTGTGTTAGTTTCTTTTTCTCATTGTTTTAACTGTTAATTACATACTTGGTAATTTTTAATATCGTTTCATCGAATCTACTTCTCCCAGTTATTTTGACGTAAGTGTCCAGTGAATTTCGTTAAGTTTCAATAACTTACGCATGCATTTTTAATTTTAATTTATTTAGATCTAGAACATTGTTTAAGTTACTTTTTCAGATATAACATGGAACATCGTCGAGAATGACATCGTGAAACAACGGCAAGTTGGATTAAGGGCCATACTGATTGTATGTCCATTGCCAGTGTTTCCAAAATTTATTGCAAAGTCTGTAAAATATCGTTAAGAAATTCCAAGAAATCGCACGTAAAACGTCACTTAGCATCGGAAACACATACATAGATACTAAACCTGTTGGAATCTGACAATTTCAACGAAGAACTCTATGAAACTTTAATGGCGGCAAATATTCTATTAAATGAACTTAACAATCCCACCTTTAAAACATTTCTCCAAAAATATACTGGTCGAAATGTTCTTGATGAATCTTACGCAAATATTATGTTCCTAAGTGCTACACGAAATCAGTAGAACGCATTAGAAGCCTTCTTTCAAATCAGTATCTATGGATAAGTGCCGACGAAACTATCGATATATTAGGACGCTGTGTGGTAAATGTTGTAGCTGGTGTACTACAGCCAACTATTCCATATAACGCATATGTAATAGCAACGAAAGTTATAAATACAGCTGATTCGGAAACAGTGGCTAAAACAATTTACGAGAATATGCACCAAACGTTTTATTCGGACGACAGGTACAAAGAAAAAATACTTTTATTTGTCAGTGACAGTGCTGCATATACGAATATGTTAAAAACAGGCAGACTATTAAAGGAAACATATCCGGAAACAGTGGCTAAAACAATTTACGAGAATATGCACCAAACGTTTTATTCGGACGACAGGTACAAAGAAAAAATACTTTTATTTGTCAGTGACAGTGCTGCATATACGAATATGTTAAAAACAGGCAGACTATTAAAGGAAACATATCCTAATATGCTGCATATTACTTGTGTAGCACATGCTATCCACCGAATCTGTGAATAAATCCCCACCTTTCCGGAAGTTGATAGACTTGTACCCGCTTTTAAAAAAACTTTTCAGAAAAGCACCATTGAGAGTAGCTCTTTACAGGGAAAAACGTCCATCTTTGTCTCTGCTTCCCTCTCCATTAATAACTAGATAGGGATCATGGTTGGGAGCTACTAGTTTTTATCCAGAGAATTTCAATAGTTTAGAAAATTTTGTTACATGTTTAAATGACGTATTTCTGAGTGCAAGGAACTAATACAAATTCCAAATTAAAAATATCAGTTGTATTTTCTTCAGGAACGCTTTGGAAATATGCCAAAACTTATTTTGAAAATCAAAATCTCAAATTAAATGATGGATTAACCACATTAGATGTGGCTATTAATAATTTGAAAAATATTCCAAGTGCGGATGTGGCCTTCAGCAAGAGTTACACGCAATTTTTAATAGAAATCCAGATTTATTAACATTGCGGCAATTGTGTATGGGGACAATGCCTGAAAATGTAACTGCTAAATACGCTGAAATAAAAGAATATTTCCAGTATGCACCTATAACCAGGTGCGATATAGAAAGGACGTTTTCTATCGACAAGGATATATTTCATTAAAAGAGAGCAAGTTTTACAGAAGAGAACTTTGAAAAGGTATTGCTAGTTAATATTAATACTCCTTTACTCAACTTGAACTGCAAAATGAACAAATAAAAATGTATTTCGTATTTTATAGATCACCAGATCACCCGTTTGTTTTCCAATTATATAAATAAAATTAAAAACTCTTTAAAAATACAAATTTTCAATAGTACGCCCGTGGGCGATGAGTCATCGGCCTTTCGTGTCCGGTCCCTAGTGATTACTGAAAAATAGAAATTTTTTACAAAATAATATATATAATGTCCTGCAAAATGGATATGAAACTTGTTTGCGCCATTGGTGCACATTTTAAATATGTAAATTACACAAATTAAAGAAGAGTGTGTATATCACATAATATTTTCGTTTTATCAACCAAATATGGATACTCTTCGGCTAATTTGCATGCTCATCTTGCGACTTAAGTACCATCTTGCCGTCTTAAGGAAATTTATAACACGACACATGAGATAAAATGCTGTTCGGGAAGCATATTAAACGCACAAAGCCTTCGCCAATAAAGAGAAATTATTTTTCCATTGTATTCGCAAACTGCGTCGGGTAATAAAATTTTATCGCTCGCTTAAATGGATTTTAAAATCAGAAATATGTAGAGAGAGACGTAAATCTGCGATACTAACATGCAAAAATGGCATGTGCAAGATATGTGTACAGTATAAGATTTGCAACGACACTGAAATACTCTGTCTAAACGGTTAGATTTACAAGTAGATTATTTATAGATTTGCAACAGTCCGGTGCTTATTTCTAACTCAGCGTCAAATGACGCTTCAACACGCAGAGATCGCGGGGAACATCTGGCGTTTTGTTATATCCTTGAGTAGGCCGCATTTTTTACGCTATATTTGGATCATTTTAAAAGCTCGTGCTTATGCGTTTTTACATATACACACATATACAGTACCTAACAACTGAATTAAGGCCGTCTTTAATTTCTGAGAAATACGGTCTGTACTTTGTTTTAAAGATTTCAGTATTACAATATTTTAATATAATTATAATCTTTAGATTACTTATTCTTAGAAAATATAGTATATTACATACCTAGGCGGAAAGTAGTTCATTACCGTCGAGAGATTAGCAATTAATCTCGAGACGGGAATGAATCTTTCGACCGAGGTTTGTATACTATTTTACTGACGATCGGTTAGTAATTATAAGTAGATCAGACCAATTTCCGTGCGCGCCATGAGCGCCGGTATCAGAGTGTAATTCGTAATATATTAGAATATGCGATAGAATAGGGACGCAACATGAGCTTGTTACCGATATAAGTATAGAAGTAGAGACATTTATTCTATCAGAAATAATTAAATATACATTTGGTTTTCTGCTATTAAAGTAATATGCATAAACACACGAAAAATAAGAATAGTACATATTATAGCAGCGTTGTATGTACCTATAAATAAAATGGAAAGTGTATGAAATCAGTGATTGTGTGCACGACTGAGGATTTAAAAAAACACTTACCGTTTTAAGCGTCTTCCAAGGATTGACAAACTGGAGAAACTCGATTGTATATTTTCAACATCAGGTGCGTTTCTAAGGTTATTTCTGAAAAACATGTCCGCCGTGAGGAAAAAATATGTTTATATTCGGAAAACGAGCGTTCTACATCTAGTGATGCTATATTCGCATAATCAAAATACTTTTTTAAGCAACTTAACGCATCTGTAGACGTGCCCTCACAAATACGTGTTAAGGTGTCAAAATCTGCATTTCTGTCTAAAACACTTTTAAATTTAATTAGAACACTTTCACTTTTTGCGTCTTCTACAGCGCACAGTTGTGCATGAACATCTTTAACAATTTGCAGTGATTCCTCTAACGACAGCGACGAATTTTCTAATTTTGTTATTGCTTCTTCTAGTCCCAAGTAATTCTCACGAATACTTTGTAAATCCATTTTAATCTGGGCATCTTGAAATTTTTTCTGGCTTGTATTGATAGCTGCACTTTCTTTCGGATCGAACGATAAAACCACGTCGTTAATTATTTCAAAATGTTCATGATAGCAAAACCCCGCCCGTAACCATGTACCCATCGTGTCAGAATCGGCTGTGGTGGCTCAGGGGTATGGGGACACAGTTAGTGAAATTTCCGAATACGTTTTGGAGATTTCAGGAATACTGCCTTTGTACTCGATATTAAAGCATCTACCTCTGGATAACATCTACGAACCTGTTCTGCCACAAGGTGTAGAGCATGGAGTTTACAAGTAATATGTAACAAGTTAGGACAATATTTTCTAAGAGACCGGCCTACAGAACACATGGTTGCGGCACCATCGGTCATAAACATTAATACTTGGTCTTTCGAAAGTTTAAATTTTTCCAAAGTATCTAACCTCTGAAATTTTTTCGGCATTACATTGTTCTAGTCGCCAGGTTGCTAATAAAATTGAAGACGTTGGTTGATGTGGTTCCATATTACGCGCCATCACATTAACTACAGATTTTTTTTGCTGTCAGTTGCTTCGTCCACACATAACCACAGTTTTTTATTTTTCAGTTCGGCTTTGATTTTATTTTCAACCTGTTTACGCACCGATGGTAAATTCCTTCGTAACGTTGTCGTGCTCGGTAATGTTTGATTCGCGTATTTATTTCAAAATGAAACAAATGAATCATTACTTAACAAGGTAAACGGCAGTGTACACACAATCATAGTTACACATAGTTCATGTATAAACTGTTGTCGATTAATTTTGTTATTATTGTGCTTCGAACTGCTTACGTGTTCTTTACAATGTTCTTTTGACCAACACATTAGATATGTATTGCACATTAAACATTTAATTTTTGAGCCATCGTATATTATGTCCGGGAAATCCATAATAAACTTATTCACTTCGTCTGACAACGGTAGTTTTCTCGATTTATGTGTCGACGACATTTTATTACGTATGCTTACACTTATATGCAGTCTAAGCAAGTACCAAACACATACTGAATGCTTTGTATTAGTTCTGATGCAATACAATCATCCTCACATCGGCGCACATGGCGCACACGGAAATTGGTCTGCTCTAATTGACTAAATTGCAAAAATATAATAATATTCAATTTCATGGCATTTTAATAAATGCTTTTGATAGGTACTGTTGCTAGGTAACGTAACAATTAATACCTAGCCGGGAAAGTGATATAAGCTAGCCGGTAAAGTGACATAAGCTAGCCGGTAAAGTGACATAAGCTAGCCGGTAAAGTGCTATTACCTACCTCGGTATGTAATAGCGCGCTTTCTAACCGGTTTGAAGATTGAAATGTTCAATTTACTAACGATCGCGAGTAATAGTATATTACATATTGAGACGGAAAGTGGTTCATTACCGTCGATAGATTGTAAAAAGAGATTAAAAAATGAGCAACTTCACTTGGCACTAATTCAATTGCCTAGTACTGTACATCGATATATATATATATATATATATATATATATATATATATATATACTGCATCTATCTTTCTCCTTTCACTCTTAGTTCGTGTTTGACAATCACAGTCACATTCGTATTATTATTGTTTGATTTATAAGACGCCTCGCTTTATTTATGGCGTTCTAGCCTACGCTTTATGTTAATGGAAGACAAGACCGACGATGAGCAATAAATAACGTTCCGCGAGAAAAGTCGAACAATACAGAAGAATGTTCTCTTGTCTTTCATACAATCTTCTTGTGCCAGAAACTATCGTCTACATAATTTTATTGCCTCTATAAACGTCCAAAAAGGATAAATTTACTTACTAATGGTATGTGCGATAATTACCATATTTTCTTATATAAATGGAAAAAAAGGAAAATGTTGGTAAGATTATTTCTGCTTCTTTTTTCGATTTTGAAAAAAAAACACATCAACATCCAACAAATTTGATTCCAACAAGAAGGTGCCACCTCCCACGGCAAGAGCCGTGCAGTTCGCCAATGGCTTATCAGTAGGTACTGATGTTGAAAAATTATTCGGTACATTAGTATTTGTTACACGAGTGGATCCGAAGTAACAACTACCTACTTGAAAATGTAATCTTTACTTTCGTATTGATTACCTTTGTACACATGTTGCTCCCTGTACAGTCTTGAACTGCATCCGCAAGCTCAAATCTAATCAAACGTCTGGTCACGACGGTCTACCAAGGTTTCATTAGAGATTGTGGATCTGTTTTATGTGAACCCTTAGCAGTAATTTTCAATTTAGTTATTTCTACTGGTTCCTTTCCTGAATGTTGGAAGATTGACAGGATTGTGCCAATCCATAAAAGTGGTAATTGCAGTGATATTTCCAATTATAGACCACTTACCATATTAAGCAATTTTGCTAAGGTTTTCGAATCTTTAATATATGAGCAAATACTGTCTGAGGCACGTCATCCGCTGTCTCCTTACCAACATGGTTTTGTTGCAATGCTATCAATGATCGCCTTCAGGTCTATGTAATATATACGGATTTCGCCAAAGCTTTCGATTCCACTGATCACTCAATACTCACATCTAAATTAGATGTGTTTGGTTTCTCTCCTTTGTTATTGAATCTTATTTCTTCTTACTTAGCTTCTCGTTCATATTATGTCTGTTTTAATGGTTTCCACTCTCGACTTTTCCATCCAACATCAGGTGTACGGCAAGGCTCTAGTTTGGGGCTTTTACTTTTTAATATATTTCTTAATGATTTACTCTGTTCACTGGATTGCAGTTTTGGTTTACGCGGATGACTTAAAACTCTATATGAGGGTTGCGAGTATTGAAGATTGTTATGAGCTTGAGAACAACTTGAAGTTTGTGCACAATTGGTGTAATAAAAACAACATCTCTTTAAATATTGACTAATATACCATTGTGACATATTCAAGGATTGCGAATTCATATAACTTTCAATACAGTGTAGACCAACTGGTGATACCTCGTAGATCTGAAGTTAAAGACTTGGGGATTTTGTTTGATTGATTGTGTCGCTTCAATTTACCGCCCATACTTTTTCTGTTTGTAACGCTGCTTCAAGGTCTTTGAGCTTACTGATACGTCCCTATCGTGACTTCAGTAATCCGTCGACTTTGAAGTGTCTGTTCTTTGCTTATGTGCGGAGTGTGCAGGAGTATGGTGCAGTTGTGTGGTATCCATACTATGTCTACCAACAGATCGCTTTGGAGGGAATTCAGAAACGTTTCTTTAAATACCTCACCATCAAGTGTATATTAAGTGTATATAGTATAAATCTTCATATACAAGATATTATATTCATTGATTATCTATACACTGTAACATATTTCTTAAATGGGGCCATTGTGGGTCTCTCTCTGTTGGAACTATTTGTGAAAGCGAAGGCCATGGCTGCGGCCCTGAGGCTGAAGGTCAATGGTGTATGGTGTCTTAATAAGGTTATAGGGGAGCATGCAGATACCACAGGAACTATATTGGGAGAAGCGATCAAAATTAAATTGTTTGAACGTCAAACTTTTTTTTTGCTCTATTTGGAGGTAAATAACAGCTACTTATGACTAATGTACGTTTGTAACCCTTGACAACGGAATGCAATATTTCACTGTAATTTGACATTAGATTTGGCAGAGACAGATGCCAGTAAAAAAACGTTTGAAATTTTTATGCATGCGATAATTTCAGTATAACTGGTATATTATATATAACTGGTAGCAGAGACCTACAAACAATATCAGCTGCTTCTTTGGCATCGCAACTACTTGCACATTCACACGTGGTTTATAGCTGTTGACGTCGATGAACATTAATTTTACTATTTAACATGTGATTTGTTTATGAATTTATTTATACCACTTTGTTGCCATAGTCGTAGTTATACGACACTGGTTTAACAAAAGTACATATGTAAATAGCATCTTACAAACCTACTTGTTTAACAATTATTGACGTACATAAGCAAACATCAAACATTTTTGCAGATTATATTTATTTTCTAGCATGTCGGCCCGTTGTAGGAAAAATATTGTATGAAACTCGGGATGTAAGTCCTTTTGCGGTCTTCAATATATTGTAATCCTCGGCTTGCGCTTAGGTCTACAAACCTATATCTTCGACCGCAAAATTACACTTACATTCCTTGTGTCATAAATAACTATTAAAAGTAAAATTATTAAGCTCATAATAAGACAAAAATTGTCGTGAAACAATAGTATATTATAGACCAGGCAAGCGAAAGCTCAGCATACAGTTTACTGCCGATGCCCTAGCCGAGGCAGTAGAATGTGTACGAGGCAATTAATATGCTGTCGCTGCCGTGTATTATATACAATTTTTTAAGCGTTTGATTAGAATGTTTCTTTGAGATTTTGTAAATCATTTTTAGGTTAGGCTTAAATGACAGATTGCACATTTAATTTTCTTTATTAATAATGTCGGCGTTTAACGTTTTAGGTTAGTTGCGCAAATATCTGTCGGAATGAATTTACGATACATACCAGGTAGAATAGATAGAGGCAAATATCCTTCTTATGTTATTTAAATGTATTTTTTTTTCAGTTTCGCTGTACAATAATAACGACAAAAACTACTGCCGGGCAAAAATGAACTCTTTCAATATAAGGTTGTCAATAGTTTAATATCGAAATTATTATACACTTGAACAAAAAACTTTATGTAGCGTCTCCATGGCGTGTCCAATGAAATAGATACCTGGGTTTCATTATTTGTATGGAATTATTTACATATATTTTTTTTTTCTTTAAATTTGTGGTGGTATTGACAAATACCCATAGAACAATATAATTCGTCGGCAAAGAGAATTACTGATGAATTAGAGGTGCAAGCTTGGGTTGCCGACAGTATATTTACTTGCAACAGGGCCGGATTAGAATAAAGAAAAATAATTCTCTCGTTACTATGTGAACATTTGGCTCTAATTTTTTATATGAAGGCATTACTCATATATATCTTTCATCTCTTTCTTTCTTTGTCGCTATACTGAACTAATATTGTATATCAACCGGTCCTCGTACAATAATCAATCTGAATTAAATTATCTTGCGGGGACTGTATTCCAATATCAATTTAGAAGATTGTCTATTACACAGGCTCTGCATTTTTCAATTCTTTGAATGTTGATTTAAAAATTTTAACTGTTTTCTAGTAATTGGGTAGCGCTGATTTCAAATCTGCTTTTATTTTTTTTTGTATCACGTAAGGTTATTTTTCAAACCAGTAAAATCAAAAAAATATAGAAAAAACACGATTTATTTCATTTATAAGCTAGTTTTATATTATATTTAAAAAAATACAAAAATATACACATAGAAACTATTAGAAATAGTTATTTATTCTTTATGCTTCTTAAAAAAACATTTTGGTTTTTCAGAAAAGCTTCGTTTGGTTGTTTTTCTGTCATATTCAGCTAAAGGAAGATCTGAAGGTAGTTTCTGGGGCAAGCAATTTTTTTTGTTTCATCCTAGACCCCAGTACTTCAGAAAGATCATTTGAAAGTCCCAAATCTCTTACTAAATCATTCAGTTCGGCTTGTGAAAATAGCTGAGGTTGGTTTTGACCTGAGGTTGATGGTTCAAAATCACTATCCATCTGTACGGAGCCGGAAGTTGAAGAGGCTTCGATATCTTCTTGTAGTACTTTGGGGGTATAGGTATAGGTACATGATCACTGTGAGGAACTGGTCTGATAGCTGATTTAATATTGTTTGGGTACAAAATATGTTTCAAAGTTTTTCTATTATTCCCCTTAATATCACAAGGACAAAAGTAGCAATCTTCATGATGATTTTGCGGTTCTCTCCAAACCATCGGTATTCCAAACCTTCACATACCTTACAAACAACGTGCGGTGTCCAATCTTTATCTTGATCTCCTAATTTGATTTTGATATAAGCATAATATGCATTTTTCACAAATTCACCAATTGGTCTCTTAAACTTTTTCAAGACGAAATATCCACAAATATAACAGAAATCATCTGGTTTGTTTTTGCAACACCGGCTAGACATATTTTTAAACAATGTTTATTTATCAAATACCACGCACAACACTAAAGACAAATTAATTTTACTTGTTTACTGATCGGCACTCAGAGCTATAATGAAGTAAATGACATTAAAATATACATTTTGTTTGGAGTGATAAACTTGAAATCCTTCTTCGCAGTACTAATAAAGGGATAGCGATAGCATAATAAATAGGATTTAACAGGTAAAAATTCCCGGAAATCTTGTCCAAAATAAATACATGTAATAAAAGGTAATGAGAGCCTATTTAACAAGTTTCTTTAAAACCACAACAGAAAATCATTTTTGTGTTAATATCTAGAATTTGAAGTAGTACATTCATTTTAAAATGTATTAAAACGCCTATTGTAAGATTTTTTTTATATTTTTTTCTTTTTCTTTTGTGCAAAGAAAATCTGTGGGTTGTAGAGACCAACTGTATTTTAATTAGTTATTGCTATATAAAAACTGAGCTTAACAAACAAAAATCACGTCATCACAAATTTTATGCTGGCCTGTGTTATTTATGAATATGAATAATAATAAAAAAGCGAAAATAACTAAATAACTAAGAAGTAAAGCAATATCGTGTTTCATTTATAATTATTTTAAAATTCATTATGATTACTCTCCTTAAACTAATCAATTCAAATATCACTCTCTCTCATATATTATATATGTTCTTCAGATGAGTATATTTTCGCAAAATATCGACTAAACACACACGATATTGAAACGACGCAGTAGCTCGTTAAAAATCTCTGCGCGCACAAAACGAAATTAATTTGGTTGTCCCCTACGTCCTCTACGCCAAAATGCACGGCCGGTGGCGATGAACGACACCACAGACAGATAGACAAACACAAACGCTACACTCATACGTACGATGTCGTCGTATGATTACTGAAATTGTACTTGAAAAACGGTGCCGTAAATGATCATGTCCTTTTTTTTAATCGGTCACGGTCAATTACTCGTCCGACGGTTCGTTTTAGGTTAGTCGGAACTGGCAAAATGGGCCCCTGGAAAGGCGTTCGAGGTGATCGAGCGCGGCGGAGAGTATCTAACGGGGGCGGCTTTTTCTCGATTATAATTGATTGCCCCTATAACTATCGGTCTCGGAACGGTCGTAAAATGATATTGCGTAAGCATCTTGTAAGTTCTTGAGGTAACTTTATGATAATGAAACACACAAAAAAATCCCTTGTGTGTATTCCTCATGTTTTAGGAATATAACGTATTTATTTAATAAAAAGATATTCCGTTAATTTATTGGAAATATTCTATGCAAAATCAGCAATCCTCTCATAATTTCTCCACGTTTATGGAAACATCATATGATGCCACATAATCTACTGAAGTTGTAGGAGCAAGAGATAGATGATCGCCTTCGGATTGACGTACAGATTTCGGCATAGCTATACTCTTTTTTGCTAGCTAATTTAGATATCTTTGGATTCTCTCTTCCGTTATTAGATCTCATTGCTTCTTATTTAAAACAAACTTATTAAAAAAAAAATAGGGTGTGGAGATCATAATACAATTCATAATATGTGTGAAAGTATCTCTATAGATACACAGACACGTGATTCATCTTACTACGAAATCATCAGCACGTACCACCGTGCCACTGGAGAGATACTTTCACAAATACAACATCATTGTCATATATGTAGAAGTTATTAAGACAGCGTGTAGAAGAACATTTAGCGCTGCTCATTGACTAATGTTAACATCACCAACGCCAAAACAACTATCAGTGTTTTCATAACAAGTGCAAAACTAGGCCAGGGGTTTTCATCTGATGGATACGACCGTAACTTGCAGAAACTGTATTACCGTGCTTCCACTCTTCATGGGACTAACCGAATGAAAACCATTTAAACAAACGTATAGCAAACGCCAATTAAGTTGGCGCGAGAAGGGGTAAGTTCGCGCAGGATTAGAAGTAGTGGGGAGATTTGTATTTGGTTTTACATCAAATGTCAGATAATTCTAACCTCTGAGCGTGTATGATCCCTTAGCAAAGACATTACAAAATATGTTTTGTCAAACGTCAATGACAAATGTATTCTGACAATTACTTGAGTAGTGGGGGTGGACGTTTTTAAAAACGGCTTCTGCGCACCGCCTCCTCGCGCCAACTTAATTGGCGTTTGCTATACCATCGTTTGTTTAAATGGTTTTCACTCCCGACATTTCTATTCAGATGTACCTCGAGGTTCTAATTTGGGGCCGTTTCTTTTTAATACTTTTCTTTATGACCGTCTCTGTTTACTAGATTCCGATATTTTGGTTTACGAGGAGGATCTTAAGATCTACAATGCTGTTTCATATCATTCACCAGAAAACCCAATAGATTTGTTTGCCAATTATTCTGTTGACAACAATGCAAATGTCAATGATCTTGAAATTACTTTTAATGAAAAGCTGACCTTCGCTGATTATGTTTACCAAGTTACTACGTCAGCATATCGATCATTGGGTTTCATTATCCGTACGTGTAAGGACTTCGATAACATAGCTTCACTCAAGTAACTTTTATATGCGCTAGTCGTAAGCAAGTTAGAATATGCCGTTGTCGTGTGGTATCCAATATATGATTACTATATTATTGCAATTGAATCCATACAGCGCAAGTTTCCAAAGTATTCAAGTTTATAAAGTTGATGTAGCATATCCTCCTCGTGGTTTCGACTAAAAGTTGCTCTTGGATCGTCATGGAGTTGATTCGCTAGAACCAAGATGTCTCCTAATTAGCTCAAACTTCATAAAAAATGTCATTGTTTATAAGTGCGACTCAGCTGATTTACTTGCAGAAGTGAATTTTCGAGTACCTCGTCCAAGCTCAAGAGTGAATGAAGCACTTCTACTTCCAACGGCTAGAACGAATATTTTGCTGAGGGCCCCCATGGTGCATTCTGCCAAGAATTTTAATAGTTTAAATAATTTTTCTAGAGACATTTTTCGCTTCGTTCAAGGTTTCTTTCCTGTCTTTGTCTATTCTTTTGTATTACGGTAGTTTGCTTATTTTTCTGAATTATATTTTGTTGTTAATTTTTTTCACATATGTATTATATTTATTATTTGTTTATATTGTCTGCATTGGGGCGACCTGTTGAACAATTTAATAAATATTATTATTATTTATATTATTACGTTCTCCGCCGTCTTCCGATGCCCAATCACCATTGGTCCCTGTCTTCCCATAAGTTGTTTTCCAAACCTCTCACTTTTATCTCTTAGTCGTTCACTTGTCATCCGTTACATGTGCCATACCATTGAAGTTGTTTCGTTTTGATGTCGTCTCCTATGGTATGCTTAACTCCCATAATTTCTCTTATTCCTCTCATTTCGTACTTTGTCCATTCTAGATGGAGAAGAGCTGTAGGTAAGCTCTTTTCCAGAAGTCCATTTCTGTTACAATCAAAACTTTTACTGCTTTATATTTAAGTGGCCAGACTTCAGAGCTATAAGTTGCTATGGTTTTAACAATTGTATTGTATATTAGGATCTTATTTTTTGGAGATCTTTTCATCCCAGGGCTTTTCTAGCCTCATTGTTCCTATATCGTATGTCTGTTTCCAAGGCACCGTCCTGTGACACATTCAGACCTAGATATTTGTAAGTGTCGCAATGTTTAATTGTTTGTCCATCATTTAGGATAAGGTCTTTTTGTACGCCACCTATGCGCATATATTCTGTTTTTCTGTGTTCACCTCTAGACCTCATTTACGATATTCTTCGATCAATTTGCGCCTCATTATTGTTATTATTATTATTATTATCTAAAAGGAAATTACTAGTGTTGTTCATTGTTATTAGCCAAACGACAGCTTGAAGCTGGTGCATGGATAGCGTAGGGAAAACAACACCTAAATATTGGAAAATGTGCCATTGTGACATATTTCAGAATTGCTTGCACAAATTATTCTAAGCTAGTTAGACCAGTAGACCAGATTGTGCCACCAAAAATCTGAAATATCTGACAGGTTCACTTTTAATATTTTTCTTGATGATCTTCTCTGTTCACTAGACTGCGAGTGTTGGCTGACACAGATGACCTGAACATCTATAAGAAAATTACTAGTACTGCTCATTGTTATGAACTGGACGACAACTTAAAGATGATGCATGGGTGGTGTAGGGAAAGCAGGAACTTTCTAAATATTGGCGAATGTGCCATTGTAACATATTTCAGAATTACCAGCCTACTTTTCTTAGACCAGAGTGTAGACCAGAGTGTGCTACAAAAAAAATCTGAAATAAGGGATTTGGGGATTCTGTTTAATGTGTTCCTTTCGTCTACTGGTCACATTTCTTCGGTCTGCAAGGACTTTTTGATACGACCTTAGAGTTTATCAATCCTTTGACCTTGAAGAGTTTGTTCGACGCTTATGTTTCTTGCAAATTCCAGTATGGTCCGGTTATGTAGTATCCATTTTACATTTTCCTGCATTTCGCTTTGGAAAGGATACAAAAAAAGCGCTTTGGGCTTCATCTGACATGATTAAATTGAAATAAAAATTGTGATTATACTTAATAATTTCTAAAAGGTTTGTGCAAAATTTCACGAGTTGATTTAAATTTCGAAGCAGTAATTCTTGAACCACTTTCATTCTAAATGCATGAAAATGCTAGTCTATATGTAATATACGAACTAACACTCCTATGTCGTCTAGTAGAACGTTATGGACTATGTCCTACGATTGTTCTTACTCTTTTCACATTTTCTGCTGCGCAAACTGTTTGTAGACAGCCAAAATTATTCTTTGGCAATGTAGAAGCAGCCAATCTAAACTTTCTTAGCCAGTTTAAATCATTCGACGTGTTGGGACTTTTCCTCCACTTCCTTATATGCTAAAACGAGGCCAAGATTCACGTGGCGTTGCCGTAGCTGAATCTCCATTAAAAAAATATTACCAGTAAACGTACTATGCTCACTTTATGGCAGTTGAATACTTATTGTACAAGCTAAACGCTCCACTATCTATTGGCGTATGTGTCTGAAACCAATTTTAAATCGTGTAATAAATTCTGCCGCACCCTGTGTAAAGATCAATTCCCCTTAATATATTTGGGTATAAGCTCTTCTATTTAATAGTATTCTTGTAAATAAACAATATTAAACAGTTTAAAAAAACGAATTTTCCCATATTCAAAAAATTGATATAAATTCAAAGCAAATATCGCATCTTGCTTTTTTAACAGATGCCTTCGGAGATGCCTTTTTTACGAGAGAAAAGTTGAGGAATTTAATTATTTCAACCGGCTCGGCTAGCGTGTCTGTCGCGTTCATCGGAACATATCTCTTTTCTCTTTATCGTATTCATCGACGCTCTTTGTTTTTCCGGTTGACGAAGTCGAAACCCTATCATTGAATAATTCGGAATTTATTGCGAAACGAGAGGAGCTTGGAAATTCGGCGCGACTTCTCCGAATTGAATTGCCTTTTTGCTTTCCACGGATACGAACAAGTGTACACATATATATATATTCGACGGGCGTACGTGGGTTATTTAAATACAATGAAGGATTTTTTTCGAATGAAATTATTTGTTAAACATATATTTTAATGATAATATTAGGTTTGGTGCAAATTATATTTCAGATTTATATTAACTTCTGCACTTCCCTGGGTAGATTTGTCCTTAACCCACTTTATCTATGGTAAAGTTTGTATTTGAAAATGGGGCAAAGTAAGGCTAGCACAAAGAATTACGAAACAGTTTACAAGGCCTTCACGTATGGACTAAGTTTTAAGAAACTAAAACTGAAGTTACACCTCTTCAGAAATGGCACAAATGTATTTGTTCCCACAACTTGGTCTATATCCTATTTTTTTAAGAATTCGAAGCGGCACGTATCCTGGCGCTGGACCTTTGTCTATGTTATTTTAAATAGTACGAATACTTTCGTATATGTCCAGCTCTCTCGGATTGCTTATATTTTTAATAAGTTTTAAACAATGTACCGTGATGTTATGATAGGCTTCTAATACATGACAGGCAACACTCGATGCCGGAGAACCTCAACTCGCCACAGATCTCAGCAACCAAACGTTGGTAACATTATGCTAAGGAGAATTCTGCATGAAATCCTCGAACTATATCGAGAGCAGCTGGAAATTGACGGCGATTTTTTGTTAAAAAAGTAATCTTTTCAGACGAGGCGGATTTTCATCTTAGAGACTATGTAAATAAGCAAAACTTGTATTTGAGATTCCGAAAACCCACAAGTAGTCCTAAAGAAGCTTATGTATCCTCAGAGTGTGACTATTTGGTATTGTTTTTGGCTCATTTTCTTTTCGAAAACGAAAGCAACAGAGTTACGGTCAGCGAAGGTCGATACAACGGATTTTGTCAGAATTGATGAATTGCACTTGGAAGAACTCCGATTCCAGTAGGATGTCCCTACGTGCCACACAATCCGTGCAATATTCGATCCTTTGCACTCTGAGTTCAATAATCGTGCAATCACACGTTTTGGTGATATTGCTTCGTCTGCGCTAACCAATTGGACGCCATTGGACTTTTTTGTGGAAGAATGTTAAAGTGTTACGTTATTACCCCTGATTTTACCTCGGACGTTATTAACCCGGAAATGATTTAGGCATTTAAGCACAATATTGCTCGACCTATGCTTGTAATAGAGTTTCAAATTAGCCGGAATATATTGAACTTGAACTGCAAATGAGCACTGACGAGTATTAAATTTCATTTTACATGTAAATGTCATTTAATGTGTTGCGTTAGTTTCTACAATTCGACAAACTCAATTTGTATCGGTATACATATATAGGCAAAGTGTAGATGTGAAAGTTATGTCTGTCTCCAGGATACCGTGTGAATGTTTATGAGCGAAAAATTATGTCTAACAAATTTTTCACGAGAACAAATTTGAAGCTGCTCTTGAAAGCTAACATCCACTCTTCCGAAAGTTTCTTCACCAATTTCTGCGATTTTGGCATGTATTACAGTCTTTAATTCTTCAAGCGTGCGTGGTTTTCCGTCATAGGCGCCTAATTTTAAGAATCCTAACAGTTAAAAATCGCAAGTCGTAAGATTGGATGAGGGTGGAGGCCATGGAAGATTTTCAAAGCGTAAAATCACATGATTAGGGAATACAGTTCGAACGACAGTCGTAGGAGCTCTCGCTGTATTGGCAGTGGCCTCATCCTGTTGAAAGCACACTGACGCCCAATTGCTTCCTCGTCTGCGAAGCTCAGGTGGGAAACAGATTGCAAATATGTTGACATAGCGGTCAGAAGAAGCCGTTACTGTCACTCCTTCATCAAAAAGGAAAAACCCGAAAATTCCGCACGTCCAAATACCGCACCAAACAGTCACTTTTGAGCTGTGTAGTAGTCCAAAAGGATTTTCTGAATCTTCTTGGATTTCAGAATCGATAGTTTTGATTATTTACTGTCCCATCGACATACTTTCATTTTTCTTCGAAAATGAAAGCAACAAAGATTTTTTTTAACCAGAATTGATAAGTTCCACCTGGGCAAGCTCCGATTACGTGCCACACAAACCATGCAACAATCGATATTCTGTGCAATCAGCTATTTTTGTGATATTGCTTCGTTTGTGCGAAGTAATTTGACGCCATTGGACTTTTCTTGTGGAGGGGTGTTAAAGACCGATGTTACGTTATTAACCCTGAAATAATTTAGGCACTTAAACACAATATTGCTCGACCTATTTCCGACATAGGATTTCAAACCATCCAGAATATATTGAACTTACTGCAAATGAGAACTAACGAGTATTAAATCTCACTTTACTCTAATGTGTTGCGTTAACTTCTACAATTCGACAAACTAAGTTTGTACCAGTATGCATATATACGCAAAGTATAGAAGTGGAAGTCATGTCTGTCTCCAGGATACCGTGTGTTGATGAGCCCCAATAAGAACGAAATGCATCCATACGTTCCGGGGTAGATGTGGCTTTTCACGAATTCTTCATTATCCAGAATGTACTACATAAAATTTTCAAATAGACAACATTTTTTATTCTCATAGAAATTTACATCGTTGGAAAGAAAAAACTTTGCTCCATTTTTCTACATAATCGCCACCTTTTTCTACGCATTTTTGTAGTCGGTACTTCAATTTCTGTATCTCAATGTCATAGGAACGGTGCTCCTCCTGTTTTGAATCACTTCGCGTCGGACCATCTCGATAACCGCATCCGAAACTGACGATCTTCATCGTGGACTTCCTTATGACGGGTTGTAAACGCCCTGCACCATTTTCGGAGGTGTTGAACGGTCATACACTTGTCACCATATACCTCTGTCAACTGACGATGAATATCCACGGGTGGAGTCCCTTTGGCGTGCAAAAAGCGAACTACAGAACGAATATCGCAGTTGGCGGAATCAACAATGGGAGCCTCCATCTCGGACGGCTGCTGAGTCTAGACTGAGCACAGCGCACAGCAGTGTTGCCAGATATTACCTCGCACCTTCCCGTGCAGCTGGAGCTCTTTGGGAACCTTATTTCTGGATCCACCTTCGTATATTCCATAACTTCTCGTAAGGTTTGAAAAATATTGAACGGTATCTATTTTATAACAATTTTAAAAAGTAACCAGCCAATGGTCAATCCTTTGTATTATGACAACAGTTTTAGAAAGAACACTTCGTACAAGGGCTTAAGTTCTGTACATAAATTCTACATTATTTCAAGTAGCAATCTATATATGTAAACGTGTAGTCACGTAACAATAAACCAGATTTTCTTAGTAAGGTCGTCAAATGTGATAAAAGTTGTGTTTATGAGTATGATCCCGAAACCACACAACAATCGCCACAAAAGAAGTCTTTGAAGTCTTTATCTTCACCTCGGCCAAAGAAAACCCATCAATTCGATAGTAACATCAAGTTCTTACAGATCTGTTTTTTCAATATTCATTGAATTATCCACTGAGAGTTCCAGGTGCTATGGGGGCTAAGATATGGCAAGGAAATTTCAAGAGAAGTAACATAGGAAGTACTTGATTCTCCATAGGATTCTCTTCATGTAGTCACTAATCATTGAACCATATTTTCTTTATGTAATCGTTACAGGTGACAAAAGTTGGTGCGTGTATTAGTATAATCCCGAAACTAAGCAACAATCGCCACAATGAAAGGCTCTATCTTCACATCGGTCAAAAAAAGCCTATTAAGTCAAAAGCAATATCAAGTTCTTAATGATCTGCTTTTTTCAATATTGATTGAATTATCCACACAGAGGTTCTGTCCCCAGGTCAGATGATGAATGCAAAATTTAATTTTGTCGTACTAAGGCGGTTAATAAGCGAAGATTGGTGAAGGAAACCTCAAGAGAAGGAACAACAGAGTTCTAAATCATAATTGCGCTAGGCCATTATACCTCTTCTATGATGCAGCGTTTCTGTCGAAAAACAAAACATCCAGCGTATTCACCTGACTTGTGATTTTTTCCTATTTCCAAGGATGTTCAAGTTTCAAGGATGTTCAAGGATTTTCAAGTTTAAAGATTTGACACGATAAAGGAAAAGGAAGCTGAATCACAGACGGTGCTGGTCGCGGAGCTAAGGTCGGTGTTTGAACCCCAAAGGGATCTAGTTTGAAGGTGAGGCAAATAAATTAACAGAATTAGTTTCGTCTCTTGTCGGAAAAAGTAACTTTAAAAAAGGACATGCAGGTTAGGATACAACGAGCCAAAAATGTCCATATGCTGAACTTCATATTATGGTCAAATAATATTAAGCTAATAACTAAAATAATGATATACAAAGTTATTTTTGAGTCAATTTTAACTTATGGCAAATGTCTAAGAAATAGAAGGGCGACAGAAATTGTGGAGATGGACTTTATAAGGAGAGCATGTGGAATACCAAAAAAAGGAGTGAATCCCAAATGAAACCAGAAGAATAATAAGAAGAGTATACTCAAGACCCGACGGAATAGAAAATAGACAATTAGATATTTGATACATGTATTGAGAATGGAGGTCAAATCGATGGCCAAATAGGGCATTCCAGTATGCACCACAAAACAGAAGAACAAGAGAAAGACTTGTAATAAAATGGAATGAAGGGGTATATCAAATCATTACAGATAGACCCATGGGAGGAGGCGATTGGAAGAAGGGAGGCATGTCGGTCAAAACGTGAGATGCGTCGTAGGCTGTAGAAACCCCATTATAAATTAATCTGGATTTATTCTTATTGAACAAGCCTATTTTCTTAGATTTTGTACAGAAGCTCTAAAAATTTATTTTTTAGGACTTAAAAAAACATATTTCTAAAAATATAGTCTATTTAGCTGCTTTTTTAAAATTAATAATTCAATTAATGGTTCAATTACTCTTTTATAGCCACGCTTAATATGGATTTATACCATCAAAAGACTACGCGACTTCAAGGATTTGTTACAAGCAAATTTCTAATGATTGAGATTAAACAATTTCAGTCAAGTTATTACAAAATTGTCTGTCTGGTAGTTCTTAGCGTAGTAGCTGGCAAATTATGTTATCATAGTCATCAGCATCGCTCGTTACCACTATTAAACGCTCGGTACAGCTAATACGTCCAAGATATGACGTACATCACATCAAGTGTCCACTAAATGAATCATAAACAGTCGCATCAATGTCTACCTACCTTCATTAACTATGTTGCTTGGTAAATAAGTGTAATTTGACGCTAAAAAAGGTCACACCACTGCCATGCGGTCGCACCGTTTTTCTCTTATCGTCTCGCTCTCTCCGCTTGGTGCTACCAAGAAGAAGATATCATTTACATAATTATATTGAAAAAAGCCGCCGCTCTAATGTTTGTTTTCATTATATATTTTGCCCATTTAGAGCGTATACTTTTATAAAGCGAGCTTTTTTAAAATTTGATTTGATATTGTTCGCCTTTTTTATTAGGGTTCATTAAGTTTATTGAGGTTTTTATGAAGTGATTCCTAGCCTTGTAATGGCTTTATTTGTTAAATTTATCTCAAGAACTTAGTTTAATATAACAATTAGTGTAAAATTTGTGAAGGTAACGAGGTATAATAAATTATTTTTACAAAATCTTCTAATGCAAGGGCGGATTGATATATAGGGTGGGTCAAGGGAGACGCATGTTTTTCAAGAAAGCATAACTCTGCAGATTTTTGAAAACAAAATATTTTATTTCCATAGAAACAGTCACTAAACTATGCCATTATAGAATGCTTATGAGCGAAAAATTATGTCACGTTCATGGCTTTCGAGATGGAGCTATCTGCTTTAATTTTCGAGATATTCACCAAAAAGTGTCAAGAGGTAAAAATCGTAAACCAAAAACGCTAATTTTCAGCGGAATCCGTTCAGACAGTCTTCTTTAGCGCCCCCGAAAACCCCAGGGTAGATTTTGAGTAGAAATTAGAGATTGAAATTTTTTTAAATTCGCGAAAATTTCGCCGGAATACGACATTCGATTTCGACGCGTCTCTGTATCTTCGAAACTAGCTGCCTCTAGGTAAACTATCCTACAGTGCCGGACGGGTTTTGGCACGCTGAATCGACTGGTCCAAACTGGAAGGTCTGCTTCTCAAGTTATGTCAGAATAACCGTAAATTTCGTAATCGAAAATAGCAATTTTGCAAAAATTCGCGTCGCCGTGGCGGCCAAACGGTTGGCCACACAGTGCCACGCTATATACTTGTTTTAATCCTTCTGACGTCAGCTTTAATTTACTGTAAAGCTCGTCCCGATCGGATCAGAAATAACGAAGTTATGGCGTTTTGAAAATCTTGGTATTTTTTTTTTAATTATAAAAATAGCGAGTGTCAAGAATTCGAATAATTAGCGTTGTAAAATTTAGAAAGTATATTTACATTTACATTACTTCGCGAAAATGCAATAAATTTGCAACAACTGCCTACTACGGGTGAGATATATATCATCTGTTTCCTTAATGTGACTTAAGACATTTCCACAAAGATTTTCGAAGTCATGGTCCTTAATAGCTTAGTGGTTAAGGCAATGGTCTGGCAAGCCATAGGTGTGGGTTCAAATCCTGCTGAAGGGCGAATTTTTTTTTCTATAAAAAATTCGAATAATTAGCGTCGTAAAATGTAGAAAGCATATTTATATGCTTACCTGCTGTTTTCAATCAATGCGGATTACTGTTACACTAGTACAATACATCGTCCCACATTGCGCAACTGACACAACTAACAAATAATGTAAAACTTATCGAACATCCACCAATAAGGTGGATGTTCGATAAGTTTTACGTGGTCGACGTTTCGAGTCGATAAACGAGATTGACGAAGCAATTCATCAATTTGTTGATTCCGAAAGATGACTGGCTGAAAGCTTTTCATTTGTGGAAGGTTCGATTACAGAAGTGCATTGATACTAGTGGGGAGTACTTTGAACATGAATAAATTCATTTTGCAATACGACTTGTAGTTTTCTTGTATTTCAATAATTCCAATTCGTAGAAAATTCGTGGTTGAAAAAGGATCGTCTTGTGATCTAGTTTGGTTCATATCGAAGCTAGCGATGTCTTAACAATTTAGAATTAATTAAAGACGCAAGCCAAAGGGTTGTTATGTCAATGAAATTATTATCATTAAAATATTCCCTGCGATAAATGCTTTAAAATGATATCCCACATGATATGATACGATGAATTAAATATGGCAAAAAAGTCTGGAAATTTTTTAATTTTTAAATTCGATATATTTGTGAATCATATAATTTAAAAATAGAACTAAAAACACTCTTAATAAATGCGAAGTGTAACAAAATATTTGTTGGACATAAGAGATTTATATGTAGGAAAGATTTTAAACTCTAGAGTCCTGCAAAAGCATTAAGTAGTTCGATGTTGTTTTGTGTTATTGTCATGAATAGACAGAGAGACAGTTGATAGTTGATAGTAATGTGGCGTTACGCCTCCCCAATTCAGTCGTCACAATTGTCTCGATGTTTTATAGCAGTAATTTTTTCACGTTCCAAGAGGATGTTTCTTCTCCAGTTATTTTCTGTACAGGCTCCAATAAATAAATGTCTTGTGTTTTTTTTTTGTTTTTTTTTTTGTAGGAAACGGAAGGCTATTTTCTTACAAAATCTCTGTTTGCTCCAGTTCAGAGTTGTTCTTGCGTCGTATTTCAAAGTAGCGCAAAAAATTTGAATAAATTTAAATAATTTGAATGCGGCAGGCCTGAAACTTTTTTTTATTGGTGTATTCATGATATTAAGAGTTCCTAACTTTCTAAAAAAAAAGAATTATTTAACCAAAGAGATATGTAATAAAATTACACCCTTCGTATTTCGCAAGAATACTACATTTTTTCATTTGCTTATTTAACAATTTCAGCATGCCATCCGACCCAGACCAACGTTCCATATAATCCCCGATCTCGACGGTAACTTTTTACAAAGAACACAGCGACTAGACATGGGATCTCGTTACTGACTATCCACACTCTGTTACGTGAACGTATAATTACCAGTTGTACATGAAGCGCTGCAGTCGCATTTTAAGTTTTTATCAAAACGACCTCTTTTAGCACTACTAGTCAAAGAAATAGTCGTTTGCCTCTAGGTGAATACTGTTAATGCGGTTGGTCGTCTTTTACGATAACTGAGCCAACCCGGTGACCCAATTCAGTCGACGTTTACCACGTCAGCACGTATTATTAATTACTACTTAATGTTCTAGCGAATCGGAGAAAAAGACAAAATGAAATAAAAGAGAATTGAAAGAAAAAAGGAATTTGCAATGGATAGAGATCATTAAAAGTGAATTATTCACTTCTTGTGAATTGCCTTAGATTTAAATTGTAATTTTTATTGTGATTATGTAATTTAAATATTATTAGATATGATTTCAACTACTTCAACCCGAATTATTACGTTATCTAATACAGAAATGATAGAAAATATTGCTGAATTAAAATTATAAGCAAAGCGCCTGATTTCAATCTTATCATATATATTCATAAGACTGCAAAGAGTGCACCAGGCTTTAAAACAATTAAGGATGGACTTACCTTGATATTTTGTACAAATGCAGCTGGTCACATGATTGAACCCGGACTTGTTTACCGATCACAGAATCCACGTGCTCTTAAATACAAAGATAAAGCTTGCCTGCCTGTGTTTTGGCAATCAAATCGAAAGGCGTGGGTTACGGCTGTTCTATTTACACAATGGTTTCATCAATGCTTTATTGCGGAAGTGAAAAGATATTTGGAAAAGGAAGAATTACCATTTAAAGTGCTGCTGATACTAGACAATGTTCCTGGGCATCCTGTGTCACTAGGCACAGAAGATAAAAATGTTGAAGTGCTTTTTTACCACCTAACATGACCTCATTGCTTCAGCCCCTTGATCAAGATGTCATTAGATGCTTTAAAGCCGACAGGTTTTCGAAATGCTGTATACAATGGCTAACGAATGCTCTGATATCGGGCTCATGGAATGCTGAAAGTCATTTACAATTGCTGACGCAATTCTATTTATCAAAGGAGCGATTGAGAAATTAAAGTCAGAAACGATAATAGCATGTTGGAAAAATCTGTGGAATGACATCGTTCTTAGTTCTGAAGACACACATGATATTAATTCACATCTAACAACGATATTTAACATAGCGCAGAAAATAGATGGAGAAGGATTTAACGATGTAACCCAAGAGGAACTCAGTGATTACATAAACGAAGAGGATCAAGTATTCACCAACGAGGAAGTGGAAGACCTTGTGAAATCTTCTCCAGAAGCGAGTGACGATGAGGATGAGGGTCAACAAGAACCGCCAGCATGGACGCTTGAAAAATTTTCAGCGATATTTCGAACTGCTCAAACATTAAAAGAACAGATAGTAGAATATGATCCAATAATGGAACGCAGTATAAAAATTACTCGCACTATAATAGAAGCCTTGAAATCTTTGGAGGATTTGTTTATTGAAATGAAAAGACAAAAACGACAACTACCATTAACAATGTTCTTTGAAAAAGTCGACAAAACTATCGATAATGCACAGCCATCAACATCGTTGCTTCGGATCTAAGTAAACAATCGACTGCTAACTTGGACTTGGAGGAAGATGAATGAATATGTAGCTCACGATGATAAAGTTTTTCTTGTTGTATATTTTCTTGTTGTGTATGTAAATATGTACTATGTATATGTACATATGTATGAACTTATATATTTATTAAACTTAAATTCTATTTGTGCCACAGCACAAGAATATTTATTTATTTATTGTTTATTTATTTTAAATAAATATTATATAACTTATTTTTTCTTGTTTCATTGTTTTAACTATGCTTCATATTTCATATTGTACTCGAAAATAAAGCGTTCGCTACTATCCGCGGTTTTCAGTATCCGCGGAAGACCACAGAACCAAACCCCCGCGGATATGGGGGTACTACTGTATATCCTATTTAATCTAGTGTCCCACAAGGAAGCGTATTAGGGCCAATCTTGTTTTCACTATATACAGGTGACATACCAACTTCTAAACTGACAACTGTAGCAACATAGTTGACGATACAGCAAATCTTGCATGACTTCAAGAAATCTTATAACTTTGATAAAATCCAAGACTGGATTACAAAATGATGTATGGACCAACGAATTGAAATCTATACATGTCACTTTTACATGCGACGTAAAATCTGTCCACCCGTCAGAATCAACAATAGTAAATTCCCACAAGCGGACGCCATAAAATACGTAGGCATGCATCTCGATAGGCATCTCATATGGCAGGCACACATCTTTATCAAACGCAAGTAGTTATGAATTAAACTAAATCAAAATCGGTCGCAGATTACAGATCTCTCTCGGAAATAAGCTGTTACTATACAGAACCGTTCTAAAACCAATACGTACTTACGGTGATCAGCTCTGGGGGATCGCTAGTAATTCGAATATCGAGATTTTTCAAAATAAAGTGATACGAGACATACTTGATGCCCCCAAGATATGTGCCCAACAACCTCGTCCAACGTGACATCCAGACTGACACCATACAAGAAGTTATTGCTCACCATAGTGAGAAATGAAATGACAGAGTGACACATCATCCAAATGTGCTAGGCAAACAGCTATTTAGTCAAAGCGCAGAAGTGAGACCGTTAAAAAAGATCACACCCTCTGATCTAGGAACTAAACTTATATAATGGTATTATAATCATAAATACTTAATTATGTATAACCAAATGGACAAAAAAAAATTAGTTTTAGTAGTATGTAGATTGTTTTATTGGAAACAGTCTAGTTAAGTTACACTTTTTAGTAATAAACTAATAGATTATTACTCTTATGTGGATTTCTAAATAAAGGGAGTTAACAAAAATTGTCAGATTCTTCTTTCTTCATTTCTTCCGAATTCAGATAAGATCAAATTCATGATAACTTTAATTTTATTTTTTACAATTATACTATTTGTTATAACCATTTTTGCAAGGGTTATGCATCATGGCGATTTCTAGATTATTTTGGCAGCATTTCTTGAAAACAGGCACTTCTGAAATAAATATAGAGACGATTAGGCATCTCTATAAGGGTTTGTGTGCCCCAAAGTAACAGAATGAGACCAATGCTATATTTGATTTATACTGTTGACTTATCCACCGCAGCTAGGAGCAGGACTTCTACCTCCACAGTTGACACTGCTATTCTAACTGTACATGATGACTTTAAAATAGAAAATAGTATTGGAGCAGGAGCACGATCTCAAAGAAGCGATGATCCAAGTTAGTCAAAGTAGAGACACTACAGTATTTCAAGTGGAAGTGGTCGCATTGCATCAATGCGCTGGAGAAATGATCAGACAGGGTGGAACGAATATGCTAGAGCCAGTGGATTCAGTACGAGTTAAACTTAAACTTGTATGGGATTGCGTGTGTGCTCTAAACGAACTCGTGATCACGACAAGGTGACGTACGAAAATTATAGATCTAATGAGAAGGAATTAGGAGGAATTAGCTTAACGGGCGTTGTCTACAGCCTTCATAGAGCCGGAGTCCGTAATAGAGCAGCCATTAAAATTAACTGAAAATATATCTAGAGAGAGGTAGAAAAACTCCCCAAGTTAAAGACGCAAAATAGTTCTTTAGGAAATATTTGCCTAAGTTTACAACGGACTTACTGAATAGAGAGAGAAAGTCTCTTCAGATAATAATTGGCCCCAATGTAGTCTCGACAAATAATGTGGGGTTGACGGAAAGCACGATATGTAGATTCTGACAAGAGGAAAGGGAAATCGCGAATCATCTAATATACCAATGGGAGATCAAAATTCTAAAGCATAACTATATTTAGAAGAACAGCACTCGAAGCTGCTAAGCTTAATTAAAACATCAATAGATCTAGAAACTTAAAAGTAATCTAATCTAACTGCATCCAGTCACCTGTAAAATAACCTAAATGCCATACAATCATGGCTAAAGAAGTATCGTATGAAAGGAAATGCATGTTCAAGTGACTTTCGCGATAAAAAAGACACGTGTCCTCCTTTCAATCTAAAAAAAAACAATCGACTCAAACTGAAAACGGTAAATACTTAGCTCTCCATTTAGATCGTAGAGTCACTTCGCGTAAACATATATTCACAAAAGCAAAACAACTGGGTCTTAAATTAGGAAAACTGTACTATGTCTTTAGAAGAAAATCTTAACTGTCACTTGAAAAGAAACTTATGAAGCTATTTGGACTTATCAAATTCAAACATTGAGATATTAAAAAAATTGCAGTTAAAAGTGCTTGTGATTTTCATTAATACACCGAAATTTGCACCAAGGAATCTGATGAGGCGTCATTTGTAAATGAAAACAGTTAAACAAGAAGTGCGAAACTATAGTACTGAGTAATAACAGAGGCTCAACACCCATCTGAACAAGTTCGAAAAATCATTGTATATAAAAATTGTAATCGTAGACTTAACCGATACAACACCGCAGAACTTATCACTAGGCTGATGCCTAGTTATAAGTTCTGCCATTTTCCAATGTTCAGTAACAATCAATGATGGTTAAACTTTATTGAAGACGTGTTATTACACATTCTCCTGTCCATGTTAATAGAACTAATTTTCCTTACAATTTGCTAAATCTTTTCAAATAGATTTCAATATTCTGTAGTTTCAATAGAAAAAGTTTTATGTGCGTAAGCAAGTACATAACTGGAAAAAGTTAAGTAAGTGATAGCCAATATTAAATGAAAGAATATAATAAAATGATCAAAAGTTTGAAATGACGTACAAGTGAGCACATTGTATATGGAAATCTAGTTATTTTCAACAGTTAAATTTTCACAATATAACAAATAGAAATTTGTTTCTATTTGTTAGAAAATAAATTAACAATAATAATAAATAATGCAATAAAATTTATTAAAAAAATATCCTTCCTATTTTGCGCTTATACTAAACCACTGATGTGTCCGACCAGTCGATGTTATAAAAGCAGAATAAAGGCAGAACTCCTGATTTTAGAATAATAAATTTTGCTTATACAAAACAGGTAGAAAACTTTATAAATTGCGCTAACAGATAATCTACATAAATTTAAATAAAGTATAAATTAAAGTGACGTATTGATTATTAAGAATAAGCTTAAGTAATTAAGAAAAAAAAGGATAACGGGAATTTCAAATAAATACATAGATAAACGATGTGGTATAACTTACTACAAAGCAGAGTAATAGAATTTATGTACATTGCGCGACATAAAACACATACAACTCTTATGAGCACAAAATCAGAATTTTTTAATTACGTAAACGGGACAAATATATTCATATTGTCACTTACAGACTCCATAGGTTATACAAACATTGCTTATACTATTTAACTTAAGTCAAATAAGACAAGTCAAATTTGATAAGCCTGGTTTACATTGATATGTTAGTGTATGGTTTTAGGGATCAAAACCCAAAATTACAACGGTAAAACTAATTCATCGAAAACCAGGTAACACTAACAGAAGTGTACCAAAGATCAATACCCAAAATATATAGCAAGAAAACTATCTACAAAGAGATAGGAGCAAAACGAAACGCAGAAGGCGAAAATGACACAAAGTCAAGCGAAACTATCGACGCTCGGATTGAGTGACGGCAGAAATTCGTTAGCACAACAACAACCAACACAACACACTATGTCAACAGTTGCTCGGCCTAAACCACCACAGAGGCCCTTCGACATTCGGTCGGTACGGGAATTACAAATAACGAGAACAAAAAAACATCAAAATAGACAGACTTCTGTGAAGCAGAAGCAGCTAAAAAAAAACAGGATAAACTAAAAAGGTATATTACTAACGTTAAGGGATGCAATTGGATAAGGAAAAATAGGTTAGAATCTAAAAGGTAGGATATGAGTAACTGTGACACTGTGTACTTACGAGTTCCAACAAACCTTCAGTCGTTACGCCATACGATAGGGAAACAAAAATCTTCAATCTGGCCAAACAAAAAGCTAGTACGATAAAGTATTACAAAAGTTTAAAGTGCAGCGGCGGCCTACCACCACACTGATACGGTTGAGGACCAATAAACCAAAAATCTATAACAAACAGAGACACGTCCATGACCGAAAAGAAAAAGTCGCGATTGCAAAACGAGGGGTGTCGATCTCAGCCCTATAAGAAGCCGAAAGGAATGGACGACGGAATTTATTGAAGTCCACCCCGCTTCTTTACACGAAAGTGTTGTCAAAATCGAGAAGAAAAAAAAAATGATCACATCAGAGATGTATCCAAAGTCCTAAATTCGAATATCCTTCAGAGTCACACTCAATGGTCTAAAAGAGAACGGTAAAGCAGCATAACTGCAGGAAAATAACAACCCACATGCCAAATATAGACCCAAAGTGAAAGAACTCTAAAGAATAAAATACAGCAGTCAAAATCGGTATACAAGTTAACTAACTGTTAACGTCGTAATCGGTATATCATTCAGAATGGATAAAATCCAAAAGTCAAAATCAAACGTCCAGTACGTATAAGAGTTTACAAAACCCTCACTCGAGGAAAACCTACATGGTACGATAACACTCTATACGACAGGAACAAAGCAAACTGGTTAGATCTGTGTGTAAGTGCGAACTCCAAATCCTCCAAATAGAGATGCTACAACAGCAAATAGAACACACTATCAACAGCTCTATACCTTAAAACGTCCAAACTCCATAATATAATAGTTAACCAATCTACAAGATTGTTAGCAGAGTCAACACAATAACAAAAGCTATCCTAAGATTATATAAGCCATAATCTTTTAACGGATACGCCAGTATCAAGAATCGATAAATGTATCAGCAAATTCTCGCAGTCCAATCCAAACTTGGAATAACAAACTTATCTCAAAATAAGTACAACAATACCTAGCACAAACAGCTAGAACCAAAACATACCAAAACAAAAGAATCTGCGATACAAAAACTTGTCAACACGAAAACTCGATCTTGAACAGACAAGCAAATGTCACATCAATAAATATAGACAAAATCGGTAAACGGTACGACAAAATATTAAGAACTAACTTCGACTAGGAATAAATGCAAAGTTACAGATGGAAGGAAACTGTATTCCACGATTCCGTTTAGTCGCCTTTTACGACAGGGCGGATTATACCCGTCTGAGTATTCTTCTGACCCCCAGACAGGCCGTAGATACATATAGAAGATGGAACGAATAAAACTGATCATGACTCCTTTTTGTCGCCTTTTACGACATGGCAGATTATACCAGACTGAGTATTCTTCGGGCCCCCAGACAGGCCGTAATCATATACAAGATGGAATGAATAGACACGCAGGACTTCTTTCTGTCGCCTTTTACGACAGGGCGGAGTGTAGGTTTAGTGTAGGGTTTTATATGTCGGCCAGTGTACCTGATAGACTAGGTTGTAGTGGTGCTAGCTGCGTCTGCCAAGGATGTAATGATGGCGTCTCGATTACTAAATACTTCAACCACCTCTGTAACACAGAGTCGAGTTACACAGGTAGCGTCAAGCTTGTGTGGCGACGGTATGCTAATTGATAGTTCAAGATGCTTTCATTCCTTACTTTCGAGATGACATAACGGGGTTTCTTCTAATAGTATTGCTCGGACAATACGCAGCAATAAGTTGACAATAAAGATAAGTGATAGGTGAAATAAATAGTTTATTTTGAATATAACGAAATTGTGCGAATTTATGAAAAATGGTGCAATAGGAAAAAAAACCCTTTTCGAGTGTAACACACTCAAGTAATATCAAGAAATAACTAAAAGAATAAATAAGAATAATCTCAGAAGAAGTTACAAAAGTTTTCTTTACAAAATCTTTGTCAAAATCGTATTAAAGTCTGTGAATCAATCAAATATTATTTATCAACTTAATTATCTAGTAAATTTCCGAATTTATTTAATACCTTCTTATCTTTTTTACGATCTCACGTTCTCATTACATTACTAAATTACATTTTTTCATAATACTACAAGTTGTGTTATGCAACAATGTATATCCTTCTCGGCATCAACTTTATTCGGTCGTTTTGCATGCTTGAACTAAAAACGACCTGGTCTGTACCAAAAAGAAGATAATCACAAGCAAAAAAAAAGAGAAGGAGTCCACATGATCGTCCGACCAGACCAGGGAATGCGTTTTAAAGCGAAAAACGGCTGTGCGGCTGTGATGCTCGGGTTCAACGACACGTCGAAGTGTTTGCCAAATGTTCTTGGCATCCGCAACTGGTGTTCGGTATTTCTATATTCATGTTTATATGCACCAGTTAATTAACGTGGGTGGACGATATGCACACAGACGCGCGCACAAATGTACCCGAAGACTATAATACATCAAAGTTCGCGGTCCGTCCTTTATACAGAAATTAAATCTCGACGGCTTCCTTTTACCGATCCGAAATATCTTTGAATTCGTCTTATTGTGCGTGTCTTTGCGGTAACGCTGTAGTGAGTTTACGTTCTGTTACAAAATCCCGATTGTTCTTGAGGGAATATTTCCGTGTTCGCCGCTTGGTGAGAGAGAAATTACACTTTTGACAAGAACATCTTCAATTATTGATCTTTTTTTCTACATAAAAAGCTTTTCAAGATCTTTGCCCATAAGTCTACCGAGTAAAATCTTAATACATATTAGTCATGTGACAAAAAGCACAAAAAATAAACCTTATATTCTAATTTTACATGCTCCCACACATTTTAATATAGCTACATAGACTGTTGTTTTATTTGTCGGTAATAGTAACACAAATTTTAAACAATATGTCTGTTCACAAAGCTTTTGGTAGCGATATTAAAACAGAAATTAAGATTACTTTTTCCAGTCTCCCTTAAAATTCGTCCTTTTTCTACTGACGAAATTAATTCAACCGATGCCCGGTTGAACCCGAACTGATTGAATTCATCAAACATCGTGGAGAATGGTTGAGAAACGTTTATAACAATATCGTTGATACTGAAGACATCCCTAGCATTTTCCGGAAAGCAAAGATTCTAAAAATATTAAAACCTGAAGTCCCAGGAAAATCCTGAAAGCTACAATCTATAGCTCTCTTGTCTGTTTGCTATAAACTTCTCAAAAGGCTTATCTACAATAGAATGGCACTCACCGTCGACAAGATTTATGAGGAGCAAACCAGTTTCAGTTTGCTGTGCCCAAGTCTTGGTGTTAATAACGCATATTAAAACAGGTTTTCAGAAGAGCCCGAAAACATCCGCTGCTTTTGTCGATCTCTCCAGTACCTGTGACACAGTCTGGCGGATTGGGAGGATTTTTAAATTCCAAAACGATCTCAAGTTAAGTCAACTTATCCAGAATACACTGAGTAATAGCCGAATCGCAGTCTACCTAAGCAATTGAACTAGCAATGACAAAACCTTGAAAAATGGCCTTCCTCAAGGTTCGGTTCTGGCCCCTCTAATGTAAATGTTAAACATTTACACCAATGATCTCCAATTTACGAAATCATGAAAATTTCTCTATTCAGACGACCTGGCTTTATACATCCAAATCAAGAATTTAGAGTATGAAGAATTACAACTAAAGATCTGCAAGTTTTAGACGAATATTCTAAGAAATCGAATCACGTGCCTTTAATTTGTGTAACAAAAAAGCCAACAGAGAGCTAAATGTTAAGTTTGGTGGTGGTCAGATCAATCACAACCCCCACCTTAAATATCTGGGCGTAACGTTAGACCAGTCTCTGACATTCAGGCAGCACTTTTTTAAAACAAATCAAAAGGTGAAGACCCGTACAAATATATTATATAAACTTGCGAGCAATTCGTGGAGAGACCTTGCGAGCAGGAGCCATAGCACTAGCTTACTCTTCTACTGAATACTGTGGTGTTGTCTGGTTTTGAAGCTCTCACACCAAGCTAATAGATATACCAACTTAACGATACAATGAGTATTGTTACCAGTGCTGTTAGATCCACACCTACTCTGACTACCGATTTTCTCTAACATTGCCTCGTCGGATATCAGAGTCCCACTGCAGTTCAAAATGAATGGGCTAAGATGGCCAACGAAATTGATCTGCCCATACAGAATGATTTGAAGAGCGCCCCAGAGCCCAACTAAAATCTACAAGATCGATTTGGTTAGATACCTCATGAGTGTGATGATTACTGGACAGCCCTCCTCGAATAACACCTTGAATTGAGGAATAAAGATTTAATTTCTAATTCTTCAGAACCTCTGTCGGTCGTACTCCTCCCACATAGGCAATGATCTCAATTAAATAGGTTTACAGCCCCCGAAGGACGCGCATAAATGAAAACTAGTAGATACTAGCCTCTGCGCATCACTTGTCATGCGAAATTAATACAATATTAGTGGGCATTTCTATTACTAAGTGAATTGGTAATGGATTTTCCTAGGATTTATAAATCTATGCATACTAATTTATCCACTACCTCTCCTACCTGCCTGCCTTTAACCATGTTCATCACCATGTAGGAATCGGCTATGCTAGTTCAAAGATGTCGGAACTTTGTCTGTAAAATTCGCGACTGCGTTTTGGATATTTGCGAAACACTGCTTTTGTATACGCTATTAAACTATCTTACCTCTGGATAACGCCTCGGAATAGTTTCCACCACGAGATGTAAACCAGGGATTTTACACATCATCATGTAACAAGTTACGATAATCCACCACCAATCATAAACATAAATATTGCTTTTTACATTACGACACTAATTATTCGAATTTTTCTATGGAAGAAATTCGCTTTTAAGCAGGATTTGAACCCATGTCAATGGTTTGCCGGACCACTGCTCTGTCACTAAGCTATTAAGAACTGGTTCTGAATACATCGTGAAGCCTTAAGTTACATTAAGGAAACATATGTTAATATTTTTGCATTAAGCCGGCACTTGTTGCAAAGTTTCGCGAAGTAATTTGAATTAAATATTGCTTTCTACATTTTACGACGCTAATTATTCGAGTTTTTCTATTGAAAAAATTAGCCCTGCTCGTTAGATAGGCTATATGTGGGCAAGCGTTATCGTGTACGAGAATAAAGCCCTTGCTCTATTTATTCATATGGCCGACATAATCTTTCAAAGAAGCTCACAATTAATCGTTCTTCTTGCTTTGAGAAAACTCAACGCAAATTGGTCCAATAGCGTCCCAGAATACAGTCGCCATTTGTTTGCTAGCCGGTGGTTGAGTTTTGAATTTTTTGAGCGGAGGTGAGCTTTCTTGTTTTGTGGGATTTAATGTACCCAAGTCTTATCAGATACTTGACAAAAGTGGTCGCTTTCATACTCGTAGCGAAGTTCTTTGCAAACCTGAAGTCGTTTCTGCTATTGTTCCGCGGAAAATTGTTTTGGAGCATCTGGCCTTAACTTTAGTAAATCTAAGCTAGTCGTGGACAATAGTGTGAACACTGCCAACACTAGTATATATAATCCTAGCAATTTCTTTCATAAATATTCGCCTCTTGCTCAGGATCCTACTAGTAAATTTTTTTAATCTTTCCAAGATTCACAGGAGACGCTGGATGAGCAGCATGCGGTAAGCTCGACACGCGTTCACGATCATCCTGGAAGAATTTACGTCTTCGACTGTCCTGAGTGATAAACACTCTTCTCCAAACTGTTTATGAAGTCTCTGATGAATAACAACCGCTTTTGCACCTTCATTGAAAGAAAATTTAATAATCATACGTTACGAAACAGAATTTGACACTTTGTTGCTTGACATTGTTAATACAACTGACAGAATAGACACAATCAATTTGCCATTTGCTTATGGCGTTAGCTAACATGCCTACTTCGATGAACATAAAACATAAAACAAGGGATACTGCTTATTTTCAGAAAAAAATGTAGATCAAATTTGAATTGCCCCCGTATATGATGTTTTAGATAACACTGAGTTCTATCTTCGTCCGATCTTCCTAGGAAAACTTTAATGTAAATGGTAGGGATTATAAAAAAGGACATTTTTAAACTAGGCAAGGATGTTTATATTAAACTATTACGATAGATACTTTTCTCAATCTTGACGAACAAAGCAAATAAGTTAGGTAGGTAATTAAATTTAAATATCAAAATGAATTTCTAACAATATCTCTGATACTTCGATTAAAATTTTCTCCGGTAGGGTGAAGATATATCCTGCAACTTCGTCTTAATTTTAACTTCCATCCCACCCGTATACTCCCATCTAATTCCTAATAATCTCGACTCTGTTCACGCTACAACTCCGCGTTCAGATCCCGGACGTCCGTCAGTGATAACTCGATTACGGCAGATTACATTGGCGATAACGGAAGTATACATTACTGCTGATTAAGGGCGTACCATCACAACATCATCACTACACGCACTACGACAGCAATACCATCTATGTGGGTCCATGCATAACGCTCCCATTAGATTAAACATGTCGATAGGTATTCCTTTCCACCCGATATTAGAATAACGCGAACTGGGAAGGCACTCGCTCGAGATTAAATTGGCTGTTGGTCGATGTTACCCCGATGTATGTAAATACAAATGACGCTGTTATCGAATTTTGTATGTATAGGGTATTTTGTAATGAATGTCATTTGAATCGAAATGCTTTATGTATAATTTGTTCTTTTTTTGCATGGCTATAGAATGCTGAATTTTGGAAGTGTTTAAAGCAATTTCTATGTATGATTCCCACAATGTATTTTGGAAGAGTGTAAAGGGTTAGGTAAATGTATAGATCCATTCAAATATTTTTGATATGACTATGGTGTATTCCAAGGAGAGAGAGACAAAATTCCGACAGACCCCCAGCCCTAATTACAACCTATGCATTAATTTTACGCGCTAAATTTAAATTTGAAAATCTGTCTGAAATATGAAATCTGTAGCAAATTAAATTGTAAATGGATTGTTCAGAGATAAAAAAACACATGTTATTTCTTAAAAAAGGTATATAACCCCTTACCACAATTATTAATCGTATCCTAAATACGTATTTCGACAACTAAGTTGTCATCATCAGTAGGTATACCTACTGATGTCGAAATACGTATTTAGGATACAATTAATAATTGTGGTGAGGGGTTATATACTTTTTTTTAAGTTTTTACTTAACCACAGTCTCCAAAGAAAGACTTTACATGTTATTTCATTTATTTGTTGAAAAAAAAGGTCAAATAGTACATGTCCTTACTGATAAATATTGTATCTAATACATAATATGCAATAGTATAGGAAATAGCTTAAATTCTGTAACTGTAACAGTGTATGGCAATTAATTCCAATTAAAACAGATTAACAAGTTAATAACAAAATTATCTTATTTTATAAATTATTTGAAGATTCTTGAATTCAGTCTGACGTTGGTAAAGAAATGGAATCATCACTATCACTGTCGTCTCCAAGAAAAATTATGAATGGTTCATGGATAATTCCATCAATATCCTTCATCCGAGCTTCTTCCTTAATAACATGATTTATGCATTTTTGCCACGTTGTTGCAGTTACATTATTGGTAGCATTATGTAAAAGTTGCTAAACTTAATTTAATTTAAAAGTTCTATTTTTTTGCAGTTACCTCATTTTTTATTTGTGCCCACACAAGTTCAATCGGATTCAACTCGCAGTGGTATGGAGGTAAACGAAGGACAGTCTTGTTTTTTGACTTCGCAATTTCATCGATTACATATGAATAGTATTTACTTTTGACCATATTTACTAAATGCAATAATTCTGCTCTAACCATATCCTCCTCATACTCTATCTCCCCTTATTTCGTAACCAATTTTGTATGTCTGCTTTTCTCTACAATGTTGTTGGTGTCTTTTCAGCCTGTCGGCTATGATACGCTGCATTATCCATCACTACGACTGCATTCTCTGATAGATAAGGTAATATATTAGTGAACCAATCCTCAAACATTGTGGTATTCATTTGGTCGTGATAATCAGAGATTTTCTTCCCCTCAAACAGTAACAAACCATTTTCGATAAAACCATCCGAACTGCCAATATGTAATATTATCAGACGACGTCCTTTACCACACGTATTTTTTAATCCTGTTGTAAGTCCTTCCACAAAGGCCTGTTTATGGCTTAAAACACTTGTGCCCATCCATACCTTTTGCACTGTATGGCCCTCATTCAACCAGGTTTCATCTAAATATAAAATTGGTCTATTCTGGAGTCTGTATAATGAAATATCTTTCAGATATTGTCGTCTCCATCTTACGATATCATCTCTCTCAGTAAGAACACTGTTTCTGCCACGTTTAAGATATCTATAATATTTAGTACACTTATATTTAGATATACAAGGTGACACTAAAAAACGAGAACTTTTTTACAATCCAATAAAACTAGAACTGATGAAGGAAATAAATTTTATTCATAGTAATTGAAACCTTAAAACTTGCTATTTACGAAACATTGATGGAATTTATCATTTTTTAAAAATTACGTCCTTTAGATGGCGTCCCGCTGTATGAATACATTCTTGAAATCTGCTGTTGAGATTCCCAATAGACCGCTGCAAAATCTCAACTGGGATACTCTGAATTTCATCACGAATTCTCTATTTTAACTCATCCAGGGTTTTTTGTCGAGTCGTGTACACTTTACTCTTGAGGTAACCCCACAAGAAAAAATCGGAATCGGATTAATCTGGCGATCTAGGGGACCAGGTAATGTTACCGAATCTTGAGATCACACGGTTGTCGAAAAATTCTCGCACAGCTTCCATTGATTGCCAGTGTGTGATATCGCTCCATCCTGTTGAAACCAAGTTTCTTGAACGTGTGGAAAGTTGGTCAATTCAGGTGTAACGAAAGTTTGTAACATCTCCAGTTAACGATCCGCATTGACAGTTACTGTATTTCCCTGTTCATTTTCACAAAAGTACGGTCCGATAATCCCATGTGATGACACTGCACACCATACAGTCACTTTACTAGCGTGTAAAGGGCGCTCATGAACTTGATTAGGATTTGTGTCTGCTCAGTAACGGTAGTTCTGCTTATTCATATAACTTGTGAGATGAAAATGAGCTTCATCTGACATCCACAACTTGTTTAGGAATTCATCGTCATTGTTTATGTTTGTTATCATTTGTTGACAGAATCGTAATCGTAACTGGTAATCGTGTTCATTCAGTTGTTGCACTATCTGTAGCTTGTACGCATGAAATTTTAAATCTAAATGAAGAATTCTGTGGACACTCTCCCGGGACATTCCAACTGCAGCTGCTTGCTTACGAATTGAACGACGTGGGCTCCGTACGACAGACTCGCGTACAACATCAATGTTCTGTGGAGTACGAGCACTTCTTGGTCGTCTTGTTGGTTTCTTCTTTAGGGCAGATCCAGGCTCTTCAAAGTTATTAATCCAACCTTTTATGGCGTGTTTTGACGGAACGGCACCACCATGACGTACTAAATTATAAAAACGTCGAAACTCCCTCTGCGCAGCTTCCAAACTATCATTGTTTTTAACATTTTATGGCTAACGCACGCTGTTGCCCATGCCGTTGATAACCCGATATACTGTTGATCTTGAAATTCCTGCAATCATATCTTGTAAGACGGAGATATGTTATATATGTTGCACTCTATAAAGTTACCTAGCACTTGAGAAATCTACTTAATCATGCCATCTCTTCTCATGTCGGGTGTATCCGTCACAAGTTGTTTATAAGCATTTATTGCTGTTTGCTTTTTAACACTACTCAAATGACTTGCTTTCTCTCGTTTCCTTGGAGGAGAACATACGTCTGTGCTTTTAGCAATACTGGTGCTGGGTCCTACACCACATCAGCAGCTACAAAATTATAATTTTACAAGAACTGAAATTCTCTTATTACATATTACTTACATAATCTATTAATCTTCAAATCGAAGCTATAATATGCGGATAATAGTTAGAGTAACATAATATTGATAATAATTTAATAATATAATAAGAAACGCCAACGTGATATAAACATGTCAAAATATTTGACAATTGATGGCAAAAAGCGAATGTTCTACTGTGTTATTTTGCCTTGCTCTGGACCAATAAGAAACAACTGTCGCTTGGGTCTGTTCAGAATTTTTTCTCTCCTTTTTTGGAATATACCACACTTGGATTTTAAGACTTTCCACAATTAATTAAATGCAAATCCGGGATTCGATGAGTATATTTAGATCCGAATCAGAGTTCTAGTTTAGCCGGAAATGATGTTAACTTTTTTATTTTAAATAAAGCAGCTCCTGGGAGTTCCGCAGTAATAAAATTTAGCACCTTTTTCACAGAGATATTTAATTAAATCTAATAATGCAAATTTCATTGAGAACAAGAAAATATCAGTTAAAAAATTTTTTGAAATGAGGACCGCTTGACAATATGCAAATCTGTGAACAAATTCTTGAATGACATTTGCCAAAGCCACCTCACCTCACGAATTAATTACATTTCCTTAATTTATACCATTTCGTATGTGTCTTCCTATTTATTTATAAACTTTTATATCTTCTTCTATTAGTTAGTATCTATACTAAATATAAGTCTCAATTTATTTAGACTGATATTATTATGCATGTAATTTCTATTACAAGTCTGCTGCATATACCAGCGCACTAATGCACGTGGACAACTTGGAGTAATCGGTATTATTAAGAGCCTGATTTATATGTCTACACTTAACGATCGTTGTTGATTGAATAAAAAGATAGCATGCGTCGTAAATTTAAGAGCTTAGCCCGTCATATCCGCTAAGTAGAAAATTTTATTAAGGAGCCGAGGGAAGGAGGAAGGGCACCGGATAGTCTGTCGCGGCATCGCAATCTGCTTAACGGGCGACGTCGTCGATATAAAGGCCTTCATCTCGAAGGCCGTTCCCTGCGATATGGGCTCGTAAAATTTATGCTCATGTAAAGTGAAATATCTATCAAACGATCGCTATACGTGAGAAATACGGCAGTTTTTTCATTGTTTTTAAATATTTTTGTTATTTTCTGAGAAAAAAATCAATTCCTTTGGACGCTAGAAACAACGACTAGAGGATAAATATACATTCGTGGCAAAAGAAAGAAATGCAAAAAGCATAATAGACTATACAAGCTGTCCCGTATCGTTATGTTCAAATTTTAGGAGTGTAAAGTAGACTTCATTTCAATTAACAAAAACGCAAAACTTGTATATCCATTTTTATTTGTTTCAAAGTTACAGATCTATGAATGTGATTTTCAGATCATGAAAAAAATTTAATCCTAAAGTCAATAAAAACTGATTTTATTTAAAAAAGTTCAATTAATAATATTTTCAAAATGTCCACCTCCTGGTTGAATGCAGTCTTGTGCCCGTAAGCCAACAGAAGAAGCACTTATCCGAACTTCATACTAGTTTTGTCGGATTTGCTCGGCAGCCAGGTGAATACGATCCAACAACTCTTCTCTTGTGTTCGAAACTTGCGCGTAGATTAAATTTTTCATGTACACCCATAAATAAAAGTCAAGGGGATTAAGATCGGGTGATCTGGGTGGCCGTGCAACAGGACCACCTCGACCAATCCATCTTGGATAATTGACGTTAACCCAATTTCGGACAGCAATTCCGAAATGTGGTGGTGCCTCATCCATGTGAAACCACATATCTTGTCGAACATTCAGTGGAACATCCTCTAAGAGACGTGGCAGTTCGTCAATAAGAAATTGAAGGTAATTGTCCGCATTTAACCTCCAAGGAAGAACGACAGCACCAATCAACAAGTCATCGATTAGGGCTGCCCAAACGTTAATAGAAAATTCAGATGGGCGTATAGCTTTGGGATTTTCTGATGACCACCTGTGCAGGTTTCTCAGATTTGTAACACCACTTCTCGTGAACGTAGATTCATCTGTCCAGAGGACTGTTCTGCAGAAATTAAAATGAAGCCGTGACTGTCTTAATATCCAGGTAGAATAAACTAGACAAGCATAGTGGTCTGCCTCAAGCAAACCGTGTCCCCTGCGATAGTGATATGGATATAAGCCCTCACGTTTTAAAATTCGCCAAATTGTCGTTCGCGGCACTCCTAGTTGTCTAGCGATTCGACGTACACTGAGTGTAACAATAGATCCTTCCTCTAAGTCTGCTGGCAAATTTACTCCTCGGTCGAAAAGATAATCATGCAGTCCGCATTCCCGAAATTGTCTGTGTACTTCCAGAAACGTTCTGTAATGAGGAATGCGCCTATCGGAAAACCGATGTCGGTATTCAATAACTGCTTGACGTGCACTGCTGTTACAGTAGCCATACACAAAATGCATGTCCGCATACTCTTGAGAAGAAAATCGGTAAGGCATTTTAAATAAAGAAAACGTGTCCACTCACTAATAAGCTGTTGTATGAACTGAAACGTAACGTAATCCTTTATTAAAAAATGCAACGTTAACAGTCATCTAAACATTTGTTTATTATGATATTCATGGTTCAGCACTTGCGAAATAAGTAAGAGCCTTCTTTATCATAAATCAATTTCCAGTACTCTTTTTTTGTAGATCTCCAAGAAATTACTGTATGCACTACGACACGTGTTTATTTATTTCAGGATAACATTTTATTATGCGACGTTAACAATCACAGGCCTGTTATTGAATCGTATACTTTTTTTTAAATAAAATCAGATTGTATTGACTTTAGGATTAAATTTTTTTCATGATCTGACAATCACATTTATAGATCTGTAACTTTGAAACAAATAAAAATGGATACACAAGTTTTGCGTTTTTGTTACTTGAAATGAAGTCTACCTTAGAATCCTAAAATTTGAACATAATAATACGGGACAGCTTGTATATGTACTTTGATTAATTTAATAATTTGATACATTTTGGTGCAAATGCAGTAAGCTGGGCTAATGTTTCATAATGAGGCAGTGTTCAAAACAATTTTGCGCTAAATGAGAAAAGTTTTTGAAGGCACGTTATATAAGACGTGCCTTCAAAAACTTTTCTCATTAGAGACGGACATGCTTTTTTTGAATGGTTGGTGGCAGTGCACGTAATCTGTCACAAACGAACAATTTTGATAGTTTGGTTATGTCATGTAAATGTGTGTAATAATTAGAAATTTAGTTTTTGACAAAATATTTATTACAATAGTCAAAATTAAAAGAAAATAATACTAAAGCAGATGTTGGAAATGTTGACCATTATTTTGAAGACAAAGTTGAACTCTACGCTTCATGCTTTCAAAACCATTTATTAGGATTTCTTGGGTTATGTTAGCACAAGAATTCACAATAGAATTACGAAGCTTTTCGATTGTGTGATATCTGGTCTTGAAAATGGTATTCTTTAAATATGGAAAAATAAAATAGTCTAAAATTACCTAATCTGGAGATCTTAGAGGAAAATTAATAATTCTTGTATCGAAAAATTCTTGTAAAAAAGCTATTATTTCTCGAGATTTGTGCACTGGTGCACTATCTTGGTGGAAATATCCTTCCATAAGTTCATCATCATGAACTTCATTATTAAAGCTAATTAACCATTAATAAATCTTTCACCAGTTATGGTTTGATTAAAAAATCTAGGCCCAATAATTCGTCTTCTCGAAACTGCTAGTCAGACGCCTATTTTTCGTGGATGTAGCCTAGTTTCCACTAATTCATGAGGGTTTTCTGCAAACCAAATTCTCATATTTTGCCTGTTTAAATATCCAGAGAGATGGAACCAAGCCTCATCCGAAAATATGCATTTGTCGTAGCCGTCACTATGACCATAAAATTAACATGTCCTGTAAAAGGAAAGCTATCGAAAACGTGTTTAAAAAACCTGCGAAAATTACATGGCGCGTACTACAAGAAAATCTACTGTCAACGGTTACTACGATTGACGTTGCTTGTATTAGGAGAATTCTCTATAACGCTTGCCGGAAACAGCAGCCCGAGTTGCCGAAGATCATTGAAGATACTTTTAGAATTCTGGAAGAGATCACCATTGAAATTTTAAGGAAGAATCTTTTATACTTATTAACAGTAAAGTTGACTAAATAGTTGTTTTTGATTGTAAATCTAATATCAAGTTTTTTCAAAAGGTAACACGAATTTATTTAGACGGTACCCATAATCATTTCCGCAGTTCTTTTGTCAATTTTTCACTATTAGTGGGTATTACAGCGGACATTATATTCCATTAATTTTTTCCGTTGTTGCCCGATAAACGGACAGAGACATATATAAAATTACTTAATTTGATAACGGATAACTTTAAAAAGAATTTTATCGGAGTAGACATTCTGGAAGTTGTAATTGATTTTGGAAAAGGTATTCACAAGACTATTCAACAAACTTGGTCATTATCGAAAATAATTAGATGCCGGTTTCATCTCTCACAATCTTGGTATCGTAAAATCCAAGAATATGGCTTGAGTTCTTAATATAAGGATGAAAGTTCTAAAATCGGAAATGGTTACGAATGACCTTCGCCCTTGCTTTTTTAAAATCTCATGAAGTCAGCAATTGTTTTGTATTGGATTTGCTATCTATTGCACTGGACATGGGAAATATTCCAAAATATACAGATTATTTAATAAACAATTATATATTAGAAAATTCTTTATTTCCTCCATATATTTGGGCCGAAAATTCAGCGGAACTTACTTGCACTACCAATGCTTCTGAATCGTTCTACAAGCATTTTAGCGACTCCTTTTACAAAACTCATGCAAATGTTTTTATTTTTAAAGGAAAGCTTAAAGAATTCCAAACAGAAACTTACGTTAAGTTACAGAGTGTGCATTTAACTCCTAAAATTCATAACATCAATGTCAAAAATTGCAAAAAATTCATGGCAAAAACGAAATAATCAGAATGCATTTTATTAAATGTATCTCTTTCCATTGTGGTGTTAAAGATTAAAATTAGTATATGGATAGATTTAAGGTTTATGTTACATTTTACAACTTAACATTAAGGTATTTTCTTTTAGTTTGTATTCTACAGTTTTTTTAATAAATTCTAAATTTTAATTAACCATTTTTATTTTATTATTTATTAACCGGGACCCAATTTACACATATATATCGGGCATCTGGAAACTGTGGGAGGCAATTTACCTATTGTTAATAGTTGCCCTTTATCTCGGGAGGCAATTTACCTGTATAATTTTAACTACTAGTTTTATTTTCATTTTACCTACCTATTTTACCTTGGTAATCCGTACATGTGGCTTTCCGAAATTGCGGCAATCCCAAATGATGTCGTATCTTGCTAATCCGAAATTAAATTTCGTCAGACCTCGAAAATCCGAAAATCGTTCCCCAAACCTGTCTGCAGTGTTTCAGCGTTCTGTCTTCAGTCACAGCGTAAACAGTTGTGTTGCTGCCTGATATAAGACACGCTCTGTGATTAAGTGTACTAAGTCAACCGTGTTTGTCACAATGTCTAAACGGAAGCACAAAACCTTGTCTCTTGGACAAAAATATGATATAATTAAGAAGCTAGATGACGACCGACCACCTTTACAACTTGCTGTGGAATATGGTGTAGGAAGATCGACTATTACGGACATCAAACATAAGAAAGAATAAATTAAGGCGTAAGTAAAATCGCATGAAGAGGAAACAACACGGCATCTGATATTAAAGAAAGCTGAGTGCCCAGAACTAGAATCTGCATTATGCACCTGGTTCCTATAGAAAAGAAGTCGCAATCTATCAATATCTGGAAAAATCCTGCAAGTAAAGGCAAATTTTTTTTACAATAAAATATCAAGCCGTAACGACTTCAGTGCCAGTTCGGGTTGGTTAAATAATTTTAAAAAAAGGTTTAAAATTCGACAGTTAGCTATTACCGGTGAAAGACTTTCGATCCATTTCAAAAGCTGTTTTTGGAAAAAGTGCGAGCAATGAATTTTAATGTTAACCAAATTAACAATGCGGATGAAAGTGGACTATTTTGACGCGTTTTTCCAACAAAAACTTTGGTGCACAAAAATGAAGATTCAGCGCCGGGCCGAAAAATAAGCAAGAATAACCTTTATACCATGTGCGAACGCAGCAAGGCTGCACAAGGCTGCACATCCCAGGACATTTAAAGATTGCCATAAATCTTTGTCTGTAGGCTACAAGAATCACGGAAGTGCTTGGATGACGCGAGACATCTTCAAACAGTGGTTTCATGATGACTTTATTCCCTCAGTGCAAGCGCATTTAAAGGAACTTGGTCTAACTCCCAAAGCACTCCTGTTACTGGACAATGCGCCAAGTCACCCCTCAGAAGAAGAACTACGAAGTGAAGATTTCCGTGTTATATTTGCCTCCGAATTGTACGCCGCTGCTACAACCAATCCAGCACGTGATCCAGGCAATGATAATGCACTACAGAAAGCAACTTCTCCTACACTTGATTTCGGAAGAAATTGATCCTTCCTTGTGGAAATCTGTGAGCTCTGACTTAATACAAAAGTCATGGAACAAATTTGCGGCCTGCCTGCATTTCGAAAAAGTTTAGATGATGTTTATGACGAAGAGGATATGATGCCTCTAACGGAGATCAGAAGAAGTCTAAGAGCAACTGAACAAGAATTCCAGGAAATTACGGTACTGATGAATGTCGTCTCTAAAGGGGAAAAGCTAACAGTGGACGAAGCCAAAGAATGGATTTCTGGTGATGCTGCAGAAATAGAAGAAATCGGATTTCCGGACGAAGAAATAATAGCAGATTGTGCCGCTTTTGATAGAGACACTTTGATAGAACCGTCGATGAAATCAGTAATTCGGCTGTTACAAGTCACTAAGATGCCGTTCGATGTCTTGGTATATCTCTCCAGTGGGCGATGGAAAATGGTGCAAGAGACACAGAATTTTTGATTTTACCCCAATTACAAGGAAAAGCGGTGAATTTTCGCTTCAAAAAGTTGAGAAAAAGTGCAATTACACATTTTTAGTCGCACGAGTAATTGAATACGTATTTACATGCAGTTCATGTTTTATATTATGTAGTTTATTGCCCAGAATAAAAGTTATTTTCATTACGAGTTCAAGTTCTAAGGCCTCCGATTTTTTTTCTAACTAACTACTCACCCTAAAACTATGAAACTGGTGTTACTTCTCGACGTAATCTCCCTGCAGACGTACACATTTTTCACAACGTCGACGCCATGATTCCATGGCCGCGGCGAAGGCTTCTTTAGGAGTCTGTTTCGACCACTGGAAAATCGCTGAAGCAATAGCAGCACGGCTGGTTAATGTGCGGCCACGGACAGTGTCTTTCATTGTTGGAAACAGCCAAAAGTCACTAGGAGTCAGGTCAGGTGAGTAGGGAGCATGAGAAATCACTTCAAAGTTGTTTCCACGAAGAAACTGTTACGTAACGTTAGCCCGATGTGCGGGTGCGTTGTCTTGGTGAAACAGCACACGCACCTTTCCCGGACGTTTTTGTTGCAGTGCAGGAAGGAACTTGTTCTTCAAAACATTTTCGTATGATGCACCTGTCACCGTAGTGCCCTTTGGAACACAATAGGTAAGGATTACGCCCTCACTGTCCCAAAACATGGACACCATCATTTTTTCAGCACTGGCGGTTACCCGAAATTTTTTTGGTGGCGGTGAATCTGTGAGCTTCCATTGAGCTGACTGGCGCTTTGTTTCTGGATTGAAAAATGGCTTCCACGTCTCATCCATTGTCACAATCGACGAAAAGAAAGTCCCATTCATGCCTTGGTTGAGCGTCAACATTGCTTGCCAATATGCCACACGAGCAGCCTTGTGGTCGTCCGTCAGCATTCGTGGCACCCGCCTGGAGGACACTTTTCGCATTTTCAGGTCGTCATGCAGGATTGTGTCCACAGAACCCACGGAAATGCTAACACTGGAGGCGATCTGTTCAACTGTCATTCGGCGATCCCCCAAAACAAGTCTCTCCACTTTCTCGATCATGTTGCCAGACCGGCTTGTGCGAGCCCGAGGTTGTTTCGGTTTGTTGTCACACGATGTTCTGCCTTCATTAAACTGTCGCACCCACGAACGCACTTTCGACACATCCATAACTCCATCACCACATGTCTCCTTCAACTGTCGATGAATTTCAATTGGTGTCACACCACGCAAATTCAGAAAACGAATGATTGCACGCTGTTCAAGTAAGGAAAACGTAGCCATTTTAAGTATCTAAAACAGTTCTCATTCTCGACGCTGCCGGTACAATTCCATCTGCCGTACAGTGCTGCCATCTCTGTGACGTATTGACAACGAACGCATGCTCATTTTAAAACAATGCACATCCTTCTATCTCTTTCCAGTCTGGAGAAAAAAAAATCGGAGGCCTTAGAACTTTAATGCACCTCGTTTAAAACGGTTTCAAAGATCTGCACAATCGATTAATGTCGGATATCCCCTTTAGTATACACCTCTATGAAGGAACTTATTTTGCAGCATGTTATATAGTTCAGCTACTACATTTCTTTCACTTAAATTTACTTTTATTAACGTTTACCGAGTCTACTCTCAAAAGATGTATTGTTAGAACAAAATGCTTTGTACTGCGGTCTTTTTTATTTTTACTCAAGCAACTTCAACGTTAGCAAGTCTGATCGATATAGTAGTTAAACTGGCATATTACATTCCTTCAAAATACGATAAGGAACTTGGTTAATTAGACTATATACAATACATATTTCTTTTTTTAGATGTTACAGCTTTCGTTCAAATAATTTGGAAGCTCCCTTTCTGTTTTATAAACTGAATTACAGGTATAAAGTATTTTCTGTTTTCTAGTTGCACTGTTGGTAAATGATTGAGATATATTTTTGTCTTTATATGTTTTTTAACATATTGCAGTGTTACTTTAGTATATTATGCGAAAGTGGTTCAATAACTCCTTAGAAAATACAAGAGATGGCGCTAGTGATATGACAAAAATTCGCGATTAGTGAGTGTCATTTGTCATTATACTGCTGTGTCGAAGTTTCAGCTAAATCCGTTGCGTGAGTTCATTTTTATACTCGATTGAAGCAACAAATCTTAGTTCATTTAGAAAAATGGAAAACATGAGATTCGTGCAGTGATTAAATACTTTTATTTGAAAGGTTTAACACCGAAAGAGATCAAAGCCGAGTTCAAAGTTCATGGCACATCTGCTTCTGTGTTTGCGACCGTTTATAAGTTTAGAGGTGATTGTACTTCCACAATTATTGGACATTATACAAAATTAGACTGTTTAATGTCTGTAGAAAAAATACACAGCTTTACAATGAGATTACACCAAATAAGTAAATGATCACATACCCGCACATAAGTAACACACAAACGCCAACCCAAAGAGCTACGTTTATTAAAATTAGTGACCATATGGTATAAAGAAGATTTCACTAAAGTATTGGTTCACGGAGTCGGAATGTTGACAACGTCAAAATTGCGGGTAATACGAACTAGTACATTTAGATTTATTTGTTCGAGTAGCGAAGTTTGTGTTAGAAGATTATATAAAAACTTTGCACTATAATCCTCTCTACGACGGGATAATGACACAAAATTATGCTTAGCCAGTAAATGCAGATACCTCCAGGTGTAGGGTAAATGCTGTCCATTCTATATGACAAGTAATTTAAGAATCGCCTTTGAACACGTTCGACCGAGATTTGCTGGTGTAGATAATGCGAATACCAGACGACAGATGCATATTCCAACCTGCATCGAACAAGGGCATAGCATAATACCTTAATACTGTTCATGTTAGAAAAATTGGGACACGATCTCACAAGAAAACCGAGGAACCTGCTACTAGAAAATCAGATGCTAGATATGTGCTCGGTAAACGCAAGACCATCATCGAAGAGTACCCCAAAATCCCGAAACAATGTCTAGCAACTAACTCAGAGCTGCATGTGTAATGAAATGTAACTGGTTTAGAGCACCTAGTATAAGAAACGACACCGTATTTTTTTTTTACATTTAAAACAATTTTTCGTCACACCTACTGCGTAAGTAAACAATTATGACACCTTTTTTTGAAACGTAAGTGACACTTTACATACCGTATTGACAGTTGCTATGGTAGCGGGCTGTAATATTTATTACGACCCTAGGGAAATAATAGCAATATTAGAAAATTTATGACAAATTTATTTCAAGCATGATTAATTAACATAACTAGGAAAAATAGAATCTTGTACAAAAACTTATGATTTTGTAATATTAAATGTAAACGAACAATTAGAACAATTAGCTATCTGAACAATAGAGTCTTCTTTCTTACTAGGCAAGTTTATATTTTCAATAATGTCAACATTATTAATGATTGGATTCCTAATGGAATCATCAACTTTCTTCTCATTTTTCTGTATCACAGTTGAACAAACAGCCTCTGTAATATTTTGTTTATTTAAAATTCGGTCAGCTATCTGTACTTTATTTATCATTGAATCGGAAACATAGCTTTCTGCCACGGTAGAAGATTTCCATCCGCCGTGTCTTTTCAGACCAAGAACATCAATTCCTGAATCGGCTAATAATGTTGCCGAGGTCCTTCGAAAGGAATGTCCGGTGTAGGTAGTGGGGTTCTCCAACGACAAGTATTTTGCTATTTGGCTAGGAATTTTTGCGAGAGTGTTTTTTCCTACAGGCTGATTTCAACATTTACCAAAACTGTACTTTAAGAAAAATCTATCATTGGTAATATTTTCTAATCTCAGACCAATGTATTTTTTAATAATTAGCATAAAATTAATTGGATATTCTTCCTTCGCAATAATTGTAAAAGAACGTTTTAATCCATTTTTAGTATCCGGTATTTTAATTATTATTACATCATTTTTATTTTCCACATCTTGAATTTTCATTTTAACTAGTTCATCTTTCCTACAAGCCCCAGCAATTCCCATAATCATAACAACCTGCAAAAAATTAGTATAGAATGAACACGAATTAAAAAGAATCATTCTGTAAACTTACCTTCATCAACAAATATGTATCGTCGGAAGCTTCAATAAGAAATTTATTCATTTCCTCTCTTGTAAAGATACTAGACTTTTTAGTCTTAAAACCATCATTTTTACGCTTCAAAAATCCTTTCAATTTAGGATATTTTGAAATATCTTCATTTTCGTTAATAAATATGGTAGTTTTTAACATGGAATATTCACACCATAAACTGTTTGGTGATTTTAACTTCATAGATCTATCACGAAAATATGCCAGCATTACACTTTCTGAAATACTCTCCACATACCTCTGGTGACACCAATCTTTGAACATTTTATAGGTTTCATTGTATCTGTTTTTAGATTTCTCCGGCAAAATCTCAGTACAAGCTATCATAGCATCCATCTCTATTTGATTCATGTTTATAAATTTTATTTAGAAAGAAAAACTTTTGAAAATCTATTGCATATACTTTGACATTTATCAAAAATATAAATTTATATCGACACAAACATGGTTACCATAGATACGACAAATATTCCTGACTTGATGTTACTAATGTGTATACATATAGTAAAAGTAAAGTGGAAAATCATTCAAATTCGTCTATTTAAAAAAAGAACGTAGGTATGACGAAAAATCTCATATGCACCACGGTTCGTACAGTACACTTTCATGGTCTCGAATACATGCAAACCTCGACCCTACGGGTCTCGGTTTGCAATCGTATTCTCGACCATAAAACTGTACTTACGAACCTAGGTACATAAATAACTATTATTTACGTAGCACCAGTTCAAAATCCTGTCGAGGTTAGCTTGAAGTTTAATACAGTCGTCGCGGTTGCTGATAATACTGAAAATTTTCAAATCATTGGCATACCCCAGGCGTTCACAACCAAGGTCATCCATAAGATCCTTTAGATCAAGCGAGCCACAAAATTTGTATCCTAAGTAGGCCCTGAACGACTGAAATAGACATATAAGTCACGTCTCAGCTTAGAGAATTGACGAAGTGTCATTTGTAAATAATCGTAAGTCAAATTGACAAGTTACGATTTAACCTATTACTAATAGCCGTACAGTGCTGCCATCTCTGTGACGTATTGACAACGAACGAACGCTCATTTCAAAACAATGCACATGCTTCTATCTCTTTCCAGTCTGGAGAAAAAAATCGGAGGCCTTAGAACTTGAATGCACCTCGTAGTGTACAGTCGCGATAATCCGAAAAAATTGGTAATCCGAAACCGGTCTGATTCGCAACTATTCGGATTACCAAGGTTGCACTGTATATCCTTAATTGTTAACACGCGATATATATCAAAATTTAAAAACAGCCCTTCAAAACCTTTCATTTATTATCAGTTAAAAAACCTATTGACTTCTTTTCCTTAACACTGTTGTGCAGTAATTTATACGTCTGTTTCATGATCTGTTAATTTAGAAATAATATTGCGTATTCTAATATATTCACGTATTCACTCGAAATGTCCCATTTAGTATTCACAACGGTATTACTGCTTCTGATGCCGTCGGTTACGTCAATTTCGTACTCAACACTAATTACATATTAATGATAGTCTATTAAGGACATAATTTAATTAAACATCAACATATGGCAGGTTATAATTAGGTAGCTGTTTATTATTTATGGTACTGAATAACTAGTTCGGTAACTAAACATAAGTTAATGTGAGCAAATGGAGAAGATGTTTCAAGTCAAAGGAACACAAAAAGAAGAGAAAAATTCTAAGAACCATAAGAAATATTATTTTGTACAAAAGAACATATGATTAACTTATGATTAATTTAAACACGTAATTACCCTCTGGAATGAATTAAAATGAGTTTCACAAAAAACTTGATGTATTATCTCTCATTCAATTCACAAGAAAAAAATTGAAATGGTAAATCAGAAATTGGAATAGATAGATTCTTTTTAAAGAATTTTAATTACATATCATTAGAAAAGTATAATTAATTCTCAAATAAAATAAAAAAAATGTATTTTTTTGTATACCAAAAGCTCTCAAATATTTATTTTAATAAAACTGGTAGAATTACCTTAACTTCACTATTCTTTTAATTTTAAATTCTGGTGGAAGGATTTTTACGATTATTATCAACTCCTTTTAATTTTCTATTATCATTTCATCTAAAAGTGTTTTAAATATAACATACACGAGGTCTGTCCGAAAAGTATCCGAACTTGCGCTGCAACTTAGTATAATTCGTTTCAACTTATTTTAATTTGATTAAAGAGCAGATAATTACTTTTACAGCACTTCCTGCTGTAAAGCCTTAATGAAACATAAACTCTTTAAGATATGAGCTATTCCTTACTTTAATAGCCGGAGTGGTATTAAATGAATTGTGCCTAAGTAAGCGAACTTGATTTGTTTATTTACATTAGTTCTTCGAATTCCTTTAAATTTCTGTACGAAGTATCATGGTAATTGTAAAATTGCTAGGACTAGTTTCTATTATTTCACATGTAAAGTGTGTTCCCTCTAATAAAACATAAACCAATACTTTTTTTTATTATCTTCATCTTGACCTCGATTTTTTCCACAATCGGAAGATAATTCTCGATTTAAATTGATAGAAGCCAGCAAACCCAAATCGTTTACGATAACGATTCAATCCCTGGTATTCAATTGAAATTACAGCCTTTCTTTATTTCTTTATTTTTATTTTTTACCGATTGCATTTACTCATCCACTTTCCGGGTTAAATTAAGCTTCGGTAAATCGGAGGAAAAAAGTATGCGAAAGGGAAATCACAGGACGAAGTTCGGGCGTCGAAAGCAGTTCCGATTCCGAACCGACCCCTGTAAAATCGATCATTAAGCGCCGTTAAAAATTTGTCCCGATGCGAAAGGGACTTACGCATCCTTTAACTGCTATTTTATGAATAGGAATTCTCCGGAGATACTATTTTTTTTCTACCATTGTCCAGGGACAGGTATGGATAGGGTCGAAAGCTCTGAAACACTGGTCGCTCGTTATTTCGTTTAAATCTGAAATATATTTTCGGGGCTTTCTGCCGTTGTTTTTCGAGCAGAAAACGGAGTAGGCGTTGAAAATTTTGTTGCATTGTTTCGTTTAAATTGGAATTTTCGTTAAATGAAATGACCATACATGTAAAAACACAATAGCGATGCTGGGTATTAATAAACAGCGTGTTATAATGTAAGATAAGGAAGATACTAAATTCAGTGGGTGTAAAATGTTAAATTACGTTTTCTTTCATTAAAATAATTTATTACAAAATATAAAGCAAAATGGAAAACTGTATAGCCTGCTCGGGCTAATGGAACAAGTAAGCAACTTTATAGAAATGCCGAGAATAAAAACAAGTTAAGCTAATAGCGAGCTACTCTGCGGTCGTTAATCGTTTTTTGTTTCTTTTGTTTACACAATCTGTTTAATTTAACAATATTTCTTTTATCTTAAATTAACCTAGTTGTATAATCTAAAGTAACCCTGTAAATTATTTGTAGGAGAAATTCTTTCGAGTACTAAATTTAAAGATTGCAATTATATAATAAATATTCTCGACCTCTTCAAGGAATCACCGTCATATTTCCAAAATACTTATTTTTCTAGAAGATCCCTTCCAACTTTATACAGTCAGTCTGTCACATATATGTATATATATATAGGTATATAGAAGATTTCTTGACTGTATAATATAAATTCACTAAAATTTCGGTTATCGGTTTGTTTACATTAACACTAATGTCCTTTCCCAATATTTCGTCAATATATTAATGACTTCATCAGGAGAAGATATACAATTGCAATATACACTTTACTCTTATACTAATATATTCAAAAAAGAAAACTTACAGCTGAAGTTAAGGGTTGGCAGTCTTATTAATTAATTTAAACATAATTATCATTAGCAACTCACAAATAAAACATGAATATTACATTTTTAATCAACAACTAAAACTGTAAAATTTCAACTTGACCTTTTTCACCTGCATAAGTTTTCACATACATATTATGCTGACATGCGGGTGAAAATGTTCAAGTTGAAATTTTACAGTTTTAATTGTTTAAAAATGTAATGTTCATGTTTTATTTGTGAGTTGAGAGTGACAATTATGTGTAAATTAATTAATAAGATTCCCAACGCTTAACTCTAGCTGTAAGTTTTCTTTTTTGAATATATTAGTATAAGAGTAAAGTGTATATTGCAATTTTATAACTTCTCTTGATGAAGTCATTAATATATAGACGAAATATTGAGAAAGACCATTTGAGTTTTAATGTAAACTGACCGATAACCCAAATATTAGTGAATTTATATATATATATATATAATAACTACGTGACCTTGGTATGATATGGTAAACCTAATCAGTAGGCGATTAAAATAATTTTATATCCTGTCATTTATGTTTTGTATTCTCTTGATAAAGGCGTACTGCCGAAACATGTAGAGTTTTTTAAATACATATATTTTGAAGTAATATACAGACCTTTAATCGCCTACTGATTAGGTTTACCATATATATATATATAATATTTTCGTGACCTCGGTATGATATGGTAAACTTAATAAGTCGGCGATTAAAGGTCTGTCATTTATATTTTTTATATCCTTGACAAAGGCATCATTGCCGAAACATGTAGGGTTGTTTTAAATATATATACTTTGAAGTAATAATCATTCATTCGTTCATTACTTCAAAGTATATATATTTAAAACAACAATCGCCGACTTATTAAGTTTACCATATATATATATATATATAAGATAAACTTAATAAATCGGCGATTAAAGGTCTGGTTCATTACTTCAAAGTATATATATTTAAAACAACCCTTATCATACCAAGGTCACGAAAATATTATATATATATATGGTAAACCTAATCAGTAGGCGATTAAAGGTCTGTATAATACTTCAAAATATATGTATTTAAAAAACTCTACATGTTTCGGCTGTGTACGCCTTTATCAAGAGAATACAAAATATGAATGACAGGATATCCTGTCATTCATATTTTGTATTCTCTTGATAAAGGCGTACACAGCCGAAGCATGTAGAGTTTTTTAAATACATATATTTTGAAGTATTATACAGGCCTTTAATCGCCTACTGATTAGGTTTACCATATCATACCAAGGTCACGAAGTTATTATATATATATATATATATATATATATATATATATATATATATATAAATGGATTGGTGATTGTTGGAAATACCTCCAATTTCCATGATTGCAAACAATTATTCCGGAATCAAAACAATCGAGCGACATTTTCGCCGGCTGTCACAGTCAGATTAGTCAAAACAATGATTTAACACGTGCTTTAGCTCTCAAGTGTCAATGTCGAATGACGTCTGTTTGAAACAGACGACAAACAACGCCATCTGTTATCGATCGCGTCTTTTTAATGGACAAACACAATGTTTAATTTCAAAATATTAAAACAAAAACAATCGATTTAACATCTGCTGAGTCAGCTAGTTGGTAATTAAAAAAATGAACTTTTAGAGAAAATGCTTATTAAAAAATATTCAAGAACTCTTAGTGCAAGCATATAGTCTAGATCATGGAAATTGCAATAATAAGAAGGTTGCGGTTTTTTTGACCAAACTTGACAGAAACTTATTTAAAGATAATAATTGAATATAATTTTGTTGCGATGGATCAAGTGGTCATGGCATATCTGACACATCGTGTAGGCTCTTCTGACATTAATGTCAGGTGTATTTGTTGCAAGTTTAGATTTAATTTTCACCGTTTTCTCTTGTTATGCTTTTGTCAAAGTATTTTGAGGGTTTGGTTATGCCTATAGTCTAAATACTAAGTACTAAGGTACTTGTAAAGTAAGTTAAACATTTTTGCTTGTGTCGTTATAATGAAGTAACTGGTCATTATGCAGAATTTGTTTCTTTGTGCACAATGTTGTATAATATTGTTTCTCTGTGATGGTTCTCAAGTTCTGAAGATAGTCGCTGAGGAATACACCGCTTACATGCCAAACAGCAGCCATTACCTTCCAAGCCTATGGCAGTGTTTTTGCTTTAATGGCAAGTGTTTTTGCTTTATTCGGCGTACTTGAACCAGTTTACATCTATTCTCTAGACTGTCTCGGTTATGTAGTAATGATCAAGAGTTACGAAGTGGCTCAAAAATTCAGAGATATTACTCTGAGAAAGCTTCAAACACTACTTTAAAATCTTCAGTCTTTGACGCTTTTGGTCAATCGCTAACAATCGTGGCGACCTTCTGATTCATCTAAGTTCTTTGTAATATCTATTACCACCAACATTGTGAACTTTTTCACTGTCGTCTTGCTGGTTGTTGCAGACCACATTCAAATTCTGCTACCCATTTTTGATTGCTGAGAACCAAACGCCATCAATGACAAGAGTTAATATAATCTTAGTTTTTATTTCGGTTGGTGTTAAACCTTTCAAAATACACAATATACAATTTTTTAATTTAGTACAGTAATTATTTAGATCAGACTTGGATGAAATCTTGTTGAATATATATTACTTTAGAAAATAAGCTCTTCTCGATGCTTTAACTGCCATCTATGTGTCTGACCAAAAGACAATTTTGCTCCATCTTTGAATATGTCCAGTAAACTGGTTGATAAATCTCTTTTAAACATCTTTACGGATGTGCCTTCATTTTTTGCTTACTTACCTTTCCTTATTAACTTCTTTAATAAATGACTTTTACGTCACTGTTTGCCACGTATTCCATAGGTCAACGCATCTTATTTTGGTACGTTTGAATATCTTGCAATTTCTCGCATTTGGTTCTCTTTATTCTAAAACATAGAGTAGAAAATTATGAGTTTCAAAATATGTAATTAACAATTACAATTCAACGAATTATAATATGTATAACGGATGTCTAGAAATACACATCATAAACAGATAAACGACAAATGCTTGCAATCTGATTTTTTCAAAACAACAATGAATTACCTAATTGGAACTGCGCTTTGAATCTCGTATAGGGGTCAAGATAATACTCACATATGGTCTCTGAATGCGCCCCTATTCAATAGTAAGGTTACAGCCAGTTTGCGCTTTAGGCAGTAATAGTAAAATTATACAATGAAATTCATTAAGAAATATATTTCTTTATGCTTTTAAATTTACTTTTGTTAAAAATCGATAATATAAGAGACATTAGTATTATTTATTTCAATGGAAGAATTATGGGGAAGCATGAATTTTTGAACAAGAATATATAACACAATAAATGAAATGAATCAATTTATTCTTAATGTATTAATTGAGCCTTTAAACTATAATATTTACAATAAGAAATCAACATCTTTATACATGCAATATTTTCCAAATACTTTATTAGGGAAATAAAGGGAAATCAGGGAAAATTGTGGACGAATGCTTAGAGCAATTATGGATAATAGATTCTTTTAAAATGTTCAGAAGGCAATTTTATGGGTAATTTTGGTGACCCGAAATCTATATCTGTTTATCAAATACGAAGAACCGTAGAAATAACAAATATAGATACAGTAAAATTAATATATTACTCAAACTTTTACTCACTTATCAATAGCAGTATTATACACTGGGACAGCACAGGGCATACAGGGAAAAATTTTAAAATAAAAAAAAAATGTGTAAGAGCAATGATTAATGCATCCAGTAGAGAACATTGCAAACCATCCTTCACAAGTCTGAAAATGATAACAATTCCATCTCTATTTATATATAGCTGCTTGCTTTTTGCTAAAGCAAACATAAACAACACAGTTGTATAGTTTCAAAATAATATATATAATGTTAACACACTACATATGTTTCACCACACTGTGGCTTCATCAGGTTCATCTTTACATAATTACATTCACCCAAACATCAAATTTACCATTGAAATAGAAGAAAATAAATCCATAAACTTTTTAGATCTCACTATAACACACACAACTAAAAAACATGAATTTTCTATCTGCCACAAACCTACACATACAGACACAACTATATACGCACATTCGTTTCACCCTATTACACATAAATTATCTGCTTATCAATCAATGCTTCACAGACTAATTAACGTCCCGTTGAGTAAAGAAAACTTCGATATAGAATTAAATAGAATACACGTTATAGCGCTAAATAACGGTTTCACCATAAATTTAATTAATAATATTCTAAAAAAACTGCAGAAATCTAAAACGATATCTTCAATCTACCCCACAGTAAAAAACAATAGAACATTTAGTTATAATTCTATCACATACATCGGTGCAATTTCAAACAAAGTAGGAAACTTACTCAAAACAAGTAAAGAAGAGACCATTTCATTCAAAACTAACAATTCCTTACAAAACGCTATAAAAAACAACAAAGATAAAACGGACAATAGATTAAACTCAGGGGTTTACAAGTTGACATGCGAAGATTGTAAAAAAGTGTATGTCGGACAGACAGGACGGACATTTGATATTAGAATGAAAGAACATGAAAGAAGCCACAGAGACAAGAAGACAGACTCAACGTTCGCTAATCATTGCCTAGAACATAATCACAAATTCAACACTAATTTTAAAACTTTGCATGTTCTAGATAAAAGTAAAAAACTTAATATGTTAGAAAGTTTAGAAATTAACAAATATAATAAATTAGATATAATTTTAAATGACCAACTAGACATAAATAACTCCCCCCTACTAAACTTAAAACTCATACATGTCCACCCCCTCTTAGAATGAGATTAGTTCTGTACTTTGAATTGATATATATATATAAGATCTAATTGATAATTTGAATTAGTATTTTCATCCACCTGATGAAGCCACAGTGTGGTGAAACATATGTAGTGTGTTAACATTATATATATTATTTTGAAACTATACAACTGTGTTTTATTATATCTATATAATGAAGTTTCAACAAGTATCTCCTTCGTCGATTATTAAATTAAACATAAACAAGTTCGAATCACAATCTGATATACATTGCTACACAACTAGGAACTGTTTTGGGTTGGACGTCAGCACGTCCAGGCACTTGAGCACACTGCTCTTTATACTATCCCAATAGATCTCTCAGTTCCACTCTGTTAGTCTTGTCTCCTCGATGAAAGCCACTATCCTCCTCAAGGGAAGTTTGAGTACACTAGATGGATCCAATGATCTCTCCGAAATATTTCTGTTTGAGTTCCTTCAGTTCCTCACAGTGCATATTACATGAAGGCTAGTTTGCTCCTGTTTTTCACATCTCCTATACCAGGGCTCGCTAAACAAGCCCATGCTGTACAAATGCTTCCTTAAAGGACAATGTCCGGTTATTAACCCGGTAATTATTTTAATTTCTTTTTTGTTACTACGAATTAGGTTGGCTGAAAACTTTCCGTCCAGCTCCCTTAGTAGTGTTTTGGTATGGACTTGACCTTCCGTTAACCTCCATTTATTTTTATGTTCTTTTTCTAGCCATAACACAGGCTATCACATATATCGCATATATCACAGGTTAATTTTAACTCAATAATCTGCTAAATACCAAGCCATAAAATTTTATAGTCATTAACAACAAAAAAAAAACAAGGAATTACGATCAAATAAATTTAAAATGCAAATAAAACAGGATCTAAAACATAGAGCCTTATATAAAATAGAAGATTTCTTTACATGTAATATGTAAAAACCATTTAATATAAATAATAGTAACGAGCGATCATTAAAATTTTCACTCGTAGCTGGCCGTGTATATAAAAATTATGTCGTAGCTTTAGTCATTAAGATGTTATTTCAAACATCTGTCAGTGTCAAATATATATTTTAAAGTTTCATCAAAAGAAAAAGTAATGGCCTTTAATGAAATGCATAAAGCGTTTATGGTAGAATGTTACTTCCTGACATCTCAAAAAATTGATGGTATTTGGCAGCATTCAATAGAAAATTGCCTTGCGGAGTTTGAAGAGAGATATCCAAATACTGTTCCTAGCTATAAAACTTTCCGTGATACGCTAATGCATTGTGTAAATCTTTTTCGTCAAACAGGCAGTATTTTAAGGAAAAAAGGAAGCGGTCCTCCTCTAAAGAGAAGTCGCGGCGTAATTGAAAATGTCAGACAAATTATTAACGAATCTCCTCAAACATCTATTCGCAGAGTTTCGCAACAAGTAGGGCTTTCGTATGGAACATGTCAAAAAATTTTAAAAAAGGACTTGCACATGTATCCATATAAATTAACTTCTGTACAAAATCTATTACCTACGGATTATGAAAAAAGAACACAATTTTGCCAATGGTTTATTCAAACAATGACAGACAATATTTTAAATCATACTTTTTTCACCGATGAAGCTTGGTTTTATTTGAAAGGTTATGTTAATTCGCAAAATATGCGTATGTGGTCCAGTGAAAATCCTCATGTCTACAAAGAAGTTCCTCTACATCCAGAAAAAATAGGCGTATGGGTAGGTATGAGTCGTCACCGATTAATAGGACCAATATTCTTTGAGGGCATGATAACATCGGAGAAATATCGTAACGAAATTCTCAGTGTTTTTACTAATCAATTGACTAATGATGAACTCCAGGTCGGATATTTTCAACAGGATGGGGTTACATCTCACGTAACACTTGAAAATATTCAGTTTTTGCAACAATTTTATGGCGATAGGATAATAAGTAGAAATACAGTGATTCCATATCCACCACGATCGTGTAATTTAACAGTCATGGATTTTTTTGTGTGGCCATATATAAAGAATATTATTTATGAAGCACCAATTAATAATCTACAAGAGTTAAGACATAAAATCATAGAAAAATGTGAACACATCAATAACTCACCGCAAATATTGATCAATGTTTTCAATGCTCTACGAAATAGAGTGCGATTATGCTTGGTGGAGAATGATCAACATTTTACACATTTTTTATAATATTCTATTACTTTGTATAAAAATTATAAATATATTTAATATAAAAGTCAGCATTTCAAATTATTTTTTAACAATCATGACGTTTGAAATTATAATGACAGATCTCCTCTAACAACTTAAGTTAGGACATACTTTTTGTGTACATGGCTTACTTGGATCACTCGTTATTTAAGGTATATTCATTTATACATGTATAGTTTTCTTTTTCATTGTGACTTTCCATGTGATTATCACAAAATATTTTATTATTATTATTATTATTATTATTATACCAAAGTATTTTTAATAATATTTTTATATTATTAAAAATACTTTGGTATTATACAAATGTAGTGAGGTTTTACCCACTCAAGTATGTTTCAAATTATGTTGTCATATTATTATTATTATAAAGAACGGATATTTTCACCTCAGTATTTAACTAAACAAAAAATTTTAACTGTTGAACAATAAACCAACAAATCCCTGGTAAATTGAGAATGCTTCATCCACCTCTTATTAAACAAGAATGGGTTCAATTTTATTTCATGATCATCTAAAATCAACACAATAAACAACAATTTAGAAACTCGAGAATTTAAAATATGAAATTCTGAAGCTTCACCACATTCACTAGTTTTATTTTCAATATATTAAGTTTCTTTAAACATGCGGACGAATTCTTAAAGGTATACGAAACTTTCTATTAGCAAAAGGGTAAGAAAGAGAAAATGTATCATTACCAACAAATAGAAGTTAAATTAACGGATACATAATAGGGGTATCAACATTTACTGATTAGATTTTTCATTGACAATTTTTACCATCTCCAATATACACCAATAGACAGCGAGGACGCGTAGGTTGAAACAAATTCACTTAAAATTCATGGGTATGCTTTTTGAAAAAACGCTCGGCCACGTCGATTTTTATTTTTAGCTGCGATTCTTCTAATGGTAAATTCATGCACACAGGCTCACTCAAAAATAAGTTGCGACCATCAACTTAATTTTTTCAAATGGTAATACCTATTTTTTTATATCATTTTTGAATTCTCCATCGAATTCAACGTATGTTTCATGTACCATGTCCTATACTCAAATTCAACAGTTATCGAGAAATTTACGATTGAACATATCAATATCAAAGTATACGTCTACAGCCATTTTTGTTTTTTCGGCTGTAAAAAAAGTCTAGTGAGTTTTAATAGTTCCGTTATATCCTCAAGTTCACCATACGGTCGCTAGAGTACGCGTGCATAACGATTCTCCTCCATCATTCAGTCAGCATGGTGTTGTATTCAGATGTGGAGTGCGATCATTGTTGTTTGTTGTTTTATGAATGGAGATCAGTCACTTCCCTTTAACGAAAATTCAAAACCCAATTATCACAAGCAACCACCACGACGATCGACAATTATTGCATGGTATAATCAGGTCGTAGCCCAAAGAAATCACGTGCCATCTTAGAAGTAAACATTCCTCAAGCAACTATGTGGAGAATCTTAAGAAGACCTTTGCAATTTAAACTGTGTCAATACTGACGAAAGATGACTTAAATTTTGTGTTGTGAAAGCACTATTATCTTGAAAATCCTATAAGCCCTCCATTGTTAATTTAGTTAAACTTCTACGAGAGGGTGGAAATAGCTTTATTAAATACGTAATTATCTTCTTCTTCGTAATTTCTGTTCAGGAATATATTTACTTCAAAACTTTCAAAATTCTTCATTGTCTGCCGCATTTTGTGGAACGTTTTATACGCTTAACATAATAATAAAATCATATACAAATTTCCAATATGGTATTTAATCTTTCGCATTTAAAAGGTAGCGTTTGCTAACATGTTGTTACCAAGTTGTTGTTACAGTGGGGTTCCTGTTGCTTACACCGCATCTCAGATTTCGACCACCATGCTTCTCTATTCTTCTAATCGTCCCTTTCCATACCTTACAACCTCCCAATTGAACTAACGACGCTTATCCTTCTTTAATTTTGACATATTCCTTTATGTCCCTTTTTGTGAACGGAACTAATATATCCCAATTTTAACTCTTCAGGAATATCGTTGGCTTCTAGTATGGCACACAATTAATATATCTGGTTTGTATTTTATTAGCTCAATTGGAATGTTTCCAGGCATAGCGGCTTTTAAATTTTTTCGACATGTTGTTTACAAACAAAAATATCGTAAGGTAATGTTAATCTGGCAAGCAACGCATTTAATAATAGTACCAGTATATTCTAATGTAGGAAATCGATTAATGAATTTATTGACACTCGTTGCACTTAATAAACTGCATCGTCGAGGAAGCATGTTTACATCTAATCGTTTCGATTGATACTAACTCGGGTCATGCATATATACCTCGGGTATACATGCACGCTTTCGGTTAAAATCGCCATCACTGCAAATCCATTCGTTTGTCCGGGTTTAACTAATAAGTTATAAGGGAAGTACGCTAAAAAATAAAATAATTTTTCGACAAAAAAATTGTTTTATTGTCTAGGCTCCCTAATTTTTGAATTCCCTTTGTATTGTCCTCTTGACTTTTTATTAGTTAGCGTTACTATTTAATCCTTCCTGATATTTTTAAATGCGCTAAAATGTGCTATATTGTTTTGAAATGACATCGCAAAACATACTTAAATATAAAAACGACTGCTCCATTGTTATATGCAGATAATTTATTGCCTATTATGAATCGGTAGAGCGTAACGTATCAATCACAGAACGGGAATTGATAGTGCAGTGTATCGAATGATTGCAGAATGCTATATGAAATTAATTCATTATATGTACGCGCGAAATTATTTAAAATTCACCAAAAAACCGGCCGGACGATTTATTATTACAGTTGTCGTTATACAACCAGTCGTGTCTGCATAAATTAATAATCGAACGCGGATTACACGTACGTTACTCAGCTTGTTCAACTGCCATATTATAAATACCATTCTCGTTTTTAGGTTATAATAATACTTTATCATCGGTCTCGTTCGAATTGATTTCGATAATTGAATTTGTTTATATTCGTGTTCATTAATGTTTAACTAGAATGAGTTCTTCCTACCTAGACTGTATTTTATTATATAAATATTTTTAATAATACCTCAAAACTTATTAAAAACGCAATACAAGTATGTATATATTTGCTAAGTCTTACATTTGTCTTGAGAACGGTGCTGGTTGGTTTGGCGGTCATGATGTTGACATTCGTCAATGTACAGTGCAGTTATTGCTAAGTTATCAATAGACTCGATAAAGAGGGGCAAGTTTAAGCTTAACCTTCGTGGCCCCGGGTGATTTTCAAAACTTCTGATACCGCGTGGGGTGAATGCTCACCCCAAGTTTTTTCTTAATTTTCACACTCTAAATTTTTGTAGGAAGGAACCTACAAACGAATTATTATTTGTTGGTCATATTTGAGTGCTGTTTGGGTTATTTGTGCAATTTAATAAAAGAAAAGTCTATTGCTAAAATTTAATTGGGTACATTCTGTATAATCAAATTTAACATTTTTTACATATTTTCGTTGTTTTACTGTGTTCTGGACATACAAAATTTTTACACAAGGTACATTTTGATTGCACTTTATTGTCTTTTGACCTAGAACACACATGACATCGACCTCATTTTCTTGTTTCGCACGCCCTTTGTACTGGTTCCTCTTGATTTACGTTGGGCTGCTGGCTGGTGTCGTCTAATATTGCGTTTATCTCTTGAACTGTCTTTCTAGTTAGCCTGGAGCGTATGGCAGCGTTGCTAATCCTCCTCCTCATACGGGCTTCTACTAGTTCTTTCCCCAATTCCAAAAGGAACAATCGCCTTTTGTAGCGGCAGCCTGATTTCCAATCTTGGTGCAGATGTTTCCATAAAACAAAAGCGTTCACTGCAGCAATGTCGAATAAAATTCATAAAGTGGACGGCTGGCCATCCTTTGGATCGTCTGTTACAGCTGTATTCTGCCACCATCTTATCTAGTGTATCAACCGCACCCTTGGGTAGTATTATAGTGAGATATGATATCCGGTTTCTTGTGTTCTTCTTCCGAAACGATACCATCGTGATGTTTAGATGATAGTAAAATTACGCTTCTGTTTTTCTTTGGAGCATACGATACCATGGTCACATCTGGTTGATATGCAAAAATAGAGGAATGTACGTTGCCGTTGTGGCAAGAATTCTGAAGGTATGAAAGTTTTATTTTTCATTAGTGTTCCACACACTGTAAGTTCTCAGTCTAGTAACTCTTCATCCAATTCCAAAGAAGTAAAAAAGTTGTCTGTCGTGATCCCATATCCACGACCCAAACACGAAACTAAATCCAGTACTACCCTCTTGCCCTGGTTCCGTTCTGGGACATTTTCCACCTTTCCCAAATAGATTTGCAAGTTTTTGCAGTAGGAAGTCTCTGCGTCAGCGAGAATCCAAATTTTTATGCCGTACTTGGCAGGCTTACTCTTCATGTAGACCCTGAAAGGACATCTACCACGAAACGGCGTCAGTTGCTCGTCTATTGTCAAGTGTGATGTTGGGTTGAAATACATTGAACAGTTTTTTATGAAAATCTCAGCTACATCTCGTATAGGTGCTAATTTGTCCGTTGCCCTTCTCGTTAGCCTTGTGTCTTTATCGTCAAATCTCATCCAACTGGAAATTTGCGAAAATCTGCGTCGGAGCATTGTTGCCGAAAAAATTGGACGATGAAAACAGGGGTCATCTTGCCATAGCATCCGAATGGGCTCACGATTAGCCTTTAGTGCTCCAGCACATACCAACAAACCAATAAAGGCATATATTTCAGTTTCATCGACATCCTTCCAAATCATATCATCTATCCCGTCATTACGATTTTCAGTTTCGTAAGCCCCTCGTTGATTTGTGAAGTTTGCTATTTCATTCACCATATCAGCAGAAATAAATAACTTGAACACTTCTACCATACTGCTGGACATAGGTACTTGTGGAGCAACACCAGGAGGAACCGTAATTATATTTTTCGATCGCTGCCGTTTTCGTTTCAAGGGCTCCTTCAACCAAAATATGTCATCTTTAGCAAAAAACATATCTTAGATGTCGTTTGGAATTATCTCGTCTTCATCTTCGGACTCAACCGCAATCTCGTCATCCTCTTCTATAATCTCTTCTAAGTTATCTTCAGTTTCTGAAGATTCATTTAGCTCCTCCGAATACAAATCAGGATCAAAACAGTTCTCGAATTCCTCATCTATAAATAATGAAACATGGCACCTAATACCACGTGGGGTGAATTCTCACCCCGTCAGCGCATCACTACTAGTTTTAAAATAAATCTGAAAAGCCGTTAACTGGATTCGACTATTTTCTGATTTAACAAGTACCTAAAAGTACAAAGAACAATGTAACGAGATGCAAACGGGATAAAACGGCTAATACAAAAAATACAGACGAAAAAGTTCAACCTGGGGTGAGAACTCACCCCACCCGGGGCCACGAAGGTTAATAGAGTTGGTACTCTTTTCATACAACAACAGCCATCTATACGTCGGGTCAGGTACTTCTTGTTTATGTTAGCAGAGCCATTTAATATAGAACTTATTAATAGTAGATTTTTATTCCTACCTATGCAAAATCGAATTTGATGAACAGCATATGAATCCGAAGTGTTTTGTAATTTTTAAAAGTAATTTATTCTCGTAACGTCAAAATGACGTTTGTCACTTTTTGATATCCAAAATGGCAAGAAAACTGACTCTGGCAGATAAAGTATACATTTTGTTAAATTTGGAAAGTTGCACCATTAAACAAGTCGCAGAAGAATTTCATTTGAACAAATTTACAGTACTACAAGTTAAAAAAGATGGAAAAATGAAAGCGAACGAGGAAAAGAATATCAACTGATATGGAAGATCAGAATTTATTTGAATATTTAAGAGAAAACCCAAAAAATGACAAACGAAATTCATAGATCTCGTATAAGATATACTAATAGGGAACAATTATGAAAATCTATTGAAAATACATGTGAAAACAATGTTGAAAAACCTAATTTTTTAAGAAGTTTCATTGATGGTGTACCTAGAAGGTTAAGGACAGTAATTGATGGCGGATGGAATGGCGGATAAATTAAGTATTAGTTTATTGTCTTTTCAAAATTGTATTAAAAAATTACTTGACATTTGACTTGTCTTTCAAAGAAAGGTTAAAAAACACTAAGCAATATTAGAAAATTTTGACAGTTTTGACAAGTTAGGTTATACTAGATTTATGTGAGCTTAACTGTATATATGTATTAAAAAGTGATGAGAAGTACCCGACCCGACGTATAGATGGCTGTTGTTGTTCGAAAAGAACGACTAGTCGAGTCCTGGGTACGCTTCCCAAATCATAGTGTATGGGAAGATCAATGTTATTGCAATGTGCTGCAGCGAGTCGTCTGATATCTGTCGGGGCAATGTTAGAAAGAATCAGTTACAGAGTCTAGAAATTGATCTAACAGTATTGAAGACGATCCTCATTGTATCGTTATGTTGAATATCTACTAGCTTGGTGTGAGAGTTTCGGTACTAAACAGCAGCACAGTATTCAGCACGAAAGTGAGCCAGTGCAGTGGTTGGCATTCGCTCCCCAAGAATTGCTGGCGAGTTTATATAATATTTATCTAACTTTTGTTCAGTTCCGTTAATGGGTTTTCCAAGTAAAAAGTAATATTTAATTAACTAAATCCTTTCTTATTCATATTAACACAAAAAGCAGCAAATAGCATACTTTGAACGATTATAAGCAATTATCTATCTGATAGGGTCGAGCGAAATTTTGATAGTAGACTTCTAGAACATGATTGGGGCTATCAGTAGATATATTCATCATAACGTAAATATTGTCAACTTTTGAATAGTTACTCTAATAGTCACACATAAAATCACTCTTGTAAGTATAAAATACACAGCTTTACACACGTTCTCTAAAATTTTAAACCATTGGATTTTAGAAAAAGACAGAGCACTAAAAGCTGAAGATTTCTTTTTTCGTTTTTTAACATTTCTTAAAATTAAATTAAAAAATTCACATTTTTCAGTTTTCTTCAGAAATATTCCAAAGAAAACTAAAAAGTTTGTACTCATTAAGGAGCTTCGTCCTTATATAACCAACTTGTGATTATTCAGCATCTACGCATTCCTTAACTAATCGAAACTTTACAATTTAAAGCAACTCTAAACTAGTAATTTCCCTACTTTTAGATTATAAAGATTAAAAAGATCGACTTAATATATTTTCAAAAGAGCTCGCATTCTAACAAAATAGAAGTCAATAAAATAGTTACGATCATCCCTAAAAACGATCCAGTGCAGAAGCTGGTAAACACGGATTTTAAAAGGTAATAATTTTCGTCGTAAACGAAGCGTGCCTGAACTTGTGCTTTTCCTTTTTAAGCCAAGCCGAACGGATTATGCGAACCGACAGAATGTAGAACACTAGGAAGCTTGCGTTGAAGAATTTTCGCAGGAAAAAAAGGGGATTAATGGTGTTCCTCATTAAAAGTCTGTAACGATCGATTCACGGTAGACGGATGAATGAAAAAAGAAGGTAGGGATAAAGATAGAGAGAGTGGTAAAAAGAGAGCGCCACTAGGAGAGGGGTATAATGATGAAAAAATTGAAATAGCAAATAAGTGGGACAATCGTTTCAGGTCGTTAAGCATTCTAACCGGTGTTATTAATATTTTTGAGTCGGTCATAATGTTAAAGTTGTTAGTGCTTTGGTCCTCTACAATTACTTAAACTTAAAAGCTAAGAATATACATCTTCTTGATAATTCTAAATATAATTTTGGTATAAAATATATATATACGAGGGGTATCGTAAAGTTTTAATTATTACTAAAAAATAATCAAGATAGAAACGTAATTTTTATTTGTTATTCTTAATGTAACAGAATAATTTGAAACCTACATGAGTGAGTAAAAACCAGTTTTGTATAATACAAATGTATTTTTAATAATAAGAAAAAAATAGTTTTGCATTTGTTATGTAGACAAAGCGAGTGCTTCGGTCGTTTGCTAATATGAGTGCTGAATGTACTTCTACGCTCGGTTTTAATAATTTCTGTGAGACGGCGAAGTCGTTCTTTTTGTGAATGTATCCTTCTCCAGCAGGGGCTTACTGAGGAATCTATAGAAAGATTAAATACGTATCTGCGTCTCTGGAGAAGGATCCTTTCACAAAAATATTAATATTGAACATGTATTGTGTTCTTCACACCAGATTTTTAATAATATTTTTTTATAATTTAAAATACTTTTGTGTTATTCATAACCCTTAAGCGCGGTAGTGTGGTCATGGTAACCGCTAGCAATATTTAGGCAAACTTCTCCGACTTTTCTCTTTGAGCCCCAAGCATTTGTGTACCTTCAAATTACATCATATTTATCATTGTAATGTGAGTCATGCAATAACGCCAGCCGCCATACGTGACATCACTTTCGCGACCCGACCGGAAAAACACCAGATAGAGTGCGTAATGTTCTCGACGCGTCAGCAGAATCTATATATAACGCTCAGAAGGGATTAGGATTCATTCAACGAGTAATCGCCGTCGGGTTGATATTGTGACATAAATGTGAAATAAATATTGAAATAAATACTGTAATTATTAGTTATAAGCTATTAAGTGAATTTAGTGTGTTTTATTATTAATATAGTGTGTTTTAAGTTGCCGTTAGTTTTATTTAAAAGACCCCAGAAAGACATATATTTTACAGTATGTATCTAGAACAGTGTCGATGCATACGTATTTGTTTTCAACCGTAGAGGCATCAAAGTTTTGAAGCTGTCATGGTGACCACAGTACAGCCTTTACGTTATTTTGTGTACTGTATGTAATAATATAGTAAGAAAAAGGGTGTGTTACAATGACCTAGAGTTTGAAAAGATTGTTCTTAAATGTCTTGAAGCCTATGATGGCGATTATAGGGATGAAGAAGCAGTCGATGAAGCTATTGCTAAATAAGTGAGCACAATTCTAGTTCGGAAGAAGAGGATAATTAAAACGAACTGGAAGATGAAATTGAACAGGTATAACTAAAAGCAGACGAAATGGAAGAAAATATAGGCGTAAGTGAATAAAACTTGAGTGTAGCTAAAAGCTATTATGGTAAAAACTAGTATAAATGGTTTTTCCACACACAGTAGAACCCAGAAACACAATATTGTGATACGTTTCTTGGCCTTTCGCTGTCATTTTTGAACTCAGCAGATTGCATCGAAAACCATTGTTACATCTCTTCAATGACGCCATTTGCGTTGCCAAATCTCCAATCCCGCAATGGTTTTTTGAGTTCTGGGAATAAGAAAAAGTCGTTTGGGACGACATTGAGAGAATAGGGCGGATGTGGCAAAATTTCAAAGTCAAAAATCAAAAGCATTGATTCCTCAACTGCACCTCGAGATAAATGAGCAGGTCCATTGCTTGTAGTGATTATACCGCGCCATTTCTTGATCAGAGCATCACGCAAACTAAGATCAGTCTCATTTTTGTCTTAGATGGTTGCTTTTCGGTCTAATAGGTTCTCCCCTTTCTTCACTGTGAAAGCATCGTCATATCGTCGCGAGTGATTGTCTTCCACTTTCTGTATTGTCTGTGAGGGTATGTGGTCACTATGAAAATTCAATTTCCGCCTCACAACAGTACCAATTGACGGGCTGTCATTTCCATTTCCACATGCATCGTTTCGTTGTGGATTTGCGGGGCACTGTAACGTTTTAAATGAAGGAACTTAAGCACATTTTGAGCCTCTATCTTCTACATACTGTGGGTTACTTCAATCTATGGCTTAATGACAACAAACAAGTCAACATTAATATCTATAATTTACAACATGTACATAGGAACAAATTAATACGCATAATAATATATCTCGGTTATCTCCTAGCTTCAATTAAAAATTTAGGATGTCCCCTCATATACAGACGCATATTAGTTCCAATAATATATACATTTTTGTTTGTTCAAGTTTATATGAGCGAAGGCGAAATAAAATATTAATAATAATACTCTGTTAATGAGTTAATATAATAATAATTCCTACAATCAATTTGGTAATATAAATTATAATCGATCTAATGGGTATGTCATTAGCAGAGATCGGACACATCGGGATGAAATGGACGTCATTACGACGGACGATATAAATAGTCTACAACATCTGTAAGTACATCACGCAGTTGTTGAATAGCACTATTCATTCGTTTAACTGCACATTTATTTTTTGTGTGCGGTTAACCGAATGAATAGTGCTATTCAATAACTGCGTGATGTACTTACAGATGTTGTAGACTATTTATATCGTCCGTCGTAATGACGTGCATTTCAGCCCGATGTGTCCGGTCTCTAGTCATTAGACTACGAAACTGATGGATCGGGTTTAAACCTTAGTCTAGCCAATAATATCGATGGCATTTATCGGTCCAGCTCGAGAAAGGTTGTCAAAAATGAGTACCTGAAGGCGAAACTCTAGGGTAACAATAGACGGTCGGTGCGTAGTGCTAGCCATGTTATCATCCTAGTATACCGAACGGGCTACAGTTGTAATGAGCCTACCATGCTACTACCCCAAAGGTCTGCAATGGCTAGTATACGGGAACTTTTCATAACTTGTTTTCTCGCCATAAGCTTTTAGTGTTGGATACCAAAGACCGCTCCTAATAAACTTCTCACTTCTTTTATCCTCCATAATTCAACACGCTATCCTTCTTTCGATTCCTCACAATTTCATATCTCATGCATGATAGTTTTCGCTTGTATTTCATATCTCCTACACCAAGGTGCTCTAGCCATATCCACGCTGTATAGATGGACTATTTCTGGATAACTTAGGTCCACAGCCTTTTCGACTCTCTTCTATTCTTTGCAACGTTCTTCCTGTCTTTCATTTTTTTCTTCTATAACTCCTTCATTACAATCTCTATCTATTTTCTCCTAGGCTTACCTCACCTCTTTCTTCCGTATGGCATTCTTATTACTGCCCTCTTTTCCTTCATTCTTTCCAGATGTCCAAGTCATCGCAACATCTTTCCTAACACAACATCGCTGGCCTTCGTTGCATCAAAAAAATCATACAATTTAGCACGTATACTACATTTTAAGATCAAAATGTATATCAAGAAAAGCAAAGATTCAATTCAAGACAATGCTGAGAGACAAAGAACTATGTGTGTGAAACCTGAGTTTTGGAAAACAAGAAAAGGAATATGAGAGAGATAAAATACTGAGGTTTTTTGGAGGGAAAGAAACTTGGAGGAATGATAAAGCAAGACAATCGTATGAAGATACACCAATCGCACAATTTAAAAAAGCTCAACGAATAACATGGTTGGACCATGCACAGAGGTGGGAAAGATGCCCATTAATAAAAAAGGTCTTGAGAGTGAAACCAATGGTAAGCCTAAGGCAAGGGCATCTAGAACCAGATGAATATAGACTGTGGGAAAGGACATGTGAGGAAAGTTGTTGAAGGAGAAGGATTACAAATAGACATGAATAGAAGACAATTCCTAAGCTATGAGCTTAAACTAATTTATTTACAATTCCGCATTTCGTTCTTCTTTCCTATTCCTCATCGATTTTTCCTCCCAACATCTTATTTAGCATTATCCCTTCCCTTATTTCTAAAATTAATTTAATTAATTTATTGATAATTATTATATTTTACATGCACATGTTAGTTAGTATAGTCTTCTGCTCCGACAAAATCCTCTATCAACCCAGTATTTATTATATTTAAAATTACTTTGCATAATACGTAAAATATCAAGTCGACAATACCCACTTACAAAAACTCAATATTTCAGAAGGATCTCAATTTATTATTGTCTCCGAGCGACGGAACAAACACCATTAAAATCGAGCAAAAAATCCAATTGAAGCTTTAATTTTAAGTTCCAGTCCGAAGCGAAATTTCAGGTAGGAGGATTGGCCGAAGACAAAACCAGGAATTCGTCAGGGAATTACGATCAATAATATTTATCCCTGACAGTGTCGACGGCGAGTAATCGTAAATGTTTCTCGTTTTTTTTTCGCCTGGTTATCACGGGGTCTGTACGTCGATGACAGAGGTACCTGCTTAGGCAAGGCAAATATTTGTAGGACCCCGGTAATACATAAAGCGAAAACGCTACGACATTATGTAAATAGTAAGGACGCATTATGCAATGGGACAAAAAATCGATGGATGATTTGGTCATTTAGTTACGGTCCAGATTTATGTAGCTGTATAAAAGATAAATTGGGCAATATAAACTTTATAAGATTTTAAATTGGGTCTTTCAGAGAAGCATATTTATTCATAAATTCATAATAAAATCTAAATGTTTTACATAGTTTTTTAGGTTCAAAATAGAAATATATTTAAGTAGCATTATCTAAAAAGTAAGTAAGTATTTTTTTTTTATTAGCAAAGCTATTGTATAACCATAACGTTTCATTACATTTTACTTAATTAACTATTTTACACTGCTACAACCTAGAAATTGTATGGATCACTCAAATTTTTTTTTTTTTAACATATTTCTAACAGATTTCTCTTAAAGTTTTTAAAGTAATTATAATGCATTAAACAATATGAAACCAATGAGATATTTTTCTTTCCTAATATTTAACTCATATTCAACAGTCCACACATATTCCAACTTTAAGTTCAATGTTTCCTTGAATTTAATACACCCCATTAGATAAACCAATATACCACCAGTTTTACGATTATTTGTATTACACCCAATGGTATTGTATCCAGCGATCTTCAATTCCAAATCCTCAACAGTATCGTCTACATGTGTTTTCACCAGACATAGAATTTGTGGTTGCCAATTCTTGATTAAATCTGTTATTAGATCTTTATCGTGTAAAAACCCTTGGCAATTTAAACAGACAACAGATTTGTAATACTTCCTATCATCTTTTATTAATTGCTATTCATATTTCACCTTTGTTCTAATTTTATCAATTATTCTTTTGAGACATGGACAGTTTTTATCATAAGCTGTATGATTGGAATCCAAATCAATTTTTAATTTTTGAGTCGTTCTTACGCAGTTTATACATTTCTCTGTAAGATTATTACAGCTTGCGCTTACATGATTACCACCACATTTGCTGCACGCTACTTCATTTCTGCAATCTTTGGCAAAATGGTTAAATCCCGCGCATTTAAAACATCTGATTACATCATCATATTCGTATAAAGAGCATTTTCTCCATCCTATGTTTATTTTTCTTATATCTATCAACTTCTTATATAAATTAGTCTCTACCTCCATAACAATGTTACCGTAATCTTTCTTAGCTTTTGGTTTATATTTTCTTATAATTTTTATTTTATCATCTGTATCATCATTAAACTCTCTTAATGCATTCTGCTTGAGTATACTATCTAGAATTTCCTTATCTTCCTGATCTATTATTTCACTCTCTATTCCTACTACAATTATTTTTGGATTCTTAAGCTTTGGCTCAATAACCTCGTATTTATTACCCAATTCTTTTCTTACTATATCTTTTATTTTTTCTTTCGATTCGTTATTGCTAAAATTTATAACAATTCCTCCACTACTGGTACTTGTTACCGTTTCGACTCCGACCGCCAATTCACCTGGATTTATTTTAGTTTTTACATCTTTTTTAGTTATTTCGCTTTTTTGTTTATCATTCTTAGGTTTCACAACAAGTACTTCAGAGTTCTTTTTTGTTATGTCACTATACAGTCTATTAGTATTGATATTTTCTCCTTTGGTTAAAGATTCTAGCATTAAGTTCATTTTGTTAATAACATTGTTTTGATCATTAATCATCTCCATACAGGAATCAAATTTATTTGTTAATTCTTTTATTTGTAAACACATACTACTATTTCGACATCGAAAACACACAAGCTAAATGCTTTCTACTTGAAATATTGTTTGCAGTTTTTCTTCTGTGATTGTATTTATTCCCAAACATTTAATATGAAATTCATCTTTACATTCAAAACAGATTATAGTTTTTTCGTTTCTTTTAACATCGTTTCTGCATGCCCTACATTTTTTACTCATTTTTGCGACCCACTTTTTATTCCGCTTTGTCGGCAATATCACTTATATGTACGAATATTATTATATATATATGTAATCTTAGAATTCACATTTCCACAAGAGTCACATATTGTTTCTCACCAAGTTTTGGTGAATAATCAGATGCAAAACCCGGTACAGTAGGAATATTTTTAGTCCCCAAAAACTAGTTTAATAACAGCGCAACACTTCATGCGTGTACACACGTTTAACGATGAAAATCAAACTTTAATAATTTGCTAGTGAATGTAAGAATGAGATAATGATGTGACAAACACCATTATATCCATATCTATTTTGAGACAAAACGTTGACTATTCGACGTTTCGATGTTTTCTGCTGTCATCTTCTTCGAGGCGTGTATTAACCGGACTACGGTGTGGTTCTTTTATATGTCCGTCTTGCTGGGGTAGTGCAATAGGACAGGCGTCGCTGTTTTATTTGCTTTTTGCGGGTCGGAAGTTTCGTCTTCTCTCCGCATGTTTTTGCTTGAATCTGTCGTTCCGGTTTGCTTTCCTTATTTGCTCCACCATGAAATTAAGAAGACTTCTGAGAAGACATTCGTGAGAGTATTGAATCACCCCAATTCCATCAACGCTAAAGCCGACGAGTACAATCGTCGTATTCAACGACGATTTCATGGTTGAATAGAAGACCCAGAATGATCCTGAACTAAGTTACGACTGACCAAGAGGACTAGCTCACGTTATCCAATAGATCTGGGTAGAATTGAAGGAATGAAGAGGACTAATGAAAAGTTTGCGCAATCAGCCAAACCTCATTGATAATGGAAGAGGCAGAAGTATTCAGCAAACGCTAGAAGATCCATAGATCCATAGACTTTCCTTATTTTTAGCGGCGGAAGCCAAATTGGTGTAAGACGTATGTTTTTGCTTGAATCTGTCCTTGCGATTTGCTTTCTTTATTTGCTCCACCGCGAAATTAAGAAGTCTTCTGAGAAGACATTCGTGAGAGTATTGAATCGCCCCAATGCTGTCATAGCTGAAGCCGGCAAGTACAACCTGGTTCAGCGACGATTCCATGATTGTATAGAAGACCCAGAATGATCCTGAACTGAGTTACGACTGAACAAGAAGACTAGCTCACGCTATCCAATAGATCGGAGTAGGATTGAACGTAAGAAAAGGACTAAGGAAAAGATTGCCCTGGCAACCAGGGTAAACTTCGTAAATTACGGAAGAGGTACAAGAGAAGACTCCAAGTACTCAACAAACGCAAGAAGATTCATAGATCATAGACTTTCCTTATTTTTAGGGACGAAAGTCAAGTTGGCGCATGACTGTCCATTGTCACGTTTATTGGAAGGACAATTACACCTATATTGGGCAATCCGTAACTTCCTGTAGAAAAGAATGAAGTCAATCTATATTTTGTCAACACTAGATTATGTGTTTTCGTTACTTGTTTTGTAATTAGCATTGGTGATTTTAACTTTTACGAAATTTCACAAAAGTTTAGCCTTACTTCAATACTTACTTAAAACATGCTACGGTAAATAGCAAAAATAAATTTTACAAAACTGGCTTCTGTTACGTTCCAATATATTGCAGAGTTCCAAAGACTTACCTATGTGGAAGGGTTGATAGCAAATATGCAATTTAACTAGCTGGTACCCGGGCGAAGGTCAGTAAAGATGCGGGGTTCTTATCGAAACGTTGTTAAGAGTCTGACTATACTAATAGGATAAAAAGGGCTCCACCGCGAATTACGGTTAAATTTAAAACCTTTACCTTTAACAAAACCAAAAAGTAAGTTTATTAAAGAACAAATCCATTTTATAATATAATCTTGTTCAAGAATAATACATTTAGATACCTCAACATTTTCAATAGATTCCTGAAAAAATTATCCAACTCTTCGTTGATTACTGAATTACCACACGCATTATTTCTTTGTTATATTTTTTAGAAGAGTTCTGTTTAGGCTGACGACCAATTCAAAATATATCATTTCAAAATCGATTTAATAATTAAAAATTTTAAAAGTTGTTTTATACTACGTATTGTAGTTACTAAATTTTCACGTGCTAAAGCAGCTCAAAGATAAAGAAAAAAATTAAGAATTAGGAACTAAATGGTCACAAAAAAAAAGGAAATTTCAATAGTAGAAGCGTGGCTAGGTGCACTTTTCTGATGAAGAGGCTCAATCGAGCGTCTCTGAAACCAATGTGGCTTTATGAGATCCAGATCCCATCAGTCAGACCTTCCAAAACAAGGTATTGGATAATACGAGGGATACTGCTAAAATTCGCGGAATCAAGTACTCCTTGAATTGCCAGCATTCCACAATTATCACATTTGTAAAATTTGACATTTTAACCTATAATTCAGTTGACAGTTCGATTTAAAAACGAACAGTTTCGTTCTCAACAACAGAATTTAACAAAGTAATAGTTGTGTCAAAAATGGAAATTTTGAATCGTGATTTTCGAGTTATGATTTTTTACGATTTTGAATACGGTTTGACACCAAAGCAATGTGTGGAAAAGCTTAGATCGGTATTTGGAAATGAAGCACCATCCAAAACTATGATTTACAAATGGTTTGCAGAATTCAAGCGTGGAAGATCAACGTTTGGTGACGATCTTCGTGAAGGGCTTCCATGCACCTCTGTTGTTGCGAAAAATATCGATGCTGTGCGTGAAATGATTTTATCAGATCGACATGTGACATACAGTGAGATAGAGGCGTCCTTAGGCATGGCGGCAAAACAAATACATACGATTTTGCACGATCATTTACATGTCAGGAAGCTTTCCAGTCGTTGGATCTCTCAAAATTTAAAAGACGAGCAAAATCAGGCACGTGTCAAGTGGTAGAAGGAAATGTTGAAAAAATTTGATTGTGGTCGTTCAAATTCTGTATAGAACATTGTAACATGTGACGAATCCTAGATATATTCATATCAGCCTCAAACTAAACAGCAATCGACTGTATGGGTGTTTCAAAGTGAACCTAAACCAACAAAAGTGGTTCAGTCACGAAGCGTTTCGAAAAGAATGATTGCTTGTTTCTTCGCAAAAACGGGCCATGTTGTAATTGTTGCATTAGAGGATCGACGAACAGTTAATGCTGACTTGTATAGGTCAATTTGTTTGCGGGAAGATATTGATGAAGTCAGAAAAAATAGCATAAACCGACGAATCATTGTTCATCATGACAATGCAAACGCTCACACAGCACGACAAACTGTCGAGTTTTTGACCAACAGGAACATCGAATTAATGACTCATTGCCCATATTCGCTCGATTTACGTCCAATAATTTTTTCTTATTCCGAAACATCAAAAATAAAATGCGTGGAAAGCGGTTTTCATCGCCTGAAGAGGCTGCTGTTGAAGAATTTAAATCACTCGTTTTGGAAATACCTCGCTCAGAATGGAAAAAGTGTTTTGAAGATTGATTTTAAGGATGCAAAACTGTATACAACTTAAAAGGGGTATTTTGAGAAACAGTAAAGCGATTTACATAGCGTAATTTGTTCTATTTCACAATTTTCCGCGAATTTTAGCCAGTGGTCCCCATATAATTGATATTGCTTGGTATATTCGCAACTACGATCTTCATAGAGACCTTGGAATCGCAAATATTGAGAAAGAGATAAAAAGCTGTGCTGACAAGTATGAAGCGAGGCTTCACCTTCATATCAACGCAAGAGCTCTTTAGCTGCTGAACAACCACCACTAACTCCGAGGGTTGCAGAGGACCAAATCGTTAAACCTAATGTGTATTGTGTTTAAAGCTGAGCACAGTGAAAGAATAAAATGTACATAGTTGTCTAAAAAATCTAGTGAGCGTCATTGGACTGGCATTAGTTAATAAAAATTTAGTTTTAAAATTTGTTTATTAATGGTTAGTCTTCTAGACCTGTTCTAATAGTACGAATAGAACTAATATTGCGTTTATTAAAGTAAAATATTACGTACTGTATTTATTATATGCATGTATTCATCTCTATTAATAATTTTGTTAATGAAACAATCATCTCTCCCACCATAAATGTTTTGTCATAAGAATAAAATAAGATTAATAAATACCATGAGACGCACCTTCGAATTGAGCAAACACGTTGAAATATGTTAACGCACAAAATTAATACTGTCAACGCCTATAAAAGCTAGTTGACAAATTGTAAAAAATCAAGTCAGTCTGACAATTGCAGGGAAAGCAGAGGACGAAAATAAGGCATCAGCCCTCACATTAATAGTAATGTGACATTGCTAATTAAATGTAATTTAAACAGATAAATAGGGGGAATTTTATCAGAAAATGAGTAATTGGTGGTTTGTTTAAATTGTAAACATATATTATTACATGGGTGTGTACATAATAAAACGATCTTTGTGTTGTTATTAATTTAGTATATTGAAGTTTATTAATTAATTTTGTTTTTAGTGTTTAGTTTATTCCTGCCTATTAATAATTGCAGATTTAATTAATATTTTATTGATCGATTGAAGGCATAGTTTTACGAAAACATTATCTGTATCGTATGTAGGTAATTACCTTGAGAAGTAGTACCGACTAGGCATATGTTATGCTAGTGTATGTAATAAATATTAGAAAAAAGTAAATACATTTTCCTTACATGTAAAATCGGTTCTTTTTCGAAAAATTAATTATTAATGAAATAGTTTGTTCAAGATAGTAAACGCAAGAAGCAAAACTATTAATAGTATGAGCAACAAAAACCGTAATATTTCCCTGTTGCGAAGTACCATATTTAAATGATCGATATTTATGCTTTTTTAAAACTTTGCACTCATTTACTAAACTGTGCTGCAATTTGTCGCGTTCTGTGCTGTAATCTGGTCACGTGAGCGAAAAAAGTGCAAAATGTGGAAATTAACTTGTGTATTACATTCTGTGGGATTTTGACCAGTACTCTCTACTGCCTGTCTGCTAATATAGTAATAGATACGCTATGTGAGTACTGGACTAAAATCCTATAAGATTTAACACAGGGTTCTAAATTCATATTTTATCCCCTCCACTTTTTTCTCAGTCATGTGACCACGTTACAACACACGTGAAATTCAAACGCCCGAGAATAGTTAACGGACAGGTATAAAACAGATATAAAACAGTTTGAATAGGTAATCAACACATCGGTCTGAACATATCTGTTTTATACCTGCTCATTACCTGTTCCCGGGCGTTTGAATTTCGAGCGTGCTGTAACGTGGTAGAAGACCCAGACATACATATACCGTCTGGAAACGTGGTAAGTTAACAGCGGAGGCGTGAACGATACCCCGCCAGTACACTAGATAAGAGAGAAGGAAGGTACCATACCAGACGCCAGGCGTGTCTGTGCCCAGTCTGATCAGATACGTCAACGACATACGCAATACCCGCAATGCCACATCTACTTCTGACCTATCTTTATTGCTTATCCAATCAAATGCTACACTATACATTGAATTGGCAGGGACGCGTCTTGCGCTGCAGTGTCGTTAACTTACCACGTTTCCAGACGGTAGAAGCTCCATATATACATTAATTTGTTTCATTCGTACTAGGGACAAGTTGACATTATCGAGAATAGAAAACACTGTTAATATTTTCTATGATTTTATTTTAAATATACGCAAAGTAATTCCCTTCAGGAATGCGACACTTGACCATTCTTTCTATCCACTGTTTAAAAGCTCCCAACCTTGGAATACCTTCAAAGTAAGCGTGAACTGCGGTATCAATATTTTGTTCAGATAAAAACCTTCTACCCTGCAAATTGCGTTTAAGCCCAAAAAATAGCCAAAGGCACATATTGCTAAATCAGGTAGGTCAAAAACTGGAGAGGTAAAATTATCATTAGACTCGGCAAAGAGGGTCAATTTCCAGTGCAGTGCCGAGAGCAACGTAGAGGGGAGAAGCTCGCGGCACGGAAACTCAAGCAACACCTGTTCAGTATTATTTCACTGGTCGTTGTGAGAGCATGTCAGTACACACATACTTAGAAAATGTCACATTTATATACGTTTCGAAGAAACTAGAAATCGTAATAGCGAGTATGCTGGATTTAGAATACAAAAGCGATAGTATTAAATTTGTGAAGGTGCGTCGAAAAATCCATTAAGTTGTCACAAGGATTGCTTTAAATTTGCAAATATAACATCACTCGATGTGGAACGGTGTGCTAACATATTTAATGACTCAAATATTAATAGATGCCACCCAGTTTGAGATTTCATGGAAGCTTTTTAAAACAGTAAGTGTTTCAGCACTTTATATAATATATTTTTATAAGTATTTTATGTGTAAGCATTCATACGTCCGCATCGCCTATGCTCACTCATGAAAGTCACCAACATAAATGATGTGAGTACGTAAATGTTACTGAGCGATCGCCTTGATACGGCCGCTAGGCCCTTCCACATTGTTCTTCGCACTGCACTGAAACTTGCCCGTCTTTGCCGACTCTAATTATCATGGTGGAGCGTAATTCTCTTGTCTGGAACTCTACTGTGAACACTTCAGGCAAACATTTTTCAGTGTACTACTTAGTTGTAACTGTCTTTTGTCTATCTAGCTTAATAGCATTTACTAAGCCCGTACTTCTGAAGAATACCACATAACCTTTTTCATAGCTCGCGCCGCTTCTTGGTCATTGTAGGAGTTTCATCATCTTCGTGAATCCATACACAACTCTTTTGGCGGGTAGGTATGTCGAAAAAGGGAATCTAAGCCCGTCACTATTTTGGGAAAAAATTGCTGCCCCTCATTATTTAAGAAATTTAAAGTTTTATGGCAAATTCTTCCACGCTCTGCATTTTAGATGTCAGAAAGGTGGTGCGGAACAAACCGACTTACCACTTTCTTAAAATGCATTTGATCATGTATGATTGTTTTAACAGCTCCAATTTTGAGTTGATGCTCTATTACCGCATAAGTGGCTTTATTGTCTTCAGTTATCTTTTTAACAGCAGCAATGTTTTTGTCGGGAGCAGCCGTAGGAGGACGCTCTGTTCCTTTCTTAGGCTGAACAGAATTTCTCTCACGTTAAGATTCTTTATATCATGGGTAAATTGTAGCCAAGAAAGGTGCTTGTTTACTAAAAACTGAATGTAAACTCTCTTTGCACTCATAAGCGCCTAAACCTCTTTTAAAATCATAATAAATTATGATTCGAAAGTGCTCTTCGGTTAATTCCATTTTCTTTTACTTTTAAAAAATAAGTAGCTGAGTTTTAACGAACGTAACTTCAAAAATAAAACGTCCAATGACACGTAAAAAGTCGCTCTAAATAAACATTGCATGATTGTCTCCTAGATTTTCTTATTCTCAATAAATTCAGCTTGTCCCTCGTATTAATATAAAGTAGAAGGTAATTATCAGAAGTAACAATTCAGTTGTTCGAAACTCGAAATTAATTCATGATACACACGTAATGAGTCTAACAGATATAAACAACACCAGAATATTAAATAAAGATTCTACTAACGAAGATAACAATGATATTTTGACAAACAACGTCACTAACGCGTACGACATCCAGCGAAACGACATCCAAAAAGGAACCACCATGTCACGTGACGATTGTACCAAGCGTGTACGCACACGTACACGCTCGCACCGCCAGATCTAACAGACATCAACACGGAGCTTAATTAAATCAGAATGTGTAATGGCAATTAATCACGGCCTCATTAAAACTAATTTAACATTTCGGTGACACTTCTCGAATGTAATTAATGCACGCACAGTACACAACAGAATGGCGCGCTTTATATTCTTGTGTACAAAAGCGCAAAATCATCGTTGTTGAAACAGTACCTCATCTCTAATTAAAATGATGTTAATAACGTAATGGCAGGCAATAAGATCCACATATGAACGTCAATGTATTGTTAAAATCATGATTTAGTGTTTCAAACTTAAAAAAATATATGAATAAATGACAAGGGAAGAAATTGAATATAACGGGTGCGCCACGGGAAACGGGCGTTCGTCAGCGCCCTCCCCTGACCTTGCAGTTTGTGAATAGTTATGGTTTAGTTTCAATCATGCCGCTGTGGACCGTGGAGCATCGCGTTTTCGTGTATGACAGTTTTGTGAGGGGTGGCGAATCAGTCATGGAAGTTCAACGTCTCTTTCGTCGAAGGTTTAACGTTCCTCACCATGGAGACATACGAGCCAGAGCACCATTTTGCGATGGGTTAATGCCATTCGTACAGGAGGCAGTTTAATGAAAAAGAAGCCACCAGGACCAAAGCGTTCAGCTCGTTGGCATTCTCCAGCACTATGTGATGCATGTCCGACACTTCAGTACGCCGAATTCTCCATCAAGATTTACGTTTTCACCCCTATAAAATGGCAGTTGTGCACCAGTTAAATGAGGCCGACAATCCACAACGGGCAGCTTTTACTGAAGCGATGCTCCAACTTTTGCAAGATGCGCCTAATGCGATTTTGAAAATGAGCGACGAGGCTCATTTTCACCTTAATGGTGTTGTGAATAGTTAAAACATCCGATGCTGGGCCTCTGAAAATCCACAAATTCTACATGAAACACCACTACATAGTCCCAAAGTTACAGTGTGGTGCGGCATCGGGAAGCTTGGCATCATAGGGCCCTACTTTTTTGAGGAAAACGGGAACAATGGAAAGATGAAATTATATAGAACATAAATCTAAAATATTACGAGTCAATTACGATGCAAACCCCGAAATTTAAAGACACCCGAAAATTGTATTACGCGGCGTCTATGAATTCAAAATATTCAGAATGTGTATAAATAATAAATACCTCACACAGGCATACGCTACAGCGTATTTTTACATACGTAACAGCTGAATGAGATGGACAATAACAAAATTATTCTTTTCGTTATTGCCGATCAGCTTTAAGAAATCATATTTTATAATATAGGTGATCGCACAGTGGCGTAACATTTTTTTTTAAATACCTTCTGTCATTTTTTCTCGCTTATGAGAGGGAATTTTGAAAAAATATATTGAATTTGTATTCTATATATGTAATTACAGCTTTCCATTTTTCATTCTTTGTCTTGTTACTTTCAAGGACACTCAGTATATCTATCACTCCTTTTTTTCTTGGTCACTATACACAACTAATATTGTGTAATAAAAACCTCTTCATGTATTGGTATATTTTTTTAATAACCAAACGGAACTTTACAAATCGTAAATTTAAGTATTGACATGAAGTATTGGCAGTCTACGGAATTTTATTGACATCTACTTTAGCTTAATTAAAAAATATTTGCCATACTTAAAAAAAATTTCGAAGTCACGAAGTACTGTTCAGGATAAAATAAAACAAATTTTAATGATTTCACTTTTTAATTAACACTGTAACGATCGTTTCACTCCAACCTGAGCTTCATCAGACATAACTTATTTACAATTTTTTTTTTAGCACGTATACGGTAACAAACACATGTTTTATTTTAAATAGTTGAAGGAATGGGTACTTTTTATTACTAAAATGTCTATGCACAAAACTTTCACTACGGTTTATACAATACTGTTCTTAAGTAATAAAACTAGGAGTTTACATTATATTGCAGAGAGGTAAAGAAATTCTATGGAAAAATACAATATGTGACTGTCTGAATATAAAATAAATAAATTGAGTAAGGGTGAATTATTTGTTTCTAATTGATCATTTAGGATCTTGTCGGTTTTCTTTAATTTATTAATTTCAAGTGACTAATAAACTAAGTTTTTTGCCCTTATTTTCTACGTGTAATATTTTAAATTCTGTGTTAAAATTGTGGTTCGTTGAATTAATATGAGACGCATATGAAGAGTCACTTTTATTATTTCTAAATGAAGAAAAATGTTCTTTGATGCGTATTTCAAATGATCGGCCTGTCTGTCCGATATACGTCATGAGGCAACTACCGCAGGTTAACTCATAGACTCCTAACTTTTTATTGTTGTTTGTTAAATCTTTATTGCTTTTTATAAATTTAGATAAATTGTTGTTAGTTCTATACGCTGTATTAATGTCACACTTTCTTAAATATTTGCGAATTTTTGTGCTTGAAGAGCCTATAAACGTGATCATTTTAAATTTTTGGGTGTTATTATTTAATATTGGGTAAACTTGTGATATGGCTTTTGTAACGAGTTTTTTATTTAAAATGTTATCTATTATATTACTTTTATATCCATTGTTGATAGCTATTTGTTTAATTAAATTTAGCTCTTTCTCGAAATTTGTTTGGTTCAACGGAGTATTGATTAATCTATGTATAAGACTGTGATAAGCCGCTAATTTGTGTTGTATCGGATGGCAAGAAGTGTTATGAATAGTTATATCTGTAGTTGACGGTTTGTGGTAAACTGCAAAGTTACATTTGTTGTTAATTCTAGTAATCGTTAAATCGAGAAAGTTAATACTATTATTTGTTTCCTGTTCCATTGTAAACTTAATATTGTGATGCAATGTATTAAATATAATAATAAATTTAATTGTCTCTTTGTTCCTATGAAACCTAGTAATATATCATCTACGTATCTGTACCAAAATAATACATTTTGAAAAAGAGGATTTTTTGAAATAGAATTTTCAAGATGATCCATAAAAATCTCGGCTAATAACGGACTTAGAGGATTACCCATGATTAAACCTTCTTTGCAAGTGTATATGTTTTCATTAAATTGAAAGTAATTTTGTTCTATGCATATATTTAGTAAATCAAGAATTTCATTAATAATTATTGGATTTACATTATTTTTATGGAGAAGATCTTTTACTAAAATACCCGTTTTTTCTGGAGAGATACTAGGGAATCAATTTTGAACGTCAAAGGAAATGAGTTTTGTGTTAGACGTTAAAGTAAAGTCTTTGATTTTGTTTATTAGTACATATGAGTTTTTTACGCTTAATTTAGGTTTAAATCCTGTATATTTAATAATGACATCTATAAGCCTTTTCGAGAGTTTGTAGGACGGAGCTGTCACATAGTACTGTTCTGCTCCCATTCCCGCTGCTAGCTAAATAAATCGAAATCACGCAATCAGTTTATTTTCCTTTGAGATTTGGCGAAACAAGCCAAAGGAGACACATAACCTCAATTTATTTTAATGGCCTACCAGTGCACACGCGTCTCTTTCAATCCGAACTCGGATACTTCGTGTTCCGAACTAAAACGGTCCGGATAAAGTAAAAGAAACTTCAGGGCGAAAATAGAAAATAATAATTAAAATATCCCTTGGCCCGAGAGAGTTGTCCACGTACATCGTCTCGTAAATAAGATAAAGGATTAATTCCGAATTAATATAATAGCGCGGGGATGTTTTTTAAAGAATGCCGAGTGCATTCCGTTCCTCCCATCGGGATTGGTAGTCTTCTTTCTTGTGAATAGGGTTTTGTGTGTGGATTCGTCTTTGTCTAGTTTGTAGGTGGGTAGCGTGTTAAACGTTCCCACGGACAACTTTTTGTAAATTCCGAGCTTGAAAAGTTTACATATTACAGGGACGAACTCTATTTCGTGTATGTATATGCGTTCGTCACTTGGTGTTTGGTTTGTGCTGTAAACTTGTTAATGTAAATCTTTCTTCTAGTGTTAAGCAACTTAGTTTTACGAATAAACGTATTAATTTTTAGTTATTTTAGAATAATAAGAACCGATATCTTTATATGTTTATTATGATTTAGCATGCCGGGTGTTCCACACAAATTTCCAAAGGCTATGACGTCTTTATTTATTATCCGATTTTAATGATCTGTACATCAAATTAAACGGTTTCGAAAAGACTACATACAACAATGCGAATTACCTTTTTGTCACATATAATTTACCAGAAACATAAGTCATTTTAACTAGGATTGAGCTGTTCTGCTTTCTTGATTTTACAAAAGAAAATTTTCTACTGATTCCAGTAACGTAATAAAAACACATCCTTGGATAAAGAAAAATGCAAGAAAATTAGAGTTTTTTGCAAATTTATGGCATTCACAATGAACCATGAGTTGTTGTAGGTAGTAGCACACTGACAACGTCTAGGTATTAATCATTTACTGTCACTGTAGTGTATGTAGTGTAAAATTTACTCGTACAAATATAAAAGAAGCACAATACAGCAATGCATTAACAATTCTTTATTTTCCTTAAAATTTTACAATATATGACAAGATGTAACAAAATGCCCTTATTCTCTATATCCCACCATATCAATTCTTGTTGAAAAACCTCCTGTTCAAACCTCTACCCTCTTTTTAAATAGATATGTAAATTTAAAGTACAACTAAAACATAAAATAAGGAAAGTTCATAGATTTAATCTATTTGGGAGCTTGATTACACGTTGTGACCTTCGTATGCAAGGCAGTTTATCTGAGCAATTCTGTTTATCTAATACCGGTTAATGTACAGGTAGCTATATTGAAACAGAAATAAGAAAAACACTCTAGCCATAATATTTATCAATAAATACTATATACATATTTCGGCAACTAAGTTGCCATCTTCAGTAGAATAACCTTAAAACTGAAAAAAAAGTTAAACGTAGCGTGTTTGGCTAAGGTAAACTTTAGAAGATATGCTCTTCACCAAATCGCCAGTGGGATAACACTAAATTCCTAACATCGAAATAACACTTATATACTACTTAAACCTAGCGTGAAATTTGGGAAACCGTGAAGCGTGAATACATGAAGCGTAATGCTATTGTCACAATAAAGCATACAAACTGGACTGAGGGATTGGTCTATTGTCAGAATTCATTAATTTATTCTCATTTCTATATATATATAAATACTTTCATAACTATCTAATTCTCTATAATTATTAACAGTTTTAATCAACCTAAGGCTATTTGCCGGCACAGAATGACCTGTGTCCAAAATATGTCGGGCAACGCTAGATTTTTCGGGTCTGTTGAATCTAAAGTGGGAAATATGTTCCTTGTAACAGGTTGAAATTGAACGTCTAGTTTGGCCGATATATTTTTGGCTGCAATCGTTACAATTTATTCCATGTATACCAGATTTATGTTCTACCTCAATTTTGTCCTTGGTGTTACCTAAAAGTGATTTTAATGAGTTACATGATTTAAACGCTATTGGAAGAGAATGGTTTTTGAAGATAGCGTTCATATTTCTAGAGGCTGAATGGTACGGTAAACAAAAAAATTTCTCACCTAGGTCTTTTTGATGTAGTAAGCTCGTGCTATCATAAATTAGTTTCCTAAGCCTATGTTTCTTAATTAGGTTGGTTATTATTTTCGAATCGAAACCATGCTTCTGATGCTTCTGATTAATCCAAGTTCTTTTTCATATCTATCTTTTGTAAGCGGGAAACTTAACAACCGATGGATAAGAAAATTAAAGGATGCCATCTTTTGTTGGAAACTGTGATTTGAATCCGCGGTTATAAACTTGTTCACATTGTGTCTTTTCAGTAAATATCTATTTCTAAGTTATTATTATAATATAATATATAATTACCAAAACATCTAAAAATGGTATTTGTTCATTGTTTTATTTTTCTATAGTGAATTTAATTGTAGGGAATTTCGAATTTAATTCTATTAAAAAGTCGTCCAAATTACACAACTTGGTATTAAAAACCGCGAAAATATCATCGACATACCTCATCCATACTTTAGACTCTTTAGAGAAATATTTAGATGATCTCTTAAATTCTATCTCAAAATGACTCTTGAACAAGTTCGCCATAATTGGAGACAAGCAGTTGCCATTGCTGTGCCATGCCGCTGTTCATAGAAGTTTCCTTCAATTTGAAAGCAGTTCTGAGCTTCTTAGCTATATTGTTTCTGTAGATACTTCTGCTTCCCTGGTTTCTGGCAATCCACTAGTAGATTCCAAGTTATCATTCTGATAAGTATTTGTAGCAGTAGCACTGACAGTTGGTACAAGTTCAGCTGGATCATCGTAAAAAGTAAGTATGTGTCTGTTGATTGAAATTGGATTATCTTCCCCAATTAATCGTATTTATTCCAAATGCCTTTTCTATATTCTACCATCCTCTAATTTAATTAAATATGTAGTTTTCCCAATTTCCTCTCTATGCGTCCGAATTCCCATTGCTGGTCCTTGTTAATATACTCTCGAGCTTCTACTCTGTCTCCAGCCTTAAAACTTTGTATTCTACTGGTCCTCCTTATATCCGGTTCTTCTTTTCTATTTTCTGGAATATCCCATTTATAGAAATCTAACCTGGATTGTATTTCTCTTACGAACATTGCGTAACATGGGCTTAAGTTCGTCACTGTGTGTGGAGTTCTCCAATAGTTAAGTAACAATTTAGCTAGTTGTTTCTTCTTTTCATTATCATTTACTTTTGAAACTCTTAATGCTTGCTTTAAAGTTTGGACATATCCCATTCTCGTCGCCAAAACTGTAGTGTATATAGTGTAAAATGTACTCGTAGGAATGTAATAGAAGCACAATACACAACAATACATTAACGGTTCCTTATTTTCATAATAATTTTAAAATATATGACAAGATCTAACAAAATGCCATTATTCTCTATATCCCACCATATAAGTTCTTGTTGCTAATCTCCTGTCCAAATCCCTACCCTCTTTTTAAATAGATATGTAATAGTCACTTTGCATGTATCTTACAGCATTCTTCAAAAAACATTATTAACGGTATTAATAAATAACTAATTGTAGTTAACATTCTGAACTTACTGCAAATGAGAATTAATGAATATTAAATCCCATTTTTACATGTAAATGTCGCCTTATGTGATGCGTTAATAACTACAATCCGACAAACCAAGTTTGAACACACCTCGTCGCGACTCCGACCTTCCTGGTTGTTAGGATAATTAAAAATTGCTGAAAAGCCACGTCCATCAACGGAACGTACAGACGCGTTTCGCTCTTATTGGAGCTTATTAATGTACGGTATCTCGAAGACGGATATGGCTTTTCACTTCTATACTTTGTGTATATATAGTTAACATTCTGAACTTACTGCAAATGAGAATTAATGAATATTAAATCCGCATTATTCCGCATATTAAATCAGCAATTTTTAATTATCCTAACAACCAGGAAGGTCGGAGTGGCGACGAGGTGAGTTCTATATACTGGTACAAACTTGGTTTGTCGGATTGTAGTTATTAGCGCATCACATAAGGCGACATTTACATGTAAAAATGGGATTTAATATTCATTAATTCTCATTTGCAGTAAGTTCAGAATGTTAACTATATATACACAAAGTATAGAAGTGAAAAGCCGTCTTCGAGATACCGTACATTGATAAGCTCCAATAAGAGCGAAACGCGTCTGTACATTCCGTTGATGGACGTGGCTTTTCAGCAATTTTTATCTAATTGTATGTAAGTTTTCTTTATTTTGCTTAATATTAATACCTGTAAAATATGAATTTAAAATATTTAACGGACGTGCTTCAAGTTTATTTTGAATATTGTAAAAGACCGTGTCATGCTATTAGAATTTATCAGGAACGTTTACCTGTAGGGAATCATGGCATTATAAGAAATTTGCACAATTGGAAGCTAATTTGTCGATGTTCGGATCTTTTAAAGGAGTAGATGAAAATTCAATTTAACCGTTTTGTTGAGCGCACAAGAAAATCCTAGGACGTCCGTTAATGGAATTACTAATCTTCCAGTACAACCATACATTCTATCACACAAACTGAGATCATACATAAAGGATCCATCATTTGCTAGAAGACAATTATCCGTGGAGAATACAATTTTGCAATTTTTATTTATATAAATTACGAAAAGATCCACTACTTTATTGTAAAATTTTGTGGTTGGACCAGTGCACCTTTACCAATTACGCCGTGTCTTCTAGGAACAACCATAGATATTGGAGCGACGAAAATCCTAAATTTGTTGCTGAAAATAATATCCAGAGAAGATTTACTTTAAATGCTTGGTGTACAATTGACAAAAGTTTACTAGGTGGGCGTCCTATGAACTATGAAACAAACTAGAAGGTGTGATCAAAAAATACGGTAAATGAATTTTTATAGTACTAACTGCTGAGGTTATTTGAAATAATAAATCTGATAACCTGATTCGTTGAGACAGTCGAATAAGTCGTGATTTGTCAGTCAGCTTCAAAGCTGGAAGAGCGAGGTTGTGTTTACCGTGTCTGTTGCGCATCATGGATTTTGAGCAACGCGGTAACATTAAGTTTTATTTTAAGTTGCACAAATGCCCATGAAATTTATGGCGATAACGTGGTGACTCTGAAGACTGTTTACAAGTGGTGTAAGCGATTTAAAAACTGAAATCAGTCGGTTAAAATTGCCATTCGACCTCAAAAACAGACGATGTTTCCTACGGCAGAGCACCTAAACCACGCCCATGTTTGCTCTGGAGCTAATCAAATAAAGAATTTTTAGGTAGGTATCTGGCTACGTCGGTATATAAAAAGCAACACACGACTCTTTCGATTCATTCTCACTGCGCCTTCTGCTCGAGCAGTACCACAGCTGAGAGAACATACGACGAAATATCGTCAAGCGAAGCCGGAAGAAATGGCCGGGCGAATTATCACATTAACAAAATTAATAGTGAATCCCAATATGATGGAACTCTGGCCACCTGAATTAGTTCAACAAACGCAACCAATAATTGATGAAACACACAGCGAAAGCGGCATACAACAACTCCTACAGACATCACCGAGTTTCTTCGTAGTAGACCCGGATCAACCGAAAATACAAGTCAGGATAACAGAAAACAATATCGAACCGCTCAAAAAAGAAAAAAAACACCACCGAACACAGAACAAGATACAAACCGAAAACAAAGCTGCCGATGACTTTATATACCCGAAATTTACGAAGAAGCCGAAAATAAACGAAGCAACTTTACCGATCGAAACTAAAAATTCATACGACGCCCTCGAAAACAAAACCGAGGAAAAATGGAAGAAGAAACCTCCGAATTCACTCCACAGCCTTCAACATCAGATAGCACACCCAGGGTAAGTGACAAAACAAACATCACACATAACACAAAAACTGAAACACGAAAACCACACAAAATCGCACCAATTATTATAACTGAAAAAGACAAATGGGCACATATACGACACATACTCAAAACACACAGCATTAACACAGTACAAAACAAGCTCGTGAAACCAGGCATACACATCGAACCAACAACTGACGAAGACTACCGAAAACTTAAACACATACTCGACAATGAACAAATACAATTTTACACTTTTCAACTGAGAAGCGAAAAGTCACTAAAGGTAGTTATGCGTGGCATCCTACCTTTATCACAGACACTGACATCACCGACGACTTGACTGACCAAGGCTACCCGACAATAAAAATAAAACGCATGAACGGCAAACACGGAATACCAGCACCACTTGTACTAATAGAACTGACGAGACAATACAAATCAATTTACAACATACACGACTGCTGCGGACTCACAATTAAAATCGAACCACTAAACAAACGGACAGACATAATACAATGGCACAAATGTCAGACATTTGGACATCACCAAAAAAACTGTAACATACACTACAAATGCATGAAATGCGGAGACGAACACTCAACACATCTATGTACAAAACCCAAAACAACCCCACCAAAGTGTGCAAACTGCGGTGGTCCTCACTTATCCACTTTCCTTAACTGTCCTAACAATCCAAACAACCCTGTAAACAAAACCACACCCAAACCCGAATACATACCAGCACCACCCCCAACAACGAACCCATGGACACAAAAACAAAGAAACACAACACCTAACACAACTGACGAACTAGCACTTGCCTTAGGCAATATGCTAATAACATTACACTCCACAAACGCAACAACAGAACAGATACAATACTTCGTAACGCAAACACAGAAAATAATCACGCTCTACAACAACAAACATTAAACACACACATGACTGAAACGCAAAAAACCGATGACCAGTGACTTAAACGCAAAAAGCGACAAACACACAGACTACACATACGCAACACAGGACCGCACAAAAACACACAACACACGATTATTTATTAATCAGACACAAACACGTCACAACCCTGGGAAATACGAAACAATGGAGTGGAAATGGAGGCAACTCCGACAACAACAAAATTCAAGTCTCATATAAAAACTCTTCCGATTCAATGTAACCCGATTTGTCTTATTGTCTTATTTCATAATTCCGCGTACGCGTGTAAATAATCCAAATAGTTTCTGTTATGTATGTGGGGAATTCACTACCTACTAGGGTAAACAGAATATTACGCCTTTAATAGAAAAGTTATATTTTCACTATTTTGGCTTAACCATTGAACATCAACAAACATCCGCCATGTGCTCCCAGTATTTACTGCGCACGCTGTGTTGTTACTCTGAGGGACTGATCAAACGGTAAGAAAATCGCTATGACATTTGCAATACCTATTAATGGACTGATTGCTACTTTTGCTACACGATAACAAAAACATCGGTTATGCTAGTCTGCCCTCTGCTACTCGTCGAGTACCTCATTCGGAAACCTTGCCAGTACCAAGACACATAGGTGTTTCAACTGATGAATATGATGTTGCAGAACCGGAAGAAACAAGTGTCAAGTTATCGACCAGCGATGATGAATATTTGCCATCTGAAGAGGACGAACCGTAAATAGTAGTAAATGATATTCGAGACCGGAAGTTGTCAAAAACTATAGCAGAAAACTAGAATCTAAACTCCACGGATGGAAACTCTTAGATCCAGACACACATATTGCTGTGTATCATAATAGTCAGAAGGAACTATCGCAGTATTTTTCAACCGACAGTTTTCATACTGCAATAATGTCGACGATTTGGTGTTGGCATTAGGTCACCAACACCATCCCAAAGAATGGCGTCTTTTTATCTGTGCCTCGAAATTGAGTTTAAAAGCTGTCCTACTTCACATATGAAACGCTTAGCTATCCATCTCCGTTGGCTATGTAATCCACTTAAAGGAAATTTATGAAAATATGGCTTTTCTTCTAAACATTACAAAAAATCTAAAAAATTAATTACAAAATGTACAAATGGTATATTAGCACAGTTCTAAAAATTGTAACAATTCTACTCAGTTTACAACTTGAGTATACGAAGAATTGCTGTTTTCTTTGTGAGTGGGACAGTAGATCAAGACTTTTCCACATCGTTAAAGACTTGCCAGTCAGGGCTTAGTATATTCCTGGTCAAAAGAATTTACTTCATAAATCAGTACCTGATAAAATTCTTCTACCGCCATTATACATAAAATTAGGTTGGATGAAAAATTTCTTGAAAGTAACGAATATGGCCGTAGATTCCCATACCTTAAACAAAAATTTCTCAAAATCTCAGACGCAAAATTTAAATAGGGAATTTTTGTAGGACTCCAAATCAAACTTCTATAAGATAAAAGATTTGAATAAGCCTTAAGTGACTTGGAGCGTGTTGCTTGGAATGCTTTTAAAAATGAAACCCACAATTTTCTAGGAAACAGAAAATCTGACAATTGTATAGCACTTGTCAAAGAACTTCTTAGAAGTTACCATAAATTAGGCTGTCACGTGAGGCTTAAAATATATTTTTTGCTCTCACATCTGGATTTCTTTCCCCCGAACCTCGGCAACGTGAGTGATGAACACGGCGGAAGGTTTCATCAAGACACTTCTGTTATTGAAAAACGTAATCAGGGCAAGTGGAACGGTGAAATGCTTGCTGATTATTATTGAACATCGATATCAGAAAGTGCTGAAGAACAGTATAAAAGAAAAGTGGAAAGAAAAAAATTTTAAACAGGAAGATACCATACAGCTCCATCTAGTGCTACGTGCCTTGAAAATCTTTCCTCATTAGAGACGGCCATGCTCATTCAAAATTATACGTTTGTGACAGGTTACGTATACTGTCACCAACTATTTTCAAAAAGAATGGCCGCCTCTAATGAGGAAAGTTTTTGGTGGCACGTTTACATACCTAATTAATGTTATTTCATTTATTTTTCAATATTTTTTTCCAAAACCTGACGTGAAATTTGTTACTAATGTTAGAACTATAAAAGGAACAGAAATTGTACATAGTTTCTAAAAAAAAATTTTAAAAATGAAAATTTGTTGACCAAGCGTCATTAGCAATAATACCGATAAAGCCTAAGCAAGCATTTAACTTATTTTCCAATGTGAGAAATCAATTTTGTCGTTAATATATCCTGTAATAATAGGTAACGTAAACGAAAGCGCTAATAGATTCGCTAATAAAAGTTAAAATAAAGTCACCCATTTCATCTTTTTCTGTTAATCAATATTAGTCGTGAATTATAAGTTCGTAACAGATATTTAAGCTTGCTAATATTCAATAACTTTTTCAAATACACTCCTGGACTTTGCTTCAACATCTCTCATTCTCATCTATTATCATTTTCTCTGTCTAGACATTCCTGAGACTAGATACCCTTCTCCCTCTAACTGATTCATCCGTTTCGTTCTGTCTTCGCGAGCGACCGACTGAGACCGCATAGCGGAAAACAGGTACATATTTCGAATTGTTCGTCTGTAAAAAAAGATGGAGAGTCCGCGTGCGCTAGAGATGGCAATAGTGAAAAAGAGGGTTTCACGAGTCACGGTGTGCGCCTATTTTTAACTTAAGACGTTCCAGTCTCATGTGTACACTGTTTTTACCCGGTTGACACCGGAGAAAATACACAAAACTAACAGATTTGTTTGAAGAAGGACCGGCACCGTTGTTTGTGTAACAATTTAAAATAAGTAGATTTCCTGGGCCGGTACTGCATGTCCGCGACACTGATCCCGTGGTCGTGTTTGAAAGGGTGATTTTGGAGCAAATATTTGGGCAGAAGTTTATATGTATATACAGGTCTTCGAATTAAATGATTAATAACTGGAGAAGGTGTGGTCCAATATCATTGAGTAACGTTTGTTTCTTTCTTCTTATTATACACATAACGGTAGCAAACATTACTACTCTAACCAAAGTAGCAAACTATAAAAAAATAAAATCTAAAATCTCATTAAATAATAAATACTAAATGGAAATCTATTCGAATTCCCGGTAAACTACTGGATAAAGATAATTCTGTAAATATTGTGAATGTTTTCGTAAATATATTCCGTAAAAAAATTGTCGCATAATTGAATAATTTTTTAATGATGGCATTTTAAAAACTTTTAAAGTAAATATAAGGTAATCTAGTTGTAAATCGAGGTATTTTCGTGTTTATTTATTTCTTCAAGTAAATATAATTACTAAAAAATCCATTCTTTCTAATGATAAAATAAAATAAAAACCTTACAGCTCTGTTGTCCAGAGAAAAAAACCAGTTGAAGTTAAGCATAATTCAGATTGACGAGTTATATTGGCGCAATGGCTTTACAGCATCTAATTCTCGTTATTTGTCCAATGTTGAGCCGTAACACTGTCAGATGTTGGTTTAAATCAACAAGAGATAGCGCAATTCATTGGTGTAAGCCACTCTTCCATATCTCGTGTCCTTAAAAGATATAGGGAGACAGGAGCATACGATAGAAGACCAGGTGTACCTCAGAGAGAGATAATAGTTTTTTGCGTTTAAATGCACTGCGAATACAACACTTGACTTCAAAAATGTTACAAAGCGACCTTTTCCATGCCCAAAACGCAGTGGTTACTAAGCAAACGGTGTGGAATCATCTTCAGGCACATAATACACGTCCCTATTTGCCAGTCAAAGGTCCACTTCTGGCCAGAGAACACAAAAGAGCACGATTGGAATTTGCTCATGAACATGCCGAATGGGAGGCAAATGACTCATTTCTCATTCTGAGATAAATCTAGACTTTGTCTCCACACTTCGGACCACCGAATTCCAGTTTATAAACGACCTGTTGAACGCAATTTATAATGCAACTTCATTCCAAATATAAATTACGGTGGTGGTTCGGTAATGGTGTGGGAAGGTATTGCTTTTGGGGGTCGTACTGAGTTAGTGTCACTACCTAGAGCCCGATTAACGGCACATAGCTACATAATAGACGTTCTAGATTCATATGTTGTACCTTTTGCACCGTTTGTAGGGCCAGATTTTCTCTTTATGCACGATATCGCTCGCCCACACATTGCTCATATAGTGAGACATTATCTGCTAGATATGTAAATACCCACTTTACACTAGTCAGCACGAAGTGCTGATCTCGATCCAATAGAAGCTACTAGACGTATTTATGAAGGCCGCTTCCGAACCGAAGATATCCATCGAATGATCTAATTTTACAAACTGTGTGCAGATTGAGAGATCGCGATACATTGTTATGAATCGGTGTCCGTGAAAGACGATCAGACGATCTTCGCCGACGTATTTTTAAAGTTGCGGCCCATTTCGTGAAGACCAAAAAAATGCGGTGCTAAATTGTGTAGTTCGAAAGTTTACCGATCGGTTAGAAGCTTATATTTATGCAAATGGCAACCACAGTAAACATCTCCTTTTAGCTTTCCATCTTTTTCACATAAATCTGCCCTTTTTAGAGCAAAGAAATTGTTATTAAAAAAAGGCAAATACATACTATATGATTCAAAACACTTTTTATAAGTGGTGGCTGTATATTTCATATATTTCAAAAAGGTATGTCTTAATTTAATATCATTTACTTATCTGTCAAATGTGATTAATTGTAAATGTCATAATATTGTATTAGTAAATAATAAATCTTCTGTTTATATATAAATTATTTATTAAAAATGTTGAAGAAACAATTTAAAATTAAAGTAAAAAACATATATTAAAGGAAATGTTGAAAATTATCATGACTATGATTTATACACAATCTAACTCGACGTTTCATATTTTCAAAAACCCTTATAAACGTCTCGACCGTAATTCGATTACATTCTTCTTGAATTTTTGCTTTTAATTCGTCAATAGTATGGATAGGTTCTTTCTAAACTGTATTTTTAAAATAAGGAAATAGAAAATAGTCTAATGGTGTTAAATCAGGTGACCGAGGTGAATACGAATTTTCTGTTTCAGCACTAATTAAACGATTGTCATAAAACTCCCTTGTGTAATAATGTAGAGTAATTTGTCAATTATTACGTTTGGATATTTCAAACGAAATTCTTGTAAACATATGCCTTATGCCTTCTGTACCTCAATTTACCATTTTCGATATCTTCATTGCGAAAATATGACTCAATAATGAATGCCTTTTGTTGATCAGTAAATACCATTTTTAGTTAGTTATCAATTGATTCAATATAAGTTACTACCAAAGTTAATACAATATTCAAGCTAACCAGCTAATCACATTTGACAGATAAGTAAATTAAGTTGAGAGAGACATTTTTGAAATATACGTAATCCATAGTAAAACACATAGTATAACAAAGGAAAAAAAATATGAACGTTCAATTAAAAATTACAAATATAATTTATTATTTCTCCGCGTGAATTTAATATTAAGACATTTAAAGAAACTTCTTATTGCATTTTTGTCGAGATATTACAAAGGTCAGGCCATTGACCTACTTATAAATAACAATAGAACAGCTGATGCATAAGAGAATTTATATCTAGGAAATGAATGAATACATGTTTATAAACTTTTCGCACAATCACGTATTACTGAATTATTATTATTGAAATGTGAAGAGGATTTTTTGGTGAACCTGAACAAATAAATTCCTATTTGTTTGTTAAATCGATACCATATAAACTTATATAAGATTCAATCTGAATACAGAAGGGTATTCGAAAAATTTGTGGCAAAAAATAAAGTTTCGATAGAATAAACTTTTCTGCAGATTTCAATTGCTGTCTTACGTAACTATTATATATTAGCGAACGTCGGCGTATTTCATTTACACCCTGTACAGAAAGATATATGGATAAAGTCTGCTCTGTTTCGGCGAAAATATTGCACCGATTCTTCTATAGGTTAGCATTATCTTTGTTAAGTACCAAGGCAACAGGAGTGTACCGTTTTCTATTTTTTTTTTACCCTGCTGATGAGGTAGTTATTATTATTGGTTAAATTAAATATGGTCTGTAATTAATTTCTTATTATTACGTAAATTTAAACAAACATTTTAATTAACATTTTACTAAAAGTACAGTCGTTTTATTAACTCTACTCGTATCTTTTTCTGTAAACACTTTTGACGAGTTGTAGGCAAGTATGCAGAATTCTTTCGTTCCAAATTAAATGCCACATTATTCAATGTAAAGCAATTTATTACGACTATGAACATTTGTTAGCAAGTACATGTATACATTCGTACTGGTATCAAAGTAACAATTCAAAACTACGGAAGGTAAGTCATAAATATTTGCCTCGCTTTCCCTTCATACAAGGAAATATTTTTCGCGGCTGAGCAGTGAGAAAAGGAATACCCGACGTATAAATCATACACACTTCTAGCTTCATAAAACTCTCCAAGTTTTTTCTTTCCCCTTTTCGAAAGAACAACGACTAACATTAATAAGTTCTGAATTGCATAAACTTGCCAAAAGAAAGAAAGCTTCTAACTCAAAATTTATAATATAGTTAGAAGTTTATATAGAGAGGTCATTTCTTAAAAACCTTCTAATATTCAATGCATATCACAAGTTTGCGTGCTAATTAATACCTTGATTAGACATTACTTTTGTACCAGTATTTGTATGTCACATTTCAGTTATTTTAATCTGGATATCGAGAAGAAACTGATTAACAAAGCGTTAATTAAACTAATTTTAAGTCTTAATTTTAAGTCTTGTTTTTAATTTTCAATTTCTTTTTCAAGTAATGCAATTAAAATTAAGGTCTAAACGTAATTTTACGTATACGAGGGGAGTTTTTATCTACCTAGCAATTAAAAAAAACGAGTTAGAAATCAAATAAAACATTATTTTTCAACCTATGTAAAAACTATTTACACTAACAGACCTATTCCAACATTTATTTAAAAAAATTCATTTGGTAATTCCGCAAAATACGACCTCACAACGTTTCCAACATCGTCAATCGATAAAAATCAACGGAAAAATCAAGTATTTTTTAATTACTACATTAATTACTGCTTGAACAATTCGTGTGCAGTTGTGGTGCAGAAGCAAAGTTTTCTGAACAAAATGGCGTATAGCTTATTTATTTTATTAGTCCCTTTTGGCATGTACTCAAGATAATCACCTCCGCGTCCCAGAAAACTGTGGCCATCACTTTTTCCGCAAAAAATTGCTTGGGCAGCGGAAGGCTCTTATAAAGCCATTGCATTGATTCTTGTTGCGTGGGCGGGTCCCAGTGGTGTACCCAACTTTAATCTCTAGATCTCTAATTACAATACAAAGAGAATTTGGCAATAGTCAAATTCTCTTCACAAATTTGTCGTCTATACAATTTTTGTTCGGGACTGAGCGGCCTGGGAATCCATCGTGCTGACACCATGCTCATTCTCAAATCTTCGTGTAGAATTTTAGAAATGCCTACTTTGCTAGCAATACCCCGGCGGTTAGTCAACAGCAAACCTTTAAGTTTGTTGACTATTTCTTCAGTTTGTGCTTCCAGTGGTCTTCCACACTTTGGTTCATCATGAATTGATTCTCTGCCCCATTTGAACAGCTTACACCAAAATTTGATTTTAGAACAGGATGAGGTATTTTCATCATTCTCTTATGAATATTCTTCGTGCTACTGCCTTCTTTTGATAAAAAAATCAGGACGGTTGTGTGATCAAGTTTCAAATCACTTATTTTTCTGTTCTTTAAACAATGTCAAAGTGACAAATGTTTAGCGATTCAAACTAAACTTGGAGATGACACTATAAAATGTCACAGAAACTTGACGTAAGAAAATTGTCACGATAGTATATTGTTTTCATAGCTGGGTAAATAACATAAAAACTTCCCTCATATATGATGGGTTTCCTATAGCCTACGTCGCTTCCAATTGTCCCCTCCCATAGCTCCATCTCTTATGATGTGGTCCATCTCTTCATTCCGTGTTCTTCCTCTCGCTTTTTGTTTTGCGTTGCATCTGGAATGGCCTCTTGGCCATCGATTCCCCTACATGTCCATACCAGAGTAATTGTCAGAGCAATTTTACATCAACTTAAATGAATGAAAGAAATCTTTCCTATCTTCGGTGATTTTTATATCTCCAAAGGTGTCGGATATTCCATCAATTCATTTCTTCCAAGCCCTCGGATCTCTAGCCAAGACTACAAGAGAAATACTCCAGTGAATTGACGTATTATTTCGCTTCGTCTTCTATCCCATTCAGCTATGCGCGTTGTTACACTCGTAAAGCATTTTTTTATTGCACCATTTTTCGCAATTTGCACAATTTCGTTATATTCAAAATTAAGTATTTCCCCTGAATATTGCGTTTCTGTACATGTTTCGTCACGTTTCACTAATGTTTATTATCAATTTATTGCTGAATATTCCACGAGCAATGCTATTCAACGCAATGATGCATTTTTCGGATCTTGGAATTTTAATACCCTTAGAAAAGTACTCTGAAGTTTTATCTGCAAAATGGTCTAAAACTGCTTCTTGCACTTCTTACTTCATGAGTCTCAAATTTTCCTCCTAGAAGGCGTTTCTTCAGTTTTGAGAACAAATAATAATTGTTGGGGGTGAGATCTGGGCGACAAAGTGGGTGCGAAAGTTCTACAAAACCACCGTCCTACACAGCAGCCTGCGCAATTATGGTCTTATGGACAGAAGCATTATCCTGTAGAAGGCAAACAATTCGGCGCAACGACGGCATCTTTTCTTTGATTACCTCACGCAATTTATGCAATAAAGTAGTGTTAGTATTGTGCATTAACAACTGTGATCTTTTCTTTGAAATCAATAAGCAGGATTCTTTTAGAATCCCAAAAGATTGTTGCCATGATCTTTTTTGATTGACCTTCCCTTTCTTGGCCGTTTTTCGTCTGGCCTTCACTATTCATAGATTCCCTTTTCGATATGGGATCATAGTATAAGACCATAGTTTCATCTCCCGTAACAATCGATTGAAGAAATTGTTCCTGGCTGAAAAACTGCCCACAACATTCACATTTTTAAACTGCTTACAGCGTTACTGTTTCTGAATTGTTGAGAATAATCATAGCACCCACCTCGCACAGACCTTATTCATATTAAGGTGTTCATGAAGGACTCGTAGTATGGTTATTTCAGAGAGCCCACACGTTGTTGATAATTCTTTGACCTTCAAATGCCTGTCCTGCAACGTCGTCTGCCTAATGAGCTCGATGTTTTCCTCCGTTAGCGCCTCAACTGGTCGACCGGCACGTTTCTCGTGTTTTACATTTTCTCGAACCAAACCAAATTGTTTTGTCTATTCCTTTACAGTGTAAAGGGAAGGGGCATATTCACCGTATACACCATCCAAGCGTTGTTTAATATCCTTAGGATTAACACCTTCTTTTGTCGGAAATTTAATCATGAAAAATAACGCGACACGACCAACACCAATAGCTGTTGCTATGCGACTGATTTCACAGAACGTGGTGCTATACCGTCTTGAAAGGTGGTAAGTTAACGGCGGAGAGGTGAACGATATCCCACCAGTACACTAGATAAGAGAGAAGGGAGGAGTCTGATTGATCAGATACGTTGACGATAGATACGTTAGAAATATGAGTCCATACGCAATACTTATGTGTATACCACACCTACTTCTGACCTATCCCTATTGCTTATCCAATCAAATGCTACACTATATATTGAATAAACATATCGGAGAAGTAAAGGTACATAGTGTATACTACACCTACTTCTGACCTACTCCTATTGCTTATCCAGTCAAATGCTACACTATACATTGAATAAACATATCGGAGAAGTAAAATTGGCAGGGACGCGTCTTGCGCAGGAGGGTCGTTAACTTACCACGTTTCCAGACGGTATAAGGCTGCCAATCTTTGTCCTTTCTTTGAGCCCATGTACGCCTGCTCCAACTTTTTTTTCTGTTTTAGAGCCGTGAGTAGTACTCATGGTGGCTAACGTAACTCATTAATTATTATTATTATTGTTATTATTACCTCTTCCACTCACAAGAACCAGTCGTTCTTGGTTGCCATTATCTTACCCCATCGGTTCATTCGAACAAGATGGATGGCATAGTTATCTATCATTCATTTATTTTATATAAATATTGATTATAGTAGATACTTACCAGTACTTTCAAGGTGTGAACATATGTGTTGTCCGCTTCTAGCAGCTTGTGTCTCTTTATGGGTATGAACTTGTGTGTTGGTTGCTGCTGGCAGCTTGCGTCTCTCCCTGGGTGTGTGATTTGTGTTTGTGCGAGCGCGCAAGTGTAGGGTGCTATTATTACTATTATTATTATTATATGCTCTTTATTTATTTATGCTTTTATCAATTTTGTAGCATTTCTACGTTGGTCATATATTTTTATATGTATTTTTCTGTTGACAATATTGAAAGCAGATGTTAATTCCACTCAAAATTTAAAAGTGTCAATTTCTAATATTACGAACAAATTATTCTCAGCGATATATCGATCCAGTCATTATTACCCTTTTTCAGTCGACCAAATAATAACTTTATTTATATATAATCAATTTATATACAGATATAGTAATGCGAATAATGCCGACAGAAACCTTGCTAACTCCAAGAACTTAATTGCAGAGATCGCACAAAGAGATATGGTATCATGAACATTGCCTTTAGTAATTATTCTACAATTTAATTAGTAGTTTCATGTACGTCGTGTAATGAAAATTCTTCAAAAACAATTAAGCCACAATTAAAAAGCGAATTGATGTGGTATATTACAATCTCTACTTCTCTTATTTTTTTCGTTTATTAATAATAGGTTAAATTTATCATTTACCGGCGAAATTGAAATGTTTTGAAATCGACACCAGGGAATGATACTTTGTAGTATTATTACGTACTCGTGTGTTTCTTTCTCTCTCTATATAAGTGTGTTTGAATGTGTATTATATTCCAAGCAAACGCTTTTACCCAGCCTCCTTCACGAGAATATGTGACCTGCATGGTATTTTCTCTCATTACTTCACTGTTTATAATTGCTTCAGAAAATGTCAAGCTCGTTGGAAATAATGTTGGGGTTTCGTATAAAATTTCATTATTCGTGTTTTTGCGGGCGCCAATAATTATAACATTGTTTGCTTTAACGACCTCCATTACGTGTTTTGTAAGGGTTTTGTGCGTGTATATGTGGAAATAAATAATAGTAAATAGAATAACGCGTTCGTTTTCTCTCCTTTATTAAACGAAAATAACTCGAAATATAATGATGAACGATGAAGTGTTTATGTAATATAGAAAAATAGGAACCCTAGGCAACTTGTTGTACTAAGCTACTTATTATCAGCATCGTAGGGGGGGTAGTACACAGTGGGACCAAAAACAAATAAATTGCTCATAAGGAAATAAATGCTTTTACATATACGACGCTAATTACTGAAAAAAATTCGCCCTTATGCAGGCTTAGAACCTACGTCCTCTGGTTTGCCGGACTACGCTCTTAACCCTTGAGCTATTAAGGATGGAAGTTTGAATCACGGGAAAAGCCTTAAATTGCATTAAGAGCAGATATTATATTGTGCCCGCAGTTGCAAATTTGTGCGAATCAATTGCATTTTCGCGAAGTGATGTGAATGAAATATATGCTTTCTACATATACGACGCCTATTAATCGAATTTTTTAGTGAAAAAAATTCGATTAA